>OX421953.2:8765000-10015000 GCA_949128155.2 Xanthia icteritia
AAAAAAAATAGCTACTATAAAAAAGCGCCCGGTGTTCAAGTACAGGGGCCTTATTATGAAGTATTAATGCCATCATTATTCCACTGCGAAAAAAGGATGGTGCAAGCGGCCTTGTAAAGCTCCGCCTCTAACTCACACTGGAATAATGGTGGCATTAATATCTACGTCATAATACGGCCCCTGTAGTTCCAATCTTCCTCTTTTACAAGGAAACATTAAATAAATTGTATTATGTATTGATTATATTTTGGATAAACGTTGGAATAGGTTCCAACGATTAAAATATATAGATGGGTAAAATGAATATTAAATTGTATTAATTTTACCCATCAATATTTTAATCGTTGGAATTAAAATATTGATGGGTAAAGTTATGTTTCGTGTTAAAATTCATGAAAAGTTCAGTTCAAGTCAGTTGCCTATAAAATGAATCTCCATAATTTTGCATTATTTTTAATATTGTGATAAGATTATTTTTTATATTATTTTGCACAAAAAGGTAAAAACCATTAAGCCGGAAAGTGCATATACTTTTTTACCTTGAATATATGTACAATATTTATAAAATAATCTTTTCAACACAGAAAAGACTTTATCCATAGATTTTAATATCAAGCTCATTAAACTGTGACACGTAAAAGAAATCAAATAAAGTACTCAAAAGAGTTAGGTGAGCACTGAGCAAGAAGATTTTATTTTGATATTAACATTTTAGTTTTAAGTTTTCTTTACTGTTACTACTGTACTGATTCTCTGTCTACCTAGCCTTTTCCCAACTATATTGAGGTCGGCTTCCAGTCTAACCGGAAGCATTTGAATATCAGTATTTTACATGGAGCGACTGCCTATCTGACCTCCACAACCCAGTCACTGGGTACCAAAGTAAGACTGGTTGTCAGACTTTTGGGCTTCTGACTACCCGTAACGACTGTCAAAGAAAAACGAATGAGAGCCTGGATGGCTTACCGTGCTTTTCGAGGCACGGAGTGGTCTCGATATGTAATAGATGGTCACCCATCCACGAACCGACCGCGGCAAGCGTAGCTTAACCTTAATCAACCATAGTGACCTGAATAACCAGCCTATAATGCTCCCACTCCTAGGCCACAGGCCTCCTCTCTGTGAGAGGGACTGGGCCGTAACCCAGCACGCGGGTCTAGTGCGGGTTGGTAGATGTCACATGTCTTCGAATTTTTGGTTCTAGGACATGCCAGTTTCCTTCCGATGTTTTCCTTCACCGTTTTAAGAGCAGCGAAAATGAAATAAATTTACACAAAGTACAGCGCCTGTTAGCGTTCGAACCTACTACCTACAACTCGTGAGTCGTGGCCGATACCACTGGCCCAATGTGAGTAAATGTATGAATATTAGCGACCCGCTCCTGACGACACTTGAAAACAGATTTTTGTGCTAGATCTACTTAAGTTATTAAATTAATGTTAACCTGTGTGTTAACATAAACCATCCGGAATAAATGATCTAAATGATGGTGAAAACCGTATCGAGTATTTTTTAAGAACAACAAACCAAGTTTGTTTAAAGCCCACCACAAACGTAGCTATAATATACATTATACCAAGACATTTACGACGGAGCTATAATATATATTTCTAGTATGCACCAAAAACTACGCAAAAAAAAGCAATATCAAAGTATATTCAGTTCCAGCGGCACCCGAAGGAGTCGGTTACCGCGCGCACCCGTTAGGGACCGGTGGCGCCTCCGGGTGTCAGCGCGCGACGGCCGGAGGCGTCACCGTTAAAATATTATTTTTGCTTAAAATATGGAACTAAATCGATGCCTTTTATTGTCTATGGCTTACAAATATTATTGCCAGTGTAGGAAAAATAATAGGGTCCCTAACGAGTGCACGCGGTAACCGACCCCTCTGGGTGCCGCTGGAACTGAACCGGTTAATATTATAGCTACGTCTGTAACGGGCTTAATACTCTTTAGAGATATAGATATAAGGTCTATACTGTCTGAAACCTCACAATTTCTAGGTTTACATTACGCATTAAGTTAAGCAATTTGATACCGAAACCTTAGGCCACCGCCACAGAAATAGAATACTCTGTAGTACTTAGATACTGAGGATTTCTGATTTGTAGAGAAAACCGACATATCAGGTACGTGATTCTAATATTAATCTGAGTATTAGAAGTTCAGTTCTAATGCTTCCACAGATTTATCGGTTTGTTGACGAATATCAATGAAAATAGTCGTAGTATTGGTTTTAGTGGTGTCTGGTATTATATCATTATTATTTGTTAGTCGTATATCCTTTTTTTGTCCGTCATGTAGATTATAAAAAAATAACGTACAAGTATTTTTTCTTTTTTTACGTAATCAAAAGATTACGGCGATACATTGAGATAAAAAGTGCCATGACGTCACGAGTATGTAGATTTTATACTTACTTGTGACGTACCTCCACTCCGCAACTTTAATGCGTTTTATCTAAGTATTTTTTTATTAATGGTAAAGCAAAAAATATGAGTCTAATATTTTTTGTTTACCTGACTGACGGACAATTTTTTTTTTTTTTTACCCATAGATCATCCCTATTATTAGTGAAATTAGCTGTCATATAGAATAATCAGCCTATAATGTTCCCACTGCTAGAACACAGGCCTCCTCGCTTCGAGAGGGAGTGGGCTGTAATCCACCACGCGAGCCCAGTGCGGGTTGGTAGATGTCACATGTCTTCGAATTTTTGGTTATAGGACATGCCGGTTTCCTCACGATGTTTTTCTTCACCGTTTTGAGAGCAGCGGTGATGAAATTATTTCAAACCCACGACCTACTCGTATGTCGCAACTCTCATTTCAATACTTTGAATTTCAAGACCCTTTTTTAGACTTTCGTATTTAATGGTTAATACCTATGCCATTTCTCTTAGAGTTTTTTTTTTTTTTTTACATTTTGACAGAAAATAGTTATAGAATTATCGTAAAATTTAACAATAACCTAATAGCTAAACTTCTCAAAACCATCATTCTTGATAATACTATTGGACAAAGAATCTTAGGAAACAGATCCAATCACCCCATCCCAGCTTCATCTCAAATTATGTTCAATACATACTCCTCAAATCGTACTGACAGTCCAATACAACATATTGGAAGACGTGACACATTCATCGAAGCAGAAAACCAAACAGAAAAATTCGCGGTTCGTTACGTACAAGTATAGAAGAAAAATATTCCGTCAGCTTCATCAAACTCCGTGACTTAGGCCCCGTTCACGGCCTTGAGCGATGCGACTTGCGACGCGACTTGGCTCAGGCCGCGTTCTGACCGAAAGCGATTGTCGCACAAGTACGCGATCTCTACGCACGGTTTTTACGACTTGACAAAACATCGAAATGTCTTTATAATATAAAAGTTAAATATTAATGTATTATAACATAAAGCTTCCGTAATAAATTCTCTTAATTATGGTGAAAACTGCATCAAAATCCGTTGCGCAGTTTAGAAGAACTACGTGGTCACACAGACAGACGCGAAAAATATATAATAATAATATGTATAGATGACAAAATCGTGCAACGGAACGCAAAATTTGTGTATGTATCAATTTGTGTTTGTTTTTGTCATTATTCAGGTAAACGATCGCGTAATCGCATATTCGAGTGACACAGGCTTTCGGTTAGGACGCAGGATCGAGTGAGACGCGCGCGCTTCACCTGTGACTTGAGACATTCTCTAAACAACTTCATTCATTAATTGTTTTCTCCACAGTCGCTGTCGCCAGACTCGTGTCGCTTGAGCATGTAGCTCGTGGCTGAGGCATCTTTCCGACCACCGACGACGAAGCGACTAGCTAGCTATCAACGATTTTCTCGCTCAAGAAACGAACAAATATTTTTAGGTCTCGTGTAAATAAAAGAGATACATTATATAAATAGTTGAACGCTGACTGTCCACACCGCCGGCAAGTACTCGTTTGTTGCAGCGACAAGAGCTATCAAAGAGAGTACGCGCTTAGTGACGCTCGCTTGGCGGGCAGAACACTCGCTGAGAAACACACGCATACCAGTGAGTAATCGCTCGTTGCCGTCGTGCACTCGCTGCTCGTTGCTCGCCAACTCGTTTTTAGTTGCTAGCTCCACTTGCTTCTCGTTAATCGCTGGCTGTGCGACACGTGCCTACGGGGTTAGGGGTGTTCGACACCGGGAAGGAAATATCGTTCACGTCTACTTTTGCCTTACGGTTTGCCACATATTCAAGGTTGTATTATGAAAATGTATTTGGCTCACAACCAGTATTTTCAGCTTTTCATTTGTATCCTAGTTCTTAGGTATAAAACTGTATTAGGCTATATTTTATTGATACCAAATAAATTATTATTATCTCATCGAGCGATTTGTACACGCCGTAACACTTTGACCTCGTTCGTAATAACATTATCCATTCTAGAGATAGAATCTAAAGCTAAGCGCGCATTATAGCCACGGCGCGCCGCATAACATAAATGCGTCAACGCACATTAGGAGCTGTGACGGGCCGCACCGCGACTGAGTAATTATTTCAGTCAAGTTTTGAATTTGAATTTGAACTGTTCCAACTCCAGTGCAATGAGGCTCGTGCACATTTAGACTGGCCGCGTCACAACGCACGCAGTGCAAAAATCTTGCTAGATCACTGCCGTACATTTTTTATGGGCCATCGCACACTACAGGCGGACCGCATCTTAACGCAAAACAGTAGCCGCAAAAATACGCCTGCCGAGCGATCAGCAAGTGCGTTGTGGTCCGCCTGTAGTGTGCGATGGTTCATATAAAATATATTGAAGTGATGCAGGAGGATGTTCGCAATGCGATGCAGCGCTGCCCGCCCAAATGTGCACGAGCCTTAACACTTCCAACAATTGCTTATCTAATAATTAATAGCGACTATCACAAAAAGCGGTTAAATAACTGCCAAGTTTTCAACCACACTACATTATAACTACGATAGATAGACTTATAGATATGACTGTTGGTGTGTTATTGAATTTTTGTTTATTACTGTTAATTGGACATCATAACGACTGCTAGACATGTATTTTTTATTTTATTTTTCTGAAATGTATTGTATTGATCATGTAAATATGTTAATTAGTATTCAACAACTCAACAGTAAACCAACATTGTGCTTTGCAGTGCCCTGACAGGGTTCATGTACAAAAACCGACTAAATATATTGTAAAATGTGTGATGTACATGAGAGCAAAATAAATAAATAATTAGCTTCATTAATAAATGTGGTAAACGTGCTCTAATTCATTATGGGAATTCCTATCGCTGTTTATTCAGTGTACGAAAGACCATTCATAGAGAGTTTACATGCAGCATGCATTCAGCTTTTATAATAAACAATGGAAAAGGGATTATAGCTCAAATATTTAGTTTGGCTGTACATATTTTGAATCTGTGAATATACCGCGTTGTATTCAAGCAGGCTAATTATTATTTTAATGCTATTTTATAATTTAACTAGCGACCCGCTCCTGCTTCGCAAGGTTTTGGCGAACTTAATAAAACAAAGATTTGTATTTGTATTTAAGTTTAATATTGTATTAAATACGTAAACCAACACGTAAAATTTTGAATTCAGTAGGTGTTGTATATTTATTTTATTTCATAAATCTTATTTATTTTTTTTATTTTTTTTATTTTTATTTTTTTTATTTATTTAACAACATACATCTACCATTACAGCTAACCAATGTGGTAAATGCGCCTTATTTAATACTTAACTTAATTGTTACTTATAACTAATACCTATAACTAATTACAAACAAAGCATTCTTTGTGAATTCACCCAGAGAACAACAGAATAAGTCAATCTCACTCGCTATGAGGTTGAGCGTGCGGAGTGCACGCGTCAGCGGCGCCTCTTTTAACAGGTTGGTCCGAGCACGCGGTTCCACTAGCAGTCGTGGCTGCCGTCGCCGCCACACGTACCTGTCCGGAACACACAGACTCACCTGGCCTAAAATAACTGCATTATGCACCTTCCCTCTCAGTAATTTAAATACATACGATGCGAGTGCAAGATCCCTCCTAACCCTTAGCTCGTTGTATCCTACCATACCTAAAATAAATAAGGTAGGATACATTAACGGGTAAAAGGGATAGACTCCGTAATAACGCATGTATAAATATCTTATAAATTTATTTTGTACCCTCTCCAGCATGAGACTATATTTAGCTTCATGCGGAGCCCAGATGACTGCATTACATTCTAACTGGCTCCTCACCAATGCATTATACAATGCTATAATAGCTTTCACATTCGTGAAACCTCGGACCGTACGAAGCATGAAACCTAAATTTCTATACGCTCTTTTACAGCTACGCATGATGTGATCCCGAAAAGTCAAACCGGTGTTAAACACTACTCCCAAGTCCTTGACTTCTGTGACCCGTTCCATAGGCAACCCGTCAATATAGTAGGTATGTAAGATGGGATTGTGTGCGCGAGAAAAAGTGATGGTCACACACTTCGAGCTATTAAATTGCAAGAGATTTTGTTTGCTCCATCTCACTACTCTATCGATGTCCCTTTGTAGCCTGACACAGTCATCGCTGCTCTTTATCGCGAGGGACAATTTGAGGTCGTCGGCAAACAACAGACAGGAAGCGTCTAGGACTACTTCTGGTAAGTTGTTAACCACCAGAAGAAAGCCCAAAGGCCCAAGGTTACTACCTTGACTTACCCCGGACCTAGTGAAATATGGATCTGACACGTGTCCCGCATATTCCACATATTGCTGCCTATCCCTCAAATAACTAGCAAAAAACTGGAGAGAGTGTGGGGTGAAACCAATACCTGCAAACTTTTTAAGCAAAATGTCATTATCGACTAGATCAATTATATCTCAATTAATTTATATCTCATTATATGCTGCCCCGGTTGACGTCATCACGTCAACGCCGGCTGTCGCTGAAAACCAGCGCTGGGGCTCTGTCTCGCATAGGGTCGCAGCATTATGCTTAGCGATGGCCGTTTTGCGGGGATGTGACGCATATTTTCCCCCAACTTGTTCTTTTTTGTGTCAGTGTTCTTTTTCTGCGTCATGCTACCGCAAATAAACGTGTTTTCTTTCCTTTTTTTTAAAACCTTCCGGAATTAATTATCTAAATGACGGTGAATACCGCATCATTATCTGTTACATAGATAAAAAAAACAACGAGGTCATACAGACAGACACGCAAAGCGATTTTATTGTATAATAATGTAAAGATGTAGTATAATAACATTATTTGAAAAACCGGAGTTTGATACAGATTAGCTGAGCTAGTTTTCTATTATAATTATTAAAATGTTCTTTCTGTAAGACTAGATTCAGCAGAATATTATAATTTTACCCTATTTTCTATCCACTTAGGAATACCTTCAACGTTATGATTTCAGAACCAAAGAAAAACGAAAAATAAGGCAAATATTCCTCAAAAAAAATATTGTTCAGCCTACTACACCACCCACGCATTGATATTACAAAAGACTACCAAAATACGTTGGCAAAGCCCACAAAAGAATAAAAAAGCCTTGACAATTCATTTCTGAATCAGCGAAAGCCAAAAACGCCTGAGGAAACACTTACACTAAAATATGGTAATAAAATACTACGGAATCAGTTATACGGAGAATAGATATTCCGTTTTACATTGCCAGTTCAACAGTATTGAAGTATTCCGTCGAAGTTTGCAAGCAAAGTACACAGCTCAAAACTGGTAAGTATGCGGGTACATGCCTGCATGCACAATTTATTTTAAAGGGTGGCCAATTCCATGTATAACTTTTTTGGTCAACATTATTTGTTTGGCGCCAAGTTTTACGGTTCCTTGATAATCCGCTATTTAGTTAAAATGTGGTAAATTTGTTATGCAACATTTATAAGAGCATGAATGCTGCCATAATTTCAGCAATTTTGTCCTAAAGTTCTTAACGGGCCGGGGGAGCATGCGTAGTCGACGAGTTATGAGAAAAATATTTTTTCTATAGAAATTTGAAATTCCTCATATTTCGTCTTTATATCAGTGTCCATTCAAAATATATATTTGGGAGCCTAGATATTCTTTAATCCAATCAGAATAAATACACACTACCTTAAGAATAAGTTTGATTTACAAATTATTTTGGTATTACGTTTGTATGAACTACGCATGCTCCGCAGGCCCCTTAAACGGATTGAAAATCGACCCATCTTTTTTCAACCAATTCTATATTAGGATTTATAAATAAAAATCATTTTCACTATTATTGTGGAGAAGAGCAGCCTTTGTTAACCAAAGCAGAACCTCTTAATTATTTTTTTTTGACTGGTTGGGTGGAGTAATCTCACCATTCTTCCTTGTAGAGGCTACAAGACAGGTGCTCCTGTTACTGCGACTGGCAATCGGAAAAAAGAAACAGCTAAGTTTAAAAAATAAAAAAAAAAACATCAAATCTATCAGTTAGACCTAGCAAACATGTGGTTCCAATGGATCTGGGACACTTGCGTGAAAGACACTTGCGCGAACCCACTTGCGCGAAAAGACATTTCCGTGAATAGACTTTTGCGACTCTCCGACAATTCAAAAAAGTGCCTAGAAATAGTTTAATCGAAATAAATGCTATCAGTTTGAGTTTGCGTGAATCAGGTCATTAAAATGCATTATCTTCGAACCAACATGTAAAATTGCAACTCCTCAGGACAAGAGCAAGTGGTTTTAATTCAGCTTACAATATTTGACCCACAGACACACCCCTGCCCAACCCTTTGTATGAATACAGGCGTGATGTTATGGGATTCAGCAGAATATCAGCGTCAGGTATATTTGCCTGGCACATGCTAAGCTGGACTCCCATTTGGTGCAACCTTGAGACGCACACCGCACTTTTTAACCGACTTCCCAAAAAGGAGGAGGTTATCAATTCGGTTGTATTTTTTTTTTTATGTTCGTTGTCAATCCATTATTTTAAAGTGTGTCATAGCCAATAGTGTCATCACAATGTCTTGTTTTCTTCCTTTTTTATTTCTTTATATATTTGCACCTTGCAGCTATTTCCTAATAGCTAATTAGTCATTATTTAATCGTGTTTTTGTATATTTATCTATCTAGGTATCTATCTAATGAAGAAATCTCATTACCGCAACATTTTCGCACAATTTTCTTTCGTGCAAGTGGATTCGCGCAAGTATCCTAAGCGCAACTGTCTTTTTGCGCAAAAGTACATTCCAAAATCGAAACTTTCCGAGGAATGTTTCCGAAACAATAAATTCCAAGAACTGTTGTCATTAACCCCAAATTGACCACATTCGTCAGGTCTTGACTTTTTTCAGTAGGTTTACCTAAAGGTCATGGACAATTTTGAACGCTAAAAGCAGAATATTTGTGACTCTAATATAAAAATAACCTAGCAAAATATGCGAAAACACGGTGAAAAGCGATCGCATTTTAAACTAGAAGAGTAGAGATTTGGCTTATGTTATTTTTCATACAAAATTGCCAAACCTGAGTTATAAAATTAAGAATATATATAAATACATAATATTATAAAACAAAGTCGCTTTTCTCGTTTGTCTGTATGTCCGCGTTGTTCTTCTAAACCACAAAACAGATTTTGATGAGGTTTTCACCATCGTTTAGAGAATTTATTCCTGAAGGTTTATATGTAATACGTTAATATTAAAGTTACGTTTACATAAGAAATATCGATGTTTTGTGAAGTCGTAAAAACCGTGTGAAGTAGGAGTAGGGTGCTAGTTTATCTCAATTTAAAGTTGTATACCTTCGAATTGGCCGCCTGTAGAAGCAACAAGAATAATATACCCAAGATAATGTAATATCAAAATCAATCTGCCTAGCCTTTTCCCAACTATGTTGAAATTGGTTTCCAGTTTAACGGAATGCAGCTGAAAACCAATATTTTACACGAAGTGTCTGCCAATCTGACCTCCACAACCCAGTTACTGCGTAACACGATACCCCTTGGTAAGACTGGTTGTCAGACATTTGGGCTTCTGACTACCGGTAACATGGTTTAAAAATTGTCCATAGAGTTTCTTGCCCGTTTTTCTCCATGGAGATCTATGTTTTGGAACGAAAGTTCCCGTTCCTTGCTTTTAAATGGTTTAATTGAAATAAATGCTTTGAGTTTTAGTTTTTTACAGCTAATGCCATCTATGGTTGTGTGGTCAGGCGCCAGTGTCCGTGACACGCCGCGACTTAGGACATGATATACAATAAGACACGCACAATTTCAATAGTATGGCGCAGTGAAAAATCTGCTAGCTATGCAAAAGGTTACAAATTCAAAACCAAAAGTCATTTATCCAAATTAGGCTGAGAATCAGCCTTTTAATCGTCAAAATTACATAAGACATTCCCACAAAACGACAGCCCTTTACCACTTCCTAGTGTTTTAGCCGAGATGCAGTGGCGCAACCAAATCCCCAGTAAAAAAATATTTTATACAATAGTATGCAAAGTAACTAACATTACAAAACAAAGAAACAAATAATTAAATTAATTGCTATTATGTCTGCTAGCACGCTCCAATATACCAACAAATATATTGAAAACTATAATCAAGCAGAAATAAGAACGTAAACAGAACTTAATACCTAAGTTAAAACCTCCAGGCATAAAGGGCGTGCCCGCTTCCATTAACGATAATAGTTTTTTTTTTTATTGAGTACTTATCACCGCTATGTTTAATTTATTATAGTTGACTGGCAGAAAATACTTTGAGACTAAATATTGATTGTTTGATATGCGTTCAAGTCAAAGTAATTTGTGTGTTTTATTAACAATCCCGCAAGTCGCAGAAGGAATTGCAATTTTCAATAAAACACACTCTAGATTTCTAGAATATACTTGATATAGAATGTACCCAAATATATGTTGAAATGCAAAAGGGAAATATTGAACTATCGTCTAAAAACTTAGTGACGAACACTTTAAAAAATTTATGAAGATCAAAAAACATTTTTCGATTCTAATGTTACACACTTTTTTTAAATAACTGAGCATTTATTTAACTTTTTGGCCTTCTCTCACAGTTGGTCGCAGTAACTAAGCTAGGGTACCCCGACCAAACAGTTACGGTTAGGCTGGAATGGTGACCAACCACGCGCGAGCCGAATTGGTCGCAGTGGGAATTATTTTAGGTTCACAAAAAGAGCCGCAATCAATAAATTTGAGTAGGTTTTCAATAATATCTTTAGGAGCGCCAAATTTGAATAATGAGAGGTTCGATTGAATACATACCTTGACCTCAAACGTTGCCCCCCACTTATTTTGCCATCCGTACCTCATGAATATGAAGAAGTCGGTGCATTATCGAAATCTATCTTCTGTTTGAAGCTGAATTTATTACACTTTTGAAATCATGAAGAATGTGTTTCGATACAATATTCATGAACTGAATATTTTAGACTTTTGAAAAACATGTTTTCATTAAAATATTTATGTTTGTAGTCATGTAAAAGTTTTATGGACTTGTTATGCCTGTTCAAATAATGTTTTTGTATTGTTAATTTATTCAAGAGAACTTTTGTGGCTTTGTGGGTAAAGCAAGGTTACAATAATAATGAAAGCTGAAGTACCTATTAATTGGTATACGAGACTCTTTCATAATAAAAGTGCGTTTACTTTCAAAGGACTTGTACATTCAAAAGTTACGACCAAATGGTCTCATTTTAAGACTTTAAAAACCGATCGCTAGTTATTGTAATATTTAACTAAACCTCTAAAAACTTTTTGGGCTTCTAATGGTGCCCACTAATTTTAAATAAATGAGTCTGTTTTTAAATTTCTGGCCTTTTCTCACAGTTGGTCACAGTAAACCAGCTAGGATACCTACCCCGACCAAACGTGTTAGGTTGGGTTAGAACTGTGACCAACCACGCGTTGAATTGGTCGCTGTTACTAAGCTAGGGAATCCCGACCAAATGGGTTAGGTTAGAAATGCGACAAACCGTGCGCGAACCGAGTGAGTGAAGCACGTCCCAGATGGTCGCAGTTACTTGGAATTTACTATATTTAGATCCCCCAAATAGGAACTATTAGAGGTTCACAAAAAGATACGCAATCATTATATTAGAGTGTTCGATAATAAGTTTAGGAGCGCAAAATGGCTTTACAGAATTTTAAAATATCAACGAGAAGCTTTTTTTATATAAACTTATTAATATTTGTGTAAGTTTCTTTGTATAAATCTATGGAGCAAACTTATGTTTACAAAAAATAATGAAAGGTATAACTAACATACAAAATTAAAAACACCAATTTAAAATGTTCACCGCGACTATATACGCTAAAAAAGCCGCGAACACACACCTAAATAATGTTGTAATATTTAAAACGCTTTTAGAACTTGGCCGTAAACACCAGAGCTAGATAAAATGTTAGTTTACGAACCAACGGACTATCTAGTTTATTTATATACGTGGTTTGCAAAAAGTTTTAAACCGACACGGTTTGTGTTATAATTTATGGTGCAAAATTAGCTATGAGTTGTGTTGACAAAAAGTTTTGTATGGACTTTCTTGATTTTAAGTTTTTGTTTATTAGGCTCGTAGTTAAATAATAAAAGCCGGTTGATCAAAGGTTAAGCTACGCTTGCCGCGATCGATTCGTGGATGGGTCACCATTTATTACATACATACTAGAGCACTCCCTGCCTCAGAAAGCCGTTGGTACCTGCTGTCAGATAGGAAACGCTGACCTCAGCTAGCTTATTTTGAATATTTTTTAATATGATGTGTAAAAGTGATTCCGATATCCTATTTACAGAATTAACAATTTCATTTCATTTTGTCATTCGTAGTTCTAGAATTCTAGACAGTCGTTACGAGTATTCAGAAGCCCAAAAGTCTAACAACCAGTCTTACCATGGGGTATCGTGTTACTCAGTAACTGGGTTGTGGAGGTCAGATAGGCAGTCGTTGCATGTAAAATACTGGTATTTAGCTGCATCTAAACAGACTAGGAGCTGACCCCAACATAGTTGGGAAAAGGGTAGGCAGTATGATTGTTTATTAGTTCCTTAATTTACCCATGCTGAATATTATTAAGAAAAACAACAACGACGTTCTCTTTAAGAAATTCAGTGTTGTGTGGCTTGGCTTGTTCAGATACCAAGACTTGTTGCCTAAAAAGCAGTGATAGTCTTCAACAACACGAACCAATATAACAGAAAAAAGAAAATTCCTACAAATATTCATAGGACCAAAGTTCAAACTCATTCTTGTTTATCTTTGCCAGAACGTAGATACAAATGTAACCCGCCAAAAGAAACTAAAAGATCCCATTGGTATTTCCAAAAGATAGATGTAGCGTATCTTTTAAAAAAGCAATCATTCAACGAGAGAGTACTTGGTAAAAAAATATTGCTTACAATTCTGAACGTCCTGGTGGAGTTGGAAGTATGGAAACGAAACATAATATCTGTTGTGCTGTGCCCATGATTCTGAGGATATTTTGTTGTTCCAAGACTACCTCATTGGTCTAATAGTCGCAAGCGCTACTACTGAGCATGAAGCCTAGGTTCGATTCCCAGGTCGGGCAAAGTGTTATTGGTTTCCATCAGGAATTCCTCAGTAGTAGCCCGGAGTCTGGATTTGTGCCCGGTTAATCGCAATAGGTTCACCCCTATTACATGGCACTTAAATATAACTGGCGAAATGTGGGTGTACTTAACCTCACCCCTCGAGGAATACAGGCGTGATGTTATGTTATGTATATTATTTTGTTGTTCCTTCTTAGGTGTGTGGCGGCATCTACATTGCCATATGCGAACTACGTATCACATTCACGTCACGCAAAATCCGCCGCGCGACCTGACCATTATATACAACATCCCGACATCAACCGTCGGGCAGTAGCCCATTAGACACAACTCCCATCTGATTGGAAGATCCTCCCTTTTCTATTGAGGATGAGTGAACTTTACACACTGTTTCTCATACCTCTTTAAGTCAATACCTACGAAATGAATTAGTTAAGCCGCCATACCCATAACTTGCGTCTTATTCGTGCAGAATTAAACATATTTTTTTTCTGTTTTAGTTTACTGAAAATCTTCTACCATCAGCAAGCAGTTCTTATTACTTAAGCTCTCATGACAAATCCCCGGATACGGAAACCTTTTCAAGTCTTTGATCAGTTAATCTGCTGTTAAATCTTATATGTTAGCTTTACGGAAGTGCCCCAATCAATCATTTAATGTAAGATTTGATATCAAACTTAAGTAGATGTAAGTTTAAGTCAAGTTATTATATAAATATTGCTTCTTAACAACCATGTTGTTATATTATTTGTTTCCCTAAAGCAAAATAATAGCTATTTACTTAATAAAATAAACCCGAAACGGAATTCTGACGACACGCACGTCATTAAAAATAAATGAAAAGATACAATCATTTATTATTATCGTTATTCTAAAAGCTGTTGTACGCATAATGGCACAACAAACATTTCCAGTATAAGCTGAACTCGCATTGTAGGGAAAGCCTAGGCATTACCTTAATCGAACCTCAAATAATTCCCATTTTGATTTCTTAAAAATGTTATTGTACTATATATAAAATGCTTGCGCCTCTTTTTGTGAACCTCAAATAATTCCTATTTTGGGGTCCTAAAAATACTAAATAGCCAAGTAACTGCGTCCAATTTGGACGTAGCGCTCGCCGGCCGCTGCCGAGCGAAGCGAGCTGTCCCACAGCTCGCTTCGCTCGCTCGGCCCGCTCGCGGTTGACACAGTTCCAAACTTCCAACATAACCTAACCCATAAAAAGTATACATCATTAGAAGCGCAAAAAGATTTTAGAGATTCGTTAATTTTAAAAAGCGTCTGTTATTAGAAGATCAGTAAGTTTTTAGAGGATCAGTAAAAAAAAACCCGATAGTAATGCGTGTTCAGCTTCAGTACTGGACATGTATAGCTTGATATGTGCACACTATCAAAACTATTGCCAATAGTACCTACAGCAAACGGGTTCCTAGAAATATATGCACGATTAAAATTTAAAACTGAAACTCTGTAGAGATCACGTTTTTATATTCGGTTGTACGCTTTTATTAAATTATTCGCTTCTAAAACGGTACGCTATGAAACGAAAAACATGGGACTTTTTGATGCACATTTAGGCAGTACAGTGTCCTACTACGGGGTATCGTCATCGGGGAACACGATACCCCTTGGTAGACTGGTTGACAGACTTTTGGGCTTTTGACGACCCGTAACGACTGTCAAAGATCCACGAATGACATCCGGGACCAACGGCTTAACGTGCTTTCCGAGGCACGGAGGACTCTCGGTATGTTTACCCGTCCACGGACGAACCCCAGCAAGCGTAGCTTAACCTGATGGATCGACCCGTGCGGCTGGTATTACTTTGCCACGAGCTCCTTTAGGTACGGTACAGCCTTCAATACCAATCAGCTGAACCTAAAACTACCACTAGCTGTGAATTTTAACCCTTAATTTCCAACTACGAGCTTCTGTTAGTTCCCTCTGTCTATACTAAAGCACTATTTTTATAGTACCACAGCAATATTGTCTTCCGACTTTGCCCAAAAGCACCTAAAAGTTTTAGTCACCCAAAAAGCGGACAAAATAAAGACAATACAACTTTACTGACCGTTCAGGACTATCCGATATAAAGAGAAAACTACGCCCCAGTACACGTACGACCACTCGACATCTAGTCGCCTTTATTTATAGCATACTCTCGCACAAAGGGTGGGGCGTTACGCCACCAAGGAAGTGAAGTAGAAGGACCAACCCAAATTCTGTCCAAAAAAGAAGACCACGTTTTTGGAATGCCAAATACTCATTTAGACGTAAATACATAAAACAATAATGTAAGTTAATATGAGCTCAGATTAACTAGTCACAAACATTTAGGGCAAATTTTGCCAATGAAACTGAACGATCAGCACGTCTAAACCGGCCGCGTTCAAGAGCTGTCAGTGTCAATATTCTGAAACAATGGTGACACTGACAGCTCTTGAACAGAGTTTAGACGTGCTGATTGCGTTCAGTTTTATTGGTGAAATTGGCTATTAGTTGCACATTATTCGTCGACCTCGTAATTCCCACCAAATAGATATGAAGTATCTATTTGGTGGGAAGGGTGAAATTCACCATTGAAACTGATCGTAATCAACACAACTATACTGAGTTCAATGTCAATATTCCACAGCAATGATAACACTGACAGCTCTTGAACGCAGTTTAGATGTGCTGATCGTGTTCAGTTTTAATACTCCCCGCCCTAAAGTTGAAACTACTAACTGTCACATTGACCTCGTCGTCTAATGAACTTCAAGTGACATTCAACCTTTGGATTAAGGGAATATGCAAGGAATTCGAAACATTCATTATTTAAATATATGTACATTGTATAGGAGTCAAGAAATAAATTCAATTTTTTTATTTTTTTTTATGCATTACTTATTTTATAATTCATTATTTTATGTAGCGTTTTTTTGATGGAGCTGAACGTAAACTCAAAACTCGTCGTCTTCGTCAATGCAGGAAGTGACGTAAAACCATGTGAATAAAAATCAATTCTTTGCAAAGTGCTTGAAATCTCACTAAGGAAAGTAAGTGTGAATGCTTGAATAAAGCACAAAAAATAATTTGTATTTGATTTGGAGCTAAAAAACAAATGTTAACAAAGAAGAATCGTGGTAAATGATATCACACGATGAGCGCGATAGAAAAGGACGTTTGAACTGTAGTAGAAAATTGTTGGAGTTTCATTATTTTTCTTGCAGACAAATTTTTCGAACATATGAAGCAAGCTGGGTTAGTAATATCTTTCAAAATCGTTTAAATTTATATTTTAAGTATGTTACGCAATTAGGATACTGGTGTTACTAAATTATTTTCCCCAATCACGGTCAAAACATCAAAACAAATGCGAATCTGTTGTGACATCACGGTGTTGTCAGAAACTGTAAGGTACTGGAGCTCAATCTGGACACAAAACCAAAATTAACGCCGGCAGTTGATTGAAGTGTCATGTCATTGTGTACTTTAGGACAAATCGAACGAGCTTGTACCATTTTACCGATACACAAGCGACAATTTACGAATTCATGCTGAGGCATTTCGGGCTTTGAAATTAGGAAGTGAAAGCCTAAAATACTTTTACGTAAAACCATCGCTAGGAGTGTTTGTGGTAATATTTTGAGCAGGTTTAAAAATAGACCTTCTGATCTTTTTTTGTGGTTGTGCGAACAAAACTGTTTTTGTACAGCCCCCTGTATTATTTGTCGCATAAAAAATGTACGGCCAAAATAAATACGAAACGATTTTATTATATGTAGACAGATTGGTTACCAGAAATATACCATTACATAGGTAAGTACTTACATAGTTATGATGATTATGGTTTTAATTATAAAATACGCTCATGAATCCGAAAAATCAGAGGCTTGGGTTCGAACTCGAGACTTGTGACATGGCAATCCAACGGTCACAACACTAGGCTATCATTTGATTCAAAAACGGTGATGGAAAACATTGTGAGGAAACCGGCATGCCTGAGAGATGTTTCTCGACGGCATGTGAAGCCAAGTCAGAGGTCTA
The DNA here is from genome assembly GCA_949128155.2 of Xanthia icteritia. Classification (NCBI taxonomy): domain Eukaryota; kingdom Metazoa; phylum Arthropoda; class Insecta; order Lepidoptera; family Noctuidae; genus Xanthia; species Xanthia icteritia. The sequence continues at coordinate 8,782,580 of OX421953.2, forward strand.
TGGACGGTTTTAAAACTCTGACACATGAAAATAAGAATGATTATGTTTGAATTTAATTTCGATATAAATCTAATCGGTTTTGAATAATTATAGTTCACTGTTGACTGGATTATAAATTAATTTTAATTTAGGATAATTGTCATTATATAGAGTGTGCATAATTTAATAATGTACTATTAACTATTCGAATGTGTACTAGTTAAAGCTAAACAGACAATAATGAGCAACATAAATATTAATTAGTATTCGTAATTATATTTCAACTAGCTGCTATCTACGTTAATTTCCCAGACTGAAAAATACTCTGAATTAAGTTTTAGGGTTCTGTATCCCAAGAGTGCGAAACAGAACCCTATTAATAATCCTCGCTGTCCGTGTGTCTGTCAGCGGCCTGTATATCATGAACCGTAATAGATAGACAGTTTTTTTCACATCTGCCTTGTAAATACCATTTGTTTCCTTTCATTCATTCATTTTACCTTTCATTCATAAAAAATAAATTATTCAATTATTAGTCAGTTATTAGTGATACTTCAATTATTTATTACCTACTTCATTGATAATAATATAACATGGAGAGCTGGATACTTCTGCCTAACAAACACAAAAGAACTATGATCACTAATGACGTATTATGACACATTTCCTTTCATTATACCATTATTCAATCTGCCTAGCCTTTTCCCAACTATGTTGGGGTCAGCTTCAAGTCTAACCGGATGCAGCTGAATACCAGTATTTTACATGGAGCGACTGCCTATCTAACCTCCACAACTCAGTTTATTTATTTATTTGGTATACCAGCGGTACGTACAAAAAAAAAAAACAATAAAATTAAAAAGTACTTGTGTGTATGCCTAGTATAGGTATACACATCATTCACCACAAAAAAATATCGTAATAATCTAGAAAAAACACATACAATTAGTAAACAAGATTAAAAATAAATGGAATATCCATTTAGCAATAGTCTAAAATAATTATATAAATTACTGGCTAACAAGATACTCCTTGGTAAGACTGGTTGTCAGACTTTTGGGCTTCTGACCACCTGTAACGACTGTCAAAGATTTAGGAATGACAGCCGGGACCAAAGGCTTAATGTGGATGATCGCTCATCGACGAACCAGTCGCGGTAAGCTTGGCTTAAATTTCGAACGACCCATGTTGCCTGATAAAACAAAAGAACTATGATCATCAATGACTTTAGCTAACGTAGTGATTATGACACATTTGCCTTTTCATTATACCTGAGAGCCCCTCGTAGACGTTCACAGGCTTAGAAATTCCACTTCAATAATACAATATAAGGTACCTACTGCCTAACTAATTAAGTAACTAAGGTTAGCAATTCTTTGATACGCCCACGCAGCATTTATTAGGTCATTAATATTTCCTTCCATTAATGGGTATTATTAGCTGATGTATCTTTATCAGAGGCGATTTATCCGATGATTTATTTGACTTAATCAAAAATGAAATGGTATTTTAAGCAACGTCTCTAGGGTAAATTATTGTTAATAGGAATTATAATGATTTATATTGGGATTGCTCCGTCGATTATAATTTGATAGAAGTTGGTAGTGGAGTGAATATCGTTGCGTTTAAATTTCTGGTACGTTTTTTTTTTTTTAAATCACAATACCTACGCGGTCTAAATGTATAGAACAGTAAATTTTTGTTTTTATAATCGACGAAATTTTTCAACGCCAGAATCATGTACTGAATCCATGGTAACAGGTTGCGGGTCGGTTTCCCTGCCAACCTGTATACTAATGGGTTTTTCTATCAGAAATTTCTCAGTATGCCCGGTTGATGGCAAGAAGCTTACTGGACTTGAACATACCTGGCTATATGTGGGTGAACTATAGGTACACCTCTGCTTAACCGTTCGGGAATTACAGGCGTGATGTTATGTTTATGTGTTAATAGTTCTACTGTACCCGGCCACGGCACGACCTCTGATCACCACGCTTGCTCAAGACGGGTTGGCGATTTTAGACTTTTATGTTAACCACTAGCTTTTACCTGCGGCTTCGCCCACTTGGATGTCGGAAAATATCCCACGGGTACGTACTACCGGGATTACATTCCTTATAGCCGAGGAAAAAGTCATTGACTCCTACCGCTACGCCCGTGTTGTCTCCAACAATGGTTAACAATGAAACTTTTATCAAATGAAATGTTTGAAATGAAATAGATGACATGCGATCGCGGACTTTTTTGTTATTTTTGTTTTTAAGACATACCCTGTGGAACATAATTTTTATTTATCACTCACGGTTTACGCGGCACACGCCAGTAAAGCCCTCAGTCGGTATAATTTTTTCCTACATCTTCAACAATAATCATCATATTCCAGCCAATTTACACAAAACTTTAATAAATTATACACCAAAACATTCCTCATGAATCACTCTGTCCATTGATGAAACCCGTTTAAAAATCCGTTCGGTAAGTTTTGAGTTCCTCGCGTTCAGACAGGCAGACAGAGATATTTTCAAAACCTAATGTAACTTTTATGAAATCTTAAATGTAACATTGCCCAATTAATCCGCGAAGCCTTTTCCCAACTATGAATGCGGTCGACTTTCAGTCTAACCTGATGCTGAAGAATATCAGTATTTTTCTTAGAGCGACTACCTCTCGAGCTCCACAATCACACGATACCCCTTGGTTTGTCAGACTTTTGGAATTCTGACTATCCGTAAAGACTGTCAAAGATCTTCGAATGACAGCCGTAAACGTAACTTTCCTCTTATAAAATTATTTCTCAGTCTTACAAACAATTAACCAGACCAAGCAAACTATTTTTGGAAAAACTAGAATCAAACCAACGCGGCACGTAACGTAGGAGTCAATCAAGCTGTCAATTAAATGCAAGTTTCCGTGCTCCTATTAAAGTTGACCTATAAAAAAGGGGCACTGAGCATTATTGGATACAATAACTTCTTAAACCTCAACTTAGTTTCGACCTTGACCTCCTTTAAATTGTTCCAAAAAGTTAGGTCCTTCGATTTGGATACTAAGCTCTATTAAATTGGTCTTTTGGTACTGTCAGCGAAGGAAATCGATTAACACTGCTACACTTACACATCATGTAAATTGTGAAAATTTATTCGAAATATTAGGTATCACAGTATTTCAGCATATAAGTACATATAATAGTTGAGTGTTAATAATCTTTTAATTATACTTATTTCCCTCAGTACTTAAGCTTTAAAAACGCTGACTGTATCAAACAGCATGATTGCTGCAAATCGCGTAGGTATGCATCTTTTTCACTACTTAAGAGCGCTTATCCAAAAAGTTGGCAACGTCGCAAATAGCTGTCATATATTTATTTATTTTTATTAATTTTGCAATATTACTGTAGTGTGGAAATATGAAATGTGGCTAAACTAACTAAGATATTGATTATGAAGCGCAATAATTAATATCGTAATACCGAATATTTCGTTTTAGATGTAAAAAAAGAATTTGGAAACTTTCCAAATGCCTTTTATACACCTAAAACGGTTACAACATCAAATTCAATGTTATAATTGCAATTTATTATAAATATTCTAGTTCCCCAGTTAGCCACATTTCATATTTCCATGCAGTAGTGTTGCCAAATTAATCAAAACAGCGAAATATTTGACATCTATTTGCTACGTTGCCCATTTTCAGAATAAACGCTCTTGATTGTATTTTCAGAATTTTATTTATTTATTTATATATACTTTCTTGTACACCAGAATAATAATACATAGCAAAAAATTTATTCAAGACTATAAAACATGCAATGGGCGGCCTTATCGCTTCCTGCGATTTTTTTCAGGCTACCTTGAAGTGGACAGTGATTGCGCGGACATAAAAATGAGGTTGACATTGGTGCACAATAATAAGTGTATAGATACAATACACCATAATAGATACATAGATATAAGTATATAGGTCGCAGGAAGATGGATGACCATATATGTATATCCCTAGGGATATACATATATACCGTAATATAGTTATATGAAAACAGTTCATAACAGTCGGAGTGCCTTAATAGTTATATTATTAGATCGTGCTCGTATCATAGTTATATTCCTAGTAAGACAATTATGAACCGCTTTCATATAACTATATTACGGTATACAATAGCTATGTCCCTAGGTATATAACAATATCACGGCTATAACCATCTAACTGCGACATATATATTTAATAGAAAAATAAATACATACATACTACATACATATAAAAATATTTATATAAGCAACGGAAATAAATGACGACTACAGATTATTACACCTACGAGAACAAGATCACAACAACAACTAATGTTCCTCCAGTATTAAAGTTACCACAGTACAGCTACTCTATTTATCCAAAAATGTATGAGTTCATATTATTTTCTCTTTTGTTCTAAAAGTGGCAGAAAAACATATTTGTCATGTCAGCCTGTGACACGACGCAAGTTGTTACCCAACTGAGAGGAACGAAATTATTTCGTAGTCATTGGTAGATTATCTACGGCTACATTATTTTTATTATTTCATACCTAGTTATTTAATGGAATAATGTGTCAATCATCATCTATCTAACGAACTTCTGTCTACCGCAGACTGATGTTTTTTTTGGGAATGGCGTCTTGCAAGTCTCCTAAGAGGTTGTCGGCTGCTTAACCGGACTTTCGTGTGGCTGCCTCAATAAATTAAGGTTTCCAGCCAGGGCATAAAACTTATAAACTAAGCGACTTCACGTTAAGGGCACCCCCTGTGGGATACGGACCTCCAAACATAACTGGGTTATAAACAAAACTTCGAGATAGAGCGATCAATAGAGGAACTTTTAAATATTTGTGTGTAAATTGTTTCAACTTGTAACAAAATAGACGAAAGAAAACTGTTTCACAATTCAAATATCGAGGCAAAGAACCTTTCTTCTCAACTGTGAGTATTTATATACCTATATGATGTATGTTTATATATTTAAGCTTTATGTATTTATTTAAGTAGGTATATGTTAATTTATTACGTTATACGTGTAGGTTTATTACAATATTTTAGTTTAATACTTCGCATATTTATATTTTTCTCTTCTTGGTCTCACACACTATTGTCTACATTTCTTTCTCATTTCTCCTTTCGCAGGTCTATTAATAACTAATATTTTAATGTGTGTACAAAAGAAAATTAAATTTAATACGAAATTGAGTTAGATTAAAATAATTTACTAAGTTAATCACGTATTTAAATTAACAGTTTTATCCGAATAGAAATTAAGACAGAACTTAGCAGTAAGACTATTTCAACTTTCATTCAGTTTATTTGAAGTCGTGAGAATTTTATCAAAACCCGTAACCCGTTTACTGTCTAACGGTCCGATAAAATAATTGGTCCTTAGAGTCAGTTACTATTCTCGGTTACTATTCGCAGGTACGCTGCTATTCCCAACTAAAGTACATTTCACTTCTCTATCCACATATAACATAACATCACGCCTGTAATCCCCGAAGGGTTGGGCAGAGGTGTACCTATACTACACCCACATATCGCCAGTTATCAGTTATGTTTAAGTTCCATGTAATAGGGGGCGACCCTGTTGCCATCATCATCATCATCATCATTTCAGCCGAAAGACGTCCACTGCTGAACATAGGCCTCCCCCAAGCACCGCCACTTCGACCGATTCTGTGCCTCCCGCATCCAGCGGATTCCCGCGGCCTTTGCAAGGTCATCGGTCCATCTTGTGGAAGGCCTTCCAAAGCTACGTCTTCCGGTACGCGCTCGCCACTGCAGAACCTTTCAACCCCATCGGCCATCTGTTCTGCGAACAATGTGCCCTGCCCATTGCCACTTAAGTTTGACAATTCTTCGGGCCATGTCAGTTACCAAGAATGGTTTCTGTTGCCATCAACCGGGCACAAATCCAGTATGGAATCCGACCTGGGAAAGCAGTAGCGCTTGCGACCACTAGACCAACGAGGCAGTACCCTGCCCCCCCTTATCCCCCCTGTCAACCCCCATGTCGAAAATTGCAACCGTTCAGAACACGGCTGATATATTCTCATTTTATTAAATCATCAATTGGAACATCTGGTGCTTTGTCGTCGACAATTGACATCGTATCGACAGCCGGCAAAGAGTACTTCAGTTATTTTCGAATCGAACGTGAACTCATTTTAATTAAGGACACATCACTTTGATTGAAGTTTGTGACACTTGTTTTCTGGTCAAGAATAACCTGGAATAGCTGGAATTGGTCCTTTATTCCGACTCATAAAGCCTATAATCAGAATTTAGTACGCAATAAAATTATAATATTCTTATTTATGATAAGTGTTGTTTATGTGAAGTTTATGCTTGGTAATGATTTTGGGAGCGTTAATTTATTTTATTAATTAGGCTTTTCTACAATAAGTACACAATTCTTTTACATTTTGTACCTAGCAAACTTAAATCTAAGCACCCCATTTCTTATGAAAAAGCACAGCATGAACTACATAATGCGCAGATAATAACACATTTAATAAAAACAATTAATACATTGTTTTATACATGTCATGTATGCTATATTTTCTTGTTACAAATGAATTATACATCTGTAGCAGAACTAGGCAAAAACCTGTATTTCGGCTTTCAGCGCCAAACCCATCAAATAATAAACACTTAGAAATAGCCAGTTTGAATACGACATTGATTACAACAAAAAAAAATGAGAAGAGGCAAACACTCCAAAATTGAAAATTTTTCTTTGTCAATAAATACATACTGTTTACTTACTTATTTTCGTTGTAATACTTTTCGTAGATCAAAATTGAGTATAAAATACAATGTTAAGGCTGTAAGCCCTAAGATCTATGTACCTTGTTGAGGAATTAACCATTAAGAGTACTTATGTACCTGTATAGATTTCTGATGAAATCTATTAACTATGTACTAGTACGTACTTGTAAACCACGGCTCAAAGATTGTTTTGCCACTAATTGAAACTGCTTAATCAATTAAAGATAATTCTAGTAATTCAATTAATATGCATGAACCTACCTATAGCTTTATTAATTGTGTACCTAATTGTGTTAATTGAATGTCTATTCACAGGATAATTGCTGCGGATCTGGTTACAAACTATCCCTTCGGTGCGACTGGGTCGACAGGACCAAAAGTTTTATTGTATCAGGGTTGAATCGGTACACTTAATCTGAATGCTCTCGTAGGATTTTATTTTTTTCAAGCGTTTGATCATCAACTAGTATTGTCTATAGCTCCGTATGTGGGGTAACATTTTATGTCTAGAAAAAAAAAGGAGGCACTAAGGGTTCTTGTCGAAATTCAATTATTAATTCAATTTTTTATATAATTTATATACTTACTCTCTAATACTCTCTTTGCGGAACAAATCCTATTCTATAGGATCTCCTAGTTCAGAGGTGGAGACCTCATTGATGTAATGTGTACTGACATTTTGGAAATTTAATTACTGTTACGTACTATGTGTCTATAGTTTCTACCTACCGCCATAGGAAGAAGGCGTGAGTTTATATATGTGTATATGCAAAAAAAAAAAGTTCGAATTGATCGAAGATACCTAAGATCTAAACTCCCTCGCCACAATCACATTACGTCACTCGTCTCAATTTCCGTAATATTGTTGAATTACAACGCGACATTCAAGGAGTTAAATTTAAGTAACCATAAAATAGGTACACTGCAAATATCATTATCATCACCTGCCTGTTCTTTTCCCAACTACGTTGGGGTCAGCTTCCGATCTAAAAAAATCATTTCTGTGATAAATAAACAGAAAAAACAAAAAAATAAATGTTTTACTAAAATAACTAAAACAACAACCGCAATACAAAACAATGTTTATAACGATCTGTCAAGACTGTCTAAAAATAAAATAAAACATAATGCTTAAAAAAGAGCCTCGCAGACTTGAACCCACGTCTTCATATAATCCTACTGAAAATCGGGTATTTCTTGCGGGTGATACAAAAAATGACACATTATTATTCTTAGGTCGTGCCGACAACTATTAAGATAAAGTTTACTACATTTATAAAAGTTGCGAAGGGTGGAAATTTTCTTGAAAATGCCTACCGAAAAATTATAGATTTCAGTACCTAACAGCCGCTTTTTAGAATGGAGCCTGAAAGGAATCGTGTTACAAAGACTCTTCGTTTATGGTTCGTCCTTATGTTTAATTTCCATAAATATTTTATGTCGAATCAATGTTATTTTTTTATACGAAATACATCTTTGGAAACACTCAATATAAAGTGTTATTTCCTCTTATTATTTATTATTATCTCTTAATAGGATGATTCAAACACCTTAAGTAGTTTTATATTTTTTTTAGTTTAGCCACAAAAAAATATATTTTATTTACTTTTTGGACAAAATAAAAGTATAAACTCAACTTACCAAATCCACAAAACAACACTAAACACAAAAAACTCACAATGTCAACCACATCACATACAATAATTTAAATTTCATAATTACAATCGTCAGGTTAAGCGAAACACGTTTACCGATACAATTTCTATGTAAATCGTCCTGTTTCTCAATCACACCGCTGTAAATCCAATTAATAAGCTCACGTTTATTCGTCAATTATCGGAATTGGTACGTTCATTCGTTTCTCAGCGACACGTGCTCACCGTACGGCGGCCAAGCGACGACTGAAAATGAAAATGCGTTCAGTCGACATTCTCGAACGATTCAAGCTGAGCGTTGCATATCACTGCCGTGTGCACTGCTGCATATTTTTGAATTTCGAACCGCTAAAGAATTTTTGTCCCTGGTACTCTTTAAATACAAACTCTTTTGACGTCGTGTTTACGAACAAAAGGGATTTTGGGAACATAACAAGATTATTCCATCGTTTTATGAGGGTATAATATGTATGTATCGTCACGTTTTTCCTTTACTGAGTAAATAGGGCTTCAATCCCTTTTACTAGTAGTTCGTTTGTATTGTGTGAGCTACATACAATAACACAGAGAAACTTTTGTGTGTTATTTGTATTCATAAGTTCACGACTGTTTGTTCTGAGTATATTAAGTGAGTGACCAATTAAAAACTTTATCGTTTATCTGACTAGGGTCCCGTTTTGGTGATCATAGTGAGTGGTGCATGGCGTTTAGCATTGTTTGACATAACTTTTGGAACACGATTTCATTCGCATTCAAACTTCAACCTTCTGTTTGACCCTATCAAGGGTGAAGTGTCCAATCCACATCGAAGGGTCGCTTCTCGAAGGGTGAAGGCGTATATCTACCTAGGGCAAATTATCCAGCACGGTAGACACAACTTTGAGAAAGAAGCCGACAGAAGGATCCAGTTGGGTTGGGCAGCGTTTGGAATACCTCGTCAAGTCTCCTCCTTGCCTATCCCGTGCGTTCAGCCCGTTATGACGTACGGTGCCGAAACGTGGACACTGACTGTTGCGCTGGTTCACAAATCGAGGTCGCTCAGCGTCCTATGGCGCTCCATAGGGCGCTGAGCGACCTCGATTTGTGAGCCACCCATGCTTGGTGTTTCTGTGAAGGATAAAATCAGAAATAAAATAATCCGGAAAAGAACTAGAGCTACCGACATAGCTTTCAGAGTAAGCAAACTGAAGTGGCAGTGGGTTGGCCGTGTTGGTCGAAGGACTGATGGTCGGTGGAACAGGCGGAGACCGCGTATCGGCAAGTGTAGCGTAGAACGCTCCCCAGCTAGATGGACCTTAAGAAAGTGGCTGAGAGAAACTGGATGCGGAAGGACAGGGTATTGTGGTGCAGCCTGGGAGAGGCCTATGTCCAGCAGTGGTTCTCGGTACTATTAGCCATACATTCTAGGTACTCAGAAGCCCAAGAATCTGTCAACCAGTAAAAATACAATAGACGTAAATGCATTTAGTAACCTTTTCCGCTTAACTATACCTAAAGATTCATAAAAAAACGCTGTAAAAAATCGACACGCGTTTCAACTCTCAACGAAGCATCCTCAGACGATTGACTTGTCGCGAACCCGAACACGGCGTGTTGTCACGCTGAGCGCCGGTCTCTGTGTCCGGCGCTTGGCGTAGCAACACGCCGTGCAATGGATTTCCGCAAGGTTACGCCTGAATCAATTATCTATCTGGCAACCAGTCTTACCAAAGGGTATTATGTTACCCAGTAACTACGTTATGGAAGTCAATACTGACTGGTATTTAGCTGCATCTGGTTAGACTGGAAACCGACCTAAACACAGTTGGGAAAAGGCTAGGCAGATGAACTAGCTATACTTTTTGTAGGATCATAATATATAAAATTAAATTGTTTATTCTGTAAATAGGATAGCGGAATCTCTTTTACACGGTAAATCAAAAAAAAAAAACCTAGATGAGTTCTGCGTTTCTTATCTGACTACTCTGAGAAGAAAGGCCGAAACAAACTCAGAGGTCGCAGTGTCTTTTAAAGTCCAGACATAATATTGACCAGGCCATATGAAGACCATGTAAATTTGTGTCTGAAATGGTCTTTTGAGGAAAGAACCACACAGATTTGAGTGGACCTGTCCAGTCAGTGCAAGCATTTGTTAGTAATCGTGAAGATCAACTCAGAACTTAAGGAGCTCAACTCGACGAACAATGCCAAAGAAAGGATATAAGAGTGTATTTTTAAAGTGCGTGTAGTCTGTCTGTCTTCAAACAGTCACAGAAATACATATTTTATATAGATTTGCGAACAGGTTTACTTGGATTATAATCCTAATTCTGACTAATGTTTTAAATGTGAAATTGAGTTTGTTTGTTTTTTTGTATGTTTGTTAGTTTGTTACGCTTTCACGCTAAGACGGATTTAGCACAGACGTAGTAATAATAATGTCTCGATTTGTCTGGTACACCAGTTCAAATACCTTGGACATTTCGTAGCTGATGACCTTAAGGACGATGCTGATGTTGAGCGGGAACGCAGGGCAATGGCGGTGCGGGCGAAAACGCTTGCTCGTAGGTTCGCGCGATGAACTGATGCGGTCAAAATCAAGCTTCCTTTTACTCAAGCGCTCTATGGAGCTGCTGTACTAAACGTGCCGCCAATGCGTTGCGTATTCAATATAACAACGCTTTCAGGGCGCTGTTGCGACTGCCACGTTATTGCAGTGCTTCTGCAATGTTTGTTCAAGCCATAGTAGATAGCTTCTCAGCTGAAGTGCGGAAAAAGAGTGTTTCTCTTCTCACAAGGTTGTGGGACAGTGACAACAGCCTCCTGAAGGCTATTGCTGATGGGCCTGACGAAAGCCCCATAGTGAGGTATCTTATTAATTATTATTAATTATTAAAATATATTATTAAATAAGTTAAATTGTTTACTAACATCGATTGGATCTAGTTGTCTGTAGAATAAATAAATAATAGTAGACCTTGACCTGGAGAAGGACATAGGCTAGTTTTCATCTTGGTTCGCAGACGAAATCACAGGCAACATCTAGTAATTCTATAAAGTTGGCGTTGCTACGAGCCTACGACGTGTGCTACGAGTGCTACGCTTGCGTAGCACAAAATAATTTCTCAATATTTGGGGCACGACTAAAATATTATGTCGAAAACAGTAGAAAAGTTTTAAGTAAAAATTTAAGATTTTTACTAAAAACTTTTCTTCTGTAATCGACATAATATTTTACTCGTGCCCCAAATTATTTTATCGAAAATACGTACAAATCATGAAAAGAAAAAGAAAATTTATTCCGAAATAACTATTTTAATAAAAACTCTTAAGTGATCAAATCAATTACGTAGAGACTTACTAAGTCTTAACAATTTGTTTGAAGATTGAACTAAGTTTATTCATTAAATCAGTTTTAGTTTCTTTTTTTTTATCACTTAGAAATAATTTTCGGGACTCAAATAATTGCTTCATTTTGTTCTTCAGTCTCAGAATGAGGTCAGGCGCTCTCTGTCCGCATTAGCAACATTAATGAGATATTATTACGTTCAAAATGGTTTCATTGTGATTTTTTTTTTCCTTTTAGTACTTAACTTTCATTTAAGGTAGTGGTTTGGGGGTTTAGTAAGCCTGTTTTTTTTGTTAAGTTGTGAGTTCTAAACCTAGATAGTGCAAATGCATTTTTTTAAATTTTATGTCTATTTTAATATATGTGCAGTAATATTACATTACTGCCGCGGCCTGCAAAAGGGGCATAGATGAACGAACGTGAAAATTTGGGTCCATCAATGCATAGTTGCAGGCCAAGACATGTATAGTACTTTTTTCAAATAATGCGCGGGTATTCAAACTAAGTAAATTTATTATAAATTCCACAATCAATTACGAACATTGTTTTTTTTTTACGCGCCAATGTGTTTATTTGTTTCTTTTTTACTTTAAAAACTTTAAACAGCTCTATCTGCAAGCCCAATCAAAACTTTAATAAAATCTTTGATAAGTTACCTCCTTGATTGCAATGTGGCGAAGTAAAAAGTTCATTCCATTTTTAAATTACACGACTAAGGGCTGATTTTTCAATAGTCATTTATAACTGATAGCTGAAGAATAAATATTTCGATTTAACAGCTTTTGTTTATAAAATATGTCCAACTGTATATACTGAACTACAACTGTGTATATATATTCTTCAGATAAAATTTATCTGACTATTGAAAAATCAACCCAGATATGAGTTTTCATAGTAATTTATTCGGCCGCTAAACACGACAGATATGGATTTTCATACTAACATTGCCGGCCGCCTGCTTGCATGTATTTCACGCAGTACAGCATTTTCGTTTGATCTCGAAGAAGGTTGTCAAAATAATGTTCGAATTACCAAGCATGTTAGAATGAATGAATGAAAAAGATATTAACTAAGTAGTTTTTAGTAAGTTCGACTTGCCATACAGGATGCGCCAGACGTATTTATATAAAAAAACCGGCCAAGTGCGAGTCGGACTCACGCACGAAGGGTTTCGTACCATTATCTATAAAAACGGCAAAAAAATCATGTCTGTTGTATGGGAGCCCCACTTCAATATTTATTTTATTCTGTTTTTAGTATTTGTTGTTATAGCGGCAACAGAAATACATCATCTGTGAAAATTTCAACTGTCTAACTATCACGGTTCATGAGATACAGCCTGGTGACAGACGGTCTTAGTAATAGGGTCCCGTTTCACCATTTGGGTACGGAACCCTAAAAATCAGCTCTCGTGGGGACTACTTTCAATGCACTACACTATAGATAAGTACAACTTGATCACAATAGTAACTAGACTATAACTACAGCATTGTTGGTATTGCCTACAAATAGAGGTTAAGCTAAAAATATAGGAACAAAGTAGGGCGACACATCCGATCTCACCAGTTTCAATGAAAAAGTTTTGTAGGGCAAATCAATTTATATTACAGAAGAGTTATCTGCGTAGCTTATTTTTCAATTCTATTGGTCTTTTTATAGCAAGAATGTAGTAAGATTTATTTATATGGAAGGTGCGTACGTAAATCGACACTGTACTTGTATCGTTACTTAATATCAGTCGGTAAATTAATAATTAATTAAAATGAAACCCTTCGAACAGTGGAAAAGGCAATGTTCAGCAGTCGATGTCTTTCGACTGAAATCATGATGATGAAACTCTTAGCAACCATTTTAAAAATGTCAACAGGGCTGTTCATTGCGAGAAATTCAATAGAATTTATTTCCATAACTTGCTAGATTTTATTTTAAACTAGCGACCGGCTCCTGCTTCGCACGGTTTTTATGACTTGACAAAACATCGAGATTTCTTAGGTAAACGTAACTTTCATATTAACGTATTATACACATAAACCTTTCGGAATAAATTCTCTAAACGATGGTGAAAACCTCATCAAAATCTGTTGCTGGGTTTAGAAGAACAACGCGGACATACAGACAAACGCGAAAAGTGACTTTGTTTTATAATATGTATAGATGCCATTCTTAAACGCAGCGACAATCAATAAAACGCAACGTCACTTTGACTGTCTGCTTTTATCTTCTGAACCATTTATCCGGTTTACATGTTTCAAAATATTTTTTTATTTATACGGACCACGCGTGCGTTTTTATAGCTGGTAAAATAATAATTATTACCATAGTTTTTCTTCATATATAACATATAATCACGCTTGTAATCCCCGAAGGGTAAAGCATTCATTATATAGTTAAATAATATAGTATAATCATTTCATCAGTTATGTTTAAGTCCCATTTAATAGGGGGCGAGCCTATTACCATCAACCAGGCCCTAATCCAGACTCCGGGCTGTTACTGAGAAATTCCAGAAATCCAATAACACTTTGCCCGACCTGGGAATCGAACCCAGGACTTCATGAGATGCTGAGCTAGTCTAAGTAGACCAAAGACGCATATTTTATCCTATAGAATTATTCAATAATACTTTCATTTGAATTACTCTGTAACGTCACAACAAACTAACATAGAAATAGTCCTTCAAAATACCTAATGACATATCGCACAACAACATCATCTTGGAACAATAGCACAGTCTGTATGATTCAGCACTACAAGCTCATACAACGTAAGATGGCCCCCACCGCTGTCAGTTTAGACAACGTGTGACGGAGAGAGCTGTCATGTAAGGATGACCCTAGATTACTTGGGTACGAGCTCTATTGTGATGACCCTTCTTATGTACAAGGTACAATGCTCGTATGTACACGAATGCGTGTCGTAAACGTAACGTAAATTCAAACGATTTTTTTGTAAAAAATACACACAGTTATCCCATAATAATTAGTATCTGGGCGATCGAGTTCTGCTCTGGTGAAAATAGAGAATGCTCATTTAATAGTATAGGATAGTTCATACTAATTCTATGCTGCCATGTCATTATTCTAAGGTGTCGCAATTGTACAGGTTGGAGTGCGGAGTGAGGCAGGGGGGATTGTCCTCTCCAACCCTATTCAACTTGTATATGAATGATCTGATTGTGGCACTCAGTAGCACCCGGATAGGTTGTCACATAGATGGAATTAATGTAAACAACATAAGCTATGCTGATGACATGGTGCTACTGAGTGCATCGGTATGTGGCATTAAAAAACTGCTTGCCATTTGTGAGGCTTATGCCGAGCAGCATGGATTAAAATATAATCCACTCAAAAGTGAGGTCATGGTCTTTGAGGCCGGAGGAAGTAGTACAGGTAACGTGTTTCCCAAGATCATGCTTAATGGAACAGCCTTGCGTAGGGTGTCAAAATTCAAGTACCTAGGACACATGCTTACCTCCGACCTCAGGGACAATGAGGACATCGAGAGGGAACGGAGGGCGCTGGCAGTGCGAGCGAACATGATAGCCCGCAGGTTTGCACGTTGTTCGACAGAAGTCAAAATTACACTTTTCAGGTCTTACTGTACATCATTCTACACGTGCAGCCTGTGGGCCGACTATACTCAAAAGTCTTTCAGTGCTCTCTGAGTCCAATTTAATAATGCGTTCAGGGTGCTGATGGGGCTGCGGCGATTCTGTAGTGCATCAGGGATGTTTGCTGAACATCGCGTAGACTGCTTTTACGCTACTATGCGTAAAAGATGCGCTTCCCTGGTGCGTGGAGTACGTGGCAGCGCCAACAGCATCCTAAACATGATCGCTAGTCGGCTGGACTGCAGTTACATCAGTCAAAAGCATAACTCATAATAGAATCCACTAATGACATGTATATACATCTTAATATGTTAATAGGAACCTTTTTTTTTTGGTGTGAAATTATCACATAACTTTTCCCGCTCTGGGTGGAGCGGGAGGGCGTTTCAGACTCTTACTGACTAAAACCTACCCGTGTTCCTTCAGTTGCCTGTACGTTGCCAGGGGCCACGGTATCCTTTTCGGACTTTCCCGCAACCCCGGCAGGCATCCGTCCTAACGGACCCCTTCACTTCTACTGACATCTCTTTGAGGCGCGCGTGGAACACAACGCGCCGTCAACCCGGGCCTGGTCCTTATCGGACGGCGAGTTACCCATTGCTCATCGTCCGCAAGCCTGCGCCTACGGTGGCCGGGAATCAGCCTGCGATTCCCGACGCCCAGGGCGTCTCCTGCGGCGGCTAGGGGCGTGGGGGCGCGAAAAAGGCCTTTCCCTCACGCAGTCCGCTTCCTCTTTCGCGAGCATTACGGCTTCATGTCGATAGGAAACTTAAATCTTAGGTGGTAAATTTTACTTAATAATATTCTTAATCTACTACAAATATAGTCTATGAGACCAAGAAAAGTTCTCATCTATTTTCATGTCAAGGTAAGCTACACAGTCAACTCTTTCAATAGGTTATTTCCAGTCCAGTAAGTTATTATGGTGGCATATATAATCACGGGTGAATAAAAGTGGATATGGTAAACGCAACTCAAAATTTTCAATAATTTTTCATGAATATTCAGAAAAATACGGGCGGTGACATGCCCATGGGAGGCATTGTATATTCATTTTATTTTTTATTTTGTCGTATATGTAAGGACTAAGGAAAATGAAGAATCTCTTACTAAAAGACGTTTTGGGGAATATATATACTAGCCTATTACTGTCCCACTGCAGAGCAAAGGCATCTTCTCGTACAGAGGGCACGAGCATTGATCACCACGAGCTTGCTCAAAACGGGTTGGCGATTTCAAACTTATATTAACTATAAGGTTGAATTAATAAGTACTGTATAAGTACTGTTTTGCATGAATTAAGACCGACTTCTTTATTGTGTCGATAAATAAACTGGATTGCTGCCCGATAATTTTCATATACAACTTAGAAGGTAAAGCTTAGGGGTTATCTGAGGAGTACATACGCGCAGCAGCATTTTTACGATTTTGTGCTTATTAATAATACATATGCTGCGGCCGCATCTGCGTCTATCGTGACGAAGCTTCGCACAGCGATACGATAAACGCGGATGAGATCATTATCGGTTTCGTCGCGATAGTTCGGGCTGCGTAGCACTTATTGCCCGAATGGTGGTACATAGTAAACGTGGCGAAGCCGCTAATGTGATCACCGCGTTAGCGCGATTACTTTTTAGCGAGAAAAACATAAGCTTCGACTCGCATTGCTTTGTCACGATAGACGCTGGTGCGGCCGCCGCATTAGGGTAAACAATTATTTTGGACAAAAACTTGAAAAATGTGTCAAATTCAGGACTTTTAAATTCAGTTTTTAAACACGATAAGGTCCCCCAAATTTAATTGACGTCTCAGACTACTCCAGTTACGACTACAACCGTTAATGAAAAGCTCAAAATTAAACAATTAACCAGCATCAAATTAGAACGTTGAAGTTTTTGTCATAATTAGTGCTGTAATTGGCACAGAATGAGCATTTCCATTTCCACCTGTATTTACATAGCAAATGGGCAAAATCGGCTAATGGTCCCGCGTTTCAGTGGCGGGAATTGTGCAAAACGGGAATTATTTTCCAGCTAGGGATGGGTTGTAATACGATCAAGTTGGGGACCAATTCTATGATTTTTAAGGTGGTATTGTTGACCAAATCATTAGGAAACAAGCCGTATGTACGATTGGATTTCCCAACGGCAAAAATGTCGAACTTCCATACAAATATTCAAAACCTGGACCATACAAATATTCAAACCGAGGAGATGAATTCTCAAAAACCCTTCTTTAGTGAATAAAAAATGTACAAAAAATGAACTTTTATGCAAAATTTCATACTTCTAGACCCAGCTGTGTAGGCTGTGCGTTGTTTTTATTTATATCAAGTAGAATACATAGCATATTCAATAAACTAATGTGCCTGCGGCTGCTGGGACACAAGCCTCTCCGGGGGAGGGAATGTTTAAGAAGACTTGCTCCAAACATCATTTTGAAATTCGAACGATATCGATGGGAGGAGAATCAGCGATAATGTTCTTTAGAAACAAATGAGGTTGCTTTTGAACTGTGTACGGTCACACGAGTGAGCCTCGAAGCAAAATTAAAGACTATCATATTGTTACATTTAAGATTTTGTCCCTCTTGTTGAAAGAACAAAAGCTCCGATGCAAGGGTGGGTTAGTATCTGCACACAAAGAAACTACAAAATGTATCAAACAATAAATATATTTTTAACCAATACGTAGCCTAACTTAGATTAGGTAGGTGACAATAAAACCTAAAGTATGCCAGCCAGCTTAGCTTCTCTTTAATAAGAGCTAGGGTCGTAGGGGGTTGGTGATAAACCAAGTACTGTTCCGTGTTATTAATTAAATTAAATATTAAAGAATAAATCAGATTTATGAAGTATAACCTTCCAATTAATTTAAATGTTACAACTAATAAATGGGCGCCAGGGACTTTGAGAGTACCGGATCCCGGAGCCGACGAAGAGGTCCAATATCCTTTCCGATGAATGTAGGCGTCGGACCCGGAGTCCTTAATTTAAATTTGGTATAAGACCGGTTTCCGAATTTGAACCCAGCCAGGTATTAAACCGGTTATTTAAATATTAACCGTAGTTAAATAAAAAAAGTATTAAAGTAGGAAGAAAAAAAAACCGTCCCGCCAGCGCAATCGCTAGGCGGACTCTGTCAGCCGCACAGTCGTCTCCGCAGGAGGCTTCGAGCTGCTCGAGGAACGGGTCTCACGTCCAGGCTTCGGACGCTACTCCAAATCCTGGCGGCGAGGTCCTTCAAAAATGCTAAATATTTATTAAAAAAAATGATTTTTCAAAATAGACACCTTTTTTTGACACTGTTTAATAAAGTACAAAATGTATAAAAGAGACTTGTAAAATTGTCGGATGGTCCTGTCAAATGTCACCTGTCGGTTTTATTAAATAGGTTGTTGATACTTCGATTTCAGAGTCAAAGATCAGTTCAATCGCAAACTTAAAAAAAAAATATCATTCTATAATTTTCCAATAATTAGGTGCAGATAGAAATTCTCTTCCAAAGGACTCAATTATTGATCTGGTTAAGCAGTCTATTAGGAGTTCTTTTGAGCAAATTCTTAGAAGCAGCCTTAAGTTTGTATTTATGTCCAGTTAATTATAACAGCGTTGATCCCTATTTCTAGGTGAACTAAAGTGCTCTCAAAGTAAAGGCCTATTCAGATATAAGCGATATCGCTGTCGCGCTCGGTAGCGATACTGGCCCGCCTTCTGGTTGGTCACTTTGGACCAGTATCGCTACCGAGCAATAGAATAAGCCTTAAACGTTCCTTCTTCATCCCTACCGAGAAATGAGTGTCTGAGATGAAACTACAGGATGATATCTGAAATTAAGTGAAATAGCATTATTATGATTTCTTAGTTAGAGACCTGTCATCAAATACAGGTTCAAATTAAATTAGTTAGCAAAACTCCGCAGAAGTTATGTGTATCGATATCTAAGCATGATAAAACCAAAAAGAAATTAATTAGATGAGATTTTTTGGTGTCATCAACCGCAGGTAGTGTATTCACTTGAAATAATCAGTTTTTTTGTGTAATTTTCACAGATGTTTTCACTGATTTATTTTATTCATCGTGTTTAGTTATTGATACGCATCACGTGTAGAGTTTTGCTAGCTAATTTTATTTGACACTGTATTATACTGTAGTTACCTTTTATTTCATGGTTCAATAATGATCATCTTCATCATGATTATCAGCTGAAAGACGTCCACTGCTGGACATAGGCATTCCCAAAATCATCGCCAACACTGAGCTACTATCAAACAATATAAAGAAAACTAGGTTTTTTTTTTTTTTTTTCATTTTTTCGTTGTGCTACCTACGCCACTCAAATTCGAATAGATACCCCTCCCTGCTATGCAAATAAAACTGACAGGAAGTTATTATAACATCATCCACATAGACTAAGTAGGAAAAATACGTATTATTAAAGCTAACTCAAAAACTACCCAACCAAATGAATTTTTTTTTTTTTTAATCGGTCCACAATTGACGAAAATATCGATGAACATACAAATAAAATTAAAAAATGGGCAGTCATGGAGACTGCGCCAGAAGTTAAAACTTAAAACTGGTATTCACGCCATCTGTATTCTATAGTAGTAAAAAAAATCGCTAAAGAAGTTTTCACTTCAAAAAAAAATATATATACAGACGAACATATTACCTCCTCCTCCTTTGAAGGCAATTTTTCAAAATTTTCCTTCAGTTACTCAGCCTGTATAAAACAAAAGCCAATCACACAGGTTCAATAACCGGTAGACTCTTTTACCGTTAACGTTAGAAATACCTCCGAGACTTGGAGTATTTTCTGTTATCTGTGTCAGGCGTCTACCCTCGTATCTGACAAATAAAACGCGCTTCGGAAACAATTGGGTCGACTGATTGATTGCTATACACACTGCGTATAGCTAGAACGTTTGAGTAGGAATGATAGACCACGTATGAAAAACTATCACTGGCTGGTAGCTTATCTTAAGTTTTGACGTGACAACGTCTTATAAATTGGTTTGCCGGGTGACACTTCAAGAAACTGCGTTACGCTCCGCTCACGTTATGCGCTCACAATGAGAGCGAGTGAGAGGCACGCGTCCCTTCCACTCGGGCATGGTTAGCCCGCCTAAGAGCGAGAGAGACAGACATAAAAAGTGAAAGGCACGCAAAGTCGTTGTCACGTAAAACTTTCGCCCGTATACCGACTTTACAGGCAACCAATTTTTTGAAGTGAAAACTTTTTTACACGCACTTTGTACTCTTTCTGAACAAAAAATTAAATTGATCCGTCACGCTCGGGTGACGCTAAATCGGGTATACTCGGCGCTGAATCGTGTATACTCGGCTCCAGTCGTAAGTTTTCACTATAATTGTGTGGTCATAAGCACAGACCCTATTTTTTAAAAGGAGACTAATCTGAGTTTAGGTGCTTTAACATAACCGGGGATTGAACAAAAAAAACCTAAAACGGACTAGGACGGCTTGGACAGACAAACAGACGTGACAATGAACGGACACAAATTTTACGTCATGTAAAATCAATCATGATTGTAAAATAATTCTGTACTTTAATAAGAAAACCATCAATCTGTGCGCGAAACAAACCTACGACTTACTAGGCCGTTCAAAAAGTAATGATGGTTGCCAGAAGCACGCTAAGGGACAGACAAACAGACGTGACAATTAACAGACACAAATTTTACGTCATGTAAAATCAATCATAATTCTGCGGCCATATTATGACGTACTAATGCCACCATTATTCCAGTGTGAGTGAGAGACGGAGCTATACAAGGCCGCTAGCACCATCCTTTTTTCGCAGTGGAATAATGATGGCATTAATACTTCATAATAAGGCCCCTGTACTTTAGTAAGAAAACCATCAATATGTGCGCGAAAAAAACCTACGACTTACTAGGCTGTTCAAAAAGTTATGATAATGGGTTATTTTTCTTTTTGTTCAGGGCCTATGGGTCCTAGCGCCGTCCTCAAGAATTGGACTATCAAAAACGCAAAAAGATTTTTTCAAATCCTACTAGTAGTTCCAGAGATTAGCACTTTCAAACATACAAAAAAACTCTTCAGCTTTAATAGTAGTATAGAAAATGTGAACCGATTATCATTACTTTTTGAACAGCCTAGTATCATATTAGCTAGTTAGTCAATTCGTTATTTTTTCGTAAATTTTCCTCTAGCTCACTACTCTGTAGACATCACGAAAGCTAGTTGTGCTTCGTGTGTATTTCTTAAATAAAACTAATCTTAAAGCAAACGATACTTTCATTGCATAAGTGTAACAGTAGTAAAACAAGAGCTGTCTTATCATGGAACTGTTCCTTTAGAAAACAATTACGTAGTTATTGTCATGCCCAGCATGCCCAGTCACAGGAACTTGTATTAATTTTTCTTTATGGCATCTCGCAGGTCAACCTAGGAGGTTGTTGGCAGCTCAACAGGCTAACCTGTGTCCTTAATAAATTAAGACCTCCCCAGCCAGGACAATCCCTGTTGGGTACGGACCTCGGCTTAGGGTATCGCTGGGGAACGGCATCAAGGGACAGGCTGGATCGGATCGTGCACAGTCACTTAAAGCCACACTGGGAGTAATAATACTTGTCTACATAAAGTGATGCTGACAAATCACACCTACTTTCAAAGACGCGCTCTATAGCTTATCAAATACTTAAGTGCTAAGCCTATAAAAGCGGTAATCTATAATCAATAACGCTCAACACCTAAGCACTATCCGACAAAATTAGGAAGAACGACGCACGAATAATGAAAATACGACACCGTTATTATCCCAGTTTTTGGTGGATAACCTCATTAGGGAACTTTAAAGTAACTTTCTGAAAACACGGACTTTGATGGATAGGGGCTACAAACTCGAATGATACTCGGTATTATACAGTGTGACTGTTTAAACGATGGACATAATAAAATAATTCAGCATTAAATTCTGGTCTGTACATATTATAAATTAAAGTCGCTTTTCGTGTCTGTCCGTGTGACCGCGTTGTTCTTCTAAACTACTTTACGGATTTTGATGCGATTTTCACTATCGTTTAGGTAATTATTTATTCCGGAAGGTGTATGTTTTTTATTTATTTTGCATAATGTACACTCAGTTACAGGCTAGGTTAAAACTTATGAGTACATGACCCTGTTAGGGCGCAGCAAGTATTATTTCAATTAACTTATATCTAGTCTTAGAGGATTCTTAGAGGATTTGACAGCTGATAGGGCACGGACATCACGTCGGTGTGATGACGCTGTCAGTGGAAGGGGTGATCACTTTGGCTGCGGTGCTCGGATGTGACGGACGCGTACTAGTGATCATATTGAACGATTTTCTTGTAACGGTTTTTCTAAAATTAAATAAATAGTTTTAGGCCGCTTCGTGTTTTCTTTTAAAAAAAAATAATTGACTTCTGATCCCTAAGACTAGTTTAAATATTTGAAAGTTAACATTATATTGCATACCTACTATCAATATCACATTCATTATTACTACTAATATATATTATATTATCTTTTTAACATATTTTATTTTATTTATAAAGTCATTTGAAATATATAGTAACATTAATAAAATCATTTTATACATTGATATAATATAACATTTGTGCTTTATCTTAGCTTATTATCTGCCATAAACTCGTTAAACTATTTTTTTTTTTCTAAAAGTAACGATTTAAGTCTTAATTTAAATATGCACAGTGATTTTGTGGATCATGTTCAGGTAACTTATTATATGTTTGGATGCTTCGGTATTCTGGGCTATTTGATATTTTTATTTTTCTTCTTCAAATTCAAAATATTTTTTTTCACATAAACCTACAAGGGCACTCATGAAACGCCAGAAGCTAGGTGCACGGTCCCAATTGGTTGTTTCCTATGGAGCCGGCAAGAAACTCCACGGTTACTCTTTTTAATGTAAATGGTAGTAACAATATTTTCAAATTACAATGTTAATAGGTATGAGAGGACAGTGTAGACCTATCAACAAGTACCAGGTACTTAGCAAGATAGAAAATGGTCGACAGATCTACAGTCTGTTACAACGTTCTCACATTCGGTTAAAAATCTCAGAGCCATCTTAGTGCTGTCAAACTAAAATATAGTTAAGTTGTGTCACATTGGTCTATTTCAGAATGGGAAATCGTCGTTTGACAGGAATAAACTAAATTTTGGTGATTTTTAGTCTTGCTTAGAGACATTTGTGACGAGAGAATCGGCACCAATGTCCCTCGTTTAACCAGTCACACTTTATGAACGAAGTTAGTTCAGATTCTGTTGTTTTATGAAATATGGATGCCCTCATCGACATTGACGATAATTTATTGAAATGTCACCGCCAGAGTGCAGACGAGGTATTTAATTAATGTCGCCACTAAATAGATGTTTGTATTCAGTTTGTTTTGAATTGAGTTGAGTGAACTGTTGGTGACGGATTGGGTCGGGAAAGTCAGGGGTGATTGGGTTTTTTGATTATAATGGCAATTGGTGGTATTTTTCCGTGTTTCTTAATCGTTATATACCTAGAATTTGTTTTTCTTTTTGCGCGTAGACGTAAAGGTCGTACTAAAAATAGAATGATAGGTAGGTACTTAAAATAAAACACTACTTTTTCATAGTTCTTTCAACGAGGTTGCTGGCTAATATTGATGAGCGTATTTTAGAGGTATGAAAAACAGGGTATAAAGTTCACTCATCCTCTATAGAAAAGGGAGGATCCTCCGACAAGACGGGTGTCGTGCTTGGCGGGCAACTGCCCAACGATTGATGTCGGAAAGTTGTATATACGTCAATCGCGCGGTAACCTCTGTTAGCGCGATGCAGAATTTGTGTGACATCAGGATTTTGTGTGACGTCAAGTCTTTGATGCGTAGTTCGCATATGGCAATGTAGATGCCGCCACAGTATAACCAAGAGCTTTGTTCTTGTGGAAAACTAGTCGGGCTAAACCAAAATAAAATTTAGGTTTTACATGATACGGTGACCAAGAAGACAAAATAACAAGGAACAATGATTAAAACAAAAGTTATAAAGATCATGAATGTATTACCTAATTAGAGTGCTGTTATAATTATACCCAAACTTCAAAGTTCCGTACCAAAAGGTTTCAGTCCAAAAGGACCAAAACGTCTTCCCCATAAAATTAATTCCTAACACAATTTACCACTAAAGGTGCATTTAAATTGGGAAACTAACTACATTACTAATTGTTGGAGCTTATCCAAGCGAAATCTAATCATGACTAACCCTACCCTCGTTTTGGTTACAACGTAACGTAAAATAACAATCCCATTGGTTGCTCGTAATTTGCCCGATGTCTACGTCATATTGTAGATATTTTATTCGATTTTTGGTGGGTTCTGGTCTTGGAAGATTTCTGGGGCTTGATAAAAACTTTTGGTCTAATATAATCCTACATTACAATAATGCCACGAGCAAGCAAGATACATAATGGCCTTCTGACCGCAAAATATGCACATGTTGAGGGAACAATAAGCAACATGCAATCGTGTGTTTCACCCCTCCACGAGACATCCTCTGCAGGATCTGTTGACTTATCAAGCTCAAACTTAATTGTTAACGTTATGAATGAATACTCTTTGATTCCAGGATGTTTGTTTAGTACTACCAGCCGACCTATTCTGTAAAGATCTTACCGAGAAAACTATGAAGGTGAAGTGAGCTGTCTATCAGTGGCGAAGGCACTATACAACACGATTTCTACCGGCTTCCCTTCCGGTTCAGAGGTTCGCAACAGCAACCGCACCGTTATTGAAAAATTACACAGTATATGCTCTAATATTACCAAAAAATATAGTTACACTACAGGTATTTAATTCACCATAACATTCAAACAACAAAATCACCCTATTTTAAGCTTTGAATAACAACAACAAAAAAGACTTCAAAATGTGCTTTTAAAAGAGTTGGAGTTTCTTATTTAAACTACCTTTTGGAAGGGGCGACAAAAAAATTGAATTGATTCTAATTCAATTTTTTTGTTAATTTTGACGTTCAAAAGTGCCTTATAAGGCCTATTTAAAATAAATGATTTGACTTTGACTTTGCTTTGACCTTACAAAAATTTAACTTTGCCGCTGGTGTATATCCAACTGATGCTATAGGGATTTATACTTTTAGCTCATCGCAACCCCACTTCACCTAAGTTTTAATGGTGAGATTTTTACAGAATGTATCGGCTGATGACCGTCGTGACATTCTATCAGCGATACTAAACGGACAAAAGTCGAAAACGATGTAAACTTCAAAGATGAATTGGATTGAAATAAGCTACCGAAAAGCTGATGTCGATCCTGTTGTAAGTAGTTGTATAAATACGATACGCTTTGAAAGTGATTTCCATTTGTCTGGCCTCTCATCACTGTCTGAAAAGTCGGTTACGCAGATTGTTATTCTTAAGACGCTGACAAGAGTTTAAGCGCGGTCACTGTAGGACTGCATAGAAAAAAAAGAGAAGCCCAGTAACACAACGCTTAGTTATCTATTTACTCAAAAATTTGTTGAGTAATCTAAAATAAAAAACTACCAATTTCTACATTCAAATAAGACGTTCTTGTTATTAATTAAATACCAGCATGCGTTGATATTTATACAGATATTTTGGATTGGAACTCAACGTAAAAGGTTAGTGTATCGAGTTGTTTTTTTGCAATACGTGTTATGTTAAAAAAAAAACAAAATTCAAAATATTTTATTTCACATTTCACAAGGGCACTTATGAAACGTCTGAAGCTAGGTGTACGGTTCCAATTGGTCGTTTCCTATGAGGAAGAACCGGCAAGAAACTCCATGGTTACTCTTTTAAAAGTAAAGGTATTTACAATGTTTTCAAATTACAGAGTTAATAGGTATGAGAGGACAGTGTAGGCCTATCAACACGTACCAAGTACTTAGCAAGATAGAAAATGATCGACAGATCTACAGTCTGTTAGGCCTACAACGTTCTCACATTCACAAAATCTAAAAGAAAAGAATCTATATAAAAGCAAAATCAAATAATAAAAAAAAGCTATTTAGACCAAATGACATGATTGCCGCTACAGCTGTATGTAACAAATCTAATTTATTATATGTAACAACCAAGTTCTGAGAAATATGTTCAAGATTAACATATATATTTTATCCGCTACCACGAACTAAATAGATTTGGCATTATTTAAGACAAGTCTGCTTAGAAAATTTGCCTCTTATCAGCGCCTTAAGGTAACCTCTTGATCACCTCCACTTCCAAATAAAATCAGCAGTCACCTATTTGAGAAAAATATCATTCAACAAAATAAACACATTGTCTAAATGTCTATGGCTGAGGTTTGACCTTGACCCTGACCGCAACAAAATGTTAAAGAAGTGGGAACTGTTTGCCTTTCCCGTTTTTTTGCTATTCCCATTTTCCCTTTTAATTAATTTTGCCGCGGGCGACAAGGCATTTATAGAAAATTCTCAAAGGCGAGCAGTTGTTTTATATTGTTTTTTTTTTTTTAACCAATTAGAGTTCGCTTCTAGGAGTTACAGTGTTGAGTGTAACGACTTATTTTGAAGTTTCAGAAGATGTTTCATGAAGAGGGTGCCTGCCTCGTTGGCCTAGTGGTCGCAAATGCAACTGCTGAGCTTAATTTCCTGGGCATGATTCCCGGGTAAATCAAAGTGTTATTGGGTTGTTTCATCTGTAATTTCTCAGTAGCCCAACGTCTAGATTTGTGACCTATTGATGGCAATAGGCTCGCCTCCTGGTACATGGGACTTAAATATAACTGGCAAAATGTGGGTGTACTATAGATACACCTCTGCCTTACCCTTTGAGGTATACAGGCGTGATGTTATGTTTAGGTATTGCAGGTAGTTTTATTTACTTAGTGCAAAGTTTTTTTCTATCAACGATGATGAAATTAATGTTATACAAGGTAATTACTTTTGATATCTCATAACTCTAAGGTATTCACGAGACTATGCCAGAGAATCAACTAGCATATTTTTTATTTTTTTCTTTCAAAATAATTCGACAATGTCACTATTATTTATTTAAAAACAACCTTACGTAAAATATAAAAAACATTTAATTCAGACTATTTTTGTTCATAAAAAACCTATACGCCAACGCAGAGAGCAAAGGGCGATAACCACCTTGTTTTCATTTCTTGGCTCACCCACTTCTAGTGATCTAGCCTCCCACTTTCAGTACATTTGTGACAACCACAGTAAAAATCTACGGTCATCAAATAATCGCGTTCTTCAATGTCCCACTCACCGCACAGACTTCATTCATTCTTCCTTATTCGTTCAGTCTATCTCTCTATGAAATGCGCTCCCCCAGGAAATCAGGATGGCAACCAACCGATTATCCTTTAAAGTTAAAGTTCGCGAGCACATTCGTAAGAAGCTGGCAGTATCATCACAACGTTAATGTTTTCCCATTGTTTGTCTTATTTGTTCTAGTATATTCGTGTATTTATGTATATTTATTTGTGCTTATATTTATATATAATTAGGCATATATATTATATTTATAGTTTGTAATAGGTAGGTATATGTGTATCTTTATAGTTACTTTAAAAAATATTCCTCAATTTCTCGTAATTGCACCTACCGCTGTTTGTCTCTGCATCACCCAAAGGTTGACTGGTAGAAAATCTAAATGAAATTCTGCGCAATTGTCAACGTCGCATTTTCTTAGTTTAAAATATAAATGATTGGTTGACTGAAAATGATCTGAAACTTAGATCATCACACATCGAGAGTCTAATATTATGTTATCCTACTAGAAGAAAAAAATAAAATAAACTAGTTGATTATTTGACATGGTCTCATTAATTAAATACCCTAGAGTTATGCCATATCAAAAGGACCTCGTTGTATAGTCTGTGGGTACCTACTTGTCTACTGCCAGGTAACATCGTTTTTAAGACAGTAACCACTGTGTCTTAACGATTATTTTAAGTCTTGGCCTGCCTGTCGGAAAAAAAAAGAAACAAAAAATAAAAACACATAAACCTACAAGGGCACTTATGAAACGTCAGAAGCTAGGTGCACGACAATTGGTCGTTTCCTAAGGAGAAGAGCCGGCAAGAAACTCCACGGTTACTCTTTTAAAAGTAAATGGTATTTACAATGTTTTCAAAATACAGTATTAATAGGTATGAGAGGACAGTGTAGGCCTATCAACAAAAAACGCACTGTAACACATAGCGAACGACAGTTTGTTAATGGTGCTGTCGTTTTTTTTTTTTTTTTTTGTATTCAATGATTAGATCTATGAATTAATACATCCCATGCCAATTTCGGCATCGGTGCTCTGATGTGGCTAATGTAACCTATCTTGACTATTTATTTATTTATTTATGCTCCTACTGGAAGCCCATACAGCAATTACACCAACGGAGCAAAAAATTACTTCATGTCCCGGTTTCCATCCCTCCTGTCCGCGGTGGACATGGAACGGGCGGCGATAGATCACGCACACTCAGGCAGCGTCAAGATACTTCTCCATAGTTCCATAACTTCATCCATATTGCGCACATTCTTTGCAATTTTTAAGACTCAATTATTTTTTTATTTTTACAAAAACGAAAATATTTTATGTATCATTCTATGAAGGAACGAAGCTCTCTAGTAAAGCCCACGATATTTTTAACGGAACGATTATCTAACGTCACGACATTGATTGGTAACCGTGTCTTACGCTCCATTCAAGCGGACATTTCGCCCGATGCAAGTTCATTGCCTGCAAAAAATGACATTTGATTGTGATTGAAGAAACACAATAAAATGTCATTTTCTGCTTCAATTTACACTTACACTTATGGGATACCACAGGCAGACAATCACGCCGTGTAAATCGGGCTTAAAATAATTACTGTCACAGGCGTGACGCGACACCGGTAGAACAATTTAGAAGTTTTCATATAAATTGTTCCATCAGAGTCTTGTCGCACCTGTAAGCCTTTAACAATAATTATTTTATCCAAATCATCATAATCATGGTCACTATACCAACTCCACACAATATCATCATACACGTGTCTCACGTTGTCAGACATCATGTGACCTAGTCCTTATTAAAATGATTACAGGTGTAACATTGTCATAATTCTGTACCTACATTTACGTGTACTTTCAAGATCTCACCTCTAGACGTCCTTCATAATATATCGAAGGCTTAGAAACGTGCCGTCATAATCACCGAGCTAATACGGGCAACGTGTAAAAAGTTGAAAGCAAAAAATCACTGATCATTATTTTTATTTTATATTATTGCACGCTCAGACAAAATAGGTACTCTTTGTATTTCGTTTGAGCTGTGTCGCTGTAAGAAATAAGTATTGGAAATAAAGTTTTTTTGAAAGCTAAATATCTAAAATGAAAGTAAACATTTGTGTTAAGATTAAGTGTTATTTATTTCGATAGGGATTTCATTTTGGTTCATTACCTATATATTTTTTGGTAAGTCTAGATAAAAATAGTCAACTTAGTTCAATATTGACATGATAAGAACAGAAGAAGACACAATAAAAGTATGATGATCTATGATCACGGGTCAGTGCCATAGCACTGACCCGTGATCATAGATCATCATACTTTGGCCATCATAATGGCTGATAAATAATATACTGGGTGTTAGGCAGACGGTTGAAAATACGAAAATGGCAGATCCGTGGGACTGTCTGCTACGTGTTTAGGCCCAATAACAAGATCCAGGCTACACGGATTTTTTAAATTTTATTCGAGATTCGTCGTTGCTGAAACTTCAAATGTCAATAATATTATTTAAAAATAACAAAACTGGCAACATTTTTTTAAATTTTCTACATAATTATATAATTTTGAAATCTAACAGGTAAAAAAAAAGCGTGAAAGTAATTAATTTCACTTTTCGCAAATGTAGAGTTCCGTGGAAAAAAAGACCAGGCAGTTAAAATTGACAAATTATTCTAGTTGTTTTAAAAGAAGTTGTACATATTGCATACCGTTAGAACAGGCATGAACAAAGATGTTTTTCTTTAAAACTGCTCTATCACACTTCGTTTTTTTTTTTAACGCAGGTCTAATTCGGGCTTTCGGTATTTATTTTTAATTTGTTTGTACTTTAAGGGTTCGTATTTTTTTTTTGCAATCATCTGCGTCAAATACGTAGGTACGTAATAGATTTTAGAGTTATTTTAGATGAAAATAAAAATAAAATGCTGTCAGTTTTATTATTTTTAAATGAAATAATTGACGTTTGTAGTTTGAGCAACGACAAATTAGGATCAAAATTGAAAAAAGTCATTTAAAAAAGTCCGTGTGGCCTGGGTCTTGTTATTGGGCCTACACACGTAGCAGACAGCCCTACTGATCCGCCATTTTCGTATGTTAAACCGTCTGCCTGACACCCTGTATATTTATTGAAGAAGAAAACAAATGCTGCGAAGACTTCAAATAAATTGGAATAAGATTAGAAGAATGATGAGCAAATGTGTCAATATTATTTCATTTGGACATACCACACTTCACTTACATAGACTTTCTAGTAGGTACGTTAAGCAAACTGGATCGTGTATACTCTCTAAGCAAGTTAGGCTGCCGGGCGCCAGTGAAGTCGTGCCTGATACGTTACTCAATTATCACCCGGCAATTGGTAGGCTGTAGAGTTGTGTGACATCTGTATGTAACACCGCTGTATGTAAGGACACTGAAGACTACGTCAGTTTTTGTCGTTACTGTTCATTTTTTTTTAATAGTTTCAGTGAATGTAGGTATTTTTAATGATAATATTTGGTACTTTTCAGAACATAATATTAATATCTTTATCTACACCCATGCTATAAATCCTCTATAAAGGTTTCTGAAACAATTAGCTCATTGCCAGCATTAAAACAACCAGTGTCATAGTTACGTACAAACGAGTGTTATAATGTTGTACTAAATTTCATTGTACAACTCCTTTGCTTTTTCGAGCCCTTCCTTACTCACCAAATAGCCACGTTCTCACTACTCAATTCGTGGTATCTTTATGAATTTAAAAAAAAGAACATTGTCTGTTATGCACGCGCGTTTCTAGTAGTATTACAATAAATAATTATATTATTACCTATAGTTTGTTTGTATGAGATACTAAGCAATTAAACTTTCCATGAATTTACATAGAGTTCTAACAACACTGTACAACACGCTATGGTTTCAGAACCTTTTATAGAGGATTCATATCATGGGTGTAGATAAAATCTTGTATGCAACTTATACATAATTAGGTATTAAAACACTCATGTGATACTTTTATATCAATAAACCCTCATTCGTGTTTCAAAACCCCTTATTATACAACAGTTGCATAAATAGCTATTTAAAAAAAAAACAAGTGTATGTTGTTAATTTACTTGATTACTTGAACTCACACACTGACTTATTAGTACCTATTACTTGTAAAAATGTTAGGAATATCGTATAATTTTACAAACATGTGTGTCTATCATATGATTAATTTATCTGTTATTCCTTTCCTTTTACCTAACGTGGTATAGTAATCTTATTCTAGGTGCATCGTCTTCACATATTATATAATTGATTTATACAAGATATTGTGACAACATTTTAAAAGAGTAACGGTGGAGTTTCTTGCCCATTCTTCTCCATACGAAAACTACCTTTTGGAAGGGGCGAGTAGAATCAATTATTATTTTTCTGTAAATGTTGACGTTCAAAAGTGCCTTTTTTGTGCCTAATTGAAATAAATTATTTGACTTTGACTTTGAATTTCCATTGCCAGTCACTATAATAATGCCACGTACTGTAGTATGTCGTGGTGGCATAATCAGCCCATAATGTTCCGACTGCTGGACCACAGGCCTACTGTCTTCGAGAGAGAGTGGGCTGTAATCTACAACGCGGGCCCAGTGCGGGTTGGTAGATGTCACATGTCTTCGAAGTTTTATATTCTAGGACATGCCGGTTGCCTCACGATGTTTTCCTTTACCGTTTTGAGAGCAGTGGTGATGAAAATATTTACACTCGTAAGTCAGAGTCGTTACCACTGAGCCGCTACTGCTCTCGGTGGTTTCCCAGTGGTTATTAAGGTCTTGCCTCCCATGCACCGGTGAAGTTGAGGGTTCAATTTCGGGCAAGTACCAATGTGACTTATTCAATTCATATTTACATTCTGAGTTTATCTTGTTTACTGACATCGATCAAGGAGAACATCGTGAGGAAGCCTGAACTTATAGTTAATACTAGTTTTACCCGGCCCGGCTTCGCACGGGTAGCACCTATCTACGGTTCACCTACCTACCTACCTACCCTACATACCTACCTACCCACCCTACCTACCCTACATAACTACGTGAGACTCCAACCTACTTTTTACGGTAGATAAACCTAAAACCGTTTTCTTGTAGCTGCCCTTACTGCCATCTGAAAAATTCAACCTGTGCATAGATAAGTCTGAAATCGCAAATCCATCTTGAGCAAGCGAGGTAATCAAGGCCTTTGCCCTGCAGTGGGAAAGTAATCACCTGGTATTATATAATACTAACTTTTGCCTGCGACTCCGTCCACGTGAAAGAGAACTATACCATAAAATCAGTCCTATAGTATTCGACAATAGTGCAGTTTTTTATCAGTGAAAGAATTTTTGAAATCGGATGAGTAAATTCAAATAAAAATTCAAATTCATGTGTGTGTGTGTGTCCCACAAAAAGGCATCCAAAATATCAAAGGTTTGATTCAAGAAAAAAATATATAACAAATAAAAATATATAAAAATTTTACAAAATCAAAAGTCAAAATCACTAAAACTGTCAAATTAAATAAAGTAAAAAGGACCAAAAATACAAAATAAAAAAAAATAAAAAAAATAATGTCACTAATTCAATACAACAATAATCAAAATTAACAAAATTATTTAGTATGTCACATGTATTATAATTAAAATTTGTCATTTAAATATTCGTCAACAGAATAATACACCTTGTTATTTAGGCAGATGATGATGATTCAAGCTTACAGACTTTACCTCTTTTTTTGTTCTTTTTGTTTGGGAAATTATCAAATAACTTCTCCTGCTCCGGGGAGGGTGTGACTCTTACTGTCTAAGACCCACCCGTGTTCCTTCAGTTGCCTGTACGTTGCCAGGGGCCACGGTATCCCTTTCGGATTTTCCCGCAAGCAAACTTTACCTCTAATAATAATAAATTGATAGATAGATTGCTCCGAGACAGTCCGAGTATATCGTTTACGTATTTTTAGTGGCGGCAGCTACATTGCCACAAGCAAACTACGCAGACAAAGACCTGACGTCACACTAGTATAGATCATGGAAGACGTTTTACCCAACTGCACAACATCAAAGACAGGGTAATTTTTTATTTAAATCACACACTATTTCACCTTCAGCAAACTTAATCGCCTTCTCTCTTCATTTCAGTTCAATTACTGAGAAACAGCGTTGTTACCCCATTAAAATTAATTCGATTGCATTATATTTTAGCCTCAGTATATAAAAGCTAATGGACTTACCAAGCCTTAATGTTATTTCTGCCAACTTCAACTAAATCCATCACTTCATGCGGTCAGCCATTTTGTTATTAAACTATACAGGCTGTTAGAAATTTGTTGTAATTTTCAAAATACGTTACATTTTTCATTACGGTATTTTCTTCACTCGTTTTTTATAATCTTGCCACTTTTTCATCAAAATAATAAAAATAAAAACGACAAAAATCAGATTATATTAAAAACATTGAATGAATTTTTAGCGAAACGAATAAATCAATGGAAACGTAGCAGTAGAGGCTACGACTCAAAGCGCCACGGCTCTATCAATTAACTTGCTACATGGCTATACGGGCAATATTATTTGTCCAGTAGAATACTAGGTTCGAAAGAATTTAACTAATTTTGAAACACCCTGTATACAGACTATTGGGAGTTGGTCCTTCTATTGTATTCAGTTTTCATTAGCGTTACCTTTTACTTATCATTGATAAATCTTTTTGTTCTTATAATAAATGATGTCATTTATTCAAATAAGGGACAAATTAAATGTTCAAAGGGTTAATATTTACTGAACATAGAATTAATAATGAAGATCTGAGTCAACATGAACCAACTAGACTTTATTTGCATGCACGTTAATTTAGAAATTATTATATAATTTTCTTAGATTTTTTGCAATTTCATAATTATTCGCGACTGTAACAAATATGTATTTACAGAATTATAATAATTCGAATCGAAATATTTCATGCAACGATGTACAGAATATGATAAAGGAAATAATAAAACTGTAATTATGGCCACACTATTGAATTAGGAAATTCCTGTAATGATAGTGATGTTGAGTTAATAAATAAATAAATAATAAATAAATTTCATGAAACAAGATTTCATGAAATACTTCGATTCGAATTTGAGCATTTGAGCCAAATAAAACTCTAACTTAGAGACTTGTATTGATGATATGAAAATAAGTTTTCAGACTACCCTGGACCTTGGACCCTGGACCCACTGACGATTTTGCCTTAAAAGTTCAGTTTTAAGAAATTGTTGCTAAGCGAGAGAAAAGCTGCTAAGGTAAACAGGATAAATAAACAAAGAAAATATACGGTACCCGCCGTCTTCGTCACACGGGCCGTGTGGCATATTTATGCGGTTTTTATCAAAATACGGAGAAAATAAAACATAATATTCTCGATTCATAATTTATTTGCATGAAGAGGTTCGTTTTAGTTTTAATATGTAGGCAGACTTTCGATGTTAGTATTTGTATGTTGCTCCAAATAAACCGATGTCATTTGGGCATGAGTGGTTCTCTATTACTGTTTCTTTTTATTCCTCATTCATCTGTCCATCATATTCTTTTATTATCATTTATCTGTCAGTATAAGTCAGGCGAATGATAATTGCAGTTCGCAAAGACGTTGTGCCTTTATCCAAGTTTTGACAAGCTCCTGGTATAAAGCAAATAGTTCGTAGTATAATCTCCTCAATTTTAAGAAATCTGCTTTGGACGGCGGAGGAAGGAACTCAAAGGTTATGTGGGGCGACTTGGGGAAAGCCTTTGTCATACAGCAGCAGTCTTTGAAGAATTTACCTTTTAAGTGCGTTCATTCTAAATGTTGGCAACGTTGTAAATAGCTCTCAAATATTTACCTGTTTTGATTAGTTTAGCAATATTACTGTATGGAAATATCACTAAGTATTGAATTTCAATTAAAACACTGAATCTCATGTTGTAACCGTCTTAGGTGTAAAAAAGGCACTTGGAGAGTTTCCAAATGCTTTTTTTTACATCTAAAATGAAATATTCGGTGTTACGATATTAATTATTGCATTTCATAATCAATATTTTAGTTCACTATTTAGCCATATTTCATATTTCCATACAGTTATATTGCCAAATTAATCAAAACAGCGATATATTTTACACTTATTTGCGACGTTGACTTTCAGAATGCTCGCTCTTAATACAAAAGTAGTAAGTAGCATCGATATTGTATTGGTAGGTAGTTCCAGCATTTTTTAAATGTGAAAGCGTCGAAGAAAATTGAAGCCAGCCAGTTCCTTAATAAACATATCCATAGTAAACATACATACATATAAAAACATACCATTCATTATAAATACAATTAAAATAATAGAGCAAACACAAACATTATTATATTATTATCTGTTAGAATAACACCTAGTGCACACTGTCGCATTTCCGGACATAAGTTCTCCGAATAGCTACCATTAAAATAAGCTTTAAAATAATCCGGTCACCATTCTCAAAGACATAGTACTGTGGAAGCGGCGTTGGTCGCAGATGTGTCCCAGCGACTAGGAAACTTTGAAAACTGAATTTTCTTTTTGTTTTTCCAATGAAGTTCGCTCTATTTTTTTTCTATGTCGTAGTTTCGATGCATAATTTTGTTAGGAGAATATACTGTGAACTGTATGCGTGTTTTTGGTACTGTGTATATACTATCGAGAAGTAATCTTCCGCATGTTCACCTTTAAGGCGATAATCGCATAGCACGGCTTACGACTCGATCGCCCAATGCAAAAGGGGTGTGGTAGCTGCGCTGCCACAAAAATATTTTCTTAACTGAGCATGCGTAAAGTTTGTTGACTTTACTTCGGAAAGTAGATTTTTTATAAAACAAATTCGTTGCTTTTATTGAAAGAGGAAACTGTAAAGGCGCGTGAAATAGCATTACTGTTCATTTCCAAGACTCAGTTAGGAGGGTATTTGTTTTCTTATTATTAATTAGCCATTAAATTATCTTGTGATCTCTTTTCAAATTCACCAGACTTGCTAGATTTTTTAAAATCCACATTTAAATATTTTTTTTGTATCATATACTATTGAATATATTACTATGAATATTTTTTTCTGCTTTATTGATTGTGTCGTTACGTCTAGCATTTGTAAAAGACACGTGCCGTGTAATTTCTCTCCAACAACACAAGACGAGAAATCAACAACAAAGTGTAGGCGACTCGAAAACCTATTGTGTACTTTCGACATGTGTTTATGTAATGTACCATGAAATTGGCTAGCTATTGGAATTGAAACACGAACAAAATACCCAATAAAATTGTGAGGAGGCTTTGTTTTTACATGTTGATTTTTATTTTTTTTGCTCCAGTCTGGAATACCCCATTTATTTCTGTAAGAACCACGTTTAGGAATTCAAGAGTTTGTTTTTTTGCAATACTTTTGGTTGTTTTCAAAGCAAAGAAAATGTGGAATAATCGGTTGTTTACAACTTAGAGAAAATTCATGAAATAAGTACGTTTGAAGATAAAATAAATTATTTAGAATGAATTGGGATTTTATTATTAGAAGAAAGATCTAAATGGCATTTGTGGGTGAGGACTCACAAACGCCGATTAACCATAATGAACCATTATCCTACAAATGGCTAATTTAAGGTTGGCAGACATTAAGTAAATGTTCGACATTTGTTTCCTTTTTTAGCATTCCATTTTATGCCCAATGGCCCTTCAAGGTTGTGGAGGTCAGATAGACAGTCGATCTATGTAAAATACAGCTTCATCTAGTTGCACTGAAAGCTAACGCCGACATAGTTAGGGAAATGTTTGGCAAATGATAATACATTTTTATGGACAATGTATCATAAACACTCACCATCCTTAAATAATTATCAGATAATGGCACATTAACTTTTACGATTTCAAACACGAGACTTTTAAACTCTTTCCAAGATTCCGTTAATACTGGCTGGAATGAAAATCAATCGTAACTTTATGGCTGAATCTCTTGAAAGCGACCTAGCTTCCGCAGGTATAAGGAGTTACGACTAGTCTTTGGAAGTGCTTTCGATACGGTTCTACTCATTCTTTATATAAATAGATGGTCTTAGGTGGGCTTGTTGCTCAACAGTGGAAGTTCGTGGGCTGGTATAATGATAGTAATGTATTTTTGTAGTCCTGGTAGAAAGTTCTCAGATTACCATTAATAGTAACTGTTTGCAGATTTGGCGTTCTTTAAGGTAGCATAATAGGCCTCAATCTTACAACTCATACCGTTTATTATTTAATTGAAAACAATATGTTTTTAAAGAATACATATTTAAAGCTCATAAACGCCCTTTTAATATGTTACCAAAATAGCCAACTATCCACTCAAATTACACACAAGCTAACTAATCCAACCCAATTATAACTCGATTCAATTCGTTTATAATAATTCAAACTGAAAATCAACACAAACGCGCATCGTTTTAACAGCTGCACAATTAGAATAAACGTATAAGCATCATTTAAATAACCTGTTTCAAAAGCGTTATCCAGAATAACGCTGAATTTTCCTTTGGATTGCACGAGAACGCGCTGGAGCGAGTAACACTCACATCTGTGTGTTCCGTTCCGCACCTCCTGCATTCAAGTTTTATAGAGATAATTACAGAGATTATAAAGGGGAACGTCTTTGTTATCCCTGTTCTTTCTTCTCTTTTTAACAGCCTGTTAAAGATAAAGACGTAAAATAAAGGGAAGTTAATCCGTTTACTCGCCTCTTGGGAGACAATAGGCCCTTGATACGACAACAAATTAAAGTTTTAAACGTGTGCTGTTTTATGCTTTATGTTGAGGCGGTAAAGGCGAGAATTGAATGGATATAAATAAGGGATATATTTTGATGATGGTGGAACGATAAACGATAATTGTAATGTAACCAAGGTTTTTATGATTTGGGTCCTTCATCAAAATGTTAGCGTCATCAGATGTAGTAAATAGTACTAAGTAGGAGATAAAGATAATTAAAAATATTCAATGTTTAGTTTAATTAAATCTATTGAGGAGCTCGTGGCTAAGTAATATCTGCCGCACGGGTCGATCCATCAGGTTAAACTACGCTTGCCGGTGGTGGTCTGTGGATGGGTGACCATCTTTACATACCGAGACTCCTCCGTGCCTCGGAAAGCACGTTAAGCCGTTTTTTGACAGTCCAGTCTTACCAAGGAGTATCATATTATTATTACCCAGATACTGGGTTGTGGAGATCAGATAATACTAGTATTCAGCTGCATAACCGTTGCAGCCGTAGTCTAATAGTTGGGAAAAGGCTAGGCAAATTGAGTTTAATTAAATCGATAATATAAAAATATTTTTTTTGGTCATGATCATGACACAATTAAAAGTGCTGACTGACTATTGTCAATAGAATGATTGACAATAGTCAGTCAGTCAGTCTTCTTCAGCACATTTGTGTCTGTACTTCCATCTTGCTTTTTAGGGTTCCGTACCTAAAGGGTGCCAAACGGAACCCTATTACTAAGCCTCCGCTGTCCGTCCGTCTATCCGTCCGTCTGTCTCTCAGCGGGCTGTATCTTCTAAACCGTAATAGACACTTCATTCTTGGCCGATTTTTTATCCTTTCTGGATTCGTTATTATTTGTTTCAACGCCTTTCAAATTACTGTAACTGTAATGATTAGGCACACCAGATTTAGTTCTATGCAGGGTCAAATTAAATTAGCTAGAAAAACTTCACAGACGTGATGTGTATCGATATATAGCACTAGCTGCGGTTTCACCCGCATAAGTGTCGATTCCGTAGGAATGTTGGGATAAAAGGTATCCTATACCTTAGGATACCTTAGAACCATAGAACCAAAACAAAATGTGCAACATGTGCCAAATTTCATCCAAATCCGTTCAGCCGTTTCAGCACGAAAGCATAACAAACAAACATACAAAAAATCAAATCTTTTCTCTTTGTAATATTAGTTTAGATGACAACCAAATAAAACAAATATTTGATGATTATTTTTTTTGGGTAAACGACCGTAGTTGTGTAGTGTAGTTATTTGGTTTTTTTTGTTTGTGTAAATTTTACAGACGTAATGGGTATCGTTATATCTAAACATGACAAAACAAACGAAAAACAAAACTCATACTACAGAGTACTAGCGGTCGTTGACCCCAGGAAAAAAATCACCAAATCTTAATTTTTTTTCGGTTATCGTGTTTAGATATTGATACCAATCAAGTCTACGGAGTTTAGCTAGCTAATTTAAATTGAGCCTGTAGAGCTAATATATTGTATGATAGCCAAGCTCTACGTAGATATTAACTCACAACAACACAACCAACGCTCGTCAAAGTACATATTCCCCAGATTTGAGAAACAAGATAGTGCAGCAAAAAGGTATCATAACAATGCACATTCCTTCAATAAACAACCCAGATTTAAGTGAAGCTTGAGCGTTCAGAGAGTTGAAAACAAAAAGCAAACTATTCAACAAACTGTTTGATATTTTCTTTGTGAAATAAAACGGATAGTTTAGGAAGTAAACCCGTTTATCCTGTACCCTAGCTTGCATTGCAGACTGTAGTTAAGTTATGAGTACGCCTCGTATTTCTGAGTTTAGGGGGGCCTCTTGATAAATGGAAGTTTCTTCTGAAAATTGCAACAAAATCCTTGGTTGATTTTTTGTATTCCCGATATTCCTTAAATTTTCTTCCTTCGTAAAAAATGGCGACACATGGCATGGATGTAAATTCGTGGCTAAAAGTATAGTGGTGGTAGTGGTTCATAAAATTGTATCATCTAAACTAAGAAGCAGGAAAGAAGTCTCCTTCTTTCCTGGCCTTTGCTCAAGAGAGGGATAGAGCAGTCTAGAAATGAAAAAACTAATAACCCAATGACGAGCTGACTTCTACTTCTACATGATCTCTATGTCATCAACAAAGCTTAAACAATTATGTTTCTGCTTATATGTCAGATAAATTCAATTCATCTATCCATTCATTAAAAAGAAACAATTCTCACCCAAAGGTGAGACGCCATTTATCCTTCTAAGAAAACATCAGCCTAATAAACGATGACATCTTACTCCACAAATAAACACTACCAGTTCAGATTTAGCATTCAACCTCTGAACTAAACTGTCAAGCAAATAACCAAACAAACTTTGAGACACGTATTTATTTAAAACATAGGTAAACACTTGAATTTAATTTATGTGTCTAGACCGTCTAAACCTGGTGACTTTAGAGACGCGTCTGGGTCTGTATGCCGACCTCCTTAGTCTGGGAGGGCTTCTTCGGTATTGGCTGTTGCTTGATAAGCTGCGTTCTGGAGTTAGCCGCATTAGGTCTGGGCATCTGGAAGAGAAAGTTTTACTTTAGATCTTGTATTTAATTATTAATGTAGTACAAGGAATAGGACTCAGGCAAGAAGAATCGTTAAGAGGCTCAACCGATGTGGATCGGTTGAGCCTCTTAACGATTAGAATTTTAATCAGAGGTATCAAACATAATTTCATATGCACATAATTTTATCTGCCATTAAATGGGTAGACGTTATTTTTGCAGTTTGATATATTTTTAGAGTGCCATACGCAAAGGGAGCCAACGGGTCCGATTAGGTACAAAGCCTACACCGTCAATCTGACTGCATATCTATTACAAAGCTGTATCTTTTTAACCTGAATAGGTAGCTAGTTGAAGTTTCCACAAAATACGTATTACCATGGTCTCTCACAGAAAAGAATAATAGTTTTGGTGGTATGAAACCTTTACTGCGCGAGTCTGTCTCGCACTAGGGTGGTAATTTTTGTATATTATTTTTTTTGTATTTTTTTATTTCCAAAAAAATACTATTTACAAATCAAATTAGGTTGTCGTGTGCGTATGGATAAAAAACCCTTATTAATAAAGAGCAAAAATCGTTCTTCAAACTTGATTTCCATAACATTTTATTATTGAAACTAAATCGGCAGAAACCGATTTTAAGATTACATTTCCATAAGCTTAGAAAAAGGCACGCTTAACCTTTTATGGTAATAAACTGGGCCTTAAATCGTGGCCTGAACAAATAAGGAAGGGACTGGCCTCGCCACCCTGTCGGCTAAAAATAACATATAGAAATAATATAGTAGGAACTAATAATATTCTTATGGGCGCTTGTCCTTATCGTGGATCTACATAATTGTAATCGTTGGGAATGATATAGAACTTGAGAAAGTGATAGAGTTTTAAATGAGGATGATTTTGACACGATCTGATTAAGTTTAACTCGATAATTTTATAGTAGTTATTTTACGAGTAAGATTGAATTCTGCAAGGAGAGATTCTGGAAGAAGTCTGAAAGTGGCACCAGTGACCGAAAAGAAAGTTGTGAGGAAATTATATTGTCATGGTATGGGCATGTGATGCGGAGGAATGAGGAAAATATCGTGAGGGAAGTTTTGAGTATGAATGTCGATGGTATAAGAGTAGGGGAAGACCAAAGAAACGATGGATGGACTGTGTGAGAGATGATATGGCTAGAAAGGGGGTGACTACCGAGATGACGACTAATAGAGAAGTATGGATGAATAAGACATGTTGCGCTGACCTCAAATAAATTCGGATAAGGGCAGGGGAATGATGATGGAATTCATTTGAGGTATAGTATTTTTATCTCACGAAGGGACCCGCGCTTTACTTGTGGTTGCCAAATGTACAAACACGCTGAAAATGTGTTAGTGTGTTAGCGCATGAGCTCTCGGTACCGTCTGAGACACGAGCGAATTTGGAAGTGTGTGTGTGCGTGTGTGCGAGGGTGTGTCATGTGCTGACGCTACTCGTCTACACGCACACATTCACAGCGTGTTTGTATGCTTGATTACCACAACTAAAGTGCGCGTAGCTTTGTGAGATAAAAATACTGTATTATGTATGGCTTATGAGTTATGAGAGAAGCAGGTTTTTTATATACTTCTTGTATTGCCAAATGTTTGTTTGCTATCCTAAGTGAAGATGTTTCCTTTAATAAGAAAGAGGTAAAGAAAACCACATACTGAAATCGCATTTATACAAAAGAGAAGACTCAATTACTCAATCCCAACCCAAAGTTAAGTATTTGCCCCTTTTACGACTTTCCCAAGTGCTTTCTGATGATTCAATTAAAAACACCAACGCCAAAAGGATCGCAGGTAGGTTAAAGCCCTGGTGAAACAGAGGCGAACTTCGCTCAAGCCAATTATGTCAATTCACTTGTATGGAGGTGTTCAAACTGGCACGAATAGTTGCGTGACTTCCTAATTATTAAAACATTTGGCACGCGCAGTCGTATATCGAGTAGGTACCTCGCGAGATTCGCCTCAGTGTGACCAGAGCTTAAAAACTTTTTGTATTGAAAGACCCTAGGA
This sequence comes from Xanthia icteritia, assembly GCA_949128155.2. Lineage (NCBI taxonomy): Eukaryota > Metazoa > Arthropoda > Insecta > Lepidoptera > Noctuidae > Xanthia > Xanthia icteritia. The sequence goes on from OX421953.2 coordinate 8,825,590, forward strand.
ATGAAGTGAAATCTCGTAACATAATCTACTACTCACTTGTAAATCTCAGTGGTGATAAAGTTATCGTTCTTGCACCTCGTAGTCCACTTCGACCAGTACTTGAATCCATGTTGATCTGCGATCTGACGGGCACACGCCGTGTCATCGCGAATGTCTTCATCTAGTAATGCTGTGTAACAAATAATAGTGGTTAGTTAAATTGCCTCTAGATGGCGCCTTATAGAGAAGTATGGAAGAAAAATATATGTTGCGCCGACCACAAATAAATAGGGATAAGGACAAGAGAATGATGGTAGAATTAATTGTTGTATATTAATTTTATTTCTATATCATAATTATATTTCATTATATGCTGCACCGGTCGACGTCATAACGTCAACGCCGGCTGTCGCTGAAAACCAGCGCTGGGGCTCTGTCTTGCATAGGGTCACAGCATGATGCTGAGCGATGGCCGTTTTGCGTGGATGTGACGCATATTTTCTATTTTGTGTTATTTTTTTGCGTCATGTTAACCGCAAATAAACGTATGTTTCTTTCTTTTTTTCTTTATGATGATGATGATGATGATAAGGACCAGCTGTTGTCTGTTATAATTCACGAATAACTACGGAAAATTGATCAATGATAAATTAATCAATCTATGCAACGCGCGTGTGGCACACGAGATAAACTAATGAGATTCATTAATTTACTTCGTAAACAGATAAACTGAAATAATGGACTATGGCACCCACATGATGAAACAAAACCTTTTAACAGAATGACGAATCGTATTTTTAAGAGTAGCTCTGGGCATGTCATATGTGTTTCTACAGTCTGGCCGTTGAGAGAATGCGTTCTTGAAACCTGTCAGTTTCATACTAACGAATATGTGTTTCGCGAATTTGATCCTTATTACTACTAGAAATTGTCCAGCTGACAGGTGTCAGGAACGTATTCTCTCGACGGCCGGACAGTAGCAACATATATGATATGCCCAGAGTAACATGAATGTATGTGTTTATAGAACTAGTTGCACCATCAAACTTGTAATAACGCGAAAAATGTAAATTATGACGCTAACTCAACATCATCATGGTAAACATAATTTTAGAGATTAGAACGGAAAAAGCAAAGTAAGATTTCAAACAAACGCAGCGCCTTATCATATATAAAAAAACAAAAATTTTGTAAAACCAAAAGTGCTCGCCTCACAGACAAAAACATATTGACGATAAAAAGGAAAAAAATATAAGAACATTAATCGATTTTTGTTATTATCTTTTGAACGGTTATGAGTTTGATAACGAAAATCAATAGGGCTCGAAGGATGAAAGAAACCTTATAAGAACATTTAGATTAATCCATTGTGAGTGACGACGTGAATCGTGACGACAAACAAACAGACAGACATACTTCCCAACGGAAAGCACAACACGTTTTTATTAAAGTTATATATTATATCAAGGTATATCTATCTAAAAATATATTAATCTTATAATGTCAAGTCTAGTTTCTTAAACTTCCCTGGTAATATGAATTCCATGTATATTGGAATATTTTGACAAGGTGACATATCGAGATTAGATCACTCTCACACGCTGAAGCGTTGTGAGGCGTATAAAATCATCAAATAAAGTACCTAATCAATTACGGACAAATATGGTTAGAAACAACTGAGACTAACCCTACTTTCCCAATCAACTAAAAACCAAAATCACTCAATCACTCAACCACACAATGTTACCAAAACATTAAGTAACAAAATCCTTATTACAGAAACCGAGAAACTTACGAAATCAAATAAACTGGAGTAATGCTCGTAAAAATGTTGCTTAACTTCCTCCACTACAGAATCCTGATTTATACTTTCCTACTTTAATATTTCCACTCGAGTGGTACAAAGATAACGCTGTGGGAACTACCACAGGCTTTCGATAACTCACTTATTCTCGATATCCCACTTTCCACTTTATAATTTATCCTATCCTACTTCCTACTTATTTTATGAATGTCTGGATGTTTGTGAGTTTGGATGTTTTAATTATGGATTAAACGCTGAACGGGAGCGCCCAGATAGACCATGGCTTACACCGTAATTGTGTTACACACTTTCAATCACAATTTCAGGGATTTTGTAGGAAATATGGATAAGAAGAAAGAAAGAACAAAAGTATTTATTGAGACTCGCACAGGAAATCACAAATTAAACTCACGACTCATAAAAACATAAATAAAAAAACAAAGTAAAATTAAAAAGAAAGTCCTGTAATAGACCAAAAGCTTCAAAGAAACGATGGATGGACTGTGTGAAAGATGATATGGCTAGAAAGGGGGTGACTACGGAGATGACGACTAGTAGAGAAGTATGGAAGAAAGACATATGGCGCCGACCCCGAATAAATTGGGATAAGTGCAACCTGATGATGATGTCAAAATGAAAGGCATTGTCATTGTAAGTGATACGCGATTACCCCGCTAGATTAGGACATAGGATACTTTTGATCCGGGTAGTATGGCCATGGGATAGTTCCAACGTTATTTTTGTCGCTTTAGACATTCACGCGACTGAAGCCGAGGAGAAAAGCTAGTCTCAAATAAATTCCAACTTTTTAAGCCTCGTGACTTGTTTTTCGAGTGACATCTTTGATTTACAATGTCATGATAAGCAAAATACCCGTAGCTGTATTTGAAGAAGTGCCAACCTCTAAAAAATAAGGTCGTAACTCCGCCGCGCTGTTATGTTGGTGAAATTACCTACATAATCCAAATAGGTACTTAAGCTTTTGTTGCCATCTTCCTTCATGAGAACAAAGAAAATATTCGTTACCGTGTGGTTTAAAAGGAAGAGACAACATAATAAAATATGTTCAATTTTATAAACATCAAATTAATGATAATCTCTTTCGTTTATTTTTGGAGGCAAATAAGACATTAATGGTATGTTTATATTTTGATTGTGTATGTTTATATTGTGAAGTGTCCATCAGACCATTTTGTTATTTTACTATTTTCATAAACTGACGTAAGGCGCTTGTGGTTAAATAATTACAGCCGCATGAGTCGATCAATGGTTAAGCAACGCTTGCCGACGTCGGTCCATGGATGGGTGACCATCCATATATATCGAGACCCCTCCGAGCCTCGTAATGTACGTTAAACCGTTGGTCCTGGTTATCTTTGACAGTCTTTACGGGTACTCAGAAGCCTGAAAGTCTAACACCCAGTATTACCAAGCGCTATCGTATTACCTAGTGATATGGTTGTGAAGGTCAACTAGGCAGACACTCCATGTAAAATACTGGTATTCAGCTGCATCCAGTTAGACTGGAAGCCGACCCCAACATGTTGGGAAAAGACTAGGAAGATGATGATTTCATAAACAGACGCAAATCCATGTACAGCCCGATTCAGACTTAATGACGGCTCGAAACATGAGGCAAGTCGCTGCGCAGTAATGAATTCATGGGTCAGCGCGAGTGAGGGGTGGAGTACTGCGCAGCGAGTAGCTAACTTCCGAGCCGCCATTAAGTTTAAATCGAACTATACCTACTTATGTTCAGGTCAACTTAACGGTGTGATCTCAACACATAACAGCATTTGAAATTCTAACAAAAATAGTTCACGACAGATAATAGAGAAGAATAAAATAAACATCAGTAGGCCATCAAATTTTAAAGTTCCTTAAACTGAAAACTAAGAATGATGATAAAACTGAAAGGACTGAAATAACACTAAACCTTATTGAAGTCAATCACAAAATCAGAAAAATTATTCAGTCAATCTCAAAAGAACATAATACGATAACCATAACATTGAAAGTTATTAAATTCCATCTACAAAATACAAAACTCGCTAAATATGAATTGAAACCCAACGGAGAGGATTGTCAAAACACTTAACGTCATTTGGTTCCAACAACAAAACCCAACACTTGCTAAAAATGAAGAAGAAGATGCGAAAAAAGTAAGAGAAGCCAATTATTCTCAAAAGAACAACAGACGATCATTAGTAATTACAGTAGAACTACACAACGACGAGGCTTGATATAAAATTTATACCCCATTAACACTCAGCTCACTTCCACGGCAGTGAGCAGGAAATTAGGCAGGGAAGTGGGCAGGACGAGTATGTAAACACGATACTTCTCATGCTGCTGCCACTGCTACTCGCGCTGCCCCCAAAAGTGCGGTTTTTTGTGCGGAAGTCAAAGGACCGGCAGCGCGAGCGACAGTCCGTGCTTACATTCAGCTGCATCACTCACTTCTCGCCGAGCGCTTGGATGAATCGGACGTGTGTGCCGTCTGGTTTTTTTACGTTCTATCGGTAATCGGCTGGTATAATTAAAACACTATAAAGTTCTTAGAACTCCTGGAATCCGAAAAAGCAATATGGGATATAAACGACAAAAACCACAAATTAAAACAAAAAGTTCACCGCCTGGCAGAGACGCCTGGAAGAGTACATTTTACGACGTATTTTTTTAATTCTAATTTTATATATTTTTAAATATTGAACATAATTATGTATTGCAAGAAGACATAGCGCGAACGCCGTAATTATTTCGACGTCTGCCATTGCCGAAAGTCGAAAGCGATGTGAGTGGTAGGGCAGAATGTAAACACACACTCCACTCGATCCTGCTACGGCAGTATTTGGGGAATTATTGCCGGCAGCGCGAGGAGCGGCGGCAGGGGCGGAATGTAAATGAGGCATTAAGAGCCTGTGCACACGATGCATCGCGGCGCCGCACCGTAAAGATTTCGCCGCGGATTGGTGGACACACGGCCGCTGCAGAGCCGTAGCGTTGTTACGCCGCAGTGGTGCCGTGCCACAAAGATTTTCCCACAGCGGTGCCGCGCCGCAAAGATTTCACCGCACTGACACTGATGGTCACATAAACGAATGAGCGGTGTCGCTCCGGCGTTGCAACGCGTACACCCCTCCTCGCATCGTCTCGCAGGTTGCAAGTCCGGTGTACCAGCGGTGCACCATCGCAACGCATCGTGTGCACAGAATCTTTCGTTATTCAGTTCCATCTACAAAAAAACCACCAATTACTAAAAAAAAGAAGAATATAAAGATAAATCAATAAAACTCGAAATTATAACAAAAGAAGATCATTAGTACTTCAAACAGTAGTAACAGTTACATAAGCATAACCAAAAACGCTACACAATACACTTGACCATACTCCATAAACTATTGACGTAAAACGTGGGCTATAAAATCTGGAGCTTCGAATTGTCTGCAATGTCGTTCGCAGTTTGCTACAGTGATGTCTTTCTCAATTACTTACTTTGTAAATACAGTGACAGTAACAAATGTAGCGACAACTGACGCTTGTGAAATGGAAGAATGTCTTTTATAAAGATTGGAATATGTTAGTTACATTTTGAGTATGGTGATTTTGATGGGTAACTTTCCGAATATTTTGGACGTCAATGTAGCTGGCTTCAAATACTGTAGAACGTTATAATGCTATGTTTTAGAAACTGGGTTTTGCATATCAATTACATAAATATTTTGTTAATATGTATTTTATTCCCAACTTCGTCTTTCTCGTTGGTCCTGTGGTCGCAAGCGCTAGTGCTGAGCATGAGGTCCTGGATTCGATTCCCGAGTCGGGCCAAGATGTTATTGGGTTTTTCTGTCTGGAATTTCTCAGCAGCAGCCCGGAGTCTGGATTTGTGCCCGGTTGATGGCAAATAGGCTCGCCCCTTATTACATGGGACTTAAACATATCTTGCAAAATGTGGGTTTACTAATGGTATACCTCTGCCTAACACTTCGTTGAATACAGGCCTGATCTTATATTATGTTATTCCTAACTTTTACTATTGGTAATCATAACATATTTTTCCAGTTTTTTACGTGATAATAACCGTGGGAGTTCTAACGTCGGAACAAGAAATAAGCGTTATATGTATAAATAAAAGATATTTAAGGTAACAATCATAATAAATAACTCTTTTTACCTTCACAAGCAATGTTGCAGCGTCCACCACGCTTCTTTTCTTTACACCACTCATTCGGAATCTGAAATGTCCAATCAGAATTTGAGAAAACATTTCGGAAACGTACATTTTAATCTAATTTTCAATCAAAGAGTTTTCGGAAGCGATGAAAACTACTTGAATGCTTTAAAAGCGTAGGTTTCTAGTAAGTGTTTTTTTGGTATTCTTGTATTCAGAGTTATTGAGTATTTACCTGGTACAATCCATAGAATTTCTTTCCACTAGGTTTCGCTAAAAACGCGCTGGTGTCCCTTTTGCTCTCTTTTTCGATCAAACACACCCCTGAAACAAATAAAATATCCGAAATTTAGTTTTTTTTGGACAATTATTAAGAATATTTGCACGAATATCTCAAGTCATCACGCACTCACTATCCATATCCTAATTAATATTATTAATGCGAAAGTGAGTTTGTTTGTTTATTTGTTTGTTACTCTTTAACGTTAAAACGGCTGAACATTTGGCACATGGGTAGACCATGACCTAGAGAATTACATAGGATATTTTTTCTAGTATCGTCTTGCTTTCCATAAAATAATTTGTACTATTATTTTGTTCCATAATCATCCCCCTCATAATATTTACTTGCACTATTATCATTTATACTAATAACGCTTGTCATATCAACTTATTAGTGATAATTTTTATTTTCCATAAAATAAGTTCCCATAATAACATGTGTTATAATCATTAACACATTACGATACTTGACATAAGCAACATTTAATATAATTTAGAAACGTTTATTGTTTTGTACAAAAAATAATGTCATTAAGGCACTAGGCAATCAAATGATTTATTACAGGCAACAATATTTAGACAATAAATGAAACGGCTAGGTTAGGTTAAGTTAGAACTGTGACCACACAACGCGCGAAGGCGAGCGAGCGAGAGCTAGATTTCCTGTTTTGCAAAGCAAGCATGCATGGTAGATTAGGTTTAATTTTAAATTTCCTATTATCATAACATCCAAATTGCAGGCGCTTGTACTGAACTAGCATTGTCGTGCTAGTATGGGCAAATGAATATTATGGTGAATAAATGTTATGGAAAACGACATTATTGAAGATGAAAAATATAGCAAATTTTATGGATTAAAATTATTATGACACTTGATCGATTATGACCAATGAAATTAGTGAAAATGATTTTATGTTATTTCACGATAATGGCAACTGAAGCGTTATTTCTAATGAAATTATGGCAAATACTAGTACGGTAGGTATATAAAATTATTTCATTTAAAATTATGGAAAACTTTAGTAAACTATTTTCTCTTCTAGGACTTTTATGCCGATATTCCCAAGGGATCGCAACTTATAAGAGTAAAACCGCGAGGCGCAGTTAGTCTATACTAATGTACTAATAGTAATCACTAATAACTCATATGGCCTGACCAACATTATGTCTGGACTTTAAAAGAGACTGTGACCTCTGACCGGCTTGGCTCAACGCTGGTCCAGCTCCACAAGGGCGCATAAACTAATTTAATTTTAGCATTCGAAAATATTGTCGGAGCTGCTGAAGATTGCATAAATTATCTTTGAATTGTATAACTTCAATCTCGTAGTATTATATAATTGCATAGCACATGTGTGAGCACTGTGACCATGTACCTTCTATGAAGCTACCATTTACTGAGTACGTCTTTCATTGACTTGAATGTGCCCTGGCGGCTGAGAGTATGTCATGCTCACTCAAATGTCTCGCTGGTGGTGGCGTGTGTGTTGGATCGTTGAGTTCCCTTCAAAATGGTTGAGCTAAACGGTGCTGATCCATGCGTCATGTTCGTGAACGGGCGCCGTCAGTAGGGACTGGTCATCTCTTATCTGCCACGGCTTATTTTAATTTTTGAATTGTTTTTATCTTTTTATAACGGACGCTTTTTACATGCACGTCTTTCTACATTGGTCTCACATGTATAATTTCAACATGAATGATGTAACCAATATTTTGTAACAACATTATGATTTAAAAGAGTGTCCGTGGAGTTTCTTGCCCGTTCTTCTCCATAGGAACCTACGCTTTGGAATGGGCAACTAGCTTCATATTTCTGACTGACTGACCCCTTGACAATTCAAAAGTGCCTGTAAATGGTTTAATTGAAATAAATGCTTTGAGTTTGAGTTTGAGTTTGAGTTTCTGAGTTTGTAGTAGTCAGATAGGAAACGCCGAACTTACGAGTATTTAGCTATTTTTTTTTCATTTTTGATTAATATGACGAGTAAAAGTGATTGCAATATCCTATTTACAGAATAAACAATTTCATTTAATTTCAATGCTAATATTGTATAGAGGTATAATTTGTTTGTTTGTAAGTTTATATGTAGGGGGTAATCTCCAAAACTACCAGTTGGATTAAAACAATATTTTTGCACTGAATAGCCCAATTCTTGAGGAAGGTTATAGGCTCGCAGATGAAGTCACGGGCAGAAGCTAGCACAGACGCCAGCACATCAACCTACTACAATCTGTCAACTTTCTTTAATAGATTTTCAACTTTATCACTAAAGCATATCAGGTTCAAAGTTGATTGGGAAAATTTGACAGTTTCGGGTAGGTTGACCTGCTGGCGTCTGTACTATAATAAAATGCCAACAACTTGAGCCGGTCTATTTTGTAAAGATCTCACCGTGAAAACGTGAAGTGAGCTGATATTCCACCTGATGCTAAGGATAAGGGAAAGCCGGGGTTGCGGGAAAGTCCGAAAGGGATACCGTGGCCCCTGGCAACGTACAGGCAACTGAAGGAACACGGGTGGGTTTTAGTCAGTATGAGTCTGACACGCCCTCCCGCTCCGTCCAGAGCGGGAGAAGTTATTTGATAATTTCCCATAAAAAAAAAGCTAAGGATTGACACTAACGACAGCGCACTTAAAACTCACTTTACCTATAGATCGGCTGGTATTTAATATATCGGTCGTGATTCTGTAACAACCCGGCATTTATAACGATAATAAGTGACATTTCCGCAATCCGAAACCTTCGCACCGCAAAGGTCAAATGGACTAAGTTTCGTAACCTCTCAATTGGTCTATTAATTAATGATGTCCACAAACCCTTCAAAGCTGCAATCCTCTATTGTTCATCAGAACAACCGAAACATTTCATAATTACTATTGAAACAGCTGCACTAATCAACAGAACGGTAGAAAAGGTCGGCTCCATATAACGAGCGAAAACGCACGTACATATAGACGCGTACGTAGGTACGTACGCGTCTATTAGTCTATCTCAGTTAAGGGCGTTTATACTGAAAGTGGGCAACGTCGCAAATGACTGTCAAATATTTCGCTGTCTTGATTAATTTGGCAATATTACTGTATGGAATAAGACATTATGGCTATTAGTGAACTAAAATATTTATTACGAAATGCAATAATTAGATGAAGAATGATGTAAGAAGATGTAAAAATTTGAAACTTTCGAAATGCATTTTGTACACTTAAACCGGTTACAGCGCCAAACTCAGTGTTATAATTGCAATTCATTATTAATATTCTTATATACAAAATACGTGCGTTAAACTCACCGCTTTGAAGTGGGAGGCCCACTGTGAATTAACCGCATACGTTTTTTCATCGCGATGCGCCCACTTCTATGACATTCAATACTTCACAGATTATGCGGTAAAAAACCACACGGCAGTAAGCGCTAGGCCAGCATACCGCGAGTCACCGCGATGCGACTTGCGGAGTGACGGACGAAAACGCGCGCGCGTGTCGCTTGACGCAAGTCGCATCGCTCGAAGCCGTAAACGGGACCTATGGCCTAGCATGCACTACCGTGCGTTTTTTTAACGCATGACCTGTAAAGTATGAAATGTCGTAGAAGTGCGCGCATTGCGATGACCAAAACGCATGCAGTTAATTCACAGTGAGCCTCCCGCTGCAAATTTGCGGTGGGATCACCGCAAGTATTTTGTATCGCAAAGATATATATGAAGTACCGTGAACTGCAGTGTAACAAACGCACCGTGACACCGACTAAGCAGTAGATAATATCCTTTAGTTTGTTTAGATACGCCCTTAAATCTTTATATTATATCTGTCAGAAGGCCGTCTTTTATGCCCCGCCAATGTGCGGCCCCGTGACTGCGTTTATTATACCGTACAGCAGAAATAACGCACCAGATCCCACCGCACCGCAGTGCGCGCTAGCTCTAAGGCTTAGCGCGCACTGCGGTGCGTTTTGTTACCGCAAAATCTGTGAAGTATGAAACACAGTGTCACCGCACCGCAGTACGCGCTAGGGCTTAAGGAATCGTTTCTATTCTGCGTGAGATTTCGCTCGTTGTATGGAGCCGATCTTCTGTACTATTCTGCTAATAAACTAAACTGTGTAAAGTTCATTAACACCAAGTTCAAGGTCAAGGTCACGCTACATTAGATACTGGGGATCAATTAGTGAGAGGTAATATCCCGAGCGGGATCTGAAGCCAATTTGCAGATATTGCATTGCATTAATGTAATTTATACTTGCTACAGATTGTTTTTGTAAGAGGGCGGTGTTAAAAGTGTGTTTACTACATGCTATTATCACCGCCATCTTAGAAAAAAATTAAACCTAGAAGGTTTTTGTGTACTAAGGGGTTAACTATAAACGTCAATAATGTATTGTTAAACAGTCATTATTCATTACTCAACTTTAATCATCGTTTATAAATAAACCCCTTAATGATGTAATATATTTTAAAAGGTTAGTATTAAAAAGTTTAGGTTAGTTAGTAAATTTAAAAAAAAATAATATAAATATTTTTTAAAGCAATAATACTGTATTATTTAGTAGCCAACTAGCATTGGATTATTTTAAGAAAGAAAATACATCTATTTATCACAGACAAAAAGGCACACAACACAAAACAATAAAAAGTGCGTGCAGGATTCACATCTAGTAGATGTCAATCAGAAATATTGTTTTGTAACTCTTTTATTGCATTTGTGATTGTACATCAGTTTTATGAATTATATTTAAAAAAAAACAACATAATTATAACTCAAGCCAAAAAAATAAATAAAAAAATGAAACAAATAAAAAGTGTAAAATAATAATTAAACGGAAAAGTAAAAACGAAAGTAGAAACGATTATGAGCATTACTCCAAATAAAACGTTAACATGCATTTTAAGCCTCAAATTCACGATAAAACCACAAAAGAACAATCAAATCGTCAATAGCCAAAGGACAAAATCGTGAAAGAGCACAAGTCGATCTTAAACGCATCTATGCCAAAATAAAGGGTAGTCAATAATTATAGTACTCTTAAATACAAGCCTGTCTATACCCTAAGGGGTTATATTTAAAACTAAAGTTCCAAGGTCAGTGGTCTTTGTGTACTCCGTTCAAGGTCAAGTTTCAAGGTCATTGTTTGTGTACATCGTGGAGTTTCTTTTGTGCTTGTTGAATGGCGTCTGTGTGAGCAGTATTATAGTTTGTATTGGATGAATTTATTGGGTTGAATATTTATGGCTATAAATTGAAGTTATTATATGAGGTTTGTATAGCAATCTTTCATCCTGACCATATAATCCTAACTAATCCATAATAAATAATCTATACTAATATTATAAATTCGAAAGTAACTCTGTCTGTCTGACTGTGTTACCTTTTCACGGCTAAACCATTGAACAGATTTAGATGAAATTTGGCACATGGGTAGACCATAACCTGGGTTAGGATATAGGATACTTTTAATCCCGATATTCCTATGGGATCCAGACTTATGCGGGTGAAATCGCAGGGCGTAGCTAGTAGACATTATAATAACATCAATTTGTTACTGTTTATTGTACGGTAGAGGCCTCGGTTCCTCTTAAAGAGATATATTGGTCGCTATGGCTTTTTATCATGTGTTGATGATTTCAGACTATTTAGTCTCGATTTTCTCATGGTTTTTAGGGTTCCAAACCGGAAAGGTGACAAACGAGACCCTCTGCTGTCCGTCCGTCCGTCTGTCTGACAGTGGGCTGTATCTCATGAACCGTAATAGGTAGACAGTGAAATTTTTCACAGATTGTATATTTTTATTGCCGCTATAAAACAAATAATAAAAAAGAATTGTTATAGCGTTTTTCGCTTGATCTTAATGCGGTACGGAACCCTTCGTGTGGGAGTCCGACTCGCACTTGGCCGGTTTTTCTTTCCATTGTTCCTACCTTATTCTATATTGACGGAAATAGTTTCCAGGTTTTGAACCAGCAATTTAATGCTGAAGGGTAAAATAACAATACAATATATATATAGGTAATTATAATTATGATAAAATAAATCGGTATAATAATAAGTTTATAATACCGATTTATTTAATCTTAGACGAATAAAAACTGCATACTTATTCAAGGTCAGCCACTATTTTTTATTTAGAAACTTGAATATCTTGTGACGATCCAAGATTCCCTAAATAGATTTATTAAAGAAACGTAAACTTTTGTGTTTTACCCATGCTATAAACAGGAAACAATTATTTGCAAGAGTAATTATAAAATATTTTTCCCATTGCACTTATGATTGAAATCTAGGTTTTCCGAGGACTGCAAGTCGGTGTCATAATAATTTAATGTCACGTCTTTTTAAATCGTCTGTACCTACATCTATACAAATAAATAAAGTTGAGGTATCTGCTTGTAATGTCAAAATAACAGCTTTTCACTAAATGCATATGAAAGTATATACGGTACTTATAACAAAAACAATTTTAAAAATGTTTGTTTGTAACTGTCTGTTTGTTCCGGCTAATCTCCAAAACGGCTAGACTGATTTTGACGGGACTTTCACTGACAGATAGCTGATGTTATAAGGAGTAACTTTGGCCTTTTATTTTAGAACAAATAATAAGGGTCCACTCGGGCGAAGCCATGGGCAGCACTTAGTTCTCACATATAATTATATAAAAAATTCGACATTAATTTTATTATGTGTTTTGTAATAATTTAATAGAGAGTGTCCATGGAGTTTCTCGTCCGTTCTTCTCCATACCCTACTATGCTTTGCAATGGGTAACTAGCTTTATCTTTCTGAATGACCGACTCCTTGACAGTTCAAAAGTGCCTGTAAATTGAAATAAATGTTTTGAGTTTGAATTTGATACGACATCTCAATTTAATTTTCTTTTCACTAGGATTCGAATTTTCAGTGTAAAAACCGTAAACTACCGGTAATTCAGTTTCTGTGTAAACGTCAAACAGAATTCATGTTAATTTAACTAGAGTATAAACTGAATACCTAAGCTGGGTTCTTCGAAACAAAGCAGAAATATTTATCTTAAAATTTCAGGGAAATGGTCAAGTGAAAGTGATTTAGTATTTACACGTAGAGCTTGCATAACTAAATTCAGCAGAAATGGTTTCATATTTCAAAGGTAACTCATTTTGTCAATTTATGTTTGTCATCCTACTAATAATCATAAATGTGAAAATGTATAGGTCGTAAGAACTATTTCTGCTTGCAGCGCTCGGCGACTCTAGAACCGAGGCAGTAATAGATGTGGTCATCGTGTTCAAGGGATTTTTTTTTCAAACTGCTTGGACATGAAGTTCTTTCGTACGTTGTATATTTACGCTAGCTGTCGCTGAAACCCTGCGACTCTGTCTCGCATAGGGTCGCAGCATAATGCTGAGCGATGGCCGTTTTGAAATAACAATGTTTCTTTTTAAATTTTCAAATTAATTGTAGTATCATAAATTAAAATTTCTTAGTTTGCATATTAAAATTAATAAATGAGTCAACAAAAAAAGAAATTAAAAACAAAACAGGAAAGTTATAAGTGCTTTCACTGCCCTGCCCAAGCGCAACACGTAATACGCGTCATCGTATAGTAGGTATGACTATACGATGACGCGAACCAATAAGAAATGAAATGAAATGAAATTGTTTATTCTGTAAATAGGATATTGCAATCACAATACGTCAGATTAAAAAAAAAAAAAAAGAAGAAAATGCTAGATGAGTTCGGCGTTTCCTATCTGACTACTCTGAGAAGAAAGACCGAAACAAACTCAGAGGTCACAGTCTCTTTTAAAGTCCAGACATAATCTTGGTCAGGTCATATGACGACCATGTAGATTAGTGTCTGAAATGGTCTTTTGAGGAGAGAACCACACAGATTTGAGTGGACCTGTCCAGTCAGTGCAAGCATTTGTCAATAATCGTGGAGCTCAACTCAGAACTTAAGGAGCTCAACTTGACGAACAATACCAAAGAAAGGACATTTGGGTAGGTCGCATAAAGTACTCAATCTGCCAGACCATCATTAAAATTAACTGAGAAAGAAAAAATTTAAGAAAGAGGAAATACAATAAAAATAAAATATCCACATAGTCCTCACATTCACAATCATTAAAACAATATAATACTTTACAAAGTAATCATGTTATTTTGTATTTAATTTTCAACAATGTCAATATGTATATAAAACTGGTATTTTTAATGATTCACATAATAATTAAAATATCAAATTTTATGGTTTTATCACAAGGCTTAGCAGAGCGAGCACCTTAATCCCACGCTTTTTATCTTCTAAATAATCTGAAATTTTATAGTAACCTTTTTTGCAAAGTTTGGTTTTATATATATACAGCTTTTAAATCGTTTAATGGGTAAGTTTCGAATATCAATGGGAAGTTTGTTGTAAAAGCGTATACATTGACCCATGAGCGAGTTGCCTACTCTGTGGTGACGTGTGCGATGTACAGCAAGGTTTGGTTTATTCCTGGTATTTAAACTATGAATAACGGTCATTTTCTTAAAATTTGATATATTTTTTGTGTACATGCAAGAGTTCCCCTACCAAAAATCGCTTAACGTGCTTAAAGAAGTTTTCATACTGTCGGAATGTCGCGTGTCACCCGTCGTTTATTAAATAGGCTCCTGGGGGCAATAAAAACAACTGCAAATTAACAGATCTTGTTAGGTACCATCAAATTCCATCATTGAAAAACTTCATATTTTAAACGCGAATTATTTCAGAGAAAAATGCGAGAGACAGATGGACTGACGAATATCAAAGTGATTTTGTTCTGCTAAATTTAGCACAACACACTAAAAACGTAGTTTAAGCACAATCAATGTTATGAATTGTTTATAGTAATAATGTGATTGTACTGGTCAGGCAGGGGTGCTAAAAAAATACGTTTGCGGCCTGAAATATTCCCGGGTCGACGGCGCGTTATGTTCCACGCGCACCTCAAAGAGATGTCAGCACAAGTGAAGGGGTCCGATAGGACCGATGCCTGCCGGGGTTGCGGGAAAGTCCGAAAGGGATACCGTGGCCCCTGGCAACGTACAGGCAACTGAAGGAAGACGGGTGGGTTTTAGTCAGTAAGAGTCTGACACGCCCTCCCGCTCCACGCAGAGCGGGAGAAGTTATTTGATAATTTCCCACCCAAAACAAAAAAAAAGGCCTGAAATATTACTTTTGTTGACTTTTACCAGAAGTTAATTTAATCTCAATTAAGTTACATGACGTGGTTTGAACTTTAAAACTTTCTGAGTGTTAAAAATAGGTATATTTTCTAAAACCTTAGTTTTAGTTATATACGGATTAGGTACAGACTATTACAAAACATTTTTGTAATCACATAAAATAACGCCTGTATTCCCCGTAGGGTTAGGCAGAGGCGCTATTGTAGCTACAGCCTCATTTCACCTCTTATAATCATGCTAGGGGTCTACTCTCTAGCACAATATCCTTAGTTTCGTCCGAAGTTACGGGCCTTTCTTTCTCCTTGTCACTCACGGACATAAGATTAGTTCGGAGTCGAACTAAGAATGAATGACAACACGAATCAACAATCGTGCCTAATCCCGTTATCTAACTTCGTAACACATTTTCGTAAATGGCTAGAACTAATCTGTTTCATTTTATCAATTGAACAACATTCATTGCGTTATTTACGTTGTTGAGCAGATTTTTTTCGAACTTATGAAGTAATGGATTAGCAATCTGTTTCAAAATTATTCAGATTGTGATTGATTGTGTATGACGCAATTAGGGTGCCAATGTGTTTTTGCCAGTCCAATAGAATGGAATTTGTCACATGTTTCGATGGATCAATTATTTTCTGACCTGATCTTCGTTGACGGACTTTGAGAGTAGACCCCCAGTTTGTAATAATAAGTACTATTTCCTCAGAGTAATTTCTTGGCACTCAAAGCTAGAATGTTCATGTTAAAGAATATAATTATATTATGCAAAGCACTTTTATAGCCGTCTGTACGTGACCTAAGTATTGCACTTTACTGCATAATCACACTTCTATGCTAAACTAATGCACGTTAATTAACTTTTTTCGACGTTGAAAACTTGTACTTATTAAAATTATGATAGAACGATAAAACTCTTGTTTTTGACGTGAGCTTATTTATTATTTGATGTTTTGTTGCAAAACCATTATCGTAAAAAATTACTTTATTCCTATGAATCGCTTGACGACACGAAATACATTGTTATGAAAATAGCTCATTTAGCAAGAAGGTATTCCGGTCACAGACAATGATCCTGACATAATGTCACGCCTGTTTCTCCAAAGGGTTGTCAGAGGTGTTATAGTACACCCACACTTCGCCAGTTATGTTTAAGTCCCATGTAATAGGGGGCGAGCCTATTGCCTTCAACCGGGCACAAATGCAGCTTCGCAGTAGCAACTAAGAAATGCAAATGTGGTGCTGTTCAACAAACGATGGTACACTTAATATCGTGTCCAGGGTGAGTGCACGTTACAGGAACTTATGGACGCTACTGAAGTTGCCAAAATCGTAGCAAAATTCAAAGCCGCCTCAATATAGATTGCCAGCGACCATTGCCGATTGCTAAGAAAAGAAACCAGAGGAATGATCCTTGTAAACTTTTTCCTTTTGCACGTGTAGTTCCATGCACTCAAGTTGCAATGCAATGCAAAAAGAAAGAGGTAATCTATGACAACAGTACATTTAAATAATTGCAGTAATTCATCACAGTAAATTACTTATTCGTTCCTTACCCAATAATTAGGTAATCGTGCTACTGGTAATTATTATGCACTTACAACTGGCGAATAAATAACTGTGTTCTATCAAAGTTCACTAACGTATTAAAATTAGGTATACTAAAACCAAGCCAGTGGCTTAAAAATGAAATGAAATGAAATGAAATTGTTTATGAAATGAAATTTTTTATTTTGTAAATAGGATATCGCAATAACTTTAACACGTCATATTAAAAAAAAAAAATATATATATAGATGAGTTCGGCGTTTCCTATCTGACTACTCTGAGAAGAAAGACCGAAAGAAACTCAGAGGTCACAGTCTCTTTTAAAGTCCAGACATAATCTTAGTCAGGCCATAATATGAGGACCATGTAGATTATGAAATGGTCTTTTGAGGAAAGAACCACACAGCTTTGAGTGGACCTGTCCAGTCAGTGCAAGCATTTGTGAGTAATCGTGAAGCTCAACTCAGAACTTAAAGAGCTCAACTCGACGAGACAATACCAAAGAAAGGACATTTGGGTAGGACGCATAAACTACTCAAACTGCCAGACCATCATTAAAACTAACTGAAAAAGAAAAAAATAATGAAAGAGGAAAAACAATAAAATGTCCACATAGTCCTCACATTCACAATAATTAAAACACTATAATACTTCACAAAGTAATCATGTCATTTTGTATATAATTTTCCACAATGTCACTATTATTATATAAAACCGGTATATTTTAATGATTTTACATAATAATTTAAATGTCAAATTTTAAGGTTTTATTACAAGACTTAGCAGAGCGAGCTGCTCCCACGCTTTTTTATCTTCTAAATAATCTGAAATTTATAGTACCCTTTTTTACAAAGTTTGGTTAAGTTACTTTTTTAAATCGTTAGTTTCGAATGTCAATGGGAAGTTTGTTGTAAAACAAATATTGACCCATGAACGAGTTGCCTGCTCTGTGGAGACGTGTGCGATGTGCAGCAAGGTTGTGTTTATTCCTGGTATTTAAACTATGAATATCGGAAACTTAACGTGAAGCGTACACCTAATCCATTATTCACCGAACTATCTTTGTACGCCATCGGCCGTACTCGGTCGATCGAACCAGACATATTATATATGTTAAAGAACAAACCAACAACAATGTACAATGTAGTAGTTATCGCACGATGTCAGTTGAAGTAGTGTACGCACTCTCTTTCACTATCATAATGTTTTTTCGATCGGCCGAGTTCGGCCGACGACGTACGAGCATAATTCGGCCGATGGCGTATTAGGTATATGTGAGCCGTAACGATGAAACAAAATACATATTGTTTAAGTGTCAGCTTCAAAGAAATGATCTTCTTGCTTCCCGTATGACGTAAACGAAAAAGATAATACGGGAGGATAATACGGGAAATATTCATACATTGTAGAAAATTTACATCATCACTAAATAAGATCTTGCAATTCATTCACAGACCACCAATGCGTTTTAGGGTTCCGTACCAAAATGGTAAAAAGGAACCGTTATGGTGCGACTCAGTCTGTCTGTCACAGCTGGATATCTCAAGAACTACCAATGCTATCAACTTGAAATTTGGAATAGTTTTAGATGACGTTTGCCCAACTTTGCAAATAAGATCGAAAACTTCTTTTTTTTTTGCAACTTGAACTGAACGTTGTTCTTAAAAGTGGGGATACTAGGGCATGGGGGTATCATATAAAAGAGCGCTATATGCACATTCTCAAACATATTTCTTTTTTTTAGGCCGCATAGCACAGTTTTTCAGAAATCATCAACAAAAAATACATTAGTTTCACTACCAATCAAGAGATGGCGCTGACCTAAAACTGCTATATTCTACACCGCAGTGTTAAAATTCTCTAACGAATATAGGCCTCGCCGATGAAAATTTGAAAACATTTTACGGTTCACAACCAAAATATCTTCCTTCCTACCTACTCGCAGGTTGCTTTGGGTGAAGCACAGTTGTAATTTTTTCTGAGCACAGAACTATTTAGGTACCTATACGAATGAAGCTAATAGTAAAGTACTGTTCGCCTGTTCGCCCTTCCACCTATCCACCTGTCCGCCTGTACATGTACGTGTCCACTTTTAAATGACTGTACGTAAAGTAACACATGCAAAATATTTATAAATGATGGTGCGGAATCCTCGGTCCGCAAGTCCGAGTCGCTCTTGACCGGTTTTATTTTCATTCCTAAAGATGTACAGGAAATGATTTAATAAAAACAGCATGCGTCTATTTGTACAACAATATTCCTAGTTTCAATCTATGCATCACCGAGTCTACTGGAGTATTCAGCTCCAAGATACAGACTCACTGTCTAATTTAGGGCTCATTTCTCTTTTTTTTCTTCATCGTCTTTCCCTCAATGCTGAGGATCGTGACCACACCCAACGCGTCTCCAAGGTATACGGACTTCGTCTTTCTACTTTCGTTCGGGTCACGCCAGCAGGTCAACACATCCGAAACGTTCAAATTTTCCCAATCAACTTATACTTTAGTAATAAAGTTGAAAATCTATTAAAGAAATTTGACAGATTGTCGTAGGTTGATGTGCTGGCATCTGTACATAATATAACCGAGCTGTAGCTGACATTAAAAGGCTACTTATGACGCCTCAACTTATGTTTAACCTATAAACCTGCTTATGTATTACGTAGATACTAAACGATTATTCTATTTATAATTTTTACCCGATTACGGCGAAGCAAAAAGGAGGATTATGATTTTGACCGGTATGTATGTATGTATATTCATCTGTTACCTCATAACTTCTAAACTACTGATCATAATTTGACAAATGAGGTATCGTTTGAAGTGTCTTGATCGTCCGCTGGTTATTATAGGCATGTGACGTCATATTAAATATGAAATATAAATCCAGAGTCACACGTAATCTGTTTGATTTATGCCCTAGCTCGTGTGTCTCCGGATTTTTAATTTATCTGTCTGTGATTTCTTGTTTATACCTCTTTAGTTGACTTTTTTGTCGTAGTTGGGTTTTTATAACTTTTATTTTGTACTCAAGTCAAAACCAGAAGACAATAAATTTCCGTTATTAAAAACGTTCAAAATCTAGTCGCAATCTAATTCGCAGTCGTGCCCTCGCCAGGACGAAGAAGACGAATCTGATCTCAGCAACAATCGATGTCAAAAATGTAGGGAAATTAGAAGTATTTTTGACATATTGAGACTGGAATCAGACTCGGGAGAGGAGCTCGTGGCTAATTAAATCTTCCAATACATATAGAGACCCCTCCGTGCCTCGGAAAGCACGTTAAGCCGTTGATCCCGGTTGTCATTTGGAAATCTTTGACAGTCGCTACGGGTAGCCCGAAAGTCTGACAAACAGTCTTTCCAAGGAGTATTGTATTACCAAGTCACTGGCTTGTGAAGGTAATATAGATAGTCACTCCATGTAAATACTGGTATTCAGCTGCATCCGGTTAGACTGGAAGCCGACCCAACATTGGGAAAAGGCTAGGCAGTTGATGAGACTGGGATCAGACTGTTAAACGTTCTTAAAATTACGGGTATTGTCCCTCAGCACGCTTAGCATGACCTCAATAGAAAAGGGTTTTCTCGACGGAAGAATAGACAAAATGACAGATAAACAATCACAGTCTGTCATTTTGTCTATTCTTCCGTCGACAAAAGCCATTTCTATGGTTGTCACGCTACGCGTACTGGTTTCATTATGAGTATTGTTAAGGACACCGGCGATAATCGTCACGATCGATCATTACATACACAATAATTACATAAATTAACATAACTACAATTTTATTATCAAGAAATCCGAATTTATGAGTACCTACAAACAGGTGGCATGTATTTTTGTATTGTTAAAATTGTTTTTATGCTACCAAAAGAACTTTGACACCATACCTACTTATACTTACAGTCGAAAGATATTGGTAAGAATAAAATTACACTGTACTCTGTGTATTAAGTATTAATGAGGAAAATATCGTCAGGAAAGTTATGAGTTGATGAATGTAGGAACAAGGAAACGTTGGATGGACTGTATTTAAGATGATATGGCTAGAAACGGGTAACTTCTACTGAGATGACAACTAATAGTAGTATGTTAGTAGAAGTCATGCTGTACCGACCCCACATAAATTTTGATAACGGCAAGACCATGATGACTGTATCTCTCTGTGTCTCTGGTATTGTGTATGGGTAGAAAAGGGATAATAACTGAGTTAATATCGATTGTATAGGTAATAGAAAACTTCCCTATGATGACACAAATAGATGAGACTAAAAAAAATACTATAAATAAAAGACTTACACTGTCCCAAAAACATATCATTAGGCATTCCAATCTTCAATAATTCTCTCACTAACTTACACCTAGTTTCAAATCTTTTGCCACTTATTACATTAATAACTAGAAACAAAACAAAAACTAAAACACGTGCGTTCCACATAGCTGTATCTTTATTTATGAACGTAAACACATTAAGCGATTATTTAATGTGATAATGATGATAGTGGTTCTTATTTCAACTTGGTAAGGTCTGTTTTGCAGTGAGTAATAAGCTCAATGTCATTGTGATTGGTCAGATGTACCTATAGCGTATTTTCCACGAGGTTTTTTTACATGTTAATATACCGGTCTGACCTATTATCGGAGTATGTAGTTATTAAGTTTATATTCAAGAAGACGTTATATAATTTTGTTATTGTTTTATTCTGATAAATCTTCGAGCACGCTCGCCCCATAATTACATGGGACTTAAGCATAACTGGCGAAATGTGGGAGTACTATAGGTGCATCTCTGCCTAACCCTTCGGGTAATACAGGCGTGATGTTATGTTATGTCTTACAGTAAGTACTTACACTTTTATCTTTGAAGATTCTTAGAAAATAATCTACGGGCATAAGCTCATAGGTCTCAGAGGTCATAAGCTGTTATATTTCTTTAAGTGCTCAGGGATACGACGCAGTCGCCGCGCCGTCACCGCTTGATTTTGCCATATCACTCTTAAATTCGCGCGGCGGCGCGGCGGCGGTGCGGCATCGCGGCAGCGGGCTGGCAACGTTGCATTTACCCAGCTTAGATGCGCGGCGGCGGGCGGCGCAGTGGCGGCGCGGCGACGGTGTCGTGTCCCTGAGCACTTATACTATTTTTATCAATATAAATTAACTTAATGTATTGTTAGGTACATCTAAGTAAAATAACAATAAGCGTTTTCAATATCTCTTGAAAAATGTTCTTTGGAAAAATTCCCAGTTTTGGTAGAAGTCGTACTATGTACTCGTATATCCCACTACCAATTTCACATTACACATAGCATACCTATATTTTGGTTAGTAATTTTATTTTAGGTAGGTACATCGTCTTCACATAATTATAATAAATGTACCTATATGTCACCGTAAGTTTGTGAGCACCGTTAGTTTATAATATATCTAGCGAGATTATAAACTATTATTACAATATAACGCATTCATTTTCTGTAATTTGTAATCTATCAATGTCAAATCGTCAAATTGTGAACGAACCAGTACCCTAATTGCGTAATACACAGACATAATTTCGAAAAAAAAATCTGCTCAACAACGTAAATAATGCAATGCATGTTGATGAACTGTCAAAATGAACACAAATTTGTCGTAATCGTTCACGAAAATGTGTTTTGTAATTAGATAGCTGCACTTATCAACAGGGTTAATAGTTTGTCCGATTTGTGAACCGTCCCTGGCACCTCGACCAAAAGGGTTTTAGGTTATGATAGAACTGTGACCTACCGCGCACGAGCCGACTGAGCGAAGCGAGTGCTGCCGCGACAGCGGCTGGCGAGCGCTTCTTCCAAGTTGGTCGCAGTTACTTTGTATAGTATTAGCGCAAGGTGCGTTCGTCACATGCTGTTACCAGTTTGATACCAGTTCACAAATGTTCGATTTGGCATGGATAGATTATTATGTATATAACCTACCCACGAAAAATAATTCAATAAATTGTAAAAGCTTTGTTGAAACACCTAAGCTGATTAACAACATGTTTATTTAGTTTTATCCTCCTGTGCCAACCCTACCAAAATAGGAATCAATTTTGCACGCTCTTTAAAAGCTTTGTTTCTGTACCTTTTATTTACTCTGTGCGCCTGTTCCAAGTACTACGCACCTGTCTTTTCTGAAGAACATCAATAAGGTCATCACACTCAAATCTGCCTTGTAAATAAATACCTTTTAAAACCACACTAACCTACCTTCCTACCATATATTATAACTTTTTAAAACTTAATTTTATTAATAGGAAGATAAGTTGAAATTCTTTTAAATAGCACCCAAAAGTAAGAGAAAATAAAGACGAGAATACTTTGTTATTTAACTATTAGTTAATAAAACAGCAAAGAGGTAAATGAATTAGTTACATCCAGCAACAGAAGTTTTCCACTTGTCTTAAATTCATTATTTTGTACATAATGGCGCTGTACAATGTTTTGTGAAGGTAATGTACAATGTACATTGTAGCTACCTACCTACTAAAAGTCGATAGGGTTTGAAGGTTATATAGGTGCTATTTCATATGCATTTCCAATTTATTTCAGGTCAAACATCCTTCGCTGTTTGCCATGTATCATAGAAACCATGTCTGATTAGCTTACTTAATCCCGGAAAAGAAACGAAGGCTTACAATATTAGTGAAGGGGTCCGATGCCTGCCGGGGTTGCGGGAAAGTCCGAAAGGGATACCGTGGCCCCTGGCAACGTACAGGCAACTGAAGGAACACAGGTGGGTTTTAGTCAGTAAGAGTCTGACACGCCCTCCTGCTCCACCCAGAGCGGGAGAAGTTATTTGATAATTTCCCATCCAAAAAAAAAAATATATATATATTAGAAAATTAAAATGTCTGGTCACGTCTACTAAAGGAATCAAAAGTTTTTGAACCTTAAGAGTCCTGAAATGGGAATCGCCAATCGAAAAACATATTGTGATCGCTTATCTCAAGAGCACGGAACCGTCGCTATGTTATCGTATAAAGACGGCAGTACTTACTAATAAAATTCATGCCGCAAATGCCGAAAGTGCGTTTAGCGCACACCTTAAAATTCAGTCACGGACCGCCTTCAAAGCCGTTTATTAGTAAATCCGGTTCATCATGCCTGTAACTTGCACAAAAGTAGGTATGCGAGTAGCTAGCATGCTATTGAGCCATAACAACTTCTGCTTGGTGAATGTCACAATGGCATGCAAGCTACTTGCTTACTTTTGTGCCGGTTAGAGGAACGTGTATTACGCGCTTAATGGGGTTAGTGTGCAAGTAATTCATCTCATACTTAGATAAAAATAGATAAAGTCAAGTTTAATGCAAATTATCAGGCATACTACATTTTCTTATATTTAAGAGGATATTGTGATATTAGCATAAGCATAATCAGCATATAATGTTTCCACTGCTGGGACAGAGTGAGCTGTAATCCACCACGCGGGCCCAGTGTGCAGTGCGGATTGGTAAATGCCACATGTCTTCGAAATTGTGGTTCTAGGACATGCCGATTTCCTCACGATGTTTCCCTTCACCGTTTTGAGAGCAGTGGTGATGGAATTATTTACACAAAGCAAAGCGTAAGTCGGGGCCGTTACCACTGGACCATTACTGCTCTTACTGGGCCATCACTGCTCTCAAGATGCTCGCCCCATCTTTATTCTTTAAGAGGGAACAGGGCCTGCGATTATCCAAATAAATGTATTCCCCTTTTTTCTTCCTGAATAATGCCTCTAGAGTAATAATTTTCATAAAATCAAGGTCTGCTATAGACGCGTCCTTATTATTTCCATTTTTTCAGCAACTTATTGGTAAAGAAAATCCAAGAATGACGAAAAATGCCCAATTTTTACCATCGTGATTAGAGGACGACCAGACAAATACGAAAAAATTTTAACATTAAAAAAAATGATAGGAACCTAGACATACTTTTTCTTAAAATTTAAATGAAAAAATAATTGAATCGGCTCAGTTTTCGAGGAGAAAAAAGGGGAATACGAAACGTCGATTTCGTTTTTTTTTTTGTGATATAATCTGAGCTGCAGCTGTCCCTATCGCACTCTACGGGGGCATACTTGAGGTAACACGACGGCAATAGTTTCACCAAATATCTATTCTTCAAATTCTATTTTTTCTCTTAATAAATAGAAGGATTGGCCATCGCACACGGCAATAGAATCTACACTCTACCTACATGCAACAAAATCTACCAAATATTAGCGCTTCACTTTATTTAATTAGGACTATTAAAAAAGTAGAACATTCATAAGTGATTATGTTGCCGTCCGATGGCCAAGTCATTTTATTTATTAAAGAAATAAATATCACAAATAGATCGGTACTGAATAAATTAACAGACTTGGTTTTACATTAGATCTCATATATTTTTGCCGTAGAATAACTGCGTTCCGAGACTTGCATTTTTTACATGTTACGTTTGAATGGGATTATTTTGACTGAACAGATTTTCTTTGATTTTACAAGATCAATTATTAGTTCAAAACACGACTGTACACCCACATGGCATGCGAGATGTTACATTATACATTAAATATCACAGTTATCAAACGCAACAGCTAAAAATAAATTTATAAAAGGAAACTAAAACGCCGGGAGGGGACGCCCTAGTAGGACATAATATACTGACCTTATTGGTGATGTTCTTAAGAAAGAACAGGTGCGTAGTACTCGCAACTGACGTACGTGTATGACCAGATGTATGAACGTAAACGAGGCTAAAGGAGTATGCAAGGATCGTAGCAGGTGGCGTTCTGTAGTTTCTGCCTACCCCCATGGGAAAAAGGCGTAAGTTTATGTATGTATGTAAAAGGAAACTGTAGTAACACTTTATTTTACAGCAGTCTTGCCAAGGGGTATTGTGTTATCCAGTTACTGGGTTGTGGAGGTCAGATAGGCAGTCGTTCCATAATGTAAAATTCAGCTGCATCTGGTAAGACTGGAAGCCGATCCCAACACAGTTGGGAAAAGGCTAGGGAGATGAGTACTTAATTTTAAAACCATCTAAAATAATAGGTACAGGTAAGTATAGGTAGGTAGGTAGGCTCTATTTAAAATATACTTACAGGTACCCAGGTAACTCTTCTGAATCCCTTTAATTTTTAGTAGTTGTTTTGACAGACCGCATCTTGTGAACTGTTTACCTTCACAAAAATCACTTAAAAAATATGAAAATACTGACAAAATCAATATAAACCTCATATTGGCGGTCAAAAGTATTAATTTAATTAATTTAACAAAAATAAAATTGACATAAATTTAACCCGACTTTTACCATAAATCAATGTGAAATGAATGTAAAATTAACTAACATTAAAATTTCAATGTAATTACCACTTGTATCAAATTTCCTGTTGGGAGTAGATACCTGCCACTTTACTATATCTCAACCAAATCTCAACTATTTCCCGTCTCTTTCGTTTGCACAATTTTGGTGTGAGACAAAAAATAAATTTACCTACCTATCTTCAAGTGCTTTCTTATCGAAAGAATGAGTAACATTCGCCGCTATCAATCGTATCTAAATGATACTTGACTGTCCATTTTGTGCCAGCAGTACCTACATTTGATGTTACAATCATCACGATAATTTCGTCATGGTCTGGATTTGTAGTTGTTTTTTCCAGGGTTACCTTATATGGCCTAGTACTAAAAATTAGACTACAATTATTGAGGTCATGACAATTATTAAATGTAGTCGTACTTTTTACCAAAAATACCCAAACAATACAGGCATATGGTCATAATAATCAGTGCGTCCCTCATAGCACAGCATTATGCTGAGTGGAAGCCTTCTTGTCACAGTCATGACGTGCAGCTGCCGAATATTTTTGTTATGTTTATATTGTTGTTTTGTTTGTATGCACGTGTTTCTGTGACAAATAAACCTATTTTTCTTTCTTTCTTTCTTCTTTTCTTTCTTTCTAATACAGGTAAATGAAACTAAATCTAGTTTTATGACTTAACTACTGAACTTATTTTGCTGAAGTTTTGGCATGACGTCAAACTGGAGAAAGTTTGAAGTAGGTACAGAAGACATTTAACTAAACCTTTTTTACAGTCCGTTCAACCGATTTTGTTTTCTATTGCATTGGTGGCATGACGAATGGCAGCTGCAGTAAACAGTTGGTATTGTAACCACTGTTTTGCCATATTAGTCACAATCGGTTGAATGGACTGTAAAAAAAGTTCGTTTAAATGTCTAATCTTATTTCAAATGGAGTATGGAAGAGAATTGAAGAGGACTGCCTCGTTGGTCTAGTGGTCGCAAGAGCTACTACTGAGCATGAGGTGCCGGGTTCGATTCCCGGGTCGGGCAAAGTGTTATTGGGTTTTTCATCTGGGAATTTCTCAGTAGCAGCTCGGGGTCTGGATTTGTGCCCGATTGATGGCAATAGGCTCACCCCCTATTACATGAGACTTAAACATAACTGGCGAAATGTGGGTGAACTTTAGGTACACCTCTGCCTAATCCTTCGGGGAAATACAGGCGTGATGTTTTGTGTTTTATGTTATAGAAGAGAATATAATAAAATAAAATAGAATACGGGAATAGGATAACGGAGTTTTTTTTTTTGTGAGCCTTACTCCCAGACCTCTCTATTTTGTGTGATCTCTGGCTATACTGGCCCCGCAAACATAATCAGATCGAGTAGTAGTTTGTTATAATTTAAACAATTTAAAAGTGGGTGGAGCATATTCCAGTCAGTGGACTGAAATACCACCCAATTTGCTGATGAGGATGACTCGTTCATATCTTAATACTTTTATCATGATAACAGACGAGAATAATAATCAGACCACGTAATTTTGTTCTTAAGATTTTTCTTACCTATTTGTGCCGCTAAACACCGTAGCTGTTCCGGTTCGAAGGGTGAAGCCGGTGTCATGGCACATGATACATTTTAGCTTTGTCTCCTGGCCACCAGCTTCATTGGCAGCCTTGTTCCACCAGCTGCTGAGTATATGCCGGTGCCATCACTGCATCCACTGTCGGGAGGACACGGCACAGCATACACTGGCAGAGTGTACCGCATGGGAGGAGCCGCGTCGTGTACTCGTGTCAGAATTCAGAGCCGACCTGTCACTGCCAGCTGTCGCTCGTTCGATGGTCGAGAGCGCCGAGTTGTGGGATGCAGTGATCTCCTTCTGTGAAACTGTCATATCGCAGAAGGAGGCTGCGGAAAGGATGATCCCTCTCCCTTTCCGCAGTATCTTCAGAGACCACTCTCTTGATCCTCAGCAGGTGAACCGGGAGTCGGCGGAGGGCGGACAACGCCCTCTTTTAGCCCCCATAAACAGGTTCGGAGGGACGGCGGACTCGGGGACGTCCGCCGCCCCCCATCCAGCAGGACCCGAGGTAGCGGCGCGTAGTGTTCCACGCGCGCCCCTATTTGACGTCGAGGAGGGAGTCTCGCACCTCACTCCCCCCTCGGGCAAGAGGTGGCCCGCTAAAGCGGGCCGGCACCAGTCGGGGATCATGGAAGGCGCACAAGATGTCATGATCCCCGGCCCAAGTGTAGAACATCGGGGTGGTTTTTAGTCAGCATGAGTCTGACAGACCCCTTCGCCCGCCCAAGAGCGGAGGACATCCATGAGAATTTTCCATACCGGAACAAAAAAAAAAGTTTGGTAAGTGCGAGCCTTATCTTGGGCCACCTGCTTGTTCCTCATTAAATAACAAATAAAACACAATCAGTAAAATATTCATGAATACTCATTTATAGATTAGTACCTGGGCGACCGAGCTCTGCTCGGGTGAAAATAGAGAAAACAAATTTTCCCAGATATCAGACCTAGCTAGATCGATGTTTCACCCCCCGTAAACCACTATATTGCAACTTTCATCGAAATCGTTAGAGCCGTTTTTGAGAACGTGATTTGAAATATATATATAACTAGCTGACCCGGCGAACTTCGTACCGCCTAACAGTCAATGAATGCCGTGTTACCTTTTAGCTGAACTAATTTAGGCTTTGATGAACGTAATACAATGATACAAAATAAATATTAATATAGATAGATATATAAAAGTATTTCATTATGATGAATAATACATACAGAAAGAGAATAAAAATAAAAAAAAAAACAAAAATTAACTACTTCAAACACGACTCAGAAAAAAATTATAGAATTAAACTATGTTGTGCAGCATAGGATGCACTCAGATTAACTCTTTTCATTCAAGCACCTTGTGGTAAACGACATTCTTTGTTTTTCTGTCAGGCGCAAGAACAAATAAAGCGGATGGTTTGCCGACACGTGAGAAAAACATGCATTTTCTAGATTGAGGCCACAAATAGTCAAGGATTGGCCTTGTGATTTGTTAATCGTCATGGCGAAGGTAAGACGAATCGGGAATTGAATTCGTTTAAACCCAAAGGGCATGTCATCGGATGTTGGGATCATCGGAATCCTTGGAATGAGAACTTCCTCATCTTTAAATTTTCCTTTGAGTATCGACGCGTGAATCACATTGCTCATCAGTTTTCTTATCACCAAACGCGTTCCATTGCACAGTTTTGGTTGGTTTAAATTTCTAAGCATGATGACTACTGAGCCAACCTTCAGTTGTAAATTGTGCGGTGGTAAACCAGGCACATCCAAGGAGTTTAAAAATTCTGTTGGATAATTAGTGGCTTCATCTTCGTTTCTTACACAGTCGATAGATTTGAATGAATACAGAGTACCTACGATTTGATTCTGAATTATAAAATTTAGGTCATCTACATCTTTATTTTTAGCCGCCAAAATTGCTCGCTCCCTTAACCTATTAGTATTTTTGTGGTTAGCAATGATATCCGGGAATACTTTGTTGATAAGCTCGTCTTTCGATGAGACGAAATTGCAAAAATTTGGAGGAAATTAAATCAATCCGCTCGATTCGTCAACAGGAACACGGCCATTACCGATAGTCAGCTATTGCTTGGAGAAATCATCAGCAGATAGATCGTTCAACAATGCAACTCTCATATTTACTAACAGTTGAAGTTTCTTCACATATCGCCACAGATTTGATGCTTTGAGGCAAGCGTTTATTTCGTCGGCAGCAGTAGATCTTGGAATGACTGGTAGTGTTTGTCGGAAATCGCCAGATAGTAAAATTATTGCACCACCAAAACATCTCGAGTCATTGCGCAGATCTTTTAATGTTCGGTCAAGTGCTTCCAATACGAGTTTGTGCGCATTGTGCATTCGTCCCATATGATTATTTTTGATGCTACTAAAACTTTGGCCATTACGAAGTGTTTCGAAATGTTACATTTCGGTTGTTCAGTAGTTTGAAGGTTTAATGGCAATTTTAACGCTGAGTGAGCCGTACGGCATCCGTCTAACAATGTGGCCGCTATTCCAGAAGAAGCAACTGCTACCGCAATTGCGGATCTCGCACGTACAGTGACCAAAATCAATGACATGAGGAATGTCTTCCCAGTTCCACCGGGGGCATCCAGAAAAAATAAACCACCATTTCCATCATTAATTGCATTAACCAATGTATCATAGACTTCCCTCTGTTTAGGATTCAACAGTGGTACGTTCGTTTGAACTGATTGGACTAATGCATGTGGATCATATTCACGTTCACGTTCCAATTCTCTATTAAATGCGTCATTCATTCCGCGATCTGGCGCTGGCATTCCTAACCTGACTAACAAACTGCCGCACATGAGGTAACACATATCTTCGATCAAGAGTAAAGCCTGGTTATGCATCTCCTCATTCGCCTCAAGATCGGGATTTCATGCTCTATCTGCTGACACGAATTCGATGTAAAATGTCTTCTGACATGTTATCTTTGTATTTGTTCCACAGGTCACTCGGGTTCGATGGGAAGCATGTCGAAATTTTACTACTAAGGCAGCACAAACCAGGCGTTTCACCAGCAAACTTCAATGCGCCACAATGCTGGCAAACAACGTCCATTGGACCAATGCAAACTAAACGATGCAAGCTGTAGTCGATGGTGCAATCATATAAAAACGCTGCCCGATTCAAATCAACACTTGAACCATTTCTTCTTGCACTTCGAAGATTATCCCTCTGTTGATCTGTACGATAAGCTCGGCGATTTCTCGTTTCTAACCTAGCCGTTTCACGGGCTGCCTCTCTTTCCTCTTGTGTTTGAGAAGCACGGATTAAGGCCCTTCTTCGCTCCATACTAACGCGGCGCTCTTCTCGTGCAATTTCTCGTTCTTCATCAGATAATTGACTCGCGATGTTCCGTTGCCTAATTGCATTACGGCTTCGCTGGGAAAGATTAGATCTTCTAGGACGCGGCATTGTTATTAGTAGTAATACTGAATATGTATTCGCAAAAAACCACACAAAACAAACAAATATAACAGTAACTGAAGTTTCGGGACATAGACAATAGTTTAGATCATAGACTATTATTTGGATAGTGCACTTTTTAACCTTTGTAATGATTCATCTTAGAAAAATCATAGACAACATAAAAAGACATTTACGCTTTCGTTAACCTATAGAATAAATCTTAGAAATTGTTTTCGGAAATATAAACTTTAATTTACACAAAATAAATGTATGAACGCACGCGTAAATGTTAATCATTTGTCATTATTTCTGAACGCACGCATAAATGTCAATCATTACTTATACAGTATTTGACAGGATAGACAACAAATGTTTGACAGGTACGAAATAAAGGAGCATTTATTTAAAATGATTCATCTTTCATAATTATGTATTCGTCGAGTTTTCATTGTTTTTAAGATGTATTCTGCTATTCGGGGCGGAGACAAATCCAACGAATCAAAAATCATGAAAATTGGTCCAGTAGATCTCGAGTTATAAGTGTTGTAACAAACCCGTCTTTCTTTTATATATATAGATTATACTCTTATACAATACAATTCACTCTTCACTTTCTCACTCTCACATTTTTTTTAAGTTTACCACAAGATCAAAAATGCTCCCACTTGACACAGTCCACTGGCACGTCTGCTACAATAGAATCATATAAGCATACCCTATAGGCGGGTACTGCCCCCTAAGATACAAGCCTAGCCTAGTTTAGGGGACAGGGTTGAACTTATTGTACTTACCTACCTAATGCTAAATTAAGATCTTTAATCTGTATACAGTGCAATGTACTTGAACTTTGTGGTAATAAACAATTCATTTATTTAAGTAATCACAATATTAAATTATACAATTAAATATACAAATATTGCTCATTTAATAGTATAGGATATTAATAATTAATATTTTATCACTGGCGTCATTTAATAAATCATTGATTGACATGTGATACCTACTTGATGACATGTTGAACTCATTATAGAGAGATAACACTATCTTTCAACAAGAAATTGTCTAAAAATAGTCTCCTTAATTGTCAATGTACCTACACGTGCAAAGGTGTTTGTTTATGTATTGATAACAGTTATTACTCTAACTACCTTATCAGCTTATTACTGCCCCACTGCAGGACAAAGGCATTCTCATACAGAGAAGGCACGAGCATAGATCACCACGCTTGCTCAAGATGGGTTGGCAATTTCAGACTTATTCACTTATAAGCCTCGACTATTCTCCACTACATTGCTTTATAAATACTGCGAAGTACTTACTGTTAGACAGCTCTACCTACTTACGATAATTCTGAAGCAACATCAAGATTTCGCATATGACCCTAACCTTAACCATAGGCGTAGGAAACAATTAGTGTGTACTCATGAACATAAACCTAAAACTTCTTTTATTAGAAGATTTTTTGTATTTTTGGGCCCCTATGTCTATAATAAAATTAACTCTATTCTAGATGTTTACCCTCTTAATAGGGTTCGTTGCAAAGACAGGGTAAAAAAGTATTTATTGACCCTAACTTATGATGATACAGAAAGACTTTTGATCGTTCCAGAGTAGACAGAGTCTTTTCTGCAACTTTTAAGGTACTTGCTCTTCATCTACATAACACTCAAACACACACCTTTACTTACACTCATCATTACCTGTGGTGATGTATGACCACACGTACACACACATCCTAACACTCACTGCTCCTTACACGACCACTTTCCCCTATCTATACACACACATCAACTCAATTAGCGTAGTTTACTTTATTTTAGTTTTTTCTTACATTGTTTTTCTTTAATCTACATAAAGCTGCACTTGGTAGCTTAATTTCTTATGCAAATAAAATACTGAGAGATTTGGCGCTGCATGTCGGATACAGGTTTCACCTAGTTCGGCTGCAGATGCTCCTGTTTTGTATTGTATTTATAATAGATTAATAGTTTTCAAGTTATTCTTTAAGTTATTCTAAGTTATTATATATCTTTTACATTTGGCACAAATAAATAAATATAAATATAAATATTTACATATAAACAAGTCTCCTTCACGGATGTCAGTTATGTCCAAGATAAACTCAGAAAGTACATATGAATTGAAAAGGTCATATTGGTTGTACGATTACATCGCACATTTATTTAACACGCTAGCATAAGCATTTTTACTTAATGTAAATTGACATTCTTACTAATATTGTTAAGTACACTTTCGACTGTGTTATTGTAAACACGTACAATCAATAAATATTTTATCAAGAAGTCAGCAAGAGTAGTTTTCTTCCATCTCAACTTATCACATGTATTAGCAATCAAGTGCTCGTACATTGGTATTTACTCGGATTTGAACCCAGAACCTCGTGCATGAGAGACGAGGCCTTAACGACTGGGCCATCGCGACCTTTAACATTTATTACTACCTACTTATCTATGCCTAAGTATCACCCACGACTTTAATTCCCGTTTGAACCACTATAGCGATAGCGTGCGTAGAATTGCATCTTATTATTTTTATTATCCTTTACGGGTAAGCTCTTGGCTTGCATATCACCTGATGGTAAGTGATAATCAGGTCAAAGGTGAAAGTGAGCTGAAGCTCGCTTCCAACTCCGGCCTCAACCACAGAGGAACTGGCTATCTTACCTCTAACTGCCGAAACACAACAATGCTGTTAACATTGTTAATATGGCGACAGACTTAGATAAGATGGTAGTAGCTAGCCAGGCGGACTTAGAACAAGTATCACCAACCAAACTGAGCAGAAAATGTTGTCCCACTGGGAATCGAAGCCTGGACCTCAAACTCAAACTCAAAGCATTTATTTCAATTAAACCATTACAGGCACTTTTGAATTGTCAAGAAGTCGGTCCGTCAGAAATATGAAGCTAGTTGCCAGTCATTCCAACCGCCGTACACTCTAGTGCCGTACATTCTAGTACGTACCTATGGAGAAGAACGGGCAAGAAACTCCCCGGACACTCTTTTAAATCAAAAATTTGATACAAAATATTGGTTACATCGTTCATGTTAAAATTATGCATGTGAGAACAATGTAGAAAGACGTGCACGTTTGTAAAAGCGTCCATAATAAAAAATAAAATAAATAAGCCATGGCAGCTAAGAGATGACCAGTCCCAAATGATGGCGCCCGTTCACGGACATGACGCATGGATCAGCACCATTCAGCTCAACTATTTTGAAGGGAGCGACCTCTGGGTGTAAGACAGGTGGTCTAACCACTTCCTAGACCACCAAGTCATAAACGCGATTAAAAGTAACAGCCTGGAACATTTATTTTCTCTTACACAGTGTAGGTATTTTTGCATCTTTAGTGGTTCAGATCAGATACTGTGTCAATCAGTCAGACACAAGAGTGTTTTATGCGTTCGTAGAAGAAGAATATAAAGTAATAAAACATCAGAGCTACTTGTAAATCAGTTCATCTAGAAAAGTACATCCTCCGTATACATATATTTCTGCCGCCAAGAAGGTAACATTGCTGTATTTTCGTTTATCTACTGATCTTATAAATTGAGTTATCCGTAGAACAGAGTCCGATGTGATTATGGAGCAAAAACGAGTTAAATAGCTAGACGAGATAAGGAATACGAACTCTACAGACGTACGTTTTAAGAATTTTTGTATTTTATTTAGTTTCGGAACTATAGAATAACGTTGAATCTGACATTAGCTCCGTATAAAAACGCACGGAGTGATCAAGCGACGGCGCGCGGGGAGAGGAGGTGGCGCGGGCGCTCCGTCTGTTCGCTAGTCCAGCCGCTGTTTGTTGGACGTCACTTAATTCAGACGTCTCCGTAAAACAATGTATGTTCATTACGGACCCCCGCTCTTCCGCCATAAAACGTTCAATGTCGATTTGGAACTCACTATCTCGTGAAATAGAAGGATAAGAAATATACACTACATAGCATTTAGTTAGGTTGAGGCGTTGTGGCAACATACCAATAAATCTAAATGTCAAGTCTCACCGTTTAAGAGTTACACAAGTCAACACCTTCTCTAACCTCTACTGAAAACCCTCAACCCTGCACATCGGACTTTATTCTACGGATGAGTCGAAATATAAAAGTTATAACAACTAAAACCCATCGACAACACAGACGGACAAATTAAAAATTCGTAGTCACAGATCGGAGCATAAGTCGAATAGATTACGTGTGTCTCCGGATCTTTAATTTGCCTATCTGTAATGTCTTGTTTATACCTTTTTGTTGTTGTTGGGTCTTAGTTAATTACTTTTTGTCCTCTAGAGGGCGCCATAATAATATATTTTAATGTGACGTCACATAGCCTCCACCCGAAAGTCAAAACGCTTCCAACAACACCTCATTTGTCAAATTATTATATGGAGTTTAAAAGTTATGAGGTAACAGATGAACAAACATACCCTCCCTCATAAATACCTGTCAAAATCATTACTCTGTTTTTGGCCTTTTTGCTTCGCCGCAGTCAGGTAAAAAGTAAAGTCATTATGAATCGAACTACTTAACCAGGCAAGTCCTTACGCTCACCAACCATTACAACTTCCTTGAACACCGACCTGGCAAAGTATGAATCGCGCTAAAAACTCCATACATTTCTGCGCTAAACTAGTTATTTCCACAATTTGTTAGAGCGCTTTCAAACTGGGGAACTTTTTATTCGCTTGATGCACGGTCTGGTCCGTATTGATTGAGTTATTCGGGTTCGTTTTTCGATAGTTTTTCTATAGACATTCATAAATTATGTTATGGGGTAAGCGAGGAAAATGGCTGATGTAGGACTCGTAACGGTCTGTTGCTATGTAAGACCTTCTACTTCACATATAATTAGCCTATAATGTTCCCACTGCTGGGAAACAGACCTCCTCTCTGTGATAGAGAGTGGGCCATCGCGCGAGCGCCGTGCAGGTTAGTGGATTGTCACATGTCTTCGATTTTTTTGTTTCTAAGACATGCCGGTTTCCTTACGATGTTTTCCTTCGCCGTTTTGTTCAAAACCAGCATCAGGCACTAGTTGTCTGGCATTTACTGAACTGTGCCTATTTGCACAGCCGTGAGGCAAACAGTAGGTACTATTCTAAGTTATTTTTTAGTTTTTTTGTGTAAATATTGTGTGACTTAACCTGAGTCAAATAAGTTGTTTTTTCTTTCTTTTGAGAGTAGTGGTGATGAAATTAAATACAAAAAGTAAAGTGCCTGAATGGGTTCGAACTCACGACCTACTCTCTACTTCATTAAAATCTTAAAATCATTAATTCCCTGACAGACAACGCACAGCTGGAATCGCTGGGTCTAGAAGCATGTTTTGCACAAGAATTCCTTATATTCCGAAAGTGAGCACTGAGAAAGGACGTTCGAATATACATCGCTTATAGGGGTTAAATAGTGAATAAAAGTTTGTTTGTTTCGTCCTTGCCGATGAGAAATCCCATCGAACGCTTGTCTCTGACTTTGATTAGGGAAGTAGTTGTGTTAATTGAACTATCGCATTGCTCTGATATACAATGGCCTCTTGTTACTTTAGTAGTAGTTACTACAAAAAGCCTTTCATTTCAAAAGAATTTTATTGGTCACTACGCTCGCTACGGGGTTCTCCGCAGATGGTGTACCGACCGCGTTATTGACTTATGACTTTCTATAGTCATTACCCCGCATGCTGTATTTATTGACGAATAAAAATGAGCCTTAACTGATTAAGATTGGGTAGTTATGTGAAAATATGATCTATTTTATTAAGTCAAATTGATTCTGTCAAAGCATATTAGAATGGAAAAACTGTAATGGTGGTCACTCACTACATATTTATTAACTAGCTACGCCTCGCGGTTTCACCCGTA
This sequence comes from Xanthia icteritia, assembly GCA_949128155.2. NCBI lineage: Eukaryota > Metazoa > Arthropoda > Insecta > Lepidoptera > Noctuidae > Xanthia > Xanthia icteritia. Next base: position 8,862,731 of record OX421953.2, read on the forward strand.
TAAGTCTCGATCCCGTGGGAACATCGGGATAAAAAAAATCATGGTCTATCCATGTGCCAAATTTCATCCAAATCTGTTCAGCCGTTTTAGCGTGAAAGCGTAACAAACAAATAAACAAATCAACAAACAAACTCATTTTTGTATTTATAATTAGAAAGTTAGGATAAACGCCATGCCATTTGAATAAGATCCACGCAAAGAAGCAAATTTCGAGAAAATTTCCGGTGGAGCGCACTAAACTTTCCCGCAGAAATATTTCATTCTCTATTTAAAGAACGTCCAGCTATAACGGGCGATAACTAGAAAACACACTCCTTACCAACTCCTTAAACCCAACCGTTCCAAGTCCACTGCTAAACATAACTACCCAACTTCTACCACCAACAAAACCACAGCCACATAAAAAACATAGACTTTAAAAAGTAAAATCAAAACCTGCTTAGCTTAAATTCGAGACCCTGCCTGAACGCCGCCATCTTTAAATGCAAATCCCTAACATTACGAATGGAAGTTAAAGAGCAAAAGTCGGGTAGATAAAAAGTTTTAATTATAAGAAGAAGGTAGCTACACCTGTACTCTCTGCTTTGCATAGAGGGTCTTAGTCTCATTCGGTTATCTAATCAGACTTGCGATTCAGAACCTTACATCAATCGGAATTGAGCTCAATCTGTACAAATCATTGTCGATTATAAATGATTGATAATGCTTTGTATTCGATTATTTATCGAGATTTTCTGAATCAGGGAAAGCGTCGTCATGAAAATGTACACTTCAATTCGAACTCGAATATTAGGCATCAATTTTATAATTGCGATCGCCTATACACAAAATACTTTCACAGACTGAAATAAGAATAACTTGAGTCTTCAAATATCAAAATAACTAAATATTTGCTACAAGCGTTAATACTGTGGCGGCATTTACAACGCCACATGTGACCTTTGCATCATACTGACGTCACGTAAAATCCTGCGTCGCGCAAGCAGTACCGTGCGACGACTATATATACAACATCCCGACATCAATCGTCGGGCAGTTGCCCACCAGACACAACACCCGCCTGGTCTGAGTATCCTCCCTTTTCTATAGAGGATCAGTGAACCGTGTTCCTCATACCTTTTTAATAATTAACCTATTTTAACTGTAACTCTTTAAAAAGTTCTCGCAAGATATTGCTATTTGAAGCTACTGACAAAAGTAGCTTTAAACAGTAAAATCTTGTGAAAACATTACAAGTTAACTGAGCGAAACAGTATTATTATAACTGTGTGCCAAGACACTTTCAAAATTCAAAATTCAAAAGTCATTTATTCAAACTAGGCTGAGAATCAGCACTTTTTGAACGTCAAAATTACATAAGACAGTCCCCCAAAACGCCCACCCTTCACCACTTCCTAGTGCTTTAGCTGGGAAGAAGAAGTGGCGCAACAAACTCCCCAGCAGCACAGCTGTCTGTTCAGTTAGAAAAAAAATGAATCTATATAATAGTATGCAAAATGATATTTACATTACGCAACACAAAACATAATTTAAATTATAAAATTAATAGCCATATGAAAGCTAGCACACGCCAATATACCAACCAAAAACATCGAGAACTATACTCAAGCAGAAATAAAAATAACTTAACGAAAACAATATCTAAATAAAAGCCTCCAGGCATAAAGGGCGTACCCGCTTACAAATAGCTGTAACTAGAAGTTATAATTGATAAACTAGGACCATCGAGGTAAATTAAAAAATTATCGAGGTCGCTAGCTAACATATTGCAATACAACTCATTAAAAAAAAAAAAATTGTAATGAGTAGATTATGTCAACAATAAATAAAGTAAAATTATAAACAATTATATAAACTCATATAACCTGTCAGTAATAAGCTAATTCTGGAGAAAGAACATTTAAACATTGTCTTGAGTTAATCACAGCGACCAACTATTCTTATCATTTAAGTACTACACTACTACTATACTCGCATACACAGTGTCATAATGTGATACGCGCTATTGTTTTCCTATAAGCCACACGATTTTCTACGCCGCCGTCAAATGCTCATAGGTAAGACAGTGACGTCCTGCAACTGTCTTTGGCCCGATTGGCGATATTGGCGTAGTGCATAACAGATTTTTTTTTTCAACTTAGCCTATCACCCTTTTCTCTTTAATATCAACATGAATGATATAACAAATATATTGTAACAATATTTTGATTTAAAAGAGTGTCCGTGGAGTTTTTTACCCTTTCTTCTCGGAACCATACTACGCTTTGGAATGAGCAACTAGCCTCATCTTTCTGCCTGACGATCTCTTTGATAATTCAAAAGTGCCTGTAATTGATTTAATTGAAGTAAATGGTTTGAGTTTATGCTGTCTAAAGTTACTTTGATTGCGTAGAATAAGCAAATTACCAATTTACCAGCTAGGTGCCAGAGTTTCTCTGAGAGATTTTTTCATAGATATCGGTATCATCACAGTGGCATCCCAATTCATTTTCGCCAACATATTATATATTAGGTAAAATATACACTTATATACTAAAAACAGTGATATTCACAATTTTAACACTAGAAATATGAACAAACTACGTACTCCCTTTCACCGGCTACATAAGGTTCATAACTCATTTGTAGGGCTTGGTATAACCTTTTATAACAAGCTACCTTCTTCTTTGCTAGATTTACCTTTTAATGCGTTAAAAACTAAAGTAAAATCCAACCTCTGTTCAAAGGCATACTATTCTATCAACGACTACTTAAATGATAAGAATGGTTAGTCACTGTGATTAACTCAAGACAATGTTTAAATGATCTTTCTCCAGAATTAGCTTACTTACTGACAGGTTATATGAGTTTATATAATTGTTTATAATTTTACTAATTTTACTTTATTTATTGTTGACATAATCTACTCATTACAATGTTTTTTTTTATGAGTTGTATTGCAATATGTGGTTAGCTAGCGACCTCGATATTTTTTAAATTTACCTCGATGGTCCTACTTTATCAATTATAACTTCTAGTTACAGCTATATGTAAGCGGGCACGCCTTTTATGCCTGGAGTCTTTTATTAATTGTGGAATCTTAGGAGGATCGTCTACTTTTACAATGTTTGTAAATATGTGAGCACCATGTGTCTATCACATAATTAGTTTATCTGTTGTTGCTTCATTTTTAATTCTTAATTCTTTTTACCTATTGTGGTATAATAATTTTATTCTAGGTGCATCGTCCTCACATATAATTATATAACTAATGTACTTATACAAAATATTGTAAAACATTTTAAAAGAGTAACGGTGGAGTTTCTTGCCCATTCTTCTCCATACGAAAACTACCTTTTGGAAGGGGCAACTAGAATCAATTAATTTTTTTTGTAAATTTTTGACGTTCAAAAGTGCCTTATACGGGCCTACTTGAAATAAATGATTTGACTTTGACTTTGACTTGACTTTTTTATTTAGATATTGTTTTCGTTATTTTTATTTCTGCTTGAGTATAGTTTTCGATGTTTTTGGTTGGTATATTGGCATGTGCTAGCTGTCATATGGCTATTAATTGTATAATTTAAATTATGTTTTGTGTTGCGTAATGTAAATATCATTTTGCATACTATTATACAGAATCATTTTTTTTTCTAACTGAACAGACAGCTGTGCTGCTGGGGAGTTTGTTGCGCCACTTCTTCTTCCCAGCTAAAGCACTAGGAAGTGTTAAAGGGTGGGCGTTTTGGGGGACTGTCTTATGTAATTTTGACGTTCGTAAAGTGCTGATTCTCAGCCTAGTTTGAATAAATGACTTTTGAATTTTTAATTTTATGAGACACTTCTGCTGAAACTGCAGCACTGTGGGATTAGGAATACAGCTCTGGATTTACTAAGATCATACTTGAAAGATAGAACGGTTAAAGATCAAGTAAACGGTATAAACTCATTAGGGTCTGAAATGGCAATAGGCGTTCCTCAAGGTTCGATATTGACTCCATTTCTCTTTTAAGTTTACATTAATGAATACCCCAATTACTTCAAAATCAACCGAAGATGGTGTTATTTGCAAATGAAATATCATTGATCTTTAAAATCAACCGACTGTCACAAAATCTTGACGACATGAATAACTCTATTCTTCAGGTCCAAGATTGGTTTACGGAAAATAATTTGATACTGAATTAAAAAAAACGCTAGAACAGATGTAGAAACCGCGCGTTTGGTCTATTTCAGCTACTTCTACAGTATTATGTCGTATGGCATTTTACTGTGGGATCGGGCTGCTGACATTAAATCCATCTTTATTTTACAAGAGAGAGCTGTCAGAGCAATTTATAACCTACATCGTCACGATTCTCTCGGGGAACTATTTAAAAAGCTTAATATTCTGACGGTACCATGCCAATTCATTTATGAAAATATTATGTATGGTAGAAAAAATACACATCTTTTAAATAAAATAAGTAATAGATAAAATTTGAATACTAGAAACAAATATAAAGTAGATTAACCATTTTTCAGATTATCTAAAGTACATGCATAAAAGATGCATGTACTTTAGATAATCCGAAAAATAACGGTTTACTGTGTTAAATGCTACAACAAAATACCTTGTGATATATTACAATGAAAGAAAATTTAAAACTCACTCGAAAGATCACTTTGTAAACAAGCATGATACGAATGCTTGGAAACATGATGGTCCTGCTCCATAGGACAATTTAGAGTTTAGACAAAATCAAACTGGTTGCTAATTTATTATTTTTATAACATTGATTTTACATTCTGTGATTACTTGAATTCACACTGACTTATTAGTATTTACTTGTTAAAATCATATAATTTTACAATGTTTGTTAATATGTGAGCACCATGTATCTATCACAAATAATTAATTTATTTGTCATTGCTTCATTTGAATTCTTTTTACCTATTGTGGTATAGTAATCTTATTCCAGGTGCATCGTCTTCACATATTATAATTATATAATTAATGTACACAAAATATTGTAAAAACATTTTAAAACAGTAACGGTGGAGTTTCTTGCCCATTCTTCTCCATACAAAAACTACCTTTTGGAAGGGGTGACTAGAATCGATTCTATTTTTTGTATTAAATTAAATTATTTGACTTTGACTTTGATTTTGAGTCCTAGGCTTTCTGCATACAGTCTAACCAAATGGCCACCTTATGGACATCAGAACATCTGGATATGTTTTGTTCTTCAATTTTTACAAATACTTGATTGGCTAACAAATGTTCCATTATATACCGAGGCATTTGTGCATTATCATCATTAAGGCTCATAATACTCATGTCAAGGCCATGGACAGCCAAAAGTGTCTATAGTTTCCCAACTCGACATCAAGACCCGATTTCGACCTATTTCGGCCACATAATGCGAATGGGAGATAGCAGCCTTGAAAAGCTGGTCACTGCTGGCAATACCAAAGGAAAGAGAGCACGAGGCCGGTCGCCAACACGATGGTCCGACCAAGTAAAAGAAACTAAGTCCTCGAGCAAATTTCAGCAGGTGGTGATGGCAACTTTGGACTGGAGTCGATCAAGGCAGGTTGTTCGTTTAAACGTTTTGTTTCGGTTCAGTGACCACGATCCTCAGTAATGAGGGGACTGATTGAAGTAGAAGTTAAGACTCAACCATTCTACTGTTAGGCGTTAGCTACCTTTGCCATCCATCGCAGGTCTGTGCTTATAACATCGGTTTGTGTATACTTATGTCTCGTGAGGGGCTCGGGGCTAACTGATAAACAGCCGCTCGGGTCGATCCAAGGTTAAGCTACGCTTCAGAATGGGTGACCATCCATTACATACCGAGACCCCTCCATGCCTCGGAAAGCACGTTAAGCCTTTGATCCCGGTTGTCATTCCTAGATCTTTGACCGTTGTTACGGGTAGTCTGGGTAGAAGCCCAAAAAGTCTGACAACCAGTCATACCACGGGGTATCGTGTTTTGGTAAACTTTTTTATATCAGACGAACTTAAAAAAAAAATCATCCAATAATCGTCCAAAATTGATGACGTCATGTACAGTTGACAGTCGTACATATTGCAATTCCTACATCCTGAACCAATAACTAGTTTACTAGCAATCTGTTTGCGCCTTACAACTAGCTTCGGATAATCACAGTGGAGCATCTGTGTCCTTTGTCAGAGCTGCATATACATACCTACGAACTGCGTACGTATAATAGGTATATGCAGTATGTATTGTACTGCAGTCTGAGTTATACGGTTAATATTGGAAATGAAAGCGTTGACGTTATTTGTAGGGAAAGTAATGAAAATCGCCTACATCGATGCATCGCTACAGGATCTGTGACATCTGTGACAGATTTTTGATAGAATGGCATGTTTTGACATCTTTGTCAAGCCATTGTTGGGCTCTTGAGAAATTGTGCCTTTATACAGCATACGTTATTATTGTAATTTCGTCAACAAGTCATTTCAGTACGATGTATATTTTCCATTCCTGCTTTTTGCTCCTAAATAATAACAGCTTCGTGGAGGGATGCCCAACATACCGAGACTCCACCGAGCCTCGGAAACCTTGTTAAGCTGTTGGTCGCGGCTGTTATTCATAGATCTTTGACAGTCATTACGGGTAGTCGTCAGAAGTCCAACAGTCTGACAACCAGTCTACCAAGGGGTATCATGTTACCCAGTAACTGGGTTGTGGAGATCACTCAGAGTCGTGCGTCGTTCATGTGAAATATTGGTATTCAGCTATGAAAAGGCTAGGCTTACAATCATCATCATCATCATCATTTCAGCCGAAAGACGTCCACTGCTGGTCATAGGCCTCCCCCGAGCACCGCCACTTCGACCGATTCAATGCATTCCGCATTCAGCGGATTCCTGCGGCCTTTGCAATACATGTTTACAATACACTGGATTTAATATGTATGTGTGCAACAAATAGATGTTTTCTAAAAAACGAATTTCATCACCCATCAATGCAAACTGGCCCATCCAATTTGCACCACTCTTGAAACATTGAAAGGAATCGTGCATAAAAAAACAAATAAAATAAACGAATGCAAAACTCTCGTCAAACCTGATGACATTTAGACGGGGCATCAACCCTCAAATCCGAAAATAAACTAAACTCATCGAACACAAATACACTAAATTGAATTCAACCCTAACATGCTACAATATCGGATCGTGTTAACAAGTTTATACCTTTTATATAGACGTTTGTATTCAGCCCTAAAACTTGTTCGACCTTCAAAACGATTTGATCCGATTCTCAGGACGTTTTAAAACGAGTTATAGTACGCGACCTGCAGGTTGGGGTTGTAAGACAGCGGGGTTATCTTAACCCTTTACGACTAAAGGGTTCTTGCGGTCGAAGATCAATTTATTCGATTCTGCATCTCGTTATAGTGGTCAAAGACGGTTCAGATTAGAACCAACGGGGTTGCTGAATGAAGATGTGGAGTTTCTTGCCGGCTCTTCTCCATGGGAAACAACCAATTGGCACCGCGCACCTAGCTTTTGACGTTTCCTAAGTGCCCATGTAGGTTTATGTGAAATAAAATATTTAGAATTTTGAAGAATACGTAAGAATGAAAAAGCAGAATCTCTTGAACATCAAACATTTTGTCGCTGACTTCATGACCCGCTCAAAAATTAAATAATACATACAATCCAAAGAAAGATAAATAAAATTTATTATCATAGCTAATGCAACTCATACAAATTGAAAGGTAAATTAATATAAACAACATGAATGTATTTACCAAGTAGCCCTTTCGGCGTATTGATTTTTCAACAGTTTTTGTATCTAAACAATATCTGACTGCAATTTTTTTATCCTCAATGGGTTAGCTCTTGGCCTGCATCTCACCTGATGGTAAGTGATGATCAGGCCGAAGGGGGGAGCGAGCTTCACCCGGAATCTTACCTCTAACTTTCGAAAGACAAGTGCTCTTAACATTGTTGTTAAGGCGACAGACTTAGATAAAATGGTGGTAGCTAGCTAGGCGGACTTGGAACAAGCCCTACCACAAACCAAACCGAGCAGAAAATTTTTCCCCAACTGGAAATCGAATCCGGGACCTCTGGGTCTGAGACAGGTGGACTCTGGGCTAACCCAACCACTAGACCACAGAGGCGGTTTTTTTGTAAAAGTTAATGCATAATTTGGCTTTTGGGGTAAAATTATAGACAAAACTACACAAAAAATTACTTAGTGCAATGATGAAATCACAATCTCGTATTATGTGTTACATGAACAAATTAGTACCCCAATTGTATAACACATAATCACAATCCGAAGGATATTCGTAATTCATTGCTTAATTATGTTTGAAAAAATCATCTGCTAGACAAAGTGAATAACGCAATGAATATTTTTTTATTGTCAAAATGAAAGGCATCGCCATAGTGTGTACGCAATTACGCTGCTAGCTCATTTATTTTCTTTATCTACATTTTTGTACCATTGCCTTATTCCAGAAGTCCACTGTATCGTGGACAAGTGTATTACTATTTAAGTTTCTAAAAAGTGTATCTTACAGGAACACAAGCGAATCGTTTTTAAAAGTAGTATCTCTACCAGGAAAGTGTATATATACGAAGAATAATTCGACTAAAGATTCCCTTTGTCTTACAAATATCCGAATCAATTTCAATACTTTACTAAGATTATAAAGATTCCCAAGCTCAAATACTGTAATGAAATTAGCACTAAATAAATAGTGTCTATTTAAATTACACAGACAGACAGACAGAGAGATAAAGTCGACACAGACGTAGACGCTTTGAATGAATCATTTACATCTAGTATCGTAGCGGAATCTGAATGCAGTTTAGATGAAGTCAGAACCGTTTTATTTTGGTTTTTCTTTTTCGGTGTAAGAACATGGGATGAATTATAAAAGGCTTGTGGATAAAAGAAGTTCTATGTTGATGAAGTTATGGATAAATGCCGTTGTTACGAGTAGTCAGATGACCGAAAGTCTGACAACCAGTCTTGGTATCGTATCGCCGAGTAACTGGGTCGTGGAGGTCAGATAGGCAGTCGCGCCATGTAGAATTTTGGTATTCAGTTGTATCTGGTTAGACTGGAAACTGACCCCAACACAGTTGGAAAATTTGGATAGTGGAATGATATCATAAAGTTCTGCGGATGCAAAAAGTATTGACGAAGAAAATATTGATGTGGATTTTCGTAAGCACACCAAAAATGATGACATACATTTTTGAGTGTCGTCCGATGTAAATGACATAAGATGAAAAGGTAATAGGAACGAAATAAATAATGAGTTCGTTTTAGATCCAGGAAATACAAAAAAATCTCCGATAAAACAAGACCAGAAACAACGCACTCATCTCGAACATCCCTTTAATTAAATATTCCAAAAGGCAAACAGCTCTCGGCCATTTTTTTTTCACTGTTATGCAAATTCTTAGATCAACGTCGAAATGCCATCAAGACTCAATCTCATTGAGAATGCAAATTCTCAGGTAAAATTGAAAATGCTTTCCTATAGTCCATTAGTGCTGTAAGCGGCCGCTACGGGACCAAACTCGGAGATTTCGGGTTTGTAATCTTTATTAAAGGATTTCCGAGAGCCAGTATTGATTGAATTAACAATACCTATTTGAATTTTCATTTTGTTCCGAGATGAGCAATCTGGGAAGTAAAGGTTCTGAATTCTCTTGAGATAAGGTACTTTGCTTGAGTGGTTACGGTCCCTAGACGTTTCCTGGTTTAAGCTTGGAGTGAAATAATTCACCGTTATCCATAGAGATAGATGAACTACATTGACGCATTACAGTGCCTGCTTCGAAGTATTTTGCTTGTCAATGAATTACACCATGATCGTTGCATTGCAATAGCATTTACATAATGCTGATATCTATGTACGTGAAGAGCAGTGGTGGCCCAGTGTTAACAGCCGTGACTTACCAGCTGCAGGTCGTGGGTTCGATCCCAAGCAGGTACTTTACTTTGCGTAAATTATTTTATCGGGATACCTTCTTTTCGCATAATGTTCTTTGCCCTATACTTCGGCATAACGATTTTGACACAATTTGTTTTGGCATAATAATACTTCGGCATAATTTTTTTAGGCATACATTTTATGTTGGCATAATCATCTTAAAGACTAATTTGTTTTGGCATAAATTTGATTCGCATAACGTTAGTAGGCCTAAGAACCAAATTGCTGCAAAACCGACTCCACGTAGTCTTGTTTGTCCTACCCCTAGAGTGTAATTTAAAATCGCGTAGGCGCGTAGGGGCGAGGCGGCCCGCGGGCTGAGGAGCAGGCGGCTGCGAGCGAGCCGCGTGGTGCGCGAAAGCCGTCTGCGACGATTAGCACGCGTGGGGCCGCCGGAGGCCCGCAGCGCCGGAGCCGTGACAGAAACCCTGCCTGCTGCATGTTGCATGCTCGCTTGAATGCTGCATGCTGCATGCTTGCTTGCATGCTGCATGCTTGCTTGCATGCTTTAACTTTATGCTTAATAAATGTATGCCTTAGAATATTATGCTTAATCATTATTATGGTTAGAGAAATTATGCTTAAAAAAATTATGCGTAAGCTGTTATGCGTAATTATATCATGCGAAAATATAATTATGCCAAACAACATTATGCTAAGTTATATTAGGTCTTAAAATTTTATGCAAATGGATAGGGAACCTATTTTATCACCACTGCTCTCAAAACGGTGAAGGGGAGAATCATGAGAAAACCGGCATGTCCTAGAACCAAAAACTCGAGGACATGTGACACCCGTCAACCCGCACAAAGGCCGCGTGATGATGAATTATGGCCCCGTCCCTCTCACAGGGAGGAGACCTGTGTTCCAGCAGTTTTAACGTTATAGGCTGATTATAATTATAAAATGTTACATCTGGTGTAAGCTGAGGACCTAGATAAGTGACAATTCCAAAGCGTTACGTATGTCTGCAACGACTACGACATAAATTTTCGGTAGCTTATGCCAATATAATATATATTTTTACTTTTTCGTCATCGTTATCGCTGATAGAAAGTCACTTTGTCTAGGCCCTCTGGACAGGTCAGACGCACTACAATATTATTGACTGGTTTTACAACGACATTCACTATTTGCTCTCAAAACGGTGAAGGAATACATCGTGAGGAAACCGGCATGACCTAGAACCAAAATTTCGAAAACATGTGACATCTACTTTTTATGCGGTTACGATACAAAAGAAATATACCACAATTCAACTTTATTTAGGAGTTAATAATACGCTTAATACAACTTCCTCTTACAAACATCAAAAGAAGTACCTATTGATGTAAGTTACCTGCCAATTAAAAACACCGGTTTTGGTAGTATTACATTTTGTTATCTATCCTCTAATATTTTCCTTAAAAACATACTCGGAAAGCAACCACGGAAATAAGGCTCATAAAAACATACATATTTTGCCACTCTTTTGAAATAAACTAGAGAACAAAAATAGCAACTATAAACGGTGACAAGCTTGCATCTTTATTGGATATAGTGGCTGCGTTTGCAACGCGCTAAGAGTGGAAATTACAGATGTAGAAGCTTACAAGGAATGGACATATTAAGGGGGATGCGCTAAGGTAAGGTTTTTTGCAATTTGCACGTCAGTGTCAGGTTGTATGTTGATTAAAATATGATTCGTGACCGTAACAAATATGGCTTTACAGAATTATAATCATTAGATTCAGCAATACAACTCCTTAAGTTAGCATAATCCTCAAATGTCATGATTTCATGAAACAGTCATTCAATAGGATTACATGAACTTAGAGAGTTGTGTTGATGATTTCTATAATTATAATTCTATAAATAAACATTTGATACGGTCGCGAATCATATATAGATCAACTTTCGCCTTAAGTATAATGAATTCTCGACATTCGTTGGAACAATTACTGGCGTCTTTGAATTCGAATTTGCTTCGTATGCACATACTTAGTTCAGTCATGTAAATATATTTTTCTCCTCTTATTCTCACACACTGGAACTCGTGGCTAAGTAATAACAAACAACCGCATGGGTCGATACATCAGGTCCGTGGATGGGTGATCTTTACATACCGGGACTGCTTCTTGTTAAGCAGTTGGCCCCAGCTGTCATTCATGGATCTTTGACAGTCGTTACGAGTAGTCAGAAGCCCGAAAGTCTGACACCAGTCTTACCAAGGGGTATTACCCAGTGACTGGGTTGTGGAGGTCAGATATGCAGTCGCTCCTAGTAAAACATTTCTATTCAGCTGCATCCGGTTAGACTGGAAGCCAACCCCATCATAGTTGGGGAAAAGGTTAGGCAGAGTAGAGTTGTTCTCGCACGCTATTGTCTACATTTCTTTGTAATTTTTCCTTTTGCAGGTCTGCTGGAAGAATGTTTTAAAGGAATAAGCAGTAGGTACCTTTGCACTTAAAATTATAATTATGTCGTAGCTGTATGTTGTTTACTATGTGTAAATAAATAAATATAGCTGAAGACAGTCTTTCAGTTTTGTAATTAAATAACTAAAAGTATTGATTGTCTCTACTGACGAGCATGAGGTCCTGGATCCGATTCCCAGGTCGAGCAAAGTGTTATTGGGTTTCTCCATCAGGAATTTCTAAGTAGCAGCTCGAATTCTAGATTTGTGCCCGGTTTTTTTTTGGGTGGTAAATTATCTAATAACTTCTCCCGCTCTCGGCGGAGCGGGAGGCCGTGTTCCTTCAGTTGCTTGTATGTTGCCAGGGGCCACGGTATCCCTTTCAGACTTTCCCGCAACCCTGGCAGGCATCGAGCCTAACGGACCCCGTCAGTTACGCTGACATCTCTTTGAGGCGAACGTGGAACACAACACGCCGTTAACCCGAACCTGGTCCTTATCGGACGGCGAGCTACCCATTGTTCACCGTCCGCAAGCCCGCAAAATCTACGAAGTTAACAATCTTAACTATCCACTGTAACGGCTAGGGCTGCGCAGGGTAGGCTGCGCAGGCCGTTAACGGATAGGTAGATAGATAGGTTAGAGAAAGAACAGTGTGATAAATTAATACATATATTAGTACACGGCTAGGTCGCGGGTAAGGTCCTTAACACTAGAGTTCTGTTCTGAGCACTCGCACACTTAGAGGAAGGTAGGGTACCGCCCTTGGTAGCACGTGGCAGACGAGGGGGCCTGTCATCACAGACTCGTGGTTGTAGCATGTGGAGGTAGCTTGCGGCGGTAGGTCGCAGGTAGGTCAGGCCTTAGATAGCCTCGCTAGCATGCGTAGGTAGCATGCAGGATTGAGTAAGGGGTCCTGCCCTCAGCCCGTACGAAGAACCCCTAGGTCGGGGCACATAGAATTCAGAGGACCAGGGAGTAACTTTTCACCAGCTCTGCAAGCGGAAACGAAATGAACAAGTGTCCCCAGAAAGTAAGTAAGTGTTGTACCCCGATCGTAGTGATGTGATTAGGAACTTACTAATTGTAATATTTTAGCATCACTCGACTAATTATAGTTGTGAGTCCACACAACGCTGCACCACTAATTATCTAAATTAGGGACAACCACCAACCTCCTTAAATCCACCAATTATAACACAGTCTCTTCCAAATTCTCTATCCACATATAAAACCACCAAGTGGAAATAATTAGGGTTTCCACAAAAACAATTTGTGGCCCGTGACTTCGAGACTCATCCGCCGGTCGTTTGTTTTGTCCACAGCGTCATTTCTACCCACTGTTGGTACTGGAGTTTGTTTTTTAATGACCGACAAATTATGGAGGCGTTTGTTTTCAAAAGTGTGGTTTGTATTCAGTTTAAAAATGTTGAGCATGAGAGAAAAATAATGAATATAGAATTGTTGTAACTCGACTAGCCGATGTAGGACTCCAATAGAAAAAGTAGAAGTCTATTTTTTTTTTTTTATCAACTAGCTGCACCCCGCGGTTTTATACCCGCACAAGCCTCGATCGCGTGGGAATATAGGGATAAAAAATATTCTTTGCCCTAACTCAGGTCTACCAGTGTGCCAAATTTCATCCAAATCCGTTCAGACGTTTTAGCGTGACAGCGTAATAAACAAACAAATTCACTTTCACATATAAAATGGCTAGGAAGGGAGTGAACACTGAGATGCCCGCTGATAGAGATGTTTGCAAAAAAAGGAAGAAGATACTGCGCCGGCCCCTAATAAATTGGGATGATAGTGGATGAATTTAAAAGTATAAACAGCAGCCCACGATTCTCCCCTAGTTGTCGTTTCGGCCATTTAATCAGATACAATATGAACTTGAGTTTGTTTCTACTTTTAATTAAGCTGTGATGTCGAATAATATTAAAACCAAACCTTTTGTATTTGGGAGCTTTGTTTATATACTTTTTATCTAACAACAACGATCCAAAATTGTTTGCTGCTATCGCAAAATTCGTCCAATTTACTGAACCGATGTGAGTATTCCTCAGAGTATTGTCCTTTTAAAAGCAAAATGGCGACATAAAACGATGTACTAAAACAAAAACAGCTATGAAACAGTTTGACAAGGAACTATTCAACCAAGAAACACTTTTTGCAAATATTTCAACCATGTACAACCTAAAAGTTTCTTTATCCACGACTTAGTGATGTTTGGCGTTAAAATGAAAAGGGTCCACTCAATTTCCGTTCGCAATCGTTGCTTGAATGCATCATCCATCTCTTTCACTCTAATTAGAATGGGAATATGTTAAAAGGGGAGGTGTGACGTGTAGTTTCAAACGAGAGATAGCGATGTCTGAAACATTCCCCATTAAAATAGTTGTGTCGGAGTTACTTGTCGAAAACGTTCAAGTTAGGCAGCGGCCGAATTATTTTACTTTGTGCTTTGGCGTTCTACGTTGAGTCCTTTGTTTCTTTCTACCAAATGTTGTGCCACATTTGCCGGGAATTCTACGATGCGATTTAGAATTTCTGTTTTTATTTTCCTGTGCATTGCTCCACCTTGCGCAATATAAAATTGTTGTCAAGGTAGTACATGTTTGAGAGACTTGTTTTTACCAAAACCTTGTTTACCAAGCCAAAACAAGAGACTTACATTTTTAATATTACGTCATATACCTAAAATTGTAACGTTGAGAGGTTCATAGCTCAAAACGAAGACTATTTTTGAGGAAAAAAACCAGCCAAGTGCGTGTTGGACCGCGCACAATGAAGGGTTCCGTAGTTAGGATGAATTTATCGCAATAACAAACTTAACTTTGTAGTTGAAAAACATGTTCTCCCATACTGAATATATGGGAGAACATATTTTGCAACCGCAAACGTAAGTTGGTCAATTATTACTCGTCTTGTAAAGCCTACTTAGCTGTGATAGTTTCCCTTTTAATTTCGTTATATATACTACTGCCGTGACTTTTTTTACATATCTAAAACCAACCATTAGCTGGCAGGGGGAGGGGGTATCAGTTGACCTTAACAGAAATTTTCGCAATACAAACAATAAAGCTTAATATTTCGCAAACGAATCCAAAAATGCTTTTCACAAATTCACAATATTTTTGAACGACCTTTTCAACGAACGAACCCCACACCATGGGATAGATGAGAAAAAAAAAAACATCCCTACTTTACGCGTAGGGGAGGTACCCTTTTTTATGATTTTATTTTACCACTTTCTCAGCGTGATTAATATGTATACCAATTACAGTTTTCTAGTACAAAGAGTCTCTGAGCTAAGCCGCGGACAGACAGACAGACATGGCGAAACTATAATGGTCCCTTGTTTACTACGGAACCCTAAAAATAAGAATAATATTGTGATGATGTCATACAATTCAAATGCCTGTTACTGTTACTGTCAGCCTGGATCATCCCACTGCCTAGCAAAGGCCTCTCCTCATGACTTGACATGACTTGGCTCTTTGGATCCAGGGCTAAAGTGAACCACTGATCGTCGTTCTTTTCGTTCATTCAAAAGTGTTCAAACCACAAATAGATGAAGGTGACTTATGCAGTGGTCATAAGTAACGGTGGAGTTTCTTGCCCATTCTTCTCCATGTCGTGATGGCCCAGGGGTAAAAGCCTCGCCTGTCATGCACGAGGTCGTGGGTTCAAATTTGGGCAAGTGCCAATGTGACTTTTTCAATTCATATGTATTTTCTGAGTTTATCTTGGACATTACTGACATCGGTGAAGGAAAACATCGTGAGGAAATCTGGACTATATAGGTAGTTAATATAAGTCTGAAATCGCCAACCCGTCTTGAGCAAGCGTGGTGATCAATACTCGTGCCTGCTCTGTATGTGAAGAGGCCTTTGCCCTGCAGTGGGACAGTAACAGGCGGGTATTATTTATCTTCTCCATACGAAACTACCCTTTGGGAGGGGCAACTAGAATTAATTATATTTTCTTCTAAATGTTGACGTTCAAAAGTGCTTTTAATTGCCTATTTGAAATAAATTATTTGACTTTGACTATGAACGTTTGTAAAATGTGTCAAGTTATGAACATTAATCACATAATGAAATGGTTGTGAAAACAGAACTCCAACATTTTACCTGTATTAAAGTTTCCTGTTCCGACATTTTTGGTATAAATATTTAATAGAAAGGAGATTTTGAAACGAATGTTTAGTTTTTTGGTCTTCTCGGCAATGAAAAATAACTCAATATTAACTTCTAAGGCCGTATGTATGCATAATCAGCCCTTAATGTCCCCACTGCTGGGACACAGTCCTCCTGTCTCAGAGAGGGAGTGGGCTGTAATCTACCACACGGGCCCGGTGCGAGTTGGTAGATGTCACACATCTTCGAATTTTGGTTCTAGGTTATGCCGATGTCCTCACGATGTTTTCTTTCACCGTTTTGAAAGCAGTGGTGATTAAATTATTTACACAAAGTAAAGCAGTCTATGGGTGAAGCATACGCAGAAAACTTACAATGCCCTGCGTGTCCAATACAATAACGCGTTCAGGATGTTGATGGGGTTGCCACGCTTTTGTAGCGCATCAGGTATGTTTGCAGACGCTCAAGTGGATGGCTTCCAAGCGATACATCACAAAAGAATAGCGTCTCTGATGCGCCGCATACGGGGCAGCCCCAACAGCTTCCTGCAGCTTATTGCAGGGAGAATGGATGTGGATTTCTCCTTCATGGAACATTGGACAAAACTACATGTACGAGTAGTGCGGTCTTGATCCAATGTTTCCATTGTTGTGTCATTGTGTGTCTATTTCATCATTGTGTGTCTATTTCGTCTTTTTCTTCATTGTGTGTCATTCTCATCATTATGTCTATATTATTAAATTAAATAAACATAATATGGATAATTATAATTATATTAGTGATTGTAATTTATCTGTAATAAATTATTTTAATTGAAAAGCGCCTGCCTGGGTTCAAAGCCACGACCTACTCGTATGTCGCAAAACTGGGCCACCACTGCTCCCGTATAAAGACTTGGAACTTAACCTTTACCGGTCAGTATTATTATAGGAACCCAGTCAACTCAGCCATCTTATTACTTTCAATTAAAAATCAATAAATTAACGGAAGGCTTCCAAAGGTCCAAGATACTTAGTTACTGTGTTAAATTAATTTCAAATTCATTTTTATGTCTTCAACGCCTTCTTTGATGTCTTTGACTGATAAACGCTAATTAGGACAGGATTTTTTATCGGAATATTATATTTTATTTATTATATTTTATTATTTATGTAGACACAGTAAAATACATAGAGATACAACATAATTATAATTTGAGTACAAAGGTACTGTTTATTTCTTTAGAAATTTCTTTCTGCGAAAGGAGAAATGAGACAGAAAGTAGGCAATAATGTGTTATAACAAGAAGAGAAATATATAAAAATATACCAACACGTATAACGTAATTAATTAACATATACTAAAATAAATACATAAAGCTTAAGATATAGAAACATACATATTATAGGTACCTATAATATGTATGTTTATAAGTATATTTAAGCTAATACTCAGAGCTGAGAGGAAAGGTAATGCTCGATATTTGAATTGCGACACAGTTTTTAAATTAGGAATACTAGGTGGAAGTGAGTTTTGTAGGTATAGGTAAGGTATGGGATTTTTCAAATAAGTTAAGTATTCATGAAAAATCACAAATATTTGCAACAAGTTTACCGAAAAATTACGCGGAACTGACGTTTGATCACTTTTTTACAAGAAACTACTTTTGATTTTGAACATTTAAAAATATCATCAACATCGGCATATGATCTACTTGCATATAGCTGAACCACTTTTTTCAACTTGTACACAAATTATAGCGAAAAGGAATGTTGAAAAAACCATTTTTTTAAACCCCGTCAGTAATGTATTTTTTCCTATTAATTATATTCTTCAGCTTTCCTAAAAACAAAATCAAATTTTTATTTTATGATTATACAATATCTTTATTAAGTAATTCAAAGGCGAAATAAACCATATTTTCGAGAGCGCAAAAGTGATGCAACTATTAACAGGTGCTGTGTCTGACACGAATGGTTTAGCACTACGAAAACTGTACTTTTAAACTAACGCAAACTTAATGTTTCAATTATTTCAAGCTTCCTTACAATTAGATGAGTTATTGACGAAAAAGAGTTTTTTTCGTGCACGGAGCCTTAAGACACGAAATAATCTAAAACAGTCAGTCACGCTTCCTAAAATAACAACCAGAAGTCAGAACGTCTAATAACACAATTCTTTTATCTCTCTATCCGTTTGCAAAACGACAGAATCCAGAGAAAAACAAACAAAATGCTGTAAAAGTCTAATGAAGTCTTCCCTCAATTAAGTTAATTGCGTTTTGTCGACAATCGCCAAACGACCTGATTGTGATAGTTCTTTTTATAGCTCTATGAATTGTAATTAGGAATTAACAGGACTTTGACCTTAGGGTGAAATGTGGTAAGATTATTTGAGTACGGACGAGGGAAAGGTCGTTAGGTCAAAATTTGACCCATGACAATATTGACGCGACCTATGCAAATCAGCACCGTAATTACGCAACACACTCAATCACAATCGAATCCATTGCTTCATAATTATGTTCTAAAAATTTTTCTCCTCATCAATGTAAATAACACGATGAATGTTGTTGAACCGTCAAAATGAAAGCCATTGCTACCGTTATAGTGTTGCGCAATTACTACACTGCGTTGTAAAATTATTCAGTTGAATTGGTCAGCAAGAATGTGACCACTGATAGTCAAAAAGTAACATTTAAAGTCACTCCGGGCAGTCAACCTTGATATCAAACTTTCTGATATCCTCATGCCGAATAAATAAACCATCTCATGAAAGACCTTACATTATTAAAGTAGCGTATTATTTATGTACACACGGCTACATATCAAGCTATACATTTCCATTATAAGCTGATCTTGCATTGTATAGAATTTTCGTACAATGAGAGATCAGCTTATACTGGAAATGTATAGCTTGATATGTAGCCGTGTGTACATATGATATCTTATATCTAATTAATTAATAAAAATAGCAAAATTATATACAAACTTAACTAAAACTATTGAAAAACTAAAATATAGCATCGAAAAATTCATCCGCATCGCTGTCTACTGGTAATGTACCAACAAGATAAAAACCAGCCCTTGGGTCACGGGAAGTGCCAAATAGCCGTTTTGATGATATTTCATTGAAGAGGCCGTGAGCACTCGCTTGAAGCGTATTTAGATTTATACATTAAAGTTACCGATTTACGGAACTTATTACAAAGGGTTCCGTTAGAGCTCTATACTACATATCTAGTTGGGAGAGTTGATACTTTCCGAACTATGTTGTCTCACGTCTTTGAGTAAAACCATAAAACTATTAATCATTATATTGTTACAAGAACGAAGGCAGATATGAGTGGAAACGCCGGGAGAGGACGCCCTAGGAGGAAACATCGTGACTTATTGGTGATGTTCTTCGGAAAGGTCAGATGCGTAGTACTCGCAACCGGCGTGTGTGTATGACCAGATGTATGAACGTGAACGAAGCAAAAAGAGTATGTAAGGATCGTAGCAAGTGGCGTTCTATAGTTTCTGCTAACCCCTAATAAGAATAAGGTGTGAGTTCATGTGTGTATGTAAAGAAGAAGTCCAATTAGTCAACGGAACACGACACAAAACACTGCGTACAAAGATGTTTAATAATTATGTCAAAGCTAAATCTTTTCTTCCCTTCCGCACCTAATTATGCAATGACCATACAAAACCTGAAGCTCCTTTATACTCATTATGACCCCATAAACCGAGGTTCTAAACGAGTTTTCAAAGTAAACGTCCTCAATTTTAAGGGGGAGGCGACACCGCCTTGATAAATTACATTACGGTATGACAATTTGACTGAATGGGGCCGAGACAATGGCGGCTGACTTGTAATAGTAAATGAATGGGTGACCCGTTTTCTTCTGAGCTTTTTGCTTTCAGTATGTCAGTATGGTGGAGTATGTTATTCAGTTTGGGGTTCGAAAATATGGTCTGCTGTTTTAGATTAAGATTATAATGGAGTTGGTTGAACTGCCACAGCTTATTTTATTTTCAAATTATTTTTTTTTTGTTTCTATTTGCTGTACTCTTTTTACGTTACGTCTTTTTTATATAGTTCTCACATTTAATTACAAATTTAACATTAATGATGTAACAAATATTTTGTAACAATATAATTTAAAAGAGTGTCCATGGAGTTTCATGGCCGTTCTTCTCATAAGTACCTACTACGCTCTGGAATGGGCAACTAGCTTCATATGTATACTGACCGACTCTTTTTTAATTCAAAAGTGCATGTAAAATGCTTTGACTTTCAGTTACTAACATAGGTTGTAGCCCAGAGATTTATGAATCTGTTTTAAAGCGATAGAATTGGATTCCAATAAAACTGCAGACTTTTCTTATAATATTTACTATATTAATATAAGTATCGTAATTAAGTATTCATTAAAATGTCTATTTACAATATCTTGGTAAATACTTATTCTTATATCTACTGATGTGGATGGTGAGAAAGAATTCATTATTTGTTACTTTTCTGAATGAGAACAGACATGGATACTGCATTAAGGCATTGTATGGCAATGTTACCCTCATGTGTGCCGTCAATACACAAAGCTGTGGCGTGACACAGAATCAAAATTAATCAGAAGGGTCAAGAACCTTTTAAGGCTACCGCAGACATGCGCGACGCGACGGCGCGACGAGACTCTGATGGAACCAATTCTAAGAAAACTTCCCGGAAATTGTTCTATCGGTGTCGCGTCGCGTCTGCCTGAGCCTTTAGCAGCTTTACAACACAATCAAACCTTAAAAGACATGCAAAATCCAAGTAATTGTCTTACATTATTAGCTCAACTTGTAACCTCTTAAAAACACAAGAAAAACTCCATAAAACATAAAAATGCTCATAAATGACACGCAAAAATATAACGTTCAAGCGTCGTGCTCGTAAGTTGCTCGAGCAGCCTTAGTTGTTTAGAGCTCGTCATTGCCCAGGCTGAGTCGAGCCATAAAAAGCTGAGAGCACCTAAGAGCCTCTTCACTGGCATATTGCGCTCTTTCCGCTCACAACAAAAAATGGAAACCTTCACTTATTACTATGGACTTTCTATTCGAATATAATTTGCGTTTTGAAGTTGAAAATTGGGTCGGTAAATGGTCCAGTTTTTAAGCCTTATAGAGTTCTAGTTTCAGACAGGAATCGCTATTCGCCAGTTAGATACTTACGCGTTATTAAAAACTGTGTTGTTTTGATATCGGTCTATGAAAATGTAACGACATTTTTATAAATAATTTAATAAATAATTTTGTTAATCACAAAATCATTTATAAAAATTTTAGTACTTTGGTTAGTCGTAAATTAAATTATATGGATCTCTCATTATCATACAGTATATAGTAGTGATGACAAAGAAGAAAGAAAGAAAAATATTTTATTTGGGACACGCACAGGAAATACAAACAGTAAAAAATAAAAATAAAAAAAAAACAAAATTATATAAAAAATTAAATAAAAAGGGAGCTTAAGTTTAAAAAAACTAACAAAATAATAAAGACCTGTGCGAGGCCAAAAACGCCCCTATCTCAGCATAATACGGCGATAATAAATGTCACCGCGCTGGCTGGTATTCTGATAGGGCCCACTGTGATGCCACGGACACATCTACGGACTTAGATAAATCCCATTAGGCGATTACAAAAAATTTAACACAAAAATAATAGTACAATTAAAAAATATATACAAAGAAGGTAGTATTCTTGAAATACCAAATTTTAAATAATAGTAGCGATGAAATGAAATGAAATTAAATTAAATGAAATTGTTTATTCTGTAAATAGGATATTGGAATCACTTTTACACGTCATCTTAATTTTTTTTTTATTAAAAATTAGCTAGATGAGTTCGGCGTTTCCTATCTGACTACTCTGCGAAGAAAGGCCGAAACAAACTCAGAGGTCACAGTCTCTTTTAAAGTCCAGACATAATCTTGGTTAGCCCATATGAGGACCATGTAGATTAGTGTCTGAAATGGTCTTTTGAGAAAAGAACCACACAGATTTGAGCGGACCTGTCTTGTCAGTGCAAGCATTTGTCAGTAATCGTGGAGCTCAACCCAGAACTTAAGGAGCTCAACTCGACCAACAATACCAAAGAAAGGACATTTGGGTAGGCCATATAAACTACTCAAGCTGCCAGACCATCATTAAAACTAAATCAGAAAGAAAAAAAAGAAAAAAATATATATAAAATATCCACATAGTCCTCACATTCACAAAATTTAAAAAAATATAATACTTTACAAAGTAATAGTCATTTTGTATGTAATGTTTATATAATACTGCTATTGGTTTTAATATTTTATCACAAGGCTTAGCAGAGCGAGCAGCTCAATCCCAAGCTTTTTTATCTTCAAATAATCAAAAATTTTATAGTACCCTTTTTTACAAAGTTTGGTTTTAATACAGCTTTTAAATCGTTTAATGGGTAAGTTTCGAATGTCGATAGGAAGTTTGTTATAAAAGCGTATACATTGACCCATGAACGAGTTGCCTACTCTGTGGAGACGAGTGCGGTGTACAGCGGGGTTGTTTATTCCTGGTATTTAAACTATGAATATCGGAAATCTTCTTGAAATTTGATCTATTTTTGTGTACATATATGGGCTTTCAAAAATATATTGTGAGGCTACAGTCAGAATATTCATTTATTTGAACTTTTCTCGAAGGGAAAATCTCGGACCTAGGTTGTAAATGGCTCGAACAGCCCTTTTCTGTGGAAAAAAGATAGTATTAATGTCCGAACAGGTTCCCCAGAGAAGAATTCCATATGACATAATACTATGAAAATAAATAAAATAAACAATTCTGGCTGTATCTACGTCAGTTATCTGTCTATTTTTTTTTAACAGCATACGCGGCTGAACTTCCTGACAATTTTTCTATGTGTGGGCCCCAATGTAATTTACCGTCAATAGTGATTCCAAGAAAAACTTTCGACTCAACAGGGTCCAGCTCTATTCCATTAACTTGAACATTGGTAGTTAGCTGCCTGACATTTGCCGTTGAAAATTTAATGAGTTTAGTCTTTTTTTCATTCAGGAGAAGATTATTTACATTAAACCAATGCACAACTTTGGATAGCGCATCGTTCACTTGTTCAAAGTTGACTAACTGACTTTGATTTTTAAAATAAGGGAAGTATCATCTGCGAATAATACGATCTTGTGATTATCCCTTATGTGGTAAAGTAAGTCATTTCATGATGGCTGGATGTGTTGGAAGGCCGTCCTGTGAAGGTCACGGAAATCT
The DNA here is from genome assembly GCA_949128155.2 of Xanthia icteritia. Lineage (NCBI taxonomy): Eukaryota > Metazoa > Arthropoda > Insecta > Lepidoptera > Noctuidae > Xanthia > Xanthia icteritia. The sequence continues at coordinate 8,886,481 of OX421953.2, forward strand.
GCTGGATCCGAAAAGCATAGGACCGGTGGGTGTTGCAACGTTTGGTGGGAGGCTTATGTCCAGCAGTGAATGTCTTTCAGCTAAAATGATGATGATTTCAAATAGGTATCAAGTCTGATTTCGCTAGGTACCTTAAATAGTGAATTAGAGTTACTTAATTATTAAGCAAAATGACCTAATCAGCCTTAAAACCTTCACGTCTGAACACAGAAATTCTCTTAAGCAAACATAAATTGTAGAAGTCTTTGAAGTTCTAAGAAAAGATAAGGGCTCATACACACGTGGACGACACTCATTTATTCGTATTTTTTGACGAATTGTCTTAAGGATTCCTTTTTTTTCGACAAGGCTATGCTTTTTAAATGCCCGTATTCACACGCATCATGAATCGTGAAAAATGACGGTCACGTCTTAAATCACGTATCGTCTTAAATCACGTATCGTCTTTAAAAAATCACGTTCGTCAAAAAACATGAATCGTGATTTTTTTGTGACGGATCCACTGAAGTGCTCGTCAAAGGCTGAACTCTGAATCACAAATGAATTGTGAACATATATTCGTATATTTTGACAAATCGCGAAAAATCGCGTTTCCGTATGCAATGTGAACGAGCATCCGTCATGACGTATCGTTTTTTTTTTGACGAATCGTCAATGACGGGTCCCGTGTGAATGAGCTCTAAGTCTCAGCCTAAAATTAAGATAAACTAAAGCTAATTGTTAGGCGTTGTCTTTAGGATCGGATTTCAAAGTGGAAACACAAACTGGAACTTTGGAAAAAATAGTTTCAACTTTGTTTATGTTTGAGATCGAATTATCTTAGAATTTACCTTTGATCGCTTTAGTAGCGGTAGGTTAAGCTTTAAAACTTAAAATGCAGGGTTTAATTACCACACCGCAATTTTATTTTGTGCAAGAATTTTGTAAAAGTCTTTGTATAGTACCTGTAAAAGCCAAAAACTGCATCTAGCCATTTCCCAAGTATGTTGGGGTCAACTTCCAGTCTAACTGGATGCAGCTGTATACTAGTATTTCACATGGAGCGACTGCCTATCTGGCCTCCACAACCCATTAACTGGGTAATACGATACCCTTGGTATGACTAGTTGTCAGTTTTGGGCTTCTGACTACCCGTAACGACTGTCAAAGATTCACGAATGACAGCCGGGACCAACGGCGTAACCTGCTTTCCAAGGAACGTATGTAAAGATGGTCACCCATCCACGGACCAACCCCGGAAAACGTAGCTTAACCTGATGGATCGACCCATGCGGCTGTATTACTTAGCCACGAGCTTCTGTTTCCCACTCTCAGTAAATATTTTAAATTATTTTTTTCCTATTATCTCATTTCACAAACACTAATAGTAGAGGATCCGACCTAAAAACGACCTTCACCCATCTGTTCAATGGATGAAAAGTATTTTAAATCGTTTTAAAATGAAAAGGTTTTCAAGGAGATCTTTCGCTACTAATTCAGATTTTGGAAATGGTTAGTCAATTCGGAGTTAATGACCTAAATAGGTGACTACTTGGCCACCTAAGTTTAGAAATGTTCTTGGCGCCCTATATCCATAAGTGATATATCAATGGATAGTGCTTTTTAAGAGATTTTTTTTACTAAAACGAATTAATCGTTCAAGGAACGAGTGCAATTTTTGTAAAAAAGTCTTTTTAAATTTTTTTTTAATCATAGTTTGTCCAAGAATTTTTTACCCAACCCAGTCGCAATATATTTTTTAACTTACAAAATTTGATGAAGTTCATCTCTAGGTCGGATCTTAGACCATGGTAGGTATAATAATATCTCGTAGGTCACATAGACCATTGAAGAACTTCTTCTCAATGAACGAAAAACTAAATCAGGCAAATAGTTTTGTTACAGAGGTTTTCCGTGTCCATTTATGTCTTTTATAGTTAAGTTCTTACCTACCAATACGATATTTTTATAAAATATTATGTATGAGCTTTGCAAGTAGAACGATCAGTTCATCATACATTTTCAGGAAAGGTTTTGTTTTTCTCTACATTGATCTAATTCCTAATACCTAGACGTATATACTGATGCTGATCTCGTATTGTATGGGATTTCCGTACAATGCGAGGTCTGCTTATACTGGAAATGTATAGCTTGATGTGAAGCCGTGTGTACAGTAACACACTTATATCAAAAGACTTTCTTAATTAAAGCGAAAGCGTCAGTGTAGCCCAAGAATTTCAAATTTTGCTAAGTTTTTTTGCTATTTGCGGGTCAGTATCAGGTTGTATGTTGATCTAAATATGATTTGCGGCCGTATCAAATGTTTAGTTATAGAATTATAATCATAAAAATCATCAATACAACCCTATAAGTTCATGTAATCCTATTGAATGACTTTTCATGAAATCATGACATTTGAGGATTATGCTTACTTAAGGAGTTGTATTCCTGATTGTAATGATTATAAATCTGTAAAGCCATATTTGTTACGATCACGAATAATATTTTAATCAATATACAATCTGACACTGACCTGCAAATTGCAAAAAACGTGAGATAAATTGAATTTCGCGAGCTACCTTGGCGCATCCCCCTTAATCTGTTTGCTTATATCATCACAAACTTATAATAGTCGATACAAACGCAGGGATTTTAGTCGTCGGTAACTTGCTGGTAGTTTCAAATCTCACGTCCACATCACTGAGATTGTGAGAGATGTTGCGAGTGTATCACACAGACAGCGTCCCGCTCTGGGCGGAGTGGGATCAGACTCTTACTGAATAAAACCCACCCGTGTTCTTTCAGTTGCCTGTACTTGCCAGGGCCCACGGTATCCCTTTCAAACTTTCCCGCGACTATGTGGGGATCCCCCAAGTTTTAAAATATAACATAAAATCACGCCTTGTTTCCTCAAACAGTTAGGCAGAGGTGTGCCCATAGTACACCCACATTTCGCCAGTCATGTTTAAGTCTCATATAATAGGGGGCAAACCTATTGCCACCATCTGCCACAAATTCCAGACTCCGGGCTGCTACTGAGAAATTCCAGGTAGAAACACTTTGCCCGACCGTGGAATCGTACCCAGGACCTCATGCTCAGCAATAGCGCTTGCAACCACTAGACACACGAGGCAGTTTTAAAATATTATACTGTTTTATCATTGAATTTTTTACGACTATCCTAAGGAATGCTTTAAAACCTCCAATCATATCCGCTTCAAGCGATCTTAAAACAAACGAAGTTTGCTTGATACAAATGAAGCTGTGTGTACTAGCATAACAATAGCTGCTCAAGTGTTCATGTCGTGTTACAATTATCCAAGCTTGAAACTACTGCTTATAGTACGGCTTATAACACGGTCAGATTCATCATCCTCAGTGGAATTATGGTAATGCACAGATGACAAATAGGCATCCAATACTAAGCCATGTGAAGGCCCGCATGTTTGTCAAACGCTTCCGTCAGTCCGTAGCGTCAGTCTGAATATCAGTTCTATTGTCCGTGTATTTTGTGTTTGTTTTCGAGTGTTCATGTGTGACTTTACCAATTTATATGGATGAATTTTGAATAAGGGTTTTAGTAAAAAAAAAATACGAAAATACGACGAAGATTTTAGAATTTATTTAGACCTATCGGAAAAAAGTTTTTCTATTGTATGGCAGATGATTTTTACAAACAAATCTCACATTCGCAAACATTCAAATCGGAACAACTATCTGAGGGCAATACAAATATTAAAACATGCGAAAATTTTACTCGTACCTAGTGCAAACCCGTTCGAAAATCCAATCAATCTGCTACTGCCAATCAAACTGTAGTACATTTTTTAGAGGCATTCTTACGCACACTCACAGTTTTTATTCAATTAAACTATTCACAAACACTTTTGAATTGTCAATCTCACACAGAAAGTTAAATAAATAAATAAATTCTTTATTTCACCAAAAGCCATCACAGTACAAGAAACAAAAACTAAGAGCATATAAAGCTTATAACTAGGTCACAATAATTTTAATTCCCTGACTCCTAAACTAGGTGTATGTGCCTGTGTCTTAGGAGTCAGTGATTCTCCGTAACAACCAAGACAAAGCCACAGTATAGTAAAACGGGACGTTACAACAATAAGCAAATGGTGTAAAAGAATGAAGCTAGCGTGAGTTTCTATCGACAACAACGGCAAAGCATTGACCCTCTTTTTAAATCAAGTTATCACAACAACAAAGAGCAGCTATTCCCAGTAGTGGGTAAAATCGAGCTGTGGATGATGATGCTAACAAAATCCCGGTTACATCATTCGTATGACAAAACAGTACTCAAGAATATTTTCATAGCAAAAATCCATATAGCGTTTCAATATCACCACAAGAAAAAAACCTGCAAGACAAGACAAACAAATAAAAGCACGTAATAACCATACTCCATAAAGCCGAAGGCATGACGCAGCCAAAAGCAATGTAAGCCGTTGTCTTACACTGCATATTGCACTCGCCTAGGATTATACTGCGGCTACCGTACCGCCATGGATTTGAGACAAATTCGTTGCGTCATAAACGTTGCCTTCCGGGGAGTTTCGAATGGAGACGATATGCTTTAACGGGTCACATTTTATCAAACATCCAAGCTTTGGATTCATAATGTTTATGTGTCTCATCATTAGCCTACAGCAGTCCTGGACATAGTGCCTTCCAATTGCACGCCATTCAACTCGTTTGTTCCTTTCATCCAGCTGCTACCGGCCACCCTGCGAAAATCGTCACTCCACCTAGCCTAAGGGCGCCCTACGTTACGTTTGCCGATTCGTGGTCTCCACTCAAGAACACGTCTACCCCAAAAGTCATCGGTTCTACGGTTAATATGGCCCATTGGCCATTATGTACGTACATTTATATTTTTACACCTCTGCCCTACCCTTCTGGGAATACAGGTGTGATGATATGTTATGTCATTTATTTTTTTATACCGGTTATAAGGTTCTATCAACAGTTTATCTTTATCGCTATGAGGTTAAAATAGAAGCAGTCCTCGTAATGACCAAAAATTTGCGTGAACTAGTCAAAGGAGCAGAAAACAGGGCCTTGGTGAACAGAAAGGCATCAACAACATCTCATACTAGGAATTATTCGAGTCTCTCTGTGTCATCTTTGACTGCCCCGTTGTTCTTGTGATAGCAAGTCAGCCTAGCCTTTTCCCAACTATGTTGGGGTCGGCTTCCAGTCTAATCGGATGCAGCTGAATACCAGTATTTTACATGGAGCGACTGCATAACTGACGTCCACAACCTAATTACTGGGTAATACGATACCCCTTGGTAGAACCGGTTGTCAGACTTTCGGGCTTCAGATGACCCATAACTACTGTCAAAGATCCACGAATGACAGCAAGCGCGGCTGCTGTATTCGGGAAGCACAGCCTGGTTCAATTCCCAGCTCGGGAACGTGGTTGTGTATTCCTGTCAGGAAATTCTCCAATACTTCCTTGAAAATGGCACTAGGCACGCCCTTTAATACATGAAACCTACTGTGGCAAATTAAAGTTAAGTGAACCTATGCGGGGAAAAACGGCTTGATATTTAGGTTTAAATCATTTATTCTCATACGATAAAAAAAAGCCACTTACATGAGAACAGACAAGAAACATTAAGTAAAATTATTTTAGGTAACCGTCACCAAAGTATATGTATAGTATTATATAAACTTATTCTATACTCATTCAACAGTTCAATTCTCAATCATTAAAGTACATTTGACGACGCAAGTCAAGGCAGTATTCAGTTATGTGTTTGGATAGCCGAGACTTAAAACTGTTGAGAGAGCTAACATTTTTTATATATGTGGGTAGATTATTAAACAGTTGTGCTCCGTCATATGTAATACTCTTTCTAGCGTAATTAATGCACATTCTTGGCAAAAGAAGATACTGATATTTTTATTGTAGTCAAACCATTCATTTTCTGACAGCAATCTACTTAGACACACACCAGAGAACACAAGACTTTATTTGATGTGGGTTACATTGAAATATTTCTTTGGCACATCTCCCTTCCTTCTTTAATGTGTGACTTTCCTTAATCCTTCGCTGTCTAGACATCATATCAAATTGTTACAAATATTGTTTTCAGGGATTGGCGATATTGTTCTCTTTGCAAAGATCCTTGTATGTTTACTTCGATGGCTAAAAAATTTCATATATAGCATCGAAATTTATATTTACTTTTTGTATGTTATTTTCGGATTACAGCTATATGTAAGCGGGCACGCCCTTTATGCCTGGAGGCTTTTATTTAGATATTGTTTTCCTTTAGTTACTTTTATTTCTGCTTGAGTATAGTTCTCAATGTTTTTGGTTGGTATATTGGCGTGTGCTAGCTGTCATATGGCTATTAATTTTATAATTTAAATTATGTTATATGTTGCGTAATGTAAATATCATTTTGCATACTATTATATAGAATTTTTTTTTTTCTAACTGAACAGACAGCTGTGCTGCTGGGGAGTTTGTTGCGCCACTTCTTCTTCCCAACTAAAGCACTAGGAAGTGGTGAAGGGTGGGCGTTTTGGGGGACTGTCTTATGTAATTTTGACGTTCGAAAAGTGCTGATTCTCAGCCTAGTTTGAATAAATGACTTTTGAATTTTGAATTATGATTATTTATGTCTGTTCTTACGTCAATCCAGGCTGTCTTTACATTTTTCCTATTTCTTAAGTCCATCTACCATTGTACAACGTTCTCAAAACAATCTTCTTGCCGCCGCACTGAAGTGTCTCTTCACCCGGTTAACCTCTGCTGTTTTATTTTGCTAGACAGCAATACCAATAGTATTTGTTGAGATCTTCTCCTGTACTATTAAAGTTTGTATTGTATGTGCGAAAGTTGACCTTTCTAGTCAAGCTATTGAATTGCTTTTGATGTTACTTTATAGAATATAATATAATAGAATATATTTATTTGTAGTCTTACAGTACATGTTTTGCTGACGCGGTGGCTTGCACCAGACGTGCGTCATTTTATTACTATAAATATACATACATTACAATCAATCAGCGAGTGTGATAACTGCTACGCGGTGACTAACTTTAGAGAAAGAAATCGACAACTGTGTTACTTGCAAACACTATTTATACGAGGGCGACACTGAAAGTTTTTAGAACTGGCCACTTATAAACGATATAATAAAAAAATAAGTTCAAATTTTGAAAATGGAACTCTAAACATGGTACAATAATGGTCTTAATAATAGGGTTATGATCTTCATGTCACGCCATAGTCTGGCATACAAATATTTTAAAGTAAATAAGTTCCATATAATTATGCAACTAGCATCAATAATAACAATGTAGGTAGCAGTCATTATACCTACTAATACAAAATTGTAATTCCAAATTGCATGTGACAAATATGTAAAGTTTAACTAATAATTGTTTATGTATTTAATTACCTAAAATGTTGCCAATTGCTTCAACAATTTCTGCTTGATAAAAAATGTTATTAAAACAAATTAGAAATCCTATTTTTAATGTACTTCTAATATTTTTACAATGTTGTTGATTTTTGTTTACGTAGTCTGTTATTAGTTGGTCAGCTGACTTATGTCATTAGAATAGGGTATAAAAGCGAGGCACAATGACAATTGACTCACTTCTTGTTGGGCCGCCGACCGGATCACATCTCTACAAGCTAAGTACCCATATTTTTGTTTTTTTGGGATTATTATGTATTAATTATGTTACTTGTTATTACTAATATTGTTATTATATTTTTGTGATTATGAAGAATAATAAACTGAATTTATTGATGTTTGATTGAATAATATTTGTAGTGTTGGATAAATATACAAATACATAATATAACTTGATAAGTCTGATTTCATATACCTCCTGTTACATAGTTATAAATTTACACCTATGTAACTACCTTATGTATTGAACCTGTTGTAATTAAATATAAACGGTAAGATGTTTCTTTTGTAGTTTTCCTTATTATCACCTAGTTAAACACGACAATTTACCATTGCTTAGTTAATACAGGTAAATAGCATAATTTTAATCTATTTACTTTCCTGTTGCTAACATCAGAAGTGGGATTGTCCTGGCTTCACATATACTAATAATATTTTATGTTAAAGGATGGACGCTGAGACAATCGGTAATCTGCTCAAGGCTATTCGAGATGCTGTGTCTACGACACAACAGAAGGATGATGACATCGCTTTGCCGGTGTTCGATCCAGACAAAAACGACTGTGGAGCGAAGAGTTGGTGTGATAGCATCGAGACTCTCCGCGCGGATTTGAAGTGGAGCAGTATCAAGACAGCAGCTAAAGCCGGTAAGGCTCTAAAAGGTTCTGCCGTGGCGTGGTTCGAATCATGGGAACCAACTGACGGCAGATCCTGGGAAAAATTTCGTATGGATATCATCGATGCCTTTCCCGAAAAGAAAAACTTATCTGAAAAACTCAGTAAAGCAGTTTTATACACATCAGAAGCGGCAGGTTCGTACAGTGAATACAGTAGAGAAAAAATACGATTACTTCGTAACACAAAAATTTCGTTTACTGATGATCAAATAGTGGAATTAGTATGTGGAGGGATTTCTGATGTCGACGTTAAGATGGCTTCACTAAATAGCGGTGTCACTACTACTGCTGCCCTTATATCCCTTCTTTCAATATATGTTAAAGCAAAAAAGAGACCTCTAGACAATCCTAATGCCGGGCCCTCTGAAACAAAACATCCTAAGCTAAACGGCGAAAAGAAATGTTTTTCTTGTAATCAGATTGGCCACGTACAGTTTCAATGCCCCAAAAATAAACAAAACTCACGTACAAATCAAGTCCCACCGCTACCTAAGCCTAACGGCTCAAACACTTGTACATATTGCAAAAAAATCGGGCACACTGAGTCTGTTTGCTATCATAAACAAAGAGCCGAATCACGAAATTCTTCATCCATTAATATAGTACCAAATAAAGAGGTTAATTTTTTAGAAAGACCGAACTGAATTTAACTAAAGTTGTTATGAATGATATACCAATTGATTGTCTCATAGATACAGGAGCGAATTGTAGCCTAATAAAAGAATCAATTGCAAGAAGATTAGGCTGCCACTTTTCACCAATATCAATCTATTTAAAGGGCATAGGCCAAAATAAAATTCATGTTTTTGCTATAATTACCGTAGTTGTTAAATTTGAGGCAGTTTGTTTAGAATTAGACATACACGTTGTTAGAGACTGTGATTATCAGTACAATTTATTAATAGGTCGAAACGCTGTTCAATATTCAGACATAGAAATCGTAACAAATTCATTAGGTAGTAATTTATTTAGGAAGTCGGTTCTAACAAAGACACAAGTTTATATTATTTCCACTGATACATCTGATTTAATTGAATTAACCTCTCAAAACTCTTAATTCTATCGAACTAGTACCTATTATAAGAGAAACTATCACTATATTTGGAACCCCGTCAATGGTTATCACAGATAGGGGAACCAATTTTAGTTCTAACCAAATTCGTTCCTTATTTAGCGAGTTACAAATAGAACATCATATGGTCGCTACAGGCACACCAAGGGGTAACGGTCAGATAGAGAGATATGTTGCTACCGTAATCGATATGTTAAATACTATTTGTAATGGCTCGTCAGATTGGCCAAACGGATTGTGGAAGGTACTACAGTCAATTAACACCACTGTCCAAAGTTCTACGGGTTTCACACCGATTCGTTTGCTTATAGGCTGTAATGCTAATATCCCTTCTATCCAAGCTCATTTAAATGACATAAATATTCCCGAAGATAACATAGATGTAAGGGCAGATCGTGAACTAGCTTATCGACGTCTGTGTACGGAGGCAAATAAATTTAAAACTCGATTTGATGCAGTAAGGCGGGATAAACTTATTTTTGCAGTTGGAAATACAGTTTATGTAAACCAAGACCACAGGCGTCATGACAAGCCAAGTCCTAGATTTAAAGGTCCTTATGAGGTAACAGCCATCCTACCTAATGATAGATACTCCCTAAGAGGAATAGGAAATTTAAGAAATATAACTGTAGCTAAAGATAAATTGAGACTATGGTCGGGAGAATGGATTGATGATGTGGAATAATGTAACTATTATGTGGTTCATATGAAATTATGTATTAATGTCAGTGGTGACAAATAGAATGAAATAATGAATGTGATTGGAACTGCTGAAGTCAGTGTCTTTGTTCTAACCCGTCTCATGTGCAGCAGGTGAGGGGCTTAGATGGATACCAAAGTACTGACCGTTGTTATTTGGTCCTCTTAATGTGATGAGTTGGACCATAACAATGTATAAAATGTATTAGCATTAAGTTTCCCTACAAAATGTATTTAGTTGTTAATTAGTATTAAGTTCTCATTGTATGTAGTCCGAGAGCGAACTACAAGTCAGTATGGCCGTGACAAATATGTAAAGTTTAACTAATAATTGTTTATGTATTTAATTACCTAAAATGTTGCCAATTGCTTCAACAATTTCTGCTTGATAAAAAATGTTATTAAAACAAATTAGAAATCCTATTTTTAATGTACTTCTAATATTTTTACAATGTTGTTGATTTTTGTTTACGTAGTCTGTTATTAGTTGGTCAGCTGACTTATGTCATTAGAATAGGGTATAAAAGCGAGGCACAATGACAATTGACTCACTTCTTGTTGGGCCGCCGACCGGATCACATCTCTACAAGCTAAGTACCCATATTTTTGTTTTTTTGGGATTATTATGTATTAATTATGTTACTTGTTATTACTAATATTGTTATTATATTTTTGTGATTATGAAGAATAATAAACTGAATTTATTGATGTTTGATTGAATAATATTTGTAGTGTTGGATAAATATACAAATACATAATATAACTTGATAAGTCTGATTTCATATACCTCCTGTTACATAGTTATAAATTTACACCTATGTAACTACCTTATGTATTGAACCTGTTGTAATTAAATATAAACGGTAAGATGTTTCTTTTGTAGTTTTCCTTATTATCACCTAGTTAAACACGACAATTTACCATTGCTTAGTTAATACAGGTAAATAGCATAATTTTAATCTATTTACTTTCCTGTTTCTAACACATGCATATATACTCCATTTGAGATAAGATTAGACATTTAAACAAACCATTTTTACAGTCGGTTCAACCGATTCTGACTTCTATACTGTAAGCATAAGGATGGTATTAAAAGCAAAGAAGTGGTTACAATACCAACTGTTTACTGCAGCTGTCATTTGTCATGCCACCAACACACTAGAAGTCAAAATCGGTTGAACGGACTGTAAAAAAGGATTAGTCAAATGTCTAATCTTATTTCAAATGGAGTAATAGTAAGAAGTAAAAACTTCCATAACCTCAAAACCTTCATATTTTCTTTCATTTCCATTACTTAACACATACAGCCTTGAAAAAAAACGAAATAAACTCCGAAAAAATTCGCGACTATTTCACAACTCCCTTTTAAATCATTACCCAATAAATAAAACGGTATTGTTTCCGCCAGAAGTAAGCCTCACATAACGGCTTATTTCGCGTAAAGGGAAACAAATTGCCGCCTTAGGAATATTTCTGCGTACTGTAACAGAAATGTACATAAACTTTTAAGTACAGACCGCTGCATTTCGTGAGAGATGGCGTGTTACATAGAGTGGTTGGAACCGGTATATTTTCTACTTCAACGTTGTTTATACTGAGGTGTTAAATCTCAAAACCCATTATTGCTCAGCTTTTCTTTATTTTATTGTGGGAATGTGGATGAGGTTTAGAGTTTTACAAATTCTTTGGGTGTTTTAATTGGTAAACTATTTTATTTTCCCTCGTCAAAACTCCCTGTGGAAAGTAGGCGAAATACCACCAGAGTTAAAGCATACCTTCTTTTCACGCACCACAAATTCACGATAGGTTTTTATACAATAAAATAATGAAAGCCACAATGAAAGTAAAACTCACTAATGGTTCAATTGAAACATTGTGATTGAGGCTCATAAGTGCGAAAATTCCATGCTGCCGGCAAACCTTGAGATTTGCCAAAGAGCAATGGAGCGTAGCATTCATGGATATTGTCCGAAATAAAGAAATTCAATTCAATTCAATTAAAAAAAACCCCACCAAATTTGCAACACCATAATACGCTCCACGACGGGCATCGCCGATGTTGCCGATAAGTCTGCGAAGCTGAAATAGGTCAGGTTGGGTCACACTTAAAGTATACAATAAGACAAATGGATCAGGATCACATAGTGGGTGCCTAAAGATGGACGTCGTCACCGAGGCAGACCTGAAACGCTGGCGTGACGATTTGGACTCGTTCATAACCGATTAGCCGGAAAACGCACGACATAAAGAAAATTAGAAGAGTATAAGAGAAACTTTTGCCCAGCAGGGGGACAAATTAGGTTAATTTAAAAAAAAAATGTACTGTTTGAACTAAACATTTAAACCAAATGAAAAACAGTTTGGTGGACCACACTTTAAGTATAAAGCCGGGTCCGCTACGCCAATTTTTCGTATTTACAAACACATGTCATTGTTTTTAACCGAAATGCAGCGTGGCCTAAATCTAAATCAATTAGTCTGAATTAAATGAAATAATATAACAGATATTATTTCATTTAATTCAGACTTATTGATTTGTCCATAAATTGTTAGTTACAAAGGTCTTAAAAACTATGTTAGTCATCATTTATAAAATTCAAAATACAAAAATAATAAAATCACTCATTAGTTATGTTAACAAAAACACAAGTATTTACCACAACGAACGGAAAATATGCCCCGCGTTTGCCTGCAAGGTAGGTGAAATCACTCACTTCGTGTGTTAGAGGTCTCTGGACGAAGACGTTTCGCGATTTTTTTGAGGTACGGTTACATAAGGAATCTATTTTTATTTCTTCTTTGTAGAACTAAATCTACTACTAATCTTGTCGGAAGTCAATTTTGAAAAGAGATTTTCTAACAAATACTTTTTTTTACCCAAAATTCAACTTTTATAAAGATTAATTTAATAAAGATTTTGATAGAAAATTGGCGCAGCGGACCCGGCTTTAGACTGCTGTAAACTTTTATAAATAAAGAAACATAAACAAAACATAATGACATCATTCAACTGCCATAAGTTAACAGCTCTTTATAACATTTCAATATCAAGTGTCATCTGAGATCTCAACTGTAATAACGTTAGTCCACACCATATGTATAATGTTCTATTCCAATTGAAATAAAGACGTTTCATTTGGAAGGAAATCTACAATATACATAATTATAATAAACTCGTAGCTGAGTCAAAACTATACATTGAATAGAAAAAAAGTATTGCTACGAGGCCTGGGATTTTTATTCCGAAAATATAGTTATTAGAATTTTTGTTTGTTTATCTGAATGTCTGTTCCAGCATCACGCAAATATTGCGGAAGCAATGTTTATTTGATTCTGAAGCATAACTTGTCAGCGGCAATACTGTAACAACGATAATAGGCCATCCTATGATAAATCTCTTAGTTACTGCTATGCTTATGGAGAAGCATTATCCAAAGTAATATAAGGCATAACGATTTCTACCATCAGCATTTACTACTATCTACGTCAGCAAAAGCCATAGAAAATACCAAATCACTACTTATCACAAAACAAAGTCCAGTCTGAGCCGTGTCTGTATGTCTGAACGCGATAAACTCAAAAACTATCGAACGGATTTTCGTACGGTTTTCACCAATAGACGAAGTGATTAATGAGGAAGATTTTAGTGTATAATTCATTAAGTTATATATCATTGGCTTTTGTGGACATGATAATTATTGAGATTTGATACAGCTGTAGGTAATAGCAATGACGTCATATTGTTTAAAATTCGTTTTTATTTTTATTAATTTATTTATCTTTATATAGATTCTTTTCAATTTTGTTCATGTGAGAACGCTGTAGGCCTAGTGGATAGTAGATTTGTTGACCATAATTATTCTGTTAATTACCTGGTACTTGTTGAAAGACGTACACTGTCCTCCCATACCTTATAACGCCCATTATTTTTAAAAGAGTAACCGTGGAGTTTCTTGCCGGCTTTTCTCCATAGGAAACAACCAATTGGAACCGTGCACCTAGCTTCTGACGTTTCATAAGTGCCCATGTAGGTTTAGGTATGTGAAATAAAATATTTTGAATTTTGAATTAAAGTTCTGTGTAAATTAGCTGAAATATAACGATGATTGTTGAAGATGACGGAAAAAATTATGCTGACTGGGAGCGCCGCGTAAACCAATGTCAAAACAATATATTTTGGAATTATTACATTGTTTACCTGGATCAACACATAGGGTACTTTTAATCCCGGATAAAAAAGCCGAAGCCGCGGATAAAAGATAGTACATCATAAAAATATAACAAGATTATAGCTAATAAATAAACATAAGTCAGTCAGGATTTACAAGACGGAAGGCTATATTTACGAGGCTATTCCATTAACACAAATGGTCCCATCAACTAAGAAAATAATCCTAATGCTACCGATGAAATTCTTATATTTCAGTATAGGGAAAACGTTACTCATTGTCGTGGTATAGTCTGGTGGAAGAAACTATAGAAATAATTTTGTGTTAGTTAGCCCAGGTACGCACGGGCTTATTTTTATCGCGGCGATTTTTTTTCGCGTATTGGATTTTTGACGCTCTGCTTAACGCCGAGAGTTGAATATCCAACAGTGTGTTTTCTTGACGCGCTGGGATACGCGCTGGATGCACTATGTTGGGTTCTCAATGCTCGGCTCAATACCGAGAGTTGAAAATCCAGTGTACGAAAAAAATTACCGCGTTAAAAATACGTTCGTACAAACTTGGGCTTATTCTACTTAGTTTGTGGTTGGTGGTTCGTGGAAAGAGGTGGCGGGACAATTTAAATGTCTCGTTAGGAGTTGGCAAGAAGTGACACAGAACTGGGACTGATTGTAAGAATAGAGGGAGTCCTTTGCCCAGCAACACTGCTGGGCAAAGGACTCTCTCTACAGCAAACAGCTATAAAAATAATAATAATTAAAATAAAATATATTTAGTTATTTTTTCACTCTCAGTAAAATAAAATTCGTTAATAAAATAGGTAGGTACAAAAATTTGTATTCACAGAAAAAAGAATAATATTTAAAAAAACATTATTTGCAGGTATTTTAATAATTAATTATGATAGTGGCCACCTCAGGCTGTTACGTTAAATATGTGATTATAATTAGTCTAAATTATTACGTAGATAAAAGTTATTGTGTTAAAAAAAGCAAACTCAAACTCAAACTCAAACTCAAAGCATTTATTTCAATTAAACCATTTACAGGCACTTTTGAATTGTCAAGAAGTCGGTCAGTCAGAAATATGAAGCTAGTTGCCCATTCCAAAGCGTAGTAGGTACCTATGGAGAAGAACGGGCAAGAAACTCCACGGACACTCTTTTAAATAAAAAAAATTGTTACAAAATATTGGTTACATCATTGTTGAAATTATACATTTGTGAGGACAATGTAGAAAGACGTGCACGTTAAAAGCATCCGTAATAAAAATATAAAAACAAAGAACAATTCAAAAATTAAAATATTAAAATAAGCCATGGCAGCTAAGAGATGACCAGTCTCTACTGACGGCGCCCGTTCACGAACATGACGCATGGATTAGCACCATTCAGCTCAACCATTTTGAAGGGAGCTAAATGATCCAACACACGCGCCACCGCCAGCGAGACATTAGAGTGAGCATGACATAATCTCAGCCGCCAGGGCACATTCAAGTCAATGAAAGACATACCCAGTACCTAAATGGTAGCTTTATAGTCAGTACATAGTACTCACACATGTGCTATGCAATTATACAATGCTAAGACATTGAATTTATACAATGCAAAGATAAATCTTCAGCAGCTCCAACGGTATTTTCAAATGCTAATTAATTAGTTTATGCTTGTGGAGCAGGACCAGCAATGAGCCAAGCAAATTATTTAAAAATACTAAAATGTTTTTTTAGATCTTATAAATAATTTGCTTTATTTCAAGCGTTTTAGTTTTATTAATATATACCATCATTACTAGCTTTTATTTAATACCACAACTGTAGTAAAAAAAAAAAAAAACCTTACCATTAACCCGTCTTTTTTGCATTTGCAGACACAATAAATATTATAATTATAGTTTATGTCAATCCCACAATTAAGACGAATCTAATGACACCTTTTTTTTTTTTTGGGTGCGAAATTATCAAATAACTTCTCCCGCTCTGGGTGGAGCGGGAGGGCGTGTCAGACTCTTACTGACTAAAACCCACCCGTGTTCCTTCCGTTGCCTGTACGTTGCCAGGGGCCACGGTATCCCTTTCGGACTTTCCCGCAACCCCAGATCTAATGACACCTCATATGTTAATAAAGTCCATAAAGCCATTTAGGCTACAGAGCGTGCCAAAGAAATAGACATACATACTCTCGAAAAACATTACCCTCCTTCTGGGGTAGTCGGGTAAAAAATAATTATCTTTGTTTCACTAATACATACTATTCTTCCTATCATATTCAATGATAAATAATAAAAATAAAACGAAAAACAGAATACGTTTTTAATATTTCTTTCGTTCTTTCCTTAAATAATCTAAAGAAGCTTGAAATAAAAATTGACTAAACTTGAGCCTTCGAAGCTCACTCTACCAATACTCGGATCTGTGTTTTCTAATAAATAATAAATTGTTCATTTGTCATCAATTAAAATGTTTTCACCTTCATTATTTTATGCTAGTACTAAATAAATTAATTAAAAAAAATATTATTAAAACAATAAATTCTAATCCAAGCAAATCAAATAAAGTGCTTACTTTTAGAAATAAAATTGAATTGATTGATCGATTGATTGATTGGTCAGAGTTAATTTTCTTGAAAGGATTATTTATACTTCACCGACTTCTTAAAAAGGAGCAGGTCTGTTTTTTTTTTTTTTTTTCCATCTATGTTTTTATCAGTTGTGGACCGATTTTTAAAATTATTTTTTCATTTGGTAGAGGAAACTTGAACGGTGGTCCCGTATAAATTTTATTAACTTTGATTGCGTAGTTTTTGAGTATTTACGTACGTATTTTTTCAACTTAATATAAATATTGATTATGCTATAATAACTTCCTGTCACTGCTATTTAGCAAGTAGTGGTATACCAATTTTATTGGTTTGAGTAGGTACCAGAACGAAAAAGAGAAAAATAAAAACTTTTATACAAAACACTTTTTTTTTTGTAAAAATCTTTACAGAAACTTACTCAAAACTTTATTTAAAACTAATTTAAAGCCTTTTGATTGGCCGGATTGATAGTTTGAAATAGTGCTGTCTTAAAAGTGAAGTAGAATACTGACTAAACCTTTGGAAGCGAATTAGTGCTTTTTTTTTTCCTTGTCATAGTTAACCGCTACTCACACAGTCTTGCATTATTTATTTCATATCAGGCGCTTTAACAATGCCTTTTGCGAATCATCGCACGTAACTTGTAACTTTAAACTTCCAACGGAGAAATCTTTATTGAAAAAACTTTTTTTCAAAAAAACAACCGACTTCCAAAAAACACTATAAAGTGAAAAATAACTTAAATTTCGGAAGTCAGTGTCTTTGATTCGGTTTTTGGAAGTCGGTTGTTTTTTTTTTTTGTAAAAAAGTTAAAACATTTAATTTTTTTGTGGGTCAGTTTGTAATTACGATAGCCCAATATCAACTACTCATCACCTTTTCCAAAATATTTCTTTTCCCGATGCAGGGACGTTAATCGTTGAGTAGTTCATCTGGTACTTCATCATCAGCTCCACTTCTCCATATGCATTGTGACGAGCATAAATTGCTTGGCAACTATATTAAAGTAATCAAATCGCAACCCGTGAAATACTCATAATTGAGTAGTTCCGATGGTCATCTGTGGTCTTCATCATCAGTTTCACTTCACCAAAAGATGCTCTCCGAGAGCAACTGCACGAGTTACCATATAAAAAAATCCAAATCTCTATAGGTGTGCCTGTAATATTTGAAGAGTTCCCTCGATTTCTCCAGGATACCATCATCAGATTCTGACCTAATAACAATGGAACCATCTCGCAAGTATATCCTTTCAAACAAAAAAAGAATTTTGCAAATCCGTCTATATATATGACGGAGTTATGCCCGAACATACTTAAAAAAAATATATGTGTATACATATAAACAATCGAATTGATAACCTCCTCCTTTGGGAAGTCTGTTAAAAATACGATAAGCTGTGAAACCAACAAACTCTACAGTTACCTAAACATACCTCTCAATAACCATAATAAACCAACCGTAATTAACCATATTTTGATTTAAAAGAGTGTCCGTGGAGTTTCTTGCCCGTTCTTCTCCATAGGTACCTACTACGCTTTGGAATGGGCAACTAGCTTCATCTTTCTGACTGACCGACCCCTTGACAATTCAAAAGTGCCTGTAATTGGTTTATTTGAAATAAATGCTTTGAGTTTGAGTTTGACTTTGACGCAACCGGTATCTCACAATTATCCAGTTCCAAATTACTATCCACATCCTCTGTACCTATATTCACAGTAGGTATTCCATCCATATACACAGTCGGTATAATCAAGTCCGTCTCAATAATCGTTTGTGCCGCCTAACGTGCATGGTATATTATGTAACCATGTACCTAGGTATACGCCATGTATTGAGACGTTCATCTAATACGTCTCAAGGGCCAATGGTATTTACATTTTGCGATTGCATTGCTATAGTCGGATCTGATATGTGGGTATGGTCGTGTATGGTGTGATTATCTTGTGTTATTGTGGGAGTATTAAGTTGTTTTTTTTTTTTAAATAGACATACATATGTCGGAAATACGTCACTGGTTTGACTAATGGGGGCGCCACCACCGCCTAGTGGAGCTTGACAGAGTCTACAATATACCCGAATTAAACCCAGCATGTATTAATAATCACGAAACCTATTCCAGTAGTAACTACATAAATATTTTCCAATTTACTCTCGCTGATGTCCAGTACGGTATCGATAAATTAAAACCTAGAAGTTCTATAGGGCCTGACGGTATTCCGCCGTTTATTCTAAAGGATTTAAAAAGACTATTTTCCGTTCCTTTATGTCACATTTTTAATTTGTCATTAAAGGCAGGCATCTATCCTTATCACTGGAAAATCTCGCGAGTGACGCCTATACCTAAGACTGCCAATAAATCAGCAGTTGAAGGTTATCGACCTATCGCCATATTATCATCTCCAGCCAAAATATTCGAAAATATTCTTCATAAACTCATTTACTCTCAAGTTGATATATATTTGAGTAACAGCCAGCACGGTTTTAGGCACAAAAGGTCTGTCGATACCAATCTGCTGACAATTACAGAGTGTATATCAAAACATCTTGACAGAAAGAGACAGGTAGATGTACTTTATTTTGATTTTTGTAAAGCTTTCGATAGAATTAATAATGATATCTGGCTTCGGAAACTCAGCGCCATAGGTTTCTGTCCAAATTTACTTAGACTTTTAGCTGACTATCTCCATGACCGTCAACAATTTGTAAGGCTAGGTATCTACGTATCTCGTCCCTACCATACACGCTCTGGTGTAAGTCAAGGATCAATACTTGGACCTCTTCTATTTCTTATCATGGTAAATGACTTACCATCCGTTGCAAAATTTGCGAAATGTCTTCTTTACGCAGATGACCTCAAACTTTACAGTGCTGTTATACTATATCTGATTGCGAAGCGGTGCAAAATGACTTAAATGCCATATATGAATGGGGAGTTCAAAATAAAATGGAATTCAATTCCTCAAAATGCTACGTAATGACTTTTGGTCGAATGCGACACCCAATTAATTTCGAATACAAAATAAATGGTACTAACATATCTAGATCAACCAACATGAAGGACTTGGGCGTCACATTTGACCAGAAACTTACTTTTCATGATCACATCGCTGCAGTTGCCAGGGAATCTTTTAAGAGACTAGGATTTGTTCTACGGAATGCCCGTGACTTTCGTAACGAGCATGTAATAAGGCTCTTATACGGCACACTGGTCCGTACCAAGCTTGAAGCTAGTTCTTCTGTATGGAATCCGCACGAAGCAAAGTATGCACTTCTACTAGAAAAAGTGCAAAAAGCATTCCTGCGTTTTCTTTACAAAAGAACTCGCGGTTATTATCCCTACCTATATCCTACCAAGTTCCTCTTAGGATGTCTAGGATATCATTCGTTAGAGACCAGAAGAGTATGTTACCAGGTGGGCGATATGCTTAAGATATCGAAGCGAATGACGGATGCTCCTGACATTCATAATGAGCTGATTCGACTCTACACGCCTAGCAGGTATCTTTGTGGCAGAAAGCATCGCTTGCTGAGCGTGCCGCCCTGTCGGACTGTGGCCCACGCTGCGTCTCCCGTACCGCGCGTGATGACCGCATTGAATAAGATCGTGGAGGCCAACCCGGACTGCCACCTTTTTCATAATAGTTTGAAAAATTGATGGCTATGTGTCTACATTTCAGTGAATTAATTGAGAATTAATTGTTGTTTTTGGTTTAGTTAGTTTAGTTTATATTTATTTGTACTTATTTTATAATGCATATAATGTTGATTTATGTAACTGGTTTCTAACCGTGTAAATCAAACAAATAAATAAATAAATAACGCTCGACCGGAGATAAGCAGAGTTTGTCGGTGGCGGTCAAGCAGTGAATACGTTTAGAAACTGTCGCGCGTTCCCTATAGTTTTATTGTGTACCTACAGCGTGTGAATTGTTAGTGTGGTTAAGTTGATCGTAAATCATAATTTAAAATGTACCTTAATTACGTAATGCACCATCAATCGGAATTTGAATCGTTTTGAAACAAATTGCTAATCCATTGCTTCATAAGTTCTAACAAAAAATCTGCTCAACAACGTAACTACCACAATGAATGTTGTTGAACTGTCAAAATGAAACAAATTTGTCGTAACAGTTTACGAAAATGTGTTGTGTAATTAGATAGCTGAACTGCAAACGGTTTTTCTATTGCGCAAGAACCAACACTAGCCATAGTACTCCCACAGTAGTTAAAATAAGGCTGATAATAACGAAACGAAACCTAACCTTCTCAGTCACATACATAAACTCATGTTACATAAATATAATAATATATAATTGATAAGCAATATAATAATATAGAAGAGTGAAAGAACACTATCTTTCCACTTCGTCAAAGTTGCAAATTTTGTATTTATTATTAAATTAAATACTAAATTATAATTATTTTTAGTGATATTTATTTTAGAAGTATGTATGTAAGTATATTCTCATATTGTATGCTTATTTTATTATATTTATATTAAATGAGTAAATAGTTAAATGTTTTTATTTTATGTATTTTATTTAATCTTCTACTCTTCTCACACGGTGTCTACATCTCTTTTTACCCTCTGTCCTATCGCAGGTATGCTGGAAGAGATTTTTTTAGAAATAAGCATCACCTTTGTACGTATTTTTCTGTTCCATCTTCTTGTCTGTTTATATGTGTGGACATAAACTGTTAAATAAATAATATAATAGAAGCTACAGAACGCCACTTGCCACGACCCTTTTGCTTCGTTTTGGAATAGAGTTTATTTAAAACACAATAATCATGTGCGATGACTAGAGATCGGATATTCGGATGCATATTTACTCAAAGTTAATTTTTGGCTAAGAAATTATGGAAGTGGCTTCTTATTAAAATAAATTCTTAATATAAATCCCGGAATTCCATAAAATCCGAGAATGCACAATTCATCGGATATATGGTATGAAAACGACTTATCAGCCCTCTTATGAAAGTTACTTTTGCGGTGTTAACATAAAAAAATATATACCTACTGTAAACATTTTTAATGAAACCGAAGGCACCGAGTTGTTTGTCACTATGTGCTATGCCAATTTGGCACCCTACTTTACAACATTAGCTAGCATTTCTATAGTCAAAAAGTACTAAATTTATCAATTCCGGAATCGCGAGATTTTTGCGATCGAAACAAAAGTATAATATGTAATACATAATAGCCAATACCTGAACGTAAGTAAATATACATTCGATTCTACAAACAGAACTCAAAATTTGTCGATCCGGGAATCCCGGATTTTTTTCCATACAAAAGTGCATTCCATAATAGCCAACACCTAAATTTTAGGTACTTACATATGCATCCGAATATCCGATCTCTAGCGATGACACTCAAATGAACCCACGAAAACATATTTTTTCTGGGGAAAAGGAAAATTTATAACTTGACAAGCCATGTGCCTGATGAGATTTCGCATCGGCAAAAATTAGCAACTTCCTTACAAACTTCTATTCCCTATTTAACCTTTTTAAGGGATGAATTTAAAAAAATCTGCTCGTTTGATCTAGTGGTCACAAGCACTACTGCTCAGCATGAGATCCTGGGTTTGATTCGCGGGTCTGGCAGTGTTATTTGGCTATTTCCATCTAGAATTTCTCAGTAGCAGCCTGGAGTCTGGATTTGTGCCCGGTTGATGGAAATAGGCTCGCCCCCTCTAACATAACTGAAACATGACTGGCGAAATGTAGGTGTACCTCTGCCGAACCCTACAGGGATAACAGGCGTGATGTTATGTTATTTTTTTTAAATATTTCCTTAGTACACCTTCGTTGTATAAAGAAGTCTTCTGCAAAATTTCATGCTTCTAGACCCAGCAGCTTAGACTGTACATTGTCTGTCCTTGAATGAATTAAAGATTTTTATTAAATAGAAGATACTTAAGAGGGAACAGGGCCTGCGAATCTCCATACAAATGTATTCCCTTTTTTTTCCCTGAATAATGCCTCTAGAGCATTCATTTTTTTTCCCAAAATCAAGGTCTGCTGTAGACACGACCCTGTTATATTTCCTTTTTTTAAGCAACTTATTGGTATAGAAAATATAACCCTCCAAAAATTACAAAAAATGCCCAATTTTTACCGCCGTGTTTAGAGGACTACCAAACAAATTCGAAAAGTTTTTAACATAAAAAAAAAATGAAAGGAACCTAGATATACTCTTTCTTAAAAAAAATATGTAAAAATAATTGAATCGGTTCAGTAATTGATTGTCGATCTCGTCAATATTTTTTTGTGATATAATCGGTCTGAGCTGCAGCTGTCCCTATCAGACTCTACGGAGGCAGACTTGAGGTAAGGAGACGGCATTAGTTTCTTCAAATACCTATTTTTCAAAATCCTTGCAACCCTCTTAAGAGACTAAGCTTGACAAGTATTATTGGTCCTACAGAGTTTATCGCTGAGGCAATGTACTCTATCGTCCAATGAATTGACAAATTTGCCAAATTATTGGAAATAATTTTTGCTGAGGTAGCTACGAAAGGTAAAATAATTACATTAGTTCTAATAATGTTCTTCTTTCATCGGAATCGTATCAAAACAAAAGGGTACTCGAGAATCTTTTGGTAACCTGTCAATAATATATATTGTTACTACGCTAAAATCTGAACATGGTTTTATAAAAAGTGTTCGCCCCCGGGTGGGCTCGAACCACCAACCTTTCGGTTAACAGCCGAACGCGCTAGCCAATTGCGCCACGGAGGCGATGTCTGTCAGTGCCAAAATATTATACACTTCGATTCAAAAAATCATAGAAAGAAAGAAAATACATTTATTTAGCACAGACTAAAAGGCACAAAAGTAAAAAGAAATAAAAGTAAAAAGAAAGAAAACAAAATAAAAAGTGTAAAGTGCGTTGTATGATACTAGCAGGAAAGTGTGCCTCGCAGCTGCGCCAAATAGGCCCAGTTCAGCAAAAATGCCAGACAACTAGTGCCTGTAGTGCTATTCTGTAACCATCTCACCGTGAAAACTTAGGTGAAGTGACTGTGAGATTTTTACAGAATAGATCGGCAGCCGATCTATTCTGTAAAAATCTCACGGTGAAAACTTGGGTGAAGTGAGCTGTCATTCTGCTAGGGACTGACAGCTCACTCCGAGCTCACTTCACCTAAGTTTTCACGGTGAGATGGTTACAGAATAGCACTACTGACGCTGGTTTTCAACTGTGATTCTGTAAGACCTCGTTCTAAAGTTCGAATCTGAATCCGCTGTGAGTTTCTTGATTGGCATTCTAAAAACTCGGTTGTGAATTCGAATTTACACTAGCGCTACCATTGCGAGCGTGTTGGCGAGTTGAACTACATTGACGTGAGATTTTGACCGATAAAGTATGAGATGACGTAAGAAGTGGCATTCAGTAAGGTAATTCCGCCGTCACTTCGACGCTCACTTCGCACTCGAACCCGCAGTGCTATTCTGTAACCATCTCACCGTGAGAACTTAGGTGAAGTGAGCTCGGAGTGAGCTGTCAGTCCCTAGCAACTGCCGATTCAAAGTGTCAAATAAAAAGCATCTATTTTACGAGTGAAAATAGAAGAAATCCTATATAAATAGTGTTAAAATAATATGTTTATGTCACAGTGTTAAAAATTAGTACAATAACTACTCAGCGGCACGAAATTTTGGCCAACCGCTTATCTCGCAAATACTTGCGATAGCTCTAAGTGTTTCTAACGGTTGTTTCTTATGAAGCTAAGTCAAAAAATGTTTACCCTTAGTTGAAGATGGTAATTCATTATGTTTGAGTGAACTGTAGCGCAACTTTTAATTCTTAGTTGAATCGGGTTTCTTGAGCGACTAAATTGGAAGTTTGAATTTGTGTGTTGTGAAAGTTTACGGTTAAGTTATTCAGTTATTGTGTTTTCGTGCTTTTCATTCAAACACTAAAAGTGCTTTATAATACAAAAAATGCCACTAACACCAGCACAGGTTGCACAGGCTGTAGCCTTAATCGACCAAGGCTTTACACAGTGCGAAGAAGCTGTGGTGCTTAACGTACCACGTTAGTCAATGCAGTATGCCACGAAATGATACCAGGAGACAGGCCACTACTCTCGCAGACCAGGCAGCGGAGGAGTTAGATGCACATCGGCCCGGGACCACCGGTTTATTGTCCTGGAAATTCAAAGAAACCGCTACCTTACCGCTGTTGAGATACGTCAGCGGCAATTATCATCCAGACATAGTCAATTATTATAAGTCTGCAGTGTCAAATTAAACCAAATCCAAACAAATCACCAATGGACTTTCAATAAAACTGCGCTAGTATTCGTTAAAAGTGATAAATTCACAAGTTAAAGCCCCACCCTAAAATACACACTGCAGGATCAAATCTAATGGTAGTTAGTTGTTTTTGTAAATAGATAAATATAAAAGACGGAGGTCAACAACCCTTTCTAAGTTTACTTTCGCCATTTCTTTCTTGGAGAAGCCTCCCAATTTGTGAAATGGTGGTAGATTCAATAGATTTCTATTTTTAGCATATCGGGAAATGTATGTAATCAAACCAAATCCAAACTAATCACCGATGGACTTTCAATAAAACCGCTCAGGTATCTGTTTAAAAGTGTTTTATTTATTCAAAGTTAAATAATTTATTTCAAATAGGCACATTTAAAGCAATTTTGAACGTCAAAAATTACAATAAAATAGAATTGATTCTAGTCGCCCCTTCTAAAAGGTAGTGTTCGTATGGAGAAAAAAGGGCAAGAAACTCCACCGTTACTCTTTTAAATTGTTTTGTATACATTCATTATATGTGAAGACGTTGTACCTAGAATAAAATTAGTCTACCACAAAAGGTAAAAAGAATTATAAATGAAGCAATGACAGATAAATCAATTATGTGATAGATACTTAGTTCTCACATATTTACAATATATATTTTATTAACTTATATTACTACACCATATCTCTATTCATAACCTCTGCCAATGCTTGCAGCCCTTTCCCCCCTGCAGCCACAGCTTCAGCTAAGATTCTATCTCTCTCTGCACTCCTTTCATCCATGGCCCTTTTTCTTTCCGCACTCCTCTCCAGAAAGCACTGTAGAATTTGTGCATTTAGTTATTGTATCTCCAGCTGCTGTTCTTCCACCCTCAGGAATCTCTCAGTAGTGGTGGAGAATTCCTTTCGCCGTTGAGATGGTGGAGGAGCAGCTGAAAACCAGCGCTGGGGCTCTGTCTTGCATAGGGTCGCAGCATTATGCTGAGCGATGGCCGTTTTGCGTGGATGTGACACATTTTCCCCTAATTTGTTATTCTCGTGTTTTTTTCTTTGCGTCATATTTACCGCAAATAAATGAATTTTCTTTCTTTCAACTGAAGACGTGTGACGTGATGCTGAAAAAAGAACACCGATTACTATGATGCGTAAATAAAAAATCATAAATAGCAGCTATTCGTTGTTATTCGCTTGAAAAATTAAGTTTTGATTGTTATTTTTATGAAACAAGGTGCGCGCCTTCAACGGTTGGGTCATGCCGGTTTTGATGTACTCTTTCGGCGTACTCAAATTGACACAGACCGAACTCGATGCCCTGGATAGGAGGGTCCGTACGCTGCTGACTGCACATCAAATGCATCACCCACGGTCATCGGTAATGAGACTGTAAATCCCGCGAAAGTGTGGAGAACGAGGCTTTTTAAACGCGAAATCCCTCCACAATCGCGAGATATGCAGTCTCAGGGTGGACTGTGGTCGACTGTGGTCGCGGTGGATAAGGGTCTTACCCCGCTCTCCTTGGCCAAAGAGAACTGGCGCAAGCCTGTAGTGCTTGACACTAACGATGGCAGGGAGGTGTGGCAGAGTAAGGAGCTTCACAGTCGCTACTTCCAGGCCCTACATGGAGCCGATGTAGATTTACTAGCGTCCGTAGCCTGGCTGCGTTTTGGTGAACTCTTTGGGGAAACAGAAGGTTCTGTCTGTGCTATTATAGACGAAATTATGAGTTATAGTGCTGTTCTTATACCGGTTTAGTCGTAGCGGCACCCGGAGGGGCCGGTTACCGCGCGCAACCGTTGCGCGGCTCCCGAAGGCTACCGGTGGCGCCTTCGGGAGCCAGCGCGCGATGGCGGGAGGTGCCACCGGTCCCTAACGGTTGCGCGGAGTAACCGACCCCTCTGGGTGCCGCTAGGACAGAACCGATTAATAGTCATTGATTGAGTAAAATTAACAATATGATACAATTTATGAAATAAATTCATAAATCAAACCAAGATTCGTCGCACATTTTAAGTGGTTTGCTTTGAGGAATGTTAAGTGGTTCTAAATAACGTACGAGTATAGTAAAAAAAAGCGATGCTAACCTTGGTCCACTGTTTGCATTTTTTGATTGTGCTACCTATTTTATTTAGGCGCAGTTCCTCCCACTGGCGTCGACTTCGCTCTCTGGCATTTTGAGTTCTCAAAAAACCCTTCGCCATGCCGGGTTTCTTTCCATAAACTCTACCAGAGTTTCATCCTGAGCCGACGATGGGTGAGAAGAACGTGTCTCATTTGGACTGGAACATTATTGTTGGATTAGAAAATAAAATAAATACTATTTTAATTAATATCATTTTTAAACTTCACAACCACAAATATAAACTTACTTCATGATTATTTCACAGTCATTCGGCACTGAACGATCAAATCAAAGACATGAAACACAAGCAAAACAACGCAACGTACTATCTATTCTATTCTATTTTTATTAAATGGCAAGCAAAGCCGATGTCGACTATTCTGCCAATGTCTAGAGTGCATTGGAAAAACAAGTGTGCATGAAGATAAAAAAAAAAAAAAACAATAACTGAAGAGAAGTAAAATTCTTTGATTGATACAGTTGAACACAATGTAGATCTTGTTGGGTTAGTACGGGACTGAAACAAACAAAAAAAATATAAAGTAAATACATAATTATAATTGTTAAAACATAAAATGTACGCATACCACACACACATAATTTACAGTTTTAAGTTATTGTGACGGATGAAAGTCATCAGCGCCACGAGTAGTTCAGGAGAGGAATGTGTTAACAAAGCGGGAAAGTTAGTCGGAAGAGGGATTTTAAATTTAGGAAGACGGCTATAGAGATCTAGAGGTGGAACGTTGTTTGAGCATTCAAAGAAGATGTGATCCAGAGTGCCCTCCTCCAACCCGCACTCGCAGAGAGAGGAGTCCCTAACCCGGATTTTTTCCAAGAACACAGGGGTACAACAAAACCCCAGGCGAATACGACAAAGGACGGATATAACAGTTTTGGAAACTTTTTTGTAGCCGTAGAACCAAGGTTTTGACTTTATGGTTGGTTGAACTGCATAGTAAAACCTGCCCTTTATTCTACCAGAGTTATTCCACTGTTCCTGCCATGAAGATTGGAGATTAACTTGTGGAAGGCTTAGCAAGTCATACCCCTGATGAGTATTGTGGGTGAGATCAGCTACTGCTGATGAGCAAGCATCTTTGGCCAGAGCATCAGCGCACTCATTGCCCTTAATGCCACAATGACTAGGTATCCAAACTAACTGAACCTCTTTTTGATTGCTAGTACAAGATAATAGGGATTTTTTAATTTTTAAAACTAGGGAGCTGTGCAATTTACTTTTGAAGGGGTTCTGTACTAGAGCTTGCAAACAGCTAAGAGAATCTGTGAAGATTACGGCTTTGTCAATATTGTGGTGAGACTCTATAAAAAGACAAGCTTCCAATAAAGCCACACACTCGCCCGTGAACACAGAAGACTCTTTAGGACATTTAAATTGCAAAATAATACTGGAGCTTTGGTAGTAAACTGCAGCACCAGTGCTACTGAGGTCATTAAATTTTGAAGCATCTGTAAAAAACCGTTGAAAGCCAAACCATCGTTCTCCCACCACCGCATTGAAAGCCGAATTTGCTGAAGGGGACTTTTTGGAAATACCAATGTCAAAGGAAATTTTTGGAGTGAAACATAATACTTCATAGGAGAAGTTAAAAAGTGGTAATCTGGGAAACTGTTCTATTGGACAAACTAAATTTTGAAATTGACGAAATGCTTTTAAAATTAAGGGTATTTCTTTGTTTTTCCAGAAATTTGAGCTTCTACAAATGGCATCTAGCTCGGTCAGTTTTGCTATAAGAGGATGAGAAGATCTAGATATCAGCCTAGCCACAAAACGTGAGGCCAGATACTGCCGTCTTAGGGACAAGGGAGGTTCAGCACACTCAACCTGCAATGCGTTAATGGGAGAAGACTTCATACAACCAGAGATGATCCGAAGGCATTTTGACTGAACTCTATCCAGGCCAGCCAAAGCACCCTTGTTGCATGGAACTAGATGGAACGTACCATAGTCTAAAACACTACGAATTAAAGCATTGTATACCAATTTCATTGTATACGGGTGGGCACCCCACCAAACACCCGCGAGAGCTTTTAAAATTGAAATAACTTTTTCACATTTTTTAATCAATAAATTTACATGTTGTTTGCCATTTAATTTTGAATCTAGAAAGACGCCTAAAAATTTTACTTTATTAACTAACGGGATATTATGACCCAAAATGTCTATTGAGATATGCGGGATCAGTCTTTTGCGAGAGAAAATTACTGCCGAACTTTTTGATGCGGATAACGACAAACCGTGGCTTAAAAGCCACTGATTCAAAGAGTCCAGAGAGAGGCATAGAGATGACGCAGCGTCTACGATGGATAAATCTGTCACATACAAAACTAAGTCATCGGCATACTGGAGGATGTGACAGTTATTATTTAGGCAGGAGCCAATGTCCACTGTATATAAATTATAAAGAAGGGGGCTCAGAACGGAGCCTTGTGGGAGACCCTTCCAAGTCTGCCTTTCATCGAAATCCTCGCCCTGGACCCTCAGAACCAAGGAGCGAGACAAAAGAAGTCCACAGGTGCTTTCGATCATCTTAACCGGGAGACTCAGCTGATGCAGTTTCTGCCTGAGTACGGGAAGAAGAACGTTGTCGTATGCAGAGGAGATATCTAGGAAAGCGGCTACAACGGATTCGTTTCTGGAAAACGCTAAGCGAATATCCGCAATTAAAACACCAACACTATCCATGGTGCCGAGCCCTTTCCTGAAACCAAATTGAAAATTCGGCAGTAAATCTCTCGATTCGACTATCCATTCAAGACGATTTTTAATCAAGTGTTCCATTAGTTTGACTAAGACAGAGGACAAAGCAATTGGTCTAAAGCCATTCGGATCATCTACATGTTTGCCTGGCTTCAATAGAGGAATAATTATCTGTAACTTCCACTGATCTGGAACCCAACCATGGCTGTAACAAAAATTAATGATTTCAAGGAAGTAGAATTTAGCTTTGTCTCCAGAATTAACTATAAAAGAATATGGTACACCGTCAATACCAGGGGCTGAGTCCCGGACATGTCTGAGTACCACATTCAGTTCTTCCAAAGTAAATGGCACATCAGAAGGATCCTCCGAAACATTTTGCAAGGGGATATTGGAACATTCAGAAGAAAGAGGAACATATGGCGGAGCAATTTTGTCAAAAAAAAGGTCAGCTGTTTCCCTGGTGATTGGTGAAGAGACTGATGAGGAGCACCCGCGTCTAAACCTGTTGATGCTTTTCCAGACCACCGAGACTGGAGTAGAGGGAGATAAGGAGGTACAGAACTTAACCCAACCAGTACGTTTCTTCTTGCGAAGATGACGTTTAGTTCTGGCATTAAGTCGCAAATATGTTAATAAGTTTTCGGTGCTCATATTTGCATTGTAGCACTCCTCGGCCTCATCTCTATCCCTGATTGCAGAAGTGCACTCTGGATCCCACCATGGAGGGGAAGGAATTTTATCACGAGCACTGTTTTTCAGCGGAAAGCAGGAATCCGCGCTGGAGGTGATGGCTGTAACAAATCCCTCATAACAGCCTTTGGCATGGTAGTGACCAGAAGGATCTGATAAACATGAATTTAAATTTGGAAGAGCATCAATTTTATCCTCCAGTAATGATCGAAATTTTGCCCAATCTGGTTTAGACAAGTTATATTTCAGAAGTGGAGGGAAAGTTTTCTCTAAATATGTCTTATTAACCAAAGATATGACAATAGGGTAATGATCACTACCATGCGACAAGGTCGTACATTCCCAATGGGTCGAAGCTGCCAACTCAACTGAACAAAATGTTAAATCAACACAACTTTTTTGTTGACCGGGAGGAGATCTACGTGTTGGGCAACCATTATTGAGAATGCAGAGATCCAAGTCATCCAAGATCTCAACCAAAGCTGCACCAAAGGCATCACAGCGTTCTGACCCCCACCTGTAATGGTGGCAGTTGAAATCACCCATGACCAAAATTGGTCCATGTATATTAGAAAATAGGTTTTTTAAAACAGCAAAAAAATCATGATGAGGGTGAGCAATGTATATTGAGAACACTGTAATGCCTTCCACACGTCCCGCTACAATACTCATGTCACCTGTGAGCGAAGGTAAAGGGAAGGGCAAAAGAGGGACCCGATTGTTGACTAGGAGAGCCGATCCTCCATAGCCATCAGATCTGTCACATCTGAGAATATTAAAGTGTGGCATACGAAAGCTAAGACTTGGGGTGAGCCAAGTCTCAGCTATGGAACAAGCCAGTGGCTTGTATTTATTTAAAAGGGATATGAGGTCGTGCTTTTTATGCCACACGCTCCTCACATTCCACTGAAGGAATACTTGGCGAGACGCCATTTTTAATTTGAAGAAGTAGAGAAATAAGTTGATCGGCAACGTTGGACGGTGTTTGGGAATTGGAAGAAGAAGAAGAAATAACAGTAGGTAAAAGTTTTATAAGGAGTTCGATAATAGAACCGGTATTATTTGAAGGGACATTGTTGTACTTAAGGGCGCAGCCATTATGCTGTGAAGGTTGAGGAGAACTAACTATCTGCTGATGAGCAGCTTTGTCATAAGATGGGGAAAGGGGGGCATGGGTCCTGGGTTTAAGTGTCACAGTTTTGCGATATGACTGAGAGATTGGAGTCTTGGTGACATTGGCATAGTTACGGGAAGCTGTAGGAATAATTTTGCTAGCCTCAACATAAGGAATGGATTTTTCAGCCATTACAGTTTTAATGGCTTTCTGTCTACCATGCTCGGGGCATGACTTGCTGTTAGCGAAATGATTACCCGAGCAAAGCACACAGAAGGCCTCGCCCTCAGAAATGTTGCAACCATCACCAGGGTGATCGTGGCCACATTTACTGCAGCGTGGTGTTGACCTGCAAACGTTTGCCACATGTCCAAATCTGCAACACTTGCGGCATTGAATTGTCGGGTATATGTACTGCTCAACAGGGAGGGATGTGTAACAGCAGTAAATCCTATTTGGTAGAACTTGTCCGTCAAAAGTCAGAACACATGTTTCAGTGGGTTTCCACTCATTAATCCCGTCTCTTTGAATTTTTCTATTAATACGGCGGACTTTCAGTATTTTCCCGCAGCCTGAAGGCACAGTTAGGTATGTAATAGCTTCTTCTTCCGTAATATCTGAGGGAACACCGGTAACAACGCCCATACGTGTGATATTAAATGTAGGGATTGATGCAGTATAACTGTATTTGGATAACAGACTGTTTACTAAGAAGGAGTTGGCATCCTGAGGGGAGGCAAACTCTACAGACACACGGTTTCTACCAACTCTGTTAACACCACCACGAACAATGTTCGCAATGTTGTTGTTCATAAGGAACTTACCAAAATTAACAGGATGTAGGGTGGTACCAGCATTTGGTTGAGTCTCTATACGAGAAACGTGGACAACGTAAGGGGCCTTATCCAAAACGGAGTATTTAATACGTCCGATTTGGCTTTTTTGTTGCTTACTCGGAAGGGAAGGTGTCAAGGTTTCTTCATCACTCGGACGTTTGCGTGAGCTCTGTTGGGATTGTGTAACATCCATCTCTGTAACGCTGCAGACAACATCCGCAAATTCAGCTAGAGGATTCGGAGAAAAGAGAGTTAAGGAACCTGGAATATCTGGGGGATCAGGGTCAGGGGGTTTATTCTCATCCATCTTGGATGAAACGAGACTTAAAACAAGACAATCACAATACAAACCGTAACAAACACAAGAACAACACACTTAAAAAGTAACAAGTCAATAAAAGTATCAACAATCACTCAAGAAACAGCTAAAAATTCTAAACACACGTGCTACCCAAGGACACCGTGGCGAGAATCAATTATTTATCCAACGTACTATCAAAATATTGTCAATCTGACATTAATTTTTTTTCGTAAGGGAATCATAGATTATATTCATGGCACAAATTTAGAGTTTTCTGTATTTTTACTTAAAGCTGCCTCAAATTCCTTAAAATAAGAAATTTTAATTTAAACATTATATTAGCTAAAATTCTGTGCCAAAAACATAACGATTGTGTCAAAAAACTGGAATCGATAAAACTCGACTAACATTTTGTTGAGTGTGGCAGTCACTAGTACAATATTGGTCGCTTCGGAACTCACTTCACTTCGCAAGTGACTGGGTGATGCTTACAGAATGCAAAATCAAGGTAATTTTGAACCTTATGCGAAGTGAGAGTGAATAGCGAAGTGAGATGCGAGTTGTTGTTTGAATTTTACAGAATCGACGTACTGGAAGTGTGAAGTGACGGATGTAAATCAGTTTTATATTGCAATGTGTGTATGTATACTTAAATAAAATAAATTTAAAATAAAGCTTTTTGTACACGGCACGGTACGGCGTATAAACCGCGCCGTAGAAAAAACGTGTCTCTCAACAAGCTTCCATAGTGATCCATACAACACTGACGACCGTGCCTACACACGGCGAATAAACCGTAGTTTTTCACGGCAAGAAAAACGTGTGTACAAAGGACCTGAGAGTTTATTCATGTCCGGTCAAGGAGCGATTAGCCTTTTGGCTACTCTGTATGTGTGTAATTTATGTTTTTTTTTTGTAATGTGCGTTTTGTTTGTGCAGAATAAACAATTTTCCTTTTTTTTCTTTTCTTTTCTTTATATTTTCAGCAGTCGTTAAAATAATAAGGTGCAAGTAAAAATCTTAAAGTTCTTAACTTAAACGGTCAAATTAAATTAGCTAGTGAAACTCCAAAGAATAATAAAAAATAAATTAAGGCCATTTCTTTTTTGGGTTTTCAGTCACCGTTCAGTTGAAACATCAGTTAGAAAAATCAGTTTTTTTTTTGTGTAAGCTTCACTGACGTGTTGTGTATCGATAACGAAAGTTACTATACACGATAAAACCAAAAAAATACAGATTTCTTCTCTCATACTTTTTTTTTTGTTGGGTGGTAAATTATCAAATAACATCAGGAGCGCGTGTCAGACTCTTGCTAACTAAACCCCACCCGTATTTTTTCAGTTGCCTGAACGTTGCCAGGGGCCACGGTATCCCTTTCGGACTTTCCCCGCAACCCCGGCAGGCATCGGTCCTATCAGACCGCTTCAATTGTGCTGACATCTCTTTGAGGCGCGCGTGGAACACAACGCGCCGTCGACCCGAGCCTAGTCCTTATCGGACGGCGAGCTACCCATTGCTCACCGTCCGCAAGCCCGCGCCTACGGTGGCTGGGAATCGACCTGCGATTCCCAACGCCCAGAGCGTCTCCTGCGGGGGCTAGGGGCGTGAGGGCGCGAAGTTTGCCTCTCTCTTCCGCCTCCTCCTTCGTGAGCATTACTGCTTCGCAGACGGAGGTAACGGCCTCCCATGCCCTCTCGCTCAGTACCATGGCCTGGACCAGGGCGGAGCGAGAGATCCCCGCCACCGATAACCTCCACGAGGACACGGCGATGCTCTGCCTAAACCGGGCAGATCTCCACCGTATGCTCCACCGTGTCCTCCGAGCGATCCACGCAGTGCTGACACTCGGGCGTTTCCTCCCGCCTGATACGAAACAAGACCCTCCCGAAACAACCGTGTCTGGTGAGGATCTGCGTCAGGCGGAAGGTGAGGATGCCGTGGCACCTCTCTAGCAACTCCTCAAAAAGGGGACTTATCGCCGTAATTGTGGCGTGCCCAGCACTGGGTTGTGACAATCGCACTCTCCATGATGCCATGAGATCCCGCCCGAGCTCTGGCCGCTGTGCAGTGATTTCTCGCGGCAGCGGAATAACGCCCCGGCGTTTCGCCTCCTCGCGCCACTCCCAAATGAGCGCGAAGATTTTTGCCTCCAGACCCCATGGCGGCAATCCGGCAAGGAGGCTCGCCGCCTCACCTCTCTCTTTTTTTGTAGGTATTTTTTGTGGTTTCAATATCTACTCTAGAAACCCAAAAATACACCTAAGGATCACTCTTTCATGTCACATACATACATAAACTCACGCCTACTTCCTATGGGGGTAGGCAAAAACTACACTACGCCACCTGCTACGATCCCTACATACTCCTTTTGCCTCGTTCACGTTCATACATCTGGTCATACACGCACGCCGGTTGCGAGTACTACGCACCTGACCTTTCTGAAGAACATCACCAATTACGTCACTATGTCCTCCACAAGTCTTTCATGTGAAACAAGTAAGCTACGGTTTCCTAGAAGAGCGGTGGGCGCTACATAACGGCCGCAATGACAGCTGTCATGAAAATGATGGCAGCGGAGTTTGACTTTACGGTGTCATAAACACTAGAAAAACACACAAACTTGCAAACCTTGCACTATTCAAGTAAGTAAAGGTAGGTCCTTTACTTACTTGAATAGTGCAAGGTTGTTATATCGATTTGGCAAATAAAGATCTTTTTGTTGTTCCCACTGCTAGTACACAGGGCTCCTCTCTTCGAGAGGGAGGGGGCTGTAATCCACCACGCGGGGTTGGTCGATGTCACATGTCTTCGAATTTTTGGTTCTAGGCCATGCCGGTTTCCTCACAATGTTTTTTCTCCATCGTTTTGAAAGCAGAGGTGATAAAATTATTTACACAAAGTAAAGCGCTTGCCTGTGTTCAAACCCACGACCTATAACTCGTAAGTCAGGACCGTTACCACTGGGCCACCACTGTTCAATCACCTGATAGCATAGCATAGCATAATCAACCTATAATGTTCCCAATTCAAGGACACAGACCTCCTCTATGTGAGAAGGAATGGGCCGTCATTCACCACGCGTAGCCATTATTAGCTGGTGTATGTTACACGTGGCAGGCTTCATCATCATCATCATTTCAGCCGAACACGTCCACTGCTGGACATAGGCCTCCTCCAAGCACCGCCATTTCGACCAATTCTGTGCTTCTCGCATCCAGTGGATTCCTGCGGTCTTCACCTGGCAGATCTCCCACCAATTAATAAAACATTTTACCCTACTCAGTCGCCATAACGTTACCCCAGGAATATTCACGATGATACGCTGTATGCCTCGTAAACATTCTCATATAAATACAGTGTGGGGTAGTGAAAAATTAATAATTCATAAAAATTACCATCACTGGCTTTAAAAATTTACCGAAAAAATTGCGGCAAGTGGGATCGCCTCGCGTGAGTGAGCTGCAGTGCTATTCTGTAAAAATCTCACCGTGAAAACTTAGGTGAAGTGAGCTGTCAATAGTGTACATACATCCCTAGCATCAGCGGAATGACAGCTCACTTCACCTAAGTTTTCACGGTGAGATTTTTACAGAATAGATCGGCTGGTACTGACAACGTCACATCAAGCTTTACATGGCCAGTATAAGGTGACCTCTCATTGTACGGAAAGCCTAAAGATTCTGTTTCTTTAAGTATATAAATATGTATGTATGTGCATTACTATTTTTAATAAATTTCCTACGAACATAAGATAGTTCCTCTTTAAATAAATTAAAATTAAATCGCGTTGATGATCGATGGAAAATTATTTTTATAATTTACAAGAATTTATGCAATATAAAAAAAAAAAACATTTAAGGTACCTATAGTTTTGATAGTGTGCTTAGAAGATTTATTTAACTTAAAATTTATATTAGAACATATTCGTATTTGTACATTCTGTAAACTTTAATAAAGTATTACTATTAAACATTACTGTAAAATTAATTTGCTTGTCCTAAACAGACAAAATATGAACTATGCATAAACCACCAACTTTTATAACTGGTAAGTAATACTTGTATTTCCTGTAAATAAGTAAATGATTCTCGATTCTTGAGGTCAGCTTATACTGGAAATGTATATAATAGCTCGATGTGTCGTCATGTACAGGGTGCAATCAAATTTAATAGGATACTGTATTCATGGCGTTGATATTTGGTTACAAGCCTATTAACTTTCGTTTAAAACCACGTAGGTACATTGTGCAATATTCGATTGAATTGGATGTCTTTTCTGTTTGACGACGGCTTAATAAGCGTACCTAATGTTATCAGTTTTCCAATATACATTGTATCTGTAGTTCGCTTGTGATTTGAGACAATTAACAATCAAAAGGCATACTCCAGTGTCTACCTAACTCCCAAATAAAACTAAACGCATAGATAATCACATCATACATCTTAGTCGGGCCAAATCTGTTTTTTAGGGTTACGTACCTCAAAGGAAAAAACCCTTATAGGATCACTTCGTTGTCCGTCCGTCAGTCTGTCAGGACCCCTTTTCTTAGGAACGCGTTGAGGTATCAAGTTGAAATTAATATTAAATACGTAGGTATATGGTCCCTTGGAGCGCTAAAAAAATCAAGTTTCTAAGTTAACGCAATACAAAAATATGGCCATTTATGCGACATATTTTTACACTCGCAAATAAATCAAAACCTATAGGCTACTTCTCATTGAATCATAAAATTTGGCAGGCAGCAAGGTCTCACAGAACATGTAAAGAAAAAAGTTCGAAAAACGTTAATTTGTAGATTTATCACACAAAAAAATCTTTTTTTGCGATTTTTGTGTGACATATATCGATGTATGGGACAACATATTTTTCAAATACAATTTTAAGTTGTTTAAATTCATCCCAACTACGGAACCCTTCATTATGCGTGGTCCGACACGCACTTAGCCAGTTTTCTGCAAGTAAGTACGCCTTTCAGGCTATGTAAAATCTTACTTAATTAAAAATAATATTATCTTAAATTCATCCATTCACTGGTAGGGAACCCACAGCCTAAGGGTCAGTCCACACCGAGACGTGACGCGAAGCGACGCTGCGCGCACTTTTCAAGATAGTGTACAAAATATAACTTTATTTACTACTTAAAAAGATACACATTTAATTGAGATAATTTGAAACAGTTTCGCGGCGACGCGCTGGGCCTCGAGATGCCTCGCGGCATAGCGCGACGCATCACGAAGCAGCGAGGCGCGGGGGTGCCAGCAACTTCACGATGCATCTCATGACGTGGCGCTGCTTCTTGTGGCGCCGTTTCAAGCGAAGCATAAAGAATTCTCGCATGCTTTTTTCTTCTAGAAAAAAAAATGCGAGAGTTCTTTATGTAACAAAGGTGAGTGCAGGATTTTTTTGAAATTTCGTCTCCTTAAAGGGGCTAAATAGTGGATGAAACTTTGTGTGGAAGTTATCATTTTTGCCAATAGGAAATCTCAGCTTGTTTTCAAATAACTGTCATTACTGATTTCATTAAGGATGTTCACTTCTGTATTTGCAAATCCACCACTTCTTTAAAAATAATTCAAAATAAAAAGGCGTAACAGATACCAATCTGGCCCGAAGCTGATTCGATAATTGTTTCGTTTACCAATTCCGAGCACAGACCACTTAAAATAAACATTAAATCTTACAATGTATGCACAAATTAAAACACAGAATATTTCGAACAATGCGAATTAATTAATCGAACGAAATGAATTGAAAACTGACAATTTTAAAATTCGTTTTAATTTACATTACTTGCATGTTTAAATACCGTTAAGAGGGAACAGGGCCTGCGAATCTCCATACAAATATATTCCGCTTTTTTCTTCCTGAATAATGCCTCTAGAGCATTCATTTTTTTTCTTAAAATCAAGGTCTGCTGTAGACACGTCCCTGTTATTTCTGTTTTTTCAGCAACTTATTGGTAAACAAAATATGATCCTCCAAAAATTACAAAAAATGACCCATTTTTACCGCTGTGATTAGAAGACTACCACAAATTCGAAAAGTTTTTAACATATAAGAAAATGATAGGTGATAAGTATGCGGACACAAGTAAAACAAAGGATAGCTAGTAGCACACTCGTTTATTTGGACAAGCGACACGGCTTATATAGGAGTGGATACAACCAGCCTCATATTACATATATAACATTCCTCCCCGTAGCTTGACAACATAAACATAATAAGATGTATCTAGTAAAATTGTTTGTAATCCACCCTAGGTACAGTTCGCAGTTTTGTTCCGTCACTCATTTGCCTTTTTGACCCCACAGGGGTCTCGCCTGACCTCGCCTCCACGAGAGTTTCATCATGAGTCCCGTCTGATGCCTCATGGAATTCGTCGTCTTCGTCCTTTGATTTGCGAGTCATTGTTTCTGCTGCCACTATTTCACCTGTCTCACTATTCTCCTCCCCTCCTGTGTCTGACGTCTTATCATCCACTGTGAGTATTGGGTTTGGTGGTGAAGTTCCTTGTGGTGTAACGTCTTCAATTTCAATGGGGCAATCCTCTATCCCGTGAGTAATCGTTGCTGTACCTTTGTATGCTATTAATTGATTTTTGTGTTTTTTAATATTACACGAAGTTATATAATCTTTAACTATATATATTACTTTCCCGTATCTTTTAATTACTACACCTTTATTCCATGACCCTTGTTTATTTATGTTGGTTTTTTTATACAAAACATAGTCCCCAACCTTAAAATCTTTGCTAACATTGTAGTCGTTTAACACCTTAGACTGCAAACACTGTTTGTTTTCGACGGTTCGAGTGAGAGTGACTGACGACGGCGAAGGTGGGTTTGGATTGATTAAATCTAATCGCGATCGCAGCTTATGTCCGAACACCAACTGGGCAGGTGAACAGCCCGTTGCCGAATGAACGGAATTCCGATAATCAAATAGATATTTAAATAACTTGTTATTCAATGCCTTGGTATTGTTATTATTGCTTAACAGACAGGATTTTATTCCCTTCTTCACTACCTTTACGTAGCTTTCTGCCTGCCCGTTACTGGCCGGATGATAAGCTGGCGACGTCACATGCGATATTCCGTTAGATGTACAAAACATTTTGAATTCTGTAGAAGTAAACTGCGGGCCATTATCACTGACTATGGTGTGTGGTAGACCAAATCTGGCCATGTATTCATATAATTTATTAATGAGCGTACATGACGTCGTACCTGTCCCCATATCGTAGGCTTCTACCCACTTTGAATACGCATCTACAATTACTAAAAACGAACGATTATGTATTGGGCCGAGAAAGTCAATGTGAATACGATAGAACGCTTGCGGTGGTTGTGGCCATAGCGCTAGCGGCGCTCGCGCTGGTAACTGTCTCAACTGTAAACAAACCTCACAGTCCGCTATCATTTTTTCTACCGCATTATCTATCCCCGGAAACCAAAATCTACCGCGCGCTTCAGCTTTCGTTTTCACGATTCCTAAATGTGATTTATGAAGTTCTGATAATAATTTAATTCTAAGTGTTTCGGGTACTACTACTTTATGTCCTCGCATAATACATCCGTTTTCGTAAGACAATTGAGTTTTACATAAAAAATATGGTTTCATTGATATATCTGATAACCGCTCAGGCCATCCCTTAACAATATATGATAAGACCCTTTTCAATATGGCATCCTTAATAGTTTCATTATGAATTTCACTACGCGTAACTGGTAAACTGCCATCGATAACGAAGTTAACATAGGACGCGCGATCTTCTACCGGTACTAAACTATCGTCGGCTTCGTAGCCGCACCCCCCTCTTAGCGTCGTTAACTCGTGGTCTGGCAGACTGGCGCGCGACAAGTAATCTGCGCTGTTATCACCGCTGCGTATGTATTCAATGGAGTAATTATAACCACTTAGAAACATCGCGTAACGCTGCAGTCTATTTGCAGAAACTTCTGGTATTCCACGATATGGACCGAAAATAGATAAAAGAGGCTTGTGGTCTGTGCGAAGCACAAATGGAATGGCCCTCCCGTATAAATATTGGTGGAATCGTCGCACCCCGAATATAATTGCCGTAGCCTCTTTTTGAAGTTGAGAATACCTCTTCTCTGCGGAATTTAGTGTACGAGAGGCAAATGAAACTGGGCGTTCCACCCTGTCAGTACCTATCTGTGATAAAATAGCACCTAACCCACTGGGCGATGCGTCCACCGTTAATATTATTTTTGCATCTTGATTAAAATGCGTTAGTACCTGGTTTGAGGCTAAACGTTGCTTGATTGCATTGAATGCTTGGTCATGTATGAC
Source organism: Xanthia icteritia (assembly GCA_949128155.2). Classification (NCBI taxonomy): domain Eukaryota; kingdom Metazoa; phylum Arthropoda; class Insecta; order Lepidoptera; family Noctuidae; genus Xanthia; species Xanthia icteritia. The sequence continues at coordinate 8,927,703 of OX421953.2, forward strand.
CTCCCATTTCCATTTACTGCCTTTTTGCAACAATGAGTAAAGCGGGCCTAATATTGATGATGCGTTAGGGACGAAGTTCCTATAATAATTGACTAATCCTAGAAAAGACTGTAACTTATTTACGTTTGTTGGTGTAGGTGCCTCAACGATTGCTTGGACCTTTTGTTTAGATTTACTTAAGCCATTCTTATCTATAGTATAACCTAAATATTCTATTTGGTTCTCAAAAAACACACACTTGTCTTTACGAAGTGTTAGACCTGCGTCTTGCAGTCTTTGCAACACTGCGCTCAACCTCTCTAAGTGTTGCTCTTTTGTATCTCCCGTTATACATATATCGTCGAGCATGCACATAACACCGTCCAACCCTGATAATAAACACTCCATTGCCCGTTGAAAAATAGCCGGGGCACTAGAGAGACCAAAAACTAGCCGCGTATACACAAACAACCCACGGTGGGTATTTATGCAAGTTAAATTCTGAGATGCCTCGTCTAAGACAAATTGCGAATAAGCTTGCGTTAAATCTAACTTGGTAAACTGCTGTCCCCCATGTAATTTTGTAAACAGTTCGTGTGCCGTCGGTATCGGATACTGTTCGATAACTAGCTGCTTGTTTACGCTTACAGAATAGTCTACACACAACCTAATTGAACCGTCTCGCTTTAATATAGGGACAATAGGCGATGCGTAATCGGAGTGCTGAACTGGCTTAAGTACTCCTATACGTACCAAACGATCGAGTTCGTCGTTTATTTTATCTTTAAGTGCAAATGCTATGGGCCGGGCTTTGAAAAAAACCGGCTTCGCGTCCTCTTTCAATTGTAATTTGACCTTATATTTTGTAAATACCCCCAGTTCGTCTGAGAACACAGATGGATACTTAAGTTTCAACTGTTCGGCGATATTATTTGACTGACAATAATTTATTTGTAACATTTGTAATCTAAACATTGAAATAAAATCTCTGCCTAAAATTGGTGGTCCACCATCACGTATCACTCGCACGTTAACTATGTGTGTTTTATTCAAATACGTAATTGGCAATTGTAATGTTCCTAGACAGTTGATAACATGACCTGTATACGTAAATAACCGATCTGACGTTGATATTAACCGAAAGAATTGAAAATGCTTTTTGTAAACCTTCTCGGAAATCGCTGTGACTGCTGATCCGGTATCAACTTCGAACTTTAGCTTTATATTTTGTATCGAAACTATTATCGTCATTGGTTCGCCGCTACGTGAACATATTTTTGTTCTCTTACCGTCATCGTCACTTTCGCTCGAACCGCCTGTTCCTACGAAATTTATTTTTTTACACATTCTTCGTAGGTGACCTTTTACGTTGCACTTTTTACATGTATAGTTAGCAAATCGACACTGAGACGTTTTATGATTTTTATAGCCGCACACGGAACACTTTTCTTTGTTAGCACTGGGTTCGTTTGTGGTCGCGATCTTAAACAGCGCTTCGCTAGACGCTGGCGCCTGCGCCGACGCCGACGATGATGCTGCTGCTCCCTTGCGTGCACTGCGCACGCTCTCCGCCAAATCCACCGCTTTAGCCAGGGTCAAGTCTTGAAGGTCACGCGCAAACAGCTTGTCCTTCTCCGCTCCCGGCAGCATACCCATAACAAAACGGTCACGCAGCGCCTCTTCTACATTCAGAAATCCACAATGTGTAGTGAGGCCACGTAGCCTCGCAGCCCATTGTGAAAATGTTTCTTCCAGACCTTGAGTAGCAGCATAGAAATTATACCGCTCACCAAATCCGCATTTCTTTGGTGTGAAATGCCTGTCGAGAAGAGTGAGTATGTCTTCGTATGGCGTCTGCGTCAGCTCCTTCGGTAAAGCCAAATCGGCTGCCAGTTTGTAGGTGCTGTCTGTGAGTGCACTCAGCAATATCGCCCGTCTTTTCACTCCCTTTGGATCCTGTACACTGTCAACGTCGTTCGCAATGTACCATTGTAACAATCGCTGTTTATAGTTTTGCCACGTATGTACGTTGTGGTCAAAACTCGACAAGATTCCGAAGTGAGACATTTTTATTTTACTTTTCTAAGTCGCGGGTAAGCTCTCGTCGCCACTGATAAGTATGCGGACACAAGTAAAACAAAGGATAGCTAGTAGCACACTCGTTTATTTGGACAAGCGACACGGCTTATATAGGAGTGGATACAACCAGCCTCATATTACATATATAACAATAGGAACCAAGACATACTCTTTTTTTTGAATTTTTTGAATTTTTAAATAATTGAATCGTCTCTGTTTTCAAGGAGAAAAAAGGGGAATACGAAACGTCGATCTCGTCATTTTTTTTGTGATATAATCGGTCTGAGCTGCAGCTGTCTCTATCGCACTCTACGCAGGCAGACTTGAGGTAAGAAGACGGCAAAAGTTTCTTCAAATACCTATTTTCAAATTACTCGCAGCCCCTGTTCCCTCTTAACTCTCGGATTTTTTAGGGTTCAGACTTCGGGTTCAGACGAACAATCAACGATAAAGTAGAACGGTCAATTAATTTTCGATGAACGTGCATAATTATACTGTAAAATTGTAGACTGTGGATTTTTTTAAGATAAGATAAGATTAGACAATCATTTATTTGCTCAAACATGAGTACAATACATACAACACAAATTGTCAGCATGCAAGAGATGTTAAAAGTAGAGATAAAAACGTTTCACGTTCACGTTTGCCTTAAACAATGGCATGCAAATATTAACAAAATAAAGTAAATATGTTGGCATGCAAATATTAACAAAATAAAGTAAATATGTATGTCAAACCGAGTCTAGTTATTTTAAAATGTCATGATAAAATAGATCATTAAAATAATAAACGAATAAAACATGATCTAAATCTCTCATCAAAAAACTCATCTAAATTATAATAGGCTTTTTCTGCTAGAAAATGTATGTATACTTTTATTGAAAGCTACGTCACTTAACTGCTTCCAGCTTTTAGGTAGTTTATTATAAATTGACCATTTTCTATTTTATAAAGTACCTGGTATTGGTTGGCAGGCCTACTCTGTAATGTTTTCCCATAACACTGTTATTTGGAAATATGGTAAAAGCCAATTATTTGTAAAAGTGGAGTTTCTTGTCGGCTCTTTCCATAGGAAACGTGCAGCTAGATTCTGACGTTTCATAAGTGCCCATGTAAGTTTATGTGACATAAAACATTTGATTTTCAGTTGCCTCTTGTTCGATTTCTGCATGAGGAAAAGCTTTATCCCTGCTGTAGCCAGTAGAAGCATTATATCCACTTTGAAAAGAAGTACTTTACAGAAAAAAAAGGCACTCATTACAAATGAAATATTTAATTCGTGACAAATATAATTACATTCTAATGTCTTCTACCAAACTACGACTTCTGCATTTGCTTCAGGACTAATCCTTTTCTTCCTCTAAAACAGACATCACTAATGTGAAGAAAGACATTCCGGTTTTTATAAACTGCAACAAAAAGTAAACATTAGTTATTGGCCGTTAATTAAATAAATTCTACAATTTGATCCTTAGTGATATGTCACCAAGGATCAAATTTTAGAATGTATTTAATTCAGTAAATTGATTTTAAGTCTTAGATAGTCCACTGGATTCATAAGTCAATTTAAAACAGAGATGGATGAAGCAAAGTTTCTTGCCTTTTTGCCAAATTTGTTCTACTACAGCGTGGTCTACTGCTAGTCTAAAGACCATCGGTTTCTATGAACATAATTTAAGAAAGAAAGAGAATACATTTACACAGAATAGACCAGCAGTGCTATTCTCTAAAAATCACACGGTGAAAACCTAGGTGAAGTGAGCTATCAATAGTGTCCATCCCTAGCATCAGTGGGATGACTCTGAGCTCACTTCACGCTCACTTCACCAAAGTTTTCACGGTGAGATTTTTACAGAATAGCACTGCAGCAGGTGGAATGACAGCTCACTTCACGGTGAGATTTTTACAGAATTAAAAAAATAAAAGTTATAAAACTAAACCAACTACAACAAAAAAATCACCTAAAAGGCTGAATAAAAAATCCGGAGTCACACGTGTTATGGTATAAATCGAATAGATTACGTATGACTCCTGATTTTTTATTTGTCTGTCTGTGATGTCTTATTTATACCTTTTTAGGTGACTTTTTGTCGTAGTTAGGTTTTAGTTTTATAACTTTAATTTTAATCGTTTTGAGGTTATAATATATATATATTTTTGGAATGTGCTAATTAAGCCCTTTCATTTGATACCCAACACGACATACCTTTTTTTTTTTTTAGTTCATTGTTGTATGTCCTCTAGTGGGCGCCGTATTCATTTAATGTGACGTTACATAGCCTATAACCAGCGGACAATCAAGACGCTTCTTATGAGGTAACAGATGAACATACATACATTATGTATATACATATACTGGACAAAATCATAACCCGTCTTTTTGCTTTGCCATAGTCGGGTAAAAAGTAAGAAGAAAGAAAGAAAAATATTGTATTTGGGACATGCACAAAAAATACAAAAATTTAAAAAGGAGCATTTAAAACTAACTACATGCGTTTCAAAAACATATATTGGTTGATTGGACGGAATTCCTGCCCATCGATACATAACAAAATGTTATTATATAAGCATATTCTCATGCCAATATGGACGTATGGGATCCAACTGTGGGGCTGTACTAAACCGACTAACATCAAAATGATACAGACATTCCAAAATAAGGTACTCAGAAGCATTGTTAACACGCCCTGGTATATAAGTAATGACAACCTCCCTCGTGACTTAAAAATGGAACCCGTCACCAACATAATCAAAAATTTGCTGAGTCCCACGAACACAGACTCCACCGTCATGTGAACGTCGAGGCAATTCAGCTGTTAGACATCACAAATATAGTGCGAAGACTAAAACGAACCAAACCCTTTGAGTTAGTGTAGTGTAAAAAGTGTAGAAATAATAAATAGTGACAATGACACACATACAACACATGAACAAGGTGTTTTAATTATTATATCAGAATCTAAGAAAGCGAAACGGACCTGTGTAAAGTGCAATAAACACTATTCTAAGTTTTAAAATAATTATCAAAAATGAAGTTAGATTCAAATTGCTTATTAGTCTTAAAGTCTAGATTGTTATTGATTATTAGGAACCAGTTTTTTCCTAAAAAAGCATTAAAAAAACAACTTTACTGACAAAATTAACGCAGGTTTTGAATAAACAAAAAATAAAGACCTGTGCGAGGGCAAAAAGGCTCCTATCTCAGCATAATGCGGTAACATAAAAAAAAAAACACAACGCTGGTATTCTGATGGATCGCTCATATCAACAATTATACATACAAAGCTTACCCAAGTAAAAGTCGGTAAAGACAGCGTTATAGTTCCAAATATGTAGATAGGCATACGTTGACTGAGAGCCATGTTGAAGATCCTGACGTTGGTCTTATGTGTCCGGTTGAAGATGTACCATTTCTCTGTGACTGCCATCTCTAGTAACTCACACTGCAATCATTACAAATATATATTAATTTAAAAGCTGGCTATAAGAATAAAAGAAGACCAAAATAAACTATGAATGAATTCATCGTGTGAAAAATGATATGGCTAGAGAAGGGGTGAAGAACAAAGAACCAAACCAAAGAAATAATCGTAGATACTTGGAGGTTAATACTAAAAGAAGGGGTGAATATTAATAATTGAGTTTTATGGAAGAAGAGTACGTGCTGCGCCAATCACCAATAAACTAAAGCCAGGAATACACCATGCCAGTAACTTTCATAAAGGTATGCAAGCTACTTGCATACCTTTTGTTACACACCCATGTTATCACCAATAAGAAGTTGTCACCTGCCCAACAAAAGGAGTTTATGTTTTCAGGGTACATGTACAGACGCCAGCACATCAACCTACTACAATCTGTCAAATTTCTTTAATAGATTTTCAACTTTATCACTACAGTATAAGGTTCAAAGTTGATTGGGATAATTTGACAGTTTCGGATAGGTTGACCTGCTGGCGTCTGTACATGGGATATGTATTATGTATAAATTCCATCATTATTCTACTGCGAAAAACGGATGGTGCTATCGGCCTTGTATAGCTCCGTCTCTCATTCACACTGGGAAAATGTCATTAATAAGTCATAATACGGCCCCTGGCAACTGAAGGAACACGGGTGGGTTTTAGTCAGTAAGAGTCTGACACGCCCTCCCGCTCCGCCCAGAGCGGGAGAAGTTTCCCACCCAAAAAAAAAAGGGTTCATGTTGTTCATGCGTGAGTTTTTTTATACCACCATAACTTCTAAACGCCTGGACCGATTTTGATGTAAGTACATAAATTATGCATTAAAAAAAATTGTATGTAGTAGATATGGCACATGACTGTGCAAGTTACTGATATGTGTATTCCTGGCCTAAATCTCAGGATATTCTTCAAAGTTACTAAGACCACTTACCTCATTCTCAACTTGCTGTCCCATCAAACAGAACATAAGAACCACCAGTATAAAACAGAACTCATGAACATAATACTTCATTGTGTCCAATGACAATTTATTCTGAAACCGAAACTTTTTGGTTAAGGGGGATGCGTCAGGGTAACCCGCGAAATTCCAATTATAATTCTATAAATAAAGATTTGATACGGCCGCGAATCATATGTAGATTAACAAATAACATGCTACTGGCCTGCAAATTGCAAAAAACGTAAGAAAATTAAAATTAAGTCGCGAAATGAAAAAGTTGAACTGCGGCAGGCGAGGTAACTAAATCTTAGAGTATATCAGATTCGCCTTGTACCTTGTAATTTGTTTTGTGATAGATCCTGAATTCGTTGCTCTGATACATCTGTACTATAATATAATATAATAATGATACTATAAAGAGGTAAAATTCGTTTGTTTGTTTGTATCTCCGGAACTACCAGTCGGATTAGAAAAAATATTTTTGCATTGGATAGCCCAATTCTTGAGAAAGGTTGTAGGCTATGTAACATCACGCTACGACCCTTAGAAGCCGAGCAAAAATAAGAAAACTCAGAAAGAACGCCAAGCGAAAACGAAGTAATAGCGCGGGCGGGAGATGGGATGCGACGCGATGGGTCGGGGGCCGAAATTTTACGTGGACTAAGTCGCAGGCAGAAGCTAGTTTATCATAAAGCAACGTATTCAGGAAATAAAACTCACAGTCTCTTTTAAAGTCCAGAAAAAATCTTAGTCAGATCATGAGGGCCATGCATGTTACTGTCGGAAAAGTTCTTCTGAGGAAAGAACCACACAGATTTGAGTGGATTTGTCCAGGCAGTGCATGCATGTGTCAGTAATCGTGAGCTCTACTCAGAACTGAACTTCTCCTGCCTAACCTGATTAGGAACCAGTGATAGGTTTATAAGGTTTATTATCATAATTGCCCAGTGATTCGTAGCTCCGTATATTTACAATAAATTTAATGTAACTCTAGGTTTTCGGAAATATAATTCACACATAATAATATTTAAAAAGATTGTACGAAAACTCTGCTTAAATTATAATAGACCTGAACACCCGACCTGACATTTATGATTCCGAAATAGCAAACTCCATACATGCATACAGACATGCATACAGACACACTATCTGACATACTCACACACACAATCACAGAGTAACCGAAACAGTGTTAAGTATAGCAATTTAATTGTTAAATTATTGTAAGTTTTTCATTTGTTTCATTTTCTTTTTCTAAGGAGCCTATATATCTTGACGCGACTAGAATCAATTCTATTTTTTGTACATTGTGACGTTAAAAGTGCCTTACAAGGGCCTATTTGAAATAAATGATTTCACTTTGACTTTTATGTTCTCACTGGTTTATTACTCAAATAGTCTAATACTGTCAAAAACTGAACATACCCTGTAAGCCTAGTAAATGCTATGCTAAGTTTAATTTTTTTTTATTTCGTTTGCGCAATGTGACATTATTCTCTGTCCAGGATTGCAATTTCATCTATTTGATAAAAATGCGTGAAGTACCTATTTAATTTGTCTCTACAACCTCTGGAATAATAAAGGTCAACCAGAGTTTAATCCAATATCACATAATACAAGAAATGTTCCGAATTATTACAACAGTCACAAAAATATCTTCTAATTACATTTCAGAATTCTAAATGTTATCAATCCCAGTATTAATTTCTACAAACACTAAAATAACGTACAGATTTCAAAATTCTGAAACGGAATTATACAAAATAACTTATTCAAATAAAATTTAACTTTGAAATATTTCACATCACACTTTAGGCTGTCTTTCCACCAGTAATGTGCGAGGTAGTGGTCAGTGAGGTTAAAGCTATGCTGTAAAACTGTATTATAGTCTATTTGCACTAAAGCTAAGTGGTGTAGAGCAGCGGGTAAGATATGCTATGAAGATGCGCTTTGACCCCGTGTTGAGCTACACGCTCGTGACACGCGTCTTGCGTGAACGACTGCGGAGGCAAGAAATGAAAGAAGTTGTTTAGAGAATGCTACGAATCACCGCGACACGACTTGCGGAGCGGCAGACGGAAACAGGACAAGCGCGCGCTCGTCGCTCGGCGCAAGTCACGTCGCAAATCGCATCGCTTGAACGGGCTAAGCGATCTAGCTGTGCGAGAAAGATGCGCGACGTGAGCTAAGCTATGCATCACTAGTAGTAGGGTAGCGGGACTTCGGCTACTTACTTCATATAGCTAAAACATTCGTGCATCCCTAGCTCATATCCGTTGCTTCAACAAGTATGTAAAAAAATTAGTTTCATTGAACCAGTTTTCTACTAGAACTAAACTCATCATTATCATGCTCTTTCCCTTATCTAAATTTATTCAGGGTCAGCGCAACAAGTCTTCTTCTTGCATACGTCTTCTCTATTAGTCGTCATCTAGGTGGTCCCCTTTCTACTAAAGCTAAGCTATAAAAATCAAACGATCCTATTGGTTGACATCAAACACATCTCTCGCTACTCAGCTTAGCGCATCTCTGGTGGAATGGAAACCTTAATCCTAAAATCAAACTGCTATTAATACAAAAGGGACCGAGCGATAAAATTTAATTATAGTAATTACTAAAGTTTGTATTACTTACCGATATAGCAATTTTCACAGAGCACATACATACTAGCATTATAGCAACTAATATCAATGTTAAGTAAAATGGACGGCAGATAACATTGAGCCGATTGCTGAACCTATAAAAACAGATATTTAGATTCACGATTTGTTTGGTTATTGGAAAGGTTGTAGCGATCATATATTCTAGATTATATTTGTGTATTGCTGTTATAACTAATGTTGGTTTATAACTGAAAATTAAATGATAAGCAAGTTTCGTTCAGCTTGGAATATTAAGAGTAACTAAGGTTTCAAAGTTTCTAAATCATTTTAATTACTTTCTAGGATGTAAACTGTAGGATTAATATTGATAATAGGTAAATGTATAAATATGCATTCCTAGAAAATTTAGAAAACTCTGGGATTTTCTAAGTTATTCGCCTTTGCCTCAGTGATTCTAATTATCTACTTTTTTCATTTCTCTGGTTTATTTTTCACCAACTTACATTGTTAAGTGTTGGTTCTTTTTGATTGCCCACGTTGCTCTTTTTCTAATGCCTTAATGCCAAATCATATACTTAATAATACAACAATTTAGTCTAAAATCTGAATAGTTTTTAGTGACTTTTGAATATAATAAAATAAATACCTTTTTATCTTCACATAATGATCGATACACTGAGATAGAACTAAGGTGCAGTACGCTTGCCATTTGTCATCTTGAATACCAGTCACTTCCAGTATCAGTTCATTCATGTGTAGAAGTATAAATGTCAGTATCTTTGTTTGTCGAATTACTTGACCAAGTAAAAAGATTATAGTTGATTGCAGACCTGGATAAGCTGTAAGAAAAAGACACTTTACCTCTGAACACTCATATAGTAAGTCCTGTGGTAGAGACTACTGTCGAGTGTACCCCGCGACGAAATTTTGGATATGGGCGCCATATTTACGATGCTATTTACTGTTTTTTTTATGAAATTGCATGAGTTTAGATAAAGTAATATACTTAATATACTGTTTCATAAACTACTATTTTATCATCACAATAGAAGTAATAATGAATCCAGTGGATTATTATCAGTGTAGTATATTTTGACATCACCATAATTGACTGCCTTGTTCCAAGTATAAGCCTCCTCCCTTTTGTGTCATGCTTCCCTGGTCTGTATGAAGTTTACCCGCGAGAGATTTTGATTATAAAGTGTAAGATTTGTGAGTGATCAAATTATATTGTTCAGTCTTTTGTCAATTTAATTGACGAGGTATACGATCTAAACCTCTACTTAAGACAGCTTCTAACCAAATTGATATTAGATCGGTTTATCGTGATTTCAATAGAAATCCTTTTCGAAGTAACCTGGAAACAATTTCCCAGAAATTCATTTTCAACAAAGACTTTACGCAGACATTGATAAATGCTTAGCTTTTTACCTCTGATCTTTGAAACGTGATAGTCACGCGTTTCAATGAACTGTATAATTATCAAATACATTTAAGAATGTTTGAAAGTGAAAATACATTGGTTGGTTAACTTTTGGTGCGCCCTAAATACACAACCCCACGACAAACCCTTCAACCTTGGTGACTCTAAATCTTTTCCCCACGGATCTGGCACGAACTACACACACCTACTCCCGTGTACTTCGAATCAGCAGATGGGTTAAGTAGTCAGTATCTGGTACTTACCAATACAGCACAGGTAACCAGCATAAGCATGAAATATGAACGACACAATATAAACGGAAAAGTCTTCCAAACTCCATGGGAACCACATGTCAAAAGCTGAAATAAAGAACGATGTTATTAGCACTATGAACATCAGTTGACAAGAAATTTCAATTATTCAACAACCCTATTATTTACAGAGAAGACTGATTTTTCCTGTAGATAACGCGAGTATTTCTGTTTTATTTTAAACTGGAGAAATTAAGCATTGAATTTAGTAAAACATTACCTTTTCATTGTATTAAAAGTTAGGAGGAAAATGTCGTGAGGAAAGTTTTGCGTATGAATATGGATGGGCAGAGGAAGACCAAAGAAACGATGAATGGACTCCGTGAAAGATGACATGGCTAGAAAGGGAGTGACTACTGAGATGACGACTAAGAGAGAAGTATGGAAAAAAGACATGTTGCGCCAACCACAAAATAAATTGGGATAAGGGCAGGTGAATAAGAATGATGATGTATTCAAAGCTAAAACTCACCCAAAAGTCGCAAAGACTTATCCTTTCGAACAATCATAATGTAAATTGGACTGCAAAGGTACAGCGTGGCGCACAAAAACACGCTAGCAACATAAGTTTTTAAAAGAATATTTGTGTACTTAAATAACTTCTCTTGTGTACCAACTACCAGTTCTCTCAATTCTGCTATCCTTTCCCCGCCATGATGCACCAGTATAATATGCTTTATCAACGGCATTTCCAACATACCATCTTTAAAGGCCATCTCATCGAGGAAATTTCGAAATTGATTGCGAAAAATGAGGCAGACTCCCAAAGAAATCGTCATGATGACACCAGTAGTCCAGATACAAGCCCCTTGGATGCAGAGAAGGAAATTAGAGAAGTTAGTAACAACAAAACCAGTGGTGAAAATGAAGCAGAAGCAACCAATTATGAAGTTGAAGATTTGCAAAAGCAACCATGGTTTGGAGCTCCAGTGCTGTTTTGCGAAAATGGGAATTCCTGCGAAGGATAGAACGCGGTGGAACGTAAGGAAAGTCTCGTCCATTTTGAATCGGTAAATGATGTTGTAAAAGAATAGCAAGGCGTTTTTATTGAAGATTAAATTGGTACACTCGAGCATACAAGTGGTAATAAGGTGTAAAAAAATCTTACATAAAGTAAAATTGGTGTAGGTAGATTAATTAAATACTTAAGTCTTCAAATAAGGGGTCCCCGAAACGCAACAGTTTTACCTAATCCATCTAACAATTTTAATTAATTCATCCATTAATATTTATGTTATAATTATGTATATTGTGCCGACCTTTTTATTTTTTATTTTAGCATTTATCAGCAGAAACTTGTAATCAATTTATTCAATTTATTTATTTTTTAAAACACCGTAAAAAAGTTAGCAGTAAGATTTTCGAACAGAAAATAAATAATAATTATCTTTGTTAGGTATCCTTTCCTAATATTTAAATGACAACTAGCTTAATATTCACTCCTCAAGTCAAGTGGTAGTCTTGCGACTGTCTCGAAATCTCACCAAAAATATGAAATGAAAAGAAATAGTCAAAATAACACGTCATATTAAAAATAAGCTAGATGAGGTCGGCGTTTCCTATCTGACTACTCTGAGAAGAAAGGCCGAAACAAACTCAGAGGTCGCAGTCTCTTTTAAAGTCCAGACATAATTTTGGTCAGGCAAATAACGTATATATTCAAAATAACACCACCATCGACCACTGTACCTGTCACACCAATCATCTTTAAGGGATATATACTTAAAAAAAATGACAAAATGATATACGACGAACGTGGCAGCGTATGTTATAAATGCTTGAGTGACACCCCTTTGATATTTTGATTTTTATAGCTAAGAAGAAATTCTCTTTGATAGGAACTTGAGTGACAGTGAACCAGTATTTCATATTACTTTACTTTTTGCTATACTTTCCTTTGACTTAAATCAGAAGTATTCTTTTTTAACCCCCGACACAAAAAGAGGGGTTTTATAAGTTTGACCGCTATATGTGTCTGTCTGTGGCACCCACCGTAACGCTTAAACGGGTAAAACGATTTAAATGCGGTTTTTTTTATTTGAAAGCAGGTTTTCTAGCGATGGTCCTTAGATATATTTTATCAAAATCGGTTCAGCCGTTTGAAGATTATCAGCTCTTTTCTAGTTGATGAATGGATGTGAGCACACCTTTATACCTATATTATGGAATGCAAATAAAGATATGAATATGAATATGAGCGTCTTCCACAGGTCTGATCGATTTGAAATTTGGTATTCTGTTACTTCAATGATATTAGAAGAACATAGTTACCTTGAACGGATGCTGCAGCATCACCTGGAATTTGCAGGATACCCAACTCCCTTACCAACATACAGCACAGGTATCGTGTTTGAGCTCATTGGAATGGTCTCAATGAATAGGTTATGGATAGATGATGAACAGGGTCTGGTGATGGAGTAGGAAAAATAAACGAGGAAATGTTTGTGTGGGGGGTTTTAAATGTAAATATAATTTCACTTGTGGTAAGACGTGAAAGAGAGGAGGTACTTTTGCTAAGACTTTTATTATGTTTTAGCTTTCTATTCTAGGCTGTAAATTAACCGTAGTATATAGTTTATAGTACAATAATTTTACCGGGTCTAGTCGTAAGACCGCTTGTCTCAGACCCAGAGGTCTCAAGTTCAATTCCCAGGGGGGGCAAAATTTTCTGCTCGGTTTAGTTGGTGGTGGGACTTGTTCTAAGTCCGGCTGGCTAGCTACCACCATCTTATCTAAGTCTGTCGCCATAACTACAATGTTAATTTCGGTTGTTGTATTTCAGCAGTTAGAAGTAAGATAGCCAGTTCCTCTGTGGTTGAAGATTCCGGGTGAAGCTCAATTTCACCTTTGGCCTGATCATCTCTTACTATCAGGTGAGATTAAGACCAAGAGCTTGCCCGTAGGGGACAAAAAAAATTACATTCTGGGGAATATTTCAGACGCTTCATGAACTAATTTTAGACTGGGTTGGTTTCAATAGAAAGCAAATGGACAAATTGTCAAACCTACTTCTATAGTACAAACTTATTTAGATATATTATTAATTTTTAACCAAAATCTTACTTTTATACAGCACTAAAAATATAAATTCATCATTATCCTAACTAATATGATAAATGCAAAAGTGAGTTTGTTTGTTTATTTGTTTGTTAAGCTTTCACGCTAAAACGGCTAAACGGATTTGAATGAAATTTGGCACATGGGTAGACCATGACCTGGATTAGGACAGGATAATTTTTATCCCAATATTCCTACGGGATCGAGACTTATGCGGGTGAAACCGCAAGGCGCAGTTAGTTGTTTTAAATTTTTTGAGAAAAATAATTACGGCCTGAGGCGAATTATAGCAATCTGCGCAGAATCTTTTGCTTTTGTTCTTTTAATAAAATTATTATTAAGTTTTAATTGGGAGGCTCATGTAGCCGGATTTATTAAGAAAATAAATTAGTTGATTATTTTTAATCATATTTCTTCCTACTTCGGTATACATATTTCATGTTTTCCAACATTAACTTTTGATTCGGTAAGTCAAAGAGATTCAAAGAATATGCCGTCGTGAAAAGATTTGGTAGTTTGTTAGCTTTATTCTAGTTTACGGCACAACACAGTGCCGCGGCACGGACCGCCGGCTTTTGCCGAGCGGCACTCCTTTGTTTGGCGGCTCCTTTGTGCGGCAAGCCGGGCGCACCGCGGTTTGCCCGGTGGCAAGGCCGACTTGGAAACCATGATACTTAGCTCGTTTCTTAATTGTCCCATATCCTTTCAGTTTTTCTTTACTTGCGCTGCCACAGAACAGCTGCGACTATTTATTGATCTTCATCTTATTTTCGTGTCGATGATTATTTGTTTGGCTGCCACGTTAGTCTACTGATCGCAAGCGCTACTGCTGATCATGAGGTCCTGGGTTCGAGTCCCAGGTCGGGCAACGTTTTATTGGGTTTTTTCATTAGGAATTTCTCAGTAGCAGCCCGGAGTCTGGAATTGTGCCCGGTTGATGGCAATAAGCTCGCCGTCTATTACATGGGACTTAAACATAACTGGCTAAATGTGAGTGTACCGGGTACATCTCTGCCGATCCCTTCGGCGAAACAAGGTGTGATGTTATGTTAATGAATGTCATGTTACGTTAGTCCTCTACAAAATTCATCATGCACTACTTACATTCACAAAACAGAATTCACATAAAGAATACCCAACTTTAGTACAAGAAAAAAACAACAATACCCCGATTTCCCGACTTGCCACCTAACCCTGCCGTTCTATTCACTCCTCTCTCTACGGAGACACCATTCGTCAGTCGTATACAAATATCATAAATCTAATATCTTTGTGTTACTGTTATTTTTCTTCCACGCGAATTTTCCGTGACTTTATTCACTATGTGCTGGAGTGATTTATGTGTCGGTACTCAATAGAGTGGGCTTCGGCTTATTAGCTTGATTACGACAGTTTCTATGGAGTCTGTGTGAAAATATTTTTTTTTTGGCAGAAGTTGGAATTTTGATGTGCTGAAAAAATGTATTGTGTGCTTTGTGGTGTTTCACATTCGTTTCAGTCGCGGCGTACGTAACTTGGTAAGGTTTTGGCGTATGTACACTTAATGCAACAAAAACATTGACACTTTTATTGCAAGTCATTACTCTATGGTTATTGCCATATTTTTTTTGGACATATCTCTTAAAGCCATATTAGACTATCATAGAAATATGATCAGAGATGGACGAGTATATGAAGAACCTATGACGGTATAATAACCACATATTATTCATATTGTCCATGATCATAGTTAAGGGATCCTATTTGACAGCAAGCGTATAAATATGATCATATCCGTATAACCTCAAAAATTGCTAAATCAAACACGGGTAAATCGTTATCCATCTTGATTAAGTATGACGTTTATATGATCATAAGTATAATATGTAAACATGAAGTATAGTATCATTTAACTATGATCATAGAATTTGACAGATTCATATGAAATCATATTTGTATGATAAATATATGATAGTGTAATTGGGGCCTTAAGAAAAACAAGCGAAAACGAATTCTGCGCATCTACGATTCGTCCCAAGTTACATACCAGCGATTATATCCTAGTGTAGTATGATAAATATAAATTATTTTGATATGAATAGTCAAAGAATAATATAACAAAACATTTGTTAAAGGCCACTAGTGCACTTTCAGGACCATTATAATTGTTGTTGGAGATCATCTACTAAGACATTGCTTTGGTTTGCGAGGTGTAGTAATTACAAATTAAACAGCAGCCTCTTTACTGCTAAAATACATCTATACAATAATAAAATCGACAAGGAGGATAAGGCACCCGAATTAAAAAAATGTAAAGGAGATTGAGAGTGAGAGATAGAGAGCAGTGGTGGTTCAGTGGTAACGGCCCGACTTACCAGTTCTAGGTCGTGGGTTCAAACCCAGGCAGACGCTTTACTTTGTGTGAATAATTTCATCAGTACTGCTCTCCAAACGGCAAAGGAAAACATCGTGAAGAAACCGGCATCCTAGAACCAAATGTTCGAAGACGTGTGACATCTACCAACCCACACTGGGCCCGCGCGGAAGATTACAGCCCACTCTCTCTCGAAGAGAGGTGGTCATCCTGCAGTGTCCCAGCAGTGGGGACATTGCAGGATGATTATGCAAAGAACATTAAACTTACTGCAGTAGCGGTAATTTTATATGTGGAATTACAAGACGTATACAATATTAATCTCGAAGACTAGCCTTGAGTATACATATTTTTAGTTTTGTTTTGTCAAGATCTTCCGCCAGACTTACACGTTACTCCCAGTTTCTAAAACGCTAATGAAGCCTTTGTTCAGTCAATCTAATGCCAATTCTCATGCTTGGGAGATTGGCTGTCAGAAATAAAAACAGCCAATCAAATAACAGCAGTCAGAGATTAATGGCGCCGTGTTACAAGGCGGGTCACTCGTCGAGTTACCTCATAGCCACCACGACCACACTGTGAGGAGTTGTACTGTTGTGGCTTTGACTAAACATGGTTATAGAATCAAACCTCCGCGGATTTATTATAAATAAATGGCATAAATATGTGACATTGATTTGTACCCTCGGCATTCCTGGTAGGGTCTGTCAGACCCACCTCTGCACATAAACTGTTGTTTTTAAGTCAAATTTGAATTTCTTGCCTAACCGCACTCAGTAGCTGGCCTTTATGAATCGCTAGACGCCCTCCGCCTGCTATCTCAGTCTGGAGCACGCTCCCGTAGAAGGTAGTAGGACGTGCGTATAGTTCGAGCGGATTTCTATTAAGTAATGTATGTTAAAAGAGTAACGAAGTCGTAATTTTTGTTAAAAAACGCTACCGAGTACATGTAGAAAAATAAACTCAAACTCAAACTCAAAGCATTTATTTCAATTAAACCATTTACAGGCACTTTTGAAATGTCAAAGAGTCGGCCAGTTAGTCAGAAAGTTGAAGCTAGTTGCCCATTCCAAACGTAGATCTCTATGGAGAAAAATGGACAAGAAACTCCAAGGACACTCTTTTAATGGTTTCGGCGTTTCTTTCTCTTAGGTAAAAATACATGTTGTTGATACACCCCTAGTAAACACTAGTACATTATAATAACTTATTTATCTATTTTTTTTTGAAAAATAACAAGTTAAAAATCCGGGTCTGACAGACCGGCCAGGCGTACCGTGTAACTTTTTGCCACCACGCATGACGAGGGATAAGAAAAAGAAAAGCTTTGAGACTCGGCTCCCCGAACTGACAAGCGCATGTCATGAAAAAGTAAATGTAAAAAATTTCTTCATATAAATAATTATTCGAGTTATATCAAAAAAAGTGTTTGATTAACAATCCGCTACTATACTAACGGACAGTTATTAAGTACCGACTAAGTAGAAGAAGAATTAATAAAAAATAACTTGGCATGAGATTAAGTCACCTCGTTTTTAGGCTGCAGAATAAATCTATTACCTTTTACAACAAACTCAATAGTTCTGCTAAATCCTTTTTCAAGCGCAAATAATCGTGTATTTCCTGGTGCTATAAATAACTTAGGTTTCCATTACACAGGACCATTGATATAATTCTCAGTAGTAGCAACAACTGGTATGCAAATGAACTCGCCAGTTCATTCGGTATGACAAATGGTCGCTTCGCTTCGGAGACTACTCGCTATTATATTCATTTATTAACGTTCTTTCTCATTGTTGCATTATTTTGTTTAATATGATGTATTAGTTTTGGTTGGGTAGCTCAGTCTTAGCTAATGTTGTTGCTAGTGTACTAGGTCGTGATTGTGTAATCATTTTTGTTTTCACTTTTTATACAGACACATTTTTTTAATTATGCTAACGTTTTTATAGTCTCATCTTCTTCGTCAATGCTGATGATCGCGACCACATACGACGCGTCTCCCAGCTATGCGGTCTTCTGCAGTGTGGCTCGCTTGGTAAATGCTGACTCCAACAGCCCTCTTGATCACGTCTAACCACCTTGCCGGTGCTCTGCCTTGAGCACGTTCTTCCACCCGGCCCAGAATCATAAGCTTTCCAGAGCATGCTTAGATGAACGTATAACATAAAAAAGCTGAGGGTACGCTGTTGGCATATTGTTTTTTTACAGTAGAGTGCCTTAAAGGATAAAGGTCTTTGAATCTAGGAAGAATCAAGGAATATGTTGAACACATATGTCAGTTATAACTGGTACTTCATAATTATTTTTTATGCGTTATCATCAAGTCTCTGTTTTCTAAGAAGGCATGAAACAAGAATAAAAAACAAAATACTATCAATTTTTTGCTCTAAAAAACTTAGGGGTCAACAAACCACTGCATAACTCACAGACAACTGTGAATCCACTCCATCTTATAGAAGAAAGGGCGTGAACGAACAACTAAACAAGATTTATTCATACGCTACACAACGACACCCGAATTCACATACATTTGGCAACAACCCAACTACAAATAAGAAGAAGATAGATTCGAAAAACGAATTAACTTCCAAAACAGTGGAGTAGTACAAATATTTTTATATTTTTCTACATTGTGATTCGCCCCCCAGTGGGGCTGCAATAACATGCTGGTTGGCAATCCCTTGAATACAGTGAAAATAAAAATATTATTCCTACTGTTTGGATTGGTTAGGGAATTGTATAGAGCTGTTTGTTCGAATCTCGCGATATAATGATAAACAGTTTATATGAGTAACTGTTGAGAATTTGGTGCTCTTTACTGCTAAACTGCGAAACTGGTTTTGTTTAAACTTTTTTTCTTTTTAATAGTTTTATCTGAAAACAAAAGTTAATAAATTACGCATGGCAAGAATAAGTAACGGAATTGCAAGAAAAGCAGAAAATGTTCTTTGTGGAAATTAGCTCAATCATCTACCATATTTTTGAAGGTAAGACAAGAAGAGTATAGCTGAGACTTATATTGTCCGGGCTAAATTGACGATGGACTGATTCCGCTTCTAATACAGTCACATCCAGATTAATCACGTGTATCATCAAAATCGCACCGGAACGTCAACTTCAAGGCGTTCGTCGTGCGAGTACCGATCTGTTATCTGCCCCTCGTCATGGAAGAAGACTTTTTGCCGGGTGTTCCGTGGAACGATGGGGACGTGGTATTCCGTAGCTTCCGCGGACAAGTTCCACAGAACAGCACAAAGTCAAGCTAGTGCCAAGTGAAGTGCTACTAAAATAGTCTAAGCCTTATTTATTAACATAAGTTTTTGTTTATATTAAAATATGTATGTTTAGGTTAAGATATTTTTCTATGGGCCGGTGTCGCCTGAAATAAATGGTATTATTATTATAATAATTATTAAAATCATCATTAAAAACCAAACCACTTAAACAAGATCCTACCAAGTTCACATGCACCTTAACAAGCACAACAAAACTAAAAACAAATTTAATGATTGTCGTTTACTACGTTTATCTCCTCACACACTCAATTTCCTCTAACTGCATAACTTACTTAGCAAGTTCTTCATAATGTGGATACAGAATAGTACAGAAGGTCAGATATATACAACGAGCGACACGCACACATAGATGCGTACGTGCGGCGATCTCAAACGAATGCCAGTCGCGAGTGCACTGGCACTCGCTGTACGTGAAGCGTGTCTATAGGTGCGTGCATTTTCGTTCGCTTCATGGAGCCGGCCTTCTGTACCTATCTATTTTTGGTGTGGAATATAGCCATGGGCGTTCTCTTTGTGAATGCTGCTAAGGACTTAGTGTGAGTATAGATGTCATAGGATTTTTTTAAATAAAACGTTCGTTTTTGTTGTTGCGGTAAACAGATAACAGTCGCCGAGGTGTATCTCACATACATTTGTATGGTGATTCGCACACTTTGCTACCGGTATCCTACGCGTCCGCTACTAGTCTCACGGTACCCGCCGTATCAGTCGCCCACGCGTCCCCTACGAATCTCGCCAAAATGGCGGCGGAACAGCAGTTTAATATTAAATTTGTTGAAGAAATAGAAAAATATCCATGTATTTAAAATAGGCGACTGAAGTATCGTCTCTTACAAGTATCGTAATATATAAAGGGTTCAAGTCTCTTCAATTTGATGTTTAATTTGACGTAGTGAAAAGTGTGAAAACTTTCAAGTGCGAGTCATTCTCGTGCTATGGACGTTCTGCACAAGAACACATGCACGTGCTCTATACTAATCGCAATTATATCAAGTACTTAACTAAGTTTTTTGGTTTATCCTACTCCGCCCTACTTCTGGGCAAATAGGCCTCTCCCAAGTCCTTCCAGGAACTCCATTCCCACGCCACCTCAAACCAGTTCTCGCGGTACGCATCCAGATTATCTCGTCACCTCTTTCTGAGCCGGCCTCGGGCGGTACCGTCCGTCTTCAGGCACCCATTGAGTAGAGACTTTTGCCCAACGGTCATAAGCTGATGTGACCCGCAAGTAACTACGTCAACACACATTTTTTTACAATGGACCACTAATATTTTATTAATATTTTTTCCTCAAAAAAAGAGCTAACAGTGGTATCACCAACTCTATAAACATGCTATTTGTGTTTCTATCTAAGTTAATGTGGTGCTTAGAGTATCCTTGATTTACCGATTTAATATCACAAATGTATTGATTCCTACACATCTCCTTGCGCATCATTTATTGTTACGATAACTGTAAATAGAATATATTCTAGTAAATCTATTCTAATAAAACAAGCTGAAGAGACTGTTTGTTTGTTTGAACGCTGTAATCTCTACAACTTCCAATCGGATTTGTAAAATTCTTTTGGTTTTTCATAGACCAATTCTTGAGAAAGGTTAGGCTATTTAACAGCACACTATGACCCTTAGGAGCCGAGCAAAAAGAAAAAATGTCAGAAAGAACGCTAAACGAAAACGAAGTTATAGCGCGGGGGGCGATGCGGCGCAGTACAGGGTCGGCGGTATAGACACCAGCACATCAACCTACTACAATCTGTCAAATTTCTTTAATAGATTTTCAACATTATCACTAACGCTTAAGGTTCAAAGTTGATTGGGAAAGTTTGACAGTTTCGGGTAGGTGGCCAACCTACCCGAAACTGTAAAATTTTCCCAATTTGCTGGCGTCTGTACAAGAATTTTCACGCGGCCGAAGCTAGTAGAATATATTTCTGACGTCATTCTGTTATCAACGATTATGATACATGAGTCATCTCCTTTTTATGTAAGAGGTGATAAAAGGGTTTTATGATGAAAATAAGGAGAAGCATCTCAACGAATGTCAATCATAAAATTATCATGCATGACGAATGTTGATTATGATAATCCAAGATACTTTAGCAGAAGCTGAGAAAGCAGTATTAATCAATACTTAGACTGTGAAAAACAAGATGGATGGACTAAGTGAGAGATGATAATTATGAAGGAAAAGAGAGTTAAGACTAACTAATTTCATCTCTCTAACTGACCGACTCCTTGACAATTCAAAAGTGCCTTTAAATGGTTTAATGGAAATAAGGTAGCGATAAATAAGATAAGGTAACGATGTAAAAGAAAACACATTAAGTTGACTCCAAATAACAGAACAGTGACCAGGGCAAGCAAAAAGAAACGCTTCAATTCATCTCAATCTTGATCCATCTACTTTCGAATAATTTCCAATACATTAACATTCATTTATTCACCAACACACAACAGATTTTTATCTCAGTTACCTTGAATACAATCCCAACACAATAATTCTTTTCAAAATGATAGACAGACAACCCAAAAATATCAAACAAAATTCCCTTTACAAAGCCAAGAATAACACTATACTTAAGACACTAACACACTTCAAAAACTTAAAGGAACCTTTTCTCTCCCATTGTGGCCGTATAAAAAACCATTGCAACCAAAACAACGAATTCATATACCCCACATACATTTATTTTATTGTTACGAGCCTAAACACAAAAGCTATACAGTTATATGGAGTCACAATATCTGAATAACACATCTCCTTTGCTGAAGAAATCTCGATATCAGCGAGACAAGTGAAGGCAAACATAATAAATCATATCCTGTAGTTTTGGGAGGAGTATTCTTCTTAACTTCGTTCGATATAAGTCGTGCTAACGCAAAAATACTATCTTGTTGGTATTTACACATTTCCTGAGTTATTTCAGAGTGTATGTGAGAATAAGGTGTGATAACTAAAATTAATCAAAAGCAAAATGTTTGTTTTTTTTTTATGGATCATTTGTCTGTATTAGTCTGTAATTTTATTTTATTTATTTATAATTGTACACCAACAGCTTCTGTATACAAAATATAAAATAACAGTAGCTAACAGTTATGTGCTTATACAGTTGCCAATAACAGGTGAACCAACATTCTCAAATACAGTGATAACCGAGGTAAAAACGAAATGAATAATTTTTTTATAAAAATTATGTGATAACAAACTATGTAAACAGAAATATAAAATTATAATTTAAAAGTTAAAAAGGTTGCAAGAAATACTTACATACTAATACAAAGAATCTTTAGATTGTGCGGGTTGCGTGCTTTGGGACTTAACAATTTGGCTTAAATTATTATTTCTCTGCACCCAAGGACAACCCCCGGTTGGTGTAGGACTATTGCAAGATATGCAAAAAAAAATTGTTCTATAGGTTTGGTTCGCTAAAGTAGACTTGGTTACCTACCTACAACTATATATGGCCACTGTCTGATCAATGTTTTATATTATACACGGATAAAATGGCATTAAAAATAATTATGATTAAAGCTTCAAAAGTATTAAAATCTGATGTTACTTACTAATGATTTTAAAGCTTAAAAGCAGCTTTAAAAATAAAAGGCTTACAAAAATATTAAGACTTTAATAAATGTACATATTAAACACTTCATTAAAATAAAATGTAAAAAATATCCTTCAGTTACCGTCCGTAATAGTACCTACAAAAAATGGCTCGTTGGTAACGCAAATACTTCCACCCAAAAAGTAAGTCCCACGTAAGTTCCTGGACTAAGCAGTTCTAAGACCGCAAACTGAGCGCCAATACCACCATCTGTTAAGCTGATCTCACCCATTTTATCAGCCCTTAAGTCCAGAATTTGTATGGCATTTATCATTTCTTGTTTCGAACAATTCACGGTAAAATTATCAACTTTCATCCATACTTCTGGGCCCTGTTCAAAGCTCTTGCTATATATTAATTTCGATTTCAGATCTGGAAACCCAACGAAAAAATCACTGCAACTTATACTGACGATGTAGATAAAATTTAAAATTGTAATCTTCAGAACCATTATGCGTTTGTTCTCAATGATGATAAAGTTAGAACTGACTTGAAAGTAATTAAAATATTAATTGTCTAACAGAGGTTACATCATCATATATTGTTTCCTAACATTGTTTCTATGAACGGACAAAAAGGTAAATATTATTTGTTATACTCATAATATATAATATAATACAAACAGTTTAGAATACATCATAATAATGTGTGTAACTATAGCTTTCTAATGGGTGATAGAATAATTCTATCTATTCCAATATTAAAGGCATAATAGCTGCAATCAAAGTTCGCAGTCTTAATTTGCCTGCCACAAAAACTTCGTAAATATGTGCCTGTTGGGGAACTTGAACTTGACTGTGTTAGCTGGAGTGACCTTACCCCAGCTTCCTCATGCAGTACAGGCAAAACAGTAAGGTTAGGGTTTTGGATTATTGTCAGAAAAATAAGGCATAATAGCTGCATAAGGAAGGAAAGAACTGAACGATAATACTTAAAAAGTGTTGAAACTAGGATCAAACAACTGTGGGTAAGCTGGAGTGACGGCACCCCAGCTGCCCATGTCATATCTTCCAAACGAACAAAGATATGATAATGTATTATAGGTCAAAAATTAATACATAATATGCCATTACCAGCAAAATTTTCAAATCTCTGGTCAAAATACTCTATAAGTTAGAAACAGATAACTGATGTGTGTATTTCGAATCAGAAATGAAGAGATCCGCAGGAGAACCAAGGTAACCGACATAGCCCGAAGAATTGCCAAACTTAAGTGGCAATGAGCAGGGCACATTGCTCGCAGAACAGATGGCCGATGGGGCCAAAAGGTTTTGGAGTGGCGACCACGTACCGGACGACGTAGCATTGGAAGGTCTCCCACAAGATGGACCGATGACCTTGCAAAGGCCACAGGAATCCGCTGGATGCGGGAGGCACAAAATCGGTCGAAAAGGCGGTGCTTAGGGGAGGCTTATGTCCAGCAGTGGACGTCTTTCGGCTGAAATGATGATGAAATATGTCTATTAATGTTATATTAATGAAAATATCAAACGTAGAGTTTCAATTTAAAGGTCAAAATTTTAGGCCTAATTTTGCTGCCAAAATTTTCAAATCTCTAGGCCTCGTTATTTCCACGTCATCAACAAAAATCAGTTACGCGCCAAAAAATTCAAATGATTACCTCGGAGCAGCTAACGAGCGCCGTTGCCGTTCCGTGCGCTACGTTATTGCAACCAAGTTTGCACTTAGCAAGGCTTATATTAGAAATCATTATGCCTTAAAAATTGGCATAGGTAGAATTATTCTATCACCTATGAGGAAGCTGTAGTTACGTACACATAATAATAATATTACGTAATTTCCTAGGAATACGTTTAAGATGTTGAACCATATATAGAAACTTGTGAATTGCCGTGAACTAGAAAATACGACATCATATTGTGCTAATTTGTGCCCTATATAAAATCACCATGTTTCCTGATCCATTCATTTGTATTCCAGTATTCGTTTACTTATCATGTTTAATATTTTTATTGTTAAAGCCAAAAACTAAACAAAAAATGTATTTTAAAACCTTAATATTGTTACCTTCGTTGTTATATTTAACATTAGTGGAATCCAACGATATAATGCTTGGAACGGCGACGCCATACTCGAAGAAGATATACAGTGCTGTCAAAATTGCGGACCCTGCGTTATGGCGCAGGGAAGACGATGTAATGGTTAGCAGCCCGAACCACGAACTGATAAACGCTGTATACATCACAGATCTGAGACCCGATAAAGAAGGAGAAGCATATATAGAAGCTGGAGGACTTGGGAGCAAGACAGTCACAATAGCCTTAAAGAGTCCATCAATTTTAAGAGGATACAAATTCGCTATTGAAGTTTATGCTCAAAACATACAGCCAGGATATGCTCCAGGTATTTTACCAGTGCAAATAGGATATCCACAAGCCAGGCTAAGTGGAACTGGAGGCCAATACCCACATACATATAATACTGGATACCCTGGATACCCCACTGGTAGTATCTATCCCAATAGTTATGGACATTATAAGAAATGACGTGAATGTGATAAAGTGTTTTACAAATATTGTGGTGATGACGTGACTATCATTGTGTATTGAAGAGTAAACATTCAATTATTTTGTGATGTCATATATTGTAAAGTAGTCGTAATATAATGATGATGTTCATGAAGATCATTTCAATTAAAATAGTGTAATTGGTTTTGTTAGTAAAATAAAATCAACAATTGATGTTACACGTGTTTCAGGACCAAATTCTTCTACAATTGTTTCTTACCTAAAAATAAACTTTCGTTTGTTTTTCTTTATTTTCTTTTATTTCGTTCCAATAACTTGTAGGTACTTGATCTTTTAGAATAAAAACAGGTTTTTTGTCTTAACAAATAACATGTACTTATAAGGGCTGATTTCACTAATGAAACTGAACGCGATCAGCATTTCTAAAACGCGTTTAAGAGCTGTCAGTGTCAAAATTGTTATGCAATATTGTACACTAACAGCTCTTGAACGCGTTTAGATGTGCTGAACGCGTTCAATTTCATTAGTGAAATCTGCACTAAGATGGTCACGCAAAACTCTCTAGGGTGTGTATACAATATGTAAAAAAAAACCCTATCCCATCCAAAAGGAGCACATAGGTACTGCAATAACATTACCAAAAAGTATTTTTTTTTTATTATTATTGAAAATAACAAAGTTATTGCTAATTAAAAATCTCATTTTTAGTAACAAAATTACCCCAAATCCATGAAAAATTTGCAAATTTTCAATAGAAGTCATAAGCTATGACTTGTAGACACCCGCTAAATGACAGCCGCCCGCGTCTCATGTAATAACCCGCTAAAATTCCCCATTTAAAAAAATGTGAACCTTTTGTTTTACCCTCAAAAATTACCACATAAATAGATTCTCAATAACATGCGTGCGAAACCTAACAACACCTTCACGGATCGGACGGTTTAAAAAAAATGTTACATATAGTTTTTGAGGATACTTATGGTTATTTTCTAGAAAGAAAGAAGAAAGAAAGAAAACTCTTCTTTCTTTCTTTTTTCTTTATTTTCTAAATATTACAGCCCGGCTTTCGTAATATTATTTCCTTGACATTCAACCAAAAGCAAATCTCATCAATAATTATTCAACACCATCCCTTACATTTTAAAATGTACAGCCATATAACCCACTCAAGCTAAAACAGGAACCGGATATCTGCGAAACAAAGGGACAATAAAATCTTAAACAACATTTATCTGTCGCGTAGATCAGATAATGGTACTTACACCACAGTCCCACATCCAGTTGCGAGCCACATTATTAATATTCAGCATGCGCGAAAATGATTTAATACCTGCTACGTTGCAGTTTCGAGTAGTATTGACACAGAATAGTTCCTACGGAAGGTCGGCTCCATAGAGAGAGCGAAAACCAGCGCACGCACACATAGACGCGTACGTACGGCGATCTCAGCCGAATGACAGTAGCGAGTCGCGAGTGCACTTCCACTCGCTGTACCTACGTGAAGCTTGTCTATGTGTGTATGTTCGTTTTCGCTTGTTGTTTGGAGCCGACCTTCCGTACCTATCTATTTTGTGGCACTATAGAGAGAATAACTCTCCGTACATTGTCGAACGTGTCCCTGTATAAAATATTACTTACCTACTGTTCCGTTCAAATTGTTGTCAATATTTTTGATGAATGTGTTGAGTTACATCTGTGGTTGTTTTTACTGCGGCAAAGTCCAAAGTATGGTAATGTTTTCTTGTTGTTTTTCAGGAAAGCGAGCTGAAAATCATTTTCGTTAAAATGTTTGCTTTACATCTACATCACTTGATATTTTTCGGATCAAGATAAGTCTGTACATACAAAGAAATAAAGAAAGAAAGAAAAATGCGTTTATTGGCATTACAGCAAAACAAAAATACACCTAAACTATAAAAACAGAAAACAATGATTATGATGCCAAAAGGGCCTCACCCCAGCATAATGTTAGATGATAACACAGTGTACCATCTGACGCTGATTTTCAGCTGCAACCAATACAATACATTTTAAATTTCATTTCATTTCATTATAATGAAAAAGTAGAAAAAAAAATGTTTATTCTGCACAAGCTAAACGCACATTTAAATTTAAAGAAAAAAAAAACACAATTAGACAAATACAAAAGTAGCCAAAAGCCTCGTATTCAACCAATAAATAAAGGCTTGAAAATGTTGTTCAACGGTTGATGTCAAGGCCACGGACCAAAGACAATATTCCGTAATTACTATTGCGACATTACGTACTCTGTGGTTGCGACATTGGCAACAAAAACAAAATGCCGATTGCAGATCATGAGATTATGAATCAAAACATCTCATTAGCTTTAACGGTTATAGACCATTCAATAATAATCTATCAATAATGCAAACTCAAACCCAACCAAACTTATTACAAACAAAAGAAAAGAGTTACTGAAGTCCTGTTGCACAGTAGTTCTAGATACATTGCCACTCAATATTATCGTTGGCCAACCCTCGGACAAATCCACTCGATACGCTGAGAAATTAAAACGCTTTGGCAAAATGAGAACAGCTATTTGCCCGAAGCTGTGAAAGACTTTAGGGTTCCGTATCAAAATAATAAAAAAGGAACTCTTATCGTAACTAATATATAAACACGAAAGTGAGTTTGTTTGTTTGTTTCGCTTTCACGCTAAATCGGCTGACCGGATTTGGATGAAATTTGTCACATGAGTAGGCCATGACCTGGGTTAGGACTAAGGATACTTTTTATCCCGGTAGTATGTCTCCATAGGATAATTTCTGACTTCCACGCGGATGAATCCGCGGGCCAAAACTAGTGATCTATACAATAAATAAAAATAAAGTGCTGTTCGTTAGTAAGCGCATGCTTGAACAGCACTTTATTTTTATCACAAATGAACAACACTTCACTTCTGAACGGCTGCACCGATTCCGCGAATTTTTGTTTTATATTCGTAATATGTTATGCTGAGTGGAAGCCTTCTTGTCACAGTCATGACGTGCAGCTGCCAAATATTTATGTTGTTTATATTTTTGTTATTTATATGTACGTGTCTCTGTGACAAATAAACCTTTTTTTCTTTCTTTCTTTATTTATTTATTTATTTATTTAATACTTCAAGCACACAAATGTACAGAGGCGGACTTAATGCCATGGGCTTTCTTTCTTTCTTTCTAATAGTCCGGATCGGGTTCCTACGGAAAGAAAAATCGGAAAGTTCCCGGAAAATATTAAAATTCGGTCTTTTTTACATGACTGCCCAAAAAGGAGTGTAATGTTTTCATTTGTATGAATTCTTGAAATTTTGATAGGATAATCATCTGTCGGTTCAGCTAGTCTATATAAAAAATATAAAAATAAAGTGCTGTGCTGTGGTAGGCGTATCACTTGAAAATGTTCGTAAAAGTCCAAACCAGGTTTTTACGAGAAGATTTTTTTTTAAAGTTGACGTTTAAGTGCATTTTCTATGGGAATTTTGTATGAACTATTGAAATTTGGACAGGACAACGTCGGTCAGGTCAATTTTAATAATAATAATCACTTTATTGTCAGGCAACTAAGGGCCATAGATAAAAAATACACAAAAGATTAGATAACTAAAAAAAAAGTCGCCCCGCAGTTCCGGAAATAAGCTGTTATGACACAGCTTAGTTCCGGAACTACTTATGGTATCGATTAGAAACAGTTATGAAAAATGTTTATCCACTTATACTGCCAGATAAAGAACTGAAAAAATACCAAACAATTGAAACAATCTGGAATAAATCGAGTTGATGACAGAATAACATTTAAGTTTTTTTTTTTGTGAAACGGGAAAATATATTTCTTCCAAAAGGAACGGAACCCTCAGTGCGCGAGTCTGACTCACTTTTTGTCTGTTTTTTTTTTCACTGTTAATAAAGAGGTCCAGGTAGTGTCTGCTGACTCGAAATCTTTTTATTGGACCGGTCCTAAATGAATTTTGGGTGTGAGCTAATATTCTTCACTAATTCGTTTATTGTAACGAGTGGATATGGATGGAGAGTTTTGCTAATCGAATTTGGAAGAGTTTTGATTATTCTGACTTTTATGAAAAGGGTCGTGATTGGATTTAATAAAATCTTACAGTCGACTGTGTCATATTCTTCTACTGCCTTAAAATTAAAATTCTCTCTAAAATTAAAATTCTCTCAACACGGTGAAGGAAAACATCGTGAGGGAACCGGCATGTTCTATAAAATTCGAAGACATGTGACATCTCCCAACCCGCTCTGGGCCCGCGTGGTTGATTACGGCCCACTCCCTCTCACACAGAGGAGGACAGTGGGAACATTATAAGCTGATTATGATGATGATGATAATTTTTCAGTCTAGCTCAGCCAGCTTTTTCTCAGCAATTTTTTACCCGGTGTCTGGATTTGTGCCCGGTTGATGGTCATAGGCTCGCCCCTATTACATGGGACTTAAACATAACTGGCGAAATGTGGGTGCACTATGGTGCACCTCTGCTTCGGGGAATACAGCCGTGTTGTTATGGATGTATGTATGAATTAAAACTTATTGCAGCGGAGAATAGAAAATAAGATCAGCCTCTAAAGCTTTAGCTTTACTGCAGTCTTTTGTTTTTCACGTGCCGCTTGACAGATCTCCTCTAAAAAGCAGCCATATACTGCCACAATCACCACCCTTGGCAAATTGATGCTCAATAGATCGATCTATCAGCCTAGCCTTTTCCCAACTATGTTGGGGTCGGCTTCCAGTTTAATCGGATGCAGCTGAATACCAGTATTTTACATGGAGCGACTCTATTACTAGAATTCAATATACTAGAATTCAATTCAAAATATTTTTATTTCATATAAACCTACATGGGCACTTATGAAACGTCAGAAGCTAGGTGCACGGTTCCAATTGGTTGTTTCCTATGGAGAAGAGCCGGCAAGAAACTCCACGGTTACTCTTTTAAAAATAATGGGCTTTTACAATATTTTCAAATAACAGTGTTATTAGGTATGGGAGGACAGTGTAGGTCTTTCAACAAGTACCAGGTACTTAACAGAATAATGATGGTCAACAAATCTACAGTCCACTAGGCCTACAGCGTTCTCACATTCGCAAAATTGAAAAGAATCTATAGTATAAAGATAAATAAATTAATAAAAATAAAAAAGTATTTTAAACGAAATGACGTGATTGCTATTACAGCTGTATCAAATCTAGATAATTATCATGTCCACAAAAGCCACTAATAAAGAGTTGTAATTTAATTTTAGGTATATAATGTCAAATAATAGGGTGATTATAACAAGGAAGAATGTAAAAAAAAATGTAAACATGGTAATTTGGGAGCAGTTAATAAACTCTTACATAATTTGCCGTTAACGTAACGACTGCCTATCTGACCTCAACAACCCATTAACTGGGTAATACGATACCCCTTGGTAAGACTGGTTGTCAGACTTTCGGGCTACTGACAACTCATAACGACTGTCAAAGATCTACGAATGATCCGAGAACAACGGCTTAACGTGCTTTCCGAGGGACGGAGTCGTCTCGGTATGTAAAGATGGTCACCCATCCACGGATCAACCCCGGCAAGCGTAGCATAACCTGATGGATCGACCCGTGCGGCTGTTATTCTTTAGCAACAAGCTCCTCCTCAATAGACCATTCTTATTCACCATCACACAGGATGATGACGTATCTACTATAATCAATGCCCAAAACGTAATTAACGAAACTTGAACGGTACTATACGAAAACTAGAATATTTTTAATGCTAGTGCCAGCCAAATCTCACGTATGATCTGACTAATTGCTCGCTATCGCTTGCAGCCTCGTTAGCGAAGCCCTTGTCTCTATTGATCCTTATAACCCGTGTGAGCTTACAGCATTTACAGCTTTTAAAGCCATTAAATATTCACTCCTATATTTTTAAATTCACAATTCAAATTCCACTGGCCCATTTTTTTGGCACGGAAGACAATCTTAACAATGGTAGAGGTTATTTATATAAACCCCAGAATCGACAAAACGACTGTTATTGATTTATCGCACGTGATGTCCTTAACAATTCCGAATGGGGTCCTAGGGTCCGGGTGAAAGGCAGGAAATTGAGGTCAAAGATTGTGTAGTTTAGGAAAAGAAATGCACGTCGTTTTTCAGTGCACTGTATTAGGTATAGTTTCTTTATATTAAAAAAAAATTACGGCAGTGATAGCAGCTTCTTCCTATCAGCTTATAGCAGTATTATATGTACATAATATAACTTCGATTTCCTCATAGCCATTTATTGAATCAAAAGACATTTAATTATAAATAGTTATATGATTTGTATAAAATAAAATCATAGATATTATTAGCTCCTGCATCATTCATATCAAAACACTTGTCTTTTCAATCACCATTCCCAATATAACCAATTTCCTTCGACCCAAAAATAAATACCGGTAACTAAGTAATATTTCTCCCTCCCCAATAAATAACAAAAAGATTATTCATAGAATAATCAGCCGTTCGAATCAAGGTACACTCAGCAAAAACAATACATTACGATTCAGCTGCCGACCTGACTGTCTATAGAAGAAAATCGCTTTAATTTGCCGCGTACTATTTGCTGGCTTCGGCAAATATTGGCACTGGCTATTGGTCCCGACTATCCGTAGTGGAACAATCACACTTGAGTGGGTGACTTGGACCACTGTAAAGGATTTGGAGAAGTATTACGTATTGGTTTTTATTCTTAGACTGTCTTAATGGATAAACTTTTAAAGATTCGTGTGTTTTATTCAGTTTGTCTTGTAGCAGTAGAAGCAATTTTCATGGTGGCTTATCCCAAACAAATAAGATTCTTATGTGTCCTGATTTCTGCCGTATCATATTTGACTATATGCAATGTTTAGATTTTAAAATAGTGTCTGATTATAACAAGCCCAAACCAGCGTTGTATTTTTCAACTGTTACTCCTTTATTGGTAGAACCTGGAGTCCCAATCGAATCCTCATTATCATCTTTTTATGCTTATCCTTTTTTTTTAGGTCAGCGAAGCACGTCGTTTTCTTTCATAAATGTCTTTTAGCTGCCATCTCAGAGCAGAGTTAAATTCCTCTCATCTAACAACTCATAATTCATTAGTTTCCAGATAGTATCATTACTATATAAATCAAAATACACCATCTCTACATATTCAACAAAAGTGTATACTATGTTCAAACATATCTTATTTGTAAACTGCAGTCAAGCTAACTCCTTGAAGCTAAAAGGACTTAAAGTATTTTTCTAATTGAAACTATTGGCGAACTCCTGTACTACGATTAAACGATTCTACAGGCTACGACTGAGACATTGTCGGGAATGTTCGTAATAAATCAAGATTAATGCTGCTGTAATTGTGATTTCTCGTGTACAGTCAATTTACTTGCTTTTTTTAGTTTCTTGAACATTGAAAATTTATTGGAGTTTAATAGATTTAACAAAAGAGGGGATGCTGTTAATTTATTTCGAGTAGTGCATCATTACACTTATGATATAGTTGCTAACTAAGATGACTTAGAGGCGTTTATTGATTGGCCGGAGAAGGCAACACACAGGTGAGAGTAGAAAGCTGTGGGGAAGACATTTGCCCAACAGTGGGACAATAAAAGTAAAAAAAAAACTTGGTAATAGGGATATTGTAATAGATTTTAAAAGCTTTAAAGCCTATGAATAGAATGAAAGAAAGCTAGGCATCGATAAAAATATACATCAGTTGGAATTTCGAAAGCCACACCTGGGGTAAGTTTAAAATTTTACGATAGTCAAAAGAAGATATATGTACATAAATGGCAATTTACTGGCAGTAAATTGCTATAGGCTTATAATGATGAAATGAGTTATGATCCATAGTTACTTAGATATCAAATGCAGTAACAACAATGTGATATTATTATAGTCTTTGGATTATTACTATAATAATTATGAAATCTCTTTTATTTTCTTCTGACAATATCCCTAAGTACCTCAACACAAATTATTCCCCAGTACTCTTCCATATCCACATCGAATAATTTTGAATACGTTTTATATATGGTTAGTTATCTCTCAAAGACCTCATTCACGGAGGTGGTAACATTTTTCTTGTAACCTCATATCGGGTTGATTGACTCAGCGTTAGATAAAATAAATTGCTCTTCCTTTGGGCCAGGCACGTTTGGAACAAAAAATATATTATTATCGACGAGTATGAGAAATAAATTAAGATGGCTAACTGTAATATAATTTTGGGAGCGTTTAGTTTGGGGACCTATTCGGAGACAGATTATATGATTATTGGTAGCTATAGAAAGATCAGCTCACACACATATTGCCAATTTCCGCCCTTACCGGGTTGGGTATATCTTAGCATTGCGAGCGTTGAAAATCCAGCAGTGCCCCTCTTTTATTGAGTCCATAATATCTCAGCTCAAATTCACTTTTTATCTCGCTCGCACACTACAGCTCGCAGGCTGAGTGAGAGCGAGACTGAGCGGCGGAGTGAAGGCTCCAAGGCACCGATAGTTTCGGTAATTACTTTTTACGGTGAAAATAATGGTAATTAATAATAAATAAAAAACATAGTATCTGCTCTGATCTAATTTGAAGTATTTTTTACTTTGTAATATTCCGTCGAGAAAATTTTATGGAATCGTGTTTTCGTCAAATAATATTAATCGTCAACTTTACCATACATTTATTTCCAAATTGATGCTGCAGTATTCGGAATAACGGAGAATCATGCTAAGGAATTTGAGGTATTATATAATAGACTCTTGAGGCATTCATATTACTATTGCTATTACTATTCAGATGTCGCATAGTGTTCGTGAAAACGGGTATTCATGTTTTTTTATAATCTTCTTGTAATCTCATCTTAGAGTTTGTTACCTTTGACTGTGTAGGCTACTCTTATAGTATTCATATAATTAAGTTATGATTAAAATATATATTTAAAATTTAAAATTTGCTACACAATTAATACATTACCATAATCTAATAATCATTTAAATCGGTTTGTATTCAATCAAGTTCCAATTTATCACGTTTACAAATATTCCAACTTCGTTTTCACCTCTCCCCGGAAACACCGTCAATATACTTTGTGCAAACAATTTGCCAAACTGATTCCTTATCTCGACGTCGAACGAAAAATAAGAATTACTTCAGACGGTACCAAAATAAATCTTTTGTAGAAAAAGTAACTTGACAATGATTATCTTACAACCGATTCCTCGAATAAATAATAATAAATAAATAA
The DNA here is from genome assembly GCA_949128155.2 of Xanthia icteritia. NCBI lineage: Eukaryota > Metazoa > Arthropoda > Insecta > Lepidoptera > Noctuidae > Xanthia > Xanthia icteritia. The sequence goes on from OX421953.2 coordinate 8,962,567, forward strand.
ATAAGCCTTTTATTTTTATAATTTTTCCATGCAATTATACAATATTTGTTGCATGCAACAAAATTAATACATATATATATATATCAATAAAGAACAATGGCAGTGTTATTGTCGCCTAATTTCAGAAGCGTTCATGAATGAAAGTATATATATTATATGTAACAGTTACAGGGCTTTTCTCTTTATGCATCAACTTTTTTTATTAAGCTGCACAAAAAAAAAAGAATAAACAAATATTTTATTAAAGATCTGTCCAGACACAATTATTTGCAATAACTAAACGCAGAACCTGGGACAGTAGCTATGGAGTTACCATACTCACCAAAATATGGTATTTCCATAATTGCTAATTAGCAGGATTGTAATTTTAGTGGTTTCATCGTTTAAGCCATTAAGAGACTTTTACTACGTCTTTTTTTAGAGGAGTATCAAAGGACAAGACGTTAATTATTAATGATAACTCATTTCTGTTCCAAGAAATCTAAGACATGTTGGAGAAGCGGAATCCTGTCCCTTGAAACACAAGAGTATTATTCCAAGCTTTGGAGCCAGTACCTATTTGTATTTGCAATATGTTTTATATTAATAAATATGTATTTGCTGATTGTGTATGACAATTAAATGAATCCACTATGTATACGTTTTCTGGAGAATTTAGCTTCCATGGCAACGTTAAAATCTGTTGATGTTAGCTTCAAATCAGAAATGTCTTAATTGTCATATTTTAATGTCATTACTCTGTTTTGTCATGATATGTCATGTTGTAAATATTTGTGGATTAGTTTGCTTACCTACTAGTTTTATTTGTTTTGTGGGTTTTGTGGTTAAGTATAAAATACGAGGACTGTACGTAATCCAGGCGTGTAGAGATGATCGAGTCTAATTCAATGCCATAGGTTACAGTTGATGCTAGTATGTGTGATGAGCATCGTATGGTGATGCTGATGATAAGCATGACGACTGCGCCGGCTACACAGTTATTCGAAGAAATTTTTCTCAGATTAGAATGTAATAATATAATAAAAAATGCTTTATTTAATTACCAAAGAAATGTTTTATTTTTGCTTAATGCATAATAGGTAGGAATACGCTGACCAAGATAGTAAGACAACATGATGGGATGCGCGGCCTCCCCAGCCTGAATATCTTCACAGGTTTTAAATTCTACATTCGCCTTTGAACCTTGCATAAATATAATTAGATATTAGGTATTGGAAAATACATTTTTAAATACCCAGCCTAGTACCTAATACTGAAAATATTTGTAAATGACATCACCACTGACAGTTGTGAGTTGTCCAATTAAGCCCACTGACAAGTATTAGGGGTGAGGCGTATTTATGGTAACAGATAGAAATAACAGATATTTAAAAATAACAAATAACAATAATTGTTCCTAACAATAATACTAATACTAATTATCTGTTACTTAAAATAACAGACTCAAAGACTGTTACCGCGGCTGTTACTGATAATTCATTATAACAATCCCCACACAGACTGTTACCACGGCTGTAACTTACATACACACTCACACAAAAGGAAAAAATATTCTCAATTCAAGTCCTCAGTTTAAGTCTCAATTTCTTTCTCTTCCTCATTGAATAATGACCCTTGCTAAAAAGACAGCTACTATTGTCACTTTTCCCTTCAGTAGCCATTATTGGAACTATTCATTTCCGCCATCTTTGAATGTCATATACTGTTTACTCGTTGCTTTACTGCATAATAAACTCTTTGGTTTACTGTCATAAACAGATTTATACGGAGCCATTTCGGAGACACAAAATAGTGTTTATGGCGAAACCCAATATTAAAAAAGTATGCTGTGTTATACTTTTATCTTAATTTGACCGAGATCTCATTTTGAGACAATTTTAACGAATGTACGCAGAGTCTAAGTGCAACACCCAAATTACATGGAGCTGCCTCTCTTCTTTTTCGGTTTTAATAGGTAACATAAATTAAATTTTATATATTATTTTTAATTATTGTTGATTTGATTTGATTTTTAATTTATTGTTACATTTAATAATATTTTATTTTAATAAAAACCCCTCTGTTGGGTAAAGGCCTCCTCGATTTTAGTCCATTGTTTTCTATCCTTCGCTTTTGTTTGCCATTTATCTCCCGCTATATCTATGATATCGTCGACCCATCTTCTTGGCCTTTCACACTTTCTTTTTTCCTTAGGTCCTTCCCATACTACGACATGACTCGTCCACCGGTCATCTTGCATTCTAGTTAGATGTCCTGCCCATGTTGACTTTAATTTCATAGAGTGGAGTAGGAAATCCAATAGCTTTGTTCTTTCTCTTATCTTTGTGTGGCGTACTTTATCTCTCTCTCGCATTTCCATGGCTACTTGGCATATTCTTGTTTTTTCTTTTGCCAGTTTTGTGTATGTCCATGTTTGTGAACCGAATTATAGACAGGGAAGCATACCACTGTCCATTAATTTCTTCTTCACATAAAGTGGCATGTCTCCTTTCATTATTTCTCTGTGAGCCCAGTACTTTTGCCATGACATATTTATTCTTCTTGTTATTTCCTCCATGTTGTTGTTCTGGTGGAATGATTCTTGTTTTCCCATTCCATCCATTTTATCTGAATAGCTTTTCTAAATATCTCCAATTATGTTCATTGCCTTCTCAAACTGCTTAATGCTAGCCTAATGCTAATAAAAGGGCGAGGGGCTATCGAGTGATCATTATAACGAGGATAATTCAGTTTGACAGACTTCTAAAAGATAAGTTATTCACAACTTTTCGTGAGACCTCTGTCTTTTGAATAAATTTTCAATGAACTTTCTAAAACGAGTTTGACAAGTTTTGATTGGTGTGAATACTTGAGAAGATTTTATGCCGTGATTCCGGTAGCTTTGCCTTTAATATTTACATTTTTTTTTATGATTCGATTATTATCATTAACCGGGTATTATGAACCCCAACATTTTCCTTATTTACGCGAAGATAAGCATTTTATCATTCTTATTGTTGAAAGTAATGGGTTATTACTACAATCTACCTATTATCCTACCTTTATGTTCTTGTTTACCTCTAGAAGGAAAAGAAAAACATCGAATGTTTCAGCTATTTATTTTATTAATCTACGTAAGTCGTAAAAGTCAATAGACGTAAATAGTGGGGAGTACCACAGGGATGAATATTAGGCCCAGAAATGACAAAAAAGGAATAACACACCTAATAACATAGATATCAATATAAACAATCAGACAACAATCAAATTTGGCGTGGTTGGCGCAGTGATTAAGCGATTGACTGCTGCGCTGCGTGTCGCGGGTTCGATTCCCGCATATTTGTATGACCTACAAGTAATTGTTCCGGGTCTGGCTGTTTGTGTATATGCGTTTAAATGTTTATAAACGCACCCACAATACAGGATAAATTTCCAATGAGGGACAAAGTTAAAAAAATAAAAATAATAATTCATTGATATTACATATAATTTGATTGTATGACGAAACAGCAAGAAATAATAACAAATATATCGCAAATAAACCAAAACAAAACAAGATCATAAGCAAAGAATTAACATATTAAAGTCTGCCAACAAAGGAATAATACTGAGGTTGTAACCTACGCTGCTTCATTTACTCCGTCCAGCTAAAAGCAAATTCGTATCAAATCATTTCCACAGTAAGGAAAACAAAGAAAAATACAATCTTCTTAATACTGTAATAACAGAAAACTTCAATAACGTACCGACTATTTTGGAAGTCAAAACAGATCCTAAAGTTCGGAACCTAAGAACTGCAAACATAACTTTATTAGACTGAATGTATGTAATAGTTCCATAAAAGTTAACTGCTAGTATTTGCTTAAGTACCGTCGGGAAACGTATAGAAAGTATGTCGACCAGCATAAAAAGAACTCCACCTTAACTCCAGGGTCCTTCTAAAAGCTCTCCGACCGAAGAAATGACGGCGACTGGGGAGGTCACCTTAATTTAGATTTTCCACCCTCAAGGCGTTTTCAGTCTTAGAACAAAAGCCAGGACACCGATTGATACTTGTAAGAACCTTGTGAACCAAGAAATAAAGTCCACAATGGCTTAACAGAGAGCATGACCTTATAAGAATATTGGGTGACGAAAAGGTTCGCAAAAAGCGTGGAATGGGTAAAAACAAAATTTAATCCTTTCTCAGTTTATTAACGGTTCATTTTAGCATTGAAATAATAAAGAAGATATAAATAAAATATAAAGAAATTTTGATTTCCCAGCTGTATATCTTTGTATAATCTGCTATATCCACTTTTTAAGAAGGGCTCTAATTTTATTTTTGAGCATTGACATTTTCATTTCTTGAAAGTAATACACTCTTTGTTTTACTACAAGATAATCATGAAATTATTAAAGGCACATTTACCGTATATTTTCATACACAAACATACATAACATAATCAGCCTATAATGTTCCCATTGCAGGACACAGGCCTCCTCTGAGTGAGAGGGAGTGGGCCAGAATCAACCACACGGCCGGCCCAGTGCGGGTTGGTAGATGTCACAAGTCTTCGAATTTTTGGTTCTAGGACATGCCCGTTTTCTCACTATGTTTTCCTTCACCGTTTTGAGAGCAGTGGTTATGAAATGATTTAGACAAAGTAAACCGTCTGTTAGGGTTTGAACCTCCGACCTAGAACTCGTAAGTTGTGGCTCCACTGGGCCACCACTGCTCTTTCATTCTACTATTATCAATATACATCTGCTGACCTTAGGGCCAGTTTTTCGTACCATAATTATGGAAAAATTTATGTGACAAATTGTCAAGCGCGCGTTAACTGCTCCGATTGGCTATTGATAAATAATTCAACCAATCACAGCACTAAGTGGGGCCTGGTAACCTGTAATACAGGTTTTTTCTAAAACCTACTTCAGGCACCAGCTCTCACAATGTGAATTTGTATGGTTCAAAGCTGTTAGTTTAGTAAACTAAGTAGTAAGTTAGTTAAGTAAACTTGTTTACGCGTGCTTGACAATTTGTCACATTCATTATGTGATAATTTTTGTTTGACAATCCGGCCCATAGTGGTTACAATTAAAAAACAAATCAATCAATCTGACTAGCCTTTCCTCAAATATGTTGGGGTCAGCTTCCAGTCTATCCGGATGCAGCTGAATACCAGTATTTTACATGAAGCGACTGCCTAACTGATCTCCACAACCCAGTAGCTGCGTAATACGATACCCCTTGGTAAAACTGGTTGTCAGACTTTCGGGCTTCTGACGACCCGTAACGACTGTCAAAGATCCGGCTTGGCCAACAGGCTGGGACCAACGGCGTAACGTGGACGAAGGAGTCTCGTTATGTAAAGATGGTCACCCATCCTCGGACCAACTCCGGCAAGCGTAGCTTAACCTGATGGATCGACCCGTGCGGTTGTTATTACTTAGCCACGAGCTCCTATCTAATTAAAAAACAAATGAAGTCCTAATATGTAGGAACAAGTTCGACTCTAAGTATTTCCCTGTTTATCTCTGCAGTGTTATCACAAGTTTGGCGTCGCATCGCACTTACATTCACCACGCTGGTGCAACCACTAAAATATGAAAATTGAATCTCGTTACTTCTGTTTGGTTAGTGCGATCAATAATATTTTTAAACCAGTGCACAGTGTATGTCTCAATTAATCACCCATTTATTGAGATAAGGAAACTGTAGAAAAATCTAAGGAAAGTAGGAAACGACATCAACAGTTTTAGAACAAAGAAAACACACTATAATTGTCAATAACAAACCAACCACTAAGTGGCAAATTACTAAACGACCTACTCGATGGTAATTAGTCACCTCCGCCTTTGGACATCTGCCATACCAGAGACTGTATGCTTTGACATCCCAGACGCAAAGCCGAAATATCTGATGTGCCTGTAATTAAACTGGCACACAGCTGTTCAAGCCGAAACACAGGAACGCTGGTTCAATTACAACATTTCTTATGCCCTATAAACATATTAATATAGCATTACAAAACAAAGCTTTTTAGACCCAGGATTAAACCAAGCCATTTTTGAATGTCGAACAATTACAAAAACTAACATTGAACCCGAGTCTAAGTTCAAGAGTAAGCTCATATACCCTATATTTTAATCGCGTAGGTGTTGCACTTTTAAGGTAACAGCTTTTTTTTTAGAACGAATTTCCTTATCGCGGCTTGCGGTAGGAGTTGACTGGTAGCAATTGTCACGTAAGGAAAAAGCGTCGCCATGCGACTTTTTCTCTCTCTTTGTCTCTTTGTATTAAATACGTTTCATATTTCAGGTTGTTCATTTTCATAAGTATCTACTACACTCCCTTAAAGTATATCCCTCGTTTAAGAGGGAACAGGGCGTGCGATTCTTCATACAAATGTATTCTCCTTTTTTCTTCCTGAATAACGCCTCCAGAGAAATCATTTTTTTTTTCATAAAATCAAGGTCTGCTGTGGTCATGTCCCTGTTATTTCCTTTTTTTCAGCAACTTGTCGGTAAAGAAAATATGACCCTCCAAAAATTACAAAAATGCCCCATTTTTACCGCCGTGATTAGAGGAGTACCAGACAAATTCGAAAAGTTTTTAACATAAATTAAAATGATAGAAACCTAGACGTAATCTTTCTTAAAAATGTTAATGTAAAAAATAATTGAATCGGTTCAGTTTTCGAGAAGAAAATAGGGGAATACGAAACGTCGATTTCGTCAATTTTTTTTTGTGATATAATTGGTCTGAGCTGTAGCTATCCCTATCGCACTTTACGGGGGCAGACTTGAGGTAAGAAGACGGCAATAGTTTCTTCAAATACCTATTTTGCAAATACCTCGCAGCCCCTGTTCCCTCTTAACATAACACACTGTATATTTTGTCAACAAAGTACTTATCATCAACTACACTATCCAAAGTTTCGTTCACAGTTTAATTGAACATATTAACCCTATTTTTCTTACTCACAGTTGCGGTGTAGACTCTCAATTATTAGTTCACTGCTAAGATAGTTCAAAAGCCAACGCGGCCAAAAACTAGAACGTAAACTTTTCTAATAACAGTTCTTTGGAAACAACTGCCAATGTCCAAGAAGTTTAGCTAAAGATTGTTTAACCCAGGGGTGAAAAACCTATGGAAAGCGTGCCAAAGGTGACGGTAAAGAAAACGGTTCTATTTTTATAGAATTTGCATTGTAATGCTTCTTTTTATATCTTGTTCCGTTTTGTTTACTCGTTCTTTTGCAAATGGTTCGATCACTGCCTAACTTTTTTCCAACTATGTTGGGGTTGACTTCCGATCTAAGTTGATGCAGCTGAATAACAGTATTTCACATGGAGCGACTGCCTATCTAACCTCCACAACCCAGTAACTGGGTAATACAATACCCCTTAGTACGACTGGTTGTCAGACTTACAGGCTTGTGACGTAACGACTGTCAATGATCCACGAATGACAGCTGGGACCAACGACTTAACGTGCTTTCCAAGGCACGAAGGTGTGTATGTATAGATCATCATCCCATCCTCGGACCAACCGCGACAACCGTAGCTTAACCTAATCAATCGACCCGTGCGGCTGTTATTACTTAGCCACAAGCCCCTCGATCATCTAAGATGTTGATGGTAATGTTTTCGCTTGTTTCTCCAGCTACAGGTAGCTTCCAGCTAATTTGTTTATATAATTTTAAAAACACTGTTTCGTGTTTTTTTTAAAGCGCTGATTCGAACACTGTTATAAAAACTAAATTTACGTTATTCATACTACACCGATTATTGTAAGGTTACTTACTGCCGCGAAAACTTTCTTCTCGGTTAGATGAATTTACTGATATTATCATCTATATCTATATATCTTCATTTGAAATAAGATTAGACATTTAACTAAATCTTTTTTACAGTCCTTTCAACCAATTTTGACTTTTATTGCGTTGGTGGAATGACAAATGGCAGCTGCAGTAAATAGTTGGTATTGTAACCACTTTTTTGCTTTTAGGCCTCTGCCTCGAATTTTGCGGGCAGCGGGGCGGCGGCGGCGGCGGCGCGGGAGCGGGGCGGGCAACGCATACCTGTTCTCCAAACCAGCGGGCAGATCGCGCGGCACTATAGCGGTGTAGTGTTGTGTTCGTGGTTGTGTTGTCGAGATATTTGTTTTTATTCGCGGACGAAATGTCTGAAAAACGGCTAATATGCTCTTGCACGTCCGAGGACATTTTGATACGTCACAAAAAAAAATGCACAACACTATACTACAATGCAAACGCGCAATGCGGGCGGTCACCGCTTGACTGGAGTGCACCGCTCGTTGCCCGCCCCCGCGCCGCTGCCACGCCGCTGTTTTCGAGAACCGGTCCATTTGATTTTACGCATAAGATCCTGCCGCTCTCGCGCCGCCGCCGCTGCCGCCCCGCTGCCCGCAAAATTCGAGGCAGAGGCCTTAATGCCATCCTACGGTATAGAAGTCAGAATCGGTTGAACGAACTGTAAAAAAGGTTTGTTTAAATGTCTAATCTTATTTCAAATGGAGTACCTATAAGTAAAAAACACCAGGAAAAAAAAGCCTTCTTTGAGTGCTCTCTATTAATTCAATAGATAACTGGTTTACCAGTTCATCGTTTCAGCATCATAAACAACCATTTCCATCTGAAATCGAAAGATAAGAGACTCGGCGCCATATTTTTTTCTCCCTCGATTCCGATAGAATTACGGAGCTAATTGAAACGAATACGGCGTTTTTAGATCATGGTGAAGATTAGATAAACCAGGGATATAAAGTGGACATTTTGAGAACTGCGTGTCGAGTAGTAGATAACGGCTTTTGTAAACAGGATATAAATTCAGATTTGTTACAGTTGTAGTGGCATTTAGTTTAAATTGGTTTTTATTTTAGTATTATTTTATTTGTCCTTTATATAGATTCTTTTATAATTTATTAATGTGAGAACGTTGTAGGCTTAACACGATTTGTAGAACATTTTCTATTTTGTTAAGTATCTGGTACACACGGCTACACAAGGATACTCATCAAGCTATAAATTTCCAGTTTAAGCTGACCTCGCATTGTACGGAAATCCTATACAATGCGAGATCAGCTTATACTGGAAATGTGTAGCTTGATAAGTATCCTTGTGTACTTTTTGACAGGCTACACTGTCCTCTCATACCTATTAACACTGTAATTTGAAAACATTGTAAAAGCCGTTTATTTTTAAAAGAGTAACCGTGGAGTTTCTTGCCGGCTCTCCTCCATAGGATACGACCAATTGGAACCGTGCACCTAGCTTCTGACGTTTCATAAGTGCCCATGTAGGTTTATGTGAAATATTTCCGGCAAGAATCTCCACGGTTACTACTCTTTTAAAAGTAAATGGTTTTTACAATGATTTCAAATTATAGTGTTAATAGGTATGAGAGGACTGTGTAGGCCTATCAACAAGTAACAGGTACTTAGCAAGATAGAAAATTGTCGAGAGAGTTTCCCTTAAAAAAAATTCAGAGAATTAAAAATATTCTGACTGTAGCCTCACAATTTATTTATTTATATTCTTACTTTAAGTACCAGGAATAAACACAACCTTGCTGTACATCGCACACGTCTCCACAGAGTAGGCAACTCGTTCATGGGTCAATGTATACGCTTTTACAACAATCTTCCCATAGACATTCTAAACTTACCCATTAAACGATTTAAAAGCTGTATTAAAACCAAACTTTTGTAATAAACAACTACCCTTGCTCTAAAATAACTAATTTAATACAGAATATAATAATTTAACCTCTAAATAGTTACTTATCCCCAAATGGATCTTAAAGCCGTTACCCCAATATCATAATCTAAAACTGTCTAATAAAACTACCTATTTACAATATTTCAGGAATAAGGAAAATTATATGTAACACCAAAATATTTTGTCATTAATTTATATTTCTTTGCCAACATGAAATTCAATATTCTACCCCATACTATCACATCTCCTAATTCCCCACATAATATCACTATTTATTTAATATTCGAATATTTACAATAAAACTAATAGGTTACTTTAATTTACAGTAGATCTCCAACCATTCTATGCCAATCTATATTTTAAACCGACACAGCCCCTAGCACGTCGCACCCTTTTTTTTGGATGGGAAATTATCAAATAACTTCTCCCGCTCTGGGTGGAGCGGGAGGGCGTGTCAGACTCTTACTGACTAAAACCCACCCGAGTTCCTTCAGTTGCCTGTACGTTGCCAGGGGCCACGGTATCCCTTTCAGACTTTCCCGCAAGCCCGGCAGGCATCGGTCCTATCGGACCGCTTCAGTGGTTGACATCTCTTTGAGGCGCGCGTGGAACACAACGCGCCGTCGTCGGTGGCCGGGAATCGGCCTGCGATTCCCGACGCCCAGGGCGAGCACGACGCACCCTCGTGTGCGCCCGACCCAGAAGGCCGTTGTTGACATTTCGAATCTTTCGGTGTTGCCAGTACAATATCCAATAATTATGTATTAATAAATTGAAACCTAACACTTTAAAAAAAAAGTTACTATAAAATTTCAGATTATTTAGAATATAAAAAAGCCTGGGTTTGAGCTGCTCGCTCTACTAAGACTTGTGATAAAACCATAAAATTTGACAATAAGATTTGTTTTTGAGAAAAAAATAGTATTCTTTAAAACCTCACAAAAAACGCTGAGGTGTGTCTAAAAAAAACCATGAACATCGGTTAGTTAAAGTTAGCGACAGGAGGTGTGACACGCTAAAATTGCCTGTTTTGCTTTTTATTTTTATTCAGATATATCAGCAATAATTGACTATGTATGTATGTTTTTAACATACTAAACAGTACCTATATTAAAAAAAAAACTGCATGCAATAGAGAATAAGAATGTCTTTTAAATTGTTTGTGACAGTACTTTTTCCTTAGGGTCAATTTTACTCGGAATGGCTCAGTGCTGTAATTTACAGATCAGTGTTTTGTGGTCAACGCAGTCAAACGCTTTTGAGAGGTCACAGAAAATGCCAATTGCATCCTGGTACTTCTCCCAGGATTCCAAAATGTGACTGATGAGTTTTACTCCTGCGTCAGTCGTCGACCTACCTTTCGTAAAACCAAACTGGTGACTATGTAAAATCCAATTTGAATTAAAATGTGAACACATCTGGTCTAGCATGTCTTTTTCGTATTTAATTTATCAATGCTGGCACAGATATAGGTCTATAATATTAGACCCTTACTACCCAATTTGAAAATTGGTACTACTTTACTATGTTTCATTAAATCAGGAAACGTTCCGCTATCTTAACATTTATTAAATATGCCTGTTAGGACAGGGGCAATTGTGTCAATGATATCGCCAAGAACCTTACCGGAAATCCCCCATAAGTCTTCAGTGTTTTTAATGTTAAGACTTTTGATTTTTTTTTTAATTGTGATAATAGAAATGGGCTTGAATCCAAAACTGGGAATTTCTTTACTGAAATTTTCTTTTAGTAGTGATTCAGCTAATATAGATGATGAAGGCAGAGATTTCGTAACCTCTATTGGGACGTTGGTAAAGAAATTTTCTAAAGTCTCAGCAACTTTTAATTTATCTGAAATGGTTTCATTATCAATTTTTAAAGACAATTCATTCTGATCTCACTGTTTTGTGTTTCCAGTTTCTTTGTTAATTGCCTGCCTCACAGCTTTTATTTTATTGATAGAAATACTAATTTTAATTGTTAAAACTATCCCTAGATCGCAAAAACTGGAAGTCATGATCTTTGCCCAACAGTGGGATGATACAAGCTGACCTATCAGTAACCAGTATGTGGTATCAGTAATTTTAGCTTATCTAGCCAATACGATCACACATATTTTTATTTTATTTTATTTATCTTAATAGTATATTGGTACCTGGGTATTGATGTAACATTTTAACATGTTTTAAATCACATCAAATGCAAGAAATATCGCTTCTTCTGAATTATAGTGCACAATACAAAATCAAAGTCATACCAACTTTAGAAGATGATCAAAATTTCAAGCCGAGCTAGCATAAATCCGTTTCAATTACGAAATTGAATTTAATATGCAGCAACATGTGGTATACAAAACAAAATATTACAACAGCTAGGTCCTACAGGAGTTGCCTGTGGATATTGTATGTGGCGGGCTCTCTGTAAACCGTAACAAGATCTTACAGAGTAGTGTAATGTAGAGGCGACAGACTACTTTGTTTTGTGGCATTGCTTATTATAATGCTGACATTTTTTAAGCTGTTATAATCAGTGGTTAAAAACTTAGTTTTTTTTTTCATCTTTGACATGAAAAGGGGTCATTGTAATCATCACTATGAACAACTTTTACTAGGGCAGTAACCCTGCAATTGCGAAAAACATTTATTGTCTCCATACATTTGTATTAATTTAGAATAATGACTTAGATCCACAAAATGTATGGAGCAGCAAATAATTCATATTTTTTATTCAGTTAACTACAGTTAACAGTTGTTTAGAATTTAGAACCGAAAACACTCCAAATATTTACATATTTGAGTACTTAAGATTTGATTCTGTAAACGTACTCACAATAAGGCATGAATCCCAGTGCAGATAAACCATTTTTTTTTTGTCATTTTATACCTATTCTTAAAAGGCAGAAACAGACTTAAATGATTTTTTTGAATACACATTGTATTAAAAAAAATCATTTAAGTCTTAGAAAATAATCAGATTGCCAAATTCTGTAGCCTACTCTATATCTAGTGTAGGTACTCCAGTTTTCATACAAAGTACGGGTGACATAACCGTTCGGCACAATATCGCTGCACCAGCATTGCCTGACATAGCTCACACGGCATGCCATACCCGTTTGTTTTATATCACAATAGTCTTTAAGATAAGGTACTAGAGTGATATTCAAGTTAACTTCTAACCGTATAGGTAGGCTCATTTACTTGTTTTTACCTCATTGTACACGTGCAGCCTGTGGGTGAATCACACCCAAAAAGCATACGAAGCCCTCCGCGTGGGCACTTTTGAAACGTCAGAAGCTAGGTGCACGGTTTCAAGTCGGTGGCAAAAAACGAAAATTTTAAACCAGACTTATAAAGTTATTTTTCACTTTGTAGTGTTTTTTTTTTATTTAAGGTTTTGAAGTATTCATATTCATATTCATTTATTGCATTTCATGTTGTTTACAGGTTGTTACATTATGATAGTTCCAAACAATGAACCCTGCTAGGGCACAGCAATGTATAGGCGACAGGTTTTAATTAATTTAACATGCTATTATTATTAATTATTAATACAATTTGTTGATATAGATTGATTTAAAAATTATTAATTATTATTATACATTATGTCATTCTTACAAACTAAATAAATAAATTATCATTTTCTGACTGATGTCTTATAGAGTACCTAGTTATGTATGTGTAATGTGTTCGAGTCGATAGTAATTTATTTATTTCTCAGTTAAAAATTATTTTAGGCTATAATATGATTTTAAGTTTAAGTAGTTTTGTAGGTCATTTTTGAATTTGTTGTCGTACTCTGTATCCTTAACTGTATTCGGGAGTTTATAGTACCTATTTAATCATCGCGGATTCACATACACACACACCGTTCGAATTGCTATAGAGAATTTCACTACTTATTATTATTTTGGAACATTATCTCAGAAAGTGACCTCGATTATTCATTCCCAAATCATACGATTTGGCCTTTCTTCGACACCAAAAATATACACAGTTTTCTCAACGCAAATCCCAAACATTTCTGGCTCCACTTCAATGCTGAACGCTACATGCATTTTTAAGCATTGAATCTATTTTGCTCAAGATTCAAACCTCCCGAAATGCTTGCAGTTTATTCTTGATCGAAGCTTGCAGGTCAATAAAAACAAATTAGTTCATTGTAGACACAGCTGTGTTGATTAAAAAAAACAGAAAACAAAAATAATAATTGCATTTATTTAATCGAACCGCTAATAATTCCCATTTTGCGCTCTTAAAATATTTTTGAACACTAAAATAATGATTGCGCCTCTTTTTGTGAACACTAAATAGACCTGGGGTATTGACCTGGGGCCTTATTATGAAGTATTAATGCTATCATTATTCCACTGCGAAAAAAGGATGGTGCTAACGGCCTTGTATAGCTCCGTCTCTCACTCACACTGGAATAATGGTGGCATTAATACGTTGGCCCCAGATACTGCGGCCAACTGTGCCAAACGGCCAGAAAGGTAAAAAGAGGTTTTATTATTTAAAAACCCCGGCCAAGTGGGTGTCGGTCCACGCACAATGAAGGGTTCCGTAGTTGAGATGAATTTATCCCAAGAACAAACTTAACATTGTAGTTGAAACACATCGTCTCCCATACATTCCAACTGCAAATGTAAGTTTTTGCGCACAATATTGAGAGATTTACTATGTTATTTTAAGACCATCGACTACTTATAGGTTTTCCTGTAATTTATCAATAAAGAATCATTCTCTATATTTTTTTCAAAATTTTAGGCTCAGCAGTTTTGGAGATAATTGAAGGAGAATGGTAAATTTTCATCTATTTTCTTAAATATATTTAAAAGTATTTATATTAAAATTATTTTAAAAAAAATTGAGATCCTCTCAACAAGCCCTTTCATTTGATATGTCACACGGTGCAGTTTTTCAGTAAAACTTTTTTTTTTTCTTTTTGCCCCCCAACAGTGACCCCCATATTCAAAATTAATTTATTTAAGTTACACGTCCGTGCTTGGATCAATACAATACACATGTGTACCAAATTTGAACTTAATCGATCCATTAGATTTGGAGAAACTTGACTGTGACCGACGGACAGACAGACACACAAGTGATCCTATAGGGCTCCGTTTTGTCCTTTTGATGTACGGAACCCTAAAAGTGTGCATCTTTAGAAGCGAAAAGCATTTCAACAAGTCACCAACTTACTAATAGTAGCCGGTAACCGAGAGTGAATCTTCATAAACTTTCTCATAACTGCTAACCTATTAAACGAAATGAATCACCCCAATACCAACGTTAGTAATCAACGATCACAGGAACACTGAACTGTTTTAATTACCCGCCGAGTGTCGAGTTAAAATTGATTCGATTCCGGTAATGTTGCGCAATTTTGTGAGCCCACGCTATATGTTAGGGACTGCGAGGCTAAACGTAAGGCCCTGTTTATAGCCTCGAGCGATGCGACTTGCGACGCGACTTGCGTCAAGCGCCACGCTTACGTCACCTGTTTCCGTCCGTCGCACCGCGTCGCGTCGCACAGTTGTCGAAAATCGAGCTCCATACTCATACAAACTTAAAGACAGGAATAAAAAAAAATATTGTATCGTCTCTGGTATACCTCCTCCGTATTTTACGTGATATTAATACAGTTACTAGGTAATACAATATCCCTTTGGTAAGACTGGTTGTCAGACTTTCGGGCTTCTGACGACCCGTAATGACTGTCTAAGATCCACGAATGATAGCCGGGACCAATGGCTTAACGTTTTGTCCGAGAGATGGAACGGTCTTGGTATGTAATGATTTATTTATTTATGCTCCTACTGGAACGCCATACAGCAATTACGCCAACGGAGCAAAAAATTACTTCATACCCCGGTTTCCGTCCATCCTGTCTGCGGTGGACATGGAACGGGCGGCGATGGATCACATACACTCATGCAGCGTCAAGACACTTCTCCATAGTTCCATAACTCCATCCATATTGTATAAGATAGTCGATCGACCCGTGCGGCTGTTATTACTTAGCCACAAGCCCCTACAGAACATCTTTAATAATGCATGTATAATACGTAGAAGTAAATAAACTACTTCAAAAGTCACATCACCCAGTTCAGCGGTTTCGTAGCCCTCCCACGCAACCACTAATCTGCGTTCGCAATTCATTTGCTAAACATGTAAACAAACACGAGTTTTAGGAAAAACAACTTCATATTTTTTATGACTTTTTCAACAGTACTAGTCGGTCTAAAATCAACTTTATTTACACTAGCTTAAAGTTAATGTTCGTCTAAGTGGAAAACTCGTGTTTGTTTACATGTTTGGAAAATAAATTGCGAACGCAGATTATGTCCCTAGTCACTGACTAAGTACGGTAGACCTAACACGAACGCGTGAAGTAAACGTAACGAGATTTTTTTAAGAATACTCGTTTCGCACATAATATTTACTTAACTTTATTCATGTCTATGGTTGATAGTAAATTGTGCTGACATGGATAGCAGTATTTTCGGTAAAAAAATCGATCGAATTTACATTACCCCGTGGTCACGAGCTAGACGCTCAAGCGACACACGTCTTGCGATAGCGACTGTAGACAAAACAAATGAAAGAAGTTCTATTCAATTCAACACTCAATTCTTTATTGCGTACCATAAAGTATAATATAGTTGGTAGAGAAATAATTATATCAGTCAGAATTATGGACCCTGTCAGACACAGCATAGATCAAGTAGGATAGCACTGGGTGTTTAACGTGATGCCGAATCACCGTGACTCACAGTGGTCTGAAAATCGAGCTCCATACTCATAGAAATTTAAAGCCAGGAAAAAGTAATATTTCTGATATACCTCCCTTTACGTGATATTAACGTAAAGATGATATTAGTAGCTCAAGGCGCGAGAAAAAAAAAGATTTGTGTTTTTTTTGTATGGGAGAAAACACTTAAAGTACTTATTTTTTTTATTGAATGGAACTGACGAGCTGGTGCTCACACGAGTTTAGAAGAACTCTGTAATGTTTAGTGTCATATTCTACGGAAACTGTGGACTCACACCTAGAACTTATCTACTTTTTGGGATAGTAATCATAATAAAAGAAATACACAACTAGCAAAATGTTGTGTATTTCTTTTATTATGATTGAAAGATGATGAGAAAGGATTATGATGAGAAAGGTTTATTTTTATTTATTTATTCCCTGAACTTTTTTAACCTATCAATCAAATACTTAGTACTTGAGTTTAATTTGTGAACTCTAGATAGTCGATGAGTTCGAACCAACGACGTCTCCCTCGCCAGTATTAGCTTTAACCTTTAGACTAGCCGCTTGTTCTATTCGCGACTTCTCGACTTGTAATATATCCCACTTATGCACTTACTTTATATGCCTTGTTGATACCCAATAAAGGTAGAAGTAGGTAGTAGGTAGGTACCATTTAATTTTAAATATTATGTACCTCAAACGCAAACCCCATATAATGCGATTCAACTAAGAATAGGAATGACCTTGCCAGGGCGCTCAGTCTTAGTACAAAAAACTGGGGACAGCAATGGGTACAATGATACAAAATCACAAAGTATATGTAGTCGCTGTATAAAATAAGTTTAAGTATGTTTTTAAATTTGCACCAACTACAGATAAGAGATGGCAGCTCTGAAGCAATGTTCACTATAATTCGCCTTGGTGGTTTTCGTAACAATAAACAATCGGCGCTCCGATTGGCCCTTCACTAGTGAAGGCCAGTGAAGGGTCAATCGGAGCGCCGGACGCGGTCGATGCGTAAAGTCGAGATGGTTAAAAGAAACTCACACTAGGGCTTCTGATAGCCCCAATACAAATGTCTGTTAATCTCTGACGCTTGCCCTGTGTTACGTTATTTTGTTTATTGTTGTGATCTTTCTGTGTTTATGCTGTGCGTTTGTCGTTGAGTTGAGCGAAACTTCGTCCGACTAATCCATATTTGTGAGTGGTTGTGTCAAAACTGAGAGAGGACTCCAGTGTAGTGTTAAGTTTGAGATAGGATTCTTCTAGTTAATTACTTTGGTACATAGTAATAAAAAGATGATTACTAAATTGTATTTCATGTATCAATCCTTGAAATTACCACTAAAATACTACAGAATCTATACCCGTACTACCACCATATCTATACACATCCTATAGCTATAGCATACCGGTGTCCTATCCAAAGGTTTAGTTCTAACTATAAATATCAGATGGCGCTAGTTTCTTTAGGAACGCAAATGACCCCGTTCCACGGAACAAGATTGGTCTCTATTTCAGTATATTACAAAGTACTCTGTGGACCTTGCGCCATATTGTGACGGTTTAGCAAAACAGCACCTCGTTTACTTATTTTAAAGCAGTCAGTGAAATACAAAAACAGATAACAACAAATTTAACAAAAAAGAATACTTAACAAAAAAAAAAAAATGTACAAGCCGTAAATTTCAAGTTTATTTGACAGATCGAGATCATTGACGTTTTTATGCTTAGTTGGATCCTTGGATCGCATTGTACCTACTAATAAATCTTCTTTACTATAATAGTTTTAAAAACCTTGACTCCTCATTCAATCGGCGACTTGAAGGACCAAGTTTACGAGTTTAATAAAGACATTCCCGCCTCGCCAGTAAATCACTTAGTTTACCTGACCTTACTAAATATTTGTACCTACTAAGTATAATGAGTATGAGTTAGCTATAAAAGTAGACACTAAGCACTAAAGAGAATGTTTTTCGTTTGTCCTCAAATAAGTAGGTATAGTAAGGAATACCACGGAGAAGGTACACTGACACTGCTAAAGCTAGGAGAAGTTACAGTTTCCTCAAAGACTTTGGAAGAAGTTGATGAGCTACGAAAAACCTTCTTTGATTAGCAGGATTTACTGATTTATTTGCTAACCGTAGTTACGTGGGCAATATTGGCCTATGTGGTAATATTTTTGTGATTATCAATAATAATATCATAATTAACTACATACGTACCTTCCATAACGGATTACCCTTTCTAATACGTACTTTTTATTGTTTTATTCATTCTTTGGACTTTTAGATAAGTAATTTAAAACATTTTTTTTTCAACGTCTTTATGCTTGCGTTTTTTTTCTGTAACGCGCACTGCGTCGCATTGTTGCGTATACATTTTTAAATGTTAGTTTTAGCATAAAACCAGTGTGTACAATTTGTTGGTGAACCAATCAAATAAATAAAAATAATAAATAATATGTCATTTGTAATCCCCGATGGCTTAGGCAGAGGCGATTACTAAACTCAAGGTCAAACTTTATAGTTGTGGAAGTATGACATTTCAAGTGTAAAAAAAAATCCGTTGAGAGATAGACTACAGTCCGGTCATCAAGAGAATGCGTTCCTGACAAATGTCAGTTGGACAATTTCTAGTAGTATTATGGATCAAATTCGCAAAACTCAACGGCCGACCTGTATTTTGTGTATCTAATTGCCTTCGCTTTTACGAATATGAATTTTAAAGGCATTGGGATAAGCTTCATATTCGTATAGAACGCTTAATTTACAAAGTAAAGTAAAGTTAAACTGCGATCTGTGAATCTAACCCATGGTCTTGTCAAGGCAAAAGCACAAAAAGAAAATAGAAATGTGTTTGTAAAAATCACTAGGTACCCATTTTTACTTAAGAGATCCAAAATTCCTGATTGTTCTCCAAAGGAATTTCACAGCAAAACAGTCACCAAAAATAATAAATAATATCACGTCTGTAATCCCCGATCGCTTTAGCAGAGGTGATCACCAATCTCAAGGTCAAACGTTTTTGTTGTGAAAATATGACATCCGAACTGTAAAAAAAAAGATCCGTTGAGAGATAGACCACAATCCGGTTGTCGAGTTCCTGACACCTGTCACTTGACAATTTCTAGTAGTAATAAGGATCAAATTCGCAAAACACATATTCGTTAGTAAGAAACTGACAGGTGTCAACAACTCAACAGCCGGACTGTATGTTATGTAATTGCCTTTTGGTCTTGGCACGTTCTTTGTGCTCGTAACGACGGACCAATTATTATTAATGTTTTAAACAGATCCTTGAATTAGAATTGTTAACAGGTAATTTGGTATTTTCTTACTGGAAAAACCATCTTCTATTAATAACATGTTTCATAATTAGATAATTTATTTCGTAGAATTTTATAACTTGTAAAAAAATATTTATACGTTCTCTGTTTTTGCGATACACGATTAATTATCATCAGTCATTATTTTGCGAGATTTAGCGTGCTATTACACACGGTACAATACAATTCATTACTTTAATAAGTACCTAAGTAGGTAGGTACTAGGTATGATTTATTTTACCACTAGTGACCCGCCCCTGGGGGTCTACTCCCTAAGCGAAATCCGTAGTTTTGGCCGAAGTTACGAACGCTTCCCTCTTCGACTCACTCACGGTATGTCCGTAAGTGAGACGGAGAGCTTCACACGATTTTTACGACTTGATAAAACATCAAGATTTATTCCATAAACGTAACTTTAATATTAACGTATTATACACATAAACCTTCCGGAATAAATTCTCTAAGCGATGGTGAAAACCTTGTCAAAATCTGTCGCGTGGTTTAGAAGAACAACGCGGACATACAGACAAACGCGAAAAGCGACTTTGTTTTATAATAATGTATAGAAGATGACGTAAAAGAATATAAAAAATGGCGTCGTGTTTTTTTTAGTTAGTCGGTAAAAAAAAAACATGTGAAAGAAAATGTGAACTTTTTATAAACATCATTTATTTAGGCACAGCAACATAAATGCAAGAAACTTGGCTCCCAAGTTTAATTTTTGTTTGATCAATAATGGTAGACCAGCTACCAGTTTCCATTTTGAGAACATCATATTTTAATCAAGTTGTGATCAATATGACTTATTGTATGCGTAGATGGTATTATTGCCTACTAAAATGCTCCAGATATAGGGCAAGATTTACAGACCGCACATTGAATTTACTTTATTCGCATTTGCTTTTACGAATATGAACTTTAAATACATTTCAATAATGTATATATTCGTATGTAACGCCTACTTAGTAAAATAGAATCAACCCTTGATCTATAAATCTAGGCCATAGTCTTGTCAAGGCAAACGCACAAAAAGAAAATATAATTGTGTGTTTGGAAAAATCGCTCCCCATTTTCTTTAAAGGGTTCCAAAAATCCTGATTGTTCTGCAAGGAATTGCACAGCACCCATAATAAGTACTTAAAAATTACATC
Organism: Xanthia icteritia; assembly: GCA_949128155.2. NCBI lineage: Eukaryota > Metazoa > Arthropoda > Insecta > Lepidoptera > Noctuidae > Xanthia > Xanthia icteritia. The sequence continues at coordinate 8,983,509 of OX421953.2, forward strand.
AAAACTGTCACCAATGACAGTGTAAAGCAATTAACAATAATCTAACACTACTCGAAACAACCACAACCTAAAATGGTTGGCTCAAAAATATTGCTCGTCTGCTAAATCTTCTGACGTGTCTCTTTCCTCTTGCTGTTCTCTTGTCGCGTGGTGGGGAAACTCTGCTTGGAGGATGTACCCAGTCTGGACACCTGAAACGAAAATATTTATATAAATACAAATTGCATAGTCAGCGGTAAGTTAAGTTTCTCATTCGCAGCCCAGACAAACTCAAAATATTTTTAAAACACAAAATATTTTCAAAACTCAAAATATTTTCAAAATTAAAATATTTTCAAAACTCAAAATATTTTCAAAACTCAAAATATTTAATTTCACAATTTATAATTTCCTACATGGGCACTTATAAAACGTCAGAAGCTAGAAACACGGTTTCCATTGGTCGTTTCCTTTGGAGAAGAGCCGATTAGAAACTCCAAGGTTACTCTTTTAAAAGTAATAGGCTTTTACAATATTTTTAAATAACACTGTTAATAGGTATGGGAGGACAGTGTAGGCCTTTCAACAACTACCAGGTTCTTAAAGAAATAAAAAATGGTCAACAAATCTACAGTCCACTAAGCCAACAACATTCTCACAAGTCTGGATTTGTGCCCGTTTGATGGCAATAGGGTCGCCCCCTATTACATGGGACTTAAACATGCGAAATGTGGGTGTACTAGTTACATCTCTCTATCTAATCCTTCGGAGATTAAAGGCGTGATGTTATGTTTAAATTGTATAGTTATAAAGGGGCCGCTAAAAGTATCTTACTTGTGTACAGACACAGGTTCACAGTGGTAACGTTTCTTTTACAGGGATGTACCATAATCATTTGTGGGATAGTTTACGTGCAATGCAAGTCAAAGTGACAGTTATTAGTTCCACCGAGCGGTAGAAACATCTACTTGATAAAAAAATAAAAAACCCAGACAACGCACAGCCTTATTACGAGCGTCCATTCTAAAACTTGGGAGCGTCGCAAGTAGCTGTCAAATATTTACCTGATTTGATTAATTTGCCAATATTACTGTATGGAAATATGAAATATCGCTTACTAATAACCTAAAATATGAATAATGAATTGCAATTTGAACACTAAATTTGATGTTGTAACCGTTTTAGGTGTTGAAAAGGCATTTGCAAAGTTTCGAAATAGTTTTTTTACATCTTAAACTAAATATTTGGTGTTATGATATTAATTATTGCATTTCATAATCTTCATAACCGCTAGGAGAAAATCACGAAATTTTGCACAAGTGTTCCTTCAACGAAAGTTAGCGTTAAGTAATGATTTTTGAAAATTCATCTCCTAAAGTGGTTGAATAGGGGATGGAAGTTGGTCATTTTTGCAAATGGAAAATCCCTTCGGCCGCATGGCTTGTAGCACCATAAAAATGAAGGATAATCTCTCAAGTGTAATTATTATTGCTGGTGGAATGAGAATCATTTTCCTCAATGAGATATCATCAAAACCGCTTTGGTTTTTACGTTGTACGTACGTGGAACAGTATAAGTCGGCTCTACAAAAAATAACTACAATGTAGGTAGGTATTATTTTTATCCTGCGCGTTGAGGTGTTCAATTTCCATAATTATACTTAGGTAAATATTAATCAGGTGAGCAGTGGTATCGGCCCCGACTTACAAGTCGTAGGTCGTGAATTCGAACCCAGGCAGGCACTTTACTTTGTGTATTTAATTTCATCAACACTGCTCTCAAAACGGTGAAGGAAAACATCGTGAGGAAACCGGCATGTCCTAGAACCAAAAATTCGAAGACATGTGACATCTACCAACCCGCACTGGGCCCGCGTGGTGGATTACGGCCCACTCCCTCTCACGGAGAGGAGGACTGTTGCCCAGCAGTGGGAACATTATAGGCTGATTATGCTCAATATTAATAATAAGCATGATTTAGACTTTAATAAACCCTCAATAAATGCGAAAGTGAGTTTGTTTCTTACGCTTTCACGCTAAAACAGCTGAACGGATTTGAATGAAATTTGAGTCATGGGTAGACCAGGACCTCGGAGCAGCTCGTGGCTAAGTAATAACTGCCGGACGGGTTAATCCATCAGGTTAAGCTTCGCTTGCCTTTTGTTGGTCTGTGGATGGATGACCATCTTTACATACCGAGTCTCCTCCGTCCCTCGGACAGAACGTTAAGCCATTGGTCCCGGCTGTCATTCGTAGATCTTTGACAGTCGTTATGGGTCGTCAGAAGCCCGAAAGTCTGTCAACCAGTCTTACAAAGGGGTATCATATTACCCAGTTACTGGGTTGTGGAGGTCAGATAGGCAGTCGCTCCATGTCAAATACGGTATTCAGCTGCATCCGGTTAGACTAGAAGCCGACTCCAACATAGTTGGGAAAAGGCTAGGCAGATTGATTTTTTTTATACGTGCCTGAATTTGTGCAACATAAGAAAAGAGGCCTGCGTTATGTGTGCATTGTCTCAGTATACTTATGCATTTGCAAAATTTTGTATTATGTAATTCATGTTAAGTAAATATAGATACACGGCTTATGTAAATATACACAGTGCGGACCGAAAGACAAATGTTTGCTGCTATTTGCTAAGGCAATATTAGTATTAAGGCAGAGATGTTATGTTGATGTCACGAAAAAAATGTTCAGGGGTCTAAAGGTAAATTTGCCTTCATTAAAGTTAATCTTTTTATTATTGGTCACGGTATCCCGCGACTTCGTTTACATAGTTTTTCGCTTTAGAGGGTTCTAAAGAATGGACTTAAATCTTTACTTATACTCTATTGGTTGAGGTAATTAAATAAAGGTAAACAAATCGTAAAAAGAGTGTCTAAAGATCGACGATCGAATCGAAGACCCGTCTACAGACCAACCCCGGCAAGCATAGCTTAACCTGATGGATCGAACCGTGCGGCTGTTATTACTTAGCCACGAGCTCAAATTCAGGCACGTATAGTTAATCACTAAATTATAAACACACTAGCTAACTAGCCCCTACTTCGACATATTTGAGACTTCTGTGCCATATCTTAGTTAAATATTAATGCCTCTAAACTAGACTAAAAATCACTAAAATTTAGTTTATTCCTGTCAAACGATGATTTCCCATTCTGAAATAGACTAAAGTGACACAACTTAACTATATTTTAGTTTGACAGCACTAAGATGGCTCTGAGATTTTAATTTAGTGAAAATGACAATTTTGCTATTCTGAATTTGACGTTTTTCACCTAAAATTTTAATTGTCTACCTAAATCTGACCATTTTTAATCGCGATAAAATATGGTGTGGAATACTATTAGTTGTCATGAACTAAAATTCACACGAACATCTCGACTTCAGATACAAAAACAGTACTGTATATATATTTTTTTCTTTTCTTTTGCTTATAACTCGAAAATGGTGTGTCCTATCGCAAAAATAATGAAAATTCCGACCCCCTTTATGAAACCCGTATACCCCTAATTATCAACACGTAGGTAATATTTACTTTTATTTTCCATGCAAAACGTGAAAAATTCCATATAAAACACGTCGAGGCTGCCCCCTCTGCGCACCTCTGGCTCTAAAAAAATTCACGGGGTAGGGCAAACAAGTGTGTACCACGTGGAGCCGCGATTGTCAAATTCGATTTAGTTGTGTCAAAATAATTTTTGAGTTTAGAGACTTTTTATTGCAGAATAGCGTTAAGATTCTCATAGTAAAAAGTAAGGAATTTTAGTGATAGTTTAGTTAGTTTAGTTCGGTGTACAAGAGAATCGGCACCATTATATAACACAAATAAAACCAACTCCTTAAACATCATCATTACATATAGTTCCTTGCTCTTGTTTCACGTTTATATTTTATATTAGTATATCTATGTATTTTATGATTTATGTATGTATGTATTTATTGTATATGTAAATGGTACACCACTGACTACCTGCAGTATTGTCTCTCCTGTTACCTTTAATCCATCCAAAGGTTGTCTGTAAAAGATCGCTTTAAGCGCTTAGACCGCCCATTGTGTCACCCAATGTAAAATTTCATTTTTTTTTGTCTGTAATTTTTATGGTGTGCAATATTCTATCCATCTATCTATAAACCTTCCGAAATAAATGCTCTAAATATTAGTGACAACTGCAGCCAGACACGAAAAACGACTTTGTTTTTTACTATTTATAGATATGTAAGGTCCCATTAAAATAGATGGACAAACTTTTAGAAATCATTCAGACCACCAAAATAAGGACAATGGTAAAAAATTATAAGAAAAACGCATTAGATTACTTACAAGAAAAATAAATCAGCTAACGAAAATACACTAAAAATTTTGGTTACCCAATGCTATTTATTATCTTAGGTCAAACAAAATAAATGGGTTGACGTACTGAACGCTTTGTTAAAAATTTGTCCATCTATTTTAATGGGACCTTGTATATGTGTGTATGTATAGATTTTGTTTATAGTAAACTAGAAGATGCTAATAAAATGTTATCAAGGCAGATAATGAGAGTCAACAATCTAATAATTCAAGATAGACAAGTTCAAACAACGATGTATAAAATATGGCCTCAAAATGGGCTCGTTTAATATCTCATTACAAAACTTGATAAAAATCATTGAACAGGCATAAAACACGCCACGTAAATGTTAAGTCAGAGAAAAAGCGGCCAGTGCGAGTCGGAACTGCATACGGAGGGTTCCGTACCACCGTACAATAAGCCATTGCCATTATTAAGATCAAGCAAAAAAACACCGAAAAAAACACGTGTCTTTTATAGAGACCCCTTTAAATTTTTATTATTATTTTGTTGTTATAGCGACTATACTAGGCTATATTCTGTGAAAGGACTCGCACAGGAAAGGTTCCGTACCACCGTACAAAATTTTGCAAAAATTGCCGAAAAAAAACACGTTTCTTGTATGGTTCCTTTAATCATGAACTTTATTTTATTTTTATTATTTGCTGTTATAGCGGCAATAGAAAATCACAATCTGTGAAAATTTCAAGTGTCTACTTATTCCGGTGCAAAAGATACAGGCCCTGTGACAGACGGACGGACAGTGAGGGCTTAGTAATAGGGTCCCGTTAGCACCTTTAGCTACGGAACCCTAAAAAGAATACCTCACGAGTCACGAAGTCACGATGTGACTCGAACCACGCTACCGATCATATACTTCCATACTAATATTACAAATGCGAAAGTAAAATGAATTGAAATGAAATTGTTTATTCTGTAAATAGGATATCGGAATCACTTTTACACGTCGTATTAAAAAATATTAAAAATAAGCTAGATGAGTTCGGCGTTTCCTATCTGACAGCAGGGACCAACGGCTTAATGTGCTTTTCGAGGCAGGGAGTGGTCTAGTATGTATTTAATGGATGGTCACCCATCCACGAATCGATCTCGGCAAGCGTAGCTTAACCTTCGATCAACCCGTACGGCTATTATTATTTAGCAACTAGCCTAATAAACAAAAACCTAAATCCAAGAACGTCCATACCAAACTTTTTGCCAACACAACCAAAATTGTTTATTCTGTAAATAGGATATTGGAATCACTTTTACACGTCATATTAAATAATTGTAAAAATAAGCTAGATGGACCCGATATTTTTTTTTTACCACAACGGTGTAGCTCTTGGCCTTCATCTCACCTGATGGTAAATGATGATCAGGCCGAAGGTGGATGCGAGCTTCACCCGGAATCCTCAACCACAGAGGAACTGCCTATCTTACCTCTAACTGCCGAAACACACTAATGTTGTTAACATTGTTGTTATGGCGACAGACTTAGATATGATAGTGGAAGCTAGCCAGGCGGTTTTAGAACAAGCCCTACCACCAACCAAACCGAGCAGAAAATTTTGCCCCCACTAGGGATCGAACTCGGGACCTCTAGGTCTGAGACAGGTGGTCTTACCACTAGACCACAAAGACGGCATTTTCTAGCTGACTATCCCTGAGAATAAATGGCGAAACAAACTCAAGGGTCAGTCTCTTTTAAAGTCCAGGCATAATCTTGGTCAGGCCATATGAGGACCACGTAGATTAGTTATGATTACTAAGTAAGTCTGTCTGCCTGTCTGTTACCTTTACCTTTCTCGTCTAAACCACTGAAACGACCGGTATGTTTAAGATAACATAACATCAAAAATTACAGCGCCATCCGCGTCTAGTACAATAACGCATTCAGGGCGGTGATGGGGCTACCCTGACACTGCAGCGCCTCGGGTATGTTCGCAGAGGCACGCACCGATTGCTTTCACGCGACCATGCGCAAGTGCGCCGCGTCCTTGGTGCGCAGGGTACGGGTTAGCCCCAACAACGATGTTGGGGCTGTCCAGTTTTCCCGCAAGCATCGCCAGTACGAACTGGCGATGATTACGGGAATGAGTTACTTTAGTTATTTTTCATTAGAAAGAAAATAGTATTCAAGTTTTCTTGTTGCTATTATTATTTATGGTAAAATAAACCAGATTTTACATGAATTCAGTGTTTTATTAGTAATCAAATATTGGGGTCTATCAGACCCCGCGCGACTGATAATGTAAGTATTTTGGCGCGAGTAATTTAGGGTTAAGAGAGGTCGTAATTATGGCGGTTTAGAACCATGATTGTTCCATTATGAGAGAGAAATGGAGCTATACAGCGTGTGTCAGAAAGATGTGACCATCAAACTAACAACTTTCCATGGGAACAACATCGCAATAAAAAAAATATATAATATGTAATAAGCCGTACATACATTTAGTTCGATAAGGTACTGAAGTTCTGTATGAGATAGTAGATATTTTTTTCGCGATTACGATGTTAGTCTCATGGAGAAACTTGTTCAGTTTGAAAGTCTGTAGCACGTAGATAAACAGGATGAATATTATCACCATCTCTTTTTCACCAAGAAACAACGAAAGGCTTTGGAACTTCTACGGCCTCAGATTATTATTAAACAATCATTTCTCTCGATAATTCCTACAAGAAACCCTTTTATTGAAATGTCAGTATTATCGTTATTGGATGTATATTGTATTGATGTAAGCAATACAATACAGATCCGATTTTCCACATTGGTATTTTGATACGCCAAACCTTGGTTTTTCGATGATGACATTATAATTGAGTGGACATGGAACTACAAGTAGGTACTTATTATTTACATGTAAAATGATTGTAAACATGACATAAATAATTACTGAACAAAAGCCTTTGAAGAGTACTTCATAGTAATTTTCAATTTCAATTGTATTGTCAATGTATTAATGTAGAAGAATAATTTAAATAAATTATCGTATAATTTTAAATTAAATAAATTATCGTATAATTTTAAAGAACCAAACATTAAGTTAATATTGGAACAGTTGCTGATGAATGAAAAAAGGATATACTTTGAAGAATGAAAAAACCGGCCAAGTGCGTGTCGGACCACGCACAATGATGGGTTCCGTATTTGGGATGATTTTTTTCACAATTCCAAGTACCTATAACCATTTAGCTGCCAGGGCACATGACTATGACAAAAATTAGCACTTTAAAGCTTAATATTTCGCAAACGGATCTTTGAATATTTTTAAACGACCTTTTCAACGACACTCCACACCATGGGAAAGTCGAGAAAGAAGTAGGGGAGGTACCCTAAAAATATTTAATGATTTTATTTAACCACTTTATTGGCGTGGTTAATCTGTATACTCGTGCCAAATTACAGCTTTCTAGAACAAAGAGTCTCTGCGCTAAGCCACGGACAGACAGACAGACGGACATGGCGAAACTATAAGGGTTCCTTGTTTACTACGGAACCCTGAAAAAAGACTTAGTGCGCAATCATCATCTGCCTAGCCTTTTCCCAACAGTTTTGAGATCGGCTTCTCATCTAACCGGATGGTGCTGAATACTGGTACTGCGCTACTCCAAATGATATTTTTCAAAGAAGTATCTTGGTGATGATGATATCTCTAAGGACCAGATTCCAAACTATACTTCTCTGATATAAAGAAAATACAGGAGTGAATCTAGGATCTATATAGAGGACAGGATATGCAATCAAAATCCGAAGGATTTTTGAGGAATTTCCTAACACATTGCTTCATAGGTTATCATATCCACTCAACAACGTAAATAACGCAACGAATGTTGTTGAAGTGTCAAAGTGACAGGCATTGTCACTTTACAGTGACACACATTACACATTTACATGTGTAATGCAATTAGCCCCCTGGAGTCTTTCCATCTATACTATAGCTAAGGTTATAAATAGTGCTCAGATCTTCATAAACAACATGGACAAGCAAACATACACTACACACACATACCCACGCGCACAATCTCACACACACACACAAACACGCACATTAAATTACCTTAAATTAAAAATATCTAATTTTCACGTTTAATAAAATGTATCTTAAACTTAACAGTAACATCAGAAGCACTATGTAACCTTTACGTCATTATACCTTAGGGGACCGGACTGCTTCTCCTTAACACAGGTTTTTATAACCTAGCTAGGAGAGCAGTGCTCACCCACACGTTTGTAGATATAGTAATTATTTTGTAAAACTATTTTTAATTATTTTTTTGTAACGTGTACTACAATGCTTTGTCTTTGACAAATAAATAAATTTAAAAAATCTTACTTCTCAATATCAGGCAGGACGTGTCCCTTGCACCTCGCCTCCCATTTCGCCCAGTACTTGAATCCTTCTGCCTCGAACACCTTTACGGCGCAAACGCCATCATCTTTGATGTCATCGTCTAGTAATGCTGTAAATACAAAAGTAATTATTTAGTTATACATGTAACGTTTTATAGGGTTTATTTTATTTTTAATGTGGTGTATATATTCGCCATTTGGCAATATTCCAAATATTTTAAATTTCGTATCCTTGTCTCCTCGTGATGGTGCCTGTCCATCTTGTGAAGGTTGCTAGTCAACTCTGTATATTTTATCTCTACTCTAGACGTATTACAATTATATATTTTTACTTTTAAAATGCAGTGACGTCATCTTTAAAATACTCAAAACTCTGTACATTGTGTTTTTGTTTAGGATAGATAAGTTGTACACATCGGCTACACATCAAGCTATACATTTCCAGTTTATGCTGAACTCGCATTGTATAGGATTTCCGTACAATGCGAGGTCACTTTTTACTGGAAATGTATAGCTTGATGTGTAGCCATGTGTACCAACAATTGTTAATAAAAAATATAATTATTTGAATGACTTTGACATCTCGGGACCCTGGGGTCCCGGACCTTTGGAAGGCGTACGAGAGGCCGAGGCTAACTTGCAGATGCCCCTTAGACATTTTAAAGTGTTGAAGCATCTTATCTACAAATTCAGTACGGGTATGGTTCAAACGCAAGACGACAGATGGGGAGGACGAAACCTGATTTCTAATTGTCTTGATAAGCTTATAAAGAAAATTCATAAAAATTTGACAAAGTGGAAACTGACTCATACATAGTTCAGAAACATCGGCATTATCGGTCGCTCACAATGGGCCTTATCAGAAGGCTAAAAGTCACCCAAAGGGCAATGAAGAGGGCTATGCTTGAAGTTTCCCGACGTGAAGAAATCAGAAATGATGCGATATGCAGGAGGATCAAGGTAACCGACATAGCCCGAAGAATTGCCAAACTTAAGTAGCAATGGGCAGGGCACATTGCTCGCAGAAGGAAGGCCTCCCACAAGATGAATCGATGACCTTGTAAAGGACGCAGGATTCAGCTGGATGCGGGAAGCACGGAATCGGTCAAAGTAGCGGTGCTTGGGCGAGGCCTATGTCTAGCAGTGAATGTCTTTCGGCTGAAATTATGAATGATGATGATCGGCATCTCATCGGCATTAACCTAATATTTGAAAACAAGTCTAGTAGTCATTTGTCAATGGTCTCACCTTCGCATGTTATGTCACACTTCCCACCTTTCTTGCCTTCCTTGCACCATTCACTTCCTATCTGAAATTATATTATGCTATGTTTAAATTGAGATCAGAAAAAACATCGCCTACTAAACTAGATCCAACAAAGAAAGCCATATAGGATAGCGTCCATAACAAAAATTTTGTAAACAAATGGGTATTATCATTAAGTTACTCTAATAGCCCGCTTTTGATCATGAACTATGTTAATTCAAAAGGACTCACTCGTACTTAAAAATTTGCTTCTTGGTAAAAGTACATAGTCCTCCAGATCGTATTTCGGCCACGGCGGCCAATCTCAACGAAGACTAGCCTTCGGCGCGTGAGATATTATAGTGCACAAGTATGTGCGGAGACACAGGTGCACTCTCTCTTCCCTCACTCTCATAGTCCGATGGGACGGCAATCCGACACGACCGGAGAGAGATCAGGCGTAGGACCAACGGCTTAACGTGCTTTCCGAGGCACGGGGGTATCACACCGCCAACTTCCAAACTCCGGGCTGTTATTAAGAAAATCCTAATGGAAAAACTCAATAACACTTTGCCCGACCCGGGAATCGAACCCAGGACCCCACGCTCAGCAGTCGCGCTTGCAACCACGAGACCAACGGGGCAGTTGGTAAACTTACCACGTAGTCAGATTGAGAAAGTTTAAGACGCCACAATGTAGAAGGATAGAGACGTCACAAGTTTTTTAACGCAAGCAATATTTGAAAGGAAGATTACAAATGGATGCCCCATATTACGGACCGGTGGGACTCTCCCCTCTTGCGAAGGTGGGTAAGTGTACAGAGACACTTATCCAAATAAACTGGTGTACCATTGAACGAACAGTTCAATGGTACACCAGTTGTTTATTATCGTAAATTTAATTTAATACTAACATTAGGCTAACTTAATACTACTACTAACAATATATTATGGATATTATTTCTGAAATAATTTTTTTTAATTTGAATTTGAATTACCATCGGGCAGTGGCATCTCATTCCTCCTCACTGAAGAAGTTTGTGTCTCATCCGCTATCATCACTATTTCAACCTTCCATGCCCTTTCAAAAAGAGAAACCAAACAAAAATAATTTAATAATTATGTACTTACTTGAAACAATCCAAAATATTTCCTTCTAGGACTCTTCACGACGATCGCTGACGTATTTCGGTCGCTTTCCTGTTCTATCAGACATACCCCTGAAATCAAACGGAAACATTGAACCACGGATAATATTCTTTATAGTCTGTGTTTAGCGTCTATTGTGTATTTGGCCTTACAGTCCTTTCACAGGTATTTTACTTGTGTCAACAACCCATCAGCAACGAGACCTCACAACGAGAATATTGTGAGGTCAAATCATTTCAAATTCAATCTTTGATGGCATTTGAAATGCCATCAAAGATGACAAGAAAGGAAAACACAGCTTAGTTCTGATTGCATATAATTATGTATCTACGTCAAATTAAAATACACATGCCAATCAAGGTTTAAAGAATACCAAGAATTTTATTATCAGTAAACAACAGTTGATAATATTTGTGCCAATATTTACTAATATCATTACGAATACACTTAAGATTTTAGTTGTTTTTCCTCAGAATAGATGACAGGTCAAATAGAATATCTAATTCTTAAGTCAACGGGACATCCTGTCAATGCATACCACTGTGTCATATTATTCATTTACACGGACTTATTACAATTCATTTCTTATCTACCACATGTCCTACGTTTACGTACCTAGTACAAATATCACACCAAAGAGTATAGCTATCGGTACCGAGCTACCAACAACTTTAAACACACCCAAACACAACTAACGCATGAACAAATGCATCTACGCAGTTGCCTGGATACCTTTTCCCAAATATGTTGGAGTCAGCTTCTAATCTATCTTAGTGCAACTGAATACCAGTATTTAACATGGAGCGACTGGCTAATCAACAAGACATATCTATACACAGATTTTCCTTTCAGCATAATCACCAATCAGCATACAATATTTCCATAGCTGGACACAGGCATCTTCTCCGTGAGAGGGAGTGGGCATTAATCCACCACCCAGACCTAGTGCCAGGGTTAGTAGGTGCGAGTTGGTGGATTGTTTTCTTGTAATAACATGAAATACTTCAAAATCTACTTAAAATAAAATACCTACCTAATTGCGTCTCTCGGAAAACCTAACAATATCAGAGTTCTTTGGACCTGTTAGCAACTACTCTACTAACAACTTTACAGGTGGGCTGTAATTACTGATGCTAGAAGTGATGACTAATACTTCATTGTTGTAAAGATCAGACAGTAAATTGACCTCTGGTCAAGGTACGATAGTAGCAAGTCGAGGTATTTGAATTATGTTTTGAAACTCTTTTACACCTTAAGAGAGTGCATTCTGAAAGTGGGCAACATCGAAAATAGATGTCAAATATTTCGTTGTTTTGATTAATTTAGCAATATTACTGTATGGAAATATGAAATATGGCTAACTAGTGAACTAAATATTAATTATGAAATGCAATAATTAATATCGTAACACCGAATATTTAGTTTTAGATGTAAAAAAAGGATTTGGAAACTTTCCAAATGCCTTTTTTACACCTAAAATGGTTACAACATCAAATTCAGTATTGCGATTCATTATTAATAATCACCATAAGTGTCACCCATAGATATGAATAACGTCTTAAAACTAAGTAAATGAATATGCTAAACGAATATTTTTCGAGTTAAATCGTTAGAATTTACTTTACTCTTTGTGCGTTCGTGCATGGCCCACTGGTCAAGGTTCGATTTATAGTTATGGTTTTAGTCCCATTAATAAGCGGAGAGCACAGATATATAAATTTAATATATCTGTGGCGGAGAGTCATTGGTCATTACCATGGACAAATCGAATGATTTCTAATAAAAACACCCCATAACAAACTAGAGAACGAAGCCAGGACCAGATCAGCAGCAGCGCTCGCAACCACTTGACCAACAAGGCAGTTTGATGAAGGAACAAAAACGCTGTTCGGTGCGATATTTGCAACCGAACAGCTTACCACTTATTCCTGCGTGCATTTCCATAAATGCATGTATTGCAACTATACCAGTTTAGTACATGTTCGGATACCAATTGCGTATCTAACTCAAACCAAATCACCCTTATTGCGTAATATACGATCAATCACAATCTGAATCATTTTGAAAGAGATTGCTAATCCATTGCTTCATAAGTTCGCAAAAAAATCTACTCTACAACGTAAGTATCGTAATGAATGTTGTTGAACTGTCAAAATGAAACAGTTTAGTCTTAATCATTTACGAAAATGTTTTACGCAATTAGATAGCTGAACAAACCAACTTAGTGCAAATTTAACTTAGATTTACCATTTGACAATTATAACTAGTATTCAATATAGCTTTTAAACCATATTATTTCGTATCATTAAACCAGTGGTCGTAAAACAACATCCTTAACCATAACCAGTCTAATATAATACCGAAACAACCAAGTCAACCAAATCAACCAAATCAACCAAATCAACCAAATCAACCAATTCAACCAAATATCAACCAACCTAGAAGTTAGTGCTCAACCACGCAGGCACTAAATTCTACAAACGCTACCTTCCAATTGCATCACTTCTTCTCACACTCGCAGTTACAATGGAGCTGTACGTGCGTCAGTAAACCGGACCAAACCAAAATAAACCTATATTGAGTACAGAAGAAAAAAAAAACTGTAGAGGTAAACTTGACGCAAAAACCTACGCATTCATTTGTACTAACCATAAATTGATATAAAATAATAAGTTACAGCCATAAACCTATTATGAAACGTTCAATTCAATTGTTATTATCCTTGTGGGATTTCCAGACATATACCGAGACACAGTATCAATAAGTAACGGTATTATATCTTCATAGAAAACGCCCGAAACAACGAGCATCGAAATATCAGTGTATATCAGTACGCAACAGTATCGAGTGCGTGACAGTTACGCACGGACGCAGAAGGTTTACCTACCAAGCGGCCGGAGGTAATTATTGCAAGGTCACCTCCGAGACCGGCAAGGAAAACCTGCTCAGGTGGATATTTATCCATAGACGACTCTAGCCTGGAGTGCCAATGTGTTGCTGTTCCACAAACAATAGGATACCTGATATCATGACCTGTGTGCCCGATTGCCTGCACGCTACAGGAACTGATGGACGTTAGTGTTAGCGCCAAACTCGTAGCTCAGTTCTGGGCCGACTCAATATAGATTAAACTAGCTGCACCCCGCGGTTTCACCCGCATAAGTCTCGATCCCATGGAAATATCGGGATAAAAGTACCTTATGTTCCAACCTAGGACATAGTCTACACATGTCCCAAATTTCATCCAAATCCGTTCAGCCGTTTTAGCGTGAAAGCGTAACAAATAAACAAACGAAAAAATAAACTTACTTTCGCATTTATAATATTAGCTAGGATTGCCACCGACAAGCCAGAAGGACATGTAATTAAGTGGCAAACAAGCCGGTACTGCCCCACCTGACAGTATGAAGTTACTGCTTACAAACATTAATGCAGATGTTTGTAGGAAGTAACTTCGATGGTAGAATTTCCCCAGACAATGTCCTTCACAAAGGGCTCAAGTAGATACCTACTCCACCTTTCATTCATGTTCACATTTCTACACCTAGAGGTGGTGACCATTTAAGCATAGCAATAATAACAACAAACAACAATGATATCCTAGTGGTGTGACCGTCGGACTGCCAAGTTATAGGTCTCGAGTTGGACCCAAAGCCTTCAATTTTTCAGATTCATGTGCGTAATGTATAATTGTCACTTGCTCAAAAAACGGTGAAAACGGCATGCCTGAGAGATATTTCACGACGGTATGTGAAGCCAATTCAGAGGCCCATGGGCGGCATAAAACTTTAGCCACTTTAGTCACTAACACGAAAAGGAAAATAAAGATTAATAACAACTATTGAGCACGTATCAACATTTTCAAAATACGTCATACAGAAACATGTATAGCAGACAAAAAACTAATTTGACTAACTTACACTAAAAATATCAAAAGACGTCAATTCAGGATCATTATCAAATCAAGCCCACACATAAAAAATACCCACATAACGCGAACCCACTCTTGAATACCAATCATTTGATTGCTACCAAAAACCATGTTCATATAAGGAAAACCCATTGACAAAATCATGACAAGCAATCAGTAAATGACAGAATACAATGGGTACAACTAACAATACATCAACATTTAAGTACGCACACATACAAATATCCGTAGATAATTATAACTTCATTTGTTTTCACACGGATCTGGGATAAATGGAAATGTAAATAATACAGACTTTGCCCAGAAGACTATCTTTAGACAGACTATTATATATATGTTCTATATCTATGTCCTATAAATACAAAAAATAAGTTTATTGACACAAAATACCTTCGTATACAATACCAAACATTTCACGTAGGTACATATGGATTTAGGGGAAAAAGCTGCACAAATACTGAAAAACCCTGCCTCCTAAACTAGGGAAAACCTGTGACCTAGGAGTCAGTATTCTACTGTAACTTCGTGTACAAAAAATACTTTTATTTATGTGTGTTAATAAACCCATGATGACCTGGCATATATATCTATACATACTATAAATTAAAGTCACTTTTCGTGTCTGCCTGTGTTGTTTTTCAAAAGTACGCAACAGATTTTAATGTGGTGTTCACCATAATTTAGGGAATATATTCCAGAAAGTATTAATATTTAATAAATGAATATTAAACTAACAAAAGAAATCTTGATGTTTTGTCAAGTAGTAATTACTCTGCGGAGCAGGGTCGGATCGCTAGATGCTGGCAGATTATGGCGTTCATACTCATAACTACTCTATTAGTCAAAGTTGTACAATATGTACCTACTACAAAAATTGTCAAATCAAGGAGAACTAAGATTGTTTTGACTCTTGCGTGTGCATTATCTTGGTCTACGCAAGAGTAAGTCACAACTTCAAAGTTTAGAGTTTAAGGACCTGCCGATCTATTCCCTTTAAAATTAGGTGAAGTGTGCTTGAAGTGAGCTGTTATCCCACCTGATCCCGTAGCATCAGCCGTACATCAGTCTGATGCTACGGCATCAAGAAGTTTAGACGAGAGGAGACGAGGTTTAGAGGTTGAGAAGTTGGGGGGGTTTATTGACAGCCCACTTCACCTAAGTTTTCATGGTGAGATTTTTGCAAATAGATCAGCTGCTGTTTTTTGTAAACTTCTTGTGCGAAGAAAATAATGTTGTCAAACAAATGGATTTTTTCGTATTGGTTTCCTAGAATCAATCAAGTTAGCCTATCGCAGTCCACTGCTGGACATAGGCCTCTCTTAGGCTGCACCACAACACCCTATTCTCCGTCTTCCGCATCCAGTCTGTCCCAGTTTCCTTCTGCCGATACACGGTCTCCCTGGTTTTCCCCCGTAATCAGAAAAAAAAGGTAGACATACTCCTTCACAACTTCGAGAGACGACCCTTCGGTCCTAGATTAGAATCCAATTACACATCAAGCTATACATTTCCAGTTTATGCTAATCTCGCATTGTATAGGATTTCCTTACAATGCGAGGTAAGCTTATACTGGAAAGGTATAGCTTGAGGTATACATTACTATCATCACCATGTCGTGTTAGGGATGTTTAATTGTTTAACTCGTCAACCACCATTAATTTGATTTAATGGTTGTATACAAACGTTGAATCTGTTTTTAACTTCAAGGACACCGGGTATTGTTGCTGACAACTTGTCAATAATAATGAGCAGGTTCTATGTATTGTTTCTTCCCGACTGTAGGTACTGGGTCGGCTTCTAGTCAACGACTTCCCAATTATAAAAGTTGTTTTTAAAACTCGTAATAGTCATATTACTTAGTATGTTTGTTTATAATTCTTTGACATTTTGCTTACAGGCAATTTTTTTTTTTTTTTGTAAAAAAGTGTAGACCTTGTTATTTATAACATCGCCTTTGATGAATCGGTAAAGGTGTTATAATTGTGATACTTAATAAATAAATAATTATACTGGGTTGGCTTTTAGTCAAACAGATTTTACCAAAAAAAATGCCAGTGAGCATGGTGGTAGCGGAACGCCGGAAGTATTTATTCGTTTATATATATTGAAATCGTTACTTCTGCAGTAAGCCTACAGAAGTGATGATTTAGAAGGTAAAAGAAGTTAAGGATACAGAAGGTAAAACTAGTTGTCAGACTTTCGGATTTCCTACTACCCGTAGGTATGACAACACTGGGTCCACAGTTTCACAAGACACGGGTCAGTGACATAGCAGTATTGGAGGAATGGTGACAGGATACTAAACTGTCCCGTACTTAGTAGGTAAATAAAAAGGAAACATTAAAATAATCTTGCAACCGGCGTGCATCTATGACATGTAGATATATGAACGTAAGGGATGAGCAGGCGGCGTTCTGTGGTTTCTACCTACCCCCTAAGAAGGAGGCGTGAGTTTATGTACAAACAAAATTATAATCTCGACTGCATCGTTGGTTCAGGGGTCATAAGCGCTACTGCTGAGCATGAAGTCCTGGGTTTGATTCCCAGGTCAGTCAGTGCATGTCGGACCACGCACAATAAAGGGTTCCGTAGTTGGGATAAACTTATCGCAAGAACAAACTTAACTTTGTAGTTGAAAATTTGTACATTTGCGGTTAGAAGTGTTATTGAATTGATTTTTTATTTATTTCTCAGTGTATGGTACATTGAGATCTTACATTAAACACTGTTTCACACATACTACCATTGCTGGTGTAGAAATATTAAATAATAAGCTAGGTACATGCAAACCAGAACTAGGTACACTGTAAAAATATTACATAAACTTATGAAATCTTGTATTAAGTTTATGAATTAATAATTGTAATGACAAATTAATACTGGTTAAGATTCATCAAAAATATAAATCATAATGTCAAAGAATAAATCATAATGTCAAAATATAAATCATAATGTCAAAATAAAAATTACAATGTCCAAGAATTTCTTGGATTTTTCATTTCGAAGTCTAGATGTGTGCCTGATTGATGGCAATAGGCTCGTCCCCTATTACATGGGACATAAACATAACTGGCGAAATGTGGGTGTACTATTAGGTACTCCTCTGCCTAATACTTCAGGGAAATACAGACGTGATGTTATGTTGTGTTATGTTAAAATTATAATCATCAGAGAGACTGTGTTTAAAACAATAATATAATCATTATGCAAATAACTCTTTGATAAATACAGGTGCATTGTCAAAGACTCGGCTATTGGCTAATGTTCAACAAGTAGATAATATATGATCGGCCAAAACAGTCTTCATTTTCAATGGAAATGCTGATATTCTTTAACCTGCAAATTGAGGTCAGGGCTCCAAAACAATAACCACCTACAATAATTCACTAAAAATTTATTTGTCACAAATTACTGATCAATTATAGTTGCCCTATTGTTATATCGCTACATTGTAAATTGCACTATTGTAAAAAAACGCGGGAAAACATAAAATAAAAACAAACAACTCACAATTACTAAGAAAAGTCCTGGAAAAATTATTTTTCAGCAGCTCCCGTGTCAACTGGCATCTCGTATACACTTTTGCTTGTAGTCCCAAACATAATGTTAGAACTAAAACGATTTGAACGACACGTGCACTCGCCATGACGACCGGCTTGATACTGATAGCAGAATCTGTTTACTAATATGTATTATGTATGCGTCTACGCACCTTTGACATTTTGCTTTATATACTTTGAGGAAATTGTAGCGAACTGGTGCATTGCTTGTGACGGCTTTGAATAACTTTGTAATTTTATTGTAGTTAAATAATTTGAGTAAAATACGGGATTAGAGAGTAAACCTGCCTGTTTTTATACAGGCTGTACAAACAGAGTAAGGGCTCTTGCGTATTATACCACAGATTCTGGGCCCTTGACATCGCCTTCGGCCCTTACTCCTGCTAACCTTACTATTTACAATACATACCTTCTTATGCACCCTATATCCACTCAGTGGAATGAAGGTCTCCTCCATTTCAAGCCATTCTTCCCGAGCTTAGGCCTACCTCATCCAATTTTTTTCTGTTACCTTGACCAGATCGTGTATAGACTTTGTATCTGGTTTTCCCACGCTGATGCGACCAGTCACTGGTCTCCATTATACCACTTTTACACCCCATCTATTATCTAGTCTTAAGCATATTTTGCAGCCATACATTAACTACCTCCATCTTCAATTTCCACTAAGTAATTTGCCTGACGGTCACCATTCTTGCCTTGACAACCTATTGAGAAATTTCTTAGTCTACGTGCCAAAGGAATATCAATAAATATTATAATATCCTAGGTCAAGACAAACCGCAAATAACAATAAATCTGCTAACTGAACGTGGGTCTTCCCCATTGCAATTTGTAATGGTGATCATATCAATGAATGCATCACTACCTTGAAAACTAGTTTCGCTATTTAGTAAATTAACTATTTAAAACAAGAGATAAAACTTTGTATCAGGTGGACTATATCATATTATTATTATGTCAGTTTCATTACATCCATAAAGATAATTATGTTAACAATAGCATCGATACTCATCCCCAGTTCAAAATCGCCCGTTATGAAAAAAAAAATTCAACCCAGGGGGGGGGGTTGAAATTTTTTTTCAACTGCAGAATCATGTACTGAATCCATGGTAATAACAGTTTTCGCGTAGATGTATATTTGACATTGTATTTTTTTTATTTTTTTTGACTCTCAAATTTCATGACATTGTATTAATTTTATATTGTGATTTGTATTTATCTCGTGTTTCGTTGTGATTGTTGTATGGGAGAACCCGAAATAAATGGATTTTATTTTTATTTTATTTTATTTATAAACTGAGCACTATCAAATTCAGAACTCGAGGTCTCTTTCCAGTTCTGACGATGTAGTAGAATTATAAGAATAGAAGCAACGTCTAGAATGAAACTCCATTCTCAGGCAGAAGAAGGCATTAGCAGATTTATGTAACAACAGTCATGGACTTCAACCTAGTTTTTTACTTCCCATGTTAAACGTACTGTTAATCTGAATATTTGCGTCAAATACATCAGAAACACATTACCGTATCAAAAACCCTGAACCCCACTATCACTGCAACTATGTTGGTATGTATAACATTTGGAAATACCCGCGCAATTAACTTTACCTCTACGTAATGATAAGAGATTTATCTGTATTGCCATTTATCTGTGCATTCTGAGAATATTAGCTACAAAAATGTTTTTATATTATGTTTGTACTATTTACAAAAAAAATATTTTGAAGGATTATATTTAGGACTTACCCATTACGCCCCCTGTGATAACTCACAGGGGGCGTCAACACAATTTGCGAGAATCAAGTATCATGTCAAGAGTTCGAGTCATTAGAACTTTACTCTATATATGCGACAAACACTATATTCAAATCAGAGTACGACAATATTTCTCTTATAATCCTCAAATTGAAAAAAACTTCATCATTATAACGGTTCATCATTATCATTTGGTCATCATTATAACAGTTTGTTTTCTAATCTCAATATGCTTACCAAGACGTTATTTGAGTTCTCCTGGGCGAAGACAAGTCTGGGTATCAGATAACCTGATAAAATGTTGTCATCGGGATGAAATTAGTATCCTAATTGCTTGTTTTAATCATTGGATCATCATTATAACGGTTTGTTTTCCAATCTCAATATGCTTACCAAGATGATATTAGAGTTCTCCTGGGCGAAGACAAGTCTGGGTATCAGATAACCAGATAAAATATTGTCATCGGGATGAAACTAGTACCCTAATTGCTTGATACACGATCAATCATAATTAGAATCGTTTTGAAACAGATTGCTAATCCATTGTTCCATAAGTTCGGAAAAAGCTGCTCTACAATGTAAATAACGCAATGAATTTTTTTGAACTGTCAAAATGAAACAGATTAGTCGTAATCGCTTACGAAAATATGTTACGTAATTAGATAGCGGTCCTAAATTATCCAGCTCAAACCAACGAACAATGGAATTAACAATTTCTTAAATATGGGAATAACATATGAAACGTTAGGTATTCCCGTAAAGTGTTCGATTTATAGGGAAAATTAACACAAGACATCCATTGAGAAAAACATGTTTACAAGATAATATTTTAATGGGACAGGGTGTTTTAACTACACTAATTTTATTAATGAATCAGACTAAATACTTAAATTAGTTAACTTTTGAGCTCATAAATTTGATATTAGATTAGGCAGTAAAAAACAAAAAAAAATTATACTTGGACTTAAACTGGCTTTGGATGTTAAGCCAATAAGGTCATTAACTTGAACAAACGTCCATAGTTATTTTCGATTTAATATTGCATAGAAATGAAATTAGCTGGACAAAACGATTGAAAGTTAACAAGGAAAATCATCAACTAAAACACACATATTTGTTAATATTTTATTCAAGAATGGAAATGGCATCACATAAATTATTTATTTACATAATTTAAACTAATTAAAGCAGAACAAGAAGTTCTTTTAAAACATTAACTTAAATGCGGTTTGGACGCGATACGTTAATTACGATGCAAATAAAGCTCAAATACCATACAACGCATGTTATAGAATTTCAAAAACTTATCATGGAAAGATAGAAGAAATATCACCGCATACAAAAACATGATTTAACACTGTTGACATACGGCACTAATCTCCCCATATAAGTCAGTCAACCCACGCACACATACGCAAATTTCGTTTACACTATATCCAACGGGGAATCAAGGGGCACTCAATCGCAAAATTCACTGCATTCCGTGCAGATACGACTTGGGTACGTGTGCGAACGTCAAAAGACCACTAATATACAACAGTATTTCTTGCCAGGTTGGTCAGAAATTGGGAATGTTTTGTGAGAATGCATTCCTTGCCGCCTCATTGAATGGCAGGAGGCACTGCTTTGACGACTGAAATGGCATAATCGAGCCGATTCCCGGTTTCAGACAAATATTTGTATGGGCCACAGATATTTGTTTCGAGTCTCGGTGTTTATTGTTGGCTCTGTGTGTGTGATGGTATGAAGAACTTCGTAGATAGTTACTATTTGAAACTAAGTCTATAAATGCAGCTTTTAAATTATTTTATGCTAATTCACCAAACTAAAGACCTAGTATTTTTCCTCCTTTTAAAATTTCAAAACTAGGCCCTACAAATACCAATTAATATACTAACAGTGGTCTAGCAACCTTAAATATACATAATTATAAAGATTTCACTAATATTTCCGCACCCAACGTAGAGTTTAAGAAACATCAAAGGGTATAAACCTCACGGAAAAAAATTAAATCAGGTAACAAACATCAACAAATTACACAACACCTAGGCCGAACAAATATTTGTTCCTTGTAACAAACCACGATTTGCCAACTCACCACCTAACCATTGCTGCAATCAGGTAATCAAACAGCACTAGGATATTGGACGGACTTAAACATAATATTACTGTAGCTAGAATTATCATCAAACCTTTCTCCTTCATCAACGACCATCACTCTATATATTATTTCTTCTATCTTCCCATTGTGACTACAAATAACAATATACGCTCTTACGATATTACATGAAATTTTTAAGACTTTTCTCACATTTGCAATTTAGCAGCGCGACTTTCCAACACCTGGGGAGAGGACTATGTAAGTATTCAGTCGCGCGACTAAATTGACATTGTGTGTTATCCTACTTATTAATATGCAAATAAGAGTGCGCGATAGCTTTGCATAAGTAACGACTATGTCAACAAAGATTGTGGGATTCTATTCTTCTACTTTTAGAGGCAGGTTAGGCAGGCTATTTGGTAAAAACTCATCATCAATTGACTTCTGTATCTACTCCATCTCTTATCACTAATAATTTCAAAGTTATCTTCCATAGAGTAGGTACAGCGTACAGGAGCGTAGATCATCTGATCAATTCTGTAAAAATCTCACCGTAAAAAAATTGGTGAAGTGAGCTGTTAACAGTGTCAATCTCTAGCATCAGCTGGAAAGACAACTCACTTTAAGCTCACTTCACTTATGTTTTCACGGAGAGATTTTAACAGAATGTACGGTCTGTTACGGAAAATTCTTCAGTTCGCATGTGTTCAAGCAAGTCCTGTTTTTCATAAACATTATTTAAATGACATAATAATATGGGATTTCAATCATCCAAGAAGGAAAGGAATATAATTTGTTATTCAACAGCATTGTGAGGAAAATGGACACTAACGACAGTACCTTCAACTGATCTAAGCTGCCTATTGTCTTCAATTAATTAATTTAAATTAGAATTGCTAATAACTTAACTGTCGTTGAATTTTACCTATTGACATTTAAAACATTCTGGAATATGTAAAATTAGCTCTATATCCTTACATTTTTCTTTTATGATTAGCTCAACATTTACTGAATCTGTTAAAAGACATAAAGATAATTCGACTATAAAATATTTTACTGCTTCTTTTTACAGAAATATTAGGACGTTTTTACTTTCTCCTATAGTAAAGGCAAAGGCATTAATCAGCTCTCTAAATCAATTATAGAACCATCCTTCACAGCTTTATTAAATTCTCAATTTTATCTGCAAGATTTCATAATATAAGTTCTGAATGTTAGAATAATTTCAAAAAAATTACATACAGACTCACATTGACTATAATATCTTAATTAATAACGAAATATATGAGCCTCGTGTTAATATATTAGTTCTAATCTAAATAATGTTTGAGAATTACGCCTTCACAGAAGACATATTTTATATTTTAGTAATTTATTAGAAGCTCGTCAAAGTTTAGTTGATAAGATTCAACTTCGGGAAAGGGTAAATAGTAGGAAACATTTTAGGGGTGCTTCAATTGCCAAACGCAAATTATTACAGAAGATCAAAATGTCTTAACTTAAAGAATTCTTAATTAATTGAAAATGTTTATATATTTATAAACGTTAAATAATACAATCTAATAAAATAAGTAGTCACAACGAAAAAAACTGACAGTCACAAAAAGCCCAAATTGTCGCCCTTGCGGAAATCCACAAAAAGTGAAAACATTTAACACATGACCTGTTCAACTGATAAAATCGTTATAATGTAATTTTTGCTTAGTTCTATATTATGACAACCACTTCAAATGTGTTTTGTAAAGTGCGTATTATCTGACCGAATACTAGTAGTCCAGATTTATGGATTCTTTACAAGCTTTTGACATACATAAGCACAGCCATTATTAGAAAGGACGATAGGTATAAGTCATGCGAGTTTAACCTGCTAACCCTTTCTCCGAAGTTGTGCTCTAACTTCAGTCAATTTCAAGACTAACGAGAATCATTAGTAATATACATTTTACATTTATATTAAAATTTACATAACTACTAACTATTAAGTAGAATTAATTATAATTATAATCTCTCACACTGATATTTAACGTTCTTATCACAAGCAAGAGGTGATTTTAACCATTACTTAGACTCAGTTATTACTGTTACACAGTACTATTTATACTTATCTACTAAAATAACTTTATTCCCGTCTATTTTATTGTACTTTGATCTCTGAGATACTACTACACAAATGTACTTAATATCCCCATTTCAAATATTTGATGTGGCGTAGAAGTTGAATATTTTAACGTTGTTTACTGTTCCAAATACATACTTGTTTTTGTTCATGGAGTAGTGCACACTGTTACAACGACTGTTAACTTAACAAATAAAACAGAGAAGAAATTAAAAATAGATCTTAAGCGTATCTGTTATATAATTTATTTATACAGTTCAAATTAGTGAGCCATTTGAAAATTCCGATATTATTAAACAAACAATAATAACATATTTTCACAACACTAAATACATTTTGAATTTAATATTTTATTAATAACCAATCAAAAATATATTAAAATTACAATTTTCACGACTAGGAAAAAGAACTCTTTCACGTTCATTCACACCTTTGAAGTTGCGGTCAACATCACATAACTGGCCCTTGGATTTTCCTCCTGTACTGGTTCTTGCCTAAAACACCTGTGTGGCTCAAACTGCGCTGGTTTCTTTAGCATTTTTCTTACAAACCACACCAGGCCAATTACTATCACCATCAAACCAAGAGCCACGCCAATCAACGCCGTATTTAAACCCTTGAAACCTGCCTTCATTTCTAAAGTTCCGAGACACTCTATTAGCTGTGGGACAACACAAATTGTTCGTCTTTCATCGACCTTATACTTAGAAATTGCTGCACAGACTTCGTAAGGTCCTCTTACAAAGCCTTCCATGGATATCTCTAAAGTCGATTGACACGGCGTATCTTTCTGGGCTACTAAAGAGCCTCGTGATAGGACAGCAAGGACGATATAACAGTTGTTGATTGGCCTGACGTCATTGGACAGTCTCTGGGAACGAGGTAGTACGTACTGCGGTCTCTGAGGAAGTCCCAAGACTGAGATGAGGACTGTTAGGACACCATCACCAGTTACGTTTGATCGAACTTCTGAAACTCTGAAATAAAACACTTGAATGAATAAAGACACAAAGAACAATGACTATTCTTCTCTGGATACAAAAATACCGTAATAAATATTCTATGATCTAACAATCTCACCTTAAAGGATTACTTTCTGGGGCTCGTGTCACCACTATTGGCACTACAGTAGCAAAGGTGGCTCGTTGTCTTACTTGCATTGGAGCACCACAACCCAAAACTAAAGAGAGAGGAGCATCAGAACTGTCCATCTCTTCTAGTGCTATGCAGAATCTGAGAAAATGAAAATGATCAATTAATTCAAGAAACTTGAAAAGGTACAGACTACGAGTATGTAAGCTGTTTAGTTGGCGTCTACAGAACGCCCGTCAGCGCTAAATTGAGATCTAAATAGACAATCTTATAAATTATAAGCCTGGCAGAAAAATTAATAAATTGAAATTATGTCAAAGACGATTTTTTGTCTTCTGTGATTTTGTAAAACATCATATTTTTAGAAAGTGCCTGATAAAATTGTCGTATCAATAATACTTTTTTCTGCACCACGTTCCAATATTTTGGTCAGGCATAAACAGTTCAGGACAATCGATGATATCGCCATACACAATGTGGACAGCACAAGATCCACGTACAGTAACAAGCTTTTATGTTCAGTGAGAAGAATTCCAACCAATAATAAGTCAAGTTATTCGGAAATCTTTGTAATTCTCTAAATTAATGGACGTGTTTCATCTATTATAAATAAGCCTATTATTATGAATAGTATAATCAGCCTGTAATTTCCCACTTCTAGGACACAAGCCATCTCTCTTCGAGAGGACCTTTTATCAATTATATTCTAGTATATTAATAGCTGCGTCGAGAAAAGAGGAGATCAAAAACTACTCTTAGAAATTATGGCTTAAATTAAAATGTTTTAAGCATGTATTATTTATACCGTAGTTAGTTTCTGCAATGAAAATAATAACGTGATCGTCAAGGTGTTTTATGTAACACTACTCGATTAAACTTTAAAGGATATCTTTCACTAGTAGATCATGTTTGTTCAATCCTTTTTTCACTGAATACCTACTGTATACGTTAAATAGATAGCTTTAAAAGATAATCACTCATTACCGTACCGAATATTAATATTACATGTCCCGAGACTCACAGTCAAACACATTAATTACTTAAATAAGACCAATATACTATTTTACATTTAATAAATTCTGGTGGAGGAACTGAGGAATTGAAGTAATATTTATTTTACACATAACATCACGCCTGTAATCCGCGAAGGGTTAGGCAGCGGTGTACCTATAGCACTACCTATACTCAATAACACTGCCTGGTCTGGGCATCAAACACAGGACCTCATGCCCAGCAGTGGCGCTTGCGACCACTATACCAACGAGGAATAATAACATGAATATCATCCAAAATGAACTGAGTGGATTACCCAGTTCCTACTAAATTAATTTATATTAATAATTATTATTTCAAGGACGACTTCTATTAGCTTTGGTACCGTTTAATGTTTACTCTAACTCTTTAATTTATCTTTGCGGTTGTAACTTGTTCAATTTGATGTAATTAGTACGTTTGTGTTTCGAGTTTTGGTTTACTTATATTTGCTGTGGGTTCATTTCCTGGTACTCTATTTGGACAAAAGTTTCAATTTTTGCATAGATTTTAGCCTAACCTACTCTTGTTTCTAAGAGGTGACTACTACTCGTAAACGAGACTAGGTTACGGTTAAATGTTTAGATAATTATATATATACGAGTACAGTAAAGATTTTATGTTTGACAGAAACTGCTAAGACTCCTTCATTAACCAAAAATACTGTCAAAGAGAAAGACAGTACCTCTCACAGAAAAGAGGCCTGTGTCCCAACTTTGTAGACTGATTATGATATAAAAGCCGGTACAATGAAGATTATTATTGTAACAGTTGCAAAACTCCAAAAACTTTGTAAATCATCTATTAGCAGCAATTCATACAAACATAGACTACAATACTTACGTGTACTGATCAACAGCATCAATCTTCAGTCCTCTTAGCACCACATTAGCCGCCGCTGCCCTATGACAAGCCACATGTTTCGGTAGACCTCCAGCCCTAGACGCAGTCACTCCAGTGCATCTGTAGCGGTGGGTCGAGGGAGGGTCTACTGCCCAGGATAGATGGACTTCTTCATCATCATGCCAAGCATCTATTAGACGGACCTGATGAAAGAAAGGAAGAACATAAATGGGGCGTGAATACGATTCTTGTTGATACTGCAGTTGCATAATTTCATATTTGACAAGGCCTAGATTACATGGAAAATATATATTAAAAAAAAATTAAACCTCAGTTTAAAATTATAACATCCAAATGTGAAGAATTAAGTATGATGATTATACACGCAGACCTATGACTATTATTACAAAGGCATGAATCATTGGATTACAAAAAATATAGTGATAATTCTAAATCGCCCATAATTTATGCAAACAATAGAATTTGGCGTGACTACCTACTACGGATGCTAGCATAATCAAGACCTAAAAAAACGATTTGATGACTAACTCGTAAGCTTAAATCCTACCCACCATTCAACAGATATACATTATATTATCTTATCGAGTATCATCTAAGCGCCTGCTAATAATAATGCCAAGAGATTCATCGAAATAAAAGTGTGAGATTTCAAATAAAACTTGCTTAAAACGGATATTACAGACATAAAACATATTAGATTAAATATCAAGTGTTTCTTTATTGAACCAGAGTGATTTTATTTTTGCTGAATGTGATTCATAATCTAAGACATTGCTATGCCTAAGGTTTTAATTAAGTAGTTACGCACGGTAGTCAAAACTACTCTTACCTTAGCTTCAGAAATCGGCAAATCCTCTTCAGCTGGAACTTCCAATTCTTCATCATATAAATCGTCATCCATACCCTCTTGCTTATCAACATACGCTTCTCCCCCGTTATCATCAACATTAATCTTATAATCATTCACAATCGAATTCGCTAACACCTTATTGAAATCGTAGTTCGTATCTTTTTGTTTTAAGTCCGTATGTTCGAAATCATCGCAGAGTTTGTTTTTTGATAATCTAGATAGCAGAGCACCTTCCAAATGTGGTGGGGTAGCACATACGGCAACAGATTTATCAGTCAGGGGCAGGTTTTTTGCCTCCCTTAACCACCTTGCGAATCCGGCCATTAGGCAATCGCAATTAAGAGGATTATCTGTAAAAGAGAGCAGAATTTATCTTTACGACCCCGAATAAATGTAGGTGAAGTTTACAGAGGAAGTTTAAAGTATGAGTAATTGCTTATTTGATTCCATGCAATTTAACTTTTTGTTATTTTCTGATAGGGAGTTAAATGGAAACAGTTATTGCGTTATCTTTTGTTTTGGCAATGTTATGAGTTTTTTCAAACTCGTTATAATAAGAAAGAAACATCAAAATTATTTAAACTCTTAGTGCTAATCCAAATATATTACATCATGAGCCACTTATTATTAGAATACTACGCAAGTCTATACTTGCATCAGTATTCTAATAATAAGTGCGAGTTTTCTGTACTAATTTTGCCAAGATAATATATTCATATCACTCATTGTGGCTTTTCTATTCCCTTTCAACGTCTACACAAAAAACGCGCGAGAAAAATGAAGTTACATCAACAAAAGTGTCAGCGGCCAGGATTATTCCTTACAAAAAAAGGCCATAAAGAGAGCTACAAAGGCAGAAATAGTTAAGAGTCACGCAACAATATAACAAGTGAATATCGATGGGTGAACAAAGGGGCGCCGACGTCACCTCACTGAAACGTTGAGTATCGACAAATATCTGTATGATACACACGGATAAGAAGGTTAGACCAGAAATAATGTCGTCTAAATAGATGAATTGTTTATTTGGTGAAAAGCTTTCAATAAGTCCAGGGAAATATTTAGGTCAGAAGTAAAGTTTGAGTAGACCCTTTAAGATTTTAGTAGTTATGATAGTCTTAAAGAATGATGGCTTAAGGTAAAATATAAAAGATTTTGAATTTTTTATCAATAGAAAATATCACAAATGAGTTTATTAACCGAGATTTTTTCTTTTTATCTACATAAAAAAGGAAAGATGACAGATAATTGGCAGGTGACGAAGATGACTTGCTATATCAAAAAGTTAAATAATTAATGCCATCATACAATATGATAATAAAAAAATAAAATAAAACAAAATTCACATCATTTTACCCAACCCGCTTGCCATGCTCCCCATCCATACATCCTCTTAAAGTGCGTATCATCGCGGCTCCATTACCTTCAATGGTGAATCGGCCGAGGTCCTTGTGCAGTGCCAAAGCGCCATCATCTATCATCGAAATGTCGTTATCGTGGAGTAAGAGCTCGGTCAGTCGCCGGAGAGATTTCAGAGGCTCCGCTGATAAGGATCGAAGGAAATTGTGTGAAAGATCCAGGTGGAATAAGTTTGTCAGCTGGGCGAGAGATGCACCTGTAAGATGATGATAATTAAACATATTATATTTTTCATAAACATGATAACAATTTGGCACCCCTGGTTTAGAGGATAAATTGGAGTTTTAATAATTCGTTTCAGCCTTCTCATAAATAGTTTGTGAACATAAGTGGAACTCCTATCTGTCTATTACCTAATTCCTACCTACGATTTTTTGGTAGCAAAGAATAATAATTTAATAAATCGTGCAAATCCTTTGTTATTTCAGAAACAGAATCGAAATTAGGTCATAATTTTATTTGGATAACCTTTATATTCGCAAAAATGGTTGAATATTATTGTTCAACTCCAACTAGGGAAACCCTATTATACCCTTTTCTAAAATTAAGAAATTCCATTAATAAACTCAGTCTATTTTCTATTAAAATATACTTCTTTTTGTGACGTCAGAATTTCACAAAACCTTTCTAAAACAGCCTCACAAAATGTTATTTTGATTTTCTTTTTCAATGGCTGCCTCCAAATCTTATGTAAATGTTGAAAAAATACCTTTCCGCCTTATTTCCGTCGTCCCAGGCGCCACTCGAGATTTTTTTGCCGGAAATTAAAACGTCAAGGAATTGACTAAAAGCTTTAAATGAACATTATCTGTGTTAAACTATACTAATCGAGGGGAAACAGGATAATACTAATGATTTGGGCTTGGATTTATTTAGATTTTTCCTCTTTTGAGGTAATATTTTCTTTGTAATGTTGCCTATAAACTATAAAACAAAAAACAATCATGCTGACAAAATAATATTACTTGCGTGTTGAGCGGGTTTTTATCAAATTATTAATTCAGCACCATATTGATGATTGTGATTGATCGTGTGCTTATTACACAATTACAGTGCAGGTTAGCTGTTTTTATTATGATTTTTATGTTCATTGGTCTTCATTCCCTACATTATCCCTCATTCTTTTCCATATTTCCTAATATTTAACTATCTGTTTATTAACTTTGCATATATTTTTGATTAGTGTGTCCTTCAAGTTTTCTATATTATTTTATACTTCATATTTTACATCAAGGGCGAAAGCTGACTTTGACGAGCCGGCTGACTTCTGATTAAAAGTGAATTGATTAATAGTAACAATGCTGTGCTAATACATGTGCTACGGAATTATGTAAAAGTGCATATTGACACTTCTATCTTCTTAGATATAATTATCACATAATCTATCACGTAATAATAAGTGACAGTTAAATTGCATCTTTGTCTATTAGGCTAGATTGTAATCAATTATTAAGAATTTTAGTTCTTATTAATACAGGAAAAAAAACTTCGACTATCGTTCAACCTTTCGTTTACCACCGCTTACCCATATGCCAATGATTACATAATTGTCTTATTATAAATAATAGCTTTAATCCTAACTTATTTTTTAAATTCTATTTTTAGTGCTTACTATTAAACTTAATTTTATGTAAGATAATTTTATCACCATTTTTTGTTGCATATATTTGCTATATGTAACCAAAATTGAAGAAGTCACTGGCTCCTGAAATACAGGTACTCTAACCTAGCTCTGGAGCCAGGGTCTCAAATTTTTATGTAACCTGTTTATGGCAATAAATAATTTATTTATTATCTTACCTGAAACAGCAACAATCTCATTATGAGACAGGTCCAGGTGCGTCAAGTTGGCGATGTGCTTAAAAGCGTAGTCCTCTAGAACATCTATCTGATTGTTGTGCAAGTTCAAATGAGTTAAGTTCGTGAGACCTGCGAACAAGGACCTTGTTAATTTATAGAATTCTGGCTGGAGACTCGGGTTATGTGTTGGGGAGTAAATATTTTAGAAGATACCATGTAACGGGCTGTTTGGTGGACGAGGTTTCTTCAAGATAGATATAATATTATGGTTACAATCATTATGTGGAATAAAAAAAAGCTGTGTTGACATTTCACAAGTTCACACTTTCAAGAGCCTAGACAAGTGGCAACTTCAAGTGGCTCACTTAAATTATTGTTGTTTGTAGGTTTTAGTTTAAATAGCATGGTTTGTAAAGATTATATTTTATGTATATTCCGTTGAAAATGTTATTGGTTACACATTTCGCCGTATCTTTTTGTATTTCTTCCTGCCAAAGTGTCACTGTTTAATTTCACTAATAAATAAAATAAAATATTATTGCTCTAGGTACTGTATTATAAAGATTTAAAAAAATCGTAAAATCTTTTCTGTATTCGAGATAAATTTTTGACGTTTGACACAATTCACCGTTGAGCCATGCATGCATCTATGCGTACATCGATCGTCTACATTCAGCATTCAAGCTTTGACAGATGTCTTGTACCAAATGAAGCGAAGAACGTTAAAATATGCCAACCGAATTCCTTTGAGAACAGAATTCAGAAAAATGTAAAAGATGCTGTGAAAAACAAGAAAATTCTTGTCGAGCAGAATTCTTTTAAAAGGCTTAAAGCAAAGATATCGTCGCTGCAAAGATACATGAACCATGCGACTATGTGAATACTAAATGCTGAAATGGATGACCGTTTCAAGGTGGGCCCAATATTGCGGCACGAATTTACGATATCCAATCCCAGTGAAGTAAAGCTGCAATTTTAACAAAGCTGTGGTTTGTCACAGCGTAAGTCCCTTTGTACACACGTTTATCTTGCCGTGAAAAACTACAGTTTATTCGCCGTGTGCAGGCACGGTCGTCAGTGTTGTATGGATCACTATGGAAGCTTGTTGACAGAAACGTTTTTTCTACGGAACGGTTTAAGCGCCGTTTCATAAAGAAACCGTGCCGTGTACTAAGGGCCTTACACAAAATCGCTACGAATATCACGTGACAAGTTGGGTTCTCAAAATACAATTTTTTTATAGCTTGAGCTACGTACTCATTAAACCTATTTGTGCCCACTACTGGTGAGAATTTCATGAGTCTCGTGCTCGCTTTTTCTGTAGTTTTGATGAGGTCATCACAATCAATTGGCGCTTAAGCGTACACGATTATCTTACCCATAATAATATAATACTATAATATTATAAATTCATATGTCCAATCAAATCTTAGTAATATGATTTTATTTATATAGATAAATCGTTTATTTAGTACATACAAAAGACAGCACAACATACAAAAGCACGATTAAATAATTACTAATTAGCTATTCGGAAATAGCTGCAAGGTGCCAATATACAAACAAACAAAAAAATAAAAGGAAGAAAAAAAGACATTGTGATGACACTTTTGGCTATGAGACAGTTTAAATGATCTTACCTGACAAAGCACCACGTCGTATGCTCGCAAACGTGTTATCTGACAGCTGAATCGTAGTGAGACAGGTCAGTGAAGGCACTGTAGTGGGGCCTAGTGGTCCTTCTAGTGCATTGCTGGATAGATCTAGATCCCTTAGCAAGTGAGCTTCCTAGAAAAAAAAATGGTTTGATTGTTATAACAATAAATTGGCTGAATAAACATGTCTTTATAGTTAATACCAAAAATAGGGTTCTTAACAAATTGTTAACAAAATAAACAAAAACTCTCAATTTATTAATGATACAGTAGGTCTGGTGGCAGTGGTAACACTTTGAACTTGAACTGGCCTGGAGTTTAAATACAGGGTCAAACTATATTAACTAGCTAAACTCTGCAAACGTAACGGGTATTAATATCTAAACACGATAAAATAAAAATACAAAAGATTAGAAGTTTTTTTTGGGGGTCAACGAGCGCTGGTAGTGTTATTACTTGAAGTATGTGTTGAGAAAATCAGTTTTCTTTTATTTTATCGTGTTAAGATATTGACAGCTAACACGTTTTTGAAGTTTACACAAAATAAAAAAAAATAAAAAAATGTGTTTTCAAGTGACTACACTAACTGCATGCGGTCGTAGACCCCAAAAAAACATCAAATTAATTTGTTTTTTGTTTTATCATGTTTAGAAATTATTACTCATCATGTCTGCGGAGTTTGACTAGCTAATTTAATTTGAACCTGTATACTAAGAGGCTAGCTTATACTGGCTTTGTTACCACTGGCGTGCGGCCTAAAGTAGGCCTATGTACATTATCTATACTTAATATTATAAACAAAAATACAAATCTTTTGTTTTTATGATATTAGTGTAGACAAATCACGATGTTTTGTCAAGTTGCAAACACCATGCGAAGCAGGGGCTGGTCACTAGTTTTACATATTTCAAAGTTTCAAAAGTCATTTAATCAAACTAGGCTGAGAATCAGCACTTTTCGAACGTCAAAATTACATAAGACAGTCCCCCAAAACGCACACCCTTCACCACTTCCTAGTGCTTTAGCTGAATAAGAAGTGGCGCAACAAACTCCCCAGCAGCGCAGCTGTCTGTTCAGTTAGAAAAAAATTATTCTATATAATAGTATTGCATACTATGATGATTGAAAATGATTTACATTACGCAACACAAAACATAATTTAAATGATAAATAGATAACCATATGGCAGCTTGCACACGCCAATATACCAACCAAAAACATCGAGAACTTATACTCAGGCAGAAATAAAAATACCTAAACGTAAACAATATCTAAATAAAAGACTCCAGGCATAAAGGGCGTGCCCGCTTACATATAGCTGTAACAAGAAGTTATAATTAATAAACTAGGATCATCGAGGTAAAATAAATAATTGTCGAGGTCGCTAGCTAACCACATATTGCAATACAACTCATAAAAAAAACATTGTAATGAGTAGATTATGTCAACAATAAATAACATAAATCATTACCATGATACGTCTTTCACCTAACCCCTACAAATCAATCGCTGGTATCCCATACATCGACCTCTAATACAATAATTGAATAAGGCTAATTTCGTTCATTTTTCTTAATAATTAAGGCTGATATACGAAAATTACAGTCGATTGGTAATAAGAGATTAAGGTATTAGAAGGAATTTATTAGAAAAGTAATTCTTGGCTTTTCGATATCGGAAAGCGTATTATGGAACTCGAATAGAGTTGGGCAGGACACCTGGTAAGGTGCAGTGATTACAGGTGGAGTAAGCTGTGATAGAGTGGCGTTTAAGGACTGGAAGAGGAGATGGGCCGGCGATATTGTTGCCATCGCGGAAAAAACCTAGATGAGGCTAGTATAGGAGCGTGGGGATTGGCACAAGAAAAAAGAGGCCTAAGCCGTGCAGTGGGTGAAGGCGGGCTGTGGATGACGACGATGAAAAATATAATTAAATCATGATCAAAAAATCCATACGTGGCCCATGTTGGGCGCCACTAGGACTTAACCACGATAATATGTGGGCGTCCAAGCAAAAAGGGTCCAATTCTCGGGATTGAGTTTCCGGGATATAAGAAGTTTTGAAAAAATTGCATTTCGCGATTTTAATTGATTATTAATAAATGCTCAATTATCTACAATTTCATATAGTAAATGACTATATACGACTTTCACTCGACACTCACACACTTTTTCACTTTCACTTGACTTTGACTTCGACTTTTCTTTGGCTCCATAGCCAGCCTTCTGTACCTTTTTATTTTGTGGCTCACAGTACACGTGTGAACAAGTTAATGGAAAGGTAATCAGTACTTTCGTAATACATTTTGGCGATTAGTCTTAATCATAATTACTTTACTAACTCAATATTTCATATGATATCGGTAATTTATTTGATTTCGTATGAAAAACATAATTATTTATAGAAATAGTCTGAAGCTGAGAATAAATTATAGACGTCATATTAGCAGAAAATCCTTTCAATCAATTATTTCATTCCAGTTATCAGGTTTACTCGTACAGGTCTATTATTAGTAATTATTTTCTTTTAATAATAAATGTTGAGATTTAATATAAATCTTGGTATTAATCAAAGAAATCTTCGAATATTCTGGGTTCATAAATATAATAAACATAAATATTCCA
The DNA here is from genome assembly GCA_949128155.2 of Xanthia icteritia. Classification (NCBI taxonomy): domain Eukaryota; kingdom Metazoa; phylum Arthropoda; class Insecta; order Lepidoptera; family Noctuidae; genus Xanthia; species Xanthia icteritia. The sequence goes on from OX421953.2 coordinate 9,019,372, forward strand.
GATAATACTTATTTCAAGAATACCATTCTTTAGTCTTTGCTATTTTCAACAATATTACATTCAATTTTCATATGAATATTTGGACTTGTAGACAAATTCAAAATAATAATTCAAGATTTACGTTATTCCATATCTATTTCTAACATTCCAATATTTCTTGCTTTATTTATTCATCTAATAATCTTACATACTAATTGGACTTCTAGTAATTTCAACAAAATAATTTGAAATAAATTTTCTGGTAATATCAATATTCCCAGACGTATTGACTTCATTTGTTTGTTTAAAAACCATTTCACGAAAATTGCCTCCACGATAGGAGATACATGAAATACACACCCGTTGCACTCTGTGTAATCAGCCTCCCTACCACTTCATCATCTGCCTAGCCTTCAGGGATGGCTTTCAGTCTAGCCAGATGCAGCTGAATACTAGTATTTTTTACTCCCTATCTGATCTCCCCCACCCACTGGTGGGTAGGTATCGTGTTCACCACATGATACCTACCTCTTATTGACTAGTTAGTGTTTATATAATATATTAAACACGGTAAAACAAAAAAAATACACATCATTATTTGAGGTCCTGGGTTCGATTGCCAGGTCAGGCAAAGTGTTATTGGGTTTTTCCATCAGGAATTTCTCAATAGCAGCTCGGAGTCTGAATTTGTGCCCGGTAAGGCTCGCCCCCATTACATGGGCTTTTATCATAACTGGCGAAATGTGGGTATACTATAAGTACACCTCTACCTAACCCTTCGGGGATTACAGGCGTGATGTTATGTATTTGATGTAATATTTTTTTGGGTCACAGACCCCAACGCTTGTAGTGTAATTACTTGAATAGTATGAGTTGAGAAAATCTGTTTATCACGTTTAGATATGTATTTTGACCAACCCCGCAGATATGTACCCATCATGTCTGCAGGGTTTTGCTAACTAATTTAATTTGACCTTGTATAAGGTAACTATGAGTACTAAAGGACTATTCACACGGTCATATCACGGCCGTGCCCGGGACGAGACAGGGCCGTTACAACAGGACAGGCACTGAAGTTCCGTCACGACATGGACTTAACGAACGAGTTCATTATATGAACGAGTTCATATAAAATGTACACAACAATATTTATTTTGTGCCCCTGACGGAACATGGTCTGTCCACGTCCCGGGGGCACGGCTCCTGTGTACGAGACCTTTATAGTTCAAGCTAATTCGAAAGAAGAAACAGAATGAACCAATCTTACCTTCAAAGATGCCAAAGCTGGTACTTTCAGTAGATTTCCTCGTAGCCTCAGAACACTTAGCTTTATCAAAGGTAGGAATGCTCCTTCCGATATATCCGTCAGTTGGTTGTCGCTTATGTCCAAGTATGTCAGATTTGTGATACCCTGTGGAATTAAATATTTAGTTCTGTTAATTCTGATAATACGTTTTGTATGTTAAATTTACTATTAGTCCTACATTAAACAGTGAGCCTAGACAATCGCTTTCAAAACGTTTCGTATTTCTACAGCACTTTTCAACGGCATTGACATTAAGCTTTTCGTAACTTAAGGGTAAATTTCTACTGAAGCGGATATAAGCAGACACGTGCAGGAATCTTCCAATCATAGATGAGTCGAAAGGATTTCAACCATTGAGGATTTCAACCATTTTGACTGGTCGATTCCTGCAGGTCTCCGGTCGTCTTCGCTTCACTGGAAACGCACCCTTGGCACTCCATAGATTTTTGACAGCATATGTACAGCATCGTTATCGTTAAAGAAGAAGATGATATTTTGTCTAGGTCCTTAGGCCAACTGTTATACTTTCTATAATAATATCAGGTGACACACCTCAGCTTCATTTAAAACTCATTGGAGAAACTTTTCATTTTACTTCAGTTTTTGCGTCAAGGATTGAACTTTGATCCTATTAATTAATTTATTTAATTAATAGTTTAGTACCTGGTCGACCGAGCTCTGCTCGGCTAAAAATAGATAAACATATCGTCCAGGTATACCAACGTTGTATCACATTTCCGAGGCTGTGAAAATAGAGGAAACAAATTTTCCCAAATATGAGACCTAGCTAGATTGATTTTTTGCCTCCGTAAACCCCTATATTGGAACTTTCATCGAAATCGTTAGAGCCATTTTCGAGAACGTGATTACAAATATATTATACAAATATTGCTCATTTAATAGTATAGGATGTACACACATATAAACAGACAAGAACAAAGGAACTGAAAAATATGTACAAAGGTAATGTTTATTCCTAAAGAAATCTTTTACAGCATATTTGCGTCAGCAGATTGGACCACAAAGAGATTTAGACATGGTGTGTAAGAGTAGAAGAAAAATTGAAATCCAAACATATAACTTAATTAATACACAATTTAAAATATTTTACTTCAACACTAAACTGTATCTGACAGCCTTAGTGCGTTTGTCCACCGCAGCCGTCACCGGGACGTCACCGAGGACGAGATGCCGGCGCCGAAATAGCGATACATACATTTACTATGTCCACTGCACGTCCGTCACCCGAGTGCCGTCATCCCGCCCGCCAAAGATTTGAGTGGTTCGGTGCGATCGCTAGAACTCGGCTCGAGATTGTGACGAGCCGATGTGTGTGCAATACAAAACACGTTTTATCTTGTTCACACACTGCCGTCGCACCGACAAACCGCCGAGACCTACGACACGTTCGGTTCGAATAATCATATTTCTTGGTGACGTCCCAATGACGGCTTTGGTGCACAAACGCCCTTCGATTCTTCTGTTTTAACAAAACGTATCGAATGTTCAATAATTGAATGAAAAGTTTCGTCTTACCTTAAATGAATTAGAGTCTAAAGTATGAATTTTATTGTTGGACAAATCCAAGCGATCCAAGTTCCATAGTCGGGTTAACGCTTCCGTTGGTACTATTGGCAACTGATTGTTTGGTAGACCTGGAACAAATGATATGATTAAAAACAAATATTTAAAGTCAGTCAATCTACCCAGCCTTTTCCGAACTATATTGAGGTCGCTTTCCAGTCTAAGCTGATGCAGCTGATTATCAGTATGTTACATGGTGCGGCTGCATATCTGCCTATCTGATTTTCACAAACGAATAACTGGATAAATCTTGTCCTCTCTGAAATGACGCGCCCCGCTACCGCATTTAGGCACACGGTAATGCGGATTTCTATGGGTAGTGTGGTAGTGGGGCGCATCATTTCAGAGTGTACAAGCTAACACGATACCCCTTGGTAAGACTTGTGGGCTTCTTTAGTAACGACTGTCAAAGATCTATGAATGACAACTGGGACCAACGGCTTTACGTGCTTTCCGAGGCATGGAGGGGACAATATGGAATGGATGGTCACCCATCCACTAATCGACCTCGGAAAGTGTAGCTTAACCTTCGATTGCCCTTTAAAGTATAATATACTAGCTATTACCCGCGACTTCGTCTGCGATCTAGGATGAAAAGTAGCTTATGTCCTTCTCCAGGTCATAGTCCACCCATGTGCCAAATTTCTTCCAAATCCGTTCAGCCGTTTTAGTGTGGAAGCGAAACAAACAAACAAACTTACTTTAGCATTTATAATATAATTACTTGCTGCGCCCCGCGGTTTCATCAGCGTAACTTTCAATCCCGTGATAATATCTGGATGAAAATTATCCTATTTCCTAACCCAGGTCATGGTCTATACATGTGCTAAATTTCATCAAAATCTGTTTAGCCGTTTTAGCGTGAAAGCGTAACAAACAAACAAACTCACTTTCGCATTTATAATATTAGTAAGGATTAGGATAGTATCGTAAGTTGAATGTCATTTTTCTTCAAATTCTTCAGGTAATCTAACTTTTTAGTTAATATTTTATGATTTTCTGAATATATTTATAAACAAATCGGGTAAATAAATTCTGTATTCAAGAACTACATTTTACGATCAAATATTCCCTCAAACAAATACCTTTATTTAAACAACCTCGAACCAAAAACATGAAAGCTCAAAAATCATTCTCATTACGGACTCCTGTCCCAATTTCAGCATCTATTAACATAAATACATTCTCATGAAGACTTAAGTCTCGTTACATTAGCAAAATATTGAAAATGGAAAACACAAGTGCCAGTCGAACTCGCACGTAAAGAGTTCCGTACTACCGTACAATATTTAGCAAAAAAAACTCCGAAAGAAACGTTTCTTGTATCGGGACCAACTTTAATTTTTTACTTTTTATATTGTTTTGTTGATATTATAGGAGCAGTGGTATCGGCCGCGACTTACAAGCTCAAAGTCGTAGGTTCGAACCTTAACAGGCGCTTTTCTTTGTGTAAATTATTTCATCACCACTGCTCTCAAAACGGTGAAGGAAAACATCGTGAGGAAACCGACATGTCCTAGAACCAAAAATTCGAAGACGTTTGACATCTACCAACCCGCACTGGGCCCGCGTGGTGGATTACGGCCCACTCCCTCTCACAGAGGGGAGGTCTGTGGCCCAGCAGTGAGAACATTATAGGCTGATTATGATTATAGTTACAATAGAGAGCTTTTGTGGACATGATAATTATTAGATTTGTTACAGCTGTAAAAGCAATCACGTCATTTCGTATAAAATACGTTTTTATTTTTATTAATCTTCTCTTTTTCTTTATATATAGATTCTTTTCTATTTTGTGAATGTGAGAACGCTGTAGGCTTAGTGGACTGTAGATTTGTTGACCATCATTATTCTGTTAAGTACCTGGTACTTGTTGAAAGACCTACACTGTCCTCCCACACCTAATAACATTCTTATTTGAAAATATTATAAAAGCCAATTATTTTTAAAAGAGTAACCATGGAGTTTCTTGCCGGCTCTTCTCCATAGGAAACAACCAATTGGAACCGTGCACCTAGCTTCTGACGTTTCATAAGTGCCCATGTAGGTTTATGTGAAATAAAATATTTTTAACTTGAATTTGAATACACAATCTGTGAACATTTCAACTGTCTACCTAATATGGTTCATGAGATACAGCCCGCTGACAGACGGACGGACGGACAGCGAGGGTTCCGTACCTGAAGCATGCCAAACGGAACCTCGTTTGGCATGCTTCAGGTACGGAACCTTAAAAATGAGTAAATGGATGAAACTACGCGGAGTAAATTTTCGTTGCCTCTATTACTGAAGTCAATCTCTTGGGAAATCATTTAATGTTTCGAAATTATGTAATTAAAAGAAAATATACTTGGGAGGTGGCTTGTTTGATAGTAATTTGGTTTATGGTTACAATCCATATATTGTAACCCATATAAGAGAGAATCCATATATTACCAAAGTACCTAAGTCAGTTTCATTAGGTACACGACCTTCCTTTGCTACTCTCCCGAAATTACGTTTTGATATATTCATGACCATTCCGCAGGTGCACAGCTATTTTCAACAACAGCAACATGTTTCTAGAAATATTACTGAGCTTACCGTGTCCTTAGAACAAGATAAAAACTTATTTACAAAAAAAAACAACCGACTTCCAAAAAAAACACTTAAAAGAGAAAAATAACTTGAATTTCGGAAGTCGGTGGCAAAAACAATAGTATTTTATTAGATACATATAGTAAAATATACCTACCGTAATATATATGAAAGCAATTCATAACTATTTCCCTAGGGATATAACTATATCACGGCTTCAACTATGTGACCTGCGAACCATCTTAAAATATAACTATATAGATCTGTATTTTCGTTTTTGCCACCGACTTCCGAAATTCAAGTTATTTTTCTCTTTTAAGTGTTTTTTTTGGAAGTCGGTTGTTTTTTTTTGTAAATAAGTTTTTATTTTTCACTTTTTTGTTGTGTTTATACCTAACCCGCACAAATTCGTATACCAGTCGAATAATGGAAACAACAAAAGATTTTTCAAAAATTAACGATTCATTCCAAGCGCCCCGCTGATGGGGCAAATAGGAATGCCTAAAAATTTTCAGTGTAATATGCCCCACTAGTTCGACTTGGTGGGGCAGATTCCACTAGTCTAAAATCTTTATGGATTCTGCCCCACTAGGGTTGGCACCTTAGAAATGTGTAGGTAGGTATGCTCGTATTTTATATTTGTTTGGAAAAGAAAGAAATGTATAGTTAAGTAAAATATATATTTTTTGGTAATTTAATATTACAGGCTACCACCCTCGAAAGAGCTGTGATCGACTTTGGTAAAAAAAACTTAGCAAAAGAGCAAATATACGTCGCGCTTAGTCGTGTCAGAAGTTTGGAAGGCATAGTTTTATCAGAGTTGGACGCCAACAAATTATTAAAGCGACCACACGGCCGCAGATCATTGACGGAAATAACGAGGCTACAAAATCTGTCTTCTGACAATCAAGGCCACACATAACATACGACTCAAGTAGCGCAATATAGTGCCGGGATATTACCATTAAAATCATTTATAGCCAGAGTACATCTCATGGCAATTCGAATAAGCCCAAACACGGCTAGGATACATTGTTTTATGACGTAGTTCCGGTGCCGTCCTTCCGGCTTCATCTTCAGATCAGTTCGATGGTCATCAGAATTATTTATTTAAACGTGCTTCATTGTTGCTTAACTATCTTAATCGAGATATCTTATCGCCACCCGTGAAATACTTATCATTGAGTAGTTCCGGTGGCCATCTGTCTTCTTCATCAGTTCCATTTCACCAAATGATACTTTCTGAATGCAAATGCTTAATTTGTTGCTGAAAATATCTAAATCGCTATGTGTGTGCCTATAATATTTGAGGAGTTCCCTCAATTCGTCATGGATTCCATCATCAGAACTATTTTTTTTTTTATGGGACCAATCTGGACATATATCCTTTCAAATCAGAAAATAATATTCCAAATCGGTTCATAAATGGCGCCACCCGTGAAATACCTATCATTGAGGAATTACGGTGGCAATCTGTGGTCTTCTTCATCAGTTCCACTTCACTAAATGATACTTTCTGAATGAAAATGCTTAATTTGTTGCTGAAAATACCTAAATCGCTATGTGTGTGCCTATAATATTTGAGGAGTTCCCTCAATTCATCATGGATTCCATCATCAGAACTGATTTTTTTTTTTATTGGGACCAATCTGGCCGTATATCCTTTCAAATCACAAAATAATTTTCCAAATCGGTTCATAAATGGCGCCACCCGTGGAATACCTATCATTGGAATATGCCGATGGCAATCTGTGGTCTTCTTCATCAGTTCCACTTCACTAAATGATAGTTTCTGAATGCAAATGCTTAACTTGTAGCTGAAAATACCTAAATCACTATGTGTGTGCCTATAATATTTGAGGAGTTCCCTCAATTCCTCATGGATTCCATCATCAGAACTAAAGTTTGATAAAAATGGGACCAATCGGGAAGTGTATCCTTTCAAATAAAAAAATAATTTTCAAAATCGGTTCATAAATGACGGAGATATGAGGTAACATACATTAAAAAAAAAAAAAAAAAAAAAAAAAAAAAAAAAAAAATACAACCGAATTGATAACCTCCTCCTTTTTGGGAAGTCGGTTAAAAACTGATTAGAAACAAAACTGGTCTTTCATTTTGCGTGGGACGATATGACAGAAAGAATTATCAAATTTATTTGAGTGGTTCTTGTCAGTCATGACGTGCAGCTGCCGAATATTTCTGTTGTGTTTATATTGTTGTTTTTTTGTATGCACGTGTTTCTGACAAATAAACCTATTTTCTTTCTTTTCTTAATTACCTATACTGGTCCATCACCTGTTCTGACTCGCGCTCGCCCAAGTCTAAACAGAATGGTAAATGGTTTTGTTTATGATTGAGCGCGGCTACAAAACGCGTACCTATATATTAATTATGTCACCGTATGATTATTAACATTAGTTTATTATCGATATAGTGAGATTATAAACTATACACAAATATTTTTCGATAGTTTATAATCTATCTATCCATTACATTCAGCAATCCGACAAATTGTGAACTGGTATCAAACTTGCTTGTGACGAACGCACCTTGCGCTAGTACTAAATAGCCAAGTAAGTGCGACCAACTTGAAAGAAGCGGTTGGTCACAGTTCTAACGGTCGGGATGCCCTGGCTTAATTACTGCGACCAATTCGGCTACCGCCAAGACCTACCAATCAGGGACGGTTCACAATTTTACGGGTGACAAAAACGGATAGTATGAGCTCTGTCGATAAGTGCAGGTTGGTTCACAATTTGACGATTTGACATTGATAGATTATGAACTACCGGAAATGAATGCGTTATATTCTAACAGTTTACAATTTTTCGATAGTTTTAATTTAATTTTTCGATAATCTCGCTAAATAGATTATAAAGTAACGGTGTTCATAATCTAACGGTGACGATCCAATATCATGACTTATGTTGAACGTTTCAAGTCGCAAGTTGGACCAATAGGAGTTTCATTGTTGCTTAACCGGCCTTTCCAGTGTGGAGCCTTAATAAATAAAGTCACCCAGACAGGGCAATGGACTTTTGGCAACTATACGTTGAGGACGCCCCTGTTGGGGTGGAGGAGCTCGTGGCTGAGTAATAACAGCCGTACGGGTCGATCCATCAAGTTAAGCTGCGTTTGCCAGGGTTGGTCCGTGGATGGATGACCATCTTTACATACCGAGACTCCACCGTGCCTTGCCTCGGAAAGCACGTTAAGCCGTTGGTTCCGGCTGTCATTCGGGGATTTTTGACAGTCGTTACGGATCGTGAGAAGCCCTAAAGTCTGACAAGCATTCTTACCAAGGGGTATCGTGTTACCCAGTAACTGAGTTGTGGAAGTCAGATAGGCAGTCGCTCCATGTAAAATACTGGTATTCAGCTGCATCCGGTTAGACTGGCAGCCGACCCCAAGTCCCCAACGTAGTTGGAAAAAGGCTAGGCAGTTTGAATGACCCCTGTTGAGTCTTGGGGAGAGACATCCTGGATCAGGTCAATATTGTTTTAAGACTTTCTTACGCCTTTTTTTTTTTAATGGGAAATTATCAAATAACTTCTCCCCCTCTGGGCGGGGCGGGAGGGCGTGTCAGACTCTTACTGACTAAAACCCACCCGTGTTCCTTCAGTTGCCTGTACGTTGCCAGGGGCCACGGTATCCCTTTCGGACTTTCCCGCAACCCCGGCAGGACTTTCTTACGCCTCAAAATAATAGGCAGTTATCACAGCGAGAGTTTCACTTCTATCCAATGTTATTCTATGCTGTGTATCTTGATTACAAATGGAATTAGGAAACAGTACACGAAACGGTGACAGTTAACACACTGGCTCAGTGGACTTAGTGTGTTGCAAGGTTCAATGTGTTGAACAAACAGCGGGTAAACAGAGTAAACTTGGTACATGTGGGATATTTCTTGGGGGACTCCGAGATTCTTCTTAATGTCTTTGTGGTAAAAAGTAATTTAATATTTTTAATAGTCATAAACTCTTCTAAAATGCTATGTCATTCTAAAACAGCTGCACACTATCATTTCCGAAGTGAACTGTATTTTTTCCGGTGAGCCACAAAAACAAAAAACCGGCCAAGTGCGTGTCAGACCACGCAAAAAAGAAAGGTTCCATAGTTGGGATGAAATTATACCAAAAAACAAATTTAATTTTGTAGTTGCAAAACATGTTTTCTCATACATCTGTGTACGTCACAGTCAGTTCTCTAACTGCAAATGTAAGTTTGTAAACGTTAAAAAAATGTGTTAAAACTACAAATTAACAATTTTCGGACATTTTCCTTTACTTGTGCTGTGAGACCTTCCTTCCTGCCAAATTTCATGATTCTAGGTCAGCGGGAAGTACCCTGTAGGTTTTGATTTATTTGCAAGTATCAAAATACTTATGTCACTTAAATGGCCGTATTTCTTGATTGCGTTGACTTGACTTAGAAGCTTGGTTTATTTAGAGCTCCAAGGAACCACAGACCTACGTATTAGATATTAATTTCAACTTGATACCTTCACGCGTTTCTTAAAAAAGGGGCGTTGACAGACTGACAGACAGTCAGACGGACGGACAGACAGACAACGAAGTGATCCTATAAGGGTGCCGTTTATCCTTTTGAGGTACGAAACCCAAAAAAAACCATGTCAGCATTCTACGTTAAGACAACCGAGGTAAATCAAAACCTCATAATCTTTGCCAACATTGAAGCACAGATTTTATTACTTCGCATAGACAACCCTTCATCATTACCGGATGAAACTGCTTCTAACTTTTTTGAAGTGAAAACTTCTTTAGCGGCGTTGTGCACTTTTTTTGTGATGGGTAAAAAATGTTAAACTCGCGTCAGAACACGTGACCTGATCGAAAATTCGTAAGACGGAGGGAGAGTAGACCGCCGGCGCGGCGTAGGAGAGGAAGTATCCCCCTCTCTTTCTACTGTGCAGCGAAAATTTATGTCTGCGCCTGCTGTTTCGTTTAGGCGGCGCAGGGCGCTTGCGCGACTGTTCGTGTGTGTTTGTGTCACAGCGTGCCACGCGCATCCATGGATGGTGACTACTGGTGGCTCGTAGTTGATTTTTCTGAGAGATATACTTTTAAATGTAAAATAATTGTAATAGTTCTGAAGTGTTAAATTTTTAATGTAATATAAATTGTCATGTTTGTGTACGATAGCGCAATAAATGAATATTGTATTTTACCACATAAATGATAGTACTTTTATACTGATAATTAAAGCAATTCGTGCAAAATTATTCCCTAACCATTCCTAAATATCAAAAACGCACAACATTAATATTCAAGTTTTCACTTCTGCCGGCACTGCCGGAGTGCAACCCGTTGTTTTTTTTAAACATTGCGTATGAATGATAAGAAATATATAATGCGTAAGAATGCGCCTGGTAAGAATAACGAACCGTTTCTTGAAAATAGGAACAGGGTAACAGTAAAAAATATTGGACGCTACTGAAGGTGCTGAACTCGTAGCCAAATTCTGGGCTGGCTCTTAAGATTGCCATGGACACGCTTAGAAGAAATTGGGGCCCGTGGATAAGTAATAACAGCGGCACGGATCGATCGATCAGGTTAAACTACGCTTGCCGCAGTCGGTCCGTGGATGTGTAACCATCTCTACATACCGAGACCTCTCCTTCCATGCCTCGAAAAGCACGTTAAGCCGTTGGTCCCGGCTGTCATTCTTGGATCTTTTACTGTCGTGCAGGATCGACAGAAAATAAAAAAAATGACAACCAGTCTCACCAAGGGGTATCGTATTACCCAGTAACTGGGCTGTGTCAGATAAGCAACCGCTCCATGTAAAATACTAGTATTCAGCTGCATCTGGTTAGACTGGAAGCCGACCCCAACATATTTAGGAAAAGGCTAGGCAGATGATGTCGCTTAAAAGACGAAGACGTAAAAAATATTGAACCACTTACCCAAAGCAAACAGCGTAGCTGACACAGTACTAAAGGCTCCTTGCTGAACACGTCTAATATCTCCCGAGGATATGACCAGGCCGTGCAGCCCAACGCCGGCCAGTTCTGATACCGATGCTGATGACAGGACTGATACTCCTCGTAATGCACAGTCCAGGAGCGATACTGCCGTGTTCTTGTTTCTGGCTTTCTGTTCCCGGAGGTGGCGGCCTATGATCTGGAGGAGAGAGACTGGTATTTAGAAAAGTGGTTAAGTTTTTGGGAGTAAAGCTCTGCTGTCCTCTTCGTTGTTATTTTAAAGATGGTCATATTAGGTTAAGCAACGCTTGTCGAGGTCGATCCGTGGATGGATGACCATCTTTTATATACCGAGACCCCTCCAAGCCTCGGAAAGCACGTTACACAGTTGGTCCCGGTTGTCATTCGTAGATCTTTGACAGTCGTTACGGTTAGTCAGAAGCCCGAAAGTTTGACAACCAGTCTTGCCAAGAGGTATCGTGTTACCCAGTAACCGGGTTGTGGAGGTCAGATGGGCAGTCGCTCCATGTAAAACACTGGTATTCAGCTGCATCCGGTAAGACTGGAAGCCGACCCCAATATAGTCAGGTAAAAAGCTAGGCAGATTGTCAGATAGTCATATGAGGCAAAAATGTTATGTGGACGTCTTCCGGCTGAAATGATGATGATTTTGAAATAGTATTAGAGTTTTGCTTTAACTAAGTACTTAATACAACTTTTAGATGCCGATCATCAGAATCTAATTTCAATCCCGACACAAAAAATGGTGTCAGATTTTAATATGACTAGCGTAAGTCTCAATGCTTACTACGATGACTGCCTGCATGAGTTAACTACATAAATTAACAAGGAAATATTATGAAGTAACTCAATAGAACATAATAACAGACACTACGGTGAAGCAATGGAACCAAGGACCACTAAAATACATAAAGATAACCGTGACAATTCCTGCATAAATATGAATAAATAATAATAATAATATCTATTTTTTTAACTTTCTTCACAAAGGTACAAGAATACATAGAGACAAGAATTAAAGCGTTTTGACAAAAATGCATACAATATGATCCTTTGTGCTTCCATGCTTGGATACCCTGTGTGACAGATCACCAGGCCCAAACCGCATGTAAAAAAATTTAATAAATGTAATTAACATTACAGTGGTCAATTTTCAAACTCTAAACAAATTATTTATTGATGAAGGGAAAAAAACAAACATGTTTAAATTAATTTACCTAAAAAAAATATATCTTAACAGAATTTGTTGAATTTAGATCCAAGGAATCCTTCAAATTGAACTTAAAGCCTTCAAATTAAAGTAACAAAAGCAATCGGACCTTAAAATCGTTGAAACCTGAAACATTTACAAATTCAAGGTGATTTGTGTCAAGCTAAATTTTCAATTTTCTTCTCAACAATTATTTAAAATGGATCCCTGCCTAAGTAATGATACTTATTCCAAGACCCGGAACATTTTAATTAAACACTAGTTGAACGGAATCCTATTAATTAATGATAGGATTAATTACGGGAAAAATATTTATCTCATTTAGGGACTAGTTATTAACGTCGGAATTTCATTATTTTTTAGAAGTAAATAGTTTGGAATGAAGTAGGGATTAACACATTTATTCACAAATTTTAATCATTAGTGGTCTAAAGGGATTGTACTCATTAGCTAAATAGCTTATTATATTTATTTGTTAAAAATAATATGCAATATTTTAATTTAAAATCTGATTCTAAGAGAAACATTCGCAAGCAATAAAAATATGACATTAATTTACCTGTTATTAATAATATGATTTATTATAAAAGTACCTATGTAACTGCTATTCGTGTATACAACCAGTTACGGCAGCTATTAAGCAATTAAATGGAAATATGTTTAAAACAAAATTTAAAAAACTGTTAATTGATAATGTATTTTATAATCTGCATGAGTTTTTTGAGAAAAAATAATGTTCTTACCTAAGTAATATATTTGTATTTTTTTTTGGTAATCTATTCATTTATTTGAAATGTATTTATTATTATTTATTTTTTTTTTTTTTTTTTTTTTTTTTAAAAAACGTTGCCCCACACTAGGAATTTTTCCTGTGTCGTGGGTGCGTTTACAGACATTTAAACTCATATACACAAACAGCCAGACCCGGAACAAAAATTGTAGGTCATACAAATATTTGTTCCGTGCGGGAATCGAACCCGCGACACGCAGCGCAGCAGTCAATCACTTAACCACTGCGCCAACCGTGCCGCCAATTTGCCTTGTCTATTGCATATCCGACATGGATAGACTGTTGAGCCAATTTTTTTTTTACGTTTGGAATCAGAACTGATGTACACAGTTTTGCAATAAATAAATCTTTATCTTATCTTTAGCTTTTCTCCAATTATTTATTTATGTATTTATTTTTTTAAACACATAATTGAAAACTGCCTTGACTAGAGTCCTCCAATGTACTTTAATGATTGAGAATTGAACTGTTGAATGAGTATAGAATAATTTTATACAATACTATTCATATACTTTGGTGACGGTTACCTAAAATAAGTTTCTGTCTGTTCTCATGTAAGTGGCTTTTTGTCTTTTATGAGAATAAATGACATAAACCTAAATTTATTTATTTGTTACAGCATAGATATACATTCAACATTGTTATAAAGGTATTACTGCTAATGCATGTATTCTAAAACAGGTCAGTTCAAATTATAGATTTGAACTGACCTGTTTTAGAATACATACAGTTATCAATATACTAATACGCTGAAGATTTTGTTTTTTTGTTTAAACGCGCTAATATCGACAACTACAAGTCGGATTTGAAAAAATCTTTTTGCATTTGATGGTCCAGTTCAATGTTTTGATGGTCCGTAGGCGTGGGCTTGCGGACGGTGAGCAATGGGTAGCTCGCCGTCCGATAAGGACGAGGCTCGGCTCGATGGCGCGTTGTGTTCCACGCGCGCCTCAAAGAGATGTCAGCACAACGGAAGGGGTCCGATAGGACCGATGCCTGCCGGGGTTACGGGAAAGTCCGAAAGGGATACCGTGGCCCCTGGCAACGTACAGGCAACTGAAGGAACACGGGTGGGTTTTAGTCAGTAAGAGTCTGACACGCCCTCCCGCTCCGCCCAGAGCGGGAGAAGTTATTTCACAATTTCCCACTCAAAAAAAAAAAAAAATGGTCCAGTTCTTGAGGAAGGTTATATGCAATTTAACATCACGCTGTGACCCATAGGAGCCGAGCAAAAAGAAAAAAAATCAGAGAGAACACTAATCAAAAACGAAATAATAGCGCGGGTGGACAAGAAATTTTACCCGGACAAAGTCGCAGGCATAAGCTAGTACAATATACAAGCTAACATTAAAATATATAATAGAATGTCCGAGTATATAAAAATCACTGTTGGAAAACGGGCCACAAGCCAACCTCAAGTATTGTAACAGATTCGCTTGATCTTCATCGGGAAAATTATCACCCTAAACCACTAGTAATTATGAACGAATTCCCCTCCAATTCTAACATAATATGAAGATGACGATAATACTCACAGACTGTCTGCTGAAACTATTATGTCAAACGTATTGAGTCAAGTCGTGAGGTACTTGGGAAGGATTACTGAAAGCCGCTTTCGCGACGAGGCGACGGAGCGCCGAGCCATTGTCGAACATCCTATGAAGCAAATCTGTCATGTGTACTACAAGAACTCTGTGATAGATGGAAAATATGTCACACCATTGTAGGTGTGACAATTGGAAGGATAGCTATCAGGGGAGGTGTATTTTGATATGGAAGACTTGTTTTGGTGTACTGATTTTGTTGTTATTGTTGCTGTCTTATGTAATTGTAATCATATTTTTAACCGACTTCCAAAAGGAGGAGGTTATCAATTCGGATTCGTGCACCTAGCTTCTGACGTTTCATAAGTGCCCATGTAGGTTTATATGAAATAAAAATATTTTGAATTGAATTGAATTGGATGAAAAAAAAAAACACTAAAAAGTTTAAAATAATTTTTTTTTCGAAAGTCGGTGGTTCTGTATTTTTTTTTTGCCACCGACTTCCTAAAATAAAGTTATGTTTCACTTTTTTGTGCTTCTTTTTTTGAAGTCGGTTGTTTTTTTTTTTGTTAATAGTTTTTATTATTTTCACTTTTTAGTTGTGGTACCTACCCCACACAAATTCGAATACCTGCTATGCTGCTGCTATGTAAATTCAAATTCAAAAGTCATTTATTAAAACTAGGCTGAGTCAAAAGTTACATAAGACAGTCCCCCAAACCGCCCACCCTTCACCACTTCCTAGTGCTTTAGCTGGGAAGAAGAAGTGGCGCAACAAACTCCCCAGAATTTATGTAAATAACAGTGACAGGAACTATAACATCATCCATATAGACTAAGTGGGAAAAAATACGTATTATTGAAGCTAACTCAAAAACTACCCCAGCAAAGTTAATAAAATTTATATGGGACCACCTCTGAAGTATGACCTAACAAACAATAAACATCCGAATTGATAACCTCCTCCATTTAGAAGTCGGTTAAAAGAAGAATCAACAAATGAATTTATAATATTGGCGAAGTACACGCGTAACAAGCATACAGAAAAAAACACAGTCGAATTGAGAACCTCCACCTTTTTGAAGTTGGTTAAATATAAACTAGGTTCTGCCCGAAACTTCGTCCGCGAGGAACAAAGATATTTAAAGGCACTCACAATAGTTAGCTTTCTATCATTGCATTTTTTTTTTGTAATCGGATCAGCTCTTTAACCTCTATAAAATTCAATTAGGTTTAGAAGTTTTGATCAATAACACAATATCACGCCTTGTTTCTTGTTTGTTGTTTGTAGAGGTACATATTGCTCACCCACATTTCGCCAGTTACGTTAAAATGTCATGTAATAGGGGGCGAGCCTATTGCTATCAACCGGGCACAAATCCAGACTCCGGTCTGCTACTGAGACTTTCCAGATAGAAAAATCCAATAACAGTTTACCCGACCTAGGAATCGAACCCAAGACCTCATGCTCAGAAATAGCGCTTGCGACTACTAGACCAACGAGGCAGTCGAGGTTAGATAAATAAATAAATAAATAAATAAATAAATAAAAAAGTATATTCAGGTAAAAAGGTAAAACACTAAATACAAATTTGCTTAAATCTACGAAAAATTCAATTATGTTATGTGCCTGAACTAGGTCATCCTGTGTTTCAGGCGAGGCAAGGTATAATATTTGTAAATAATCACATTAATAAAAAACAAGTCATCTAATAGGTATGTAAAAAGTACAATAAATAGTGTAAATAGTACAATAAATCTAAAACTACTTGCTAAAATCTTAGTACCTATCCTAACTTAGCTAAACTTAATTAGTACAAATACAACTTTTATTTAAGTACAACTAATAATTTCTCTGTATCTTTATAGGACATACATAAATTAATAAGTAAATAGTACTAAATAAATACTCCAAAAAAAAATCTAAGGCACACTGAAATATGCTGAGACTACAAAAACTAGTACTTAGGTAATATTTGTGGTTCTGAAAGCCGCCAAGACATTATGCGATACTTGCTATAGATGTTCATCAGAAAAGTACCATACTTTATGTAAAAATACCACTAGATATTGACAAAACAAGTACCAATAACCAACAACTCAAGTTCTATATCAATATGGTGGCGTACAATAGCAACAAACAATACTGTTGGTGAGGCCACAATGTGTCTCTAAATATCCAATGGGCCAAAAGCTGAGGTAGTAGCATTATGGCCATCGTATTTGTACAGAACCAATGGACGTTGATTCCGAAACAATACCTTTCAGTGGCCCATACTATGGGCTGGTGGCAAATTGTGATGCTTGATTTCGCGTTTGTCGATAGAATTCTATTTATAAATAAAACTCTATAAAAATAGGTATCGAGTTTCTTTGATCAGCGACAAGGCGAAATCAAGCATCGAAATCAAAGTAAGGCAGTACAAAAAAGTGTTAGCCAAAGCAATGACTTAAATTGAAAGCGAATTCTCTTCTACGATTGTCTTACACACTACCCATTTCCACTATTTATAAAACTGAAACTGAGCTGCTTTTTCCTAGAAGATACATTATTTTCCATAAGGGATTTCTTAATCAGGGAGTGAGCTTTTTGCCAATCTGTCTGGATTTGTGCCCAGTGGATAACAAAATGGTCACTACCTACTAATAGGTAGCTTTTTGCTATTATGGTCAAGTAAATTGGATTTAAACTTAAAAAGCGAAAAATGGATGCACTTTTTGTTGTTTTCACCTCTGCTTAACGTTCAGGCATAACAGGTGTTGATTCCTATCTTCCTGTGTAGTTGACCTATCTTCTCATTCCTTTTACACTTCAACTCACTTTCACCTCGACGATTCACTTTCGAGTTCCTCTAGTAGGTCCTAACACCATCCACAATTCACTTGTTCAGTAAACAAAAGCTATCGATTGGCAGGTGCGTGAATCGGCGAGACTTTGAGAAGGGTTCGTGATCACGTTCGGTGCTCTTCATGTCAATAAACGTCTCAGAATACAGCTCTAAGTACCTTTGACCGATTATGAAGAAATGATGGCGGAGTGTGAGCGAAATGGTGGGTTAGTTTTTTGATTGTGTGTTGTATGGTTGAGAATATAATAGGTGTTTTATTTGCCCGCCCCTACCCTTGCTCGAGCCAGCCTGCGCCGCTTAGTCTGTGGCTTTAAATTCCCCTAATAATAATATTAATCCGATCCTGCCTGTCCCTTGCTTTCCTCAAGGGCGGATCCAGCCTTCGAGTTGGGGGGGTCGGGGTCCAGTCAGGGCAGGCTCATATCAGTGGCGGACTAAGCCTGTCGGGGGCCCGGGCGGCAATACAGAATAAGGCCCCCCGGACTTCTCAGTTTATGTAGGTATTTCTAGTAACATTTTGCAAAAAATATATAACGGGGGCCCGGGGCGGTTTGTCCTGACACTATTCTGGGGTATTTAATTTTTACATCGTGTTGCTAGCTTCAGATGGTTTATCTGAAACATGGGCAGTTCTGAAATGTCGAGAGGCTAGGAGCACGGTTTCATTTGATAGTTTCCTATGAAGAAGAGCCGGCAGAAAACTCGTGCTTGTCATTCGCGCCTGTGTGGCAAACACATCATACAAAGTATATATATACTTTTACAATGTTTGTAAATATGTGAGCACCATGTATCTATCACATAATTAGTTTATCTGTTGTTGCTTAATTTTTAATTCTTAATTCTTTTTATCTATTGTGGTATAATAGTTTTATTCTAGATGCATCGTCCTCACTTATAATTATATAACTAATGTACTTATACAAAATATTGTAAAACATTTTAAAAGAGTAACGGTGGAGTTTCTTGCTCATTCTTCTCCATGCGGAAACTACCTTTTGGAAGGGGCGACTAGAATCAATTCAATTTTTTTGTAAATTTTTGACGTTCAAAAGTGCCTTATGAGGGCCTATTTGAAATAAATTATTTGACTTTGACTTTGATTAAATTTAGAATTAGATTTAGAAAAAATATCAGTGGTCAACCTAGACACCGCCCGGGTCAAGACCCCCCGGATCTGCCCTTAGCTGTCCTCCCCCAGCGACACCCTAAACCGAGGTCCCCACAGAGGGTGCCCTTAGCGTGAAGTCGGTTAGTTTATTAGTTTTATGCTCTGGCTGGAGTAAGGCCATTTATTGAGGCAGGAAAGTCCGCTTAAACAGCTGACAACCTCCTGGTTAACCAGCGAGATGCCATTCCCATGTTTGGGGTTGTTTTTACTGGCTAGCTGGTCTAGTGGTCAAAATTGTGAATGCCGAGCTTCGAATCCTGGTTCCAACACGCGGGGGCAAATGGCGATTGGGATTTGCCATTAAGATTTATTCAGTCAGGCCGCATTCTGAGTTATGCCGTCAATGGCAATAGGTTCCCTTGGATTCCATGTAATATATTATTTTATGTCTGGACTTTAAAAGGAGGATCCAGGATGATAGTTTCCTATGTTCTTCTCCAGG
This sequence comes from Xanthia icteritia, assembly GCA_949128155.2. Taxonomy (NCBI): domain Eukaryota; kingdom Metazoa; phylum Arthropoda; class Insecta; order Lepidoptera; family Noctuidae; genus Xanthia; species Xanthia icteritia. Next base: position 9,038,792 of record OX421953.2, read on the forward strand.
TCCAAGGTAACCTATCTGTCAAACATAACGATCGTTTCAGTGGTTTAGGCGTGAAAAAGTAAAACACAGACTGACAGACTTACTAATCAAAACTAATGTACGTGGTCCTAAGATCGCTTTAAGCGATAAGACCGCCCATTGTGTCACCCTATGTAAAATTTCTAAATTGATGTTCATAATTTTTATGGTGTACAATAAAGAGTATTCTATCTTCTATCTATCTATCTATACTCATATGGCCTGACCAAGATTATGTCTGGACTTTAAAAGAGACTGTGACCTCTGAGTTTGATTCGGCCTTTCTTCTCAGAGTAGTTAGATAGGAAACGCGATCCTCATCTAGTTTTTAAAATATGATTGAGGTGTTTGTACAAACCTACTAACAGAAATAAAATCATTTAACTTATTTATCAAAATTGGCCAAATGTGTTTTTGAGGGATTTTCCCAGCAGGCACATCGGGAGACATCAGGGCAAGAGTTATGTTATTGGTGATTGGTAGGAGTCTTGTATGCACACCGATTTGGTTAACTTAAACATTTTGAGCAAAAATCCGAGCGATTTTTCATACAATCATCATTAGGTACTTTTTGTCCTCCACTCACATTTAGCATACCAATATTTACAGAGTCCATACCTCCTGAAACCCAAATAAGAAAAAAAGAGCAAAGACAAACAATATCCCTCAGAATTGTTCAACCAGTATTTAATAAACACTCGAAAATAGGGCTTCAAACGAATTTGGAATATTCAAACAAATGCCTACAGGGCCTTTGTAAACAAAAGTTGTACTCATGTATGTACAGGACAGTTATCCTTTACATTTTCTCTAAAAGTATATTTCGTATTTTATTCAGGAATCTCTCAGTAGCAAGCCGGAGTCTGGATTTGTCCCCGGTTGATGGCAATTACATGGGACTTAAACATAATTGGCGAAATGTGGGTGTACTATAGGTACACCTCTGCTTATCCGTTCTGGAATTACAGGCGTTCGCATTTTAATCTCAGTCTCAAAATACTATGTTATGTTTATGTACTTGATTAAAGTTAAGGACAGTCAAGATGTGGAATGATGTGTGAGTGGGAGATTTTGAGTTGGCACCACCACAGAGTTAAATTCAGACGTGGGACACCTTGGGCCATACTATGCGGGTTAATAATCTTTTTAAAACTTTCATAACAAGAAGGACGGAGAGTGGCATGTGTGTCTCTCTCGCTCGAATTAAACACGAAAATTTAAGCAACAACATTCATAACACAGTCTCGAATACGAGTTTTATAGAAATCAGAGATTTATATATATAAATCGCGAACACCATTTGCAATTCTTCCGATCCAATCTACAAGATTCTGCTAAAATAAAAGAATCAGAAACGAAACAACGTCGCGGGTAGGTCAGCGTCGACGTTCCTTTACGCCCCGTTTCCTATATCCGTTCCTTCTTTACGCCGGCTTCCACGTTGGTCCCAACGATGGCCCAACACCATTCATCCAACGTGTCTATCAAATAATAGCTTTAGCCTTAACGTTGGGGCCAATGCTGTTTTCTCGACTTCAATGTTGGACGGTGCTGGGACCAACATGTGTAGCCGACGTTATACGCAGTGTAACTGCATTGATTTCAACTTCGTCCAACTGCTATATTGTTTTCTTTGACGTGTGCTGTAAATGTGTTTTGGTATTTCACTAGAATTTCCGATACGGAATGAAGGTTATTTGATTTTTTGGTGCTTTGTATATTCGCGTGACGCCAACGTGATCTCTATAACTTGGGCAGTAGGTTCAAATTGCGTTGATTCAAGTGCTATCGCGGATTTGATTTGAATGTCATTTCAATGTAAGCGAAAAACAGTGATATTGAATCCTGTAGTTTATTTATAATAAAACGCCCAAAAAACGTGAATATTAGTTTTTCCTATCCAATGACAAATATGTCCATATTTATCGCAGGATGCAGTAGTTTTGACTCAATGGAATGCCTCAGAAGGAAGTATACGATTCTCTTCTGTATTATTTTTATTATTCACAGAGTCGGGAAGATTTTCAGTTGTGCTCTGTTATTCTATTGCGACTGAATTTTTCTTTAGGAAACCGGCATGTCCTAGAACCAAACATTCATAAACAAAATGAGAAATCCGCCAATCCGCACTGGGCCCACGTGGGGTATACCTACAGGCAGTAGGTAAACCCCAAGTGAGAGTGGGCTGTCAGCCCATTCTCTCTAACAGAAGGGAGGCCTGTGTCCTAGCAGTGCAAACATTATAAGCTGATTATGCTAATACGAGGAGAGCATTGGTAGCCCAGTGGTAACGGCCCAGACTTACGAATTGTAGGTCGTGGGTTCCAACCCAGGCAGGCGCTTTACTTTGTTGAATAATTTCATCACCACTGCTCTCAAAACGGCGAAGGAAAACATCGTGAGGAAACTGGCATCCTAGAACCAAATGTTCGAAGACGTGTGACATCTACCAACCCGTACTGGGCCCGCGGGGAAGATTACAACCCACTCCCTGTCGAAGAGAGGAGTCCTGTGTCCAGTAGTGGGAACATTACAGGCTGATTATGCAAAGAAGATTAAACTTACTGTAATAGCGGTAATGCTATAATAATTTCATCACCATTGCTTTCAAAACGGTGAAGGAAAACATCTTGAGGAAACAGAAAAAAATCTAAGACATGTGACCAACCATTTACCAACGCGCCTTGGGCCCGGGTGGTAGATTACAGCCACTCGTTCTCGAAGAGGGGAGGCTTGTGTCCCAGTGTGAACATTATAGGCTGATTATGCTATGCTAATACCTGTAGTGCAGTATGATCGCCCGCACAGCGAAGAGTATGCGGCAGATCACAGGAGCATTCGGCAGCCGGCCGCGCCGATAAGCCAGGGCATCTCCACTGCGCGTCCACGGCACTGAACCACGCGCACAGCACGCAAACCGCGCCCATTAGCCACATTCTGGAAGAGAAGAAGAATAATTATATATTAGCAAAGAAGAATGATGATGAGGGCAGAAGTTAGGGAATATTGTAACTTATAATTTTGATCCTATATGTTGGGTTTTTAATTTGTTGCCAAAGATTTTGATACTTTCAAGGTAAATAGTATCACGTGTCTTTTTCATCATTATTATTAAATAATGATGACAAAGACACGTTCTTTGAAATGAGATTTCTTTTGATTTTGTGAAATAGATTATTATTAGTAGATGTTGATGGTCAAAACACCACTGGCCATTGCAGTGGACCTTCAGACGATGCGTTTCCACCTTCGGCCTGATTATGACTTACCATCAAGTGAGATGCAGGCCAAGAGTATCCTAGATAAAGAAATTAAAAAAAAAAATGTAGGTAATTAAGACTGCTAATCGGCAAAAATAGCTTGGGACGCCGCCCGGCTTTGCGCAGTAGTGAAATAATGAAACAAAAGATAAAAAATACATGATGAGTGGACTGCAATAGACTTGCTTGGTTTTTGATGATAATATTTTGTCGCATGGTTTCCTATCAGATGTCTATGATCTACATTATGTAGATGCGAAGGACGATAAAAGTTGTAAGCTGCACATACGTAAGCCATAAAGAACATTTGGCCTGGAATCGAAATTTTCCAGGAATCAAAACCGCAACAACGCCAATTGGGTCGTCACGATAAATTATTGTTTTCAGTTCCAGAAATACTAAACTTATGTGTGCCAGTACATGAATCAAAAACTTCGAACACTACCAGCACATTAACAATACGAGAGCGAACCAAACAAAAGTAGCATCATACAAAATTCTGAACTCACTATAAAGTTGTGAAAGTACCAGGAGTGGGGTACCAAGTGGCATCTCAAGAGGCAATTCCGGTCATAATCCAAGGTACTTATAGAAGAATAGCTGGTGCAATGCGTGTTTGCGACGTAATGGGACGTTTCCACTGAGTGACGACCGGACGAGGGAACCGGGATATGAGTTGTGAGCGATTTGTTGTTGGTCTTGCAAGTTATGGGCACCGTACTCGAGATGTGTTTACTGTTTAGCAAAAGCCGTTTAAAAAAAAAAAAAAAAAACTTGAAATATTTATCGAAATTGCATTGTACATTCGTTTAATTAAAGAGTAGTTCTGTTTAGATTTTCAATTTGTCACCAATCGGCACTAACTGGTCTACGCACGTGATGCAAATTGCCCATGTACGATTTGGATAAAAGAGTACATAAAGCCAAGTTTCTTTTCTTAATAATATAATAAAAGAATACAATAATAATATCGTCACGTACTTATGTCATTATTTCATTTTATTTTAATGCTGAAAAAAAGCAGATGACACACAAAAAAAAATGCACAGTCCTTATAAAGTAGTAACATGCTAAATAAAAGAACAAAAAAAAATTGACTTCAGGAAACCTTATTTTGAACGTAGCCTGTACCTCTACCATGAGTTGTCATCGAAAACTTACTCGCTAGCGTTAAACTCGCATAATCAAAGGAAGATTCAAAGCCAGATCGAAAACTCTAGATAAAGACCCCGCTGTAAGCTCATACCCCACACCGCAGCTGGATACGTTGGGAACAAGCTACATGACTATTGATAACAGTGGGTGACGGACGACCGTTGACCCGACACTCCCGCTGCCTACAATTTACTGCCTGACTAACCTTCGCGCCTCTTGCGTATGAGCACATAATCTAGGTGTTTTTCTTTCTGTGTTAGGTAACTGAAAATCGGCCATTTTGAAAGAGAAAGAAGAAAGAAATAAAATACGTTTATTTGCGGTAAATATGACGCAAAGAAAAAAACACGAGAATAACAAATTGGGGGAAAATATGCGTCACATCCACGCAAAACGGCCATCACTCAGCATAATGCTGCGACCCTATGCGAGACAGAGCCCCAGCGCTGGTTTTCAGCGACAGCCGGCGAGATCAAAGCTAAGCTGGTTTTTCTTTGTACCCAATGTAACTCCGTACTAGTTTGTATAAATTGGAAAATGTATTAATAGAGAGAGCCCTGGCACCCATTACACAATTTTAATCTTAACTTGTGTGCCAGTGGACATAGTCAGTGATTTATGCAATTTAAATCTATATTGTCATAGTACCTATATGTAAATTGGAAAATTGGAGATAAAGTTATTATTTTAGTGGCAATCTCCTGATAAACATAGGTCTGTCCATTACTTTTTAGTTTTCAAAGTGTTGATCCCTGTTGAAGATGAGTAGAGTTAGCTAAGTTGCTTTTAGCTGTGTTTTCTATGTAGTTTATTTTCAGCGATGTTTCTCAATAGAGCGTTACCACACTGAAGATTTGTCAGCGTGTTTCTAACGAGGGGATCTGTGAACGTGCTCTCCGCGGGTGTGAAGTGAGCTAACCTCGACTACGCGATGTATGCGCCGCATTTTCACAATATTAAACACTCGCTAGTCTCGCTCTCTCTTATACACTCACGTCAATCGCTCTCGTTACGAAAACGCGGCGAACACGTTGCGCACAACAATCGCCTCGCTGATAACTCGCTCGCAAATCGCCGGTGTGATAATCTCCTTGGTCTCTACACTTCTCTCAATCTCTTAGCTTTAAGTTCATTTTATTTTGATTCTGGTTACTGATCAGCTCGAAGGTGATACGAATGCCTGTGCTTATAACATCACCTAGCATAATCAGCCTATAATCGCCACCACTCCTCTCGGTGAGAGGGAGTGGGCCGTATTCCACCACGCGGGCCCAGTACGTGTTGGTAGATGTCACATGTCGCCGAATTTTTGGTTCTAGGACATGCCGGCTTCCTCACGATGTTTCCTTTCACCGTTTTGAGAGCAGTGGTGATGAAATGATTTACATAAAGTAAAGCGCCTGCCTGGGTTTGAACGAACTCGTAAGTCAAAGTCTCTCTTACTGACTAAAACCTACCCGTGATCCTTCAGTTGCCTGTACGTTGCCAGGGGCCACGGTATCCCTTTCGGACTTTCCCGCAACCCCAGCAGGTATCGGTCCTTTAAGGACAATTGTCATCAATAAGTATTATATTTTCCAAAGTATGTTTTCCATTGAGGAATTTGCGACCGAAAAGTAATCCGAGAAGGCCTGTAGTGCTATTCTGTAACCATCTCACCGTGTTAATTTAGGTGAAGTGAGCTCGGAGTGAGCTGTCAGTCCCTAGCAGCAAGTGGAATGACAGCTCACTTCACGCTCACTTCACCCAAGTTTTCACCGTGAGATTTTTACAGAATAGATCGGCTGTTATGCTTTAAGCAAACCAAAATGTTGTGCTTTTTAGGATTCCGTAGTAAACAAGGAACCCTTATATTTCGCCACGTCTGTCTGTCTGTCCGTCTGTCCGCGGCTAAGCTCATAGACTCTTTATGCTAGAAAGTTGTAATTTGGCATGGGTATATATATAAATCACGCCGACAAAATGGTAAAATAAAATCATGAAAAAATAGTTTTTTCATTACCCCTACACGTAAAGTGTTGTACTACATGTTTTTTTTTCTCATCTAGCCCATGGTTTGGGTGTCGTTGGAAAGGTCGTTCAAAAATACCATTTTTGGATTCAGGATCTTTTTTTGTTAGAGTCAAGGGTCCCTCCCCTGCCAGCTAAATGGTAAATGGTTGGTTTTGGATATGTGATAAAATTCACAGCAGTAGTATATATAACGAATTTAAAAGGAAAACTATTACAGCTAAGTAGGCTTTACAAATTAACGAGTAATAATCGACCAACTTACATTTGAGGTTGAAAAACATGTTCTCAACTACAAAGTTAAGTTTGTTCTTGCGATAAATTCATTCCAACTACTGAACCCTTCATTGTGCGTTTACTTTGCTAAAACCTACCCTCAGCGGGGTCAAGCCCCTCAGAAACGATAATCCTGGATCCGTCACTGAGTCTGCCTTATAAAAATACGTCATTCAAAGATAGAATTAGCTTCTATAATAATGTATTTTCATTTCTACAACAATATGTAACAAAACACCTTTAGAAACTATTAAAATAATTCTTTCACACATCGCTTGACGCGCCGAGGTCAAAAGCGCAAATCAGACAATGTGTACGTGGGCCGAAAATTTTACCCTCTTTTGTTGATAACCCTTTAACCAAAAAGGACGGACCACAAAGGTTATAGACGAGATTCAATAGAAGGGTTTGCCTTCGAAAACACCTTCTTAAATACCTTCGGGCGATAACACATGTTTCGTCTAACGTGACAACTTTTATCATGTTTTATTTTAGTTTGTACCGTGATTTTCGAAATTTTGAATTCATTTTATTAAATGGAATTACAGGTTACGATCTGCCGGGGTTGCGGGAAAGTCCGAAAGAGATACCGTGGCCACTGGCAACGTACAGGCAACTGTAGGAACACGGGTGGGTTTTAGTCAGTAAGAGTCTGACACGCCCTCCCGCTCCGTCCTGAGCGGAAGAAGATTTTGATAATATACCATTCCAAAAAAAAAAAGTAGTGTAATGCTTGCAAAAAAGTTTAATTAGAATAATATCAAGTTCACTTTAAGATTTGTCACGGAAGAACTCAGATGCTTTTGGGAGAGCTTGAGCCCTTTAACCCCCCTGGATCCGCCACTGCAGACTCGAGAAATAAGCTGTTGAGTGGAGCTCCATCAACTTTTGAGATTGATCATTCGAGTACCTAAACTAGAGTAACCTAAACTAGGTAGGTGCCCGATAGGATTTTCCATCGGCAAAAATGATGAACTTCCATAAAAACTTTCATGCCGTATTTAACCCCTTTAACTTGCTTCATAAACGGTGAAGGAAAACGTGAGGAAATCGTCATGCCAGCAGAGATATTTCTCGACGGCATGTGAAGTCACAGGCCCATGGGCGGCTTTAAAACTCTGACACCAGGTTAGTCATTATCACACGATAAGAAAGAAGATGAATGGAAGGGATGAATTTAAAAAAAACATTCTTTAGTGCTCATCTTCATATAAAGTTTAGACTGTGCGTTGTCTGTCAGTGTGTGAATTTAAGATAAAGTAGTAAGTTAAAGTACTAAACTTGCTACTTAAAGCCGCTTCTTTTCTTAGAAATCTGAAGTTACTCGTTTCCTATTAGTACCTATATTTAATCATAACAACTGCTAAAATGCATATTTACCTAAAGTTAATTGTCGATCCCGGAATCCCGGGATTTTTTCGATACAAAAGTGCATTCCATAATAGCCAGCACCTCAACTTTAGCTAAATATGCATCCGAATATCCGATCTCTACTTATCACCTCATTCCTCAGCTTATAATTCATAGTCACACTACACATGCTTCGCAAGAAATGCCTTTCCACAGCATTTATTCCACTTTCATGCTTCTTTTGCCACACCCAACATTCACATCCTAAATACTAATGTCTATCACTTTTCAACAATAAAATCTTTTACAAAAAAAATAGCCGATTAAAAAAAAATCACTAAACAGTGCAAAATAACATCAATTTCGGAAGTCAGTGGTTCAAAATTTTCGTTTTAAGCCACCGACTTCCGAAATTGAAGTTATTTAATTTTTTTTTTGTTGTGGTACCTACCCCACACAAATTCGAATACCACTACCTGCTATGTAAATAACAGTGACAGGAACTTATCATATCATCCATATAGACTAAGTGGGAAAAAAACGTAATACTGAAGCTAACTCAAAAACTACCCAAGCAAAGTTAATAAAATTTATAAGGGACCACCCCTGAAGTACGATCTACCAAACAAAAAAGAAATCATCAAAATCATTTCGTAATTGGCGGTGCAATCGCGTAAAAAAAAAACAATTCGAATTATGAACCTCTTTTTGAAATCGGTAAAAAAGCACAAAATTAGGGCACAATAAAAGATAAAACTTTTATCTACCATCACGATATAACCACAATAACTTCATTCAGAAATACATACACAACTCTTTGGCACCATTCACATCACTCTTAAGGGCAGGACACTCTTCTCATCCAATTATTCGTGAACCCTAAACCACCCTAATTTCAACACTTCCGTAGATTTACGAGAGCTCAACAAATACTGGTTGGTTTTCCACACGATATATCACAAAATGTTAGTGGTTTTGACAAGGGGCTGCCAGACTTTTGGGTGCAAACAGTGTTTTACTGTGGGCCAGTTATCATTAGCATTCTGATTTAGGGTTAGGCCTTTTTAAAAGGTTTTTTAAAGGGTTGAGTGTTCTTGATAGTAGAGGGTTAAATGGTCTGCTTGTAATTGGATTGTGAAAGTTTCTAGCATCGTTCTCGATTAACAATGTATTCTATGAACGTTGCAGTGTCAAGAATATAAAAATAAAAATCTCATAGTCTCAACTATGAGACTTAAGTCACGTTATTTTGAGTCTTGATGACCCAAAATAACTATATTTTGGGTCATCAAGACTCAAAATAACGTGACTTAAGGACTTTAAGAACTTAACTAAATTCCTTTCAACTAAATGTAAAAAAATTACAAAGCTACAGAAATATTCGTTACAAAAATCACTTTTTCTAACCCCAATTTTGAAATACTTTCACTCGAAAAAATAACATCTTGCTTATAAACGCTGATCTAAATTATAAGCCGCGCTTACCCTTTTAATAATCAAGAACTGCCTAATTAAATTATAACAGAGGTTTGATTTTACAGACGCCAATTTTTGTAGCAAAAATTGGCTTCGTCTAAAATATATAAGCTGTAGAAATTAGCCAGTATAAAAACGTTCTGCTTCATTAGCGAAAAACAAATTCTGTTGTCAGTACTTGTTAGCATTTCATGTCTGTTTTAGTAACCAGAAAGTTTTATTTAAATAAATTGGTCTGTATTATTGTGAAGACAGAAGAAAAACACCTTTTTGTGTGTACAAAAGGATCGGTAATAGAACCATATGTTTGTTCTCTGCATGTTACATATAAATTACAGATGTCTTTAATGATTTTCTTTATAAAATCCAAGTAAGTGGTCTATTTAAAAAGCAAATTAATACGAATAGGTAGGTAACAGTTTAAAGTAATTTACCAGAATAGCATTCAAAATTGCGGGTGCACGCGCCGCCTAGTTTTATTACGAATTCAAATTCAAAAGTCATCTATTCAAACTAGGCTGAGAATCAGCACTTTTCGAGCATCAAAATTACATAAGAAAGTCCCATAAAACGCTCACCCTTCATCGCTTCCTAGTGCTTTAGCAGGGAAGAAGAAGTGGCGCGAAGTTACTGAAATCACCGAAAAGGTCGGATAAGAATGACACTGGCTGGTGATAGTCACATCGATAGTTGCGTGCTGGCTGACTTCTGATGACAGAGAGGATGTCAGTCCAGGAGCATAGTGTAATATCTATGGCTGCTGTCGTACCACGTCCACGACGAAGTGCACAACCCTGATGATGAAGAAATGAAATGAAATGAAATGAAATGAAATTGTTTATTCTGTAAATAGGATATTGGAATCACTTTTACACGTCATCTTAAAAAAATAAGTAATTAAAAATTAGCTAGATGAGTTCGGCGTTTCCTATCTGACTACTCTGAGAAGAAAGGCCGAAACAAACTCAGAGGTCATAGTCTCTTTTAAAGTCCAGACATAATCTTGGTCAGGCCATATGAGGACCATGTAGATTAGTGTCTGAAATGGTCTTTTGAGAAAAGAACCACACAGATTTGAGTGGACCTGTCCTGTCAGTGCAAGCATTTGTCAGTAATCGTGGAGCTCAACCCAGAACTTAAGGAGCTCAACTCGACGAACAATACCAAAGAAAGGACATTTGGGTAGGCCTCATAAACTACTCAAACTGCCAGACCATCATTAAAACTAAATAAGAAAGAAAAAATAATAATAATTAAAAAATCCACATAGTCCTCACATTCACAAAAATTTAAAAAATAAAAAAAAAATATACTTTACAAAGTAATAATGTCATTTTGTATGTAATTTTTATATAATACTGGTATTGATTTTATGATTTTAGCACAAGGCTTAGCAGAGCGAGCAGCTCAATCCCAAGCTTTTTTATCATCTAAATAATCTAAAATTTTATAGTACCCTTTTTTGCAAAGTTTGGTTTTAATACAGCTTTTAAATCGTTTAATGGGTAAGTTTCGAATGTCGATGGGAAGTTTGTTGTAAAAGCGTATACATTGACCCATGAACGAGTTGCCTACTCTGTGGAGACGAGTGCGGTGTACAGCGAGGTTGTGTTTATTCCTCGTATTTAAACTATGAATATCGGAAATCTTTTTAAAATTAGATATATTTTTGTGTACATACAATAGGTTTTCAAAAATATATTGTGACGCTACAGTCAGAATATTTATTTCTTTGAATTTCTCTCGTAGGGAATCTCTCGGACCTAGGTTGTAAATGGCTCGAACAGCCCTTTTCTGTAGAACAAAGATAGTATTAATTTCCGAACAAGTTCCCCAGAGAAGAATTCCATATGACATAATACTATGAAAATAACTAAAATAAACAATTCGGGCTGTATCTACGTCAGTTATCTGCCTAATTTTTTTAACAGCATACGCGGCCGAACTTAGCCTTCCTGACAATTTTTCTATGTGTGGGCCCCACTGTAATTTACTGTCAATAGTGATTCCAAGAAAAACTGTCGACTCAACAGGGTCCAGCTCTATTCCATTAACTTGAACCTTTGTATTAACTTAAACATTGGTATTTAGCTGCCTGACATTTGGCGTTGCAAATTTAATGAGTTTAGTCTTTTTTTCATTCAGGAGAAGATTATTTACATTAAACCAATGCACAACTTTAGAGAGCGCATCGTTCACTAGTTCAAAGTTGACTAACTGACGTTTGATTTTAAAAATAAGGGAAGTATCATCTGCGAATAATACGATCTTATGATTATCCCTTATGTGATAAGGTAAGTCATTTATATAAATTAAAAACAAGAAAGGACCTAGAATTGAACCCTGCGGAACGCCCATGGTGACCGCAGATCCTGCAGATCTCTTGCCATTAACATCGACCCTCTGAATTCTGTTGTTCAGATAAGAAGTCAGAAGGTCGAGAGCCCTGTCCCTCAAACCATAGTGGTAAAGTTTCCTGATGAGAGTATCATGATGTACGCAATCGAAGGCCTTGGACAAGTCGCAGAAAATGCCAAGAGCATCTTGCGACTCCTCCCAGGCCTCGAATATGCTCTTCAGTAATTCCACGCCCGCGTCTGTGGTTGAACGACCCTTTGTAAAACCAAACTGTTTCAGATGTAGTAAATGATGAGAATTGAAATGTCCTAACATTTGTTTCAAAATTAATTTTTCAAAGATTTTGCTCAATGTAGGTAATATCGAAATAGGCCGAAAATTCGTAGGATCAGTTGTGCTGCCAGACTTGAACAGTGGAATCACTTTGCTTAGTTTCATCAGATCAGGAAATACACCAGATGCAATACAAGAGTTAAAAACAATTGCTAAAAAGGGTGATATAACATCAATTATTGAAGACATGGTATGTACTGACAATCCCCAAAGGTCAGCAGTTTTTTTTACATCAAGGTCTTTAAAAGATTCTATTATGTCTTTAGCAGTAGCAATTGTAAATTCAAAAAGTTTTTCACATTCTGGTACACATTCTTTTAATATTGAGTAAGCAGAAGTTGAGGACGACGATGACAGAGTTTTGGTTGTTAAAATGGGAATATTAGTGAAGAAATTTTCAAACTCTGTTGCCACCTCCACGTCTGCCTTAATATCTACATCATTGATTTTTAGATGGAAGTCACGATTCCGTACTGTCGTTCTTCCCGTTTCAGAATTAATAATATTCCAAGTTGTTTTAATTTTATTCCCAGAAGATATTATTTTATTTTTAATGTGTATGGCTTTTGCTGAGGAACAGGCTCTTTTAAAAGTTTTAGAATATTTCTTAAGAAATTCTTTAAAAGTTTCATCATGGTTATAAGTTTTTTCATGGTACAATTCAAATAACCTTTGCCTACTTTTGTAAATACCTGGTGTTGCCCAATCACTAAATATGACGCGGTCACAAACAGGCAATGTTTTTGAGGTGAAAACCTTCCTAAACTCACAATTGATGAGGTTAAATAGTGAAGTATAAGCTTGATCCGGGTCGTTGTGATAAGGCAAACCCGGTAGTTTTTCCATTACATTATTTTTAAATTGCCCTAGGCGACTTTTATTTACAGGAACAAAACTCACTTGTTTTCTTTGAGCTCTGACTGCTTTCTGAGGGAAAGTGACCAACTGGCCACAGTGATCAGAGTCCAACTCATTTATTATTAAATGGCTAGAAGGTGTTACGTTCGTAAAAATATTGTCAATACAGGTAGCACTAGTGGCAGTTATTCTAGTCGGCTCAAAGAATGTATTGTACAAATTATATGACTTTAATAAAGTTATAAATTTATTTACTATAGCAGATTTTTCCAGTATATTAATGTTGAAATCTCCACAGACAACAACTGTTTTATTACTGTTACTAGTCTTTAATAATACTTCTTCCAAATATTTCTCAAAAATATCATATGAAGCACATGGGGGCCTATACACGCTCATTACAATGAACTGCTCAAGCTCAATGCAAGCTATTTCAATAACTCGCTCAACAGAGAGGCTCACAATGTCCTTACGTTCTTTAAATTTCATATTGTTACGAGCAATTATTAGAGAGCCACCACGTATCATTTTAACTCTGCTGAATGAGCTGGCAACCTGGTGGTTGTTAAAGCTGAACATGAACTGGTGGACTTTTAACCAATGTTCAGTTAAACATAGAATATCAATATAACTACAGTTCATGAACAGCTCCAATTCTAATTCCTTACCTATCACACCCTGAATATTTTGATGAACTATTTTTAGAATATTATTATTACATTTATTTAAGTTACTACAATTTGATGGGTGTGATATTAAACCAGTATTAAAATTTTCTTCATTTATGAAGCAAGAGGTTTCCTCTATTGTCCTAATTTCTAATTTAAATAATCAATGTCATTAGTTGTTGCCAAATTATTGGCAGAATTGTTTAGAATGTCTTTGCATCGCTCAAAAGGAGCAAGTTGTTTAGCCAAGTTTTTGGCTGCTGAACCACTTCTGGTAAAGCACCGTTATGTGCATATAAAAGTCAAAGTCAAATCATTTATTTCAAATAGTATAAGGCACTTTTGAACGTCAAAAATTTACAAAAATAATTAATTGATTAATGGAGAAGCATGGGCAAGAAAATCCACCGTTACTCTTTTAAAATATATATTTTGTATAAGTACATTAGTTATATAATTATATGTGAGGACGATGCACCTAGAATAAAATTATTATACCACAATAGGTAAAAAGAATTAAGAATTAAAAATGAAGCAACAACAGATAAACTAATTATGTGATAGATACATGGTGCTCACATATTTACAAACATTGTAAAAGTAGACGATCCTCCTAAGATTCCACAATTAATAAGTCAGTGTGCGAGGAATTGGTCATAGAATGTAAAATCAATGTCATATAATAAAAAATAATAATAAAATATACACTTAAATTTGCAACCAGTTTGATTTTGTCTTGATTCTAAATTATCCTATGGAGCAGGACCAGCATGTTTCCAAGCATTCTTATCTTGGAAACATGCTGGTCCTGCTCCATATATAACATTATTTATATGATATACTTTGATTCGTTAAAGATGAAGAACATGGCAACAAATTATTTGAACATCCAACAAAGTAGCAAGACAGTTTGCCAGATATCTCCATCACAATTCAAGAGGCAATACAAAAACTTCCAAAGTAGTGATCGCACGATTAACTCAGTACCGAAGCAATTTCATCGATAAAAAGAAATCACCAATACATAAATAAATACAATATCACTTTGCAATAGCCTATTCCGTATTGAGACTATAACAGTGACGGGAAATCAGCAGAGACCAGATCCGGATCCGTAACGGAGCAATTTACGGAATGGCCCAAGTTCCGGACTTCGCTCGTCCCGATCGCTTATCAAAGTCGTTCTGTCCTTGTCTTATTGTTTTTTTTTCTTGGGCCATCACATTCGTAAGGTAATAGAGTTGTATGTGTTATCAAGTTTAGAAAGCTGAATTAATCTACATATCTACACGTTACAGAAAGGAAGGATGTGGTACAGCTACCTAATTACGTAACACAATTTCGTAAACGATTATGACTAATCTGTTTTCGTTACTTACGTTGTTGAGCAGATTTTTTTTCGAACTTAGTAAGCAATGAATTAGCGATCTGTTTCAAAACGATTCAGATTCTGATTGATCGTGTTTTACGCAATTAGGGTACAGATCATCAAACTGAACAACTTTCTCCATGTGACCAACATCTTAATCGTATCATCGTATTATTCTTTCTTTTTTTCTTTCTTTCTTTTTTTCTGACTTTTTTTCTTTCTTTCTTTTTTCTGTCTTTTTTTCTTTCTTTCTTTCTTTCTTTGTCTTTTTTTCTTTCTTTCTTTCTAATCGCGAAAAAAATAGCAGCCATCCCATAAATTTGGGTCGAGTAGGTATTTAATTTTTTTATGGGATATTTGATAATTAATTCCCATGCCATCATACGAACTATGAATAGCCCCAAACCTATCAGATACAAAATAGTCAATAATTTCATATACCTAGAGATCAACTCCACAAATTCTAATTTAGTACTTGCCAATGGATTGGAACGGCAACAAAAAAAAAAAACAATAGGTTTGATAAAGCCGTGAGATGTTAAAATGGACACGTACTACCATTTTTATCTGAAGTTTATCCCAGATTGGAGATAGGACAACAAATTGAAAAGACATCTTTTTTTATCTTAAGTAAAGATATTTCACTGGTAATTGTAACACTGATGTTAAAGTAAGTTTGACCAACGTCGTGAGACACTCATGTTTAAGAAACAAATAATAAATGTTAGTAAATAAAATTATAATTCTTGAACTTACTATTATAAAACAAGGTTTATCTTCAGACCTAGGTTTAAACTAGGGGAACATTTTTGAATTTCGAACGTTATTCTGGCTACCTACTTTAAATTAACAGCTTGTCAGTTTCATATAAAGAACTGTATTTCAATATTTTCAATCACAGTCACGTTCTTATTACAAAAATTGGTTCGATGGTTTAATATAAAACGACTGTCTAATAATTCATACAGATTTCTGCCTACCCCGTCAAGGAACATTATGAGTGGCTGTTTTTCAGGACATATTAGTACTCGAATTGCAGCATAATTTGAACAACGAAGAATAGTCAACATTACAATTCTACAAAAAAACTCCATCCGATATAGAAATCCATTCAGCCGTTACAGCGCGCCCCTATGAATAGAATATCGTTCGAGTATTTGCATAGATTGTAGGTATACCTTCATAGATAATTCAGTCATAACCACGCAATGGTTGCAATATCTACATCTTATTCTGCATCAGAAGGCTGGATGGCTGGATGTACTTAAAACTAACGTTCAAATTCAAGTTGCCATCTTATCTCAGCCACAGTTAATGTAAAAAATTGGCAAAAAATTTGGTAATTTGATAGTATTTTTGACAGAATGAAACTGAGATTAAAATGTGAATGCCTGTATTACCTTAAGGGACTGGACAGAGATGCACTTATTTCGTTATTCAAAAATACAGAAATTGACCCTCTCGTGTTGAAAAACCTCTAAAATAAGACTGCCAAAAGATTACGACACGTACCAACGCGAATCTGCAGGAACAGGCCAACTTCGGCGATCCATTGTTAGCCCAGCAGCATAATATAAACCGATCCAATGTTTACTCCCCGTCTACAGGGAAATGCTGTACTCCGTAAACTCTCCGAGGAGGTCCAAGCTTGTCCACTAGCTACATTGAATTTAGTGTTTGTTGCGCCAAAGTTTATGCGGTGTAAGGGAATTAGAGTTGTGTCTAACATCTTACCTGATGTAAACTTGGTCGGGTTTTGAAAATCTTTTGGTTATTGGCGGAAATTTACGAAAGACTTCAGATTGGTAAAGAAGGAAGTTAACGTTTGAGGAGACGGTGGGTGGAAATGTTAGGAAGGAAACCAAACGCTTCATTATTCACCAAATTGGGATAAGCGCAGGATAATAATGGTTATTAAGAAATAATTTAATAATAAAGGAATAAGCTGTTGCTGAAATCAAACCATTTTCATAGTATCAAAAGAAACTTGACGAGTGGCGGTACTAACGTTTATCCGGTACAGCCTTGATAGTCTGCAGCCCTGGTACCGCTATTGTTGGCTATTTAATCGCACGATGTGTTGAATATGGACTTCAATGACCACGAACTGATAATCACCACGTTTAGCAAACGGATAATCTCATTATTACTTTTCACGACGCAATAAAAAGTGCAATCTTTAAACCAGTCGGTCGTATTCTAAAAAATCTCACCGTGAAAACTTAGGTGTAGTGAGTTTGGATTGAGCTGTCATTCCACCTGGTCATTGACAGCTCATTTCAAGCTCACTACACCTAAGTTTTCACATTGAGATTATTACAGAAGAGATCGACAGGAAACTGGAACCACAAAGCTCACAGATTTGAATTATAATAAAAACTGTCCTTGCTCTAAAATGACTAATTTAATTCCGAATATAACTATTTAATCTCAAAATAGATATTAATCCCAAAAGAATCTTAAAGTCGTCACCCCAATATCGTAATCTAAAACTGTCTAATAAAACTACCTATTTACAATATTTTAGAGGCACGTAGAAGGCACTTTTGAACGTCAAAATTTACAAAAAAATAATAATTGATTCTAGTCGCCCCTTCTAAAAGGTAGTTTCGTATGGAGAAGAATGGGCAAGAAACTCCACCGTTACTCTTTTAAAATGTTTTCACAATATCTTGTTTACATTAATTATATAATTATAATAGGTTGGGGAAAAAGTTTCTTCGTATTTTTTAAGAAAATTCAAAACATTTTTTAACATAGTATGTTTACATTTAACTAAAGTATGTAGGTACCATTTTGTTCGATAACTTTTTGCCATCTTGTAGGTAGGGACATGATCCCATTGCTATAGAAATTTTGGGACTTCTGATCAAAATACTGCGACAAGTGGTTTTGGCAGTCCTCCCGTGATGTTAACCTGACACTGCCTAAAGAATTCTGAAGAGACCGAAACAGGTGGAAATCTGAAGGTGCAAGGTCAGGACTATACGGCGGATGCATTAACACCTCCCAGCCAAACTCTCTTAATTTTTGCTGAGTGGCTAAAGATGTGTGAGGTCTAGCGTTATCATGATGAAAAACCACACCCCTTCTGTTGATTAATTCCGGCCGCTTTCTCTCAACTTCTTGCTTTAATCTCATCAGTTGTTCGCAGTAGAGTTCAGAATCGATGGTCCTGCCTGGTGGTAACAGCTCATAATGAATAATGCCCTTCCAATCCCACCACACACACAGCATCACCTTGTTGCGAGTTAACCCGGGTTTTGCCACAGTCTGTGAAGCCTGACCGGCCTTTGACCACGACCTTTTTCGCACATTCTTGTCGTACGTGATCCACTTTTCATCACCAGTTATCAGCTTCTTCAAAAATGGTTCGGTTTCATTACGTCGTAATAAAGAATCACAAATGAGTACACGGTTCATTAGGTTTCTTTCAGTGAGCTCGTGAGGTACCCAAATATCGAGCTTTTTTGTGTACCCAGTTTTTTTCAAATGCGCCAAAACTGTTTTGTGGTCAATTCCCAGTTCTTCAGCTACGTCGTAACTACTAATATGCCGATCTTGCTCCACTTTTTCAAAAATGGCATCCATTTTATCCGTAATAGGGCGACCAGAGCGACGTGCATCTTTGACATCAAAATTTCCGGATTGAAAACGCTTAAACCAAATTTGTGCTACTCTCACAGACACTGCACTAGGTCCATAAACATCGCAAATTTTTTTCGCGGCTTGCGTTGCATTTTTACCTTTTTTGTAGTAAAATTTTAAAATGTATCGAATTTCTTCATTAGATTCACTCATCTTGACAGTACGAAAAACAAATAAAAATCACACATTTTCCTAATTTGAATTTGGAATTATGTTCTTTAAAATTTAAACTTTCAATGATACCAAAACCAGCCAGATACACATAGTATAGCCAAAGAGATTTTATTACAAGTTCATACATACTATAATGCGAAAAGACTTTTTCCCCAATATGTGATGACGATGCACCGAGAATAAGATTACTATACCACGATAGGTAAAAAGAATGAAAAATGAAGCAAGGACAGATAAATTAATTATGTGATAGATGCATGGTGCTCACATATTTACAAACTTTGTAAAATTATACGATATTCCTGACATTTTAAGAAGTAATACTAATAAGTCAGTGTGTGAGTTCAAGTAATCACAGAATGTAAAATCAATGTTATAAAAAAAATATTTTATACAATTAAATTAGCAACCAGTTTGATTTTGTCTAGACTCTAAATTGTCCTATGGAGCAGGACCAGCATGTTTCCAAGCATTTTTATCTTGGATATAATCCTCTAATTTGTAATATGCTTGTTCACAAAGTGTATTTTTTATATGAGTTTTAAATTTTCTTTCATTTAATTGTAATATTCACAAGGTATATTTATCCTCCACATAATATCACTTTTTATTTAATAATTACAATGAAACTAATAGGTTACCTTAATTTGCAGTACATCTCCAACCATTCTGTCCTAATCTATATTTTAACCGACACAGCACGTCGCCATCACGAGCGCTTGACCCAGAAGACCGTTGTTCCGCCATTTTGATATATCGAATCTTTTGGTGTTGCCAGTACAATATCCAACAATTATGTATTAATAAATTGAAACCAAACAGAATGATAGGATTCAACAACTGTATTGTTTTATAAGCTTTTATGGATCTTTTGTTTCGCCAGCTTCTAGTTTCATGGCTCAAAGGAGCTCAAACGTTAGTTCGAGATTGAAACCATGCATTCGCTTTCATAACATGGACAGAGGTATTAGGATTCTAAAAGCTGCGGTCAGTGTGTAGATTTTGTTCAAAATCTATGAACGAAATTTTTGTTGGATCAAAGACTGTATATAGCTTCCGCTAGCGGTTTCGCCCGCGTGATATCTTTATAAATGATTGCCTAACTCAGTGATAATATAGCATTCTACTGGTGAAAGATCTTTTTAAGATTAGTCCAGTATCTTTTGAGTGTATTCATTACAAACAAAAATATATTTTTTTTATCTTTATTATATTAGTGTAGATGTCGATAAAGCCTAATTCTAAAATATTCCTGTTGTTACAAGAATGTCAGAATTGGTGGTTTCTCGAGTATTCTTGTGAAGAATTTTGTGAGTACGAGGAAGAATGATCATCATAGTAACATTGAATTTTATCGCCAACCAGTATTTCACACCACGAAGGTAGAGGAAGTCGTGGAGCACATCAGGATGATGACCATCACCTTGAGAGTCGAGAAGTTGGAGTCGCGCCATAACTTCAAATCTTTTGTAGTGTGAGTTCCGACTCATCACCTGGAGACTTTCATGAAGGTGGAATTTTAGCCGACGGGTGTCGTGTATCGGCGTTTTCGTGGAAGGCTATATGACACCACGCATCAGCAATACGTCGCCGACTCAACGTTGTAACTAGTTTTTTTTTTTAAAGTTTATTATTATATAAGATTATTTTGTATATTTTGTCTATGGGCCTTAGTTGCCTGAAAATAATGCAATTATTATTATTATTATTTTTACGTCTTATTAACATTTCTCGGGACCAGGGTCCCGGACCTTTGGAAGAGGCGTACGAGGGGCCGAAGCCAACTCGCAGAGGCCCGTTAGACGTGTTTAATGAAACGAGGCACCAACCGACGATTATCCCTGTACGCACTATGCCATTGCACCCAAAGACAACCCCCGGTTGGTGCAGGACTATTGCAAGATATAGAAACAAAGATATTGGATTGATAGATGGCGCTAGCTGTCGAGTAAACATCGGCTCCGTGTTATTTATTAAAAAAAAATATTTAAAGTGATAAAAAAAGTGTTTCAGCGATTTAAAACTGTGAAATAACATCTAAAGCTTCTGTGACATTGTTATCCAGTGAATTGTGTGACGGACTTAATAAAAAAAGGAATTATAAAATAATAATGTAACACCATATTCCGAAACGTAAAAAGGTGTATATTTCGGCAAAAACCAATCAAACAATCATAACTAAGTAATCAAGTGCAGTGAACAACTAGAATATTAGCAAAAAAGTGTAAACAAAACTAATCTAAATGACTTGTGTTTTTGTGATTGAGTGCAAAACATTTTTTCTGCATGAATCATAGTAACGACTTCTTGATTTCAAAATAAAAATACGGAACAACCAGTGTGCCAATTCGTTAAATAATTTAATGTTCGAATGGCGTAAAAGTTATCAAACGTACCTATGAATCTAATGGTCGGGTGATCAAACCCCATTCGCTACTTACTTTTTGTGTCATGTTTTTGCAAATTTATCAAAATTACGATTTTAAATAACATTGTTTAAAAAAAACAATTGGAAAATTATATAATAATTTCATAGAAAAATAAAAACTAAACTACGAAAAATGCAAAATAAGATGGAAAATATTACATATAGAAACAAACTAGTCAGGTCACAATCGCAAACTAACTTATCGCATTCAAGTCAAGACATATTAAACTCCACTATGCTAGATTCTAGTATGATGAGCATACAGAGTGCAACACAAATAAGCAATCAATCAATTATGGAGGATTTCAGACAGGAAATGAAGGAAATTAAAGAAAAACTAAAAATTGCTGACAAAGAAATAGAAAATCTTAGTTATGAGAATACCAAATTAAAACAAGAGATACAGGTTCAGCAACGACAAATAGAATCACTAAAAGTAATCACCAACTCTACTCCACAACTCAAAAAAAGCAACTCTACACCCATCTCAAGAAGAGTTTTGAATATGAGAGTAAACACTTCCCGCCATTCTCCTCTACGTATAACCAGAAGTATTCTACCAAAAAGCGCATCGGAGCAACCCATGAAACACATAACACAGCAGTATCAATCGGCGAGCGATGCTCAGATCCAAACGAACACCCCACGTTATTGCTGTGAAAAAGGAACTGGAAAAGGGATTCAGCACCGGTCATCAGAAGGTGAACCGGTTGAGCACCGGAGCAGCTGCCACAGAGTGGTTATACTGGGAGATGGTCAGGGACGTGGCTTGCGCGACTTACTGCAGGAGCTCTTAGGGCCTGAGTATGCTGTAGTTTCCTATCTAAAACCAGGCGCGGCATTGAGTGAAATAATTCTCCAATGCCCCAAGAACAAAATCAGCAACTTGACAAAAAACGACTATGTCATTGTATTAGGTGGATGCAGCGACAAAAGTCCCGGTGATATCGATATACTTCTACACCGTTGGCTAGCATTAACTGCGAATACAAATGTGATCATCTCGGAAGTACCCCAAAACAGGTTTCTACAAGAATCAAAACTTAACTATTTACTTAGGTTTATTTGTAATAAATATAAAAATGTACTGTACATGGATATGAACTACACTAGATTATTAACAAGTGGTCGGAATTATGTAGTAAACCTTGCAAGGTCACTATTAAAAGAAATATTATGTTTAAATTATCATTTCCAAGTCTATCAATATGAACAAATTATTCAAAATAAATGTAAAAAGTCCTTTGAAAACAAATACGTCCAGGTTAACTTAGATTCTAACAAACATGTACTAGTCAATAAAATAGACGTTACGAATCAAACAGCTGAAATAAAAACACCTACGAATACTTTTTTTCGTGAATAACAATGTATACATTATGCACCAAAACATTGCAGGGCTCCTAGCAAAATCTGACATGCTCACAGTGTGTCTATATGAGTTATTAGAAAAAAGTATACAAGTGGACCTATTATGTATTACGGAGCATTTCATGATGGAAGGCTATGAAATCCATCTCAATATACCTAACTTCTGTTTAGCTGCATGCTTTAGTCGCAAGGAAAGCAAAAGAGGTGGGGCTTGTATACTCATAAAAAATGGTCATCAGTGGAGAGAAATACCGAAAATCGCTAAATTATCGATACCGGGTATTTTTGAATGTTGCGCCATAGAACTTATTACTTATAGAATTGTAATTGTATGTATATATAGAGTACCAAATCCAAGTAATTTTGATGAATGTATGAGTAGATTAGAGACATTATTACGAGTTCTGATAAATAAACCATTCAAAAATATTGTACTGGCGGGTGATTTTAATATAGATTTATTGAAAAAAAACAAACAGACTCTAGAATTTGAAAATGTATTATTAAATTTTAATTTAAAATTATCTATACGTCAACCTACTCGTTTAAAGAGCAAGACATGCATCGACAATTTTGCGCATAATTTTGATAAGTGTCGTAAAGGTATAGTTTTGGAACTGGCTTTGTCTGACCATACGGCACAACTACTCCATTGCCCGATTAGCACCACAAGCACTAGCAATCATTGGCGGACTACTAGACGGGACTATAGTAAAGAGAACACAGACAAATTTAAATCATACCTCAATAGCCTATCGTTTGCGGAAGTTTATGAAGCTAAGGACCCTAACATTGCTTACAATGCCTTCACAGAAATGTTTTCCTTCCTATATACACAGTGCTTTCCTGAAACTTTTATCTCTGTAAAAGTGAAAAGAAGGCCTAGTTGGGTCTCTCATGGTGTTAAAATATGTACCAAAAAGAAACGTCAATTATTATGGCAATATAGACAAAAACCTACGGAAATAAATAAAAATAAATTTAAGAGTTATTCAAAATTGCTTAAAAAAATTATTTATTTAACTCAACGCGCACAAAATATACATAAAATTAAAAAATCAAATAATAGATCTAAGACTACTTGGGAAATAATAAACCAAACAAAACTAAACATACCAAAAATCACTATAGACAAAATTCGACATAATAATGAAACTATAACTGACCCCAAAATGATTGCAAATATATTTAACGATTACTTTATAGATAAAATTAAACCTATGACTAGCTCGGGAACCAAATTCACTAAACATATTTTAGGCAGAAAAGACTCAATGTTCATGGCCCCAAGTCTAGCACCTGATATATTAAAAATTATCGCGAACTTAAAAAATACGAACAGTGTAGGGTACGATGGCATATGTACAAAAATTGTTAAGAGTGTAGCATATGAAATCTGTAGCCCCATAAGTTTTATTATTAATTTAAGCATCAGTGAAGGTATATTTCCGAACGCACTAAAAAAATCTATTGTAAAACCACTGTTTAAGAAACAGGATAGAGAGCTAATGGAATTTTACAGGCCAATATCACTAATACCAATAATTTCAAAAATTATTGAAACATATATTTACAGGGAACTTAACACCTATTTTGAAAAAAATCATATACTCTGTGATGAACAGAAAGGATTTAGGGAGAAAAAAACAATAAACTTGGCTATATACGACTTCTTGCATACGGTTATTACAAACATGGATAAAAATACACCAGTCTGTGCCATTTTCTGCGACATGACACAGGCATTTGATTATGTCCAACATAATATATTATTAAATAAACTTGATGCATATGGTATAAGAGGAAACATACTTAATCTAATACAATCATACCTACATGACAGAAAACAAGTAACGCAAATTAGTAGAATAAATATGAGCTACAAACGTGAAGAGAATTTCACGTCATGCGAGCGTACCGTCCCTCATGGAGTTCCGCAAGGCAGTGTACTCGGACCACCCCTGTTTACACTCTATATTAATGACTTCCCTAAATCCATTAAACATCCCATGACACTGTTTGCGGATGACAGTACGATAACTATACCATGCCATAATAAGAATACATATGAAACGGACATAAAAAATACATTAATTGACGCGGTAACGTGGTTGAATAATAATAATTTGAAAATTAATATAAATAAAACTTTGATTATGCACTTTAGCCAACGATCATCATTATTCTCTAATATTGACATTGAATATAGTAATAATAAAATACAGACAGCTAATACTACAAAATTTTTAGGACTTACAATCGACAGAAACTTAAATTGGAAAGCGCATATCGAGGCTCTAGCCAAAAGAATAAGCAGTGGTGCATATGCGTTATATAAATTATCACGTACTCTAAATATAGAAGCGCTATTAACGGCCTACTATGGTTTGGTTGAATCTGTCATTAGATATGGCGTTATCTTCTGGGGTCACTCAACCGATAGGGATATCATCTTTAAAAGACAAAAGTGCTGCTTGAGATCAATGTATAACCTCAAAACTACCGATAGTTGCAAAAATTATTTCACTAAATATCATATATTGACATTACCTGCGCTTTATATATTAGAAATAGCAATGTTCGTAAAAACAAATCCACACTTGTTTCCTCGTATGGCAGACAAATTTCCAAGAAATAGACGTGATGATAGCAAACTGATAGTACATACATCGAAAACTGCACTTATGCGCAAGAGTGTTTTTTGCATGGCACCAATTGTCTACAACAAATTGCCCAAAAGTTGGAAAGAGCAACCTATACCTAAATTTAAACAAACAATGAAATTGTTTTTGGCACAAAAAGCATATTATAGCATTACAGAATTTTTAAACGACTCATGGTGACTATTATAAATAAATATAATTAAGATTGTAGTATTATGGTCATGCCTATATTGTGAATTTTATAATAATAATAATTGAATGCCTGTTATAGTAATATAAATCTTCATTGTGATAGTTGTAATCTGTAATATTGGACAAGGAAAATAAATAATTGATAATGTAAATGATTGAATATAAAAAATTATGATATTTAATGACTGATATTTAATGTATTTAAAGAGTAATATTTAAAAATCATTAATTCAATAATAATAATTGTGTGTACCTACCTAAGATATTTGCACGCCATGAGATTTGGCAGGCATGTCGTGAGCCGCTCTTATTTAAGATCTTGCATGCATGTATTATTTTAATTCTGTATGTATACACATGTTTGAGCAAATAAAATTTCTTATTCTTATTCTTATTCTTATTCTTGGATTATGGGTTTGGGTGACTAAGTGAACTGGTTATTTAGAACTATGGAAAGACTATGGCCCCTGCCTGACCAATATTTTATATAAAATACACAGTATTATTTCCACGTTCCAGCTTGAAAACTATCAGTATCAGTGAATTTACAGTTAAAACCTAGTCTTTCATGTTATGTTTCAGCACAAGCAACATGAGAACAGCTCATGCCGTACATGTTGTTTGAGCGAGGCTTATAGTTCAAAGTGCGCCAGACTCAAGGGGGCTCTCGAAATTCATCCCTCGTTTCTAAGATCGGTTATGTACCAGCAATTCCTTGGAATTCGCATTGCTTCTAACCGTGAAAGTGGTTATTTTCATTATAGCCAACGATTCCAGCGTCATCATCATCATTATATTAGATGAAAGACATCCACTGCTGACTATATTACTGTTCAAAGCTTTTTGCTCATCATTTTACACGTGCAGCCTGTGGACTAGTTACAGTTTGCGTGCATATAGCGATCTACGGGTCCAGTACAATAACGCACACAGGATACTGTTGGGGCTGCCATGGCGATGTAGTGCGCCAAAAATGTTTTCAGATAGGCATATAGATGGTTTTACGGCCATCATGCGAAAGAGAAGCGCTTCCCTGATCGCTCTTCTTCGTGGCAGTACCAACAGTATCTTGAGTTTATTCGCAGATAGATGGGAGTCTCCAATTCTGCGACATTGGATGAAACTCCACACAGAGTAAAACATGTACCTATGTCTACTAACACTAGTATTTAAGACCATTGTTACTAACACTATGGGCATAGCCCGAAATAAATGCTATAATAATAATAGGCCTCCTCAAACATCGATAAGAAAAAAAACAAAACCCAAAAAAATCTCAACAAAAACTCACAACATAGTTAACCCCGAATCCTCATAGCTACGAAGTAAATCCCTAGATTAAGCTAAGCCCTCATTGGTTGAAGCTAAGTCTAAACAAGGGCCTGCATCTCCAACCGGCCAATCCAAAGCTTCGATTGTTAGTGCACGTCGGAACAGCGTGGTACGTCGGAAAAGCGTAGTACGTCGAAACAGCGTGGATGACAGGGCAGGTTGGAAGGATTACGGCCGCCCAAATTGGGAACAAAAACTGCTGCGCATTTTCTGGAAAACGTTGACTTTTGGATTCAGAGATCAAGAGATTTGTGATTCCTTAAATTAGGGAGCTCTGTAATGGTTTTAAAAGATAATTGGACGCGTCTTTTGAGTTTAAAATTGACATATTTTGAAGACAGGATATTCATACAATTTGTTTGACATCTGTTATAGCAATCAAAAATTTGAAACAGTAAAATTGCTATTAGAAAATGCAGAATTCAAGAAGTAGGTAATGTAATACCTATTATTTCTGGTACCAATTACAAGGGCTTATTCCATAGAGATCACGCAAACTAAGATCAGCACACAAGTAAAAATTGCTCATACACTCCGCACTCGTATCTATAAGGACCAAAAATTTTTGTAAGAGAATTACATACGCACGCACATTATTATAAGTCACTTTATTCTTTCTCTCATTTTCTTCACTTCGGTTCTACGTAACTTAAACAAAAATTCAATCCACATCTAAAGGACCAACTTCCTCTTAAGCCCTATGCGTTACAATTGCGTGCAGCTTACTAAGTGGATAATTGGCCCCTCACAGCCACTGAACGCAGGGAGGGCGAGCCGGTCACAAGTGCAAGCAGTATCGTTGGATATTAGCTGAATATTAGGTAAGTTGGTTGACTTTAAGTTGGTGAAGGCTTATTAGAATTAAGATAGGGTTATGGGCTGATTCAGAATAAATGAGGAGAACATAGTTGAGTAAATTTTAAGGTATTTTTTGAGGATTCTAAGAAAAAGGAGGGTAATCTTTTCCATAATAACTGTTAATTTTATTTATCTGGGAGACAACTGTTACAGATTTACAAAAAATACCTAAACTAATTTCAAATAATAAAACCGCACACACATCCACGAATTAAATAAGGAAAAAACGAATCAGTAACAGCAAAGAACTAATTTACATTTTTGATTAACTCAGTTTAAATTTTGTTCCTAAAAATATATTGCATCAGATATTGTTTCAATAAATTGCCTAAACATTTTGATAACACGAGAACATAATTTTAACACAAAAATATAATTTAAAACAGCGCGCGTATTTATTTAACTAGTTTTAGTATCAAAACCATACCGAAGCAAAAATTACTTTGCAAAATAAATAAAGGTAAAGTTAGCCATTTAAAAACAATCTGAAAAATCCAACTTGAAATTATTTTGTGTATTTTAAATTCGCATAACAAGTTCTGATGTTATAAAATGGCCTTTGGTTGCTGATTCGACGATTCTCAATTAATTTTTCATTAACTCATTTGGCAAATAAATAAACTGGTAATGCAATTCATTTTTCACAGCAAATGAAAATTATGGAGTATTTGATCGAATTAATGATTCCATATAATTAAAAAGCATCATCACTGAATGATTCATCGTTAAATAAGTTTATTAAACTAAAGTTGTTTATACGAGTAAGGACAATGCTCGTAATGTATGGAACAAAAACCCAGACCAGGCGCAAACCAAATGTAACTCAAATTGTAGGTAAAAATTAGTAATTAAATACTGCATCATCAAAATCGATGACTAAGTGTGTGAAATTGCTATTAAGACAATTAACGGCCGACTTAAGCGTGACTTTAAAATCTTTAGACACAGAGTATTTAGTATTTCGCGCTTTACTAAATATCATGACAGATTATAAGATGGCCGTAGTACTGAGCAATTGTTTCCAAGAGCCCTACAAGAATAGTAGGTACACAGGCCAGTTCATTGAAATACTTAACAGTGTCAATAATCGAAATCAGTTATGTGATTACGTGCTTGAGCACAATTGAAATCGACCAAGGGTGGCATTTGTACGGATGCAAGCTGATGATCCAGAATTTACAGATTTCCCAATTGCCGTGGGCAAGCAAACATGAGTTTACGAACTTGAAGTTTGTCGTCATCCTGAGGTCATCCATATGAATGACGAAAACTGTGTTCTAATAAGGTGTCACATACAATCGAGGCACGTAAGAAGTAAGACGTATTATACCTGCAGACTTTACAAAAGGGAAGATGGTAGGAATGGCATATCCGAATATTATTGTTCCTGCATGAATGGGAGGAAAACGTTGGGCTGTTGCGCCCATGTCATGATTATAGTATTATATTACTTAGGATGGGCTTGGCATCAGGAGCAGTTCCATCATCTCGCATAATTTTTGGATTATGTAGACCTGGAAAATCAATAACTTGTATGCATCTAAATGAATATGAAAATAAGCGTACTTTTTTTAAATACCTATTTATTTTCTACCTTACATAATTTTTAATGGTTATCTTGTAAATGTAAAAGAGCTATTTTATACTTGTCATATTACACGCTTTTATGCCGCAACTGTAACAATTTAATGCCTCTTTTACTAATACATTAACATGACCCCTAAAAATTAAAATAGCAATTTCACACACTTAGCCATCGATTTCGATGATGGCAGTATTTAATTACTTTATTGTATCATTTGGTTTGCGCCAGAACTGGTTTTTTTTTAAATCAACTCGTATATGAATAAATTATCGTATTTGGCAGTTCATTGTTTCGAGACTTAGTTCAATGACATGTGGATGTGGCAGACAGAACGAATACCTACCCGTTTGCGTTTCAACTTCACCTAAGAACCTTTTGCTTCTTATATAAGGCTTAATTTTAAAAGTAGTGACCGACCGAAGCTTCGTTTTTGTTTTCGCCCATAAACCAGCCGAAGCTTCGGCTAAGCCGAAAATCAGAAGTTCGTGAATTGTCGCGCGTCATTCGGCCTACTTCATAAAGCTCAGCAATATCAGGTGAATTAATAGAACAATACTAGAGTCGGCAGACTAAAAAACATAAGTCAAAAAGTCATACTTTTCAGGAACAACTAAAAACTATATAAAAAAATAACGTTAAACTATAAATTCAAATTTATTGGAATATTGAGATGTTTTTAATTAATACTAACATGCACTTAAAAATCATTAGACATAAATATAATAAAAAGCGATTTTAGTGACTTATGTTACAAGGAACACCAAGTACATAGTAGATACTTGTGACTTAAGTGTATGAGAACAGTACATTTCATTATAAACTATATTTTAGTTAACAAACAAAAGCTACTTCTATAAACGTAAAATATTTACTATGCATCATTTATATACTAGCCTATATTTATATATTTTTTTAATTAACTATTTATTCATCTTCTTCACTATCTAAAATATCAGGGTCAGTATTACGTATATTGTTCACAGTAGGCAAATCTAAATAAAATCTGTGAAAAACATCGGGTATTAGGGAGAGTAAGGAAATCAGATCATCCTTTTTTTCTTTTGATATCGGTAAGGGCTGTTCCGATATAACATGAATAGTGTCAGGTATGGCAAAAACTCGACGTTTCAAGTTTAATTTGGAAAATTGACATTCCGTGTCCAAAGTGTCTTTGTAAGAGATTACGCCAAATTCAGAATCATAGCGCAACCACTTTTTATCGAGCCATTTAAATTGTCGCCCTTCCACATCTTTGTTTCTCAATACTAAAGGACCCTTTAACAACGCAGAAAAATCCAAAAAGTCGGAGCTGCGCATTTCGACCACTTCAAATTTTTTACTGCTCGATCTTATAAGTTGTATCCATGCAATCATGAGGGTGATAAATCTGCAAATCCGTTTTTTTTTTCTTTTTTTCAATGATGCCATGATCCGTGTCTACTTCCAAGTGGCTATGACCAGGAACCATGAACTTGTGGTCTATGACATCTATGTCTAATTTCTGCAAAGCCCAGGTCAACATTGAACTGACATGAGAATTGCGGTTCTGACCGCCACAAGTATCAGAATAAAAAATAACATGTTTTATATTCTCAGGTATGTATGTTTGAAGATGTTTAAAAAGACATGATGCTATTTGATTAGCTCCTCTAGCAGCTATGGTTTCATACCATATGTAACATACAGCTTTTCCAGTTTTGTTATCATGGACAGTCAAGTTGAACGTCCACAACTGGCGTTTGTAGAAAGCTACAGAAGAGCTGAGAGCTGGAGTGGGTAAACACTGTTGTAAGTCAAATGTGTAAACTTGCACAGTACTGTCATTTTTATTCACTTGAGTATCACATTTTTTCATTTCGTATGCTTGATCTGCGGCAATCTTGTGATGTTCATGTTGAGCAATTAGTTCAGTTTTGACTTGGTCTTCTTGACATAGTTGAATTTGCATCTTGAATTTATCACAAGTATAGCATGTGTCGGCACGGGGCTTTTTGAAAGATAATCCTAATTTGTGGAATTCTTGACTATAAATTTTTACTGATGGTGGATTGTCGCGGTTTTCACAAAATAATTCATACATTTTGTTAATAGTTAGATGAGAAGGCAAGTACTTTTTTGATGTAGTTTTTCTTGTGTAATGGCTCTCATAGGATGGAAATGATAAAATGTGTTGCTTAATTTCTTGTCTTTTTTCATCAGAAATTTTATGTTTGGGTATACTCTTCCCACGGTTATCATCTGTTTGAGTGCCACCTACAGAAGACCTTTTTTTCATGGCAACTGTTTTTATAAAATTATCACTTTCGCTTAACGTTTTTAAAAGGCATCCCCGACAAATGGGTTCACGCTTCCCGTGAATTAATAAAAAATATTTATATGTTTTCATGCGAACCTTTTGTTGGTCAGGATCTAGTGTGCGTTGTCTTTGAGTGGCCTTGTCTTGTATTTCCATTAAAGATGCCATATAAGATGTTCTCTTGAGATATGTTCCCATTTGCCAATATTCTCTGAAAATAGCTTGTCTATCGTTCAATGATATACGCTCCTTACATTTCATTCGACACGTCCCTAGCTCTTTCATTGTTCTGCTGGAAACAACTTTACCTTTTAATGTTTTATAAGATTGACCTGTGTTGCGTTTTATTTTCTTATCCTGTTTCATAACGCGAATACTTTTTTTTGGAGATGTTTCGACCGCGTGTGTCGGTGTTTCGGCTCTTCGGTCAGTATCCGGATGAGTCGATATATCACTGGACATCGACGAATCTGCTGTTGTTTCTGGGAGTTCAAAATGTGGATCCAGGACAGAATCATCACTTGAGAAATCTATTTCCCGATTAGTAAACATAATGCCAGCGTGGCCTGATGATGTGGAAGGCATGGGTTCTTCTTCCGCCATTGTGCCTATTGAGTGCTGTTCATTTTGTTCACCTAAAAATAAAAATATACTGTAAAGGCTAATAAAATAATCGTTTCAATGATTTATTTATGATTGATGCTATAATGAACTGATGATTTTTACTAAAACTGCAATGAAAGATAAATATACTTAATTTCTAATTTAAATCAAACATGACAAACTTACTTTCAACAGTTGAGTTTCTCCTCAGCACCATCTCAACTAATTTCTTTCCTCGTTGACAATCCATAGTAATATTACTTTAATATTTTAACAAAAATATCACACACCACACAACTGTCCCTTTTATAAATCAGAGCAAAACTAACTTGACTAGTGACCCAAATCTTAACACTTCATTTTTTCCTTAGCAATAAATAATAATTTGAGTACCTACACTACCTACCCCCGAGTTCAACGTCGAGATAACGCGACGCACTTAAAGTTCCTAATAACATAAGTCACGTTCTGTATCTATGAAGTTTGAGAGCGTCAAGTGTTCCTTTTAACATAACTCAACTTATGTTTTTTATAACGTCGCAAGATTCATGCGAATCAAGAGGTTGAAAAAGGACGCCCCTTAGGTTCGAGCCCGAACAAGCGAACATGACTTATGTGCTTTAGTCTGCCGATGTATTGATTTAAATGAATGATTATGGTACAAAGAAAAAATAAAGCAATTTTTTGACTTATGTGCTTTAGTCCGCCGACCCGACTAAATACACGAAATTCTGTATCCTCTAATGGAATTATCGTGTTTTATTTATTATAAAGCTTATATTTGCTCTTACTTTCCCTAGGTGTAAAAAAAAACAAACAAGATTTCAGTGTAAGTACAGTGGAAATATTTATATTTTTTAACGTCTAAATCATTTTCGTTGCTAAGCTTCTCTTTCGTTTTTGTTTTCGGCTGAAAATCCATTTTCGGTCGGACACTATTTAAAAGGTATTTTATGACTGGTCCTACGAGTCGAAATGAAAGGACCAATTATCAACAAGCAACGCAAAAGATTTAGTTCACCAAAATGTTCATAGCTGCATTTATACTAAAACATTTTCCATTTTAAAAGCTTACATAACAAGGGTTTAATAACTCTTTGATGTTTCTTATACAATGTTAATGTTTCCTGTGAAGTGAACTCGTGCTCTAAACTTGGTGCATTTAGTATGTTTTATTTGATCAATGCTCCGTACTTCTGGTGCATTACAGTTGCTTGTTTCCATTGCACTTGATGTTATAATAGCTTATTTTATACAGGTATTTTTTAGACAAAGATTTTCAACACATTAGATGTGTGTCGAAAATCTATTTTTTATTTAAACACCCACTATAAAACTGATTTACATCCGTAAGACCTCCTCGTAACATAAGGTCCAATTGAAAACCAGCGTCAAGCACTAGTCGGCTGGCATTTATGCTGAACTGGGCCTATTAGGCGCAGCCGTGAGGCACGAAACACTATTTTAAGATTTTTGATTTTGCGTGAATATTGTGTGCCTTAAGCTGGGACAAATAAATTTATTTTCTTTCTTTCTTTCTGGGTGAATCAGTATGTTATTCATGTAAAAACATTGTCAGTCTCAAAAAGAACATACATATCACATCACGCCTGTATTTCCATAAGTGGTAGGCAGATGTACAGTCACGGACTTTAATTGATGAGCCACTTTCAAACTTTACGATTTTGCAGTTATATACATTCACGATATTACACGATTAAACACGAACTCAAACCGCATGCTTGTCAACAAGATGACAAATGACTAATAATCGAAAATAGTTTTATCCATAGAGGATGAAGATTGAGTTATAAGTTGTCAATGATAAATCAATACAATGTTGCATACATTTATCCAATCTATTTGATACTGACCTCCTTTGAATAAAAAACTAATTAAATACTCGTTATTTCTATCTAAAGACCAAAGTATCATAATTGTCATGAACATCATCTTGGACGCGTTCGGATAAAATCGTGGGTCCGAGATTTTCCGATGTCGAAATGACCAATAATAATTTTTCCGTACGCTAAACGTTACTATCGCTAAGCTACAGGTAAACAACTGTCGCTAGGTTACGTTTGCTAGATCTGCAATTGGTTGAATTTGGGACTACCCAGTACTACAAACTTGACAGCAGAGTCACCAGACTTTGCTGTCAAGTTTGTAGTTCTGGCTCTCAGGTTAGCCAACCGTAAATATTGCATGAAAGTGTAACATTAATAACAAGCGATCCTAAGCCAAGTGACACGTCTGTCAATCAATGACTTTGATATTAGAAAAAAAAATCTTCTATAATACGAAGACGTATGACTTTCTGCGTCTGGATGTACGAGTATAACCGACTAAACCCGATTTGGATTACACGGCTAAAATAATAACAGTGGCAAGTGGCTCATCAATTAAAGTCCGTGACTGTACATATATAGTACCTACTGACACACATTTTACAAGTTATGTTCCCATGTAATAGGGGGGCGAGCCTTTGCCATCAACATGCAGGGCACAAATCCGTGCCGCGGGGTGAAATTTTTAATAAAAAATCCCAGAAAGAACCTTACAATGTTCAGTGTTCAGTTCACTTACAACTTCAATAATTTTGCAAGTTAGCAACTTTAGAAACTGTTGATTATTTTATACTTTTTGATGGCGCTTTTCACTTCATATTATTATTTTCAGTAGCACATACAATAGACACACGATTCACTGGCTAATGATTAATTGGTAGATAGGAAATTGCCGTCGAAACCTATCGCCACATCGTTCAATTTCGAAGTAACGCAACTCTCGCCTTGCTGCTCGCTCCCTCAATATGTAAATAGAGGTTCACCATCCAAGGCTGCAATTTCAAGGCTTGGAACTCGATTAGCTCCGTGGACCGATCAGCCAGTTATACGAACTCCTATAGTGATAAATACAAATTGTGTTCATAGCATTTACTTTATGTATCTTTGGCTATGTCTTCCTTGATTGGTACATAACTTTGTATTTTTCTATGGTGTATAAGTAGTTTCTGTTTGATAATAAATGTGAATGGTTAAAAGAACAAAGAGGGAAAAAAACAACGAACACATTGTGTAAAATATGAGATGATGTGTCAATCCTTAACTAATTGGAATAAAGACAGGACGAATTTATAAAATACTGACAATTACCGTTTGACATTTCGTCGCCAAAATGGCTAGCCGTTGCCACTTGCCCAATATTTTCAATTTTCTGTAATATCCTGTCTGTTAATGTTACTAACAAAAATATAGCGAATTTACTGCAATGCTCAACCAGCAGCTATTGTAAAAAAAAAAACAAATAAAATAAACTACGCCTTTTGCACACCACTGCATCTGCGTTTCGCGGAAACATACCGAGCTTTGCCGCGGTGGAAAAACAAAATGTGTGAAAATGATCATGTTACACGAATGGTTTTCAGGTGGGAAGTATCGATGTGCGAGTAGTATTCGAATATGTCTATCATGTACATGATAGCTACAGCAGTAGCTTAAGTTGATATAGTCTTTAGGAGTATGAAATCCAGGGAATCTAATAAATCAAATGTCAGGCTCAAAATACCAAAATACGTATCCGAGGACCACAAACTGGCAAGTTTATAATACCAGCCTCTGCAGGGCAAATGCCTCTTCTCATTCAGAGAAAGCACAAGCATTGATCACCACGCTTACTCAAGACGGGTTGGCGATTTCAGACTTATAATAATTATAAGTCCAGGTTACCTTTCGATGTTTTCCTTCACGGATGTCAGTAATGTCCAAGATAAACTCATAAAGTATATAATATGAATTGAAAAAGTCCAATTGGTAACTGCTATGATTTGAACCCACAACCGCGTGTATGAGAGCCCAGGCCTTATAACCATTCTGTTGAACAAATGTCGACGGATCCACAACAGGCACGCCGTGCCGTCTAATCAATGCGCCCGAGCACTACGCTTAGCACATATTAATTAGCTAGACTGATACCTGAGAACTCAGTTAATTTAAACGTGCTGCGTTGTTTAACGTCGAATGAACGCTGCGAGTGCGGGCTCCAATGTTTACTTGGCTTATTGATTCGCGCTCTAGAAAGGTGGTGCCTTCTTTGTTTCTATACGGCTTATGTAGGATGCATGTCATGCAACTTTAGAAGCAGAAAAGAGCCCAATTACCTTTTCTTGAAAATACTTTCTGGTTTGAGGTTCCCAGGTAAAATCCTGTATAAAATTAGGTAGTAAAAGGAGACCAAGGATTATATCAGGAAAATGGTCAGGAATTCAACTGCCGAGCATTGTGGAAGTCACTGTGAGGTTCAGCTCAGAAGTGACCATTCAAAAGTCATTCAAAAGTCATTTGTTCAAACTAGCTGAGAATCAGCACTTTTTGAACGTCAAAAAGACAGTCCCCTAAAACGTCCACCCTTCACCACTTCCTAGTGCTTTAGCTGGGAAGAAGAAGTGGCGCAACAAACTCCCCAGCAGATTGCATTTAAACGCTAAATGATTATAATTATTTTTGATTCCCTTAGGCCTGAACTTATGTATAATCCTTGTAAAGCAATCCTTGCAAAGCACTTGAAAAGCCAAAAAAAACCCTGCACTACGTAAAGTTGGACCTAAGGAACGAGGAACCCAGGAATTGCAGTCAAAAGGACCAATGAATCACACTTATAGTCAGTGCGGTAACCGATCTATGACGAAGTTGCACATGAAAAATCGCAGGCTAAAATTTGTATAACAACTCGCC
Source organism: Xanthia icteritia (assembly GCA_949128155.2). Taxonomy (NCBI): domain Eukaryota; kingdom Metazoa; phylum Arthropoda; class Insecta; order Lepidoptera; family Noctuidae; genus Xanthia; species Xanthia icteritia. The sequence continues at coordinate 9,075,806 of OX421953.2, forward strand.
TTTACAACGATAACTACGTAAACTTTCCTAGTTTGTTCCCTCGTCTAAAATATCCAAAAACAAATGCCTGCAGCGGTGTTCCGTTCTGTAACTTGTTCTCATCCGGAGCGCACTTAGGTGCAGCGCGCACTAACGACTTTTTGTTACTGAAATGTATTTTAGAGTACCTACTTACTATACAAATGTACTGTCAGAGGGAGGTGAAAAGACAGCCTTGACAAACGTCAACAGAAGAGGTTCTTGTGCGCCAAACTCCTGTTGGTAACCAATGAAGGGAAGCGCAAAACCACTTCGACAGAAGCTTCGTATCCGCGAAGCTTCTTCTGTCGAAGTGGTTTCAACAAAAGTTAGAGTTACAGTTGTAGATGCAACTAAATAGTGTAGATTTGTCCCTAGTTATAAATGATAGTCTTGCAGTATGGCACATACTTTTTTTGGGTATCATTATGGGTAACTAATGTAATTGGCCGATAGCCGTTTTATACGAGAGGGTAATGTCGGTCTCCTATTGACTAACATCCCACTGCCTTCCTACTGGTAACATGTATCGGGATCACTCTGGTATACATATTCTCCGTTTCGGGTATACACCTCTGCTTACCCCTTTCCAGAGAACAAAAAGAAAAAAGTTTTTATTTTGGAACAACAACAAATTTACATAAATTACTATGGAAACGATGATAGCTACAAAAGTTAAAAAAGAAAAAATATGTCGCAGCCATCATCTGTGCTATGGGTACAGTTTAGCTAACTTTGGTGGGTATTTTAATTTAAAAAAAACATGCAAAATCTATAGTAAAAGACATGCAAACTTTGTATGTTGGTAGGTGTGGTGCAGTGTGGAGTGGTGTTATGATTGCGGGTTTGTGTCAGTGAGGGTGTGTGTGTGTGTGTGTACAATGGTACATAACAGTTATGGTATTATATTTTAATAGGTATATTTTAAGCTCTTGGAAATCTTAGAAAACAAACGAGTGCAGTCGGGGGACCCCAAAGTTTCTTCTCACGTATGATTTAAACCAAAAACAAAATTTTCGCAGCCGCCATCTTGGATTTACATTTTGACCTCACTATCGACTTGAGCACCCTTGAAAACGATGAAAACGACAACCATGATAAAAAAATTGTAAATTTTCTCAGTCGCATCTTGGATTTTCATTGTTACCAAATTCACACTTTCTCTCTCTCCCTGTCTCTTTCTATTATGTATGAAAGAGTGAGTGAATGTCACATAAAACTTTTTCTCACCACAAGCCGCGTTAAAGAACTTCATTTCAAAATCAGCACCAAAATCTCTAGTGTATGCGTATCCTTGCCACGTTTCGTTGTTAAGAGTACGCCACCTCACTGGCTCATCGCTTTAATTGAGTTTCAAGTTTTTGATGCCGCTGCAATTCCCTTGTTTTACACTGTGATTCTGTGAGTCATTGTTTTGTTTTACCTATGGAGAGTAGAATGAATGAGAGTTGATGTTTGTTTAAAATTAATTCGGGATTTTGAAATGTTATTAGGAACTAAGTCTTTTCGGGTGGTTATTTTTCGGTTGTTGCAATGTGGGTTTATATTCCAAATTATGCTTAAATTTCAGTCTTACTGAAAGTTGTAGTGAGTATCATATTACCCAGTAAATGGGCTGTGGAGGTCAGATAGGCGTTCAGGGTATTCAGCTGCATCCGGTTAGACTAGAAACCGACCCCAACATAGTTGGGAAAAGGCTAGGAGGCTATATCCACGTCAATATTGCTATGGTGGCCTCCTTGCCGTATTGTTAAGCCAGCAGTATTACTTCTTCATAGCCATGTCAAAAACTGATCATTATGTTATTATTTATTTAAAACACGCCACTATGTGCCAACCTCGGCCACTCCCATCCATTCATCTGTTAAGTATACAATGCTTACGTCCCATAATCATCCCACTTTTAGGGTTACGACCTTAAAAAGTAAAACGGAACCTCAATAGGATCAATTTTTATTTGTAAGTATTTTCGTCTCACTGACTGTTGTGCAAAGGGTATCGTAACACCCAGTAACTGGGTTGTGGAGGTCAGATAGTCAGATAGGCAGTTGCTCCATGTAAAATACTGGTATTCAGCTGTATTCGGTTGGACTGGAAGCCGACCCCAACATAGTTTTTTTTTTTTTTTTTTTAGTTGAGAAAAGGCTAGGCAAATTGATTGAGTTAATATAAATAAAAGCCTCATTGGTCACTGCTGCAGAATTTTACATGGAGCTGACTGCTTATCTGACCTCAGATAGGCAGTCCGCTCCATGTAAAATTCTAGAACTCGGCTGCATCTGGTTAGACTGGAAGCCAACCCCAACAGAGTTGGAAAAAGGCTAGGCAGATGATGAAAGAGGTGTCGTATAGACTGTACCTATAGAGAGCATAGGTATATGATGGTCTATTGAGAATATAATATGAACTAGGATACGAAGTAAATGCCTGTTTTCACCGACAACTAAGTGACACTCAAATGAATCCATATATACAATCCAACTACAACACATCAAACAGTATAATTCTCATACTACAACCCTCACAAAAACATACTAAACTGAAACTAAATGCATAGAGTTCCTCAAACTCCATAAAGTATGCATTACATCACATCGAAATGTTGACAGTAGAATAAGAGTATACGTTTGCTATTTCGTATGTGCTGACTGTAACAGCTTAAGAAAATTTCATTACGCCCCACCAGATCGCTTGCTTCGTGCACTATGTTGTTGTTCTCATCGTACTCATATTTATTTAGAGAACAGTTTGCTTCTACGTGGCACAAATACAGGTTTTGAGTTTACTTGGGAATAAAATGGACAATTTATCTAAAAGTTTTACTCAATACTCAATATATTTATTGCTTTACCATAAGGTGGTAACTACATAATTTAGATCATTATGGACCCTGTAGGGCACAGCAAAAGGGCAGGAGAGAGGAAGTCCTGTTTTACGAGATAATTAATTAAGTTGTTTTTGTGGGAACAAGTTTTAACTTACATATTATAATAATCAAAGTCAGAAGATCGCGAATAAGATACTAAGTATTTCACTTATCTATTATTTATGTATTATTTTATCTGCAAAATGTACTTAAATGTTTTAAATTATTTTATATACCTGTACATATGTTTTTATAATTCTGTTTATTCATTAGTATAAATTGTTTTTCTTTAAATAAGTATTATTGCTATTTTATATGATTATTATTTTTGTTATATTATTTATTAATAATTATTGTATCAATAATATATTTTAAACATACCTATTACTTGCGTGATTTTCATTTATTTTTATTACTTATGTTTATCATTTAAATATTGATCTAAGGAGTAATAGCATTTGTTGATATTTTTTAAAGTTTATTTATAAATATATTTAACTTTTCTTCTTTCTTTATTATTTCAGGTAGCTTGTTATATATTTTTATAGACATTACGTAGGGACTTGTAGAATGCATTTTTAGCTTGGATTTTGGTTTGGTATGTTTAGCCTAGATCGGTGCCTAAGTGTGTCCTGTGATTGGATGTGTTCGCGTTTTGTGTAGATGTTGATGCTTACGGACAAATTTACATATTTCTAGAATGTAAATACTGGGGAGAGTTAGAATATTATGTTTTAGAAAATAGGGTTTGCAGCTGTCAGTTTGATCAATGTTTACCAGGATTCTAACTAATTTCTTTTGTAGGGTAAAGAGTGTCAGTGCATCTGTACTATTTCCCCAGAGAGTTACGCCGTAGCTAAGCCATGCATTGGCATACGCATAATAGGTGGTAAGGGCAGTTTGTAGATTGGTTGTCTTTTTAATTTCGCGGAGAGCGTATGAGAATTTTGAAATTTTTGAACGGGTTTTTTGTATTTATGTTTTCTAGTTAATATATTTTTTGCTATGGATTATTAATAGAATGCGGCCTGTTTGAATAGGTTTTTTGGGAATTTTATGCTCTGTGCGTTTGAGTGTTTCTTACTCGATTTAGGCCCACTTGCACCATAAATCATAAGTGGGGCTCCTGGTTAAATAATAACAGGGTCGATCGAAGAATCTTAAAGTAAAACATATACCTACAGGGTCTCATTAAATTAATTAGTGAAACTCCGCAGACGTGACCGTGTGACCGCAGCTAGTGTAGTTATATGAAATATCAGTTTTGTTTTCTGTACTTTTCACAAACGTGTAAGGTATCGATATCTAATCTGGCTAACCAACAATAATAAAATAATCATTACTCACTGTATGCACTCAATAGATCGAACGACACTAATTATGTTTATTACTTAAGATATTTTGTTTAGTTTCTCATATTTAAGTAAACTATGTACGTTTTTTTGAGAAATAAATTTCTTGAAACCGAATCACGATACAACAAAAAAATACTGTATTTCTAAACTCATACTTCAAGTATTAACTAAACTACCAGCGGTCATTGACCGAAAAAAAATCATCAAATCATTTTTTGTTTTGTATTATCTTGTTTAGATAAAGATAACCATTAAATCGTTCGGCTCCCAGTCTAACCGGATACGGTAGAATATCGACATTTTAGACAGAACTGCGTCTAACTGACTTCCGCTGTAGTGGGTTTATCGATAGCCTAAGGAAGGATTGTTAAACCAATTTGTGGGGATACCATAAACCCTTTAAACGCATTGTGTTGGCAGATTTAAATTGTTAAATCTTAGTTCTACATGCTTTCTGAGAAACTCAAGTTTGTTACACATTTCAAATGGGGCATATTATACTCGTATAAGCCTTTAGTGGAGGACAAAACGCAAAATAAAACTGGACTGTCTATTAGGTGCGAAATTACAAAATAAGGGCGATGCTCTCTGCCGCAGTTGCGGGAAAGTCTGAAAGGGATACCGTGGCTCCTGGCAAAGTACAGGCAACTGAATGAACACGGATCGGTTTTAGTCAGTAAGAGCCTGACACGCCCTCCCGCTCCGCCCAGAGCGGGAGAAGATATTTATAAATTTCCCAACCAAAAAAAAAAGGGCTATACTCTGACTATAGAATTAAATGTGCCTATAAGATCTGTCTCATAGGCAATTTTAATTATGTAATACGATCCTTGTACACTTGGCTACAAGGATCGTTTGGCACTCGAATGACGTTGCACATTCGCAACCAAACAGATTCATAGTTAAACTTGACAAAATATAAACTGAACAACCTGTTTTGTCAGCAACAAAGCTCTTTTGATTCAGGTTTTGCATCACAGTAAGTATGAGAAAATGTCAACATTATAATTAGCTTAAATGACCCAAGAAACTGAGCAATAATTAAAGATGAAGATACCAACAGATGCTTCTATTCTACAGTAACTATGTATAATAATAACTCTTACAGTATATAGTTTCATACTCCAAGCGAATCATTATTATGGTGACAAACGACAAAATGCAATTTTAGTCATGAATTAAATGCTTTGTTTTCCACTAGTTTGATCACAGCGCTAGTTGTTTTAGTTTGCGGCACCGAATTTGGACTTTGACTGTGATGTTTCAGACATTGTTTTATTATTAAAAGTTAATGTTTTTAGAAAGGAATCGAGATTTTTGTCTGTTTTTATTATTGTTATGAAACTTGTATAATTTGGAAAAGAAAAGACACCTTCTCTAAGGCCGTCTTGCATCCTCCTATGGATCCCATAACCAGAAAATGGATGCATTCATCTTCTAGTAGTTCTTGCTAAAATTAGCAAAAAGGCTACCGCAGACAGGCACGACGCGATGCGTCTCTAGTGGAACAATTTTTCTACCACAATCGCGTCGCAGTGTTGCGACGCGCCTGTCCGAGGGAGCCTAAAGATAATACTAAAGAATTATAAAATCATTCTTGTGTCTGTATATCTTTCACAGCCGAAGTACGTTTTCTGAAACTAACACAGACTCAAGTGTACAGCTTTTTACCTTTACACGAAAACCTCTACTACTGAGGACCGTCCATCTACTATTTCAGACACTAAAAAGTATCTCTATCTTATCGTCTATGCAAGCTTTAAGTTGCAGTAATATACCACCAATATATTCATCAAATTATTCAAGTCTAACCCCAAGCTCTTGTCTACAGGATGGCCCGTCCAACCCACTTGGTGCTCCTCTTCGTGACGTTAGGAGTAGTGCACACGTCGCAGGGTCACGCGCGCTCCTTCACCAGGTGCCAACTGTCCAGGGAACTACTGCGGTACAACTTCCCAAGGAGTATGATACCTAATTGTGAGTATACCTACTGACATTACTGCTACACACACACATGCGAACTACGCATAAAAAGACCTGACGTCACACAAAATTCTGACGTCACACAAATCCTGCATCGCGCAATTAGAGTTTACCGCGCGAATATAAGACTATCCCACATCAATCGTTGGGCAGTTGCCCGCCAGACACGACACCCGTCTGGTCAAAAGATCCTCCCTTTTCTAAAGACGATGAAAGAACTTTACACCCTGTTCCTTATACCTCTAAAGTACACCCACGGGTGTACATGGTGGGTGTAGAAGTAAAAATACTTGTCAAAAATAAAATGGCTTTTAAAATATCTTAAGATTTTTAAATTTTAAAGTGCGAGGCCTTTCCAAAATTGATTCTTATCAAAAACTTTGTAGCTTCAACCATTCAATTTCAATAATCTCCCAATCACCAACACAAGATGACCGTCACCGTTCTAAATCACTTTTAAAATAGCTTACGATTTTTTTAAATTTCAAACGTCCTCACCATCCCTTACCAAAATTGATTCTTATCGAAAATCTTTGTAACTTCAACCCGTCAGTTGAAATAATCTCGAAATCACCAACTCAAGATGACCGTCACCGTTCTAAATCACTTTTAAAATAGCTTACGATTTTTTAAAATTTTAAACGGCCTCACCATCGCTTACCAAAATCGATTCTTATCAAAAATCTTTGTAAGTTCAACCTTTCAATTACAATAATCTCTCAATCATCAACTCAAGATTACCGCCACCGTTCTAACTATAACAAGGACAGCTCAAACCAAACTCCTTCATCTACATAGCAGAACATACACATGATTAACTCACTGCGACGCATCCAATACATTTACACGCTGCTGCACATCAAAGACTTGCTCACGTTAAGGCCATTGTACACGATGCACTTTGGAATTAATCTTTGAGGCGTTTAGCCCTTATTTATAGTGGTATGAAGGAAGACTCCGTTTGTTACGGTTTTTTGGAGAAGAACCTTCATAAAATATGTTTAGAATGCAGCTGTCTGCGTAGTTTAAATACTCAAAATAGAATGTTTAAAGTAGTATTTTAATTGGAACAAGAACTCATTCTTGGTTATTTTTTTGTAGATTAAATGACAAAAAAGTTAAGGATTGTGCCCTAAACCGTACAAAAGAAAATAACGTTTAATTTTAATCAGCATAACTCTCCGGTCATAAATATATCAGTAGGGAATAGCTCAGACTCCGAAATCCTTTAAATATCTCCAATTTTATCAGTTATTTCTTGATACATTTTTAATCCTGTACCTCAAATTCCTAATTAAACCTTGAACAAAACTGTGACCAAGTATAGTGCCTTACCCAAGATTTAATGCATCGAAGAGTATCTCAGTTCCCTAGAGGAACTTCTGAAACGATGGCACATAACCGTTGCATTAGCTGGAGCTAATAAGGCAACACTCTGGAGACTGGAGCATTTCTAGCATAACTATGTGTACCTAGGTAATTATTTTCACAAGCTTTATTTAACTTGCCTTTAGTATGCATTGGTCAAATCTTACAAACTGAATTAAAACCACTTCCTCTTATCCTACGAAGTCGACATTTTACATGTTGGTTCAGTTTGATTTTTTATTTATTTCAGACATAATTTTAGTCCACAGTTAATACACTTATACAATTAAATTATATACTATATTAAATTCTAAACAGATAAAAACCCAAAATAAAATTGTGATTAATTAAATTTATAAATTCGACAACTCATTAAAAAATATATTTAAATTGCCAAAAAATTATAAAAGTGTCAGAATCGAAAATAAATGACAAATATAAAATTTTCTAATTGTAAAATGTTATAAAAATGTTAAAATATTAAAAAAAGAACCCCACATAGCCTTACTGGTGGAACCTCCGCCGGACACGGACAGAGCCACAGTGAAAATCATAAGCTCGCTCTTTATGACGTTATATTTTAGGCCATGAATATGAACATACGTTTCGCAAATGCTTATTAGCTCTCTGTCCCACTATTGACGCGCTCAGCAGCACCATATCATCGTAGCTGATGTTGCTAAAGCAAATATCATCAACGTGGCATCCAAAATGGCGGCTGCTGAGCTCGGCAACATGTCCATCGATATACAGATTGAAGAGCGTTGGTGAGCTCAATACTCCCTGCCTCACCCCGCACTCCAACCTGTACGAGTCCGATAGAGCTTCCAACCATTTAACATTATTGATCTGATTCCCGTACCAGTGCTGGAAGATTTTAACAACTTCAGGCGCAACTTGCCTATCGAGCAACTTTTTCCACAGCACTTTGTACGAAACCAGGTCACACGCTCTGGACAGATTGAGGAAGCAGGCGTAAACAGGCGTACTCCGATCCCTATATTATACCTGACAGCATGCTTTAAACTCAGTGTAGCACTATCTGTGGACGGTTTAGTCCTGAACTCAAACTGGTTATCGTGCAAAGTTATTGTATCGTTTTACTGAGCATTAAGCATGCTGTCAATAACGTTTAGAAGACAATGCATTTCTTTATGATGCATGACCTGATTCTACACCTAGAATTGGCTCCAGATGAACGAAATCCACAACAGTCAACGTTAAAGAAACGAAATTTAATATACGCATTTAATTATGATAGTCCGTTCTAAAGTCTACCATGACGTGGCTGCAACATCCAGGATTGGCTTTAGACGAGGAAACTCCCCAGCGATCAACAACTGAGACACAATATTTTATATACGCATTCAATTATGATAGCCCGTTCTAAAGTTCTTCATGACCTGGCTGCTGCGTCAGGGTTGGGTCCAGAAGAGGAAACTCCTCAACAGTCAACAGTACAGATAAGAAATGTGATATACGCATTTAATTATGATTATTCGTTCTAAAGTCCACAATGACCTGCCTGCTGGACCCAAGATTGGCTCTAGATGAGGAAACTGCTCAGCGGTCAAGAATACAGACACGAAATTGTATATACGCATTTAATTAAATTAGTGACCTGGTTGCTGCAGCCAGGATTGACTTCAGACGAGGGAACTCCTCAACGTTCAACAGTACAGACACGAAATTTTATATACGTAATCAATTATGATAGCCCGTTCTAAAGTATAGCATGACTTGGATAGTGCAACTTGGTTGGCTTCACACCATGACTTGTGTAAATGCGATTGGGTTCGTTAGATTTGTCTTTACAACTACTCTTTCAAGTGAAGGTGATATAACAAATATTTAAAAACGAATTGTAATTAAAATGTATAAGTAAAAACCTTTTTAAAAACAGCTTCGAATTAACTAAAAAGTACCAAATAAAACTTACGTAAACATAGAACTTCAAAATGTTCTTAAAAGCTTGAGGCGTGAACGTCCTTCTTACACTTTAAGATAAGCCTCAAGCTTTGAAGATTTTTTTTTTTGTAGTTTTTAATTAATTAAATGCTTGTTTTTAAAAAGATTTTTACTTACATTTTATTTAAATGTTGGCTTGTAGTGTTTCGAGTTTTCGGTTAGTTTCTTGCCTAATTTACCTAGGTGACTGTTGGAAATTTGTAGCGTTAAACTGTTTTCGGAAAAATTTAAAAAAATATAAATTTCTGGTCGATCATAGTCAGCATTTTTTTCTTGAAAATATTACAAGTTTTTGTTCATACAGAGAGATAAACTTATTGTCTAAATCCTTTCGTCTGAATAATTTATTTAATTCCTTGTTCTACGGAGAGCATAGTTTTCGCAACTACAATTTCATCCGTTCTTTTAAATTATTTTAAATTCATAATACTTCATTATTGTTAGCGAAAAAGAAAATACTGAATTGCTCCAGGAAAGCATCTGCATAGTTTAAAAAACCCCAGGTTTCCTGGAAAAAATATCACATTTTCTTGCCTTGTCATAAGTAAAATAAGTCTTTAAAAAAATTTTGTCATTTTATCTTATATTCCCAGTCTTTGTTTTTAGAAAAAACAGCATACTTTTAATACCCTGACAAAAACTTATAAAATAAAGCATCATAGATAAACACGACTCTCAACAGAATACACTCAAATCTTTAATGAGCAACATACACATTCATAGTTAGATAATAAAAATACTATTAAAACCGTACAAGCAAATAAAGACCTTGTCCAACAAGTTATAAAGCGTAATTTTGATGGTATCAATGAGCATAAAGATAAAATTTTATGGCTTGCATTCGCGTAAGACCTCCTTCTCAGAGGTTCTACCTGAATGGGCATTTACCCTGCTCTTGCTTCTCATATCTACGTTCAAGCATACATCTAGTGAAATGTTATAATAATGTAATCCTTAAACGTTGATGACGTCATAACTCTCCAGTTTAAATTGAAATGCGATGGTCTTTGTTCTAAAAGAAGCTTTTTAGTATTCTCTCTGGTTGCCAGCGTAGAAATACCGTTATTTTTGTAATAATATCCTTCGGAATATTTTTCGCGAATAATTTCAACTTTGTTTCTGTATTTTTTCATTAAAATATTTCGTATTCAGGTTTAATTATAATATAATATTTTGCCACTTTCGCCAAATAAGGGATATTTAACAGAATTAATTAACTTAATCTTAACAAATGGGTAGCCAATATTAGAAAAACATTATTTTCCCAACAGCAGCCAAAACCAATAAAAACAAAAGAGAACAAACATCCCTCACCCCATCTATTCCGTCAATCCACGGTAAGCAAAAGTAATACAATCTACAAAGATTGGATTTGTACAAACGAGGTTATCATAGCTTTGACTTATTTCCGATCACCACGGACGAATGTAATGAAGTTGCTACCAATCCCACAGAATCTTGTACTAAGGCCTCATCCAGGGTGAGGAGATTGCGCGGAAGCTTAGGCGGATGCAAAGTAGGTATCAAAGCCGGCTCAAGTCCCATTGCGACGATATCAACGAAATGTTGGTTCTAAGGCCTCTGCCTCGAATTTTGCGGGCAGCGGGGCGGCAGCGGCGGCGGCGCGGGAGCGGCAGGATCTTATGCGTAAAATCAAATGGACCGGTTCTCGAAAACAGCGGCGTGGCAGCGGCGCGGGGGCGGGCAACGAGCGTTGCACTTCAGTCAAGCGGTGACCGCCCGCGCGTTTGCATTGTAGTATAGTGTTGTACATTTAATAAATCGAGCGTTAGGAATAAATTTGAATCAAAAAGATGTTGTCGCCGTTTTTCAGACATTTCGTTCGCGAATAAAAACAAATATCTCGACAACACAACCACGAACACAACACTACACCGCTATAGTGCCGCGCGATTTGCCCGCTGGTTTGGAGAACAGGTATGCGTTGCCCGCTCCGCTCCCGCGCCGCCGCCGCTGCCGCCCCGCTGCCCGCAAAATTCGAGGCAGAGGCCTAAGAGTATGAAAATAAGATTTAAAATTATTTCAACTTACGAAAATCCTTTGCCATGCCATGCCGCGACGCCTGGTCAGCGCCCCTTAAAACCACCGTTTGCGTCCACAGTGTATCACTAAACTATGGTCGCTATCGCGGGATTAACCGAGTTAATTTAAAAGCGCCTTCATATGTTTCTATATATTTTACTTCCTGTGTTATCGTGAGGCCGTGGACGTCCACGATAATATCGTCACGTTAGAAATTATAAACACGACCAATAACGCCCACCACCGCGCCCGCTACCTCCTTAGCCACCACGCGTTCACCCTTCATGAGGCCACAGAACCATCTACTTACTGTCGTACAAAGGAGCTGAATTTGTCTCTTGCCAATTTAGGAATGGCAGAGAATATAAGGAATGCAATAACTACTTGGCTCCTCGAAGATAATAAGACATATGTATAAAGGAAATGGATTAGATTTGCTCGTAAATGTTCATTGGACTTCTAGATTCTGGGTCGTTGAGTTAATACATACCAACATACAGTGTGTTATTCAATTTATAAACGAACTAGCTTTTGCCTATATTTCGTTACCTGATTTTGTATTTTTTTTATACAATTATCAAGATTAAAAGTAACATAAATCGTTGTCCAGGTCCCAGGCTATCTAGAGTGCGTGCGACGAAAGAAGGCCCGCGGCAAATTGAGCGAGTGAAACTATTTCTTTTTAAATGCAATGTGATCCAATATGACATGACATATGTAGACACTAGCGCCGCATCAAAAGGACTTCAGTGGTGGCGTGGACTCTATCAAGCAAATTTTATAACGATCGGTTCAATGGTTTAGGCTATAGGCTATAGGCTTTAGGGTTCAGGCATGAGGAGCAGGGTGTAAGGTTTACTCGTGGGCTACTGCCCAACGATTGATATCAGGACGTTGTATATATGTTATGGACCAAGTGATTATCAGGACATTATAAAAAATGCCCGGGCAGTTTGAAATGTATGCCCAATATGAGAGGGCAGTGTGATAACAACTATTGAAATAATCAAATCGACCGGGCATTTTTTATAATGCTAGTAACCTATGTTTGGTTTAATACGCATGGCTTGTTTGTCCGTCCGCGTATAAATTTTTTTTATTTTAATACTATAATTATGTGTACATAACATTTTATAGAATACTCAAACAATTACATTTTATTTCTACTGTTATTATTGTTAATACAATTATTATTCATGTACGTTTGTTCTGCTCCCCGCACCCCGTGCAAAATACCTGTGTATTATCAGATTGCCCAAAGACCACAAGGCAATATTTATAATGACGAGTCAATGTGGTAAATAAGGAAATTCAAACTGTGTTGTGTGACGTCAAGTCTTTGATGCATAGTTCACATGTGGCGTTGTAGATGCCGCCACAAGGCTTTAAAAGGTTCAAAAAGTGCTGATTCTGAGGCTTAGCCTAATTTCAATAAATGACATTTGAATTTTTTGAATTTTTGAAATTTTAATCATCAATCCCACGCTATAAGCTATCTAAATTATTCTTATGAATTAGCATTGCCATTCAACGTGGCAATGCTGCCTGTCTTCTGAGCACGTTTCCGGGTGACAGCGATGCGGACGCCTAAGTATCCTTTTGTTTTTGTATTTATTTACATAGTTAGCTATTTAGTCATTTCATTTAGTACCTAGTGTAAATAATTATGTAGGGTTAGGAACCTATGAGAATGTCTTGATCCTTGTAACGATACAATAAAAACCAAAAATTGCTTCTACACAAATACCAAAATCCATGTGTAAGTGAATTGATGCATATTATGAAAGTAGTTTGTTCGGAATCGTTTACTGAATGGATTTCTGACATTTAGGTAATTTTGTACCCCAAAACAATTAAAACTACGTAAATTACAGTCACAGTTCCGCTGTACAGTTAAAATAAAACAAAATGGAAGAATTACCTACTACACTAGACCAATAAAAGTGAGCGACTGTGTACGTGATAGATTTGTAATGTGACCACAATTTTCTCCCACAATCAGTATAACTAATTTAATAAATAAACAACGTTTATACACAATAGTAAAAAATCTGTGTATGTGTTATATTGTAACATAGTATTCTAATTGGCGTGTTTGGTCGCATGCGTTAATTCCGCGACATGTTGTTTTTGTTTACTAAATTGACAAGGAAAGAAGAATACACTTTACATACACTCATGCCTTTTTCTTATGGGGTAGACAAAATCTAAAGAATGTCACAATCTTTTCATACAATTTTTCCTTCTTCGTCCACATTCATACGTGTTCAACGCGATAGTCAGATTACATTCAGAGTCAATTTAATCTTATGAGATTTGGTACATTGTCTGAACCTTTGTTTAAAGTTTGTTTATTTGCAGTTCAATAGCTATGTTTATTTTTTTAACCTCCTTCAAAAAGGAGGACGTTTTCAATTCGACTGTATGTTTTTTTTAAATTCTAAATCAGTATATATTTTAACTTGAACAGCCCAATTTTCAGTTGAAAGTACTCTGATTCTCATCATCACTTTCAGTCGATTAAACGACATTCATTCTCAACTATCTAACGAACAAAGCCACAACTTCGGCATTCAATTCAAAATACCCTCATTTCTGATTCAAAATCGGTACATGTACAAATTAATTCTGATTAAACGGCTCCCCAGTTCCACGGCGTCAATTAAAATGTCTCCAACAATTTTAAACTTAAATGAAAAGGGGGATCTGTAGATGTTTTGTCATTTGAATAGCTCCTTTTTATGCAAATAGGAGATCTCTCCGCCAAAAGTTTCGCGTGAACGTTTAATAAGGCCAAAGTCGATTCATTTAGTGTGGCCCGCTTTAATGTTATTATCTGAATTTCGAATTTCGAAGTCAACGAATTTAATTTGACTAAACAACTGGCTGAACTGGCCGGTTTTATTTTACGCCGGATTTTTAAATAATATAAGCTTAAGGTAGATCCGCAGTGGTGGCCCGCGAAATTAAATAGATAAATCGTTTATTTAGTGCACACAAAAGACAGCACAATCTACAAAAGCACGATTAAATAATGACTAATTAGCTATTAGGCCAAAATACAAACAAAAAAAAAAGGAATAGACAAAATATTGTGATGACACCATTGGCTATGACACACTTTAAAATAAGGATCAACGAACATAAAAAACTACGGTGTGCGTCTCAAGGTTGCACCAAATGGGAGTCCAGCTCAGCATGTGCCAGGCAAATATACCTGACGCTGATATTCTGCTGAATCCCTGCAGTGACATATAGATGTCAAGTAGATGAGATAATTCAATTTTTCTTACGTTTTTTTTTAATTTGCAGGACAGTATCAGGTTGTGTCTTGATCAAAATATGATTTGCGACCATCATAATAAATATGTATTTACAAAATTATAATCATAAGAACCATGAATATATCTCTTCAAGTTCTTGTTCTGTGTAAATATTACTATGTATTTATCCCGAAAGACTATTTGATTTCACTATGAATTCCGAGAAATAAACCCAAAACCTCTCCACTATTTTTAAGCAATGTACGAAACAAAGAATCAGCAGGTTATCGGAAATCATCGAATAGGAAATATCGATCAAATAACATAACATAACATCGCGCATGTAATCCCCGAAGGGTTGGGCAGAAATGTACCCCACATTTCACCAGTTATATTTAAGTCCCATGTAATAGGGGGCGAACCTATTGCCATCAACCGAGCACAAACTCCGAACTGCTACTGAGAAATTCCAGGTGAAAACACCCAGTAACACTTTGCCCGACCTGGGAATCGAACCCAGGGCCTCATGCTCAGTGGTAGCGCTTGCGACCACTAGACCAACGATAAAATCATTCACCTATGAAGACAATGTACTCAACTAAGTTATTAAGATATTAACCCACAGTATCGTTTCAAATAGCGTATTATACTAGGTATGTGGTTAACAATGAATGTAGTTGTGTTATCTGAAGCTAAGTCGGCTCAGACATGGATATTCTGATACAGTATAATCAGAGTATCCTTAATTGTAAATATATTGTAATACTCGGCTGTAATGCTTGTAAGTACTACAATATCTGTAGGGATTCGAGCGAATAAGTATAGATTTTGTTATCTTTGATAATAATTGAGGTTAATGTTCGTAAATGTTATGATGTTGTTTTTGTTGCTTCGTAACCAAAGTAATGTGTTAACTGTTTAATATCTATTCATATTTAGTTAGTGCATATTAAACTAACTATTTAAAAAAAATTGACTGAATGCTCTTTGGCGTCATACGCTAAAGAGCATTTCTTTAGCGTTATAGTCAATGTTGCAAATGCCTTTTTCAATTTTAGTTAAAATCTTAGTAACTATCACACTATTTATAGAAAAAAAGAAAAGAAAAAGAAATAAAAATGGTTTATTTCGCACAAACAAAACGCACATTACAAAACAAAAATGACATAAAATACACACATACAAAGTAGCCAAAAGCCTCGTACTCAAGTAAATGCGTAAATGTAGCTGTTTTTAGTATTTTTTTCTGATACCATACAAAACACCATTTAGACGTCATAAGCAAACACTGTTCTTGCTAGCAAAACAAGTCTACTTTTGAAGTCAAGTATTCCGTCATCATTTACAATCTGTTGTGTAAAAGTTTGCAGCGAGAACTCCCCCTTACATTTGTTCTCTCGGATTTTGCAAAGCGTCTGCGATCCAAGGAATAATTTGTATTTTTGGAGGAGTTTAACATCTTGACTTTTGTTTTCAAGTTGTAGGGATAGCCTTGAGATTTGCTTGGAGTTTATTCTGGGTGTATGCCTACAGTGTTCCTGTTGTAAGCATTGTTATAATAATTAAATTATGATTTTCAATCGACGATGGAAAAATGTTGTCCTTCGAAATTGGATCAAGGACCGTCGTAATTTTTGTCGTGTTTTATTTTTAATATGTTCGTTGTTTTATTTATCGATTTTACTGTTTACGGTAATTTCCCCAAATTTAAAAAAAAAACAAAATTCAAACGTTATTTATTCAAACTAGGCTAAGAATAGGCCTTAGGCCTTGAGAATCAGCACTTTTCGAACGTCAAAATTACATAAGACAGTCCCCCAAAATCGCCGGCCCTTCACCACTTCCTAGTGCGTTAGCTGGGAAGAAGAAGTGGCGCAACAAACTCCCCAGCAGCACAGCTGTCTATTCAGTTAGAAAAACTTGATTCTATACAATAGTATGCAAAATAATTTACATAACGCAACACAAAACATTAAATTAAATTATATATTATAAATTAATTATTATTATATTATTAATTATTTAAATATATAAAACATAATTAAATAATTATGTCAGCTAGCACACGCCCAATATAACAACGAAATCTATACTAAAAACGTAAACAGAACTTAATACCCAGATGAAAACCTCCAGTCATAAAGGGCATGCCCACATACGTATAGCTATTAAAGCTGTAACTCGAAGCCACAAATGATAAACTAGGACCATCGAAGCAAAAAAACCATCGAAATAAAAACCATTGTCAGCAAGACGACCAATCACCTCAAACTTTAACATTTTGGTGCACCGATAATAATTTTGCTTCGTTTTGTTCTAGGGGTGTGTCTGATCGAGCACGCGAGTGGCAGAACAACGGACAAAGTGACAAACCACAACAACTCATACACCAGCTATGGACTGTTTCAGGTAAGACAAGAGAATGTTCTTACTTATTTTGTAAAAATGTGTAAAAGTAGAACCGTTTTCCGGAAGTTCGTCGGCCAAGGTACCACTACAACCATATCCACATTATCCTAGTAATTGGCTGTCAGAAAATACAGCCAATCAAGTTACACGACATTAGAATAATATATTATAGCAACTGATTATGTTTAGCAGGTTTTCAGAAAATGGGTGCGTTTATGCCTGCCTGTTTGTTTTACACTTTTGCACGGCTAAACCCGTCACACACCTCTCTGTCATAATCATCAACCGATGTTGATGATTATGACAGAGAGGGTATGGTAAGATCCGCAGAGGAACAACCTGCACCTATCTTTTTAATTAATGAAAAGTACCTATTTTATATCAAATTTAGTATGTTAAAAAATATATTGCGAGTAGGTTGGCTAAAAAAAAAAATTTTTACATTTTAAGAATTCCTGGCCATTCTATGATTAATAAAAAAATCAAAAATTGCACTCATTCGTTTAACGTTTAATTCGTTTTAGAAACAAATATTTCTCTTAAAAAGCACTATCCATTGATATCACTTATGGTTGTTGGGCGCCAAGAACATTCCTAAACTTAGGTGGCCAAGCAGTCACTTTAGGTCATTAACTCCGAATTGACTAACAATTTGCAAAAGTCGAGTTAGTAGTAAAGGTTCTCCTTGAAAAGCTCTTTGAATTGGTATATATCTTGCAATGATTAAAAAAAAGTCATTTTTGAAAAAGTCTGGCCATGAATTTTTTAGTCAACCCACTAGCGATATATTTTTTAACATACTAAATTTGATTTAAAATACTTTTCATCCATTAAGCAGATGGGTGCAGGTCGGTTCTTTACGGATCCTATGCTATATTTAAGGAACAAGAAAACTCATAAGACTGACTACATTTTAAATTTGATAGACTCGCATAGTACATACAGGAAGAAGTCTAAAAGTGGCACCGGTGACTGAAAAGTTGTGCGAAAATCGGTTGTCATGGTATAGGCATGTGATGCGGAGGAATGAGGAAAATGTCGTGAAGAAAGTTTGAGTATGAATGTCGATGGCTATAAGAGTAGGGGAAGACCAAAAAAACAATGAATGGACTGTGTGAAAGATGATATGGCTAGAAAGGGGGTGGCTACCGAGATGATGACTAACAGAGAAGTATGGAAGAAAATGATATGTTGTGCCGACCTCAAATAGTTCAGGAGATCGATGGGATTCGCATTTTACCACTATCTCACCAGCCGAAGGTGGGCCACTTGCCTATAAGTTACCAAAAGCGTTGAAGACTCCCAATTAATAATGAATAAATATAATTTTCCCTTCGAAACCAAACCGGATGGAAGGGCACCATCTTCTCTTTACCACATCAGAACGGATATTTAAAATGTTCCCCATGTTACATTATTCCCTTATAACATTAATGCCTCCATTTTACACAGCTTAATACATAATTTAAGATCATTACGTGAGGCAGCTTCTATTAAATTAATACACATTATGCCGTTAACATTATTATTTTGGGTAAATAACATAATTTTGTAGCAGCAACGAGGTTGCAAATTATCAATAAATAAACTTACATAATTAACTTGGATCTCGTCTGGTTCAGCGTGAAATATTGTTATTAGGAAATATTTGGTGAGGTTATTAAAAAACGGAACTGTAGTTGATGTATTTTGGTTCCGGTAGAACGTTTGGAAATTGGTCTTTGCGTACGAGACTACTTACCAATGCTCGATTTCTATATCAAAAAGATTCCTACTTCTTAACGATGGTTATCTTTTTAAACGTCGAATTTGGTTTTATACCTAGTCGTTGGTCAGCTTTCTGATCGCCTTGTCTCAATTACTGAATTTTACTGGATTTTAACATTCTAGAAGTTACTGTCTAATAGAAAATTAGATGAAAATTACATAACCTTACCCTTTCCTCTCAACTGTGAGTATTTGTATACCTATAGTATTTATGTTTATATATTTAAGCTTTATGTATTTATTTAAGTATGTGTAGGTTTATTTCAATATTTTAGTTTAAGACTTCGCATATTTATATTTTTCTCTTCTTGTTCTCACACACTAATTGTCTACATTTCTATCTCATTTCTCCTTTAGCAGGTCTGCTCGATGAAATTTCTTAAGAAATAAGCAGTACCTTTGTAGGTACTCATAATTATGATTATGTCGTATCTGTATCTATTTTACTGTGTGTACAGACGCCAGCACGTCAACCTACCCGAAACTGTCAAATTTTCCCAATCAACTTAGAACCTTATGATTTAGTATTACAGTTGAAAATCTATTAAAGAAATTTGATAGATTATAGTAGGTTGACGTGCTGGCGTCTGTACATAAATAATAAAATAAATAACCAGTATAGTATATTACATAACTACGACTTCTTTTCAGCTAAACCTTTCGATTGATTACAATCAGTAATTGTATTTTAACACATGATTGAACGTAAAAGGAATAGAAACCGAATAATCTTTAAATCTTTTTCTAAATTCCGTGAAACTCAATGAGTTACAGGAACAAAACACAGTTAATTTTATTGTTAACTACCTATTTGCCTTGTTGATTAATCATTATTTACTTGTCGTAAATTATTTCGAATTTTCAGCTCCCGATTTACGTAACAAGCAATGTTTCCAAATTTAGCAGGTACACACTATTACGTTATTAATATTTAACAACAGTTTTGTTAAGAAAACATGTATTAAATATTGAGCCTCTGGCAGAAATTCGTGTTTCCCTGAATTCGTGAAATCCTCCCTCATTAAGGGAACCAGATTATCTATCTCACGTTACTAGTAAGCCTGCTATCTAATTACGTAACACATTTTCGTAAACGATTCCCACTAATCTGTTTCATTTTGACAGTTCAATAACATTCATTGCGTTATTTACGTTGTTGAGCAGAAATTTTAGTCGAACTTATGAAGCATTGGATTATCAATCTGTTTCAAAACGATTCAGATTCTGATTGATCGTGTATTTCGCAATTAGGGTACTGGTGATCAATGCGATTCTTCACAATACGAGAATAGAAAAACCTTTACCAGTAATGGAACTAACCATTTAGCTACATTCAGTAACTAATTTAGAGGTCTATTTAGTAACTTCTTCAGCGACCGTTTTTTAGGATTCCGTACCAGAAGGGTGCCAAACGGAACCTTATCACTAAAGCGCCTGCTACACGGTCGCCAACCGCGTCCTGACAGAGGTGACCTTGGTGGTTCACAACCGTGTAGATGATGTTTTACGACCAAATTTCGTTTGACCTTCCAACGAACTTGGTTTAAAGAGCTGCGATACCGACCAAGGGCTAATCGAGAATTTTGCGTCGGCGGCCGACCGTGTAGACGGCGCGCGGCGGTTGCCAACCGCGAATACGTCAGTCGCTCGCTGTCAATCGTCGCGCGAGGCACATGTGTGACGAGCGCAAGTTTTACAAGTTGACCTAGGTATTAAAAAGTGCAAAATGGAGGAAGAAAAAGAAATTGTTACTGAGTTGATCGAGCTGTACAGAGACCCCCCATATGTGGGATCTCAACTTCAAACAGTACAAAGATAACAATCAAAAGGTTTTTGTTTCTAAATGGAAAACAATTGCTCCAAACGCCAATGAGGCATCGGTCAAAAAATTCGCCATGACGACTTTACTCCCCAAATATCACGACAGAATGGCATATTGGTGACCATGTAGTTGAAACAGCTCTATCGGTCGTAACCAAGGGGACGCGGTTGGCGACCGTGTATCCGGCGCTTAAGCCTCCGCAGTCCGTCTGTCTGTCTGTCTGTCAGCGAGCTGTAACCTCATGAACCGTAGTAGGTGGTCAGTTGAAATATTCACAGATTGTGTATTTTTATATAAAGTTCAAAATTAAAGGGGGGCACCCTTTAATTTTGAACTTTATTTTATACAGGAAACGTGTTTTTTTCAGCCTTTCATTTCTAAATACTGTACGGTGATACTTAACTAGCTGAATACGATGACACTTGTCTAAATTCAGTAACAAAGCCATTTAGACGACTAAATTCAGGAAAGTGGAATATAGTCGTATAAATGGCAGGACAGTTATAGGCTGATATAAAAAATGGTCCTACGAGCCAAATATAAACTTTTATAGAAAAAACACCAAAAGCTTACTTGTAACGAATTTCTATTATTATGCCGATTCATAACAGAATTTGTGCAAAGTTGATTTAGATGCAACTGCCGTGCCTAACTAACATTATTCCAATCCGGTTAAAATTAATCTATTACGTCATCGTCATCAAAATCATCGATCAGTCTTAATTATTTGACGCGGCGGGACCCGCCATGTTGTTATTTAATGCAGTCATTATTACGTGATGCATTCGCTTTGAAACAACTATTCATTAATTAAAGGGAGATGGGGATTTTCATATTATTGTATTATCAGGTTAACTCGATCCATCAATACGTTGCTCTGAATTGTTTGCGTGCTAAGTATTTTTGAGATAGATCTGGACTTGAAAAGAGACCATGCGACCTGTGAGGTTTATGGCGTTTCGACTAGTAGATAGGAAAAGTAAAAAAAAGTGTAAGTTTTAAAAGTCGTCGTCGCGTATCAATCGCATCTTTTACACCGTGCTTTCTGCAACTTTAGTGTGTTGTCACAAATTTGTCAAAAAAAAAGCGACTCTTGCTACGACACAATAAAATGCAATTCAGGTCGCACAGCGTGAAATACCCACAGTTATATTCACCTAGAAGTTGCCTCTCTTTCTATCGCGTAACTCTTATATCTTCTGACTACGTTACACTCACTGAGTTGGCCCGACAAGACGAGCCCGCCGCGTACTTGTAGCTACATATATAAAATGTGGAGTGCGCCTCCTGTAGGTACTATTATGTAATTATGTCTTAGATGAATAGGTTTATGTATGGAAGTAAATAAAAAAATTAAATTAAATTTTCGTTAATTTAACAAACAATACCTCCATTGTGAAGTGATAGTTCTGTTCCAATTATTGTCTTTATCCTGAAGCTGGGTCAACATACCTGAAACCAATAAAATAGAGTTAATTTGAGTAGTTCTTTTACTCGCATATTATTATGATTTTTATGAGAATAGCTTATATGAGCTTCTCTATATAGTACGCGTCAAATTTTATGGCGGCTCTGAAGTGCGCTACTCGTTGCGTAGTACTGCAACCCTCACCCCCGCTGACACGTGAAGTTGTTACTGCGCAGCGACTCGCCTCATTTTCCGAGCTGCCATAAAGTTTGAATCGGACTGTACTGTTCAGAAAGAATAGAATAGATATATTTATTTGCAAAGAATGTAGTTACTATAATCAGTAGTTATATTACAGCTATGAGGAGTGCATGTAGAATTGTACGTGCAGATTAGCAAGTTACCAACGTGTATTAAATACGTTTAGTTAAATAACCTTAGTAACTTGCACTAACACCAAAAATTTGAAGACCCGTGTTGTATTGCAGCCTCTCATAGAGAGGAGGCTTTTGTCCCAACAGAGGGATCGTTATAAGCTGATTATGCTTATTCTAGTCCCTTACACCTCCCTGACATTACTACAAAACACCCTAAGTGCTCAGCGACACGACGCCAGTGCCGCGCGCTCTAAGCTGTGTATTATCAAAGAACTTCATATCTAAGCAGTTTAAAAACAAAATCCAAAAAGAAATAGTCCTTACGGTGTATAGATATAAACTTCTTCGATGGTACATGCAACGTTGCCAGCCCGCTGCCGCACCGCCGCCACGCCGCCAATGCACCACCACCGCACTGCCACTTCACCGCTAGTATTGTTTAAACTGTTTTGTTAATTCCACCGCCGGCCGCTTTCAAAAATGCACGCGCTTTATAAGTGATATAGCAAAAACAAGCGGAGACGGTGCGGCGACGGAGCGGCGACGGAGCGGCGGCGGCGGTGCGGTGACAGCGTCGTGTCCCTGAGCACTAACACGTAAAACACGTGCACACTAATCACTCTCCCACACTGAAATCTGGTATACCCATTCATAAATCTACATTACAATTAGGAATCCAACGCATATTTGCATGATCACTAGCACTAATCAGTCGGTTTTGACATTATTCGCACATTACACCACTCTAACAGAACAGATAGTCCAAAACTTGAATTTGAAATGTATAATCACAGTCCACGTGATTTTGGGGAGAGTAATGAGCGTTCTGAAATTAGTTGCGAAATGTTGGTGATGTTGATTGTGTGGTCCATCGGTACGGATTAATAAGTTAGCATTTTGCACCAATGGCACAATATTGGCAATTTTGGATGATTCATTGTTTACAAAGACCCTTTTGTTACTCAACAAAAAGTCTGCACGTCCCAGTCAGCCTATATGCACTGCGTGTATTTGGCGTTTTGACGGACAAAAATCGAAGCAATCAAATTCGTTTCAATTTCGAAGCACCAAAGTCGTCAACTCAATTCCCAACGAAAAAGTCGAGGCAGGAAAAAGTCCTGCTACGTATTGACAGCTCCATACATACATACACCATTCAGCGAGGTAATTGTATAATACACTTATAATGACACTACCTTTAATTTTGACAATTCAACAACATTCATTGCGTTTTTTACGTTTTCGAGCAAACAAATTTTTCAAACTTATGAAGCAACTAGCAGAGCCCCGCGGTTTCAGCCACATAAGTCCTCATCACGTGAGAATATCGGAATAAAAAGTATCCTATGTCCTGACCCAGGTCATACCCCTGTGCCAAATTTCATCCAAATCTGCCGTTTTAGCGTGAAAGCGTAACAAACTCACCTTCGCATTTATAATATTAGTTAGGATTTATAAGTTTAAGTAGGAAGATCGCTCGTGCTTTTGTAAGAGGCCGTGCATAAAATTGACAGATTTTGATCAATTTTGTTCATTAGTTGTGAGAAAGAGAAAAAGAATTTAAACAAAACTATTTGTGATTTTAAAAGTCGAGTTCTGTTTTGCATGCCGCTGAAAGGGATTTTTCAAATAGGTTAAGTACTCATGGAAAATCACAAATATTCGCAACAAGTTTTCCGAAAAATGACGCAAGACTGAGACGTTTGATCACTTTTTTATAAGAAAGTGACTAACTTTTGATTTTGAACATTTTAATTTATCATCAAAATCTTTATATGGTCTACTTGCGTGTGGCTGAACCACTTTTTTCAACTTCAATACAAAATATAGCAGAAAAATAATGTTGACTAAAACATTTTTTTTTTTTTAACCCTGTCACTAATGTATTTTTTTCCTATTATTTAGCAAACCATATCCAGAAATTTAAAAAAACACACATTAGTCTTCAGCTTTCCTTAAAATAAAATCAAATTTTTATTTTATGATTATGCAATATTAAGTCATTCAAAGGCGAAATAAACCATATTTTCGAGAGCGCAAAAGTAATGCAACTATTAACAGGTGCTGTGACTGACACGATTGGTTTAGCACCACGAAAACTGTACTTTTAAAAGTACACAGACAGACTTAATGTTTCAATTATTTCAAGCTTTCTTACAATTAGGTAAGTTATTGACGAAAAAGGGTTTTTTTCGTGCACGGAGCCTGAACAAAGCTAATCCGTATCAAAAAGGCAGTGTTCTCTACCATTCTAGAATAGGGTATCAGTTACAAATAAATAAATTCTCTTTAGTAGTGTTCTGTCGCACCAACCATGCAGTACGAGTAGCACGTTCGTGTAATAAAATATATATTACGATCTGAGACTGTAAAATAAAGACTGAAGCACACAATGAAAGTTTAATAGAGGTAACTTGGAGGCTATAGTTTAAGAGTTGCATTATTATCATTTTCTTTTACTGGGTTGGTATGTTGGAAACGAAATTTGGTTTTTACTGGTCTATTTTTGTTTTTGTTACCTCGTCTATTACATAGTATCGTAAGGGGCTCGTGGCTAAATCATAACAGCCGCACCATTCGATCGAAGGTTAAGCTACACTTGCCGCGGGCGGTTCGTGGATGGGTGACCATCCATTACCTTCAAATCGAGAGCGCTGCATACCTCGGAAAGTACTTTAAGCCGTTGGTCCCAACTGTCATTCGTAGATCTTTGACAGTCGTTACTGGTAGTCAGAAGCCCAAAAAAAAGTCTAACGACAAGTCTTACCAAGGGGTATCGTGTTACCCAGTAGCTGGGTTGTGGAGATCAGATAGGCAGTCGCTCTATGTAAAATACAAGTGTTTAGTTGCATCCGGTTAGACAAGAAGCCGACCCCAACGTGGTTGGCAAAAGGCCGGAAAGTTGACGGGTGTGTCTAATGACATTTTTTTTTTTTTTATATTTTTATTATGGACGCTTTTAACGTGCACGTCTTTCTACATTGTTCTCACATGTATAATTTCAACGTTAATGATGTAACCAATATTTTGTAAAAAAAAATTGATTTAAAAGAGTGTCCGTGGAGTTTCTTGCCCGTTCTTCTCCATAGGTACCTACTACGCTTTGGGATGGGCAACTAGCTTCATATTTCTGACTGACCGACTTCTTGACAATTCAAAAGTGCCTGTAAATGGTTTAATTGAAATAAATGCTTTGAGTTTGAGTTTGAGTTTGACACACCCGTCAACTTTCCGACCTTTTGCCATCTAGGATATTTTTTTAATCAGGGTTATTTACAAAAATCTTACATAAAAAGAAAACAGACGTCAGTAGCTTTTTATTATTAGCCAGATGGTTGGACACAGAATGGTAGTGTCCTATGTGTCCAATGTGTCCAATGTGTCCGGCCTACATTCGGACGATTACGTTGCAATCACTAGTCGGCCGGATGAGGTGTATTACGGACAGATCTACTCGTGTTAATTTAGCCAGAAGTGGGACAGAGGTAGTGTTGTAACTCTTCCCGGATGGAAGGACCATCCCGCGGTGGGAAAAAGTTAACCAAACAAAGAATTATTTATATTTTTACACTATGCAGACTAATTTTCGAACAATACAAAATTGACACTCCCACTAAACTATTGTAGTAACTTTGTGCAACAACAATATTTTTATTTTATTAGTTGTATAAAATTTTATATTGGTACTATAGATGCACAAAGCTGTAAATAGACACTCAGACACCTAAGGGTGAAACACAAACATGAATTTTATCTAGTAAATATTTATTCGGGTCAAAGGGTATTTCCAGAAAACTCAATACACTCCACACACACATGGGTCTTGAACATAACTGGCGAAATGTAGTTGTACTATAGGTACACCTCTGCCTAATACTGCGGGGATTTCAGGCGTGATGTTATGTCAGTACACTCCCTTTTCTTGCAAATACTGATAGATTTCTCACATAACACGTCACAAGGAATTAAGAGCGTCATCTGTAAACACAAACAACAGCAACCCAACGCATCTTCAAAGGATAACATACCGCACTATCCATATCATATCCCGGGCTTTCAATTCCCGTTCCCGCAATATCCCACATGCTACTCACATCACTACACACCGTCCCGCGGCCACCCGTTGTAGGCACAAAGCTTCGCCACAAACGTGCGAAATGATGGTCCTTTGAGTTAAACTTAACGCAATTCCACTGGATTGAGCTGTGTTATCTACAGAGGAACTTAGTGATAACGGTACAGTTATATGAAGGAATGCGGATGAAAGGACCAAGTGCTTTAATTGTATGGCATAGTTTTATGGATAGTGTTTTTAGTGGTTTCATGTGTCAGGCGACTGACAATGCTGTAAATGTGGTCAAGTTGTAGTTCGTGTATATTTACAAGAAAAACAAGATAGAAAATACGTTTATTTGCGGTAAACATGACGCAAAAAAAAGAACACAAAATAAAAAAGAAATAAGTATAGTAATCGTCTCAAAGAAGAGGTTTTATTAGTTTTGGAGTCTTTTATAGGCCGAAATTTGCAGGAACAGCTGATACCATACTAACAGAACTGTTCAATCGGAAATGCGAGACTTAGACTTATATCCTACGCTTTAAGGCTCCCGCAGACAGGCGCAATGTGACACCGGTAGAACAATAACCGTGAAAATTTCATAGAAACTTTTCCACCAGAATCGTAACGCACCTGTCTGCTGGAGACTTTAGAGTCAATTGAGGACGTTTTTAATGCAACAAATTCTTCTTTTTGCGAATGTTAACGGCTTCATATAATGGCTAGGTTTCCTCAGACTATTTTCCATAGAAACATCAAAATAGATGCGAAAATTACTTTCTCAAAGCGCACACTCAATATTTGTATCACAAAATCACATAATATTTACCAACAACAAACACCGAAAGTACTGCACCATCTTACGAATTTAATACAAACAACCAAAAACGAATTGCGAGGCTCCTATCTTCAATCACCGTTTGGTAAAAACAAATAGAGTTCTGATAAAATCATTCGCCGGTACCTACACTCATAGGGGATCATTTACTAAGGATAAACATGAGGCATGCGAGATGTTCGTCAAACGAAGGCTTGAGATTAGCAATCTCTGGGAAAGTATTAGTTCGCAAGACGTTATTTACCGAGCGCCTGATTTCAATCGGAGCTTCGATTTGCAGAGTGGAAAGCTCCTTGATAGAGATGCGGTAAGGTATCAATAGCAGGGTCTATCGATAGATTAGTTACCAGTAGGTAAAGTTAAATGAGTCACTAGCCGGTTATATCGATAGATAAGTTACCAGTTGGCAGTATTATTGGTTACTTTCAACATGTGTATAGAAATGTATGCTCAGTTTTGAATGAAGAATCAAATGTAATTTAAAACAAGTTTCACGACCGACTATCGTTCTATACTATGGGTACTTGATTCGAGCTTATTTTTAAATTTCTTAATTATTCTTCTCGATTATTCTTTAGTTGTGCTATAGAAAAGTAGCATCAACAGGTTCAAATTGATCGGAATCACAGTTTAGAATCGGAACGTCGTTAAAATAGAATAGTGTTCAATCATCAATCACATAAATGCAGTTACAGTTTAAGTTTACAGTACCTTTAACTCTGAAATACCCTCTCTTACTGGTTTTCTCAATTAAATAACACTTCTTGCAATAAAACTTTTAAGCCGGCAAATAAAAACTATCGACAACCCGCATAATTAAATCACAAGCTCATCCCTACCCCACTATATCTCAACAGAGGAATAGATCTGAATTGATCCCGTCGCGGGTTCGCGGTAACGATCACTGAGGCGACAATGCAAATTGCACCTTCATCTCACGGAAACGTGCCTCTGCACTTATAATTATTACGTTTGTCGATATTTGAATTGCCTGCTCTATGGAGGATATGCTAGATGTATTGGTAAGGCCGGGGTTTGTATCGCTCTGTGCACTATTAAACTAGATAAATCTGCACACACACATGAAAGCTACACTAAGCTTATTGAATACTAGCTGCACACCGTAGTTTCACCCACATAAGTCTCTATCCCGTGGGAATATCGGGATAAAATCCTATCCTATGTCCTAAGTTATAGTTGACCTATGTGCCAAATTTCATCTAAATCTGTTCAGCCGTTTTAGCGTGAAAGCGTAAAAAACAAACAAACAAACTCAGTTTCGCATTTATAATATTAGTTAGGGTTACAAGTTAGGATTAGGTTAAAATATAAGTAGCATAAGTTATTACTCCTTATAACATCAGCTATCTGTCAGTGAAACTCTAATCAAAATCGGTCCAGCCGTTTCGGAGATAAGCCTGAACAAACAGACAGACAGACAAAAGTTGTGATTTTTTTTTTTTTTGTTTCTAATACCGTATATAATTTCATATCAATCAGTCTGCCTAGCCTTTTCCCAACTATGTTGGGGTCGGCTTCCAGTCTAACCGGATGCAGCTGAATACCAGTATTTTACATGGAGCGACTGCCTATCTGACCTACACAACCCAGTAACTGGGTAATATACTCCTTGGTAAGACTGGTTATCAGACTGACTGGCTTCTGACGACCCGTAACGACTGACAAAGATCCATGAATGACAGCCGGGACCAACGGCTTAACGTGCTTTCCGAGGCACGGAGGAGTTTCGGTATATAATGATGGTTACCCATCCACAGACCAATCCCGGCGTAGCATAACCTGATGGATCGACTCGTGCGGCAGTTATTACTTACCCATGAGCTCCCGTACATAATTTCATATGCATTTAGTAAAAAGCTTATATTTTATAATTACAACCAGAGACTTCAATTTTATTTATTTGTATTATATTGTTTTTTTTTAAAGTATGAACTTCAAAAAGACCCATACTCGTAATCAACACACTGCGTTAAAAATGGTGACCTAGTCTTTTGACATGTGATTTCCTCAACTTGAAGGACCAGTAACTTCTTTAATAAAGAAAAAGTAAAAAACTGTTACAGATATTTATAATATTAGTAAGTTGAGCATAATCAGCTTACAACGTGCCCACTGCTGGGACACAGCCCCTCCCCCCTTTTTTTTTGAAGGACTTGGCCATAACCACGCTGTCCCAGTGCGGGTTGATTGATGTCACATGTCTTCGAATTTATTGATTCTAGAACATGTCGGTTTTCTATGTTTTCCTTCATAGTTTTGAACTGACATTAAACTGAATATAAAAGCAGCAGTATCCCATCCGCAAATATCTATCCTCCAGTCTTATCAATAACTTATTTTCTTCCTTTATAACACGTCTCATGTTTACCATGAACCTGATCTTCGATACTTTTACGTTCACGTCTCTAAACTGTAATAACTTCAAAAGTTATACGCGCCGATACGGATATATATTGGTGATCGGTTATAAAACCCGTATTAAACCGTCGAGGACGGTTTGATACGCGTAGCGATGGAAAGGTTATAAAAATCTCCAAATCCTGATAGATACTAAAGTATACTGATAATGGAAGATAAGATGGCGTACGTATTTGTGCTGACGTAAGATTGTAGTCATGCTGGAACTTTAACAGAGTGAGTTTTGTTTCAAGTTGAGCAACTAATCACAAGGTAATGCTTACAAGAAATATACGTATTCACCGTGGGTGATGGTTATATTGGTGATATACTTCGATATTCAGCGTCATTTGTCTTTACATATTGATGGTTCAGAGGGGGCTTTTATATATAGTTACGCTGTCCGCCTCTTATGGAAAGTCATTTTTTTAGAGAATTTTTATGTTTGTAGTGCATAAAATCAGAGTCACTTAAAAGTTCATAAGCATGCTCGAAAGACCAGTAAATTAAACCGCGTACCCCAGCACCAACAAATCCAATAAACACCAAAATCCGGAAAAGCCAGAATGCAACACAATATTATTCACGTCAAACCGTTCCACCTTTCACCAAATTAATACCGACATAGATTATGTAGATAGTGCGAGGAAGATGACGTTTATTCGACACTTGACTCCCGTCAACGGCGGTGGTGCCTATTCCCGGGATATAACAAGATCGCCGTGACTCCGTAATGCGACGTATCGATGCAATTCAATCGAAGTGTTCAGCAGATATTGAACAGGATTTCATTTTAGTATTGAGCTTATAAAATAATGGAATGGTAGCATTGACAAATTCGTGCACTGACTGGACAGGTTCACTCAAATCTGACCATACCAAATATTAACCTGCATGGTCCTATTAGATCCTGACCAAGATTATGTCTGGACTTTAAAAGAGACTGTGACCTCTGACTTTAAAAAAAACAAACTCAGAGGTCAGTCTTTTATATATTTTTCGTATTTCTTCTGAGAGTAGTCCGATATGAAACACAGAACCCATCTAGTTTTAAAACATACGTAGTTTTTGACGTGCAATAGTGTTTTTTTGAACCAATTTACAGAAACAAATATAATTTGTCGTCGACCAATGCTGCTTTTACAGTCGGTTACGGGTAGTCAGAAGCGCGAAAATCTGACAACCAGTATTAACCATGGGAGGGGTATCGTATAACCCAGTAACTGCATTGTGGAGGTCAGATAGGCTGTCACTCCATGTAAAATACTGGTATTCAGCTGCATCTGGGCTGGAAACCGACCGGGAAAAGCCTAAGCAGATGATGATGGTAACTAATTCTGCATTTCTATATATTACGGATCGTTATTGGTTAATACTAACCTCCGGTATTTAGAAACCTGATCAAGTCTTTAATGAGTGAATCTGCTGCCAAACCTCATGGAGGCGGTTTAATTGGTTGATTCATTCTTACTGCCAATCATATAAGCGAAGCGTAATTAGGATTAACAGGGAGGAATTCAGCTGGGCTGGGCAGCGTTTGGGAAGCTTCATCGAGTCTTCTTGTCACTTATTCCGCAGAGACTAACAGTCTTCAATCATTGCGTTCTGCCTGTTATGACTTACGTAACCGAAACGTGAACTCTCACGGTACGGCTGGTCCATAAATACAAGGTCGCTCATCGAGCTATAGAACAAGCTATGCTTGGCATCTCTCTGAGGGATAGAATCCGAAACGAGGTGATCCGGCAGATAACCACAGTTGTCAACATAGCTCACAGAATAACCAAGCTGAAGTGGCAATGGGCCGGCCATAGTCGTAGAACCGATGACAGTTGGGGTAGACCGCGAATTAGCAAACGTTAGATGTGACGCCCTCAGACTAGGTGGAGCGACGATCTACGCAGGGTGGCTGTTAGCAGCCGGATGAGAGTTGCCAAGAACCCATCTGAATGGCGTGCAATTGGAGAGGCCTATGTCCAGCAGTGGACTGCTGTAGGCTGATGATGATCTTATAGTACTTTATAATAAATAAATTAATTATAAAACAAAATAATGTAATTAATGCCATCAGCATTTTACTTCACACTCAATTCGGTACAGTTATAATTATTCACTGAACGAGCTGCTCAAATTATGACGCGATCAAAACAATACACTATCATTGGAAATTTAATATTACTAAATTAATACGGTGATGATAAGCAGCGAAGTCAGTAGATCAAGTTTAATATACAGCGCTACAAAGATCTTTTGGCATTCGGATGACGTTGACATGGGGGCGCTGTTGGTTAACATTTGTGATATGGTTTTGAGAAATGTATTGAAAAAACAAGATGGCGGCGTTAGTTCCGAGTTTTGCCACGTGCCAAAAGATTATTGTACAGCTTTACTTTATCTTTGATACATGTTGACAAACGGACGGCCACTTCTGATGAACAATGGTTAGAAACATAACATCACGCCTGTATTCCCCGAAGTGTTAGGCAGAGGTGTGCCTATAGTACACCCACATTACGCCAGTTATCTTTGAGTCCCATGTAATAGGGGGCGAGCAATGTATTGCCATCAACGGGGCGCAAATCCATACTCCGAGCTGCTACTGAGAAATTCCAGATGGAAAAACCCAATAACAATTTGCCCGGTCCGGAAGTTGAACCCAGGGCCTCCTGCGCAGCAGTCGCGTTTGCTACTACACTAGACCAACAAGGCACTACTTAGAAGTTAGGACACATGCCCCTTTCTGTGAGACTCACAAATGCATACCTGCATTTTTGTTACATAACCATTTAGTAGTATTGGACCAGAATAATTATTTTGCAGCGGTTAGAGAAACCGGATCGAAGGACCATTGGGACCATATTTTTCATAATCTTACACTTCTGTTGCTTCGCTGTCATTTATCTACATTTCCAACGATAACGTTGAAGTATACTTTATCATAAATATATTATGATCCCTGCTTATAAATTTTATATTAATAAATTATAATTAAATTAAACCAACAAATAAAAGTTTGACTTTTGGGAAATTATCAATAGCAACTTATTGAATTGGAACAAGGGGGTATCAACCTCATCATCGACCCGTTCCTTACCCAGTAATATTATTCAAGAACAAAAAAGAAGACACGAGACACCCAGTACATTATTTTCAATCTAATAATATTCAATTCAATTTTAATTAAGCTTAAAATGAAAATGAGCGTAACTTAATTTGTATGAGAACTATTTCTACGACGCTGTCGACTATAACCGAACCAAATAACCTATCTATCACCAGTTTTTGCATATTGGATATAGAAAATCCTATCTATCTATTGTTAAATAAATATCAGATTAATGTGTCGAGAACGAGGAATCTTACGGAATGACATTCAATCACAAGATAGAATTTAGCGATCAGTCTTTTACTGAAAATAGGTTATTGGGTTCGGCCGTAAATGATGGGAAAAAATGGATGTTCAATCAAACTATAATGATGACCAAATAATGCGAATCAATACACATTACACGGCATATTAACTGCTATAAATATGAAGTACAACCGATACGTAAGTCCTATTGTAATCCATATTGTGCGGTCGACAAAAAACTACGATTTCGCTCATTAACGGTGTGGAGGCCATATTAATACACACATACATAAACTCACGCCTTCTTCCAATGGTGGTAGGTAGAAATTACCCCTTTTTGCTTCATTTACGTTCATAAATCCTGGTCATACTCGCACGCTGGTTGCGAGTACTAGGCACCTGACCTTTCTGAAGAACATCACCAAAAAGGCCATAATTATTCATCTTTTGCTACAATGCTATTGAATTATTTTATTCTGACACGCCTTAGATTTGTTTAAGATTGATCTACTTAATTTTCTGGTTCATTAGCGATGAAAGGGAATCTTCTATTACTAGATAAATCTCTCAAATATTACGAACATACTTTCTGAATTCAATTGAAGGGCTTGAAGATAAAGTTAAAAAAAATTTGGTCGTGCTTCCCTAAGGACCAGACTGAAAAGTTGGTCCTAAGTTTCCACTTACATTTTTATTATATTCCTTCTTTAAATTATTTGTTATTTCTTTACGATTCTCTTTCTGAAGGTTCAACTAATAGAATACGTAAGCATTGATGAGGAGTATGTATGAGCTGCCGGGATTGCGGGAAAGTCCTAAAGGGATACCGTGGCCCCTGGCAACGTACAGGCAACTGAAGGAACACGGGTGGGTTTTAGTCAGTAAGAGTCTGACACGCCTTCCCGCTCCGCCCAGAGCGGGAGAAGTCATTTGATAATTTCCCATCCAAAAAAAATAAAAAAATGGATTATGAATGAAAAGAAGAATAGATAGCAACATACTCGTATGATGGACTGTTGATTGACCAATGTGCATGAAACTATCAAACTGAATATAAAATATTGTTTACTTTCAAACATCGATGTCAACTCACATAAACTCAATCCCTCCTAATAGTGTCAATTTGTCTAAACAAATAAACAAAAATTTATAAAATTATAAATGTCCACTTATCACTGAACTGGTAACAGTATAAGCAAACATACAATGACATACAGTACCCAGCCATAATAGTAGTTTATGAAACTGTTGCATAATGAGGGGTATAAAAATATGAGTGTGTGTTTAAAAACCAAGCCGTAGGCGAGTGTTTGAATACCTAGTTATGTGCAGTTTCATACACTACTTTATCTACTCTCATACAATGGGATTGAACCTACTAAATCAAAGTTAAAGATCAAGAATAAAAAAATCCCACGAAATTCAGTATAAACTTCACGTATGAATGGCGCGTGCACCCAGCACATCACCGCGCATGCGCTAGAGCGGTGCTGCTGTGTCCATAACGTTCCATTACAAAAGTTGATGGAAACTCCTTGGTGATATTAACTTCTTGAATTTGCCCTATGCCGTAATAGAAAAAAAAATGTTTTATAGCATTATTTTGTTAGAGAAAAAGTGTTATACTTAATATGATTTTATTTTTAAATTTCGGTATTGTGTTTATAAAGTATGTCAATATTAACTCGTTTTGAAGTTTATAATTCAATTATAATGTATTTTCGATAAATACATTATATCACATAGAGTATTAAAAAAAGTTCATATTTGTGGACCGTCTTCTTTCTCACTCATACCTGAGTCACCGTCTCTTTCTGAAGTCGAATGTCATATTTACTGCCGCCATACTGCACATAGATGCAGGTACATTTATATACCGTTAAAAGAACATTCGAATAAAATAAAAGCTTATCAGCGTGGGTGCATAGAACATGCGTCTGTCAAAGTTAATTAATTTACATACGTGTCGCGAGAATTTTAAACAACTTTCACAATAAGTCGATTGCAACACGTACCTCCGGGCACAAATCCAAACCCCAGGCTAATGCTGAAAAAATGCCAAAAAGAAAAAACCCAATAACACTTTGCCCAACCTGGAAATCGAACCCAGGACCTCACGCTCAACAGTCATGCTTGCGACCACTGTACCAACGAGGAAATACTTTACAGTCGTTGTAAAAGTACTGATTCTCAGCTTACTTTTAATCAAATATTTTTGATTTTTTAACCACAAAACAATCTAATTCCATTACCTTCCAAATTCAAACTTAACCAAAAAGCCTCTTCCAAAACGAAAACCGTAAGCAAAAAAAAAAACATTTCGATTCGCAATTAACAAATCTGTATGCCCGTCATGTTCTGCCCAAAAATCCTTTACGCGTTTATCCATAAGCGAGCCATGTAAATGCAAATTTTCGCAACGACACGGCATGCCCACAGAGTCCTGTATTTTGTCAGCAAACACGTTTTTAATTAATTCGCTTATTTATTTGCTCCAACAGTGATGGGAACGGAACTATTTTCCCGGGATCCCGGGGTCCGTGATTGGATTTGTGAGAGAAAATTCGCTGAATATGTTGAGCGTGTGTAAGCTTCTTTTTATATTTATTTGAATTTTCCGGTGGTTCTTTGGTTTTTATTTCATATCGTTTGCCGGACATGTCTGCCGCATGTCAGATGACAAATGGGCTAAGAGAACCACCGATTGTGTTCCACTAAACCTTAGAGTATATAACACTGGAGAAGCCTTACGAACTCTTCCCCCTCTGTAAAAGTACAAGAACAAATGTTCTAACACAGTCATAAAAACTACTTTCAAATCGATTCTAACGCACATCGTTAATCGTTTTCGAGGCGCTCGGTTCTCGTTAAGTGCTCCGTGAAAATACCTGGTTGTGCTGTTAAAACTTCTAAAAAGCGTTCAAATACGTGAAACTTAAATAAAGACGGAATAACCTTCCATATGTAAGTATTTTTTAAATATTATTTAGTCATGTTTTCAGTGAAATTCAAAATGTTAGGATTTTGAATTTCAAATCTCATAATACATTTTGACTTTTCACTCGATTCAACGATGATTCAAGACATGAATCGAGTATTTTTACACACACATTGCTTTTGTGACGTTACCATGTCTCGCTACACCTCGTTTTTATGTTCATAAGGTTCAAAATATATTTTTTTGCATTACGAAAATGTACGTCAAATCAGCATAAATATCATGCACTTGACAAGCGATTATGTCTTCTAGCAAAAATTATGCTTCTCCAGTGTTATATACTCTAAGCACTAAACGCACGACGATATCGCAGCTGTCCGAGACGCAGAAAGTAGGACGATCTTGACTCCTACCAAAAGGACTAGCTGGCACTAACAATAGACAGAGTTTTGTGGAAAAGAGAAAGGAAGGACTTTGTCCTGCAGTGGGACAATACAGACTAGAAGAACAAATGGTGGCTTATACGCATTAAAGTAATAATACGAACAGCTATTATATACGTCGATATTGATCAACAAGAAGATTTAATTTAATAAGTGATAACAATCCCGTTCATTTAATTTCTGTTTCAAAGTTTTTGGGCCGCTTCAAATAGTTAATTAATTAAATTATATTAAACGCTTCCAAAAACTACTTACCTAGGTTTTTACGTACCTACCTTAAACTTTCCTCTATTATTAATTAAAAGGCAAAGTTTACTTATAACAAAGCTTTCATTTTATATTATAAGTTATTTTTTGAACAAAATCAAAGTAAATTTTTATATTTTAATTGGTACCTATATATTAAATATTTCTAAAAATTTCCAATAAATGTTTTAATATTTTTTGAAAAGTAGAGAGTATTCAAATACCTTTTTTTGCTAACATTACTTTTCCAGCTAAACGGCACGATTCGATAAAAATATTTAGCTAAAAAATATGTACCTATTGAATACTATAATAAACCTTTGATTCGGATATTGAATAGGTTTATTTTTAATCGCCTCTATATTTTTCGGATTATATTCTGTCATTAAAAAAATATTTCATATCTAAATCTGAAATGTTTGTGCTTTTATTTGTAGTTTTATTTTCAACTAGCTTTTGCGCGCTTTTATCCACGCGGGCGAACCCGCGGGTTCGCCCGCGTGGATTTCGGAAAATATCCCACGGGAACTTACTACTGGGACTAAAAATACCCTATGTATTAAACCAGGTTATAAACTACCTGCTTGTCAAAGTTCATCCAAATCCCTTCAGCCTTTTTAGTGGCAATCCGGAACATGCATACAGCCAAACGGACAAAAATTCTAAAAACTATATTTTCGGCATCAGACTCGTTCAATTACTTTTTTCCAAAAATATTCAATGTACAGTTTTGACTTCATTTCTATTTTATTATAATTATTATGTGTATAAGACTAGCAATGCTTTCTGCTACATTTGATATTTTTGGAATCCTTCAAGCACGAGAAGCCGACGTGAAGTTTATAAAAGGCCTTAGTCGTGGTTTACGTGCCTAGATCTTAATTTGATGTTTAAAACAGAGATGTGAAGGTATTGCAATTTACTTAATGTCATATTAAATTATCTTTCAAAGATATCCTATTAAACCTTTTTTTTTTTTTTTTTTTTTTTTTTTTTTTTTTTTTTTTTTTTTTTTTTTTTTTTTTTTTTTGGGTGGGAAATTATCAAATAACTTCTCCCGCTCTGGGTGGAGCGGGAGGGCGTGTCAGACTCTTACTGACTAAAACCCACCCGTGTTCCTTCCGTTGCCTGTACGTTGCCAGGGGCCACGGTATCCCTTTCGGACTTTCCCGCAACCCCGGCATCCTATTAAACCTTACAACGGTTTTTTTTGCATATTCTATCCCACACCTGGACAAAGGCCTCGCTCTATTCTTTCCACCGGACTTAGTTGCGTAAAATAGCCAATACTCAAAAAGTCCCGTGACACATTTCCAAGTTCCCATCCCGGAGTTTTTCGAACACTTGTAATCACTAGTCGTCGATATTGACGGTGGCGGCCGCTGGCGAAATTATCCATTTCGCTACTTATTTGCGGCGCGTTGATTGGCTGTGGCCACCGGTGTCATGATTATGAGGTTTTGGTATAGCTACTGTCATCATCATGTGTATTAGGATGATAGTAACGAACGGCGTAAAGGGGTGATTCCTCGATGAAAAAAATATCGTCACTAAAACCAATAAGCAGGTATCATAAAAAGAATAGTTAGGATTAAGTTGCCATATTTCTTCTTCTACTTTCAATCTGTCAATTTAGCAATACCCAGTGCCGGATTAACCACGTAGCAAGAGTAGCAATTGCTACGGGCCCCGCGTGTCTAAACCCGCCCACCTCCGTCTGAGCGTAATTTTTTGAGTGATACTTATTAAGACGTGGTAGGTATATTGAATTTACTTACTTACTACACAAAAACGTGAAACGTTTGGATAGAAGGTCCAATGAAATATTATGTAAGAACGGTCAAAACAGATGGAACCTCCGAGGCGCGGTATTCAAAAAAAATTCGAGCTTGCTTCGTTCGCTCTTGATCTTAGTTTCTCTTAATTCTACAGCTTTTCTACATAACAAAGCAACTCCTATTCCTTTATGTATTGTCAAAAGAACCTCTCAGAGGTGAGGTGCTAAAAAATTTCGAGCAAGTTTCTCTTCATTCATAGTTTTTGTGAATAGGTCACCTAACCAACCGGAGGTTAAAAAAAAATCGACATCGCTTCGCTCGCTCTTGCATCTTAGTTTCTCTTCCTTCATAAACATTTCTACATTAGTCAACAAAATAACTCCTATTTCAGTATAAATGATAGGAAGCCTAGACTATCCGGGGTGCAAAAAAATTGGTCTTTGATAGGGGGCCCCTAGGTAGAATTTGCTACAGGCCCCGCGCTGGCTTAATCCGGCACTGGCAATACCTAACACACATTGCAGTATAAAACTGACTTTACATTCGTCACCTCATACTTCAGGCCAGTTGAAAACCAGTGTCAGGCACTAGTTGTCTGGCATTTTTGCTGAACTGGTCCTATTTGGCGCAGCCGAGAGGCACACTTTCCTGCTAATTTCTTCAACGCACTGTTGACTTTTAAATTGTTTTTTTTTAATTTTATTTTTTTTACTTGTAGTATAATATGTTGTGTTGCGTGCCTTTTAGTCTATGCTAAATAAATGTCTTTTCTTTCTTCTTTCTTTCCTCACGCCTCTCTTCTCGGAAGGGTAAGGCAGAGGTGTATGTATCTACCTATGATAGTTTACCTACATTTTGCCAGTTATGTCTAAGTCCCATGTAATAGGGGTAAGCCTATTCCCATCAACCGGGCATAAATCCAGACTCCGGGCTGCTATAGAGAAAGCCTAGATGGAAAAACCCAATTACACTGCCATGGAGCCCAGGACCTCATCATGCTCGTAAGACGCGCTTACGGCCAATAGACCAACGAAGAACTTAGCAATACTGCAGCCGAATACCGAAAGTATAGAAGTTTTTGAGGATAAGCAAAAACACAGAATCTTTAGTAATTCATTTTTATTAAAGCCTGCCCATACACATACATACCCGCCTCTCCAGCGAACCTGCGTCAGGTCAAGACTGGAAACGTGCACAATATGCAGGAAACAATGAGATTGATTAGTTTTGACCATTGATTGGTCAGTTTCTGTGTTTAAAAAGTAAACAGTTGGTTAATATGAGAAAGGCACTAGCTCTAGTAGTAATATTTACGGGAATAATTTGCACGAGTATTGGTTTAATATTCAATGTCTTAGCATTGTATAATTGCATGGCACACGTGTGGGCACCATGTACCGACTATAAAGCTACCATTTAGGTACTGAGTATGTCTTTCATTGACTTGAATGTGCCCTGGCGGCTGAGAGTATGTCATGCTCACTCTAATGTCTCGCTGGCGGTGGCGCGTGTGTTGGATCATTTAGCTCCCTTCAAAATGGTTGAGCTGAATGGTGCTAATCCATGCGTCATGTTCGTGAACGGGCGCCGTCAGTAGGGACTGGTCATCTCTTAGCTGCCACGGCGATTTTAATTTAATTTATATTTTTATTTCTAACGGACGCTTTTAATGTTTTGCATCGTTCTCACATGTACCTATAACTTCAACTTGAATGATGTAACCAATATTATGTAACCATCTTATTTTATTTAAAAGAGTGTCCGTGGAGTTTCTTGCCCGTTCTTCTCCATAGGTACCTACTACGCTTTGGAATGGGCGACTAGCTTCATATTTCTGACTGACCGACCCCTTGACTATTCAAAAGTGCCTGTAATTGGTTTATTTGAAATAAATGCTTTGAGTTTGAGTTTGAAATAATTATAGATGATTTCCAGGGAACATTGCAGCTACATACGAAATAATTTTCTTTATTTATTTCTTTCATCCATAAGACTATCTATTCCAATTGTCTTAATGATATTTCGACTGCCAGTTCTTAGAACTGAACTTTGTATACTACTGTTTTCTGTGAACCCAACATTGCGAAATTCCGAAAGAGATACCGTGGCCCCTGGCAACGTCCAGGCAACTGAAGGAACAAGGGTGGGTTTGAGTCAGTAAGAGTCTGACACGCGCTCCCGCTCCGCCCAGAGCGGGAGAAGTTATTTGATAAGGCGTTTTAGCGACCATAGCGAAATGTTTAAAGAGCGGACTAGTCTTCACCAACAGCGTAAACTTGCTCCTAACACAAGCTTAGTCAGCTTTTATCGGAGCAGTTAACAGAAAGATGCAAAAATCATGCTAAGTAGTTCACATAGCGAATGCA
The DNA here is from genome assembly GCA_949128155.2 of Xanthia icteritia. NCBI lineage: Eukaryota > Metazoa > Arthropoda > Insecta > Lepidoptera > Noctuidae > Xanthia > Xanthia icteritia. Next base: position 9,116,889 of record OX421953.2, read on the forward strand.
GGCACAGCGCAGTTTTCAGCGAATGCACACTCCATTTTCCCAAAACGGTGTTGTATGTACACGCATTATCTACACCTAAAAAAGCAGTTTACAGTAATGCTAAACCAAGACACTTATATACAAAATTAATCATTCTAAGCTAAGCTACCTTCTTTGAACCCCCCAAACCTATTACCAATATTTGGCAAATGGATTCATGACAGCAGAATAATTAATTTCAGGTGTCCGTTGCTGCCAATCTTCCCGATATCGTTGCTTTATGGCCTCTTGCAACGTCCCCGGGCACAGAGAAGGTAGCTTAACTTTTACCCCAAGACCATAGACATAATTTCTATGACATCACTAATAGATATTTTTTTTCGCAGATCAACAACAAGGATTGGTGTAAGAAGGGCCGGAAAGGGGGACATTGCAACATTAAGTGTGAAGGTATAGCTTATTCAATTAATTTCAGTTTAATTATTGAATTGGGTACATACTGTACCAGTTTCGGAATGCATTTTTTAGATATCAAACTGATTATCTGACTATTGCAACAAAAAAATGCGTTAGGTACCCTCAGGTTTTATAGAGAGTTGACCCCTGGGAAAATACGGGCCCGTCCGAAAGTAGTTGTAAGTGCCAAATTCAATTTTTTGGGACAACTGTCAAATAGTCATTTATTATTAGTTCGGGGCCCGAACTAATCTTACGTTTGTATGTTACACGGAGTATTAAACGCCCGTAAGTTCGACCGAAACTACGGATTTTGTGCTTAGAGATTAGACCCCCAGATATATACTTACAACACCGAAATACGACAGTGTAAGCCAGCATGAATCACAAACAGACACAAAATTGGTCCTTGTATCCGCGTATTAGTAATTTTCCAGACATTGTATTTTGGGCTCTTAAGGAAATCTCGAAACAGCTGGTTGACACTTCCCGTGACCCAAGGGCTGAGTTTTGCCTCGGCCAGAGGCTAAGCATTGCCTTATAATGTGGCAATGCGGCCAGTCTCTAGGGTAACATTACCATTCGACAGGATGCGTATGTATTTTTCGATGCCATATTTTAGTTCGTGAATAGTTTTAGGTTAGGAGTTTTTATTAATGAATTAGGTATAATTAAGTTGTTATTTACGTACATATTATTTTAATTGCATGCATTGGTAGCAATATGAAACTTCTCCTCCTAGTTTAATCTCATCCTAGATGTCACCCTCAGACGATTTGCAGTACAAACCGTCTTCAAATCGAATTCTTCCAAAGATATAATATTAATATAATTCTCACAAACCCCGTAGGTTCATCCAACCTTCCAATAATTCTAGTTTATTATTTGGCGAGTTTTCAAAGAATTCAATAGATATTCTTTATCATTATAATATTATAGAAATAAAAGTTCGTAGCTTGTTACTGCTTGGTGTCCATTTTATTTCAAATAAAAAACTTTTTTATTCAATCTCAGTCTCTCAAATTAGATTTATTTTGTCCAAAAAATCGGCAGAAATAGATTTCGTTTCTTTGTATTAGAGTTTTTAGAAAACCATGCTTCTTGAATTTTTTTTTTGTCAATTTATGATTTTCGATACAAACACGTCTGCTAATGGCAAGGTCAATTTAAATTAGCTGGCCATCTTCAGTTCTGTGAAGAAGTTAAGATGTTATTATCGATTTCATATAATGATAAATGAAGAAGAAATTGATGTCGGATTTTTTTTTAAACTCATAACTTCACATACGTGAGAAAAAAATCTAAGCACATAACTTCAAGTAACTAGAGCTGATTACGGGGTCAACGGCTCGTGGTTGTGTAGTTAATTTAAATTATGAGTATTTTTTTTTTGTATAGATATTGATGTCTGTGTAGTTTGGCTAGCTAATTTAATTTAAACTGGTATACGCGCACCAATTGAAAGATTTGGTGGAATGACGATCTTCGCACTGTGGCTGTAAGGCTATGGGCTCCTATAAACGCCGTCGGCCACTTACAACGTCATTCCGTACGCCGCGTCACGATGCTTACTATAGAAATGTATTGTTGTGGTCTATTTCACACGTCGATATCGGCGTCTTGTTGCGTTCAGACGTCGATTGGAACGTTGACGCTGAAGTCGGACGTCGCATATAGCATAAAATAAGAGATCAAAACCTTAGCCAGTAGGTAGCCAAGGATTGAGCTAAATGGCTTTTGTTTGTAGAGACATAATAATGTACAGCACTGAACTGCTACAGGCAAATGGTGATTATTCCGAGGTTCAAACCCCGGAGAGCAGTGGTGGCGCAGTGGTATTGGCCCCGACTTATGAGTTTGTAGTTCGTAGCCAGGCTCTTTACTTTGTATATTTAAATTCATCACCACTGCTCTCAAAACGGTGAAGGAAACCATCGTAAGGACATCGGCATGTCCTAGAACCAGAGACATGTGACATCCACCATCTCGCGCTGAGCCCGCGTATTGGAATGCTGCCCAATCCTTCTCACAGAGAAGAGGCCTATTTCCCAGCAGTGGAAACATTATAGGCTGATTATGCCTATTCGGTTCAATTCTCTCACAACCAATATTTGTGTGGCCTTACACTTATTCCAGGTGTGAATAAATTGGCGTGTGGAGGATGTGAGGGTATACATATGTATATCGCACGCCTGACTTATCCGCACGACGCACACCGTGGTTTTTCAGTCAATAGGTGTCGGATGTCACCTTCATTTTTCATTCTCATCATTCATCCATGAAGATCCAAAGTGTGGGTTAATAACTCAAAATTCCATTTGTAATTCCAGATCTCCTGAATGAAGACTTGGCTGATGACGTGCGATGCGCCAAGCGTATCTACGACCGAGTTGGCTTCAAGGCTTGGCCGACCTCCTTCTCTTATTGCAAGGAGAACAGCCTCCCAGACTTGTCAAGATGTTAATAAATAAATAAAGACCACTTTGGTCCTTTTACCCGCGTGTTCGTTAGTTCGTAAGATAGATTTAAATTAAGAATAGTATTTTATTAAAGCTAGGTAAATTGACAGTAAATAGATTGATGTTGCCAGATTAATATATAAAAAAATAAAACGTTTTATGTGAATTTCCGTAAGAACAGTAAGATTTTTTTACGCCATTTATTAATACAGAAATTTAATGAGAAATGGCTGTCATTTTAGTTTGCATAGCTGCGGAATCAAAAGTTCAACCGGTTTTAAATTATGGTATGATTTTTTCAGTAGAACATGAAACTTGCCATATGAGGATCATTGAAGAAGCTAATTAGTAGTTAGCTTGTTAACAGGCATATCAAAGGGCTTAACATATACGCTAATCTCCAATCGCCTGAGGGTAATTTATTTTGCTAACGAATGGCTTTTTACCGTCATTTTAATCCTTAATATTACGACATTTTATATTGGCAAATAGTTTACGCCGCCGCAAAACTGCATGGAACTGGGATGGTTTTAAAAGTTGGTTCTACAAAAACCATCATCATCATTCCTCCAGCCCTTATCCCAATTTATTTGTGGTCCTTCCATGCTTCTGTATTAGTCGTCATCTCGGTAGTCAGCCCCTTTCTAGCCATATCATAATTCACACAGTCCATCCATCGCTTATTTGATCTTCCCCTACTCTTATAGCCTCTTCTTGTACACAATGAAAAAAAAAAACCTGTCTAATCCTAAAAGGGCATATAGCATTACCGAATATATTCAATTTTTTTTAAATTATTATTTAAAGTAAAAAAGTTAGTTTTTTTTTTAATTATTATTTAAAATTCACATTTTTAATACCAAAATTACCCCAAATCAAAAAAAAATAGCAAATTTTCAACAGGGATCATAAATTGTGACTTTTAGACACTCGCGAAACCAAGGCCGCTCGCGCCCAATGTAATACGTGGTAAAATTCCTCATTGAAAAAAAATGAGGGGATTTATTTTTTCTTTTTCCTGAAAAGCTCCACATAAAAATACTCTCAGTACGATACCTAACGACACCCTCACGGACAGGTTTTTTTTTAACTTGTTGTATATTGTAACAATAAGAACCAAAACGTCAAATGGGCCGGGAAAGTGCTTGGATGATGATTTATTTTTAGTTTTATTGTTAAGATGTTTTTATTAAAGCGAGAGGATAAGATAGCTATCATAGCAGTTATAAAGAGGAGTAAAAGATAAATTCACAATAATAATAATAAGTAATTACCTATCATTTTTGGGGAAACATAAGCAACTGAATTAATTAATTAACGATTTTTTACTTTAGGTATTCCAATTCGCTTATCTCTGGACAGGATGCAAAAGGACCATTATTTGTCAAATACAGTCTTTATTTTTTTTTTAAAACAAGTTGATATTTATCGACTCTAACACATAGACATACACATACACCATAGAGTTACAACGCAAGACATTTACTCTAAAAATTATAAGAATTTTCGTCTTAAAGTAAGTATCTTTTCGCTTTAATGAGACCAAAATAAATCTAGGTTTTCTATTTAGTTTAGCATAAACCTATTAAGTATCTCAAACATTTTATTTGAGAATTAAGTTCATAATCTTTTGAATTAATTATCCTTGTGGTAACCCTGTAAGTTTCTTGAATTACAACACGTAGGTGTTCATAAAATCTAAAATTCTGAATATTATAATTTTGTAGTTTTAGTATTATTTAAGTTTAATTATATCTATGTAAATTAGAATAAGATAAGACCAAAGTTTTCTATATTTATATTTTTAGAATTCATTTGTTTAAATAAATATTTCTTATAATGTCTGTGTTTTGTTTAAATAACGTAACATCACGCCTTATTTTCTCGAAGGGTTAAACAGAGGTGTAGCCACAGTACACCCACATATTGCCAGTTATGTTTAGGTCCCTTGTAATAGGGGGCGAGTCTATTGCCACCATCGGGCTCAAATTCCAGACTCCGGGCTGCTACTGAGAAATTCCAGATACAATTTTTTTTATTTTTGGTTGAGAATAGATTATAAAAAATGAAATCATTACCTGAGAAATTCCAGATACAATTTTTTTTATTTTTGGTTGAGAATAGATTATAAAAAATGAAATCATTACCTAACAGACTTATGTTAACAATACATAAATGACCCCTAATTACATGTAAGCGTACAAAGTTTCAACTATACTCCATTTGAAATAAGATTAGACATTTAACTAAACCTTTTTTACAGTCCGTTTAACCGATTTTGACTTCTATTGCGTTGGTGGCATGACAAATGGCAGCTGCAGTAAACAGTTGGTATTGTAACCACTTTTTGCTTTTAATGCCATCCTTATGCCTAGGGCATAGAAGTCAGAATCGGTTGAACGGACTGTAAAAAAGGTTTGTTTAATCTTATTTCAAATGGAGTATAGATATCTCAGAGAAGCTAGAAAGAATCTTTATAGGCAAGTATAATTTTAAAAAAAGACTGTCGTGGCTAAGCAATAACAACTGCACGGGTCGATCCATCCGGTTACACGACGCTTGCCGGGGTTGGTCCGTGGATGGGTGACCATCTTTACACACCAAGACTCCTCCGTGCCTCTGAAAGCTGCTGGTATTCAGCTGCATCCGATTAGACTGGAAGTCAACCCACACATAGTCTGAAAAAGGCTAAGCAGATTGATTGAATTTTGAAAAAAGCATTGATAAAAGCAACACAAAAGAGCAAAATAATAATTCCATACTTCTACTGAATACTTGTTTCACATTTCATTGTACCTTTTCTACAGTAATTATTTTAATAATTGCCACGCCAAACTTCTCAGTCACGTAAGTAACGCCTAACGGAAACTTCGTCCGAATAAACTCTCATGTGTAATGCTGCTATAAGTATTTCTGCAGGCGTTTGTTACTTGTTCTACTGGAAGTCTGAAAACCTTTACTTCAACAACTTTACTGCTATACATCAAAAAGGCTTTATAGAGAAAGTCCTAAGTTTTTGCAAACAGAGTTTTATGTTCTAGATCTATGCAGTGATTTCGATCTTTATTGAAAATTGACCGACCTTTAGTACCTACTTCACTCTAGGTATAGGCAGGTATGCAAATGAAAAAATATTTTTTGATCTGTATAAAATAACATCACGCCCATATTCTGCCAAGGGTTAGGCAATGGTGTAGCATAGTGTTTAGTACTCCCTAATTTCGCCAGTTATGTTTAAGTCACCAGTGTGTTGAAAGTAGCACGATATACTGAAAAATAGAAGGTGGAATGTAAGGTTAATAATTCATAAATAAATGATGACTTGTTGCTCACGCCCTAGCAACATAACAGCAATCTTCTTACATAATTTATTCTAACTTTCCTCCCAAGTATGTACATGTAGGTACAGTACAACTATTTTCTTAATGTCCTTCGGGAATCATCGTATTTCTGAATACAAATAGCTGTCCTCTCATTTTTTAAATAAATTACATGAAGAGTATTTACAACTCTATAATACTTCCAAGTCGATTGAGGGCGTCCGGTCTGCACCAAGTGCAAAAGGCAAATGGTAATTGACGAAACACGAAGTTGACGAAACAGTTTGCCGAGGGACATTCAGAAAATAGGTGTACTGTACTTATCTACACGAAAAGTTGAGGAAATAAATTGTTTAGCTACTACCAACTTAAATTGACCTTCTATTCAAATCACAAATGTAATTCTTTGACAGCTGTATGAAATGGCTATAACACAGCTAATTGCCGTAGGGTGGGTACTAAAAGAAACTTGTAATTATTGCTAGCATAGAGTTAAACTTTATAGACGTAGCATATTCATGAATGAGGTACTAAAAAGTTACTTTATATCATAACTTAGATCATACTTAGGTTTTAGAACTTAACGGCTTGGTAGTCAGTCACAGAGCCTATTATATAAAAATCAATTGCTGTGCGTTAGTGTCTCAAAAAATCGAAAATGGCTCCACCGATTAGATTTTTTTTTGTTATGTTCGCCTCAATACAGGGGTGGAAGGAAAAAAGAAAATTTGGAAAATCCCAAAGGAACAGCCAAAAAATCGAAATTATGTCGCACGAGGTAGGTACAGACAGAAAATTTGAACCTTATAATTTAGTGATAAAGTTGAAAATCTATTAAAGAAATTTGACAGATTGTAGTAGGTTGATGTGCTGGCGTCTGTACTAAGTTCAGCGGGTCATCTAGTAGGTACTTTGGAGGTATTTGGGAGTTTGAATGTAAGGGGTAATCTTCGGCTGTCGGGGTCACGAGAATGTCCGAAACGGATACCGTGGCCCCTGGCAACGTACAGGCAACTGAAGGAACAAGGAACACGGGTGGGTTTTAGTCAGTTAGAGTTTGACACGCCCTCCCACTCCGCCCAGAGCGGGAGAAGTTATTTGATAATGTCCCACCCAAATAAAATCAGAAATGTAATGTAACGCATTAAAAAAAAAGAGATTAATCTTCGTGACTAACTGACTGATTTCGAAATTTCTTTCACTAACGGGCAGCTACAGTATTGTCATAGGATATAATTTTATATTACAACAAAAAAAAACACGCGGATGAATACGCGGGCAGAAGCTAGTCATTACTATTTTCAGTGGCTTGAGATGTGTGCTGTCAGTCAGTTAAAGAATTATCTTCTTTTTTTTATAAACGTTGCCCCACACTAGGAATTTCTCCTGTACCGTGGGTGCGTTTACAAACATTTAAACTCACATACACAAACAGCCAGACCCGGAACAACTACTTGTAGTTCATACAAATATTTGTTCCGTGCGGGAATCGAACTCGCGACACGCAGAGCAGCAGTCAATCGCTTCACCACTGCGCCAACCGTGCCGTGCCAACTGTTGAGATTATCTATTTAAGAGATTATCCGCAAGATCTTCATAGCGATTAACGGATACAGAGACCCAATTCAAACCAAAATACCTACTCCGATATGGACCCTCAAAAAATCCCAAACGTTCCCCCAGTTCCAATAAACCCAGTAATCCATCAATTTCTCATATCACTAAAACGTTTGTATAACGTTATCAAATTAAAAGCTTGTTCGGAATCCTAGGTTGCACGTCCCGCGCACAAAACAGATAGACACAGAAGGCCGGCTCCATACAGCATACAACGAGCAAAGGTGACTAGGTGCTTCAAAGTTGAGCTCCATAAGTTCTGAGTTGAGCTCCACGATTACTGATAAATGCTTGCACTGACTAGACAAGTCCACTCAAATCTGTGTGGCTCTTTTCTCAAAAGACAACTTCAGACACTAATCTACATGGTCGGCATATGGCCTGACCAAGATTATGTCTCCACTTTAAAAAAAAATTGGTTGCCTGTAAAGTCGGTATACGGGCGAAAGTTTTACGTGACAACGACTTTGCGTGCCTTTCACTTTTTATGTCTGTCTCTCTCGCTCTTAGGCGGGCTAACCATGACGCGTGCCTCTCACTCGCTCTCATTGTGAGCGCATAACGTGAGCGGAGCGTAACGCAGTTTCTTGAAGTGTCACCCGGCAAACCAATTTATAAGACGTTGTCACGTCAAAAAGAATGTGACCTCTGAGTTTTTTTCGGCCTTTCTTCTCAGAGTAGTCTGATAGGTAACGCCGAACTCATCTAGCAAATTTTTTATAGTTTTTTTTTATATGCCGTGAAAAAGTGACTCCAATATCCTATTTACAGAATAAACAATTTCATTTATAACAAAAAAAAAATGCTAGCTGATGATTGAAATGATTTAAAAACATTTAAAAAACCTAGGCGGAATGTAAGCTTGCACAATATCACAAAAAAGTTGATCCGATAATTTCGACTGTATCACACGAACGTAAATTCCTCATTTTCGATAAAAAAATCTGTATATTGAATTAATGAAAGAAAAGATGATTATTTTATGTCTGAAAGAATATTCCATAACAATAAAAATTGCAAAAAAGGAATGTGAAAAAGCCGTGCAGATATAAAGAGAGACTTTTTTTTAAAGTGGTTGCCATAAAATGTTCAACAAATAAAAATAAAGAACTATAACGCTAAAACTATCAAGAATCATGGAACATACATGAAGTATTTTCGGATACCCCTTGGCATTAGGAATATTTTTTTTTATTATGACGTCACATTTAGACCATCCTGTATAAAATAATTATATATTAAGACAATGTTGTACCTGGAATAAAATAGGTACTACAATAGGTACACACGGCTACACATCAAGCTATACATTTCCAGTATAAGCTGACCTCGCATTGTACGGAAATCCTATACAATGCGAGATTGGCATAAATTGGAAATGCTTGATGTGTAGTCACAAAGTAAAAATTAAGCAATGACCGATGTATAAATTTTGTTGATAGATACCTACATGGTGCTTACATATTTACAAAAAAGACTGCAAACGTAGACAATGTTTCTTAATATTTCAACAAATAATGAATAACAGCCTTACTAATAATCTTTTACGCACGACGTATACCATCAGGGTATTCGTATTCTGGTATAGCATCAATGTTACCAATATTACACGATATTTGACGTTTCAGTTGTATCATCTGGTGTAACAGATGTCTTTAAACAATGAGAATTTGTACGTATTCAGCCCTCGGACCTTGTGTTGCGAATGTATATCCTATAATAATGTATGTAATGTATAATAAACTGTACTTTTTTTAACGTAAGTTTTGAATTTTCTTTCACTCGCTTCTGGCATTCATTTGTGGTCCCCGTTCAATATAACTTGACCCGTGACGCGATTGGTTGCACTGAATTTTGCAGTCTTAGTTTCAATACTAATAGAGTTCAAAATGGCGACTGACAGAACAGTACTACCAATCACATGACTGCAAAATTCAGTGCTACGAATCGCGTCACTGGTCAAGTTATAATGAACGCCCTGTATGTGTGCGTCTGCCTGTTGTCGCTCGTTGTATGGAACAGATGGAGAATGAATGGAGCCGGCCTTCTGTACTTATCTATTCCGTGTCTCGTATCCGCCGGCCGCGGTCCGTGGATGGTCCACTCGTTACAGATTTCAAAGCGGCGGATATTACTCCATGCGGTTATTTTCTGTTTTATTTTCATACGTCCAGGGCTTGCACTGGTATTTTTTTCGAATTGTTTAAAAGGCTGAAAAAATTCGAGGAAGTACTCAATTTTGAAATGTGGGGCTAAGATAGCATTCTTTATTGTTCTTCACTACTGTGAAGGCGAAGGAAAAATTTGTGAGGAAATAGTAAAAAATTCTCCAACGCGCGGTTTAGCTTATCTTCAGTGAAAAGAGGCTTTGGGTAATCGTGATGTTTTACAACATGAAGTCTAGTTCCAATTTTATACCTTTAGAGTAAATGACATTTTAAACCATAATCATGACTCTTTTGTAGGTATCTTTTTTCTGCATTTCAAACTCGATACTGGTAAAATTACTAATTGTATGATTCTCATCTGTATACAGGGTGGCAGGGACATCCACGCAAAAACTGTTACCATGGATTAATTACATGATTCTGAAAACCCGTGACTTGAAATTTTTCGTCCGTTTTTTTTTTTAATTTCTGTTCCATACACTTTCTCCTCGTGAGTACGGTAAGAAATTTAAACGCACGGTGTTCAGAATCATGTACTGAATCTATGGTAACAGTTTTCGCATGGATGTCCCTCTCCACCCTGTATGAAGCACAAAGTAGTCATTCTTAGGTGTCTTTTTCGCAAATAGAAAGAAAGAAAAAAAAGGTTTATTTGTCACAGAGACACGTGCATACAAATAACAAAAATATAAATAACAGAAATATTCGGCAGCTGCACGTCATGACTGTGACAAGAAGGCTTCCACTCAGCATAATTCTGTGCTATGATAAAATTTTCTTAGCAGTCATTTATTTAACTATTAAAACTACTACTATTATTTCTAGGGGCATCCTTAGCGAGGATCCAGCATACCGTGTGATGGAAGCCTCTGGGATAACCGTCAGCTCGGACGTCTAGCTGCATTACAGCAGCGGCTTATGATATAAGTCACTACTTTTACCGCTCTCATCTCTCTGTGGCCAAATTATTTTGTTAAAACTGTAGTAGTTGCGGGTAGAAGGCAGGAAAGTACCTATATACATATAATAGGGTCCAATTAAAAAAGCTAGAAAAAAAGCTAGCGAAACTCCGCTGAAGGGTATCGATATCTAAACAAAAAGAAGAAATAATGTGTTTTTTTTCCGGGGGTCAACGATGGCTAGTAGTGACACTTTAAAAAAAAAAAAAGTGTCACTACTAGCCATCGTTTTTAAAACTAATATTCCAAGTAACTCAAGCCCACACTTGGGAACGGTGACCTAAAAAAAAATATCACCTAATATTTTTTTTTCTTTATATTGTTAAAACTTCAAGTATGAGTTTAGAAAAACAATATTTTTTTTGTTGTATTGTGATGACATATCGATACCTTACACGTATGTGAAAAAAAAACAAAAAATTATATATTTCATATAACTACACGAGTTGCAGTCGTTGACCCCAAAGATAGTAACTACCTATTACATTTTTTTTTGTGTCATATTGTTTCGATTTCGATACCCATCACGTCTGCGAAGGTTTCGCTAGCTTATTTATTTTAACCCTGTATTACCTACTAGCGATCCGCGTGTGCTTCACATGGCTGCAATACCAACATGTCAAAATAAATATTTCTGTGCTGTGCTGTACATAATGTTTTATTAACATAAAACTTCCGGAATTAATTCTTCAAATGATGGTGAAAACCCACAAAAAAAAATTGACTTTGTTTTAAGCCTCGTGCAAACTGGCGCGACGAGACAGCGCGACGCGACTCTAACAAAACAATTTCTAAGAAAATATCACGGTAGAACAATTACCGGTGTCACGTTGCGCAACAAGTCGCGCTAGTCTAAAGACTAGCGCAGTACAAATACTGCACAATATGAATACTGTGTATACAGAAGACAGAGATAGAAAAAGAAGAAATAAAAACAATTATTTCAGCCAACTAATCTGAGTAATTACAATTGGAATGACAGCGTGTTAGTTGAAATTATCAACTTTCAAAAACCGGGTGTTAGTTAGACAAAGCCCTAAACAGAAAAGTCAAGGTACTGTTTCACGACACTAGTCATAATGTTAACCCCACTTTACTAACCAATAATTTATTCAACTGGACAAGCATGTCTTTTGGCGCGTGAGAAAAATCGGAACTCCGCCATCTTGTTTTTTCATTACAATTTCACACAAATGCTAACCAGCGCTTGAATGACATTGACAGGGTTGATTTTTCCCCTTTCAATGTCATTGAAGCGCCAAAAGATCTTGAGCACTCTAGCTTTACCACGAGTTACATGTCGCCATTATCTCTTATTACGGCTACATTGTTGCGATAATGCGAACTACACTTCGCGGGCTCCCTGTTTTAAGGGTCCCCGAAACGATCAATTGCAATTGTCAATTTTTACGTGATTGATACACATTGATGCGCAAATTTATCGTCTACCAAATGTAAAATCTATGGCAATTGATCGTTTCGGGGTCCCCTTCGTCGACCGGTGTGCGAGTGAGAGCGCGCGATGTTCAATTCGCCTTATCGCGACAATGTAGCCATAATAAGAGATAATGGCGACAGGTAACTCGTGGTAAAGCTAGAGTGCTCAAGATCTTTTGGCGCTTGAATGAGATTGACAGGGGGGCGCTGTTGGTAAACATTTGTGTGAAATTGTATTGAAAAAACAAGTTGGCGCAGCATCACCGTGAGAACGATCATCTGTCACATATCGAAACACGATAGAGAAAAAAAACCAATATACATACAGAATATGATCCGTAGATTGACACGCGATGCACGGAACACTCAACACGGGACATTTTGCATTGGATGTGGAAATAAAACGGAAAAAATTTGTTCATCATTGCGTCGACCCGTACGGAATTAATATTGAAGTTTGATCTGATATAGTGCGTTTTTGATTTTTTTTATTAGTTTTTGAGTTTTATCTTATTAGATTTCCCAACGATTTAAAAGGGGGGCTATATGGGCTTTAAGCCCATCAGTGGCTCGCTAAATAATAACAGCCGCACGGGTCGATCTTCAAGGTTGAGCAACGCTTTCCCCGAGATCGGTCCATGGATGGGTGATCATCCAGAACATACGGAGACCCCTCCGTGCCTCGGAAAGCACGTTATGCAGTTGGTCCCGGCTGTCATTCGATAAGATCTTTGGACAGTTTTTGCGACACCCTGTTAAAATGAAGTTCCTTACGAACCATAAATAATAATATACATAACATAAAATAATAAACTAATTTCTGTAACAAATATTGAGGCGTCGCCAAACAAACAAATTAATTACTAACTTACTAATAGCGTAAAATGGTAGCTGAAATTGATGGATCTTCGTTGGATGTGTTTGGCGCCGTCTCAAAATTCTTTTAGGACCTTAGTTACACTAAACAGATTTTTTTGCGTCGATAATTTTTTTTGTAGGAATGTTTTTTTTTTATTTGTCGCTGTTGAATTAACATTTAATGTTATTGTTTTCCTCAAGTAAGGAATTTACTCAACAGACTTCCGTCTCCACCCATCCCTCGATGACAGTCATATCCCAAATAGGTATATGGTTCTCATCAAGGTGAATGAAATAAGCCCAAACACGATGTAGCTGCTGTAAACCGCTGAGGAGTTCTCGCGACTGTCTTCCGTCTCCATCATCAAATCAACTCCAGGTCTTTATTATGTGGATGTGTCAACAGAACTACATTATGTGCGCGAAATTACAACAGAATCGGTTCGCAGTTGAAAATTCAGTAGGTGAAAAATCAATCAACCCCAATTTTTTTACCCTTAGAGGTGGATTTTAGTTTTCAATTTTACATAGAACCAACTTACTTAACGAAGTATACCCTCCCCAATAAAACAAGAATCGTTCAAATCGGAATACTGAGTAAAAAGTTACGCGTGGCCAAACATAAAAAAAAAAAATATATGCGTTGACTCGAGAGCCTCCCTCTTTTTTTTTCGTCGGTTATAAATGTAAACCAACTTCGATATATGTAACTTAACTCAGCAGCTACATGGGAGGTATCTTGACCTTTATATCCATTTCCTTTCTGGCTAGCCGGAAATTTGAGTAGCGGGAAAGCTCCTTGCATCTGTCTGACTTATCTCCTTAACTTTAGAGCATGAGCCCACTGAAATCTAAAGCCTGGAAATACAAAAACATGCGAATTTCGAGCAAATGCTACCTACTAGCACACTATAAGCATGTATCTACGAAAAAGTATGATCATTTTACATACACGGAGAGCATGCTATAAATAAGCATGCTATTTGCTAGCAAACAAGCATGCTTTTTAATAGCATGTGAATTTCAGGCTATAAATAAGCATGCTAATTACTAGCAAACCAGCATGCTTTTTTAATAGCATGTGAATTTCAGGCGATAAATAAGCATGCTACTTGCTAGCAAACAAGCATGCTTTTTAATAGCATGTGGCATGTATCCGAAAGAGAACGACGGCATCTATTTATAGTTGGATGAAATTACAAAGAATACTAGTTACCCACCCAAACTTCGTAAGGTTTTTATGACTTGACAAAACCTCGAGATTTCATAATTATATGTAAGTTTCATAATATTTTTTTATACACAGAAACCTTTCCGAACGAATTCTCTAAATAATGGTGCAAGTCGCATAAAAATCCGTTGCGTAGGTTAGAAGAACGACACAGTCACACAGACAGACACGAAAACCGACTTCATAAACGGTACACAGAAACCTTTCGGAACGAATTCTCTAAATAATGGTGCAAGTCGCATAAAAATCCGTTGCGTAGGTTAGAAGAACGACACAGTCACACAGACAGACACGAAAACCGACTTCATAAACGGTACACAGAAACCTTTCGGAACGAATTCTCTAAATAATGGTGCAAGTCGCATAAAAATCCGTTGCGTAGGTTAGAAGAACGACACAGTCACACAGACAGACACGAAAACCGACTTCATAAACGGTACACAGAAACCTTTCGGAACGAATTCTCTAAATAATGGTGCAAGTCGCATAAAAATCCGTTGCGTAGGTTAGAAGAACGACACAGTCACACAGAAAGACACGAAAACCGACTTCATAAACGGTACACAGAAACCTTTCGGAACGAATTCTCTAAATAATGGTGCAAGTCGCATAAAAATCCGTTGCGTAGGTTAGAAGAACGACACAGTCACACAGACAGACACGAAAACCGACTTCATAAACGGTACACAGAAACCTTTCGGAACGAATTCTCTAAATAATGGTGCAAGTCGCATAAAAATCCGTTGCGTAGGTTAGAAGAACGACACAGTCACACAGACAGACACGAAAACCGACTTCATAAACGGTACACAGAAACCTTTCGGAACGAATTCTCTAAATAATGGTGCAAGTCGCATAAAAATCCGTTGCGTAGGTTAGAAGAACGACACAGTCACACAGACAGACACGAAAACCGACTTCATAAACGGTACACAGAAACCTTTCGGAACGAATTCTCTAAATAATGGTGCAAGTCGCATAAAAATCCGTTGCGTAGGTTAGAAGAACGACACAGTCACACAGACAGACACGAAAACCGACTTCATAAACGGTACACAGAAACCTTTCGGAACGAATTCTCTAAATAATGGTGCAAGTCGCATAAAAATCCGTTGCGTAGGTTAGAAGAACGACACAGTCACACAGAAAGACACGAAAACCGACTTCATAAACGGTACACAGAAACCTTTCGGAACGAATTCTCTAAATAATGGTGCAAGTCGCATAAAAATCCGTTGCGTAGGTTAGAAGAACGACACAGTCACACAGACAGACACGAAAACCGACTTCATAAACGGTACACAGAAACCTTTCGGAACGAATTCTCTAAATAATGGTGCAAGTCGCATAAAAATCCGTTGCGTAGGTTAGAAGAACGACACAGTCACACAGACAGACACGAAAACCGACTTCATAAACGGTACACAGAAACCTTTCGGAACGAATTCTCTAAATAATGGTGCAAGTCGCATAAAAATCCGTTGCGTAGGTTAGAAGAACGACACAGTCACACAGACAGACACGAAAACCGACTTCATAAACGGTACACAGAAACCTTTCGGAACGAATTCTCTAAATAATGGTGCAAGTCGCATAAAAATCCGTTGCGTAGGTTAGAAGAACGACACAGTCACACAGAAAGACACGAAAACCGACTTCATAAACGGTACACAGAAACCTTTCGGAACGAATTCTCTAAATAATGGTGCAAGTCGCATAAAAATCCGTTGCGTAGGTTAGAAGAACGACACAGTCACACAGACAGACACGAAAACCGACTTCATAAACGGTACACAGAAACCTTTCGGAACGAATTCTCTAAATAATGGTGCAAGTCGCATAAAAATCCGTTGCGTAGGTTAGAAGAACGACACAGTCACACAGACAGACACGAAAACCGACTTCATAAACGGTACACAGAAACCTTTCGGAACGAATTCTCTAAATAATGGTGCAAGTCGCATAAAAATCCGTTGCGTAGGTTAGAAGAACGACACAGTCACACAGAAAGACACGAAAACCGACTTCATAAACGGTACACAGAAACCTTTCGGAACGAATTCTCTAAATAATGGTGCAAGTCGCATAAAAATCCGTTGCGTAGGTTAGAAGAACGACACAGTCACACAGACAGACACGAAAACCGACTTCATAAACGGTACACAGAAACCTTTCGGAACGAATTCTCTAAATAATGGTGCAAGTCGCATAAAAATCCGTTGCGTAGGTTAGAAGAACGACACAGTCACACAGACAGACACGAAAATCGACTTCATTTTATTTAATTGTATAATAAAATAAAATTGAAGTGTCTGTTTGTAATGTCAAAATAACAGCTTTTTTCTAAATGCATATAAAAGTAGGTATATACGGTACTTATAACAAAAAAAGTATTTAGCATATTTTTATTTATTTTTGTCTGTCAGTCTGTTTGTTTGTTCCGGCTAATCTCCGAAATTGGTTTTGACGGGACTCACTGGCAGGTAGCTGATGTTAACACGTTCAGTGCCGGGAGCTCTCCTGGAGGGTTCACCTAGTCACATATGGGAGGGGAGCCCTCGCGGAGAACTCATTTTAAATTTAGGTTTTTCTTAGCGAATACAGCATTATAAACCGTGAAAATAAAGATTTATTAGTATATTTAAAATCCAAGCATTTTTTTTTTGTTCACGGTCACAAATATTCACAAAAAAATTAAAAGGTTGGAAATTACGTATATTATAAGACCCCCGAAAGCACAATTTTACTTCGTTTTACAGTGTTTTACAACACGGTTTAAACCTAATGCCGTAGACCGTCCGCGATGGTTAACTTTAGCGCAAACTTAATGCCAGTAACCCTCCCGGAGGGTTCACTTCCAATATGTATGGCAGCATGGTGTATGAGTTCTATGAAAAGTGGGTGGAGTCGAAGGTGTTAAAAGGAGTAACTTAAGCTACTTTTTTAGAAAATGAATTAGGTTCCACGCGGGCGATGCCACGGGTAGCAGCTAGTCATAAATATAACTACGCCCCACGAAAGTTAAAAGCAACAGAAACAGGATATAACTGGATTTATAATATAAGTCCATAAACTGAAACAGAACAGTACAATAAGACAGTCCCATCCTTATCCTTTCACAGTGACAGTTAGTGATGTGCTCGGTCCATACTTATCGTCTTGTGTCGCATCACTGGCTTCCGGATAACCTGACCGCGACCATGTTGGATTGTTTTATTAAAGAGATATTTTATTTTAAGGCCACACTAAGCGACTTTTAATGATTTTATACTGAATATCACGTCTAAACGAGTAGTGTCAATGAGTTGGAAAAATATAGGCATTGTACAGAGTGCCGGTAGCGGCATAATAGTGGTGCTGCCTCGGCCCGGCTAAAGTACAGTAAGTATTGTATTGTCATTGTCACTATCACTTGTTATTTTTTTTTTATGGGTGAAGTTACTTCCCTTTTATGCCGCAAATAGCGGCACTTTATCCGATAGATATAAAGTGCCGCTAGCGGCACTATATACACTACTAAAATAATTATATACTCTAAAAATATATGTTAAATAAGAGCATTTTCTAATGCGAATAGTTACACAAAGTTATGTCTAATGCGAATAAAAAACTTAGAGTCAAGCAAAAACTATCAAGCGTATTTTTCTGAAACCTTCACCATTTTAAAGATAATTTAATTATTTATTTTTTAGTACCTATACGTGTTTTATTAAAATACCCTTTGATTTTTGAATAATAAATTATTAATGCGTCTAATTTGGGACGGCGCTCCTTCATGCGCGACTCCTATTGCTGGCAGGCAGTACGATTTTTCAATGGATGCATAGGAAATATTTGGCTTTTCCATACATTTGAACTGGCATCTTTGTTTATTTTTCTAGACCTTAAATTGTATTTTTTACATATATATATAAGGTCCCATTAAAATAGATGGACAAACTTTTAGAAATCATTCAGACCACCAAAATAAGGACAATGGTAAAAAATAATAAGATAAAAGGCACTAGATACTTACAAGAAAAATAAATCAGCTAATGAAAATACACTAAAAATGTTGGTTACCCCATGCCATTTATTATTTAAGGTCAAAATAAAATAACTTTAATCAGTATTGTTTTTGGTTGGTTATCTTTGGTTGGACGTACTGAACGCTGTGTTAAAATGTTTCCATCTATTTTAATGGGGCCTTGTATATTTTTGATTGTTTTTACTGGCATTGAAAACTCTAATCTTTATTCGGGTCACTTGCAAGACGGAGTTATAAAATGGTTTCGAGTTTCAAATATATAGATATAGACCATACGTATTAGATCAAAATGGTCGGAACTATCCGAGCTTACACCCAAAACAGTATTCGTAACCCGTACCCTAATTGCGTACCTAATACACAATCAATTGGAATCTGAATCGTTTTGAAACAAATTGCTAAACCATTTCTTCATAAGTTCGAAAAAAAATCTGCTCCTCAACGTAAATAACGCAATGAATGTTGTTGAACTGTCAAATAGAAACAAATTAGTCGTAATCGTTTCCGAAAATGTGTTGCGTAATTAGATAACCGTTGACATAAATAATTATGGCGGGTAACGATGACCTAATTCAGGCCTAAAAGTGGTTTCCGAATCCAAACTGATTTGCATTCGGGTCCCATTAACGGCATTATCACAGGTACCATCTAATTGACATTAATTAAGAGATCCCCCCTTGAGATAATCGATATACCGCTTCTAATTAATTGTTTATCGATATTAAATTGGATAATTAAGGTTAGTCGGTAATAAAATTTATTGAAGTGTTTACTTTAACAGGTAGGTTAGTCCTATTTTAAAGATTATAAAATTCATCAAGATAGGTAGGATTTTATACACCTTTTGGCAAGAAAACCCTGTTGTATTTCCCAAGAAGTTGATTTTTTTAAATACTTCATAATGTCTTTTAACCTCCCTAAAGCCGAGGAAAGTGTTTTGTATATCATAACATAGTGTCATAATGTCATAGTGTCATCACAATGTCTTGTTTTATTCCTTTTTTATTTGTTTTTATTTTTTTTTTATTTGTTTTTATATATATAATTATATATATATATATATATATTTTTTTTTTTTTTTTTTTTTAAACGCTGCAGTAGTTTGTATACAGATATTGTGAGCCCTGCCTCTCAAACTAGGATAACCTGTATTTTAAGAGACAGTGTTCAGCTGTGAGGTTACATAAAAATAGGGATCAAAACAACTGCGGACTGTGCCAACTTATAGTAGGTACGTGTTAACAACTTAACAATCTTATTACTTTTGACTGAAACATATTATATTAAGGAAAAAGGAAAAATAATGTAACAAATAACAATTTAAAACTTATGTATGTGAGTGGGTGAATGTGTGGTGAGTTTTGTATGGGAGTAGTGAGTGTGAGGTGTTATATGTGAGGGAGTAAAAACAAAAATAAGGCAGTGTTAGGCAATACATTTTAGCAGAGATTCAGTTTGTGTATAGTCCTGTTGAAGTAGCCATTCCATTAGCTTAGCTTTCAATTCAAACTTATTGCAATCCAGTATATTTAATTCTTTATGAATTTTCTTGTAGATTAGTGAACTTAAGGTGAAGTATTGGTTTGTATTGTATATTGGCACCTTGCAGCTATTTCCTAATAGCTAATTAGTCATTATTTAATCGTGTCTTTGTATGTTGTGCTGTTTTTTATGTGTATTAGAGGGCCCAATTACTGATCTGTTTTAAATAGATTTAACAAGTTTGACAACAACTGCAAAAATGGGTTCAAGAAATAACAATTAAATATTACAAAGTGCCTATCATTGAGTGTACTAATGATGTAATTAGCAGATACAGTAGGATTATACGAATCCCATTGAATGAAACAACGAAAACCGTTTTTCTCATAAAAAAACATTTTTAAATTCATTCGGCTACTTTTTGACATAACCGCATACATTAAATCGATACCAAATCGAAAGTCGTCGGTATTCGGTAAAACAAGATACTTTTATCAAACCTACGCGACACAAGATGATTTCAAAAATGCCCAGCTATCGTTAAAATTCAAATTTCACTACTTTCCCATAGGAATATAACATAAAGTTACAAAGTTATGAAACTGCGAGCGAGTTTATTCAAACGACAGTCCGGCCGTCGAGAAAATTCGTTCCTGACACTTGTCAGTTGGACAATTTCTAGTTGTAATAAGGATCAAATTCACTAAACACATCTTCGTTAGTATGAAACTGACAGGTGTCAAGAACGCATTCTCTCGACGGCTGTAATGTAATCGAGTGATTTTTGATCCGATTCAATTGTTTTGAAATCGAATAAAAATTGTGTGCGCTTGATTGAATTTAAACATTGTTTATTTTGAAAATAGCTTCTATTTTTAAAAAGTCAATTGTTTTTAAGTGTTAGTTACGTATGTAAAATTGCATTTAATTATAGATATTGGAAATACAATGCCCTTTTTAATGAATTTATAGATATTTGGTATTGGCTTACACTGATATTATTTAATGCTCAATTTGCTCATGTATTTAGATTAATATGTATGTTTTCGGAGGTGACAGTAAGGGACTAAACAGACAATACCAGGAAAATAATTAGTCGCTTACAGTATGGTTATTCTATACCTATCTGGTATGGTTTAGATATAGTTTTGGCGTTAACATGTGTGTGTTTGTACTAAGCTAGCCTTGTAAACCGACATAATTCTTTCTTTCTGCTCAATCGCACTGATCCCAAGATACAAAAAAATCGTTTAAATACAATAATCTACAGCTAACATCGAATTTACGAAATAAACAACATCAAATAAAGATTTGTTATTCAAACACAACCATTACATTTTCCATCACCAAACGTTATAGCGGAGCGTTGCATCAAAACGGACGTTTTCAGCCCACACACCGATAATAAACAATTGTTTTATTAATAATAACTATTATTTTATTGCCAGACACGTGGGAAACTGCTTTATTATTATTTAGAAGTAGCACGGCGCTTATGTCAGTCTAGTTTCGTTTACTAGGCAAATCCAATATGGCCACTGTCAGTGGGATCGTCTGGGACGGTACTGCCTCAATGTTTAACTGCTAAAAACAATTGAAATAGAACTAAAATATTAATAATGAATTGGAATTATAACACTGAATTTGATGTTGTAACCGTTTTAGGTGTAAACAACCGGCTAAGTGCGTGTCGCACCACGAACATTGAAGGGTTGCGTAGTTGGGATGACCGTATCACAAGATACGGTTATCCCAACTACGGAACCATTACATTATACTTCATTGTGCGCGGTTCGACACGCACTTGGCCGGTTTTTTTGTGTTTACGTACTTGCATAAAACGTTACTGAAATACTTTTTGCCAAATCTTGAGAATCTCACACACACAAAAGATAAAAGAGATTGATTTAAGAATTTTTATGTACTTATTAACGCCACAGGTGGCAGACGTGATAACTTTCCCATAATGTCTTTACGAAACCCAAAAACCCGAATAATGCATCCGGTCTTGAGTCTTGACACCACATGGTGGCTACGAGATTCAAAAACAATGGTGATTCATAGAATGACCATAAATACCTGCCCTGTTTACACCACAGGAGAGTACTTAAGTAATTTAAGATAGCAGATAGCATTAAGAGTAAGCTCCTTAAATAGTATGTTAATTCGCATTAATATTCTGAATTCAGACACGCTTACAATCAAAATGGAACTTTAGTATATGATTTATTGGATCTTTTTATTTCCATATACAAGACAGTTTACGTAATTGTAACATTTTCGATCGATTCATTTTTTTTCGAAAATCAAGTCATTTTTTAAAGATTATTTCAATAAGAATAAGAAAATATAGTTTATACCATTCCCCCTCTAAAAAACTTATTTTATTCACTGAAAACAGTGAATTAAAAGCACTTTTAATCACTATTTTGGTGTTTGAATTTAGAACACACCAATATATTCCACCAACCTCCTTGCAAAAAAAATACGCGATACAAACTCCTTGTGCAAATAACTCCTTGAGATTTGATTGGTCGACATTTTCGACAAGGAGTTAAGCATTAGAATAAAAACTGTTTTGTGCGCCATTTTTAATACTAAGTTGTACCAACACAAATCGATCCAGTGTTAATGTACATTTTAATTAATTTAACCTTGTTTTTTTTCTTTATTAAATGTCTATTTTCACAAAAAAAAATTACAAGATCAACGTTTCGTATTCCCCTTTTTTCTCCTCTAAAACTGAACTGATTCAATTATTTTTTTCATTAAAATTTTAAGAAAGAGTATGTCTAGGTTTCTATAATTTTGTTTTATGTTAAAAACTTTACGAATTTGTCCGGTGGTCCTCTAATCACGGCGGTAAAAATGGGTAATTTTTGTCATTTTTGGTGGGTTATGTTTTCTTTACCAATACGTTGCTGAAAAAAAGGAAATAACAGAGACGTGTTTACAGCAGACCTTGATTTTATAAAAAAAGAATGATTGCTCTAGAGGCTTAATTCAGGAAGAAAAACACATACATTTGTATGAAGAATCGCAGGCCCTGTTCCCTCTTAAAAAGTGTAAAAATTTTAGTAAAAAAAAAACTTATTCTTGCACATTTTCACCCAACATAACGTGCCCGACCTCTTTTAGCACGGATCAAAAATCTTATCTTACATTATAAAAATTCAATAAAGTCTACGTTAAATAAAATCTTGTTTATTCAGGGTCCTTTACCTACTTGTTGGAAGAGGTCTCAGTAGGTAGATAGGTATACAATGAGTAGAAATCGGATATTTACCTAAAGTTGAGGTGTTGACTATTATGGAATGCACTTCGTGTTGTATCGTAAAAATCCCGGGTTTCCGGCATTGACAAATTTATAGTTCTGGATATAGAATCGAATGTATATTTACTTACGTTCATGTGTTGGCTAATATGGAATGAACTTTTGTATCGATCGGAAAAATCTCGCGATTCCGGAATTCATAAATTTAGTTCTTTTTGACTAAGTATAGAAATGCTAGCTAATGTTGTAAAGTAGGTTGCCAAATTGGCATAGCAGTGCCTTGAGTTTTGTTAAAAAATGTTTACAGTAGGTAAATATTTTTTTATGTTATCACCGCAAAAGTAACCACCATAAGAGGGCGAGGGCTGATAAGTCGATTTCATACCATGTATCCGATTAGTTGTGCATTCCCGGATTTTATGGAATTCCGAAATTTATATAAAGAAAAATAATAATTAAGAAGCCACTTCCAGAATTTCTTTTTAGCCAAAAATTAACTTTAGGTATGTATCCGGATATTATATACTATGTATATATTATTAATTATCTTGACCATCATTATTCTGTTAAGTACCTGGTACTTGTTGAAAGACCTACACCCATACATACCTAATAACACTGTTATTTGAAAATATTGTAATAGTCAATTATTTTTAAAAGAGTAACCGTGGAGTTTCTTGCCGGCTCTTCTCCATAGGAAACGACCAATTGGAACAGTGCACCTAGCTTCTGACGTTTCATAAGTGCCCATGTAGGTTTATGTGAAATATTTTGAATTTGAATTTGAATTCGATCTCTGACAATGAGTCAAATAATTATGTGCAAGTTGTATTTTTTTAAACATCAGTAATAATTTATTAAACAATAACATGTATTGAACAGTTATATAACACATGTATAGCACCTCCTTTTCGATGTCGTGCACAAATCAACAGCAAAAAGCTGACTCACAGATTCGGAATTATCGAGCCTTGTTTAAAGCACATGGAGTACCCACGATAAACTCTCCCGACTCACAGTTTTTAACGCCAAAGAGCTAAAAAGGCTCACAAAGAGACCAAAAAAACCTTGAACACTTAAGAAATAAACATTACAGAACCTGATAGAAACCTTCATTCTTCTCTAGTATCAGCATATCAGCACACATGAACAATAATATAACGTGGTTGAAATACCTACTTAAATAAACTAGTTAACAAGATGCTAGACGGCAGAACTCACTACCTAGAGTGTACTTAACCAACTAAATGACTAAACCTATATATTAATTAGTACGTGAAGCAAAAATATTGTACCCCTTTTTACGAAAATTACGCGGACAGAGAAGTATATTTGGCAGAGTTAAAGTTTACATGTAGAAGGAGTGTAGAAAGCTAATATGTTTATATAAAATGCATTAGAAATAAATTAAATTAATAAAAAAACATTACACACTCTACAATACGTTTGACACACACTATGGTTAAAGATATGATGACATGGCAGCATGGAATTAGTATGAACTATCCTAAACTATCCTATCAAACCAAATTTAAATGAATTATGATCGAATTTCGACCAATGGGCGACCCCTAGTTCAATTAAAACCCATGCATGCGACCTTGAATAAAAATGTCACCATGATCCACATTCCTAAGCAGTAGGTAAGCAGTTCATCACGTTAAAACTGGCAATAGAATTACGCCCTGTTTACACCGCAGGGAGTACGATATTCATCTTTCAAAGCAGCCAAAGCAATTCAGCCTTCAAAGAAGCCAAAAAGGCGGACAATGCAGCCAGTAATGTCACTCGGACAAGATTCCCACGTCCCCTGTTAGGTCATTGACTGTCGTTCGATAAACGATTGCCTGGCGATAGTTTTTGCAATCGATTCCAACGATTCTTCGGCCTACCTCGGCTAACGAGAGGTTGATTCGATACCTTTATTTATTTTGCTAAGTTTTGTGTTTTCTTTGAAATTATAGAGTGTGGTTATTGTTTGTGGTAGTCCGATGTCTTGTAAAGGTTTTATTTCATCTCGTTTTGGTACCAGACCAAGTTTTGGTGTGTATGGTTAAGTTAAGACCATATGCCGACAATTTTATGGTCAATCAAAGATTTTTAAAAGCACGTGCCTTGATCCATTGTAAAAAAGCACTATAATATTTACGTCTTGTGTCATTTTTTTCATTTAAATCAATCACAATCGGCCAGGGATTGTAGCCATTCGAAACCGCATAATCTTCAATCATATTCGGAGGCGCGCGTGGATAAGTAATAACAGCCGCACGGGTGAATCATCAGGTTAAGCTACGCTTGCCAGAGTTGGTCCGTGGATGGGTGACCATCTTTACATACAGTCCTCCGTGCCTCGGAAAGCACGTTATACGTTGGTCCCGGCTGTCATTCGTGGATCTTTGATAATCGTTACGGGTCGTCTGGAGCCAGAAAGTCTGACAATCAGTCTTACCAAGGGGTATCGTATTACCGTGTTACTGGGTTGTGGAGGTGAGATCGCTCTGCTAAGCCTTGTGATAAAATCATAAAACTTGACATTATAATTATTCAGTAAAATCATAAAAATATACCAGTATTATATAAACATTACATACAAAATGACATGATTACTTTGTAACGTACCTATTATATTATTTTAAATTTTGTGTATGTGAGGACTATGTGGATATTTTTATTTCCTTTATTTAATATATGTATCATCTGTCATCTCACCTTGGTAATAAGCAACATTAAAGGGGCGGGGCCTAGTCAAGGTCAACAGCCAACTCTAGGACCGAGCGCGCTCATTGGTCAAATCGAATAGCGCGCGCTTTCCTGGCTTACTGTAATACACTTCCGTCCCTTTTTACAATATCACTCCCACAGATTGCAGGAAAGCGAAAGGAAAAATGTTACACATAAAAAAATAGAAACTAAATATACTTTTCTCGTTTTGGTACTAACTGTCTTCCTGCCCTTATCCCAATGTATTTACGGTCGGTGTTACAGTGTTTTTCGGTCATACGTTTGTAACAACTCGCGCGCGCTCATTGGTCAAATCAAACAGAGCGCGCTTCCTCGGCTTTCTGTTACACACTTCCGTCCTTTTTCAAGAAATCAGTCCCACAGTTGTGTGTCTTGTGGTGTCACAAAAAACAGAAACTAATATACTTCTCTCTTTTCGGTTCGGGTCGGCTTCCAGTCTAACAGGATGCAATTGAGTGAACATGAAGTGACTGATCATTAAAACTAAGTGGGAAAGAAAAAAAAGAAAAAATAATAATAATATCTATAGCTTGGACCCTGTTCCCGATACCGGAGGGCTACTATTTTTTATATTTTTAAATGTTTTTGTTTATTATTTTCGTTTATAAATATATTTAAAAATATAAATTATAAGTATATAACACATCATATGCAACTACTGTAAGGCTCGCTCGTTTTTTTTTTTTAGTATTACTTACTTAAATAATAATTATGTACTTTCTGAGCTTATCTTGGACATCACTGACATCGGTGAAGGAGGAACATAGAGAGGGAAGGGAGGGAGGGAAACCGCGGGGCGCTGCTAGTTTAATATAAAATTATGTCCACGGCCACTTGCTACCAGGACCTCATAATAATGACAGAGTATCCGCAAACATAACCAGCACTCCCAAAATAGGTACGTATACATCATTCATGCCCCACGTACTAAACATTGCTGATAGGTTATTATTATTACTACATACAAGACAATTGTATGTGCTTGCCCATTTATCTTCAATACAAGGCGATGCATTGAACAGGGATCTATCTGCTATCAATAGGGGGTTGGAGTAAAAAGGCGAGACATAGAGCGCTAGTAAACTTTAGTACCTCACCTTGCAAGGTTGGCTATTGAATGAAGTAGAAACTAAGGTCATTTCCGTTGCTGTATTTTGCTGTGTTGCCAAAACCCTCGAACTTATACTCACAGTTTGTTGCAGCACACAAACAGAAGCTGTTGCTGTTCATGACAAAGCTTAGGTAAAGATACCTTTGAGATGCTTAGGTACGTATAGCATAATCAGCCTATAATGTTCCCAGTACTGGTACATAAGCCTCCTCTCTCAGAGAGGGAGTGGCTATAGTGCGGATAAGCAGATGTCAAATGTCATGTCATGCCGCTTTACTCACGATGTTTTCCTTCACCATGAAAAGCGACTTAGTTTTCAAATGTATAAAGGTATAAAAAATGATGCATTACTTTAATTTACAAATAACGGAATATAAATCAATGTATTTAGCAAGTTGGCTGTGACAGAGGGACAGACAGACACCCGGCCAGCCAAAGACACGAGTGATCCTATAAGGCTCGTATTACAGAACCTCACTCAAAACTCAAGCATTACTTAAAACTCGTTTAAAGCCTTTTCATTGGTTGAAACTAGTTTTAATACGGGCCTAAGAGTTCCGTTTTTTCCTTTTGAGGTACAGAACCCTAAAAAACAGTAAAAAACACGGAAGCCAAGTGCGAGTCGGATTCCCACACGAAGGGTGCCGTACCATATCGTACAAGATTTAACACTATGTACTTGATTAAGGACAATTATATTTTTTTAATCACAAAGATAATGATACTGTGAATGTTCTGTGCAGGGCGTGTATGGAGGCTGAGGATACCGATTTTGAAGATCAAAATATATTTGTACTATTCTTTGATGAGCTCTAAACAATGACACCCCACATGCCAGGGTAAGATTTTTTTCAAAATCAATAGTTTATTGTATTGGGACCCCCTTGAATTCTTAACTTTATTTAATTATCATTTGTTGTTATAGCGGCATTAGAAAAAAAAATGTACCTAATACGGTTCATGAGATACAGCCCACTGACAAACAGACGGACGTATGGACAGACAGCGGCGGCTTAGTAGCAGGATTCCGTTTAGAACTTTTCGGGTACGGAACCCTAAAAAGTACCTTTAGTGCAAGGCAAAACGGCTTAAAACAAAGCGCCCTATTACTGGGCACCTATCTAAAATCCTTAATCCTTATCAGGGCCTGCGATTCTCCATAAAAATGTATTCCCCTTTTTTCTTCTTGAATAATGCCTCTAAGGCAATCATTTTTTTTCATAAAATCAAGATTTGCTGTAGACACGTCCCTAATATTTTCTTTTTTTCATTTTCCAGCAACTTATTGGTAAAGAAAATATGACCCTCCAAAGATTACAAAAATGCCTCATTTTACTGCCGCGATTAGAGGACTACCAAACAAATTCAAATAGTTTTTAACATAAAAGAATAGGAACTTAGACATACTCGGTCTTAAAATTTTAATGTAAAAAATAATTGAATCGGCTCAGTCTTCGAGGAGAAAAAAGGGGAATACGAAACGTCGATCTCGTCATTTTTTTTTTTTTGTAATATAATCGGTCTGAGCTGCAGCTGTCTGTATCGCACTCTATGGAGGCAGACTTGAGGTAAGACGACGGCAATAGTTTCTACAAATACCTATTTTTCAAATTTCTCGCAGGCCCTGTTCCCACTCCTTGGCTTACAAACGGTCGGCTTATGCAGCACCTATGTAGTTAGACAAAGACTGACTTGACTGGTGATTCTAATATGTATAGTACCTTGTCTTATCCATACCCTACTGCAGGTGCATATAAGCGAATCAATCGAACTGTCACATTGTAAACTGCACTGAGCCGTAGAAGGAATGCCGACGTGTACTGAGATCAAGTTTTCTTTCATTATCTTTTTGCCTTTAAACCAAAGAAAAGCTTCCCAAGTATGCGTTTGTGTTAATATGCATTTAATCAATTAATGTTTGCTGTGGGAGTTGTATGGAAGAAAATTTACGTTTAATGATTCCCTAGGTTTTTAAAGAAATTCATGGAAAATAGTTTCTACCGCGTTCAGATTTCAGACAGTTACTGTAATGCGCTGTACTCCTTTCTGGGAGCAATTGTGGCCCAGTGGTAACAGCCGCAACTTACAAGTTTTGAACCCTGGCAGGCGTTTTACTTTGTGTAAATAATTTAATCACCACTGCTCTCAAAACGGCGAAGGAAAACACCGTGAGGAAACCGGCATGTTCTAGAACCAAAAATTCGAAGACATTGGACATCCATCAACCGGCACTGGGCCCGCGAGGTGGATTACGGCCCACTGCCTCTCGCAGCGAGAAGACTTATGTCCCAGCAGTTGGAATATTATAGGCTGATTATGCTACTACTGCTTTCTCATTTGGACCAGAGTCCAGCAATTTTTTTCTGTCTATAGTAGACGAAAAGCCTGGCTTTTTCCCCAAATAACCTCCAGTGCCCCGATATTCGCGGCAACCGAATAGCAACTGCTATTTCATCTCAAAATAATGATATTCTTTTTATCTTTTAGACCGGTTGCTGACAGATTTTCTTGCTTTAGCAAAATAACATGAAAACAAAACAATAAAACCACTTATTTCTGAATATTGTCACTTTAATTTCCATGGAATGCGGAACGATGGAACTTTTAACTTGTTTTGACGATATACTTTAGTAAGATGATAATTTAGATAAAGTTTCAAATCGTTCTCACCTGAGCTTGTGGACATCTGCCTCGATTATTTTGTGAATCGATAGAAAAGGTATAAAACCAACCATTCTGTTACGAGTCTATAATGTAGTAAGTCGTATCGAATGGACTAGTCAGCTACGTGTTGGCAACATTAGTTTGATAGTTATTTTATAAACTGCATGCCTATTTGTATACCATTTAATAAAACTTACAAATTTTAAAATGTATATTGTAGACGACAGGTTACAATTCTACAAGTTTCTGTTTAAGTAATAAAAAATACAAGTTACAAATTTGTCATGGTGGAAAATTAACAAAATTATAAAATTTTACCTACTATTTTACATATTTCTGTTTAATAAACATTTTCGCTTTACAGGTGTATGTTTACATAATTGTAGGGAAAACTACTTTATTGAACACATAAATGTAATTACAAGTTTACATATTTTGTAAATTGTAATATAATTCCGACAGGTGGTCTCACGATGTGTCAAAACTTTACAATTTTGTGCCTCAACCTAATGACTAAAGAAATTAAAATATTATAAGCAAAAAAATGCTTCTAACAACGAGTAGTGAAAGTAATGATGTTAGTGGTGATGAATATGTGATTGAACGGCAACGGTGACTTTTTCGTAAATGGATAACTCTTTAGCACTGAAATTCTAAACTCAAGAGTAAAAAATCTATCCTCCTTTATTAAGAATCTGCACCAAAAACTTACATTTTATGTAACTAAATAAAATTGTAACTTACAACCACATATTTGAAAATACAATATTGTCATAGAAATCTACAAGCGTTTTCTACGTATAAGTAAATGTTTATTAAACCGCAAATACAATTGTGATATTGTTTTATTTTTAATTTTTTTAACGTTGCCAAACACTAGGAATTTTTTCCTGTTTTGTGGGTGCGTTTACAAACATTTAAACTCACATGTACACAAACAGCCAGATCCGGAACAACTACTTACAACTACTCGTTATAACATATTTACCGGATAGTTTTTTACATATTTGTAAGGTTTATTATACAGCACATGTAGTAAAACTTAACAAATATGTCACTTTTTTTTCAAAATTGTGGAATTGTAATGTTTATTAAACAGGGCCCTGCTGTGTAATATAATAATATATTATGCGTATTGCGATACGATATCTAAGAGCGATCGTTTTAAGTGATTTGACAACAGCCTGACCGTGAAAACTTAGGTTTAAGCATTGACACAATTGACAGCTTAGCTTAGTTATGCGGTGAGATTTTTATTCAATATTTCGGCAAAACAGAGAACGACAAACTTTTGGTATAGAAACTGTCGTAGGCGAAATAAGTACAGTTTTTTTTTAACAGATTGTCTCAAGGAGCTAGATTGTGTAATAGATTAATTTTAAAGACCTCAAAAGGAGTTCCAAGCAGAAAAACCAGTCAGCACATCAGCAACGTACCTCATTATTCATAGTTACAAAGCGACTAACTCATTATACATGATATAGCATCTAAAATTGGAAAGTAAAGGTGCTGGCTCACTCGCGGGCCGCGTCGCCCACGCGTGCGTAGGCGCCGACTACAATGACAGAACGGTCGTGTTTCTGTTTGGAGGCAACGGTGAATTGTATGGAGCGCAGTAGTAGGCGGAAGCGATTTTATAGGTAAAGTAAATTGTTCAAAATATTTTTTTAATATTGGGCACATAACTAAAGAGTCAATATGAATTGATGTAAACTGGAACAAATTGTATAAGTCTCTATTTCTCTAATACAATTGAGGGACTTAAGTTACTATCATCATTTATATCCTTTTAGTCTTACTAACATACATTTTAAACATAAAGTTTGTACTTTTCCCGATGAAGAGAGAGAAAAAGCTAAAATATCAACAACAAAAATCTACGATTATTTTGATATTATTGGTTACGATATAAATAATGATTAATTTTTTTTTTAAATCAATAACAATATTTTTATTTTTAAGTAATTATTAAAATTATTATTAATTATTAGGGGCATTTAATAATGCAACTGTCAAAACAGAATTATTATTATTTTAGTGAGTTACATAGTTTAATAAAAAAAAAAAAAAAAAAATTTGAGAGACATGGCAGGCCTTGTATCTGTCCGCTATCGCTTATCAACAATTCCGCAGTCTCTAAAAATACATAATTATTATAACAAATATCCCACAATTTATTTAAATAAGTTAGGCAATACATTCTCCATTAGAAGGCGATCGAATGTAGACTAAACTTAACATGGAAGTAATTTTGCATAAACTTTTAATAAATACCAAACTGGTTTGAAATTCGTTTTGTCTGGTAAACCATCTGTTGCTTTTCTTTGTTTGAGATGTTGCAAAACAACTTTGATATTCACATGAATTATAATTAAGTAGGTATTAAGAATTTATTTTTAAATCGTTCATTGATGTCTTGCAAAGGCGCAAACGTTCACAGGAGACGAGCTGGGGCCTTATTAAGAAGTATTAATGTCATCATTATTCCACTGCGAAAAAAGGATGGTGCTAGCGGCCTTGTATAGCTCCGTCTCTCACTCACACTGGAATAATGGTGGCATTAATACGTCATAATACGGCCCCTGGGCGTCGGGACTCCCAGGCCGATTCCCGGTTACCGTAGGCGCGGGCCTGCGGACGTTGAGCAATGGGCAACATACAGTCAACTGAAGGAACACGGGTGGGTTTTAGTCAGTAAGAGTCTGACACGCCAGTTACTTGATAATTTCCCACCCAAAAAAGGGGCCAGACTTCGCATAAGATAGAAAAGTTTGGTAGAAGAAAGAGGAGGCCCAGCAGTGGGACATTAAATAGGCTAGCAATAAACTAAATTGATGTCTTGAAGAATCATGCAACGTAATAGTGAGGCAATAAAAACTCTAACTACAGTATAAGGCAAAAAAAACCTCAAACAGCTAAATAAAGAAATAAATAATAAAAAGAATATCAACTGCTTTTTTGTTGCTTTCATAGAAAAAGACAATACCATGATAAGCTTTAATACAATATAGCAGAAAATAAACTAAATCATGATTTGTTACTTGTAGAACAAAATAAGCATGTCGAAGGTGGAAAAGAATAAATTATTATCATCGTCAGCATTTCAACCGAAAGACGACCACTGCTGGTCATAGACCTCGATGTCACATCGACAGTTCCTGTACTTCTCCCAATCAATGAATACAAAAGAGTTATCACTTTGATAACTGCAGATGTAAGTGAAGGCCAAGAAGACGCTCCAGGAGGACATACACTGACCTTATTTACTATATGTGGAGGCTTGTTATTAGCAATTTTTTTAAATATTATATTCTTTATATCATTGGTTTGTTAGTCTGTAAGCCTTCTTTAAAATAAATAAATAAATAAATTATTGGTGATGTTCTTCAGAAAAGTCAGGTGCGTAGTACTCGCAACCGGCGTGCGTTTATGACCTCTAATTACTTAATACACGATCAATCGGAATTTGAATCGTTTTGAAACAAATTGCTTCATTAGTTCGATTAAAAAATCTGCTCGACAACGTAAATAACGCAATGAATGTTGTTGAACTGTCCAAATGAAACAAATTTGTCGTAATCGTTTACGAAAATGTGTTGCGTAATTAGATAGCTGATGTATGAACGTAAACGAGGCAAAAGGAGTATGTATGGATCGTACCAAGTGGCGTTTTGTAGTTTATGCTTACCCCTATGGGCAGAAGGCGTGAGTTTATGTTTGTATGTGTGAAACAGGAAGGGATCTCAAACATCACAGAATATCTATTCTATCCGGCACGCCAAATCACAAGGTTGATCCCGCTAATGATAAAGATCACAAATTAAAATGTCTAGACATTATTTATGTGTTTAATATCAACACTGATGAATGGCACGCTCAATAAATTAGTCAACGCCTTTTAAGATGGGATTTGCAGGTCTAGAATTCTGAGAACATTGGTGACCTAGGATGACCAAATCCGTGCATCATAATGTCATTGGATTTCGGAAGAGGGTTGATAATATATAGTATCAACTTTGCCGAACACAAGTCTAATAAAGTTTTTAGGCATTGGTTCTAACAGTGATGTCCATCTCAAACAGCGTAATACGAATGGAGCATACTTTGTTCTATAACGTTGTATCCACCGTACAGGTACAAAACATAGTATACAATTAATGTACCCAAAAAAAGTAACCATTTTGTCCAAACATCTATACATCCATGCATTGTTTTGGTCATAACCAAAACAATGTACACAGGGATAGTTCCAAAACATGGTAAACAAGACTGACAACGTCATACGACTTATATCGAGTGACATCTTAAAAAACCTTCACCGCTTCTATAGTGTATAACAGGCTTATTACTTCATCATCTATATCCAAGACTGTTCAGAATTGGGACAATTCTTTTAGAAATCTTTATTTATAGTATCTTCACATGAATTCTATAAGTAAATCTCTTTGGAATCCCATTTCCAATTTCTTCCACCATACATATCCATTTTCATCTTTCATCGTATTTCCATGGTCGTCAATTTGTGTTTGTGGTCAATAAGTCATAATTAACAGAGCACTGATTGATGTTTGCGGTTGCCTCACTTATATGGAGCAATATTTTTAATTACTTGCTCTAATCAAAAGGGCCTTTCAAGTCATGGTTCCAGTGGGATTCATGTTTGCAGTGGTTATACAATCAAGTATATAGCTATATTGGAGTTGGTTTCTACATCATTCATATGACAATGGGCATTGTCTCCCTTAAATTAGAAGGGAAAGATACTTAGGTATCTTCCTCTTTCTCTCGTAATTATGCAGGGTGGCCAAATAGAGACGTTATAAAAAAATATATATTCCTCAAATACCCGTATGTTCCGCGATTCTTATGATAGTTCTCGAGTTTTTTTTTTCTTGAAATATGCTTTGGTAATCGCTTTAAAAAAAAATATATTTATTTTAACACGGGTTTTTCACATTCTTTTTTTTCAATTTTGATTGTTATGGAATATTATTTCAGACATAAAATAATCATCTTTCTATCATTAATTCATGATAAGCACAATCGAAAAGGAGGAATTTACGTTCTAGTGATACAGAGAAATTTTCGAGTCACCTTTTTTGTAATATTGTGCAAGCTTACATTCTGCCTAGGTTTTTGAAATGATGTAGGAATTAAGTAGGATAAAAAAGTCGTTTCCCCAAGTGCCAAATCTGTTCAGCCTGTATCTTATGTCCTATTCCAGGTCATGGTCTACCCGTGTGCCAAATCTCATCAAAATCCATTCAGCCGTTTTAAAAATAAACAAACAAACTCACTTTCGCATTTATAATATTACTAGCTTTTGCCAACAGCTTCGCTCGTGTGGATGTCAGAAAATATCCCACAGGAACGTGCTACCAGGATTCAGAGTATCCTATGTCCTAAGCCAGGTCATGGCCTATCCGTATACCTTTCATCTAAATCCATTCAGCCGTTACGGCACGAAAAGGTAACAGGCAGATAATAAATCTGTTTGTAGGGTTCAAAATGAAAAGTAGAAACCCTTAAAGGATGACTTCTTTGTCTGTCCCTTTTTCTCAGGAACGCGTGGAGGCATCAAGTTGAAATAGATATCAAAAACTTAGATCTACGGTCTCTTGGAGCTGTAACGATTAAAAGACTTCTAAGTCAACGCAATAAAAAAATACGGCCATTTATGCCGCATATTTTGACACTAAACAAATAAACCAGTCTATTTAGTACTTACCATTGACCCAGCAGCATGAAGTTTGGCGAGAAGCAAGGTCAAGTAAAGTGGAAAATCCGACAATTGGTCATTTATAGTTATATATGAACTGCAAAGTTAAGTTTGTTCTTCAGTCTGGGATCAAAAATTCATAGGCCGTGTCTTGAAGTAACATTTAGTCTGTATTTCATTACTCTATTAAAAGTTATTTTTCAATTGAAAAGTTAAGTTAGTCCTTCAATCCGGATTTGGGAATTCGGGCAGCTGAGCAAGCATAGCTTTGAGACGGAACCCTCAGGGCGCAAGTCATACTCACACTTGTCCAGTTTTTTAAATAAATAATACAGGTTTATATGATTCTAAATGTCATACTTAAAATACTAATTATTTATGTAAATATTATTATCACCATTAATTTGTAATACCTATTCTAGTGCCGCCATTGAACATATAATACCTACATGTTATAAAGGTTAGTTTATGACTTTAAATTGTACTTAATAAATTTTGACCGAGTGGCCCGATTTTAATGAAATAAATACTAAATGTTAATTCAAGATACGGACTATGACTATATTTCCAATCCATTAAATCTCTTGAAAAGAAGACACAAATAAATCAATATTACATATGAATCATCATTACCAAAATTATCCCCTATTTTACCGCGTTAGGGAATTATTTTACAAAAACGCTGAAATACGTAATTCTTCTTACCAAAAGCATAAATTTGAATTTTCATACCCATACAAATTTTCACCCCCTATATCACCCCCTTTAGAATTATTTTTGAGACAAAAAGTACCCCATATCCTTCTCCAGGATGACTTCTATCTCCATGCCAAATTTGATCGAAATCCGTTCAGTGGTTTAGCCGTGAAAAGGTAACATACAAACAAAGACAGACAGAGGTACTTTCGAATATATAATAATTAGTATAAAGTATAATATAATAGTATAATAGTTATTAAGTTAGGATTGGGATTTAGGATGCCGTTGTTAAAGATAATATTAACATCATTCTGGTCCTTAGGTACCTACCTACTGAATGTTACTAAGCCCATAAATTCAAAGAATTCGTTTGTAATAAATATTCATAATGTTTATAGACTGTCCTATTTAGCATTTTACCTTTATTATACCTCTGTCACTAGCAGTCAAAGCTTTAAACAACTTTATTACTTTTTTATTACAACTTTTTATTGTCAATGGAACTAAAAAATTCACCGTGATCCGTGATACCAACCGAACGTAAAATTCGAGATTACAACACTAGGTTATGGTAATCCCTTGATATTCAGCGTTGGTGCTGAATAGTGATGTTAAATTATCGATAAAAAGTTATCGAGAGTTGATCTATTCAAATCGGGTGCTGTCAAATTTTAACGATTTTTCAATGCTTATTTCATATTAGTAAATGTATTCAGTACAGTGAATTAATTAAAATACATTTGAAATTAATAGATTCTAATCTGGGATATTTTGTTACATCTTGGGCATTCTTTGCAGATACTTATCGAAATGATCGATTTATGAGGAGATGTTAGTTTAATGATTTATACGAAGTTTTAATTAATCAAAGACAGTTATAAATAGCTTCAATCCTAATATATTGTTTCCATTTTTGTGCATTTTATTAATCGGTGCCTGTAATATGATGCTGAAAATAAAGGCTCGTGAAGACTGGCCCGACTTGTCGCGCGACGTGACACCGGTAATTGTTCTACCATGAAGCTTTCTTAGAATTTTTTTTGTTACAGTCGCGTCGCGACTTTGCGTCGTTCCAGTCTGCACGAGACTTAAAGATATATTTAAATATTTTTATTTATAACTAAAATAAATCAGCGTCAATTCAATTAGACACTATTCATCAAAAGTCCAGCCCTATGATAACCATACATCACTCTCAAATCCGCAAGCAGCAAACAAATCGATTCCCATATCGACAAGTACAATCGATTCCGACACCGATAACAACAATCGATTGTACAACACACTAGTTTCATTGATCGCCCGCCGTCGTCCATTCACAGTTCGCGTAGGCTTGACGCCCGCAGCCATTGTACGGTTGCGTAGGCGACTTCGTAATCATTAATAATTACACACGACGACCCGTTGACATGTAAATTAACGCTTTTATATCGATATGCACACGAATCACGATTTCTAGTTCAATCGATAAGTAATTGATTGATGGAACAGCATTTTCCCACGAGTTGCGTAGTGATGTGCATTTGTTTTTGAGATTTTATTATTTTTTTACTGCTGGTGCTTATATTGTTTTACTCATGCTAGAATTTGAATATAAAATATGCTAATTTATATTTAAAGTTTATTATTGAAAAGTCATAATAGCTACTCGATTTCTATGCGGACTGTTTGAAGTAACCTGGCAAAACGAGGACATTTTGTTCTTTGTTACAGAGTTGATATTCGTATCGATTTTTTTTTTATGTAGAACTAAAGTATGTTTCCATCGTTGGCTTTTAAAACCAGGGCTTGCTATACTGCTATTTTTGGGAACTTGGTACCGATACCAGAGTAGTAGCTATACTATGAGTACCGATACCAGACGAAGTACCTGTACAATTGGTATTTACAATACATCTATTAAGGCCTTGAACCTACACTTCTAAACGTGGGCATCCCAATAACAGCCTCAATGGACAAAGGCCTACCATAACAAGTAATAACAACCCAACACTTGCTCGACAAGTTGGTGATCAACTGGTCTGATCTGTGGAAATCTCAACGTGAAAACTTAGGTGAAGTGAGCTGTCATTTCACCTGATGTTTGACAGATGATGACAGTCTGTAGTAGATGATTGACAGTATTGACAGGACACTTCAAACTCAATTCACCTTTTTTTTTTTTTTTTTGGATGGGAAATTATCAAATAACTTCTCCCGCTCTGGGTGGAGCGGGAGGGCGTGTCGGACTCTTACTGACTAAAACCCACCCGTGTTCCTTCCGTTGCCTTTACGTTGCCAGGGGCCACGGTATCCCTTTCGGACTTTCCCGCAACCCCGGCAGGCATCGGTCCTATCGGACCCCTTCTGTTGTAACTCAATTCACCTAAGTTTTTACGGTGAGATTTTACAGAGTAATTCGGCTGATCGTAGTGTGTAACTAAATTATTAGTTGATTGAAGGACACTGCTCATAGTTTTAAAAATCTTTTTCTCTAAAATTCAAAAGCTAATACCATTTTTGCATGACTATTAAAAAGATGGCGTTATTATCTCAATTTCGTGAAAATTTCGTTTAGTAACGGTTTCCAACGAAAGTGCGATAATATTATCGAAACCATACTATTGCCGTGAAATTGATGTTATCTCAAAGTTGCAATTTTTATTTCACGAGGTAAACGCTTTTGAATTTTGGTAAGGTATTTATTTATGCTCTTTGTTGGCAGGAACTGTGTGTAAATAAATATGAATAAGCAGCTCATCTGGTCATGTCAATAAATTATTAGTCAGTCAGTACGATGGTAGCGGTGCTAACAACCCAGAGTGCACCGGACGTACATACGCCAGCACATCAACCTACTACAATCTGTCAAACTTCTTTAATAGATTTTCAACTTTATCACTAAAGCATAAGGTTCAAAGTTGATTGGGAAAACTTTACAGTTTCGGGTAGGTTGACCTGCTGGCGTCTGTACTACATTAAAATATAACCAGGCACAGGCTATATATTGCACTGGTAAACTGTAAGTACACACGCCAGCAGGTCAACCTACCCGAAACTATCAAATTTTCCCAATCAACTTTGAACCTTATACTTAAGTGATAAAGTTGAATATCGATTAAAGAAATTTGACAGATTGTAGTAGGTTGATATGCTGGCGTCTGTACATGTAATATTTGTACCTATACTGAATACATTTATTTACGTAATTATTAGCGACCCGCCCCTGCACGCACTGGTGTAGTGGCGACATGTTAAAACATCGAGATTTCTGTGCTATAGGTATTTAAGTCAAATATGAATGTGTTACACATAAACCTTCGGGAATAAATGCTCTAAATGATGGTGAAAACCACATTAAAATCCGTTACGTAGTTTAGAAGAACTAAGCGGTCTCTACTTGTGACAACAATGCCACAGACAGTAAAGGCATAGACAAGTAACTGATGTTACGTCAGGTGCTGACGCGCGGACTACATGTTTTATATTTATTGTATTTCATACATCTATTTAATTTATTTTTATTTAGTATTTATTTATGTACCTATCTTTCTATCCGTGACATCACTGCAGGCCCTATCAGAATACCAGCGCTGTGACATGTATTATTAAATGTCGCAGCATCATGCTCAGATAGGAGCCTTTTGGCCTCGCACAGGACTTTCCGCTTTATTTTAATTTTTACTTTGTTTTTATTTTCTATTTTTATTTTTTAGTGAGTGTGTGTGTTTAGTTTAATTAAGATCTCCAGTGCTTGTCCCAATAAATACTTTTTCTTTCTTTCTTTCTTCTTTTACACAGATAGACACGGAAAACGACTTTGTTTTTTATTATGGACTAGGTGACCCGTCAGTCGTTGTTCTGTCAAAATTTCAATTTCGATTTATCGGCTGTTTCTTTTGGTTTTTTTCCTGTTTTTTTTGTCCTAAATTACCCCTGTATTGAGGCGAACAAAAAAAATTACTATTCAAAACGGTCAAGCCATTTTCGAGTTTTTGGGAACCTAATGCTCGGCAATTGATTTATATAAGGTCCCATTAAAATAGATGGACAAACTTTTAAGAAATCATTCAGACCACCAAAATAATAATAAGAAATGGTAAAAAAATATTAAGAAAAACCCATTAGATACTTACAAGAAAACTAAATCAGCTGACGAAAATACACTAAAAATGTTGGGTACCCAATGCCATTTATTATTTTAGGTCAAAATAAAATCACTTTAGTCAGTGCTTTTTTTATCTTTTGTTAGGCGTAGGTACTGAACGCTGTGTTAAAATTTGTCCATCTATTTTAGAGGGACCTTGTATATACACTGTGAAATCTTAATGGTTGTTTTCCCAAAGCAAAATGGTTTTGTATTAGTAAAGCTTCGTGCAGACTAGCGCGACGCGACACCGGTTATTGTTATACCGTGAAGTTTTCTTAAAAATTGTATTCTTCGAGTCGCGTCGCGCCGTCGCGTCGCGCTGGTCTGTGC
Source organism: Xanthia icteritia (assembly GCA_949128155.2). Taxonomy (NCBI): domain Eukaryota; kingdom Metazoa; phylum Arthropoda; class Insecta; order Lepidoptera; family Noctuidae; genus Xanthia; species Xanthia icteritia. The sequence goes on from OX421953.2 coordinate 9,157,550, forward strand.
GAGCCTTAATACAATCGTTATATAAACAAATAAAATATTAGAAACAATTTTGAAAACAAATTTTGTGTTGTTACGTGCAAACTAGTTTATGCCGTATCACTACGTTCGAGAGTTTATTTTGCTTTGAACATTTATACATCGCTGTTCCCTTTGTCGGCGGCGCGTGCGATTCGAGTACTTAGTACCTTCAAGTTACCTGTTACTATTGAATCTTACGTTTTCGAGTTGATATTTTTTTTTTTTTTGTAAACAAACATCTTTATTTTTTTACTTTTACTCTATGCTTCGAAAGTACTCCTTACGGCAAGTTGTTCTACCGCGGGAATACAACCATTAAGATTTCACGGTGTACCTATATAGATAAATATAAATAGAATAGATAGATAGATAGATATTAAGTGAACATTGAATACGTTTATTTACATAAGATAATTGTGTCTTCATGCTCCGTTATGTTTATAAATAAGACTGCAGAACCGGCAGGCTAGTACCAAGACACTAGTCTACAGCGTGTGTATTTTTCGATAAGGATAATTATAGCAATTATTATTATACCTACTTTATGTACCTACTGACCGAATTTAATCTTTTCTGATAAGACGTCAAAAGAAGGCCAATATTAAAAATTCATTTATTTACGCGACACGACCGTTTTTGGATCACAGAAATTCATATGTGTACCAGATTTCAACTTCATAAGTCCATTAGATTCGGAGCAAATTGGCTGTGACAGACTGATAGATATACAGACAGACACACGACGGACCCTAGATCAGCCTTATACCGTACTTATACATACTGCTGCGAATCCAATGGACTGATTAAGTTAAAATTTTGTACAAATATGAATTTATGTGATCCAAATACGGACGTTTCGCGTAAATAAATGAATTTTGAATATTGGCCTCTTACCTTCTAATAATCTTCTTCTGATGTTTTTTCTCTCTTCTGCTTTTGATTCTTTTTGATTTCTGTGATCCAAATACGGACGTGTCACATAAATAAATGAATTTTGAACACACTTTTGGGAGGCATTTTTTTTTTACGAGTAATTTTTAAAGATACAAAGATGTGTAAAAATGCCGTTGACGAAAATCGCCGTTTTGAAAATGTTTCTGTGATTTTATCCAGCAATACCTAAAATTTAATTTTAACACACTTAAAAGTCTCCATACCACAGTATAGTAATGTACTATATGGATTTCTAGCCACTTTCTGTAGTTAACAGTTACATAGCCTGTAAAAAACTCACCCTGTATACCTCATGGCACGCATAATATGGTCTGCGCTTAGTATTTCAAGGAATGCTTTGTAGTTTGTACCGTTTCGGAGTATGCTTCAAGACTAGTAAGGAATACAGGCTACAGATATTTATGTATTATATTCAAATGATTCTTAGTACCCTATATATGTAGGTACTGCCCCGCTGGTCTCGTGGTCGCAAGTACAACTGCGCTGAGCGTCCTGGATTCGATTCCCGGGTCGGGAAAGTGTTTTTGGGTTTTTCCATTAGAAATTTCTTAGTAACAGCCCGGAGTTTGTAAGTTGGCGGTGTGATACCCTCGTGCTTCGGAAAGCACGTTAAGCTGTTGGTCCTGCGCCTGATCTCTCTCCGGTCGTGTCGGATTGCTGTCCCATCGGAATATGAGAGTTAGGGAAGAGAGAGTGCACCTGTGTCTTCCCGCGCCGGAGGCTGGTTTCCGCTGAGATTGAGACCGTCCGTACTCGCCCCGCAGTGGTGGCCCAGTGGTAACGGCCGAGCAGTGGTGGCCCAGTGGCAACGGCCGAGCAGTGGTGGCCCAGTGGTAACGGCCGAGCAGCGGTGGCCCAGTGGTAACGGCCGAGCAGCGGTGGCCCAGTGGTAACGGACGAGCAGCGGTGGCCCATTCGTAACGGCCGAGCAGTCGTGGCACAGTGGTAACGGCCGAGCAGCGGTGGCCCAGTGGTAACGGCCGAGCAGCGGTGGCCCAGTGGTAACGGCCGAGCAGCGGTTGCCCAGTGGTAACGGCCGAGCAGCGGTGGCCCAGTGGTAACGGCCGAGCAGCGGTGGCCCAGTGGTAACGGCCGAGCAGCGGTGGCCCAGTGGTAACGGCCGAGCAGTGGTGGCCAAATAGTAACGGCCGAACAGTGATGGCCCAGTGGTAACGGCCGAGCAATGGTGGCCAAGTTGTAACGGCCTTGACTGACGAGTTGTTGGTCGTGGGTTTAGAACCCAGCCAGACAGACGTTTTTATTTGTGTAAATTATCATCACCACTGCTCTCAAAATGGTGAAAAAAAACATTATGAGGAAACCGTCATGTCCCAGATCTAAACATCTACCAACCCGCACTGGGCCCGCGTGCTGGATTACGGCCCACGCCCCCTTACAGAGAGGTGGCCTGTTTCCCAGCAGTGAGAACATCATAGGCTGAATATGAATACGTCTGGTATTGCAGATGTGCATAGGTGGCAGAGACCACTTACCATCAGGTGGGCCATCTGATTGTTTGCCAGCCAACAACATAAGAAAATAAATAGTCTGTGACGAAAGACTAGGGTGGCACAATAATGAGCTGTCATTTTGTATGCAAATTGAATGTTGCAACTGCTGCTCATATGAGCTCATCATAACTACAATGGGTCATTTGAACGCCCTAGTGTCGGAAGATAAATAGGTACACACGGCTATACATCAAGCTATACATTTCCAGTATAAACTGATCTCGCATTGTACGGAAATCCTATACAATGCGAGATCAGCGTAAAATAGAAATATCTAAATGTAAGATGGAGAATACATATCATATTTTAACCGTAAAATGGAATTGGATAGAATAGGGGAATACCTTTGTTTAGGAGTAGGGAAAAAAGGCCAGGAAAAAAGGTGGTATATGTGTAAATATCGTATTTTCTAACAAGTTAAGCTCATTAAAGCTTAACTATTTCAAAAACCTAATATATCTGAGTTTTCCTATCACGCAAAATGCAAATTTCTGGATATAGAACCAGCTTAATAAAAATTAATCTCGAACCTTTAACGCCCAGACGATATATTTAAAAGAGCCAATCCCTATATCAGAGTTATCGACTTGAATGTGCCCATATGTAGCAGAACCAGTCTGTATCAATATTGAAATGAAACCAACCAATATCACCCATACATTTCACCAGAAGCATTCAATTCCTATTCATTCATTTGTTTTAATTCGTCCGTTTCGTCACGGTGTGACGTCACGATGCCCACGCGCTTTGAATTGGTTGACGGAAGTATGCCCTCGTAGATTTACATTTTATAGGTACAGTAGTGGAAGGTTATCGAAGGTGACCTGTCATTATGGATTAGAAGTGATTTATCGTCGCTGATTTGCTAGCTACGACTGACAGTCTTGAAGTTATTGGTCCGATTGTAGATTTTCGAATCAATAGAGACTTGTCTCCTTCATAATAACTAATATAGATGCTTCGATTTTTATACCACTTTCATATTTGTTAAGCTAGTACTTGTTGACAGTGTAATTTGAGACCATTGTAAAATTCATTTATTTTTAAAAGAGTTGGCGTGGAGTTTCTTGCCGCCTCTTCTCCATAAGAAACGATCAATTGGAACCGTGCACCTAGCTTCAGACGTTTAATAAGTGCCCATGTAGATATATGTAAAATAAAATATGTTGAATTTGATTTTTTAATTTTAATAGGACTTACTTAGTAGGTGTTAGAGGGTACAGATGGTTTCATAGCAATATGCAGATTCCGACACAACCTGGCCTCTCCATTGGGTAGTATAATCAACACCCTAATTGCGTATATACACGATCACCATAATACACGATCAATAACAATCTGAATCATTTTGAAACAGATTGCCAAACCATTGCTTCACAAGTTCCAAAAAAAAATCTGCTCAACAACGTTAATAACGCAATGATTGTTGTTGAACTGTCAAAATGAAACAGATTAGTCTTAATCATTTACGAAAATGTGTTACGTAATTGGATAGCTGGACAATTTGTATGCAGTCTGCTTATCAATTTCTCAAAAGCCTGTTTCCTATAATGAACCAATCCTTTTTGGTATTACTAAAGTTCGTTCCCCATCGGCTCTTTAATCTGCTTTCATCTTTGGCATAAGCTTTAGAATTTTTGTGGACCTGTACCCCAATTACATAGCACACTTTCTTTCCCAATGCGAAGGATTTTGAAAGAAATTCCTATTCCATTGCTTCATTTTTTTTTAAAAATCGTCTATTTGCCAACATATAAACGCAATGAATGTTATCGAATTGTCAAAGTGAAAGGCATTTTGTTCCACTGAGTTTTGTTGTTTGACAAACAATAACCATGATTGGTTGCAGAACTAATCTTATTGTGATCTAGAATAAACACGTTCCTGGAACTTATGGTACTCGAAAACCATTCGAATATCATAATGTTACACAACAATTAATCAACTGATACTGATTGTACTAACACCTGTATACACAATCAATTAGTGGGCAGCAATTAGCTATACATTGATTGTTACAAGCGGTTAGCACTTGCACTTGCTTCATCTGTAGTACGCAATGTACTAACTAATGATTCGCTAATCAATGCTGTTAGCTTGTAGCATATTTAGTTTTCGTCTTGAACTTTCCCTTTTTGGTGTTTCGTGCTAAATTGTTACACTTTTTCCAATTTTCTTGAACATAAAGTGGTAAGATTTTTGAATTTTCCATAAATTCATGTATGAACCACTAAGCTCTTTATACACGGCACGATTTATTTACGGTACGGTGTATAAAACGTGCCGTAGAAAAAACATATCTGTCAAAAAGCTTCCATAGTGATCCATACAACACTGACGACCGTGCCTACACACGGCAAATAAACCGTAGTTTTTCATAGTAAGAAAAACGTGTGTGTATAAAGGGCGTTAATGAAAAGAAAATTGTATTTCTGTGATTACATTGCATTGTATGTACTTACAGCTTTTGTTTTAGGTTCATTATTTTTCTACGACTTTTGAATTTCTTTTTGGCACATATACTAAGTTGGCTATCAGGATTTCCTTCATCCCTAACAGCAGAACCCTCAGACAATATACTTCTGGTCTACCCTCCTCCAGGCAGCCCACTCTTCTACATCAACACCAATAATAATTGGCTAACAAATTATTAACATCCATGGACGTAGATTGGTACCCAGTTTACAAATTATAATGCATCGTGGAACGATCCATTAATATTTTAAGCAGTTGCACTTACCAATAGTTTGATCGATCACTGAACACACGGCGTCACAATATGAAGCTATAAGTATTTCCAGTAGGTATAAGCTGGACCTTGCACTGTAAGACATTCGTTACAATGAGAGGTCAGCTTATACTGGAACTGTAGAGGTTGATATGTCGCCGTGTGTATGACAATAGTCGCTTTTGTATCAAAGTCAAAATCAAATCATTTATTTCAAATAGGCCCGTATAAGGCTCTTTTGAACGTCAAAAATTTACAAAAAAAAATTAATTGATTCTAGTCGCCCCTTCCAAAAGGTAGTTTTCGCAAAAGGTAGTTTTCAAATGTTTTACAATATTTTGTATAAGTACATTAGTTATATAATTATATGTGAGGACGATGCACCTAGAATAAAATTATTATACCACAAAAGGTAAAAAGAATTAAAAATGAAGAAACAACAGATAAATTAATTATGTGATAGATACATGGTGCTCACATAATATTTACAAACATTTTAAAAGTAGACGATTTTCCTAAAATTTTACAATTAATAAGTCAGTGTGCGAGGAATTGGTCACAGAATGTAAAATCAATGTCATATAATAAAAATATACACTTAAATTTGCAACCAGTTTGATTGTGTCTTGATTCTAAATTATCCTATGGAGCAGGACCAGCATGTTTCTAAGCATTCTTATCTTGGATATAATCCTCTAATTTGTAATATGCTTGTTTACAAAGTGTACTTTTAATATGAGTTTTAAAGTTTTATTTCATTTAATTGCAAATCACTATCAGTTTATTGAGAGATTACAATAATGTAATCATGTTGTGATGTCGTGACTTGTGTGATTGTGTCCCGGATATGTCGTGAAAATAGATTTTAAATGAGGAAGGAAAGATTCTAATATCAATATGGGGTAACTTCGCTTAGGTATCAAATTACTAGTCTAGTTTTAAGGCCGGTATCTTTTAGTCGGTAGTAGGTACTAGTAACATAATCAGCGAATAAAGTTCCCACTGCTGGCACAGAGACCTGCCCTATGTTCTATGTTAGGGGGTTTGGTTTCCGCACTTAGTCCGTCAGGTGGACCATTGTGCGTGGGCCATAGCGGCCGTTTGGTGGTTATTCCAACCAGCCCACCTCCCTCCAGAAGCTGATTAGGTCTCCTGGTCTGTTTAGAACGTCTGTGTATGATCTGGGTGACCCGAGGGTTTCTGTTCTAATCTGGGTGACGCCCGTACATTCGAAGAGCACGTGCGCAACGGTCTCCTCAGCCTCCATGCACGCCCTGCACAGAGGACTGTCCGTTATGCCTATTGTGTGGAAGTGCTTGTTTTGCGAACAGTGTCCCGTGATGGTCCCCGTCACCAGGCGCAGGCCGTTCCTGTCCAGGCGTAGCAAACACCTGGTCAGCCTGCTGTCCAAAGATGGCATAGCCTCCTTTGACTGCCTGCAACCTGGTGTCGAGCTGCGACCTGCCCTCTGAGAGACCTGCCCTCTGTGAGAGGAAACGGGCCGTAATCCACCACGCCCAGTGTGGATTGGTGAATGACATAATTATGTCTTCGATTTTTTGGATGTAAGACACGTTCCTCACGACTTAAAAAAACAGATTCAATTTTTCGATGCTATATTTTAGTTTTTCAATAGTTTTATTAATTAATTAGTTATAAGTTGTTATGTGCCCACTTGAAAATATTAAAGAACTACGGTGTTTATAAAGAAACAATAAAAATAAATATAAAAAAACAGATTAATTTCAATAATGTAATTATGTCGTGACTTGCTTCCCGGATATGTCGTGAAAATGAGCTTAACGTGCGGAAGTGGTTGTCGACATTCTAATATCAATTTTGGTGATAGATAATGTTATTTCAAGTTCATGGTTGTAGATCATGTAGAGGGAAAGGAACACCATTGAAAACATGAATATAACATGTTTTGAGTAAGGAATGATATGGAAGAAAAATAAGTGAATGATAACATGATGGGTGACAAGGAAGAATCGAAGAACAAAACGCATTGCGTCAACCCCACCTAACATGGAGCTAGGACAGGAAGATGATGAAGGTGATGATGTAACTCAGGCAGCAAACATACTTATCTATTTGAAAGGAATTGATATTCTAGGACAATGCTTAATAATAAATCATCATCATTTTCATCATTCTCTTACGGGGGTCTCAATGGGTTTGGCTGGTGAAAACTTTAGATAGATGGCGCTAGCATAGCTTTCACCTGTCAGGTTTGTGTTGTATTTTGGATTCCCTTGTAGACTGCGTTTTTTTTTTATAATATTGAAATAACTGTTGTGAAAAAACATTAACTGGACATGGCGGATACGTGAATTAAAAGCTGAATTGTAGAAACGAGGTGCATCTTTACGAGGAAGGAAAGCAGTTCCAAATCATGTCAAATCAAATCAAATGTCAAATCAAATGTCAAATCAATGTCAAATTAAAAGTTCCTTAGAAAATTCTAAAAAAATCTGCCTAGCCTTTTCCCAACTATATTGGGGTCGGCTTTCAGTCTAACTGGATGCAGCTAAATACCAGTATTTTACATGGAGCGACTGCCTATTTGATCTCCACAACCCAGTAACTGAGTAATACAATACCCCTTGGCAAGACTGGTTGTCAAACTTCTGACGACTCGTAACGACTGTCAAAGATCCACGAATGATAGCCGGGACAAACGGCTTGACGTGCTTTCCCAGACACGGAGGAGTCTCGGTATGTATGGTCACCCATCCACAGACCAACCCCGGGAAGCGTAGCTTAACCTGATGGATGGACACATGCGGCTTACTTAGCCACGAGCTCCTCCAAAGAAAATTCTTATACTTTGGTTAAAGCTATGCTAACGCCACTTTGACAGTTGCCAACCCCATTGAAATTAAATTAAATTGTTTATTCTATAAATAGGATATTGGAATAACTTTTAAAGTCATATAAAAAAAAACTAGATGAGTTCGGCGTTTCCTATCTGACTATTTTGGGAAGAAAGACTGAAACAAACTTAGAAGTCACAGTCTCTTTTAAAGTCCAGACAAATCTTGGTCAGATCGTGTGAAGACCGTGTAGATTAGAGTCTTAAATTGTCTTTTGAGGAAAGACCCACACAGATTTGAGTGGACCTGTCCAGTCAGTGCAAGCATTTGTCAGTAAAGAAAGAACATTTGGGTAGGCCGCATACAGTTCTCAAACTGACAGACCATAAATAAAACTTAGTGAGAAAGAGAAAAACGATTTTGGTCGGCCCAACATGTCCCTTTCTTCTATACTTCTCTGTTAGTCGTCATCTCGGTAGTCACCCCCTTTCTAGCCATATCATCTTTCACACAGTCCATCAATAGTTTCGTAATAAATCCTTCTATCGCTTAGTAATAAATGTCTCGATTTAAAACCACATTTTAAACGTAATTAGAGTGAAATCTATGAGATTGAAATTGAAACTCATGACAGCGGTGATAACGGTGAACCTTGAGCCGTCAACCTCGTATCCAACCTTGCTTTCAAGCTAAACTTTATTCTATTTTCTCTATTCATTGTCCCCAAAGACTTGTCAAGTCCCCAACCTGTTCCCCATCCTACCCCAACTGACCTAATTAAAAGCTAATAAACTATTCAAATCCTCTAATTGATACAAACAACACCTATTTTCGTTTCATTAAGCCTCATCATTAGCTTAAATACAAACATATTTATCGTACCGGGAAAACCGGATTTGAGGAATTCTGTATTTTATCTTCATTATTATCCATAACAATATTATAAACGAAAAAGTAACTCTATTTGTCTGCAAGCGCGGATCCACCGTTGTGGGTTCGGTGGACATTCCCACAACCCTAATTGGGTCGATAGGCTGATGCTCAAACACATTGTATGCGAGCATATAAACTTATCAAAGAAGACTGGGCATAAGTGGTCTACGGACTTATAGCAATTTATTATATCGATCGCGAGCGACTCCTAATCCATCGTGACCACAAACTTTTGTGAGGGCTGGATCCGCTCCTGTCTGTCTGTTACCTTTTCACAGCTTAACGGCTGAATGGATTTGGATGAAATTTGGCACACAGTTAATCTATGACCTGGGTTAAGACATAAGATACTTTTGATCTCGTGGTACGTTCCCGTGGGATATTTTCCGACTTCCACGCGGGCGAAGTTGCGGTGAAAAGCTAGTAATTTCATGTACTTAGAAATCCTATTGTTACCGCTCGCGCGTGATCGGCATAGAATTCAATATGTTTTACACTAATTATTAATTCTAGGTGTAAGCTCAGAGCTCATTAGTCAGAACTTACTAATCAATAACTTCCATGAATAACGGTAAATTAGCTACGGCTATTAAGGCAATGTCACAGTATAAATAATTAACAGTATTATATCTTCATAGAAAGTGGCCAAAACGACGCACTTCGCAATCTGAGTGTATATCAGTACGCAACAGTATCGAGTGCGCGGCTGTTATGCACGGACGCGGAAGGTTTATTTACCGAACGGCCGTAGGTAATTATTTCAAGGTGTGCCACAAGGCTCGATATTGGGTCCATTCCTCTTTTAAGTGTACATTAACGATCTGCTCCATTTATTAAAAAATCAACCACAAACGGTGTTATTTGCTGACGATTCCTAAATTTTTAGATGTGCTACAAATTTTGACGACGTAAATAACGCCCAAAACTAATTCACTGCTAATAATTTAGTATAAAATGGAAAAAAAACTAAGTGCATATTTTTTTTTTACCAAATGTCAAAAGTAGTGTTTGTGAGATAGTTTTGAATCAAGAGAAACTGGTCAAGATCAAGAGAATTGGTCGATAAAACTGTTTTCCTGGGGATCACGCTCGACTCAAGGCTATAATGGGGTCCTCATTTAACATCTCTTGCAGGACGGCTAAGTTCAGCAGCATATGCTGTCAGAAAAATCCGTCAATTTATCTGATGTAGATACTTCAGGGCTAGTCGATTTTAGTTACTTTCAAAGTATCATGTCATACGGTATTTTACTGTGGGGACGGGCTGCAGATATCGAGTCTATTTTTATTCTGCAGAAAAGAGCGATCAGAGCCATATATTATCTTCGCAGGCGTGACTCTCTAAGGGTTTGGGGATATTAACATCATACGATACCTTGTCAATACAATATCTATGAAAACATCATGTACAGACGCCAGCACATCATCCTACTACAAACTGTCAAATTTATTTAATAGATTTTCAACTTTATCACTGAAGCATAAGGTTCAAAGTTGATTGGGAAAATTTGACAGTTTCGGGTTGGTTGACCTGCCGTAAAAAAAAATACATCTTTTTAGTAAAAGAGGTGATAGATGTAAGTTATCATTACCTATTAGTTCAACCAGGTTTCAGACTGGCTAAACTGGACTCTTCTTTCATGGGGTACTATTTAAAATGTTACAATAATATTCCTCCCCACATACTTCAACTGAATAAAACGAAATTCAAATCTTGTGTAAAACGCACACTATGCAGGCAGCCATATTGTAAGTTGGGGTTACATCAATGATAAAAATGCTTGGCTCAATACTGGTCCTGCTCCCACCACCACAACTAATTGATTAACATTTGAAAATACTGTTGGAGCTGCTTAAGATTGTAAGACCATATTGGCATTGTATAAACTCAATCTCCTTTGTATTATATAATTGCATAGCACAGATGTGAGTACTATATGTACTAAAGAGCTACTTACTTCATTGACTCGTATGTGCCCTGGCGGCTGTGAGTATGTCATGCTCACTCAGATGTCTCGCTGATGGTGGCGCGTGTGTTGGATCATTTAGCTCCCTTCAAAATGGTTGAGCTGAATGGTGCTGATCCATGCGTCATGTACAGTAACGGGCTCGTCAGTTGGGACTGGTCATCTCCAGGGTTCCATGGCTTATTTTAATTTTTGAATTAGAATTTTTCTTTTTATTACGGACGCTTTTAACTTCCGTGGAGTTTCTTGCCCGTTCTTCTCCATAGGTACCTACTACGCTTTGGAAAGGTAGTCGCCCTTTCTGACTGACCGACTCCTTGACAATTCAAAAGTGCCTGTAAATGGTTTAATTGAAATAAATGCTTTGAGTCTGAAGGTCACTATCGAGATATAGTACTGTTACTTTACTTACGTAAAATTACTCTTTACAAATCACTAAAACCGAACATTTATTAAGTTGTAAACAAAATAATTATTATTTTGGAATACGTAAATAAATAAGTACTACATTATTTACCAAAGACAGACTTGAGTAATAAGATGATGATTGTGGCTAAACCAAAGATGTAAATCGTTTGATTAGCCGGACTGCGTCAAAAGATGGTCACGTTTCTGCTTCGTTGACAATGCTATTTGAATAGTATTGTCTCGTTCACTCATACTCAAAATCGAATCTATCGTTGCATGTGGGATGTGTGAACTCACTCTTCTCAATATCTGTCTATGGACACTTTCGTGCGACTTAAGAACGGTGAGGGAAAATCTATAGATTTAATTATTTGGCCTAACGAGCTATGCCAAAACGAATGCAGGCAATATAAATCTACCTATATTCTAGCTGATACCTAACATTGATTGTACTCTTGATAATTACTTGCCACCTGGTAAATTGACTTTCACCCTGCATAACTAAATAAATGAATTTAAAAAATGCTCAAAATTTCTTGCAGACAACAAAAGAAACAACTAAAAGATGGACTCAGATATGTATTCAAATCATGTGCATTCCCCATGAAAATAAAAATTTAATTACCTACCATTAGCATACATTACTTTTTGCCAAAGTAGATAATTGAAGCAGGTATCATCAGAAACAGCACACTATAACCAGACCAAGTAAACTAAACATAAAATAAAAAAGTGATAGCATCACACACCATTATTCCCTCATCGCTAAATGCACAAAAAACTGAACAATCCTTCATAGTCAGACGGAACCCACGAACCACATCGCCGGTCAGACCCTGTATTCAACCTAAATACCACTTTACTAGGTTAATTTACACATATTAATGAACGCGCTCACAGAACAGAAAGGTACAGAAGTCCGGCTCCACATACAACGAGCGGAAATGCACGTACACATGCTTCACGTACAGCGAGTGCAAGCGCACTCGCGACTGGTATTCATTTGGTATGCACGTACGCGTCTGTGTGCCTGCGCCTGTTCTCGCTCGTCGCATGAAGCCGGCCTTCTGTACTATCTATTCTGTGGCATGGTTGTGGGCGACCATACTCTATCCATCATGTACTTTAAGTGGGTGATATGAACAACCAATTAGGATTTGGTTATTTGAGGTTGCTTAATTTTGCTTGGGATATTGTTTTAACGTTGTGTAAATATTTGTGGACTTAACTAGATTGGTTGATATTGCAGCATCAGCCGTTACTGCGACTTTGATTACAAGGGACTATGAAAAAAAAAATTTTTTTCGTGATAGATAGAGCGAATAGATTTCTTTATTATATATGTAAGTTTAATAGTAATGTAATATACACACAAATCTGTCGGAATAAATTATCTAAATGATGGTGAAAACCACATTAAAATACAACGCGGTCACCTATTTTTATTTTTATAAGTGATTAAAAAGTGTTATACGAGTATATAAGACTGTATATGGAAGTTACACATCTGACAACAAACTGCAGTTTGGCAGAAGGAAAAATAAGTAATTCCAAAAAAAAAAAAAGGCACCCACCCAGACACGAAAAGCGACTAATTAATATTAATAATATGCATATAAGCATATACTCTCAAAACGGTGAAGGAAAACATCGTGAGGAAACAGACATGTCCTAGATCCAAAAACTCGAAGACGTGATATTTACCTACTGGGCCTGCGTGGTGGATTACGGCCCCCTCCCTCTCACAGAAAAGAGGCTTCAGTCCCAGCAGTGGGAACATAGTGGGCTGATTATGCTAGAGAGCAAAATGGACGAAAATTATACATTAAATCATTAAATCATTAAATCATTTATTTCTTTGCAAACATGGGTAAATTTGTACATAGGTGTTGGCATAAAAGTTAGTTCTCCATGTTCTGCCGTCACATGGGCATGCAAATTATAATCAATTACTTAATAATTATGATTCTAAATAACATCTCAAAAAATATCATAATCCCATTTAACAAATTTTACAGATTATATGTCAAATCATTTCAATAAAAATAAATATAAAATGTCATAATATTACATCAAATGTCACTCAATATTAACTATGCCAAAGAATATAATACAAGCATGTCAATTTAAATAGGTAAAAAAATAAGAAGAAAATAATTTATTTCATCAAGAGGTCATAACAACGAATTAATTTTATTATTATTATTTCAAAAGAGCATGTCAAGAACAATAAACTGAAAAAAATAAATAAAAAATCATAAGTAATTTAAAATTGCAACAACATTGATATTTAGGTCCCACTTATTACTTTTTCCGATATGAACTCCGAGATATTATAATATGCTTTACATATGAGAAAGTTTTTTAAATGTCTTCTAAACAAATTAAGATTCAAGATTTTAATTGATTCTGGTATGCGATCATATATAGTTGGTGCCATGCAGAAAACACTTTTATGCATCAGAGCTGTCTTAGACTGTCTTGCACATAACATATTGACGTGTCGTCGACTCCGGCTATTTGAGTCAGATAGCTTGGGAAACAAATTTGGGTTGGTTTTCACAAATACCGCTACCTCAAATATGTACAGACAGGGCAGTGTCAATATTTTATACTGAATAAAATATGGTTTACAGGTGTCTGTGCATTTCAAACTGAACATTGCCCTGATACACTTTTTTTGAGTTTTAAATATTAGTTCCTTGTTTGTCGAGTTCCCCCAAAACATAACGCCATATCTAAGTATTGAACCCGCCACGCCATGGTATGCTGTAACAATAGCGTCCGTTCCTATGACTGGAGCGAGCTTATACAAGGCATACGTCGATTTACTAAGTCGCTTTGCCAATTCTAATGTGTGTGCTTTCCAATCCAACCGTTGGTCTATGGTTAAGCCTAAGAATTTCGAGGTGCTTACTTCGAAATTCTTAGGCTTAACCATAGACCAACGGTTGGATAGATCGAACGTTACAAAATAGATCCTCAAAAATATTAAAAGAAAATGCCGTAAAACTATGCTGAAATGAGTCAAATACTTGGACATTTTTCCATTCTATATCCCTCCAAAGACCAGCCAAAGTTCTAGACCAACTAATAACAAAAATATAAAGCCTTCACAAACACACTATTTACCTTAACAAAATAAACTATTAAAGATAGCAACAGGAAAGCCCGGACTATTAATCCGTAGGGAACAATCGCGGGCTTACCGGTCGCGACTATTAGAACTATATTTTTCTATTAATCCCAGCTATGGGATCGTAACAGCTGAATTATCGTCTGATCCTTTTTTATCTCGAATAGTACTCCTGCACATGGTAGCTGAATTGCTTGGAAACAGTGTGCGTATGGAAGGACCGTTAAAAAGTACCGCGAACGCGAGGACCAATTTTTGGTCACTCTCTTGAGTAGCTCGTGGTTAAGTAATAACAGCCACACGGGTCGACACATCAGGTTAAGCTACGCTTGCCAGGGTTGGTCCGTGGATGGGTGACCATCTTTAGATACCGAGACTCCTTCGTGCCTCGGAAAGGACGTTAAGCCTTTGGTCTCGGCTGTCATTCATGGATCTTTGACAGTTGTTACGGGTCGTCAGAAGCCTGAAAGTCTGACAACCAGTAACCAAGGGGTATCGTATTACCAGTTGCTAGGTTATGGAGGTTAGATAGGCAGTCGCTTCATGTAAAATACTGGTATTCAGCTGTATCCGATTAGACTAGAAGTCAACCCCAACATAGTTGAGAAAAGGCTAGGCAGAGATCGATTTAGTTGAAACTACAGGACAATACAGGCTAGTTAGATCAAATTAGTTGAAACTTTGACATTTCTGAGTGTAGCTCCGCCCACTAACTAATAGGAAATTTGTCAACAGCAACAGACGATGGATGAGATTGATGCAAGCAAACGCAACGAGTCTTCGAAGGGCCATCGACATCAAGAAATTTTGTGAAGAGGTTTATGTCATATCACTTAAGGTCTCTTTAGAAACACAAACTCAAACATTCAATACTCGTGTCACTTTCCAAATTCAAATAAGTTAAGCAACTACCTACTGATAAGTCAGACCTAAACCAGGGGGTCTACTCTCTTAGTCCGTCAACGAAGATACGGGCCCGTCCGAATGTAGTTGATCCGTCAAAACAAGTCTAATTATATTTTTCGGACCGGCAAATACATATCAGGAGTAGGGACAACTGTCAAATCGTGTTGTCATTCATTCTTAGTTCGGGCCCCGAACCACAAAGCACTATATACCCCGAACTAATCATAGGTCCGTAAGTGATACAGAATAGGAAATTCACGTAACATCGGCCGATACTACGGGTTTCTCCAGGTACTAAAACAATATAAAATATATCTCTTCCTGTAAGTTTACAGACAGTCTAATTAAAGAAGTCTTGCTTACGAACACTTCTACAATATACATTGATTAACAAACAATCTCTTAAACAAAAGAGCCTAAATATTTCTTAAATCAACTGCCGAAAACCACTTAATCTTTCAAAGTATCTCTCCCACTGACAAGTTTAATCACGCCTACGGTTTGTGAAAGCGCACACAAACATGAATGGTCGACGGTGCTGTACACCCGGTGAAACAGTTTAGTGTGCAAGTTGACAACGAATATTATGCACCACGTAGAAGATATTTAAAAAAAACATGTGGGTCGCCAGTCGTCAACTGTTTGCATGATGATTCAGTGGATTGCATTTAAACTAATTTAAAGAGCCTTCATGAGCTACGAATATCCTGAGTCTCCGCACCTAGCTAACATATATGAGCTAATCTCATATCATGACTAGAGAAATAGAACCAGCCAAGTCCCAAACATTAAGGTTGCTACTAGGGGTTAGGTACTTTTAGAACTTGTTACTCATTGCATACGTTGCAGTACAATGTCACTAAATCAAACATGTATCCATCCATCTTTACAACAAGCTTTAGTGAGTGATGGCTCTAGACTGGCTTCAGTCCACAACTACTTTACCAACTCAAAATAATATTGTAAATTTTCTCCTTTTGCACACTCACTTGTACAGTCGCCAGCAGGTCAACCTACTCGAAACTGTCAAATATTCCCAATCAACTTTGAACCTTATGCTTTGGTGATAAAGTTGAAAATATATTAAAGAAATTTGACAGATTGTATTAGGTTGATGTGCTGGCGTCTGTACTAAACAAGCAATTTCAACAACCCAGCCACTCAACAGTCATACAATTTCACAAAGTAGGTGTAGTTCAATAACAGCCGGTTTACTATGTAAAAATCTCGACTCAGCTAAGTTTTCAAACTTAGATGAAGTGAGCTTGAAGTGAGCTGTCAATAGTATCCTAGCATCAGGTGGAATTATATGGCATTAAGTCCGCCTTTGTACATTTCTGTGCTTGAAGTATTAAATAAATAAATAAATTATTTATAATTGACTGTGTCATTCCTTAGAGCAACAAGTTATTATTATTATTTTTTCAATTTTGTTTTCATATAATTTTGTTTTTTTTAGTCTATATGTACTCTATATTATAATATCATAAAACTTGAAATATGTAACTGCTGTGCACACCACTGTAAGTGACCAATTCACTCTATATTTTAAGTTTAAATGTTACAGTATCCCGAAAAATGTATTAGTGAATAAGTCGTTGGAGTGCCATAATTAAATAAATAACAGTTCTTTTCAGGTGTTTTTTTCATAGAATTCATCGGTTGGACAGCAATCTCCTTTCCCAACTGTACAAAGTGGTTGCCTTGAGACTACAATAATAGGCCAATCACGCTACACCGCTAACTAGTAAATTCGCAGTGTTATGTGGGATGTGGACGACATTCCTTAGATCTACGCAAATTGTTTCTATTGTTGAATGAGATAGTGTTAGGTGCTTTACATAAATCTGGTTATGTAACGAGCGAAAGGTGTTAATGAAAAGCAGGAAATGCAGATTGACTGCTTGAGTAAACGTTGTAAGCTTGCAACTGAAATATAATATTTCAGTACATCTTCTTACAGACTTGTTAATAAACGCCACTGTTATTATGTATTTTACTAGCTGTGGAAAATTTATTCGATGTAACAATGTATAATAAATGCTATTGTTAAGAAAAATGTACATATTTGTGGAGATTATTGTAAGTGTTTAATTTATGAAAACTAAAATAAATGAAAATATGACTGAATAGATAAACCTATCTAAACAACTCCATAAAAATACTTAAACTGACCTAACTTAGTAAGGTGTTTGCGTACAGCGTATCGTAGGTTTCATTGACACACATACGTCACAAGACCAAAAAAGTAACACATCACTCTCTTTAACAACGACGACTTTCCTTAGCACAGTCAACATAATAACCTATTACGTAAATCAACCTAATTATTCCCGCAAAACAAGCCCAATAACCAACCTACTAAACCAATATTCAGCCTATAGAAAAAGCTATGAGCCGACAACAAAGTTACTATAATGAACAAAGACTCTCCGCGGTCATAGGACATTATGTTCACATACATAAACCATTGTTTTTGCACGCCCCTGTTCTAGCGAACAATGGACCGCCGATAGAGAGGGGCAGCACGGGATGCGGGATGCGGGATCCGGGATTTAAGTGGTCTTGTATTTTCGTGCTTGGATGAGCAAAACTTTTGATTAATTAATTACTGTCTAAATTTATTTTAAAGGTAACCTTTTGGACGTTAAAGAGATTTAATTAATTTTGATAAATACAACCAGATTTTTTTTTAAGTCAAGCTCTGCTTTTGCACGCGTGTGTGGCCGTATGTTATCGTATTTTTATCTCATGAAGCGACTCGCGCTTTACTTGTGGTAACCAAGGGTACAAAAATGCTGTGAATGGGTGTGATTATAATTATGTGAGTACATCTAGAAGACAGTAAGTATCTTCTACATAATTACGTATGCTAATGTACACCCCTTGTAAAAACCAATGACAGTATAAAAATCTACGTGACATACCTAATTATTAGTCAAATAGCTTAGCTTACTAGTAAAAAGTTCAATCTTGGTGCCGAAATCATTTAAGAACAAGAAAATTATTAATCATGATTGTTGCAATACTCGTCTAATGATTAGTGGTATCAAATTAATAATAATGTGTACGCCCACATTGGAACGATGCCCTTGGATGGTGCCTAAGACTACAAACCACTACATCACTGTTTCAAAATGTATCTTCAATTTACTATTCCATTTTGTCAGTGTTACTCAGTTCTAGATAGATTAATAAGGGAAAACATTGCTTCGGCAAACATTATTTCGTTTTTTTTTTTTTCATTATTATTATAAAAAACTTCAATTAATCGGCGGGCATCTCAGTAACCACATGCACACTTGAACTCTGAACTATCAAAATTAAACTTTCTTTTTCCCTCAAATTCCTCGTTTAAACCGCACGAAAATAAACTCAATTTATTCCCATAATCCCGTAAAACATGAAATCCCGCACATAATCCCGGCGTCACCCGACAAGCGTGTCAGCACTATCTCCAATAGGTTCACTATTATAATATTTTTGCGTCCCCAGGGCTGGCGTTGATTGGATGCAGCGCAAGATAAACTTCGCTATGTTTATACTAGTAATGGCGCGTGGCCAGGCTTTAGCTAGCACTTAGGGTTAACAGGTTACGTGCTACTTAGTTATTGTATTAAATCTTTTAAAGGTTGCTTTTTAAGCTGTCGCTTGCTGACGGGGAAAGTGGATCTTTTTTTTACCAATATCTTTGGTGAAAATGTTATTGCGGCTTGGAGGACCAGTTTTTTTTTTAATGTAATTTTAGGCAACGTTTTGATTGAGATCTATTTTGTCTTCATTTTCATGGCATGCCTTCCGCGCATTAAAATGAAATTAAATAGGAAAAAGCCAATTTTCTTTCATACATGAAAGCTAAAGAAAAGCCGTCTGCCGTTTTGGCGTGTTTGTACAAATAAAGCTTCGTGCAGACTAGCGCGACGCGACAGCGCGACGCCATGCCATGCCACACCGGTTATTGTTATACCGTGAAGTTTTTTTAAAAATTGTATTGTTCGAGTCGCGTCGCGCCGTTGCGTCGCGCTGGTCTGTACGAGCCTTAAATTAGTCCTGTTTTTGATGATATTTGGCAGAATGGTAACCGACTATCTAATTACGCAACCCATTTTCGTAAACAATTAAGACAAATTTGATTCATTTTGACAGTTCAACAACACTCATTGCGTTATTTGCGTTGTTGAATAGTTTTTTTTTTCGAACTTATGAAGCAATGGATTATCAATTTGTTTCAAAACGATCCAGATTCCGATTGATCGTGTATTACGCAATTAGGGTACGGGTTACTATATTAGGATATCCTAACTTCTATATGTATATAATATGTGTATATTATTCAATATTATAAATGCGAAAGTGAGTTTGTTTATTTGTTACGCTTTCACGCTAAAACGGCTGAACATATTTGGATTAAAAGTAAGCACATGGGTAGACCATGGCCTGGGTTAGGACAAAGGATACTTTTTGTCCCGATATTCCTACGGGATCGAGAATTATGCGGGTAAAACCGTGGGGCGTAGCTAGATGTAGATATTTTTCATCTTGGTAAATTAGAAACGTTACAAGATACGGTTGGAACCAAGTTAAAGTAGAAGTCCTAAATAATGTTTGTCTTCTGTAGAATAAGATATCATTCAGCAACTCAGTACGTGTAATAAGTAATGTACAGTCGTCGCTAGGAGAGTGCTGTGTACAGTAGAAGTTAATACGTTTACTTGAGATAACAAAGTTTCCTTCATTTTACATTTATACGCCCAAAGACGTAGTAAGGTAAGAAGAGATGAAATATATTAGGTTATATTTGTCATTTTGACTTAAAGTTTTTAAAGGCTACACGTAATTCTAACTATCCTAATCATAAATTAAAAAGGCGAAAGTAAGTTTGTTTGTTACGTTGAACGGATTTGGATGAAATTTGACACATAAAAACTTTTTATCCCGATATTTATTTATTTATTTATTTATTTAATACTTCAAGCACACAAATGTACAGAGGCAGACTTAATGCCATAGGCATTTTCTACCAGTCAACCTTCGGGTGATGCAGAGACAAACAGTGGTAGGTGCAATAGCGAGAAAAGAAGATTTTTACATTTAAATATAAAGATATACATATATACCTATTTAAAACTATAAATATAATAAATACACCTAATTATATATAAATATAAGCACAAATAAAACAAACAATGGGAAAACATTACCGTTGTGATGATACTGCCAGCTTCTTGCGAATATGCTCGCGAACTTTAATTCTAAAAGATAATCGGTTGGTCGCCATCCTGATTTCCTGAGGGAGCGCATTCCACAGAGAGATGGACTGAATGAAGAAGGAAGAGTGAATGAAGTCTGTGCGGTGAGTGGGACATTGAAGAAGACGATTGTGAGATGAACGTAGATTTCTATTGTGGTTGGCGCAAATGTACTGAAAGTGGGGGGCCAGATAACTAGGGGAAGAGGGAGAGTTAAGAAATGAAAACAAGGTGGTCAGCGCCCTTTGCTCTCTGCGCTGGCGTATGGGCAACCACCTTAGAAGCGACGAAACATGATCATATTTACGCAGATTGAAAACGAATCGAATGCAGTTATTGAGAAGACGGTCAAGTTTGTTGAGGAGATCTGCATTCAGGTCATAGTAGCATAGGGATCGAGATTTATGCGGATGAAAACGCGAGGTAAAATTTCGAAAATCTTATAATGTGATATTTTTTTATTCTCCTTGAAGCCCTCAAAAAAGAGGTTCTCAATTCGCCAGTTGGTCTATGTTATGTGTTAAAGTGTTTAGGGAAAAATTTTTGTGAGTAGAGTTGTACAAGGATCTTATGCCGCGTGGCCAAAATCGGAACTAACGCCGCCATCTTGTGTTTTCAATACACTTTCGCAAAACAATTTCCCCCTGTCAATGTCATTCAAGTGCCTAAAGATCCTTTTACTTAGCACTTTAATAGTTGATATACCTCAGGGTCACAAAGAAGTTTAGTCATTATCTGATAAAGCATTTTCATGGAATATAAAAGAACAGGGGGCCTACCACCACCTCTTTAAGCAGTATTATTTTAATATTACTTTAGTGTGGGAAAGAGATGAAGCTCTACAGGACGTATTGCTCCATCTCTTTCCCCCACTGAAGTAACAGACAGAAAAATAGGTGACAGAGAGAAAAAAATAAAATAAACTGCAGTAAAAAAAAAACTTATATTATGTACAAATATTATGCTGCCTCTGTCCCCACCTACTCTGTACCAACAAACACGGTATGCATGTATGAACTGCCAGAATAATGGTGTTCATGTTTAAAAGCTTTTGCGGATAATCATGCCGTTAATTATTAGTACAACAGTTATAGTGTAATGAAACTCCATTATAATGTGGTACATGGTTGTAAAATATTGGTGTTTTGCCTCTTACAGGAAGTTACGTAATGGGATGTTGTTTTGATTAAGTTTTTGGCTAATTTAATGTAACATACGTTAGTACTGCCTCGTCGGTCTAGAGTTCGCAAGCGCCACTACTGAGAATGAGATCCTGGGTTTGATTCCCCGGTTGGACAAAGTGTTATTGCGTTTTGACGTGACAACGTCTTATAAATTGGTTTGCCGGGTGACACTTCAAGAAACTGCGTTACGCTCCGCTCACGTTATGCGCTCACAATGAGAGCGAGTGAGAGGCACGCGTCCCTTCCACTCGGGCATGGTTAGCCCGCCTAAGAGCGAGAGAGACAGACATAAAAAGTGAAAGGCACGCAAAGTCGTTGTCACGTAAAACTTTCGCCCGTATACCGACTTTACAGGCAACCAATTTTTTTTTTTCATGCGGAATATCTCAGCAGCAGCCCTGAGTCTGGATTTGTGCCCGGTTAATGTTAATAGGCTCGCCCCTATTACATTGCACTTAAACATAACTGGCGAAATGTTGGTGTAATATTATACCTCTGCCATTCCCTTCGGGGATTACAAGCGTGATGTTATGTTATATGTAAGTAATATTAGCTTGTTAACATTTCAACACATGGCATTTCTTAGGGGTTGTCAATTAATCAGGTGGAGTTTTTTAGCAACATTTAACACCCCTGGTTAAAAAACTGCTAAAAAACTCCACGTGATTAATGTCCCCTGGTGATACGTGGTGAGTTTTTAGGCTAAACCCCTCTCCCCCTACCCAAAGTCACGTGTATTTTTTTGAAGCAAAGTATCTTAAAAAATTACAGAATATTTTATCTTTAAATAGAAAGAAAGAAAGAAAAATATTTTATTTGGGGGGCCGCTTTTCGTTTCAGAAATGCGCGTTAAACGATAAAATAAATACACGTGATATCTCAGTACAGCAATCACGTGATTTATGGACGACTCCTTACAAAGAAAGTCAAGTAAGGTTTGGGGTATTTTGTAAAAATGTCACCGTGAAAACATCGTTCAATAGTGTCTATCAGGTATCAGGTGAAATGATAGCTCACATTATGCTCACTTCGCCTAAGTTCACTCTGAGAGTCTTACAGAATAGACCGGTAGGTTTTTCAAAGAGGTTTCCCTTGACGTAAATCAGTGGTTTTTAGTTTTACAATAAAATACTGATATTGCGACAAAGAGCAGAGGTGGCCCAGTGGTATCGACCCTGACTAACGTGTTGTAGGTCGTAAGTTCGAACCCAGGCAGGCATTTTACTTTGTGTTTTTAATTTCATCACCAGGCTCTCAAAACGGTAAAGGAAAACATCTTGAGGAAACCGGCATGTCCTAGAACCAAAAATTCGAAGATAGGTGACATCAACCTGCACTGGGACCGCGTGGTGGATTATGGCCCACTCCCGGTTATAGATAGGAGGCTTCTGTCCCAGCAGTGGGAACAATAGGCTGATTATACTATTGCGACAAAATCAAGTCACATTACCACAGCCTGCTATAAACTCATTCAAAGTACTCACAATGAACCAAATTGACGACACGGTTGACGCAGTGGTTAAGCGATTGACTGCTGCGCTGCGTGTCGCGGGTTCGATCCCGCACGGAACAAATATTTGTATGACCTACAAGTAGTTGTTCCGGGTCTGGCTGTTTGTGTATGTGAGTATAAATGTTTGTAAACGCACCTACGATACAGGAGAAATTCCTAGTGTGGGGCAACGTTTAAAAAAAAATAAAAAAATATTGAAACACTACTTTATTTCACAAATCGAAAGGCAGTTTCAAATCAATCTTCATTTTACAACAAAGACCTAATCACCTGAACGATATTCAATACCAACAGTGTCAAACCATCAGCAACAATAAACACTCCCGAACCAACTTCACAAACTCCCATTGACAAAGTACCTAAAGTATACATGCATGTACACAGTAACCATGAACTGTATACAATTATGTATAAACTGACAAACTTGGTCGAAGCTAACTAAACTCCGAATAACTTGGACTTTGATATATTATGAAGATTGTTCGCCCGTGAACGAGAAGTTAAGGTCGAGACAACATAAGTGAAGTGTGGTAGTTAAACGATAGTAACTAGGTTATGGTCCCTTTGTGTATATTCATCTTCTCGTTGGTCTAGTGGCCGCAAGCGCTATTGCTGAGCATGAGGTCCTAGGTTTGATTCCCAGGTCGGGCAGTGTTATTGGGTTTTTTCACCTGGAATTTCTCAATAGCAGCCCGTAGTCTGGATTTGGGCCCGGTTGTTGGCACTGGGCTCGCCCCTTATTACATGAGACCTAAGCACAACTGGCGAAATCTGAGTGTATTATAGTTATACCTCTGCTTATAACATCTGGGAACAGGCGTGATTTTAATGTAAAAAAAAATTGTAGGCTTTGAAAAAGAATTTATGTTCCATGGTATGTTAAAGAAAAAGTCTTCCTAATCTCCCCGATTGTTTCAGGATGGCAGGCAGTATTATTTTTCCTGAAAAACATTAAAACATAGCTGATACATTAAACAGTTTAAAGGCAAGATTTAACCAGTTGGGAAGCTTTAAATATTTTATTTCAAAACCTGGGCCTTTGGAACGAAAATTAAAAAGTAATTTCTACACAACAGTCTGTCAAACAATCTGTACCCTAATTGCGTAATACACAAGCAAATTGCTAATCCGTTGCTTAATAAGTTCGAAAAAAAACTGCTCAACAACGTAAATAACGCAATGAATGTTGTTCAGCTGTCAAAATGAAACAAATTTGTCGTAATCGTTTACGAAAATGTGTTGCGTAATTAGATAGCAGTTTAATCTATTTACAAACTTAGTTCTAACACTGTTAAAATGCAGAAAATATAAAATTATTTTCTTACAACTTTTCATTCACATACCTGTTTTTTACCTATTCGGTAAAAGAAGTCTGAATGTAACAGAATCTCTCGAGACCACTTACAAAATAAACCTGTTATATTTAAATATTGGATGTACGTAGGTTGTGACAGGTTGCCGTCGCCTACGATATTACAATAACCTAATTATCTTAGTTTACACCTACGAACTCCGCGGGATGGGAAGCAGATGTTACTATAAGCCTACGTTCGCACGGACGTAATAAAATCGCGGCGATTTTTTTTCCATGCACTGGATTTTCAACGCTCTGCTTAGCGCCAGGAGTTGAAAATCCAACAGTGTGTTTTTTCATCGCGCTGGGATGAGAGTGCGTACCAACGCGTTGGATTCTCAACGCTCGGCCTAACACCGAGAGTTGAAAATCCAGTGCGCGATAAAATCCCGCCGTGATATTTCTTCGTCCGTGCGAACGTGGGCTAAGAGTTACCCACAGGTAAATCCTGTTCCTATTACTTACTGATTGTTGTAGGTTAAAAGGAATATTCTCCGCGGATAGCGGGATCTTCGCTGCTTGACATACGAGCTTCATCTTTAAGAAGCGTTTTCATGGATAATTGTGATGTATTTTCAAAGGACCAATTTATTATTACGCGTACCAAAAGACCACAAAAAAATGACGATTAACATAAAAACGATTTGTTTTTTATAGGAACCGGACGCACTCCAATCATGGTGGAAAGGTTAGACAAATATGTGATCCACCCACAGCTTTCTTACAATACCTACAACACAAGTTTTCCACGATAATTATGTGGTTTCGACGACATACCTACACATCTTATATTTACCGGAACTACTAAATTATAATATTATAGATACTATGAATTTTTCGATAATGGACGATAGAGTTGTATAATTCTGATACCGATTTATACAGGTTTGTCCCAATTTAAGGTACCATTCCGTAGGCGACCGCAAGCGGCAACTTCAGGCGACGTGTCGACTGGTTTCTATGTATTTCTATGAAAACGACCGACGCCTTGTCGCGGCGATGTGTCGCCTGCTGCTGGCGCCTGTAGTCGGCTACGGAATTGTACCTTTAGAGAATTTAATTTGACAATACTCAATAAATTTATTGCATTCCTCAATTTGAACTTAGGTGGTAGGTTTTACAAAGACATGATCATTGTGGACCCTGTTAGGCACAGCAAAGTAGGAGAGAGGAAGAGGGCTTTAATTTAATTAAATAGGTAGGTATACTATACAGGGTGGCAGGGACATCGACGCGAAAACTATTAACATGTATTCAGTACATGATTCTGAACCCCCTTACGGTGAAATTTTTCGTCAGTTATTAAAAAAATAACTACTGTTTCATAGAAAAGTGCAATACCTATGCTTACAGGGTTGCAGGGTTTACTAATATTATAAATGCAAAAGTAAGTTTGTTAGTTTATTTGTTTCATACGCTTTCACGCTAAAACGGCTAATCGGATTTGGATCAAATCTGACAGATTGGGAGCTGGAAAAGGACACAGGCTACTATTTATCCTGAATCGCAGACGAAGTCACGGGCAACAGCTAGTTCTTTTTTTAAACATTTAATTAATTTTATACATCATTCGATTTAATCACTAGACTAAAGAAATCAGCATTCTTTAAAGAATCGTCTGTAAACTTCCCACAGACAAAAAACCAATACAATACTCACAACCACAATATTGTTTTATTAAGTTACCTTTAAAATCAGAATATCTTAGTCTGGGGCACACCATTTCGAAATGTCAAGCGGCGGTCTATTATCTTCACCCACGCTGTGTACGGCAACTAAGAATGGATATCATGTGTGACTAAACCAGTTGCTTGGCGGCTTTTTAACATAAAACATTGTATTTTTCCTTATAATCATGCGATTTACTAAAGTGGCTGACTGTCTCGTTGGTCTCGTGGTCGCAAAGCTACTTACTGAGTGTGAGGCCCAGTTGAGCAGAGTTATTGGGTTTTTCTATACGGAATTTCTCAGTTGCAGCCCGGAGTCTAGATTTGTGCCCGGTTAGTGGCAATAGGCTCGCCCCCTATTACATGGGACTTAAACATAACTGGCGAAATGTGGGTGTACTACAGTAACACCTCTGCCCAACCCTTCGGAGATTGCAGGCATGATGTTACGACATTGTCAATTTTTTCCTTATAATCGTGCGATTTTCTAAAGTGGGTATCGTGATAGGATTTGTATCGAGCGATTTAGGAATCGTCGAAACTCGAAGGATCGCTACGTGTGCGAGCGAACAATTTTGGTATGTTGGTATGTGATTTCGATCACTGGTTTCTTTTGTGCAAATTGTTGGGACTACTGTGTTTGGTAGTGTTTAGAATACTCGTTTGGCTTGCACTTTCGATTGTATTATAAAGTTATCTTGATCTGTGAATCTTTGGCAAAATAGTAGGTTTTGATAAGCAAATTTCGGCTATCAGCACCATTTCCCTCGAGTATTATAATACAAGTATAGGTGCCAAGCAATAGAGGCATATATAATTATACACCTATAAATTACCACGTATGTTCCTGTTTTTTTTTTAGATTAAATCTACTTGGACTTACGTAGAGAATCTTTCCTCTAGCGGTTCAGTGTATAAAGTAACTTTGAATGTTTTTCACTTACATTTTCTTTTGATTTCTTATATTAATTTCATTTCGTTCATTTTATTATATTAATTCAGCTTGGAACTTTGAAATTTTACCCCATGCGTGGTTTTAAATCGCTCCAATATTATTTAGGTACATTAGTGTGATCTAGACAAAAATACTTACTATTCCGTTGAATAATAAATTAGAACGATCATTACGGGTCGTCAGAAGCCCAAAAGTCTGACAACCAGTCTTACCAAGGGGTATCGTATTACCCAGTAACTGGATTGTGGAAGTCAGATAGGTAGTCGCTCCATGTAAAATACTGGTATTCAGCTTGATGGTTAGACTGGAAGCCGACCCAAACATAGTTGAAAAAAGGCTAGGCAGATGATGATGATACAGTGATCTAAGTACACAAAAATACTCACTATTCCATTGTTAAATAACTAACAAATCCAATAGTAATTAACACCACATCTGGCTTAAAGCAAATATTTTATTTACAGAACATTTAATAAATTAACTAATCCCATTTTCACAATTATCGTAGCTTTGGCCGCGAAAATATTAAATTAAATGCTACTATTAATTTTGGCAACACCGCGTTGGAATGAAATGCATACTAACGTATGTATGGTAAATATTTCACACCATTTGCTATTTGAATTATAATTAGTTTTTACTTTATGTGGTGTTAATGTTGATTTATATTAGTTTAAATTGTTGCTGTTTTAATTGCATTCGAAGCAGTATATTCAAAATTCAAAAGTCATTTATTCAAACTAGGCTGAGAATCAGCACTTTTCGAACGTCAAAATTACATAAGACAGTCCCCCAAAACGCCCACCTTTCACCACTTCCTAGTGCTTTAGCTGGGAAGAATAAGTGGCGCAACAAACTCCCCAGCAGCACAGCTGTCTGTTCAGTTAGAAAAAAAAATTCTATATAATAGTATGCAAAATGATTTACATTACGCAACACAAAACATAATTTAAATTATAAAATTAATAGCCATATGACAGCTAGCACACGCCAATATACCAACCAAAAATATCGAGAACTATACTCAAGCAGAAATAAAAATAACTAAACGAAAACAATATCTAAATAAAAGCCTCCAGGCATAAAGGGCGTGCCCGCTTACATATAGCTGTAACTAGAAGTTATAATTGATAAACAAGGACCATCGAGGTAAAATAAAAATTATCGAGGTCGCTAGCTAACCACATACTGCATATCATGGCATAACCATAATCCACCTATAATGTTTCCACTGCCGAGACACAGTCATCCTCTCTTCGAGAGAGTGTGGGCTGTCATCTACCACGCGAGCCCAGTGCGCGTTGGTAAATGTCACATGTCTTCGAGTTTTTGGTTCTAGGACATGCCTGACATTCTATCATGTAGTGACTTCATTTACGCGACTCCGGGGAGAAGGACCAAAAACAACATCAGATAATGTCTCTAGTTACTGTAACCCGTACCCAAGGACAATTTAGTCCTGAACACGGCGATCACCCATTGGATTAAAAAACTTAATTCTTTCATTAAGGTAGATTGGCGGATAAATGTAGAAATTTTCAAATCATATTTATAAAGCTTTCGTTGCATTTAAATCACAATGTGTTTTTCGAACTGTACGTATTTTTTTTGGACGTGTATAAAACTAATTATATCTTAGCACAGTTATACACACTAATCTTTAAACGCAGAAGCCTGCAGCCGCTAATTACATTGCTAATTATTCCCATTCACGAAATCACGAAACCAATCGCACATTTCGCAAATTTTAATATCCATCGTCGCTTTCTTATTCAAAGTTTCGATGAGAACCATAAAATTACCGTCAATGGACAGTAAACCTCACTGCAGGTCGTTAACATTCGCATGAAAACCGCGTTAAGTGTGATTATTTAAATGATAAACAAACAATATGAGCGTTAAGTCGAGACATTCAATTTACTGCTATGGTAAATCGTTTGCGTGGGTAGAAAAATGTTCTGCTATGACGAAAAGGTACCATTCTAGTTCATTCAAGAGACTTAAACAAACAAGGGGTTTTTAAAATCGACAAACAGACAATTCTTATTCGGTTTTCTCCATTTTCCGGGAAGTCCTAATAATGGAAGTACTGATAAAATAATGCTCTGCAAAACATATACCAAGAAAGCGAAACAAACAAAAACATACAAATACCTAGGTAATTACACATAGATAAACTCATGCCAAACAGATAATGAGTCAGTAGCAGCGCCATAATAGCCGGAAACAAATATTTTCTTAACAGTAATGAGTTAGTCATTAGTTCATTACACTCACCTTTCCCCTCTAATGAGCATTCATTGTCAACCAATCGCCCACCGTACGCGCAGGCGCAGGCACAACACTATGCATGACGTAACTTCCTATTACACTTCATTCATAAACTAAATCGATCGAACATCGAACGGTCAAAAGAGGAACCGCACTATCAAAAACAAACGAACTATTTAAAAAATTCTGAACCCACTGTCACTGTTTTCGAAATTCGAAACCGACGTATTTTTTTTTTGTTACTTTTTTAGTTTTTTTAGTAAGCGCGTGTGTGTCAGTCGGTGCGCGCGCGCGTTTGAGCACGCGCCGAAGCCTCTGAGAATCGCCCCCGCGATTTTTGACGCGTGGGCGCAAGAAGCCGGCCCCGAATTTGCGTAATATATTTAAGCAATAAAACAACTCAAATATTACTATATATTCGTCACTAGTTTATCTTATAATTTCAGTTCAAATGGAAACGACCGCCGTCAGCAGGGGACCACATGAAAATGGCAAGGTTTCTTTATAAGCGTATGTTAGAATTTTAAATGAGTATCGAATAATGCATTCGACATAAAAAGCTATCGGCGTCTGCTAACAATATTATGTGAGCCGGTGCGTTGGGAAGCGACTTGTCGAGGAGTACCTTGTATGGAGAAACGGGTTCGTCTGCAGTCCCACACGTTCGACTTTTTGCCGTTCGGTGCAGGAAAGAGGTAGGGACCATCAGCCAGACTAAGTTGACCTCCCTCGTCCCTTAACCAAATACGCAATGTTCGGGGTACAGCTGTAACAAAAGGAGTAGCAAGGATCAACTTTGAATGGACGTTTTCTGCTAAGGATGGAGCATTGTACAGATCGTGTGCTTGCAAGCCACGTCCTGCCTTCAGCTTCATACATTTGTAATGAAATCGTCGAGTCGCTTCGGAGTCCTAATTAGACGTCTCGTATGGTGCCGCGAGAACGTTCAAGTAATGTTTTGGCATTCTAAATAGCTGGCATTTTCACTAAATGAAACGTTTTTGTGTCTGAGATAATAAGCTAAAGAAAACACTTTCAGAAAACCTTGCGGGTGTTAGGACCAGATTATTGCCGAGATAGGTTTCGAAGGACCAAAAGGCGCAACACTAGAATTTATTCTTCTGGAGTCAAAAGTTCCATTCATTCTTTGCAAAGAATATTTGTAAGGCTGACATGCATTGGTCACGTGTTTAAAGCGTCTGTGATCTATGAACCTTAGGCACAGAATGTCTCAATGGAGCTATAAGTGTAAAACGTTTATAGCTTTCGACTGCTTCCGCTTTAGTGCTAACTTTTATGTATTTTACGACAAATGGAGTATATAAAGAGGCTGGACAGCTTTAGCCACCTGTGCCATTATAAAATAGGTACAGACGCCAGCAGGTCGACCTAACCGAAACTGTCTTATTTTCCCAATCAACTTTGAACCTTATGTATTAGTGACAAAGTTGAAAATCTATTAAAGAAATTTGACAGATTGTAGTAGGTTGCTGTGCTGGCGTCTGTACTATAATCATCGAGCGTATGGTCATTACCACCGTTTTATGTAAAGCTTACGTCATTATATTTTCATCCATTTTAGAGCAGCCAGTGTTTAGCAGTGAATGATAACATTTTGACGAAAATGTTTGATTGCAACCGTGAATTACGAGTAATAATCATAACTAATATTATTAATGCGAAAGTGAGTTTCCTTGTTTGTTTGTTGCGCTTTCACGCTAAAACGGCTGAACGGATTTGAATGAAATTTGGCACATGGGTAAACCATAACCTGGGTTAAGACATAGGATACTTCTGATTCCAATATTCCCAGGGGAGCGAGACTTATGCGGGTGAAACCGCGGGGCGCAGCTTGTTGTTGATAATTACACGCGGGTGAATACCCAAATTGTATTTAATTTATTAAAGGAAAGGCATAGCACGTATATATGTTTAAACTTTTGTATGGTAGCAGAATATATTATTACGAATAAGTATGTGCAAAATTATAAACTTAAATTCAATATTTCGCATATCGCAAAGTGTAAAAATGTAATTACTCGTGCAGCATATTACTGTTGTTAGAACTTTTCTTGTAAGGTATAACTAGGCCCTATATTAAATCGAGACCTACGCGGGTGAAACCGCGGGGCGCAGCTTGTATATTATAATAAAGACGTTTATTTTCTCCAACACGTAATGAATGAAAAACTTGTATAATACATAATTATTTTGTACCTGAGCCATTCCGAGAAAAATTGACCCGTGACTAAGCTGGACAAAATGGACAATTTTAAAATGCCACTAATATATTTTCACGACACTAAACGGACGTGACGAACTCTAAAAAACCAGTATTCTTTATTCTTTTAGAGAGAATCATTATTTCATTAAATACGCAGATATCTAAAGTATAATTCGCAAATAAAATAATGTTTTAAGAACTTCCCAGTATGACGTACTAACTGTGACTATAGTGGACTTCTAATTTGACTACTTGTAGTTCGTACGCCTTTCGTCACCGATTACCGCGTCACGGTTGCCCGATGGGCAAAAAGAAATGGCTGATCTACCATAATAACGTTGCCATGAAAATAAAATAACTTGTTTTGGTAGTTTTGTACTATTGAAAGCAAATAAAACAGTAGTGACTAAAGTGGAATGTCCACCTTGGTGCTAATTTGATTATCATTATTTTAAGAATTTTATTGTAATACAATAAGATTTGCTTATAAAATTAATGTTATATATTTTTTAATGTATTCTTTAAAACCTCACAAAAACTCTGAGGTGTCTTAAAAACCATGAGCATCGGTTAGTTAAAGTTAGCGACAGGAGGTGTGACACGCTAAAATTGCCTGTTTTGCTTCTTATTTTTAATTTTTAATAAGATATATCAGCAACAATTGACTCCGTTATACGTTAAATTTTAAAGCTTAAGAACCAAGCAGTACATAAAAAAATGCATTCAATAGAGGATAAGAATGTCTTGTAAATTGTGTGTAAATGTTTGTGACAGTACTTTTTCCTTAGGTTCCATTTTTCTCGGAATGACTCACCTATACAATTTTACAGACTAACTGTATTGATAAGCTATCTAATTACGCAACACATTTTCGTAAACGATTACGACTTCATTCATTCTTCCTTCTTCGTTCAGTCTATCTCTCTATGGAATGCGCTCCCCCAGGAAATCAGGATGGCAACCAACCGATTATCCTTTAAAATTAAAGTTCGCGAGCACATTCGTAAGAAGCTGGCAGTGTTATTACAACGTTAATGTTTTTCCCATTGTTTGTCTTATTTGTTCTAGTATATTCGAGTATTTATGTATATTTATTTGTGCTTATATTTATATATAATTAGGCATATATATTATATTAATAGTTTGTAATAGGTATATGTGTATCTTTAGTATATGAGTTACTTTAAAAATATTCCTCAATTTCTCGTAATTGCACCTACCACTGTTTGTCTCTGCATCACCCAAAGGTTGACTGGTAGAAAATGCCTATGGCATTAAGTCCGCCTCTGTACATTTCTGTGCTTGAAGTATTAAATAAAAAATAATAAATAAATAAATACGATAAATTTGTTTCATTTTGACAGTTCAACAACATTCATTGCGTTATTTACGTTGTTGAGCAGATTCTTTTTTCGAACTTATGAAGCAATGGATTAGGAATCTGTTTCATAACGATTCAGATTCTGATTGATCGTGTATTACGCAATTAAGGTACAGTTCTTTGTAATTGCAAATTGTTGTGTATACCTTGAAATCTTTTAGATTACAAGTGCATTAGGGAACCGAGGGATTACCATCCATACCGTATATTTCAGTAGCATTTCATTTCCGAACAAAATAGATAAAAAAACTTTTACTTTGAGATATACGAGCAGATATCACACAAAAAAAACTAAGCAATAAACTAGGCTAAAACTAATGACCCCTTTAGCCCTTTCTAAACATCAAACAACAAAAGACACAAATAAAGAAAATGTTAAATCAAAATGCCGAAATCACAAAAATGAATGAACCTCTCGATGTGGGAACCATAACACAGTAACCGGAGAACTGTCGTGGGTGAGCAGTTGAGCACTTTCCTACACCCACACCTCTTAATCCGAGGATTACAGGCCGTTATACTGTTTTAACATACTTTATACATGATTGTGTGGTGTCGAAATACCGACTAACCACAAAAGATTTGTCATGTCTGTAGAATCTGCAATAAAAATACCTTTCTCTCTTTCTGTTACGGATTTCTTCCTGAAAAGAGAATTTTGTCTAGATGATGGAGAGGGAAATTCCTCCTTTGTAGTACCTATAACATTTTATTACTTTTAATTTAGACTTATGTTTTGGACCATTTGGTTTCCTGTAGGTACAGACGCCGTCAAGTCAACCTACCCGAAACTGTCAAATTATCCCAATCAACTTTGAACCTTATGGTTTATTGATAAAGTTGAAAATTTATTAAAGAATTCTGACACATTGTAGTAGGTTGAAGTGCTGGCGTCTGTACAATTGAAATATATTGTTATATATTACAATCAAATAAAAGAAAATTTAAAACCCATATATACACTTTGTAAACAAGCATAATTACAAATTAGAGGATTATGTCCAAGATTTCTTAACTTGGATATAATCCTCTAATTTGTATGCTTGGAACGATGCTGGTCCTGTAACATAATTGCGTAATACACGATCAATCGGAATCTGAAACATTTTGAAACAAATTCCTTAGCCATTGCTTCATAAGTTAAAAAAAAAACTGCTCAACAACGTAAATAACGCAATGAATGTTCTTGAACTGTCAAAATGAAACAAATTTATCGTAACTGTTTAGGAAAATGTGTTGCGTAATTAGATAGCTGCTCCATAGGACAATTTAGAAAGTCTAGACATAATCAAACTGGTTGCTAATTTAATTGTATAATTTATTATTTTTTGTAACATTGATTTTACATTCTGTGATTACTTGAACTTACACACTGACTTATTAGTATTACTTATTAAAATGTTAGGAATATCATATAGTTTTACAATGTCTGTAAATATGTGAGCAGCATGTATCTATTACATAATTAATTAATCTGTCATTGTTTATTTTTTTATTCCATTTACCTATTTTGGTATTACATATAATTAATGTATACAAAATATGTGAAGGCCGGAGGAAACCGCTGTATGCGGGAGGCACAGAATCGATCGAAGTGGCGGTGCTTGTCCAGCAGTGGACATCTTTCGGCTGAAATGATGATGTAAAATATTGTGAAAATGACTTTTATGTGCCTAATTGAAATAAATTATTTGACTTTGACTTTATTAGTACTTCCTTAAAAGAGGTAAAGTGAAGTATCTTGCGAAGTGTCAAGTGATTTTATACCTTATGCACCAAATATCAACTGTCACATTGACCTGCCCAGCAAAAAGATTATGGAAGAGTATCTGCTACACACTGCAACTCCTGTAAGGTGGGAACTTCAATGATGGCTTAGCAGAAGAAGGACCAAACCAACCGAATTCTTCCTAGGTGCTTCAATTTATTTTTTAAATGGCTTGTTTAATCAGCGATCCTTTTACCTAGCGTGGTTTTCTCAGAAATTCGAATCTCATTGGTGAATCCTAACTAATATTATGACTCTAAAACGGCTAAACGGATCTGGATGAAATTTTGCATATAAGTAGACCATGACATGGCCATAGTTAGGACATAGGATACATTTATATTCCCACGGGAACGAGATTTATGCGAGTAAAACCGCAGGGCGCATCTAGTATTACAATATAACAACTTTATGTAGGCTAATAGCTGAAACAACAATTCTACCCAAAACCGAAAGTTCCCACACAGTAACAAAGATATACCAAAATCCACCACAGAATTAATTCAAGCCTTCCCAAATTTAGGTGTACCTCATCAATATTACCATAATTAAATTATTCAAGGTATCCACTTATACCTACACACCTTTTAAGCAGCTAAAAAGATAGATACCCACATTACTGTGCTGTGGATAAAATCAATAGATTTGTAAATGTCGTAGGTCACAGCTATACACGACATATCAAGGTATAAATTTCTAGTATAAGCTGGCCTCTCATTGTCCAGAAATGCAATACAGTGAGGGGTCAACTTATATTGGAAATATATATGGTCTGTTCGAAAAGTATCTGATGAAAATGTATACAAACCCTGTTCAGGTTCAATTCTTAAGCAATCACTCAGTAAGGGGAAAATCTTACACGTTCATCTGTATTTAGGTTTTAACTTAATATACCACCACGTTTTCCAGCAAATATTGGTTGAATAAATTATTATGAAATTGTAGGTTTTTGAAAAATCATCGACGAAAATTGAGTTAGTAAAATTAAACTGAATTAAGTTAAATTAAAAATTTGAATTCAACGTCACTGGTCGTCGTCTTAATTTGTAAGTGGCGCTACAAATTGGCATCCACAGGTACGTTTTCTGATCCATTTGTTTACATTTTCATCAGGTAGTTTTGAAGCAGACTATAGTTTGATATGTCGTCGTGCGTACTGTGGGCGTGTATAAATGCCTTTATAATGTGGAGAATGGAGTATTTAAATCATTTGGTAAGGAACTTTGTATGTGCCAGTTAAAAGTTTATATTAAGTAAAGAATCTTAAGTTTGTCCATATTTAACTGGCTTGCTGGAATCGTGTTGCGAAGTTCGGTGCTAACATAACACATAACATCACGCCTGAAACCCCTGAAGGGTAAGGCAGAGCCACATTTCGATTAGCGATGTTACAATTAAATTATGACTAAACATAATTTAATTGTAACATGTACAGTCACGAGCTTTAATTTGGGACCCACCTAAGGTTGAATATCGTGTAGCAAACTTTCGCCATTTAGAGCTATTATGTTAACGCTGTCACTGCACAAACAATAAACGTCATAATGTTTACTATCGACAACTTTACGTTTCTAGGGGCTAACGTCAACTGGAGCGAGGGCAAACGATCATTACCGATTTCCGAGTAATAATTACTTTTTGGTCCTGTGGTCCCATAAGAAAAAAGAAACAAATAAAAAAGAACAAAATTATATTGTCAATATATGATAGCTAGTCAACTAACCCGCTTATTATTCAAACCTATATTAGTTAAAAAGTTTTGTCTCTTTCTCAAACATAAATATCAAAGTGACGGACCAAAACAACATATTTAAAATAAAATAGGTTTAAAGGCCGTTTATGATTATGGGGGCTTAGAAGATTTCAGCTAAAATATTGATTAATAAAATCTTTAGAAAAACAAAGTTTTTTATTCTTTATAATATTTATTAAGACATTTATGACACAAACCTCAATCTTAACACAATTATATAGAAAGCATGGTTAGCGGTGCACAAAATAAACACTTATCACCGAAGGCTACGACTAAATTAATTTAAATCTCTCCAGTAATTTTTTTATCATAAATATTCAAAACCGCGTATATCCACCTTCATTGTCAATCACAGCCTGGAGCCGGTTACGCATGGATCCAATCAATTTGTCACATATGTCAGTACCCCTTAAACTTTCCCAGACTGTGAGGCAGTGATCCATAAGTGCTTCTCTAGTTCTTTCGTTTCTATTTGACCATTTTTGAACCATTAAGCCCCATAAATTTTCTATAGGATTTAAATCGGCACACTTTGCAGGCCACGGAATACGATTTAAATTTGCTCTATTATTGTCGAACCAAGTTCTAACGATTCTTGCCGTATGAATTGTTGCGTTATCTTGAACAAAGTTTATTGGAGCAACATCTTCTTGTGGATAATATAGTTGCAATGTTGGAAGGACACTCTCGTCTAATAAATCGACATAATCTTGAGCAGTGGCCCTGGGTGGTAAATTTATTAGTTCTCCAATGCCGGCTGAACTAATCCAGCCAGGCATTTTAACTGTAATGCGACCAGACGCGTTGTTAGCTATGACGTGGTCTTCCGTGTATCGCGTCCTGTCAATTCGCCACAAATGTAGTCTGCCCGTTTGGGAAGATTGAAAAGTCTTTTCATCGATGAAAGCCGTCGTCGTCCAATCAAAATTTAGATACTGACGTGCGAAAATAAGTCGAGCAGCTTTATGGGCATCCGTCAACGCAATATTTTTTGCAGGCCGCCTGTGATGCAGTCCCATAGCTTTAAGATGCCTCCTAACTGTTGAAGGGTGGACTTCAAACGCTTCCGCAAAATGCCTCGTTGGCGTAAATCCATTCATCAGGTATTGCCTTTGCATCAAGCGGCTCTGCTCTTGTGTTATAACTTGCGGGTGATGGTTGTTTCGTCGTAAGTCAATAATATTTTCCTCGTTCCCGTGGCGTCGAACCCAGCGGCGAACTGTGTTTCTTGTCACATTTATTCGTCGCGATATCTCGTGAATGCCTACTCCTTGTTCGTGCAAATCAATAATTTGGAGCCTTATTTGGTCACGATTAGCCGCAAGCATTTTATTAATTGGTAAATTATATTTATGAAAATATCACATTAAACTATTTTCTTAAATGACACGACACATGTTCGTAATTAGAAAATCGTAATGATAGCTTTTTGCAACGAGGTTATCATTTCATAGGTCGATTAGATAAGACATTTTATGTCTTAACTTGACATTCAACATTTCAACCTTAAAGCAAAGTTTCAAAGTTTCGACCTTATTGCATTATGATTGTTCTAACAACATTTAACGGAAATGGGTCCCAAATTAAAGCTCGTGACTGTACTATACTCATGTTTTGGACAAATAAATGATCTTTATCTTTATCTTCGTCGGTTATGATAAAACCCCATGCAATAGGGGGCGAGCCTATTGCCACAACCGGCACAAATCCAGACTCAGAGCTGCTACTGAGAAATTCCTGATGGAAAACCCAATAACGGACAATAAAATTAAAAATTAAGAGTATGATAAGGGTTACTTGACGAGTGACGTCCTTCTGTCATGGTCATGACTGACATTTTAGGATTTTATCACATATTCTGGGTTGCCTAGTTCGTCTTTTTACCGGACAAAATCAATCAGCCAATTGACCTCATTTCAAGGCAAAATTTGAAATGTCAAAATCAAGTTGGGTTTTATAAATTTTTTATCCATCCCTACGAAAAAAGAATCTGTATTTCAGTTAGTTCACGTCTCAATAATACCTCCCTTTCCAATCTTTGCTTTCAAAACCTTATAATGTTTCTTAACTTTCCCGACGGCTTGAAACGCCCTTCACACTAAACACTAAGCGAAGTGTGTACAAGCAACAAAGTTACTAATGCCTTCAAACTCAAACTCACACTCAAAGCATTTAGGCTCGTGCAAACTCGCGCGATTCTGATCCGTAGAAAAATTTCTATGCGATTTCTAACGCGCGCGACACTACTCAGAATGAGCGACCTGTCGCGCCGCGACACAGAAAATACTCTCTTATGTCGCGTCGGTCACGCCATACAAAATGTTCCTTTGGTGTCGCACTGCCTGTCACGCCCGCGATATCGCGGCGCGCTAGTGTAAAAGGTTTTATAATAATACCAGCCTATTACTGTCCCACTGCAGGGTAAAGGCCTCTTCTCATACAGAGAAGGCACGAGCACTGATCACCAAGCATGCTCAAGACGGGTTAGTGATTTCAGACTTATATTAACTATAAATCCATGTTTCCTCACGATGTTTTCCTTCACCGATGTCAATAATGTCCAAGATACCGACAACCTCATGCATGAGAGGCGATACCTTAACCACTGGGCCATCATGATATTCAAAAGGTGTTGCGTGGTAATAATATCGCAGAATCGCCACGCGACACGTCGCGCGACAAGACGCGCCAAACTGTATGAGCCTTTTATTTCAATTAAACCAGTTACAGACACTTTTGAACTGGTAAGGGGTCGGTCAGTCACAAAGAAGAAGCTAGCTGTCCATTCCAAAGCGTTCCTATACAGAAGAAGGGGCAAGAAACTTTGAGTCGATTGGTCCTACAAAAATTTTCAAATTAATATAAAAAAATGTAGTTCCATTCAAATGTATTAAAATCCGAACTGTTTATGTTAATTATGTCATTATGCACATATTTTCTAAAGATATCTTTCATCGATGATCATATCTGTATGAAATATGCTTATTGGTTTTCATAATGAAGTGCTCGATTTATCTCTACCGAGCGTCAATTCCATAGATATTATTATAGACGTTAAAAATTCATTAAATTTATTGTTGACACCATTTTGGAACACGTTTAAAAATATTTATTTAAAGTCATCCGAATAATGGTCGCCTGTTACCCTAAATACCTATGATGATGAAAACCTTATCAAAATCCGTTTTCGTAGTTTAGAAGAACAGCACAGTCACGCGATTTTGTGTTGAACCTTTTATTTTTATATTAAAATTATTCGCAGTATTTATTTAAGTTTTCCAGCAATCACAACACAACACACACGCAACCACACACACGTGTATGTCACAACATTTTATTTGTTTTTGTATGAGCTATTTTATATTATCAATTTTAATGTATTGGTTTCGTACTCAAACTTTGTCCACTTTTATAATTCTGGTAAAAAACACTTCCTCTCTCCTTAAACATCATCATTTACATATAGTTGCTCTTCTTTCATGATTATTAAATATATAACATTACATCTGTATTCCCCGAAGGGTTGGGCAGAGGTGTACCTATAGTACACCTACATTCGCCAGTTATGTTTAAGTCCCATGTA
Organism: Xanthia icteritia; assembly: GCA_949128155.2. Lineage (NCBI taxonomy): Eukaryota > Metazoa > Arthropoda > Insecta > Lepidoptera > Noctuidae > Xanthia > Xanthia icteritia. Next base: position 9,197,829 of record OX421953.2, read on the forward strand.
ATAGGGGGCGAGCCTGTTGCCGTCAATCGAGCATCAATCTAGATCCAGATCCAGAATCCATCCGGGCTACCAATGAGAAATTCCAGATGGAAAAACCCAATAACACTTTTCCCGACCCGGGAATCGAACCCAAGCCCTGAGCTCAGCAGTAGCGCTTACGACCACTAGACCAACGAGGCATATGTATATTTATTTGACGGCGCATCCGTCAATGTCAGACGTCAGGTTGACTTTTAGCTGTCAAAGTCAGCCTAGCGAAGCGTCAGTGTCGATGGTTGTGAGGGCAGCCATCTTGACACACTGTTGTTCGAGACGGAGCCCGCGCACCACGCTTGTGACGAATCGCTTTGCATCCGAGTGATAGTTTAATCTAGTATTATAATTAAGTTAGTGTCGTATTGCTTACCCTGTACATTGTTCATTTGGCTGTGTATTTCGATTATTAAACCCTGTGCTGATTAGACAACTGTGATTGTAACAAGGACTTGTGATTTTTCTGCTCACGCCCACCTGCTTACCTACCTACCCACATACATCACACAAGACGAGTTCTGATGAAGGCCCTCCTGCCCCTTCATATTCGTGTATTTATGTATATTTATTTGTACTTATATTTATATATAATTAGGCATATATATTATATTAGTAGTTTGTAATAGGTATATGTGTATCTTTATAGTTACTTTAAAAAAATATTCCTCAATTTCTCGTAATTGCACCTACCACTGTTTATATCTGCATTGACTGGTAGAAAATGCCTATGGCATTAAGTCCGCCTCTGTACATTTCTGTGCTTGAAGTATTAAACAATAAATAAATAATAATAATATATTCTTTATGTATGTATTTATTGTATATGTACATCAAATAAATGGTACACCTGCAGTATTGTCACTCCTCTTCCGTTAGTCGATCCGTTTGGATGCAAATGATTGTTTAGCGATAAGACCGCCCATTGTGTCACCTTATGTAACATTTCTACATTACTGTCTGTATTTTTAATGGTGTAGATAATAATATAATAGAAGTAGAATAGTATAATAAAATACAACATATATATTACGGTAGGTATATTTTACTATATATGTATCTAATAAAATACTATTGTTTTTGCCACCGACTTCCGAAATTCAAGTTATTTTTCTCTTTTAAGTGTTTTTTTTGGAAGTCGGTTGTTTTTTTTTGTAAAAAAGTTTTTATTTTTCAGTTTTTAGTTGTGTTTATACCTACCCCGCACAAATTCGTATACCAGTCGAATAATGGAAACAACAAAAGATTTTTCAAAAATTAACGAATCATTCCAAGCGCCCCGCTGGTGGGGCAAATAGGAATGCCTAAAAATTTTCAGTGGAATATGCCCCACTAGTTCGACTTGGTGGGGCAGATTGCACTAGTCTAAAATATTTATGGATTCTGCCCCACTAGGGTTGGCACCTTAGAAATGTGTAGGTAGGTATGCTCGTATTTTATATTTGTTTGGAAAAGAAAGAAATGTATAGTTAAGTAAAATATATATTTTTTGGTAATTTAATATGTTATGATGGCCCAGAGGTTAAGGCCTCGCCTCTCATGCATGACGTTGTGGGTTCTAATGTGACTTTTTCAATTCATATGAACTTTCTGAGTTTATCTTGGACATTATTGACATCAGTGAAGGAAAATATCGTGAGGAAACATGGACTTATAGTTAATATTAGTCTGAAATCACCAACCCGTTTTGAGCAAGCGTGATGATCAGTGCTCGTTCCTTCTCTGTATGAGACGAGGCCTTTGCTCTGCAGTGGGACAGTAATAGGCTGGTATTATTATTTTATTATTAATTTTTATTTACTAGTTGTTTCTGGAAGGAATCGGGTTGTAAATCATACGTTAATTACACGATTTTTTACTATAAAATAAAATCAAAGTAAATACAAGTCCTAGTTACATTTAACTTACATATAAATTTCTTTCTTTTCCAATCAAATATTATTTATTATTATTATTATTATTTATTTATTTATACCACATTATGTAAATACGAGCATACCTACTTACACAAATTCTAAGGTGCCAACCCTTGTGGGGAAGAATCCATGCCATGGGGCAGAATGCATTTGCCCCACCAGTGGGGCGACTTGATGGGGCAAAGTGGAATGATTGAAATTTTTGTGTGTGAAAAGGGGGGATACGGTTTGTATGAAAGATATTATTCATTTGGTTTAGAAAACGTGGTATAAACTTATCTAAGTAATAATAAAGATGGAATCATACATTTTTCAAAACTGGCTTGAAAGTGTAGAAAGGGGGTTACAAAATTTTTTGCATCTCAATGACATCTATTGGCCCAAAATGGTACACATTTCGGAATACATTTTTCTACATTCAATTTAACAGAAATAACATTTTTGAAATTTAATTAGGTACAGTCCTATTAAAATTGTAAATATAATATTATAATGATGTAACATTTAGTTTTTGTTTCATTGCAATCGTCTCACTCAAAAACTTGTTATACAATAAAAAGATATGCTAATTTAAAGTTTTCAAAGTGAGACCCATACCACCAACAAGCACTACGTTCCAGGCGGCAAGGGGTAACGGAGATGTGGAGCGTATGCTGCCTCTAATATTAAGCTGGGCGGTCACAGTCCATAAATTACAGGCTACCATCCCCGAAAGAGCTGTGATCGACTTTGGAAAAAAAAACTTTGCAAAAGAGCAAATATACGTCGCGCTTAGTCGTGTCAGAAGTTTGGAAGGCATAGTTTTATCAGAGTTGGACGCCAACAAATTATTAAAGCGACCACACGGCCGCAGATCATTGACGGAAATAACGAGGCTACAAAATCTGTCTTCTGACGATCAAGGCCACACATAACATACGACTCAAGTAGCGCAATTTGATGCCGGGATATTACCATTAAAATCATTTATAGCCAGAGTACATCTCATGGCAATTCGAATAAGCCCAAACACGGCTAGGATACATTGTTTTATGACGGAGTTCCGGTGCCGTCCTTCCGGCTTCATCTTCAGATCAGTTCGATGGTCATCAGAATTATTTATTTAAACGTGCTTCATTGTCGCTTAACTATCTTAATCGAGATATCTTATCGCCACCCGTGAAATACTTATCATTGAGTAGTTCCGGTGGCCATCTGTCTTCTTTATCAGTTCCATTTCACCAAATGATACTTTCTGAATGCAAATGCTTAATTTGTTGCTGAAAATACCTAAATCGCTATGTGTGTGCCTATAATATTTGAGGAGTTCCCTCAATTCGTCATGGATTCCATCATCAGAACTGTTTTTTTTTTTTAATGGGACCAATCTGGACGTATATCATTTCAAATCAGAAAATAATTTTCCAAATCGGTTCATAAATGGCGCCACCCGTGAAATACCTATCATTGAGGAATTACGGTGGCATTCTGTGGTCTTCTTCATCAGTTCCACTTCACTAAATGATACTTTCTGAATGAAAATGCTTAATTTGTTGCTGAAAATACCTAAATCGCTATGTATGTGCCTATAATATTTGAGGAGTTCCCTCAATTCGTCATGGATTCCATCATCAGAACTGATTATTTTTTTTATTGGGACCAATCTGGCCGTATATCCTTTCAAATCACAAAATAATTTTCCAAATCGGTTCATAAATGGCGCCACCCGTGGAATACCTATCATTGAGGAATTCCGATGGCAATCTGTGGTCTTCTTCATCAGTTCCACTTCACTAAATGATAGTTTCTGAATGCAAATGCTTAACTTGTAGCTGAAAATACCTAAATCGCTATGTGTGTGCCTATAATATTTGAAGAGTTCCCTCAATTCCTCATGGATTCCATCATCAGAACTAAATTTTGATAAAAATGGGACCAATCGGAAAGTGTATCCTTTCAAATAAAAAAATAATTTTCAAAATCGGTTCATAAATGACGGAGATATGAGGTAACATACATTAAAAAAAAAAAAAAAAAAAAAAAAAAAAAAAATACAACCGAATTGATAACCTCCTCCTTTTTGGGAAGTCGGTTAATAATAGAGTATTCTATTCTAAATCTAGTTTGGTCCTAAGAGGTTAGAGTAAAATTGATTCAAGAACAGCAGTTTTTGAACGTGGCAAATCTTTGAATCTCTTCAACAGAAGAGGTTTATACACAGTGGTATACTCACCTTTTGGCCAGGAGGGTCATGACCCGGGGCGGAAGACCGCAAGAGGCGGCGCAAGCCGCCCCTCGACTCGAATCCTGTCTTATTTATTGTCTTGATATAAGGACTACTTATCTTCTAGACTGCCGCCTCGTATTTTCTGGATACAAAGACGATTCTCTTCTAGACTGCCGCCCCGTAATGTCTACGTAGGTAAGTGTGTCTGTATGAATGGTCACAAAAATCTAACCTGTCGGAGGCAGGGTGCTAAGATTGGCCGCCATGGCCGAAATTCGATCTGGAGGACTATTAGGAAGATCATGTGTTGAAGTATCACTTTTCTCGCAATACCGAAGAGACGGGACAGGCCGATAAAACGTGATAAAATCTAGTCTAGAATGATTACATAATCCTCCTTAGTCATTCATTAGATACGTTATAACCTAGACTTGAACGGGTCAGGGTTAGTGCATTCTTAGATAAGCTTACAGCTCTACGCTACTGCGAACTCTAATTGAAACTACTTTTGATATCAATCCCTTGTGATTATACAAATGTTACACAAACATGCATGGTAGTGGTGTGGCGGCATCTACAACCCCACATGCGAACTACACATCAAAGACCTGACGTCACACAAATCCTGCATCGCGCAAGCAGAATTTACCGCGCGATCAACATATATATAACTTTGTTGCCCACCAGACGACACCCGTCTGGTCGGAAGATCCTGCCTTTTCTATGGAGGATGAGTGAACCTTACACCCTGCTCCTCATACCTCTATACTGGTGACCGCGAGTATGAACGTCAGCGCAGCATCAGCGTGACGTCATCCTCATCACTACCGCAAGCTTTCGTGAGGCGAGTCGCACAGCCAGCCAGCACCTAGGCTTCAACGGATATCCTGACCATCAGCATGCAGCGGGGCGCATTCCTGGTCATCGCCCACAACCTCATTAAGCAACCTTGGCACAGCACACTTCACTTTCTGCCGATCCACAAGCCCTTCCATCCTCTCCTGATCGACGACAGCAGTCAGCCACAACCCGGCGCTGTACCACATCCGACTCACTATGTCATAACGCAGCGCCACCCCGAAGCACTGGGGAATCACCGGAGACAGTTCCGACTTACCGCGAACTATGCGTCTCCCGATTCCGACTCACTGGATCCTCATCTGGCACTGTGAAGCCTCGCAAGATGCAAGACCCAGCCCATTATCGACTTCCGGTCTCTAGAGAGTAGCCATTTAAAACGCCCCATGCGAACTATGCATGACCTGACGCCACACATATCCTGCATCGCGCAAGCGGAGTTTACCGCGCGACGAGTATTTATACGTCGCCCCGACATTCGGGCAGTTGCCCACCAGACACGACACCCGTGTCTAATGGGCAGAGGACCCTCCCGGACCCTCCCGTGGTCGGAGCATCCTCGATTTTTTATAGAGGATGAGTGAACTTTACACGGCTGTTCGGCTGTTGACCCTGTTCCTCATAGACCTGTATAGTAGTTTCTTTATTTATGAGTTTTGCAGCAGGAGTTTTTAGGCTTAATATGCAGGGTCAAATAAAATTTGCTGGCGAAACTTCGGGTCAGTGACAGCTTGGCCCGAGTCATCGCAATCCGAATAATAATAATAACAGATACTGCGTCGTCAAAACGCCTAAAAAAGTAGTGTGTACCGTCGAAATGAAAAGAGGTATTTTTAATGTATTGATAGAATTTGTTTATTTATTTTTAAGAATAAATGTAATAAATATTAATATTTTAAATGAAATTGAATACTATGAACTTGTTCTGCAATAAAGACTGTTTCTATTTATTTAAATACTTTTTCATATAATATGTAAAACTAGAAATCAGAATCGCGAATATTGTAAATGTGTGATGTGCAAGAATGAGATAGAAAACTTTTCTATTGTCATTAGATCCGATGTGTGTCATTTTCCTAGCAAAGAAACGCTTGTCTTTTTTAATCCAGACGATTTAAAAAAATAATGAACTTAAGCTACTTATATAGGTATCATAATTGAAATAGGCGTTGTAGATAATTTTGTTTTCCTGCTTTCTATGTAAATAAAAAACTAAAATCTTCGGAAAACAAAATTACATTCGTAATGACTTATTTTAAAATATCTATTTTCTGCCTGGCCTTACAAATCACCATAATCGGGAATAAAATAATTATCAGGTATTGTTATTCGGGTTGAGATGACTCGGGCCGAGCTGTCACTGACCCAAAACTTCACAGATGTGATGTTTATTTGTATGTCTGTCGGGTAAGCTAGTTACTTAATTATAAGTTTAAATATTTTTCTTTTATTTTATCGTCATTCGATATCCAAAGGTACCCAAGACGTCTATGAAGTTTCGTCTACCAATTTAAGTTGATTATAAGATTTCTTTTTAGATTTATTATTGTCCCAATCTTTCTTAGTCCCAAGTGACATATCGCTCTGTAAGCGTTTATTCGAATATCGAGAAAAGAAGATGATTTCTCCAATAATGGTGACAAACACAACATCAAACGTTCCAAAAGTCACGCAAATTGTTCACGTGAGGACTGAATGGAAGGCTCAAACAATACCTATCTATTAACTATAGTATTTGCAGACAGACTCACAATCACATTTATTGACAAAGCTCCGACATCTGGGGCCGTCAGATCACTCCAATTAAGAATCTGCATGCCAACTTAAACTCACCATTCTAACAAGCAATATTAAACTGTATGCTGAAGAAAATAAGGATGGAGGTGACGGTAAAGGAAGTCGGCACAGGATTGCGAGTCTCTTCCCTCATTTTGATGCCAATTTGCAATATGAAAATGTTATCATTTGTCTCTGCTTTGCATAGTTTTGTGATTGCAGAGGCGTCAAATGGACTGTTTCTTGGAATGAGGAATGCGTGAAACTCGATGCTTATATACTTACTAATAATAAAGCTGTTTGCTTATTTTGTTTGTTTGAACGCGCTTATCTCTGGAACTACCAGTCGGGTTTGAAAAAATCTTTTTGCATTTGATAGCCCAATTCTTGAGGCTATAGGTTATTTAACATCACGCTAGGACTTTAGGCGACACAGGAGCAAAAAAAAACAGAACGAAAGCTCAGCGAAATCGAAGTAATAACGCGGGCTGGCAACGCGACGGGGTCGGTCGGGGGAACAAGAAGTCACACCGCAAACGAAGTCGCGGGCAGAAACTAGCAAGAGATATGAAATGGTATGCGTTTCTTGGAGCAAGAATTTTTCAGGTGCAAGGAGAGATGGTTAAAGTTGGAAGACATTTTTTTTGTCTTTTATTTGATGCAGCGTTATTTACTGTGTAAGAAAAGAAAAAGAAAAGGAAGAAAAAGAAAAGGAAGAAAAAGAAAAGAAAGAAAAAGAAAAGAAAGAAAAATTGTTTCATCATTATGTGTCATCTATTCTGTTTTGTTTGCTACCTCTAGGCTTCCTGTATATGACGCCGGAGCCGCACCAGTGCCGCGTAGATTTTATACTCAGTCTAAGATATTCTGAAGCCCTAGTGTGAGTTTCTTTTAACCATCTCGACTTTACGCATCGATCACGTTCGGCGCTCCGATTGGCCCTTCATCCTTCAGGCCCTTCGTGATATTCAGTCGTATACACAAACATGCGGTCCAGCGCCGCCGGTGCGGCTCCGGCGTCATGTACATGAAGCTTTTTCGGGAGTTGCTAATTATTATGAGAGTGACCATATTTTGTAACATTTCACATAGCCTTTGATTATTTATATGTCTAGAAATCGTAGGTCTAGATAGAGTGTCGCGCTGCAAAAGAACTAAAACAAACTAGCCATATTTGTTTTGCTGGTGTGCGTGACAGCTGTCTTACACTCGCGTCATGTCATTGTGCTTTTTGTGTGCGTGCATTTAGCGGCCAACAGTTGGACGCTATTTTTGGCTTGGCTGTCTATCTAGATATATATTTATATCTTTGCACATGGCTTAGTTTGATTACTATCGCCGAAATTTGAAAGCCTGTATCGAAGTGTTTTCTCATTATTTTATAAACTTTTCATGGATTTATTAACAGGAAGTTTAAAAAAGAAAATAAAAAACCTGTGAAAAGCATGTTGTTATTAAAATGCTGCTACTCATCATAATGATTACGTTATTCTATTCAATCTCAAAGTGTATTAGTTCTAAGACGATACCTGAACAGCGTAGGGGTCATCAGTATGTATAGCCATCCTCATAATTGCTTTACCACCCGAAGGTTGAACGGCCCTTGCACGTCATAGAACGACAAAAGGTCTATTTGCTTTAAAGACAAGTGTGACAGTTTTACCTTAGTTAAGTTTCAATTTAATTGAATTATTTGTTAAAAATGGTAAAAAAATTAGGAAGTCGACTATACAAATGTAATGGCGCCGTATCGTGAAATGAAGAATGATTTATTGACGTGTAAAAGTGTTTGTACAAACCTATTTACAGAAAATAAAATCATTTCATTTCATCATTTCACTTCATCATTTCATTTCATAATTTCACTTCATCATTTCATTTCATCATTTCACTTCATCATTTCACTTCATTATTTCACTTCATCATTTCATTTCATCATTTCACTTCATCATTTCACTTCATCAATTCATTTCATCATTTCACTTCATCATTTCAGTTCATCATTTCACTTCATCGTTTCATTTCATCATTTCATTTCATCTTTTCATTTCATCATTTCATTTCATCATTTCATTTCATTTTATGATTTCATTTCATCATTTCATTTCAATGGCCATGCAGATCACGATATGGCCATTTCGATCGGACCACGTTATATACAATTTCAACATGATATGCCATAACGCTTGCAATTCAAACTAGTGAACTAAATAAAAGCTTGTAACACACACAAATAGACTTATAGACAGGATACTCTTTTCATAACTAGAGGCACAGCTGCACACATATCTACAAGAATCTCATTAACCATTAATTAGCTTAATGACGATGATTCCAAGAACATCATTCCATTGTTCCGACAGTAATTATGACAATGTATACTTGACAGAATATACTGTTATTACACACATGGTTATTATCTTTAATTAAAGCCTACCCGAAACACATAGACACTGGTGGGACTGCTAAGGAAGAATTTGATGGTCTCCAGCAAGAATTTCAGCAAGGTGGTAGTGACCATGCACCTTGCTGACTAATTCATATTTTTTACCACAGTATTTATGAGCTATTTGTCATATCGTTTTAATATGAGAGAAGAAACAGCACCCTAATTCCGGTACACAAGATAAATCACTATCTGTTTCATTTTGACAGTTCAACAACATTCATTGCGTTATTTACGTTTATAGAACTTTTGTTAGGGTGTGTTAGCGGTTCTATGGTAGATGAAATTAAATGTTCGTTCAATATTAAACATTGAATTTAATGATGAAGTTACTATAACTAAACACGGCTTATAAACGATAACAAGTGTAGGTGGGATAATTTAAAAACGTAATTTAAATAACGCGAATGACGCAGGACGTGATATGTGTGTCGTATTTGATTGCTGAATTCGAACTGTCTCTGAAGCAGTGTTGCCAACTTCCACGGTCTGGATTACCCAAAAACGTGACTGAAAATCCCCAATTTTGGGGAAAATAAAATCGATATTCCCCAATTTTTTCCCCACAAGTTTTCAGCAAAGAAATAAAAGTACTGTTCATATAAGTCAAATATATTTATTACTTATACTTAAGTATTTAATGATTTTAATCAAGGTATAGGCTCTTCATTGCGCCGTTTTGTTAACATAATATCATTTGACGGATCAAATTTTAGGCTCCATTTTTCTTCTTAATACCTTCTCTAGTGGCCATAAGCGCTACTAAAGTGTCATTGTGCAGGCGATTACGATTATCTGTTTTCAAATTCTTCAGAACGCTAAATATTCTTTCGACAGGTGCGTTTGAGAAAGGCAGAACCAGCAATAGGCTTATTGAGTATTTCAAATTTAAAAACATTTCATAACCTGCACTGTTTTTAAGCCGGAATACCTTAGCCCAGTATGTTTCCGGATCGTCATCATCTTGCAAAACAAGAGCAGAGTAATCTAGCATCGCGTGAGCCCTCCATTCGTCATCTAGTTTTTGAGATGCTGCTACATTTTCAAGTATGGGAAATCGTTGCAACAACGGTTTTAGGGATTTGACTTTAAATTGCTGAGCTTCTGACGGATTCACTATAGATATAAATGAAATACTGTGTCCGAAAAATCAAAACGCTTAGTCAGTTCAATATAAGAGGCTTGGCAGGATTTATAAAAATCTGCGATCGCATAACGCGGAACATTTGTATCTTTTTCAAATTCTCAACACTTTCTGACGCTGTCATGCCTATGTATATATCATATAAACCATTAAAATGCGCTGTGTGTAAATTCAGCCGACAAAATACGACGTGGATCGGAATAATCAATATATGGACTAGCAGCGGCAGTTACTGCATTCCGTGTCTTATCTTTTGGTTCTGGTATTCTTTTCCGTTCAGTCTTACAAACAAAATAGAAAATAAACATGAAATAAAACTTACTAACAAATGATATCAATCGAAAAATACGTATTCCAATCCAAAGCAAGTAAACCAAATACGTTAAAACAATTTTTGCATCTAGTATACTACTGACTACTTAATGAATATTGGTTTTATAACATACCTTGGAATTATCGTCATCCTTATTAACTTACTCTTTTCTTTACATTTTAACAACCAATTGTCCATTGTAGCTTTATATTACATAAACTAAATAAACTAATAAAGTATGTGTGAGCTCGAAATATGAATGAACACAATAACACAATAGTTCTGCAATACTCTGTATAGTTCGTTACAAAGCTAAAGTAAATAACAGGGACTTCCCCGATAAACGATAAAGTTTGATGGACATAAATGTTGCCATAAAATAAACTCAACCTACTTGCCGGACAAGTTGAGTCAAACTCAAACTCAAACTCAAAGCATTTATTTCAATTAAACCATTTACAGGCACTTTTGAATTGTCAAGGGGTCAGTCAGTCAGAAATATGAAGCTAGTTGCCCATTCCAAAGCGTAGGTTCCTATGGAGAAGAACGGGCAAGAAACTCCACGGACACTCTTTTAAATCATGATGTTGTTACAAAATATTGGTTACATCATTCATGTTGAAATTATACATGTGAGACCAATGTAGAAAGACGTGCACGTAAAAAGCGTCCGTTATAAAAAGATAAAAACAATTCAAAAATTAAAATAAGCCGTGGCAGATAAGAGATGACCAGTCCCTACTGACGGCGCCCGTTCACGAACATGACGCATGGATCAGCACCGTTTAGCTCAACCATTTTGAAGGGAACTTAACGATCCAACACACACGCCACCACCAGCGAGACATTTGAGTGAGCATGACATACTCTCAGCCGCCAGGGCACATTCAAGTCAATGAAAGACGTACTCAGTAAATGGTAGCTTCATAGAAGGTACATGGTCACAGTGCTCACACATGTGCTATGCAATTATATAATACTACGAGATTGAAGTTATACAATTCAAAGATAATTTATGCAATCTTCAGCAGCTCCGACAATATTTTCGAATGCTAAAATTAAATTAGTTTATGCGCCCTTGTGGAGCTGGACCAGCGTTGAGCCAAGCATTTTTGTCACCTATATAATAGTAGTAAAACTTGAATCAAATTTAAATAATTTATAAATTATACTTAGGTACTTCTTATACTATTTCTATTACTTCTAAGTTCAGCTCTAGTGTAAATGCCTAAATTCCCCGCATTTTCCCCACATAAACGCTCTCCCCAGAAATTACCCAATCGGACTGAAAATCCCCGCAGTTTGGGGAATTCCCCACAGATTGGCAACGCTGCTCTGAAGTCACAGACCCGATGGGCGACGTCTTGGATGCGCTAAGGTAGCCCGCGAAATTCAAATTTCCTTTCGGTTTTTGCAATTTGCAGGTCAGTGTTAGGTTGTATCTATCTTGATCAAAATATGTTGATTAAAATATGATACCGTAACAAATATGGCTTGACAGAATTATAATCATTAGAATCAGCAATACAACTCCTTAAGTTAGCATAATCCTCAAATGTCATGATTTCATGAAATAATAATTCAATAGGATTATATTAACTTAGAGTTGTATGGATGATTTTTATGATTATAATTCTATTAATAAACATTTGATATGGCCGCAAATCATATTTAGATCAACATACAACCTGAAACTGACCTGCAAATTACAAAAAACGTAAGAAAATTTTAATTTCGCGTGGTACTTTGACGCTTTTGCCTTAAGTACAGACGCCAGCACATCAACCTACTACAAACTGTCAAATTTATTTAATAGAGTTTCAACTTTATCACTAAAGCATAAGGTTCAAAGTTGATTGGGAAAAATTGACGGTTTCGGGTAGGTTGACCTGCTGGTGTCTGTACTTGAGTTCGCAGGTTGTGTGCATGTGTGGGTTACATACCACTACACGTTGTTGCGCGGACAAATTTTTCGAACATATGAAGCAATAGATTAGCAATATCCTTCAAAATTATCCAGATTATGATTGACCTCAATTAGGGTGCAGATCTGCTATCTAATTAAGCAACACATTTTTGTAAACGATTACTACAAATTTGTTTCATTTTGACAGTCTAACAACATTCATTGCGTTATTTACGTTGTTAAGCAGATTTTTTTTTCGAACTTATGAAGCAATGGATTAGCAATTTGTTTCAAAACGATTCAAATTCCGATTGATCGTGTATTACGTAATTAGGGTACTGATAGGTACAGGTAACCTTTGAGAAATTCTACATGTAACGGTGTAGTAGAGGTTACCGCTTAAAACCCATTAGTAAGATAGCTGTAAATACTGGAACTTAGTCTCAAAATAAATTAAATATCACCAAGTCACACCACACTTCCAAAATGTTGTCCATATTGTTTCAATGACCAAACACAAGGCTGCAATGTCCTGACATTCAGCATTTGATTATTGTGTTAGAGATCCAGTGGCTTGCAGACAAAACCATTTCGTAAATATCCGTATTCCCGTAACCAGAACACATTTCACTTTTTCACAACACCAATAACTCGTATATATTATGTCATCTACTCGACGTCCGTATGTCACTGCAGGGATTCAGCAGAATATCAGCGTCAGGTGTATTTGCCTGGCACATGCTGAGCTGGACTCCCATTTGGTGCAAGCTTGAGACGCACACCGCACTTTTTTATGTTCGTTGTCATTCCATAATTTTAAGTGTGTCATAGCCAATAGTGTCATCACAATGTCTTGTTTTCTTCCTTTTTTATTTGTTTTTATATTGGCACCTTGCAGCTATTTCCTAATAGCTAATTAGTAATAATTTAATCGTCATTTTGTATGTTGTGCTGTTTTTTGTGTGCACTAAATAAATGATTTATCTATCTATCTATCTATATCTATCAGAAACCAAGAAGCAGCAATAGAGTTGATGGAAGAGAATTGATGACTAATTACAAGGCTCTCATCATCATGTGCATAGCCTTTTCCCAACTATGTTGGGCTCGACTTCCGGTCTAACCAGATGCAGCTAAATACCAGTATTCATATCAAACAGTAGTATCATGAATAAAATTGTACAAATTCCAATTAATGAAATTGATAAAATAAAATCAGCAGCTGTTCCCATGATTGATGATTCAGTTAATGTGTCGCAATTCGAACAAGTGAATGAAATAATAATCAGTTTTAATACAATTATTATTTGTATGACAAACGTGAAAAGTTCAAGAACCTATGACGTGGTTTCATAGCTTCCTTGAGATAAAGTGTAACATTGAGATGATAAAAATATACTGGTCAATTATTTTTATTATCTCCTAATCTTAGCCTAGCCTTGAACAGCAATATTATCAGTGGTATGTCTCTAGGAAGTGGACATATTTGGCGTGGAAGAAGTGGAACCACATTCACTGGACTCCTAACATAATAATCAAAATTAAATATTTAGGACATGGCAGCCTTTAAAACAATATAGACAACATTTTGGAAGTGTAGTGTGACTTGGTTATATTTCATTTATTTTGAGACTAAGTTCCAGTATTTACAGCTGTTATCCTACTGATGGGTTTTAAGCGGTAACCTCTACTACACCGTTTTGACGGCACGGTTGGCGCAGTGGTAATAAGCGATTGACTGCTGCGCTGCGTGTCGCGGGTTCGATTCTCGCACGGAACAAATATTTGTATGACCTACAATTAGTTGTTCCGGGTCTGGCCGTTTGTGTGTGTGAGTTTATATGTTTGTAAACACACCCACAACACAGGAGAAATTCCTAGAGTGAGGCAACGTTATAAAAAAAAATAAAAAAATTGTATAATTCCTCAAAGGTCACCTCTACCTACCAGATCTGTATTGTGAAGTCAATAGTTAGTTTTAATGATGGTCTGGCAGTTTGAGTACATACTTTATGCGGCCTACCCAAATGTCCTTTCTTTGGTATTGTTTGTCGAATCGTTGAGCTCCTTAAGTTCTGAGTTGAGCTACACAATTACTGACAAATGCTTCCACTGATTGGACAGGTCCACTCAATTCTGTGTGGTTCTTTCCTCAAAAGACCATTTCAGACACTAATCTACATATGGCCTGACCAAGATTATGACTTAAAAAGAGAATTTGACTCCTGAGTTTGTTTCGCTATTTCTTCTCATGGGTAGTCAGTTAGGAAATGTGGACTCCATCTAGCTTATTTTTTTTTATATGACGTGTAAAAGTGACTCTGATATCCTATTTACAGAATAAACAATTGATTTTCCCTACAAAAAGGGCAATAATTGCCATATTTTCTAATTAAATGTTGGCTGATCTATAAGCCACAAAGTTAGAGCGGCATATGCTCAGCATTTTGTGGAACCGGCGGGGCAGTTACGTAACACACTTACCTTGCCTTTCATTTTGACAGTTCAACAACACTCATTGTGTTATTTACGTTGTTGAGCAGGTGGCGGCGTAGCTTGGGTTGGCACCCGGGCAGTTTTCAATTGAGCACCCCCAAAATAAAACAACAAATACTAAACGTGGTTACTTACTCAACTTTAATGTTGAGAACCTTCGTTCACAAGAAGCCATCGAAACACAAACAGTTTAAGAAAATCTTAGACGCAGAGCTAGACTCGGAACAGACTCAAAATAGTCCCATTTTACAATGAATTTCAGAAGCTCCCAAGATAGTCCATTGGACCACTTCTTGGAAAGAAATGCTGGAGGTGTCGCCTCAGTCGTAAAATCTCCAAAATAATGTCCTCTGCAGAACAGTTGTTTGTTAGATTTTAAGCAGAGTTTTAGGCTTAACAACACCAAATATTATGAGAATGGCATCTATTGCCCTGTAAGTCTGTAAAGATAGTCTAGTTCTCCGTAAAATCTGTAAAGACATTCTAACATAGCTCTCTGCCTGGCAATGTTAGTCCAGCGTGTTGTCACCACGCTGCCAGCCCTTGGTGCTTGGCACCCGGAGCGAACCGCCCCACCCTCTTTACGCCTCCACAGTGAGACGAATTTTTGCAAACATAATGAAGCAGAAGCAGTACAATTGGTGAAGGCCACAGGAATCCGCTGGATGCGAGAAGCACAGAACCGGTCGAAGTGGCGGTGCTTGGGGTAGACCTATATCCAGCAATGGACGTCTTTCGGCTGAAATGATGATGATGATGAATATGAAGCAATAGATTCGCAAACTCCTTCAAAATCCTTCAAATTCTAACTGAAAGTGTGTTACGCTGTTGGGGTGCAGGCCATCAATCATGATGATGATACAAGCCACCTGATGAAAAGTGATTACTGGTACCTATATGTTCACCTGCCGATAAAGTTGCAGACAGACCGTACAGATCAAATTGAGAAGCCTTGCATGCCTGTACCCCAACTGCAGAACTTGAAGGATTTTGAAGGAATTTGCACATTTCTCCTGCACCCATATCCCTGAATCTGGGGCACAGTAGGTACTACAACATGGTGCCAGAAATTACCTAAACGAACTCTTTCATAAAGACAAACGCATTAATAATCCCAGTAATGTAATTACGTACTTAGTCCTTGTTTCTGGGCTAATTGTTTTTGTCCTAATGACAGCATGATTACATTGTAATGAGCTTTAAATCTTGCACGGTCTGTCTCACCAACCAGTAGTATTGTATTCATCTTTAAGCACCTAATTAGGTACTTAACAATGAGCACAAAAGATAAATAAGTAACAAAAGAGGACAAAAATCAAACATCATCAAAACATACGGGTCCGAACCACAGTCTAACACCAACCGTTCGGTAACTCGATCCCTTATATCCGCTTACGTCTCCCTCCGACCAGCCGCACGATTTGCATCGTACAATATTCTACAACAATTTGTAATTAATACATCCACAATTCAGTAGCGTCGATAATTTAATCGATAATAATTGTTTGTCCAGAACTCCCGACCCAACACTTTGACCCTTAGATAAGGAATCTTAGTGTCGTGGTCGTGTTATTTGGTGTTCAGAGAGGGAACGAAACGGTCGAACATGGAATGATGTGCAACATGTTTTTGTGTGTGATTTTTCTGTGTTTGTGCGTCACAGGATCTGTTTATGGATCGCCCAGTAAGTACATATGTGTCTATACTATTACCTATTACAATACCTGTATTGTCAATATCGCTAGCTAGCAAGCTTGTGTTGCAAATTCTAAAGAAATCATCTTTGGTATCAAATTCAAATGTATCACAGTAAAATGCGATACATCTGTACATTTTTATTCTATATCGTTCTCTTTACTCCTCGTTTTCATAAAATTGTCAATTCAGATAAACTAAATTGTTTAAAAGTTGCATCATTCATGTCTTTGTCAATAAGTGACAAAGCTTCTTTAATTCATTCCCGTGTTATTCATGTTATACATAATAGAACTTCCATCATTCTACTCGAGGACCTTGACAGAACCAAGGCAATAATCCTGCAATGAACTTTGACATTAGATCATTGCATTGAATGCACTATAGGGCTTGTGGCTAAGTAATAACAGCCGCACGAGTCTATCGATCAGGTTAACCTATGTTTGCCGCAGTTGGTTTTTAGATGGTTGACCATCTTTAGATACCAAGACCTCTCTGTGCCTCGGAAAGCACGTTAAGCCGTTGGCCCCGGCTTTCATCCGTAGATCTTTGACAGTCGTTACGGGTCGTCAGACGCCCGAAAGTCTGACAACCAGTCTTACCAAGGGGTATCGTATTATCCAATATCTAGGTTATGGAGGTCAGATAGGCAGTCACTCCATGTAAAATACTGGTATTCAGCTGCATCCGGTTAGACTGGAAGCTGACTCAACCTAGTTGGGAAAAGGCTAGGCAGATGATAACACTACAGGTACATAAACTATCGTGAATTCTTAACAAATATACGGAACCGTGTAGTCTTTAAAGCTTATCTTAGGAGACTCTTTCATTTATGAGAAGCGTGTTAAGGTATAAGGTAATGTCAAAAGATTGGTAATAAGTAACTCTAAAAGTGGATCACTTTAGCTTTTTTGGACAGATGAATTAACAGAGTTATCCTTATTTTCATTCGTCAATAAGGAAATATGATATGTATGGTATATTTTTACACAAGTTTTATACTGATTAAGGTCCTATAAAGGTAACTAAATGACATCGCTCATTATAACAGCACCGCTCCGCTACGGCAAATAACTTGCCATTCAAGTTAGGATTTAAATTAATAAGTGTTAAAGTCTATTTTACGAAGGCTATACAGAATAGTGGACGGCTTGCCGAAAGCTCACTGCCCGCGAGCCGTCAAAAAAATAGACTTAAATACATTTTAATACATTATGAAATGCAATAATTAATAACGTAACACCGAATATTTAGTGTTAGATGTAAAAAAAATCCAAATGCCTTTTTTACACCTAAATCGGTTACAACATCGAATTCAGTGTTATAATTGCAATTAATTATTAATATTCTAGTTCGCTAGTTAACCACATTTCATATTTCCATATCGTAATATTGCTAAATTAATCAAAATAGTGCAATATTTGACATCTATTTACGACGTTGTTAACCACTTTCAGAATAAACGCTCTTAAACCTCCCTTTTAGTCCGTAATCTTCTCTTATGTAAATCTTCTTCACTGATTCACATTCTCATACAAAATTCATTTACAAACATAAAGTCACGCCTTCTTACCATGGAGGTAGGCAGAAACTACAGAACGCCACCTTCTACGACCCTTACATAGGTACTCCTTTTGCTTCGTTTTTTTATTTTTTTTATTTCGTTCTACAAATTCTTGAGATTTAGATAATAATAACAGATATAAAATTATATAAAATTGTAAGTAGTTAGAAGAACGTCTTTCAGTGTAGCCTTGGCGGTTGCGATTAAAGTCTACGTACCTACTTAAATACCAAGCTGATCAGCTAATGACACAATACATTTTCGTAAACGATTACGAAAAATTTGTTTCATTTTTGACAGTTCAACAACATTCATTGCGTTATTTACGTTGTTGAGCAGAATGTTTTTTTGAACTTATGAAGCAATGGATTAGCAATTTGTTTCAAAACGATTCAAATTCCGATTGATCGTGTATTACGTAATTAGGGTACAACATTGTCTCTATACTATTTTTAACAGACTTCGAAAAGGAGGAGGTTTTCAATTAGATTTTTTTCTTTTCGTATGTTTGTTACGCGATTACTCCGTTAACGTTAAAGTGAAAAATTACTTTAATTTTGGAAGTCGGTGGCACAAAACGAAAATACAGAACCAAAGCCCGACTTCCGAAATTAAAGTTATTTTTCACTTTGACGTGTTTTGTTTTTAAGTCTGTTATTTTTTTATTATTTATCTTTCCAAACCTAGATTAGAACTGCGGGGGGGGTATAACACACTAACAATTGTAGTGCCTGTCATTTTGACAATTCGACGAAATTCATTGCATTATTTACGTTGTCGAGCAGACGATTTTTTCAAACACATGAAGCAATGGATTAGGAACTTCTTTCAAAATTCTTCAGATTGTGAAATAAATTAAGTGTGTTACGCATTTGGGGTGCAGAACTTTGAAATTAATTTATAATGAAACCGCACCCAACCCAATCGACATTTAATTCGATAACTATAAAGTCTACTTAGTTTTTTAATAAAAACTTTTTGAGTTAAGTTAATATTGTAAGTTGTAAATTAGTTGTGCAAATATCAATAAATCTAATATTATTAAACCTTTTTTCAAATCTAATTAAGTAAATGAAACGCAATTCGAGGGTTTGAACTTTGACTAACAATTGACATTCATCAGCCTAAGCTAGGATTTGGGTACCTTTCAATTTTAACGAACCGTATCCATTCTAGACTTCGATATTAGGTACAGACGCCAGCACATCAACGTACTACAATCTGTCAAATAACTTTAATAGATTTCAACTTTATCACTAAAGCATAAGGTTCAAAGTTGATTGGGGAAATTTGACAGTTTCGGGTAGGTTGACCTGCTGGCTGGTTGAAAATATCGTACCTCTACATCATGTAGTTACGTGATCATAGATAACATAGGTATAGACTACCTGATCCAATTTAAAATGCTCTTATTTTTGGACATGGGGTCAAATTCTGGAATAACATTACTCATATTGGCCAGCTATCTAATTACGTAACATATTTTGGTAAACGGTTATGACTAATCCGTTTCATTTTGACAGTTCAACAACATTCATTGCGTTCTTCACGTTGTTGAGCAGATTTTTTTTCGAACTTATGAAGCAATCTGTTTCAAAATGATTCAGATTCTGATTGATCGTGTATTACGTAATTAGGGTACAGTTTATGACTGCCTGATTTCGAAAACCCCTGTAGCGCGTCAACAAATTGAAGAAACATATTATTAGGATTCGAATTCTCATACGTGGTACAATAATTCTCGTACTGCTTCTCGAACGCCTTTCGTCCCGTTACCTGCTTCTCGATCTTGCTCGGTCAGGTGTACTTCGTGATAAAGTATAGTTTCTTCAATTCATCCTCAGCATAGTCTGGATTATGCATTGGTCTCATGTCCAATTCCCTATTCCTAACTAGAGCGTGGCTCAAGATCACCGTTCATCATATCAACGACGCACGGAGCTCACCAGCAGACGTACGGCTTGTACTCGGCTGTCACTCAAGCTCACCAGTACGAAACTCGCCAATAATCAATAAGCTCACCGACACGGGGGTTTTCTCCCATTCTACGAATTTCATCGTCATTACGTCTACGTCGGTCATCGTCATTACGTCTTCGTCGGTCATCATCATTACGTCTACGTCGGTCATCGTCATTACGTCTACGTCGGTCATCGCCATTACGTCTACGTCGGTCATCGTCATTACGTCTACGTCGGTCATCGTCATTACGTCTACGTCGGTCATCGTCATTACGTCTACGTTGGCCATCGTCATTACGTGTACGTCAGTCATCGTCATTAAGTCTACGTCGGAGCCTAGCTTGATATTTTTAGGCTTTGTTGATGATGGCGTCGATGATGTTTTTTTTTTCTTTATACTTTCCGTAGCTACGTGTCCGAACTCATTGCATATGAAACACTTTCTGCCTTGTTTTATTAGGGCGACACATGGTGGAGTTCCCCATTGTTGTAACATCGTGATCATGTTGATTTTTTGACTGATGTCGGCTGCCTGTTTTCACGTTTTTAGGGTTCCGTAGTCAACAAGGCACGGTATCCCTTTCGGACTTTCCTGGTGAGGACGCCGTGGTGCCTCTCTAGCCACTCCTCAAAGAGGGGACTTATCGCCGCAATAGTGGCGTGCCCAACGCTACGACCCTTAGGAGCCGAGCAAAACGACAAAACGTCAGTAAGGACGCAAAGCGAAAACGAAATAAATGCTTGGGCGGGCGATGCAATGCGACGCGGTGCGTCGGGAGCCGAAATTATACGTAGACAAAGTCGCGGGCAGAAGCTAGTATTAATTATAGATAGAGGTCGCGGGCGCCTGTTACCAAATACCGGCCACAATTCCAAGCACTTGCTATTGAGATTTCGCTTTGAAATTGGGATGTATTGTATCACATCAGTCAGTCTGCGTCCATGAGATTAATAACTAAATTGGTCTGTTAGCCGCAGTTCCGTTGGCGCCTGTTACACATTTCAATATTTTAAACGGCAGTCTGTTGGACCGTCCCAGTGTGACTCCCAAATTGGTGTTGAACCACAGATTAATACAGATGGTCGACTCCGCAAAATTATTTAAATAAAAAGCGACTCTTGCGCGACGCAATAAAGTGCAATTTAGGTTGCACAACGCTAATTACCTACAGTTACATTCACCTAGAAGTTGCCTCTATTTGTATCGCATAACTCCTTACGCAAATTGGCCCGACGAGACGTGTCAGCCGCGTACTTGTAACTTCAGGCCGCGCTCTTTGGACACGAATTTGTATCGCACGGAAACGTATGATCGTGGTCGTACGAATTAAGTACGCACACTGAATACGTTTTTCTTCGTTAAATAGGTAGTGTTCCAGTGATATCGCATTGAACGCACGAAAAATACCAACAAAGTCGGATTGTTTTCGGACGTCTTACGACTAACTCGCACTCAGTGTGTGCGCTCCCTTAGTATTTGGAAGGTCGGGATCATTCGTGCGTGTTCGTATGTGTTCGCACGAGTAAAATTGGTACGAAAAAGCGTCCAAAGTAGGTACGCACGGCCTTAGTGTGGGTCCTGATCCTGAGCATAGATATCTGTTATTTATATTACTATCAATGGTCCTGATGAGTGACGGCGCACCGCGCAGGCGGAATGAATCGACATGTTTGAACTTGTCCGGAGTGCGAGCGGGCGCGCACATTTCACAGCGCATTGTGTAAATCCGCTCTGCAATCCGCCATTCGCGATGCGCCGCGCCGTCACTTAGAACGCACACTTACAGCTAAAATGCAGAATGCGCCTTCTGTACTATTCTGTGGTTGAACTGAAGGGGGATATTTACAAGAGCATGGAAATACCAGAATAGAATAGAATAGAATAGGACTTTATTTGCTTGGAATGTAGGTACATAAAAGCCAGCCTTGTTTATCGAAATGTAGGGCTACAAAAAGGGATCGCGGGCTTGCGGAAGGTGAGCAATGGGTAGCTCGCCGCCCGATCGGGTCGACGGCGCGTTGTGTTCCACGCGCGCCTCAAAGAAATGTCAACACAACTGACGGGGTCCGCTAGGACCGATGCCTGCCGGGGTCGCGGAAAAGTCTGAAAGGGATACCGTGGCCCCTGGCAAAATACAGGCAACTGAAGGAACACGGGTGGGTTTTTGACAGTAAGAGTCTGACACGCACTCCCGATTCGCCCAGAGCGGGAGAAGTTATTTGATAATATCCCACCCTAAAAAAAAAGGTATACATAAGGGTTGAATGAATCAATGATAGGCAACTGCAGCTGAGATCAGAATGTTAAAGCAGATATCAGACGCTCCTCTTCTTTATTTTGGTCTTTCGTTCGCCTTGTTTCACTCGAAGTGAAATTTCCGAACATAAAATATATCTAATCTAGCCTGTATCGTAGGGCAAAATTAATCAAAAGTGAAAAATGAATTAATTAGTGAACCAATCCAATGATGTTGGATTTCGGCACCTTTCTTCCGTCGACTTTCTTACTCAAATATTTATGTGCTTCTTTCCTCAAAAAACCATTTCAGACACTAATCTACATGGTCCTCATATGGCCTGACCAAGATTATGTCTGGACTTTAAAAGAGACTTTGATCCCTGAGTCTGTTTCGCTATTTCTTCTCAGGGTTAGTCAGATAGGAAATGTCGACTCCATTTAGATTATTTACGTACATATGTAAATAATTAGGTACTAATCAATATCGCTCTTTCAATAATTATAATCATTTTGTTTTTGTTTGTCAATGCACTATTATTAAAAACCAGATGACCCCGGAACTAAAGTAATAAGTAACTAAAATAGTTTCTTTTTTTTGGCCGTTCCTTTGTGTCTTTAAATTTTTTTCTTTTTTCCTCAACCACCCCAGTACAGCCATTTTCGAGTTTATGCAAGACTAACGCAGAGCAATTGTTTTTTTTTAGGTAGGTAGATATCTATCTCTCTATGGAATGCGCTCACCCAGTAAATCAGGATGGCAACCAACCGATTATCCTTTAAAGTTAAAGTTCGCGAGCACATTCGTAAGAAGCTGGCAGTATCATCACAACGTTAATGTTTTCCCATTGTTTGTCTTATTTGGTCTAGTATATTCGTGTATTTATGTATATTTATTTATTTGTGCTTATATTTATATACATAATTAGGCATATATATTATATTAATAGTTTGTAATAGGTATATGTGTATCTTTATAGTTACTTTAAAAAAATATTCCTCAATTTCTCGTAATTGCACCTACCACTGTTTATCTCTGCATCACCCAAAGGTTGACTGGTAGAAAATGCCTATGGCATTAAGTCCGCCTCTGTACATTTCTGTTCTTGAAGTAATAAATAAATAGAAGATAGATAAATGTGGAATTTCCATCAAGTCAACAAAAACATAGTTTTCATCGTCCGATGTTTTTAATAAAAAGCTCAACAGCCAAAACAACAAAATAGCCCGAAATTCTCAGAAATGTTATCAATATTTTTTTAATTTCCGCCATCAGGCCATACTTATCTGAAACTATTAGTCATTCGATTCCATATTCTGTTGCGTACAATATTGACGATATAACGCTTCACTGACTTCTTCCTTCTATTGGCAAGATTCACAGACCGCACTTCACTTTACTAAACTGTAAGCGATTCATACAGATATTAACCTTATTTTTATGCAACTAATGGTCATATAGATAGTCTAAGGTTCTCTTGGCGCTTGGTGAAAATCGGAAGAAAGGCCGGAATCTTATTTTTTCAATACTATTCACAAAAAATGTTTACCAACATCTATGACCAACAGGGACTCTTTTGACGCTCGAATGACGTTGACGGGGGCGTCCCTTATGAGCAAGCATTTCATATGACTATGAACATTCATCATCATCATCAGTCTACAGCAGTCCACTGCTGGATATAGGCCTCTCGGATTGCACCACATTCAGCTCGATTCTCGGCAACTCTCATCCAGACGCTACCAGCCCATTGCGAAGATTGTTACTCCACCTAGCCTGACGGCGTCCTACCTTACGTTTGCCGCATGGCGGTCTCCAATCTCGCTAATATGACCGGCCCATTGCCACTTCAGCTTGCATATTCTGTGTCGACAACTTTGGTTCTCTGTTGGATCACCTCGTTCCGGATTCAATCTCTCTAAGAGACTCCAAGCATAGCCCGTTCCATAGGTCGCTGAGCGAAGTTGAATTTATGGACCAGCCGAATGAGCACCAAGTTTTACAATAGCTTGTAATTCGTTTGACACGCTTACTTAGCAAAGTAAATCCAAAATGCGCTCTGTGAATATTGTACTACGGCCTAAGATTCAACGGGGAGAAATAAGGATCACTAAAATTTACTATTTATCTACTCCGCTAAATCTGTGCGCATCATCCCTTGATTTATGACGCTACATAAATAACGGGAAAGGACATAGAACACCCTCCCCATACATTTTACGTCAACTTTCGTTGGTAAAGTGTCTATTTATTAAAGTGCCCTAATCTTCTTGAGTCTAGTGTTTTGTTAGGCTTTTGGCAGATTATAGAAGAGGGTCTTGATAAGTACCTAAGTACCTAGCAGTCTACAATCCAGCCGTTGAGAGAATGCGTTCTTGACACCTGTCAGTTTCATAAGAACATGTGTTTTGTGAATTTGATCCTTATTACTACTAGAAATTGTCCAACTGACAGGTGTCTAAAACGCATTCTCGCGACGCCCGCCTGTACCTACCTAACACACTGATTCTGTTAAGTGGTACCTTCTGGAGTTCTGGTACTCTTGACTTGGCCCTTGCTTTGCCACGATATCAATCTATAAATTAGTACCTTCCTAAAAAAAGTGAATAAACCATACGGTTCTTGGCTGCTTACTCATTATTTATCTGAGTTTTAACAAATGATTTTTTTTTAACCGGTCAAGAGCGAGTCGGACTCGCGCATCGAGGGTTCCGTACCATCATATATAAATATTATGGATGTGTTACTTTTTATACAGTCCTTCAAAAGTAGGATAGATGGACAGGCGGACAGGTGGAAGGGCGAACAGGCGGACAGTACTTTACTATAATTAGCTTCATTCGTATAGGAAAATAGTTCCTAATACCTAAATAGTTCTGGCCCAGAAAAAAGTTCAACTGTGCTTCACCCAAAGCAACCTGCAAGTAGGTAGGAAGGAGGACATCAAAAAATTCTATCACATAGAATAATTTCAGATTTTTCTCTATGCAAACTTCGGAGAACGGATGATTTTTTTATATATTTTCGTCATAAGTCGACGAAACCTATAGGGCCTAAAAAGAAAAATGTTTGAGAATGTGCAAATAGCGCTCTTTCATATAATATCCCTCATGCCCTAGTAGCCCCACTTCGGAATTTTAAGACCCAAGTTCAGTCCCTGTTGCAAAAAAAAAAAAATTTTTTTATTTATTTCTTATTTGCAAAATAGTTGGGCAAAAGTCATCTAAAACTATTCCAAATTTCAAGTTGATAGCATTAGTAGTTCTTGAGATATCCAGCTATGACAGACAGATGGACAGACAGAGTCGCGCCATAAGTAATCCTTTTAAGATTTTGGTACGGAACCCTAAAAACAAAGTTATACCTTCGTCGAGCAACGTTCATTTGATTATTATGATGTCGTCTTGGTGGTTTTAGGGTAATCGTGTAGGCTTGCGAAAACAGGAAGATGAACCTGAGAGAGTCTTTCATTCCATTTCAATTGCAATAGAATCGTGCCATGAAGTAAATGATTCTTAATTAATAGGGGCAACTCCGCACAATCAAAACGAATCATTATCGAAGAAATGCTTTAACTTTTATCTACTAGAACACGTGTTTACGTTCATTAATTCTGAATGAGGGTAATTAGGTATATAAATGTATAAATATTGAATGGGCCCGGTTCTCACGATAAGAGACTAACTCGTGACACGATATATATTATATTATGTCTGTAATGAAGGATGGGTTACTTAAATCGCATCCTGTTTGTACCAGGCGGATAATCTGTTGACTGTTTTTAAAATTTTCCCCCAAATAATTAGGTACCTACTTACATACATTAATTGCATCTGAAATTGTATCGAGTGCAATAACTAGGAATTTTAGCTTTTATTGTTCTATTGTAAGTAAACCGAATGTAATAAAACCTTATTCGCGTTCACGTTTCACAAACACGACGAAAAATTCAACGTTTATCCGCGATAACCGCGAACTGCCATTGGCTGCTTTATCGCTCACAGCGCTGACATCAATAATTTGCGTTCCGATTTACGTATCAGGATTGTGACAGCTGAGGGCTGTTTACAATTAGAAACGCTAGTGAACGCGTTCACAGTTCGCTTAATGTCAAAACTTGCATATCTTATTTATTTGTGTGCCGCGCCGATTAGCCGTGCTTTGTCGGTTAAACCACAAATTTCTTCTTCTTTGGTTAGGTGGCGAACGGTAGCCACCCAATTTCGAAAATGCCACATTGGTTTATAGTTATGATGTGACTCAAAACAATAACAGAACAACTGTCATTTTTGACAGCGCTCATGGTGATATTAGTAAGGGTGCATACCGAGTTACGCTGTAATCGATTTGATTTGCCACGTTAGTTTAAAGATTGGATGCGAGTCAAAACAAAACAGCACAACTGTCATTTTTGACAGCACTCACGGTGATATTAGTAAAACGCATGGTCGGCGTAAGCGCAAGATGGCACATGTCATAACGTCATCTATGACGATTTACGGCATATCGTTATCGCGCTCACGCTAATTCGGTAGGAGTGTTAGCATGCTCAAATCGATTACAGCGTAACTCGGAAAGCAGCCTTTCTGTCATCTTGACATTGACACTTGACAGTTCCAGCATATTGTTTGTATACAAACGGCACTTTTGTTTGCAAAATTAAATAATTAACATTTAAAACGCACTATTTCTTCTCCGCAGATTCACTGAAAGATCCATACATTTGTGGACCACCGTCGTGTGCAAGTAAGTTAAGTTTTACATACTTTTTGGAATAGTTTTGAAACTCAAGTATTCTAAAAGGTATCCCAAAATCTTAATGATTCTTAACTTTTTATTACGCTCTTTCTGTTTCCAGAATCGGAAAAGTTTAAGTATCTACTAGACACAATCTACCACTATGAGTACAAAGTCAATGTGGAGACTTACTTCGCTGGATCTAGTAATAATCGTTCCACATTGGATGTCAGAGCTGTGGTATGGATACCCTATTTTTTTAATATAATTTTTAGACCAGTATTGTTTGTTTGAAGTAGTTTAAAGAAACAAGGGAATTATCAATGAAAGGTAAACAAAAGTATTGTGCCACATAAAATAGACATTTTCATTATTGAAGTATTCTAGTCTCATGTACCTACCTATACCGAAATAATGAAAAAAATATTTATGTTTATGCTCATTATGATTGGTACTTTTCCAGTACATGAGAAAGTCCTCTCATTCAACCATAGAAATGGGTTTTGTCGACGAAAGAATAGACAAAATGACAGATTCTGATTGTTTATTTGTAATTTTGTCTATGCTAAGCGTGCTGCTTATACTGGAAATGTATAGCTTGATATGTAACCATGTGTACAAGTTATCTAACATTTATGTTGCTATCATTTTCTATGTTGACTAGGCATGTTTATAATTTACTTACCATCCTTTAAATCTCATAACTTTGTTCTGTTTATAGCCAAAAGTCCAATTTATAACTCCTTGCGAGGGTCTTCTGCAGCTGACAGACGTGACCCTTATAGATCAGGATGAGAACTATCCAGTGGAGAGAGCCGAGAAGTTCATACATGCTGTGTCACAATTTGACCTCAGGTGGGTACTGTTATGATAAATGACCAGTGATCGGAGTAGGTAGATTGATTTTTGGTACTTGTATCATAAATGCACACAGAAAGAATAACATGGATAAGCCATTTTTCCGGAAAGCAATTCCTGTATTTCCGGATTCAATTAAATATTGACCGAAGTAAACGAGTGAGCTACCTGGCATGTCGTCGGCGGGCATACGCATTGTTTTGATAACCGGCATCGCCCATGATCCTTTGTTCTGTTTGGTGGTTGGGTTGTGTCAAATCGTGACTGTGTGCCGTTAAAAAAAAATATGAAGAATATAATATTGCCCATTTTAATACAATTCCTACCTAAGTTCCGGTTTTTTTTTAACAATCAACCAATTCTGGAGGAATGTCCATATTAATATATACGTTTCGGATCAATGACCCCAATTCAATCTACCTACTCCGATCACTGTAAATGACACTGATGATGTTTTGTGTTTTGTAATGTTAATTCATTCACATACTGAGGAGCACTATTTCTACTTCTTTTGATACTTTGAGGAGCTCGCGGCTAAGTAATGACTGCCGCAAGGGTTGATCCATCAGGTTAAGCTACGCTTGCCGGGGTTGGTCTGTGGATGGGTGACCATCTTTACATACCTACCAAGACGGAGAAAGCATGTTAAGCCATTGGTTCCGGCTGTCATTTGTGGATCTTTGACAGTCATTACGGGTCATCAGAAGCCCTAAAGTCTGACAACCAGTCGTACCAAGCGGTATCGTATTACCCAGTTACTGGGTTGTGAAGGTCAGATAGGCAGTCGCTCCATGTAAAATACTGGTATTGAGCTGAAACTGATTAGAAGCAGACTCCAATATAGTTACAAAAAGGCTAGGCAGATTGATACTATTATATAGAATCAAGTTCTTCTAACTGAAGAGGCAGCTAAGCTGCTAGGGAGTTAATTGCGTCACTTCTTCTTTCCAGCTAAAGCACTAGGAACTAGGGACTATTTAATATAATTTTGACACTCAAAAAGTACTGATTCTAAGCCTAGTTTGAATAAATGGCTTTTGATTTTGATTTGTATTACATCATCATCACTAAATTATACAAAATAATAATATATTCTCTGCTGGCACAGGCATTTCCTTTGTTTCTACATACTAATATTCATTCATTCACAGAAATTTAATGTCATCAAATACTATTGAACAATGTTCTCTCCTTATCTATTTGCGACATTAGATGTCAAAACAAACAAATAGATGTCAAATATTTCATTGTTTTGATTAATTGGGCAATATTACTGTATGGAAATATGAAATATGGCCAACTAGTGAACTAAAATATTAATTATGAAATGCAATAATTAATATCGTAACACGGAATATTTAGTTTTAGATGTAAATAAAGTATTTCGAAACTTTCCAAATCAGATTCAGTGCTATCATTGCAATTCATTATTAATATTCTAGTTCACTAATTAGCTATAATTCATATTTCCATACAATAATATTGCCAAATTAATCAAAACAGCGAAATATTTGGCATCTATTTGCGATGTTGCCAACTTTTAGAAAAAACGCTCTTAAATACAACTTTAAACAGCGCCTACAACCTGGACCTAAACTAAAAAGCATGGTTTCATTTGGTCTGGACTTTAAAAGAGACCGATGCCTGAATTTGTTTCGCCATTTCTTCTCAGGGGTAGTCAGATAGGAAATGTCGACTCCATCTAGCTTATTATTTATTGTTTTATTTGATGTGTAAAAGTGGTACATATCCCATATCCTATTTAAAAAATAAAAAATTTCATTTCTGCTGAACACCAAATGGAAACATACAGTGCCACCCCTTAAGACGCTGACAACAGCTAAACCGCGGTCACTGTCGGACTGCATAGAAAAGAAAGAGAAGCGCGATGACACAACGCCTGTAATTTATTGCAAAATATGAAGCAATTATCGATTTATTCAAATATGAGTTGAGTAATCGGTAATAAAAAACAACCAAGTTCTGTATTCAAATAAGACGTTCTTCTTATTAATTATAATACCAACGTATGTTGCTATTTAATACAGAATTTTTGGATTAGAGCTCAAGGAAAGGGGTTAGTTTAACGTTAATTTGTATCGAGATTTTTTTTTCAAAACGTGTTTTGGTAACAATCAAGTTCTGAGAAATATGTTCGAGATCCACATATATTTTTTCCGCTACCACAAACTATATAGATTTGGCAATTTTTTTGTTTAAATCTAGCCTACTTTTACCGTTTGCCAGTTGTCTGCGCCTTAAGCGGACTTTTTATCAATTTTTGACAAATTTGTGACAGGCCCGGGCTTTTATTTCTACATAATAAATGTATAGAGAACGTGTGCCTAAAAGATACACAGCGCTTTTACCAATCAGAATACACAATTTGGATACAAAATGCACTGAAAGTGTTAAACTCTTCTTTTGCTACTTTGCCGCTGAGTTCAGTGGCAGTGTTTGAATATTTATTGATGTCAGTCCACTGTGCAATCTACTTTAAGGCTGTGCTGTCTATTTTACATACATAGCAGAATGACGTAACCTATTCCATATAATAAAAAATAAAAAAAACATTCAAGCAAATCATATTTACGTTTCAGATTTTCGTTCCACGATGGCCACATATCAGAGTTATGCCCGGAGCCAGAGGAAGAGGATTGGGTGCTCAACTTCAAGAGAGCCATCCTGGCACTCTTTCAGAACACCATGAAGAGATTTGATATCAACTTTAAAGGAATTGAGGTATGGCTAATTATATTATTTATTAAAAGCTGGATTAGAAAGAAAGAAAAAAATAAAATACGTTTATTTGCGGTAAACATGACGCAAAGAAAGAATACAAAACAATAAAGAAGAAGTTGAGGGAAAATATGCGTCACATCCACGCAAAACGGCCATCGCTCAGCATGATGCTGCGACCCTTTGCGAGACACAGCCCAGCGCTTTTCAGCAACAGCCGGCGTTGACGTCAACCGGTGCAGCATACAATGAGATATTAATAAGATAAATATACAATAATTATTTCTACGTTTCTATAAAACATAATGTTAAAAATGGCAACATTCCGTTCAATCGGCATAGAAACGCGCGGCGCCGCGCCGATTTAAGGTAATCCTGTCTACAGTTTAAAGAATAAAGCAATTTCTCATGGCTCTTGGCTTACACGAGCGCAGTTTTTGTAATTTAAATCTTATGTCAATGTAAATACTTTGCACCAACTGAACCCAAAATCTTTTTTCCTCCTTGCATTCTAATTCCCAATATCCTCGCCAAAATTTCCTCCAATCACTAAACTTACATGATTATGCCCACAGCAAGACATACACGGCACATGTAACGTGGACTACGTGGTACGAGGTCAGGAGAACACGAGTCTAATACTGGTGAAAACACGAGACCTGTCTCAATGTACCAATAGGTACAAGTACATGTCTATACTGCAGACTGTCAGATATGATTTTCAGAGTGTGAGTATTGCTTTACAGTATTGGATTTTAAACTTTATAGTAACGTGCCTAAGTTTGAAAACGTAATATCAAAAAAAATACTATGCGGTTTGTTTCCGACTTTCCGCTATTTGCTTGGAGTTAGTTTCTGCTATAAATCTTGAATAATGAATGTGATTCCTGTAACTGCTTGTCTAATAAAGGCCTGTTTAAGGATTCGTTGAAAAGTCTTCAGCAATTCAAAAAGAGCCGGGAGTTGTGAAAAGATACTTCTTACTATGAACCATACAGCAATTTTCATTTTAACTAATTTATTTAAAGTATATCAAAAGAGCTAATTTTATGAGCTTCAGAATACCACTGCAATTGAGTCTTGGTGGTATCAAATAAAAAAATCCTATAACATCTACTATGTAAATCTTTTTAATCTTTAGGCTGGAACCACAGTGACGGTCTTTCGACCCCTTTTCGCTAAATTAACTTATTTGTTTTACAGAAATTCCAAACCTGGCCAGTCTTAAAATCGGAATCCAAATGCCGTATAACAGTAGACCACCACATATACAAGGCAGTCAGTTGTCGCGAGCGTCATTTGTTCGAGCCGTTCTCTGGCAAAAACTCGGGCGCTATGACCACTGTGGTGCAGGATCTACACCTGATTAGAGAAGTTAATAAGACAGATACTGAAGTTATTGAGTCGCAACCTAAAGGTGAGATACAAAGAGAATGTGTATGCACATAGCAACAAAATTAATTTTAAATTATTTATTTAAAAAAAATAGAATTTTTAAAGAATGAATATTTCTTTGCATATTACTCTTTTCCAAAATCTAGTCAAAGGTTTTAAATCCGAAAGTTATCCTTCTAACGTAGGACGATTATTTTCATCTCACGAAGCGACGCGCGCTTTACTTGTGATTAACTAGTGTATAAACACTTCGTGAATGTGTGTGTAAGCGCAGAAGGTCTCGGTAACCTCCGAGACAGTGGCGGAAGTCGGAAGTGTGGATGTGTGTGTGCGTTTGTGTTATGTGCTGACACACGTTACTCGTCTTCACATAAACATTTACATCATGTTAGTACACTTGGTTACCACATGTAAAACGCGCGTCGCTTAGTGAGATGAAAATACTGTACTACCCACCGGTTTAAACTTATTTTAATTCGCTGTTTTCATTTCAAATATTTGTTGGTATTTTGGCCAAACAAAGCAACGAATTGAATTAGTTCTAAATTTTCACTATTAACGATTCGTTGCCAGCTTTAAGATACCTAAGATAAGTCATGAAAAGTCTTCAAAATAGTTTCAGCATTATTCAAAATAGTTTCAGCATTATTGTCTTCTTTTACAGCCTGGGCAGTGATACCTCGTCGTTCAAACATGCTGCACTATCACTTAGTATACGTTGGAGACGACACTGGAGGACTCAAGTCTGCTAGAGATGTCCTCAAACTATTGTGCATGTAAATACCGTTTATATTACTACTTACTCCAGTGTACCATTAATATATTGATAATTATGTCATTGGCCTTTTGCCGTTTTATGTTAAAGTTAAATAAATAAAATACAATACAGACACAATAAAATACAGACAATACAATCTTACACCACAACAACACACAACAGCAGCCAAACAACAGTAATTGTGAGAATAATATTGTATTGATTTGATTTTAATGCGAATTTATATGAAATTTTAATTTGGTTGTACCTACTCATTCCCTTATTTTAATTGCATTGTCATTTTAATGTATTCTTTTATAATAAATGTGAAATATTTGATATAATATGGGTATTACCTGTTTTTATTTAGACAATACAAGCAATACTCCATTTTCGACCTTACAAATAATTCTCAAATATTTTTCAGGGTAAAAGACTCAACAGCAGAACAACAGTCCTTGAACGTAGATGAAAACATGGACAGCGGTTCAACAGTAGGTCTATGGGGCCGTCTCGTGAGGTCTGCCAGACCTCTACACTACCCCGCGCTATCGCAACTGTTGGCACGCGCACCTTCCATATGCAAGTCGGCTACGTAAGTGTTAATAGAAAATGAGTTGCGTTAGATAGCTAGGCTTAGTGACATAACGTTTCAACCGTCCCCTATCACATGCCCATATACGGATCCCTTTCAACTTTTTTGTCACTGGCGCCACTTTCAAACTTAGAGGAAGTTTTAAAATCCTTTCTTATTCTTCTCCTATGACTGTTATTTTTAGGGTTCCGTACCTGAAAAGGAAAAAAACGGACCCCTTTTGGATTACTCGTGTGTCTGTTTGTCTGTCTGTCACAGCCAATTTCCTTCGAATCGAATGGACCGATTAAGTTGAAATTTGGTACAGATCTATATTTTTGTGACCCAAACACGGATGTGTATCGTAAATAAATTAATTTTGAATATGGGGGTCACTTTTGGGGAAATATTTAAAAAAAAAAGTTTTGCTAACTGTACCATCT
Organism: Xanthia icteritia; assembly: GCA_949128155.2. Classification (NCBI taxonomy): domain Eukaryota; kingdom Metazoa; phylum Arthropoda; class Insecta; order Lepidoptera; family Noctuidae; genus Xanthia; species Xanthia icteritia. The sequence continues at coordinate 9,231,880 of OX421953.2, forward strand.
GATATATCAAATGAAAGGGCTGGTTGCGAAGACCTCATGTTTTTAAATTAATAATTTCAACATAAATACTTTTAAAGATTATTAAGAAAGTTAAACTACTGAGCCTAAAATTCTGAAAAAATACAGAGAATGGTTCTTTACTCATAGAAACCTAAAAGATGTCTATGGTCTTAAAATATATCATGGTAAATCTCTCAATATTGTGCGTACAAACTTACATTTGCAGTTGACATGTATGGGAGAACATGTTTTTCAACTACAATGTTAAGTTTGTTCTTGGGATAAATTCATCCCAGCTACGGAACCCTTCATTGTGCGTGGTCTGGCATGCACTTGGCCGGTTTTTTTATTGTATGATTGCACTAACTTACCTTTATTTCTATATTTCTATTGCCTAGCAAGCACATCCTAGACGCACTCCCGTACATCGCGAGCCCCGGCTCAGTGGAGCTCATCAAGGACAAGATAATGAAGGGCGCGGTTGAGGAGGAGACCAGACACGAGTGGCTCATGTCCATGGCTATGATACCGAGGTGAGTTGTGTGCGAGATTGTGTTGAAAGCTAGTAAATGAAAGCTGATTGTGTGTTTTAATAAATTATTCAAAGTTTTTTACGAGAGGTTTTGCCAGTTTGCAAATTGATTTGGCCCAACATTGACTTGGTAAACCATGAGTTGATAAAGATCGAGTAACTGAAGTAAGTAATGCTGGTTGATTTAGTAGTGTAGTGACACAATGTTGCATTATCGCTGACATAACAATAAGTTTTACCGCACGGTGCGGCCGCCCGGCTCGGGGGCCGCCAGTGCGCTCCTAGACTAGGTTGGTAATAGTCGTGAATATATTCCTGTGTATATTGTAAAGGTTGATGAAATAAAGACACAAAGTTTTACCTCTTACTCCAAGTTTAATTCCATAACACCGGTTACGTAAAGAACAATACAAAAGTAGTGACCGCAATACGAGTTTAAGATTTTCGACACCCACTAAGAGAGAGAGGACTGGTACTTTTTTTTGGGAGCTATTCAATGAATAATGGTTATTATTTTTCTGGGACTGCAATACCAAAGAGTTTGCCAATTTATTTCTAACCTCAAAAACAAAACTGAAATGTCTCTTGTCCCTGTAATTTTACCTGCATCAGCAAGCTTGCAGTTTACGGTACATCTATTTCCTTATTGAGACAATTCGCTAGAAGCTCTACTTGTTCTAACGCTCATTATTTCATATTATTTCAGACCAAAACTGCAAATGTTAGAAAGTATGCTAGAGTTACTACAAAAACAGAAGAACGATAAAGTTATTAGTTTCACTGTGTCGTCTATGGTACATTCATATTGTAAACACAGTGGAAAAGAACGTAAGTAATATTTGATATTTTTCGTTCGTCTTTAGTTAACCTCGTAATTGCTTTACCAGAAGGTTGAAAGGGTTGAAACTATGACCTGTCACAAAGACAAATAAAGCTTGTCGTATTATGACGTGCAAGAGACATTTAACCTCAGGATGGTAAAGGAATTACGAGGTCGATTTATAATTTGTTTTACTTAGAATTATTTGGCGAATCTTCACAAATACAACAACAAATCATTTTTTTTAAATTAATCAAAATGTAATATGTTTTATTTCACAATAATTATACTACTGTGAATTACATAAAACTTAATTACTAACTAACTATATCAATATTTATTTCAGTACGAGTATGTTGTGAAGAAGAAATTCCTAAAACTATCTTATTGGAGTTCGAAACTATAGTCCAAGAAATTGCAAGCAAGGGTGTTATTAAAACCAGAGAAGATCGGAGAAATGTAAGTACTTATACAGAACATAAAATTAAAACCAGGGAAGATCGGAGAAATGTAAGTAAGTACTTATACAGAACATTAAGAGGGAATAGGGCCTGCGATTCTCCATACAAATGTATTCTCCTGTTTTCTTCCTGAATAATGCCTCTAGAGCAGTCTTTCCCAACGTGGGCGATAACGCCCCCTTGTGGGCGCTGCAGGCCTAAAGGGGGGCGGTAAGAGACCCAGAAAAAAAAGGGGGCATTGTGTAGGGCAGTGATGTCAAACCCCCGTCCCATGGAGCCCTTAGGGCCCCACGTGAGATATTTCTTGGCCCCACTTATCAGTTAAGAATCCCCACTTTTTTGTGTAAAAGGCCCCACCAGTCGTTTGAAATTCCCTATTTTTTGTGTAAAGGGGCCCCACCAGTCAGTTTAAAATTCCTATTTTCCAGTAAAAATGCCCCACCTTCCCCTCGAACTCTGACATCACTGGTGTAGGGCTTTGGGGTCGATTTATAATTTCATCTACCTAGCTAGGAAGACTCTTAGACACCGACTGAGCTCTCGACTCTCGACTACATCTTGTGAACATCAACTAATATTAATTAAGATATAGCTCAAACTCGGTTCGATATAAAAGACCGCGGGCAATCATGTTTTAACAAGTTTTTGTTAAATAATCCGAATTGTACATTTCTATACCAATCGGCTGGTTCTATAATACTTGTTCTTGCTTGTCGAGTACAATTGGGCGTCGAATGAGATAAACGAGTTTATGCACGTTTGTCTTATTCCTGTTGGTGCGTGCTGCTTATGCAATCCTATATAAACGACGTAAATTTATTTTATTTTCATTTGCGGTTTCGCGCATAATAGATAAGCAGTACTTGATTTCAACACTTACGTATTTCTTAAAACAAAACAATGTCGGAAGTAAAAAAGAAGAGACGGCAATACTCTGCGGTATATATTAAATTCGGATTTATTGAAAATCCCACAAACCCGTCGTCGCCTTTGTGTCTTCTATGTCTAAAAACATTTTCGAACGAAGCAATGAAGCCTTCAAGACTGCAAGATCATTTGAATAAAATGCATCCAGATAAGACAGAAAAGAATGTAGCATATTTTCAAGACCTAGAGAAGAAGCATAATACTCAGCCAAATGTATCAAAACTATTTTCGGCGGCTGCTAAGCAAGATGACGACGGACTTCGAGCTTCGTACAATATCTCTTTGTTAACTATTGTTTGCCAGAAATTTGGAGACAGATACAAAAGGCGAAACCATATTCAATACATTGGAAAAGTTTTGTGAAGAGAAAGAGATTCCTTTGAAAAATATTATATCAGTTGCTACGGATGGCGCTCCGGCTATGACAGGGCGCCATAAAGGCTTCATAGCATACTTAAAGAATAAAATTCCAGATGTCCTTGCTATACATTGCGTTATTCATAGACAACATTTGGTTGCTAGAAACTTAAGTGAACGACTATTTCAATCACTGCAATATGTCATCAAAGCAGTCAATAAAATCCGTAGCAGCTCTTTGAATGATAGATTATTTCATCAGCTTTGTGTTACTAATGACGAAGATTTCAACCGTTTGTTGCTTCATACTGAAGTTCGTTGGCTGTCAAGAGGCAATTGTCTGATTCGATTTTACAACCTGTTTGACTCTATGATAGAGTTCTTGGAAACTAAAGATACAGAACTGCGCAACAAGCTCATAACATCAAAGAATGATATAGCTTACATGACAGACCTGTATAAAATGTTCAACGACATGAACCTCCAACTGTAAGGCGATGAACTAAATTTAATTAAAACAAAAAATGTCGTTGCTGCTTTCGCAGCCAAACTGCTTCTGCACAAAAAGAATATGGGCAGACGTGAGTTTCACAATTTTCCGAATTTATCAGTATACTGCAGTAACGACGACTTGTTTGCCTACTGCCAACATTTGGAAAACCTCCACATTGACTTCACCGAACGATACCAGGACATTTTAAACTTGGAAATACCAGACTGGGTGTTGGATCCGTTTTCAAATGTCAACACAGCAATGTCACCTCAGCTGGAAGACGAACTTATAAAATTGACAACAAACGAAGAAATAAAAATCAAGTTCAAATATGGATATCAAGAATTTTGGCTACAAAAACCGATCCCGCAATTGTACCCTGGATTGTGGTCAATTGTTCAACGATTTTTGATAGCATTCCCATCGTCATATTTGTGTGAACGTGGATTTAGTGCTGTGGCAACGCTGCTTACTAAAAAGAAAAATCGTTTGCGTGTTACCGAACGTGGCGACTTGCGGCTGTTTTTGAGTAAATTGGAACCTGATATCAACAAACTTATTGAACAGCATCAGATTCAACCTTCACATTAGTTTTTATATAAGAATTGATTATGTTTGTTTTATTTTCAATAAAAGATACTCTGTCCGAATACTATAAATTTGCGTTTCAATAATCAGTTATTATTTTTAAGTATGTTTAAAAAGGGGGGCGTTAAAAAATAATTTATTCTTAAAGTGGGCAGTAGACAAAAAAAGGTTGGGAACCCCTGCTCTAGAGAAATCATAAAATCAAGGTCTGCTGTAGTCACGTCCCTGTTATTTCCTTTTTTTCACCAACTTATCGGTAAAGAAAATATGACCCTCCAAAAATTACAAAAATGCCCCATTTTTACCGAAGTAATTAGAGGGGTACCAGACGAATTCGAAAAGTTTTTAACATAAATGAAAATGATAGGAACCTAGACATAATCCTTCTTAAAATTTTAATGTAAGATATATAAGTTAGTTCAGTTTTCGAAGAGAAAAAAGGAGAATACGAAACGTCGTTTTCGTCAATTTTTTTGTGATATAATTGGTCTGAGCTGTAGCTATCCCTATCGCACTCTACGGGGGCAGACTTGATGTATGAAGACGGCAATATTTTCTTCAGATACCTATTTTTCAAACTCCTCGCAGCCCCTGTTCCCTCTTAAATGAAAGATGTAATAGGAAAACGTTATTTCGGTCTTAGCAGTACATGCTGTATGAAAAGACCGAAATAACCGAAATGCGATGAGGACAAAGAAGAACCCACTCGTCTTTCAAATAATAATCATCTCTTCACCTTTTGTGATAACTTACCTTTACCACAGATAAATACAGTTGGTTCACTCCGCAAAATCATTTAAATAAAAAGCGACTCTTCCTACGACACAATAAAGTGCAATTCACGTCGCACAGCGCTAATTAGCTACAGTTATATTCACCTAAAAATTGGCTGTCTTTCTATTGCGTAACTCATAAATCTACTGACTACGTTACACTCACTAAATTGGCCCGACAAGACGGGCCCGCCGCGTACTTCTAGCTTCATACCTAAATAAAAGAAAAGAAAGAAGAAAGAAATATGTTTATTCTGCACAAACAAAACGCACATTTAAAGAAAAAACACAAAAGTAGCCAAAAGCCTCGTATTCAACCAACAAATAAAAGCTTGAAAATGTTTATCGGTTAATGTCAAGGCCACGGACCAAAGACAATATTGCGTAATTACTGTTGCGACATTACGTGCTCTATGGTTGCGACATTGGCAAATGACAACAAAAACAAAATGCCGATTGCAGAGTAAACTACTTTTGTAATAAATAATAAGAAAAATTAAGCTGTGCGTCGCATCTGAAATGAATCATCTGTATTAATCTGTGCCTTTTTATCAAACATAGAACACAAATCTGCTTTAACTACGAAGCCAATAAATATTACGTATTACGGTCAGCGCACACTTAACAGTATTTGTTATAGAGTTGAAAATAGCGTACAAAAAATTACCTTATGGCGTGTGTTCGCGTTATGCTATTTTGAACTTTATTTCAGTTGCAATTTGGTTAATTATCAATTTATTTCGTAATGATATTGTACCCATTTCAGATCAAAGTAGCAATCAAAGCTCTGGGCAACATTGGCGGCTTTACAAAGGAGTTTGGAGATATTCTAATGAACGTCATAGGCGATAGTTTCGCGCCTGTACCCGTTAGATTGTCGGCTGTGGACGCGTTTAGAAGGACACCTTGTGATGAAACACGGTAATGTATACATTCCTCGTCTTAGCATGTCGCTGAACATCTAAATTATGACAGCCCAGAACTTATAATGCTTTTTGCAATCTAATGGAAAGGAGGATGGGCGTTTTGGTACCCACCCGAAAACTGATAACAACCAATAAAAATAATTTATATACAGTTTTAAAGGTCTAATTATGTAGAGCAACAGTTGTTGAGGGGGTAGTCTCAGTTAGCTGTCCGTTCAGAGATATACAACCTTTAACATTGACATTTTTGTATGAATCATATTATTTGCTTTGAAGTCTAATTGTTACAGTTTTGAGTTACTAATAATACAAAATTTTACAGATTTTTTAATACAGTTATTTTCCATTTACAATCATTTCGTAGGTATATTTATTTCTCTAACTGCTACAAATTACTTATACGCTAATATTCAAAGCTTTAGTATTGTACAATATTGATTTTATTTAACATACATACATACCTACAATTCGCAGAAGAATGTTAATGGTTGTATATCTCTGAACGGACAGCTAACTGTGACTATCCCCCTTAACGACAATTTTTGTAAAACTGTATTTTTGTAAAACTGTATATAAATAATTTGTATTGGTTGCCATTGGTTTTCGGGTACCAGCTTCCGTACATTTTTGCCCATCCTCCTTTTCTAATGTCATACCGTTTCAGTATTAAAATGTTCACTACCTAGTTTAATTTCTCACTGTCATAACTAGAGATCGGATATTCGGATGCATATTTACTTAAATTTGGCTATTATCGGGATCGACAAATGTACAGTTCTGATTATAGAACGCAAGTAAATAATACTACTTACGTTCAAGTTTTGGCTAATATGGAATGCACTTTTATATCGATCGCAAAAATCTCGCGATTCTGGAATTGATAAATTTAGTACTTTTTGACTATACAAATGCTAGCTAATGTTGTAAAGTAGGTTGCCAAAAAATGTTTACAGTAGGTATATATTTTTTTTTTTGTTGCAAAAGTAACCTTCATAAGATTAGATTAGTCGTTTCCATACCATGTATCCGATTAGTTGTGCATTCTCGGATTTTATGGAATTAAGGGATTAATATTAAGATTTTTTTAAATTAAGAAGCCACTAGCCAAAAATTAACTTTAGGAAAATATGCGTCCGAATATCCGATCTCTGGTCATAACATTACACCATCATCTTTTCACAATCATAACATTGATATCTTAACACCGCCACTTAATTTTTTATTATGTTATCATTTTTAGCGTCTATACTCGTAATTCTTTTGATTCTATTTTTCTTTACATAGTTCTTTCTAACACCAAGCTATCTATTACAGTGAATACTTCCTAGAAACATTCCGGGCTGACTACATGAACCTCGAAGTGCGTCTAGCGTCATATATCCAAGTGATGAAGTGTCCGGACCTAGGAACATTGAGGAAGATCTTCCATACTCTCCAAGATGAACCTGTCAATCAAGGTAAGAAGTCTACTTTCTATTCTTAAGAGGGAACAGGGCGTGCGATTCTCCATACAAATGTATGCTCCTCTTTTCTTCCTGAATAATCCCTCTGAAGCAATTGTTAAAGCATTTTTTTTTTCATAAAATCAAGGTCTGCTGTAGTCACGTCCATGTTATTTCCTTTTTTTCAGCAACTTAAAATATGACCCTCCAAAAATTACAAAAATGCCCCATTTTTACCGCCGTGATTAGAGGAGTACAAGACAAATTCGAAAAGTTTTTAACATAAATAAAAATGATAGGAACCTACTCTTTCTTAAAATTTTAATGTAAAAAATAATTGAATCGGTTCAGTTTTCGAGGGAAAAAATATTTATTGTGATATAATTGCTCTTGAGCTGTAGCTATCCCTATCGCACTCTACGGAGGCAGACTTGATGTAAGAAGACGGCAATAGTTTCTTCAAATACCTATTTTTCAAATTCCTCGCAGCCCCTGTTGCCTCTAAGGGCGCACCGAGCTTTTGCCGCTAATGAATGGGAAAGAGCGGGATAAAGAATGGGCGGTTCGCGCGCTAATTTAGGTATTTCCTTCGTATTATTAAAACAAATACGCATTTTGAAAATGTTAAATGTATCGAACGTTATCGAAAAACATGTAGTTTTGTTATTATGAAAAAACTGATTACCTTCCATCAAATATTTACGTTTTTTAGAGATTACTTTGTATTTTTTTTCTATTGAGTAAACTTCAAGTAATCGTGTTTCTAAACTATACGATTTATAGAGTGAAGCCTTAAATATCTAACATATTAATAGGGATGATGACTGGGTCAAAAAAAAGCAATTCTATTTAGTCCGTCAGTCAGATAATAAAAAACTATTAGCCACGTATTTTTTGCTTTATCATATTAATAAAAAATTACTTAGATAAAATGCATTAAAGTTGGGGAGTGGGGTTGCTACGTCACAAGTAAGTATAAAATCTACATACTCGTGACGTCATGGCACATTTTAACGCCCTAATCTTTTGATAAAGAAAAAATTACGTGTCCAATGTTTTTTAATAATACAACTGACGGACAAAAAATATATTTTTAGACATCATCCCTATTGCATAACTAAAGGTTAAATAATAGCGATGCAGCAAGGGATCAAACGAACGCAATTGTTTCGCCATTTCCTCGGCGCCGTCTTAATGCTCGGTTCCAATAAACTTAGAGTTTGCATAAATAATAATAACATAACATCACGCCTGTAATCCCCAAAGGGTTAAGCAGAGGTGTATCTATAGTACACCCACATTTCGCCAGTTATGTGGCGCTATAGTACTTAGCGTCGTGGCGCGCCTACAGAAATATTCATTGCAACCAAACACACAGACACAGGTAACTGTGTCAAATGCCGTAGGTAGCAAATGACCGACACATAGACGGGCCCGTATTAGCGGGCCAAGGTATAGCGTCCGCGGGCGAGGGGCGACGCTCCGACCCCGCTCGCCACGCCCCCTTGCGGGGGCGTCGCGACGTCTCGATAGTTGCCAGTTATGTTTAAGTCCCATGTCATAGGAGGCGAGCCTATGGCCATCAACGGGCACAAATCCATACTCCGGGCTGCTAATAATAATAATTATGGTCAATTTTGGCCTGGTGGTTTACTGAATAATATATTGTGTGTCGTAAAGTGTAACCTTGTACGAACAGACATCGAACAGCTAACCGGGTGTCTGCGAGCGCGTTTGCGAGAGTTTCTTTAGAAATTTAAAAACATCTTAGTTTAATTACTGCTGTTCTTCGTTCCACTTTGGTCTGAGCTGAGCTTAAAACTGGGTATTTTTTAACATTATGAAGATCCTATAAACCTTATTCAGTTTCTAATTTCATACGCTTACTGATCAGTCAGTCCCACTACCAACCTTGCTGCGAGGATAATCTTCAAATTCTCGCAAAGCTCATATCCACCGCAACGTTAACACGTTAAGTGTTGGGAGCCCTCCTGGAGGGTTCACCTAGTCCCATATGGGATGCCAGGAGGGCTCCTTTTAAATTTAGATTTTTCTTAGCGAATACAGCATTATAAACCGTGAAAATAAAATCTGATGTATATTTTAACAAGATTTATTAGTATATGCATTGGTTTTAAAATCCAGCGCATTTTTTTTTAAATTCTTTGTTCCTGTGTTACAAATATTTACTTAAAATTTTAAAGGTTGTAAAGTACGTATAGCGACAAGACCCCCTGAAAACACAATTTTACTTCGTTTTATAACAATGTTTTAAACCTAATGCCGTTGACCGTCTGCGATGGTTAACTTTAACGCATACATAATGCTGGTAACCTTAGGTAACCCCGGAGGGTTCACTTCCAATATGTATGGCGGCATGGCGTATGAATTATATGAATAGTGGGTGGATTCGAAAGTGATAATAACTATACCCGAATCGCTTTAGCGTGGCAATAGCGGTCATTGCCCTTTCCATAATATCTCTACGTAGAGCACCTAAACAATAAACTGTGTATGGTTTTTGCGTAGAGCACCCAAACAATAAACTGTGTATGGTTTTTGCGTAGAGCACCCAAACAATAAACTGTGTATGGTTTTTGCGTAGAGCACCCAAACAATAAACTGTGTATGGTTTTTGCGTAGAGCACCCAAACAATAAACTGTGTATGGTTTTTGCGTAGAGCACCCAAACAATAAACTGTGTATGGTTTTTTGTTATTGAAACATATTGAAGATCCCGATAGATATTGATACAGGACGTTAACAGACGCTAACATAGTTTATAAAATAAAGAATGCTAGAAAATCTAGGTGGGTCAATGACCGCTATTGCGACACTAAAGCGTTTCGGATATATATAAATACACACATCAACACGGTCTAGGGATATTTCATACTCAATTAAATAACTCGAAAAGTACTGGCCGCATTGTAATCTTTCATACACCGATTTGTTTGTAATTTATCTCAGACTAAATCCAAATTCAAATTTTTGAAAATTCTTTTGTTTCGGTGGCATAAAAATGTCTTGATGTGTAGGAGAGGGAATTTTCATTTGTGCGAAATTTAGAAAACAATACGAATTACGTTTAGTTACAGTTTTTTTTCATTTTTAAACGAAAGATAAAGTTAAAATTGAGGTATTGTAGCCATGCAACGCCAACATTTGACGAGGGCGGAGATGTTACGAGCTGTGGGAATGCTGGAAGCTGGGTCTGTTCAGCGTAATGTTTCTGAGGCCATAGGGACCCACCAAAATGTAATTTCAAGATTGTGGACACGCTATCGTGCCACAGGTGAAGTAGCGGAGAGGCACCGGGGGCCAAGTCGCATCACTACCCCCAGACAAGATCGATTTTTGCAAATTACTGCGTGAGTTCAACCAAATGCAACGGCGACTCAATTGGTCCAAAGGCTGCGAGTGGAACACCAAGTGCTTGTGAGTGACCAAACTGTAAGAAGGCGACTGTATGAAAGCAATCTACGCTCTCGTAGACCACTCCGGGTCCCACCTTTACGGAGAGGCAATCGTGGACGACGATTAGAATGGGTTCGGAACCACGTGGACTGGGGCCGTGAGCAATGGTCCAATGTGCTGTTCACGGATGAATCCAGGTTCGGCTTCCATCCAGATTCACGAAGGACGCGTGTTTGGCGAGTTCCTGGACGATGGAGCCGTCTTCAGAACCCTCAGGAAGTTCACCCATACCAAGGAGGAACAATTATGGTTTGGGCAGGAATTCGTCTTGGAGGACGGACGAATCTCGTTTGGGTGCGGGGCAATATGACGGCAGAACGATACGTCCAACAGGTGCTGGGGCCCGTAATCTTGCCCCACAGAACACAAATGGGGCAAGATTTCCTGCTCATGCACGACAATGCCCGGGCACACACGGCGAGAATGGTAGCAGCTTGGTTACATACACACAATGTTAGGGCCTTAGACTGGCCTGTTCAATCGCCAGATCTAAATCCCATTGAGCATGCGTGGGATATGCTGCAAAGAAGAGCTCTGAAGGAAGTTCCTGAAAATCTGGCTACAGAAGATCAACTTTTTGCGCACCTCAGAAGGACATGGGACAATATTCCGCAGCAAGACATTGGCAACCTTGTTCTGAGCATGCCGAATCGTTGCCGATGTGTTATGAACATCATGGGCGCTTTCTCAGACTACTAACTTCAAGTTTATAAACACAAATTAAATGATTTTTCTATTTTTTTCAGTTTTTACTCATAAATTAAAAGTTAATTCATATACGGTTTCCGTCTATGCTTCATTTTTTTTCCATAAAATCCTGAAATTTTAATCGAAGTACCTTAACCATTATTAAAAAATGGTAGAATATTAAATAACGTATCTTTTAAATATATACATGTCATATAAATAATTAACACATTGATAGTAATTCGCTTTTTAAAAAATATCCCTAGACCGTGTTGATGTGTGTATATATAGTCCTCCAGACCGTTTTTCGGCCACGGCGGCCAATCTCAACGGAGACTAGCCTTCGGCGCGGGAGATATTATAGTGCAAGCGTGTGTGCGCAGACACAGGTGCACTCTCTCTTCCCTCACTCTCATAGTCCGATGGGACGGCAATCCGACACGACCGGAGAGAGATCAGGCGCAGGACCAACGGCTTAACGTGCTTTCCGAAGCACGGGGATTTCACACCGCCAACTTCCAAACTCCTGTTACTGAGAAATTCCTAATGGAAAAACCCAATAACACTTTGCCCAACCCAGGAATCGAACCCAAGACCCCACGCTCAGCATTCGCGCTTGCGACCACGAGACCAACGGGGCAGTTCGATTCGGTTCGGTTCGAGTAGGATTCGGATATACATAGTACTTAGTAGTCAAATTCTTCTGTCAACAGTAACAACCTTCGTGTGGAGTCATCTCAAGAACCTAGCAGAATCCTCCCTCCCATCGCGCGTAGAGATCCAGGGTCTGCTGTCAGGCAACCAGATACCGCACCTGGAAGATAGTCCAGACTTCAGAATGTATTCCAGGAATTACGAGCAGGGGATGTTCTTTGATCAGTATAATGCTGGTAAGTATATCATGTTTTTTTTTTTAAAAAAAAAACGTTGCCCCACTGTAGGAATTTCTCCTGTATTGTGGGTGCGTTTACAAACATTTAAACTCCCATACATAAACAGCCAGACCAGGTCATACAAATATTTGTTCCGTGCGGGAATCGAACCCGCGACACACAGCGCAGCAGTCAATCGCTTAACCACTGCGCCAACCGTGACGTCAAGTTATTTTAGTATTACACTTAACTTCGCCTTAATCCCGCTTCGAGTGCCGCATCCCGCGTACTTGACGCGCAGGTTTGGCCAAAGATTAAGATTGATCTTGCTAATATGTTCTCAACATTTTCAAATATTATACTTTTTTTATTTATGTAGAATTAATTATTGTATATTTATTTTATTTTTATATCTTAATTATATTTCATGGTATGCTGCACCGGTCGACGTCATAACGTCAACGCCGGCTGTCGCTGAAAACCAGCGCTGGGGCTCTGTCTTGCATAGGGTCGCAGCATCATGCTGAGCGATGGCCTAAACTTGTTTCTTTTTTTAAATTTTGTGTTCTTTTTTTGCGTCATGTTTACCGCAAATAAACGTATTTTCTTTCTTTCTTTTTTCTTTCTAACAGGTGGAAACTACGAAGCGAACGTGATCTTCACGCCTGACTCCTACATACCTCGCTCTATATCTCTCAATCTGACTATCGACATGTTTGGAGAATCTATCAATATGTTTGAGGTAAGATTTATTAATTCTTTCCTTTTTTAAATAATGTTTGTATGGACAGTCTCGTAATTCCTCTACCACCCTCAAACTCAAAGCATTTATTTCAATTAAACCATTTACAGGCACTTTTGAATTGTCAGTCAGTCAGAAATATGAAGCTAGTTGCCCATTCCAAAGCGTAGGTTCTTATGGAGAAGAACGGGCAAGAAACTCCACGGACACTCTTTTAATCATACTATTGTTACAAAATATTGGTTACATCATTCATGTTGAAATTATACATCTGAGAACAATGTAGAAAGACGTGCACGTAAAAAGCGTCCGTAATAAAAAGATAAACGCAATTCAAAAATAAAAAATAAGCGGTGGCAGATAAGAGATGACCAGTCGCTACTGACAGCGCCCTATGGTTGTATGTCACTTGCAAGTCGTAAAGCGACAAGGTCTATTTATTTTGCTATCAAAACCAATGTGAGCAGTGGCGTGGTGTATGTGGAAGTTAGATAGTTTCAACGTTAGTAAAGTATATTATATTATAGTTACTGTTAAAATACGTAGCTGAGTGGAGTAGGAAAAATAAAATGCAGTTTAACGTCAAAAAGTGCTCAGTCATAACTTTTAGCAGAATGAGAGAACCACATCATCACGAGTACAAGCTTGAGGGCACAGTAATTGAGAGGGTAGAAAAGGTACGTGACCTGGGTGTGCGCTTGAACACTGAGTTAACATTTCGTGACCATATTGTAAATGTTTGTAAGAAATCATACAGAAGTTTGGGTTTCGTTCTTCGACGGGCATCGGGTTATACAAATATAAAAGCAGTTGCAGCATTGTATAATGCGCTTATAAGAACGCAGCTTGAGTATAATGCTGTCATATGGGCTCCGCATGAGACTAAATATACTCTCATGTTAGAGCGCATGCAAAACAAATTCACCAGATTTTTGTACATGAAACTATACGGTGTCTATCCCTTCTATCCGTTGATGTACCCAAATTTATTCATTATCGGTATGGTCGGGTACAACAAACTCGAGACAAGGAGGGACTTAGCTATAACCACATAAATGTATTCAAACTGTTACGTGGTAAGACCTATAATTCCGGTGTTATGAAGGAGATTTGTCTGAATGTGCCTGACAATTACGTATCGCGGCGTCGGAAGCCACGGTTACTAGCAGTGCCACACGCACGAACCAACTTGCTCAGCAAAGCGCCACTGACGCGCGCCTTGCACGCACTGAATGACACGGCTGACAGGATCGATTTATTTTCCTGCTCTCTGAATGAATTCACAAAAATAATATTGTATGTGTTATGTTATATAAAATAGTTTAATTAAGGACCACGCTACCGCATTAGGTATTTCCTGTGAAGATAACAGTGTTTGTGAAAAATAAAAAAAAATGATGTAATCTTGTAGTACATAAATATGAACACATGCAATACTTAATTTATAATAATATTAATTGTTTGAATTGTTACTTAGCCCTCTTCCTCTCTCCTAATTTTGCTGTGCCTGTCGGGCATATTGATCTTTTACTTGTTTATACCATCTATGTAATACATATGGAATACAATAAAGAATTGAGTATTGAATATTAGTTACGTTTTCAATCTTTGTAATTAAAAAAAAATATCTAAATATTTTATTTCACATAAACCTACAAGGGCACTTATGAAACGTCAGAAGCTAGGTGCACGGTTCCAATTGATCGTTTCCTATGGAGGAGAGCCGACAAGAAACTCCACACTAAACTAATCTAAGAAAAACAGATAGATTGGGGGAATGTCCCCTAATCTAACTGTAATCTATTAATAGAACTAAACACTTCGCTAGATATGTTATTACTCTTAGATTCTCATGTTCGAATAATTTTTGCACATCTAAAACTTGGTAGAGTATGACGGAAAAACCAAACAATGTATGTTATATTTGTCAACGTATGTACTTTGAACTCACTCATAATCCTGCAAATAAATGTTTCTAATTCTTATTCTAAAGGACATACATTCCAACTCTTCATCATCATCATTATTATTTCAGCCGAAAGACGTCCACTGCAGGGGCCCTAGTGTGAGTTCCTTTTAACCATCTCGACTTTACGCATTGACCGCATTTGGCGCTCCGATTGGTTGCCGACCGGCCTTCACCAGTGAAGGGCCAATCGGAGCGCCGAACGCGGTCGATGCGTAAAGTCGAGATGGTTAAAAGAAACTCACACTAGGTCCTCTGGACATAGGACTCCCCCAAGCACCGCCACTTCGACCGGTTCTGTGGCTCCCGCATCATTTCAACTCTTACAAAGTCTAAACTTACTAAAGATTGCCTTGTTTTCTGTGTAATTCTAGATGAAAGCCCGCGGCGAAGGCTTCGAACGCTACTTTGAGCGGTACTTCGGTAACAATGGCCCCCTCAACAAGAACAAACTGACGGAAAAAGTTAGCAACCTTCGCTTCTTCAGGTCCACCAACGAGGCAGATGAAGTCAGAGAGAAAATTGATAACTTGGAGTATAAGAATGAGGCTATGAAACATAGGTATGAAAAAATAATTTCTTCAGTCTTTATTTATACGTGACTTAATTCAAAACGAAAAGTCAAAGTCAAAAGTCAAATAATTTATTTCAATTAGGCACAAAAAAAAATGCTATTTTTTTTTAATTTTTTGAAATATAGTAATAAAAAAAAGATCTATCTCTTCGAAAAAAGCCTAAAAGTAAACTATGGATCTTAAAAAATTATTAAGATCATGATAAATGTCGATTCAGGACATAAATGGGTGTTTTTGTGAATTTTTATGATTTCGTCATATAATGTAATGTTTGTCATGTAATATAATGGCTTAAATCTCATATCATGAGTAAAAATGCTCATTCAAAATGACAATGGTGGTACAATACTACTACTAAAGTTATGCGCTTCAGCAATCTTCGTCTAATATTGGTCGCACTTCGTCTTCTGTCATTCAAAAAATTTGAAAACTCACAAGAATTGTTAATTTTCCCAAAAATTCTCCTTTTGGTAAACCGAAGCACCTATTGTAAACAATTTTTAAGCTATCTGTACTTTCCGTCCTCTAGGTTCCCTATGGCAGAGTTGGGTATCAGAGTATTTGGCAACGAGATCTCCTATTGGAATGCGGAAGGCGACGAAGAGATCATGAAGTCTTTGGCGAGAATGAACCCACAACTAAGAGTTTTGGAGATTCTTTCTGGAAAGGTAAGACTTTAGACTATTTTTATTATGTTTAAACATAAAATATCTGATTGTTAATTGATTCAGGCGTGACCTTGCAGAAATCCATTATAAAATAAAATAGACTTAGATATATTTAGTAACCTATTCCGCTTAACTATTCCTAAAGAGTCATAAAAAACCCTGTAAGAAATCAACACGTGCGTGTGTGTGGTCTCTGCGTCCGGTGCTCGGCGCACAGTGGGTCGAAACGATGATTTTAGTGACTTAGGGATCAACTTGGTTTTTTTACTTTTTTCTTTATGCGGATCGATAGAGCTCATTAACTTCAATAATAATTGTTCTGATGCTTTTTTTCCTAAACTTGCTCCTTTGGGTGGAAAAATGCATTTTGTTATTTTTTTGTATGAAGCGGATCAAATTAAATTAAATTCCTGCTAAGTGGCGAGTGATCCCGCTTTGAAACTATATTTTTCTTAAAGCTTGTCCAGTCTACTATCATTTGATGCTTTGAACATTTGCATAAAGTTGCAACACTGCCAAATAAATGGATCGAAAAAAATGAAAAAATACATTGAGTAAAAAGCTTCATTATTTATTTTCGGATGTTCTTTTAAGTTATAATTGATATGGAATAGTAAGTCAAAGCACTTAATAATTCACATAATTACTTAAAGACTAACGACAATACATTTAAAGGTCCCTAATTTGCTTGAATTTACTAAGTACGTATTATTTAAAAATGTGGAAGTATTCATTTCTATTTGTTTATTTAATGAACTTATAAAATCTTTAAAATTAGATTTAATACTGAAAAGTAAGTAAAGGTACATGCAAATACAAATTTACTAAAGGTAAAAACTTAAAACTAACTATATACTATATGTATGTTACTAACACTATATGGATATTGTCCGAAATAAAGAAATTCTATTCTATTCTATTCTATATACAACAACAAATTTACTATTTCCTTTCAGTCATGAGTTCATGACATACAAATTAATAAAAAAAAAACAAGAAACTTACAATCTACCAATAATCTTATTCACTATCGCTATGACTGTCTTGTAAATTATTTACATCAATAAAATCTAAATCGGATTCTGAAGGAAATCTCAGCAGAAGCTCTTTGACTTTTGGAGAGAGAACCATTCTATTTTGTTTCGCCAATCGAGGCCGTAGACTTGTGATCTTTGGATCAGACGACAAAAGAAGATTGTGTAAAATATCCTCATTTGTCGCCGTTCTACTTAACTTTCTAGAATGACTCTCTCTATATTTCCTAAAATCTTTATTACGAGCTTCCGCTGCCTCTTCCGACAGTTTCCCTATAGGTATGACACCAAAGTTCTTTATTATATCACTCCCATGTACCAACAATTTATGTACACTGGAAGGCATATAATATCAGGGATACAAGGTAACATACAATATTCGGAAAATTTAGAAAGGTCCACGCGTTCTCCAGATGCAACGGTTTGAAGAATCACGTGGAACCTTTCTATCAAATCTTCACGAATCCCTGTTATGCGGGCTGTTGTTGCTGCATCCCTGAAAAATCTTCTGGCAGTATTGCCATCATTGGTTGTGCCTACTCCTTGTTTCACTATATCGATGAGTAAACCGCATTCCCTCTTAAATGCTTGCTGTATAGCACTCTTTCTGAGGGACAGTTTTTCTTTGTCGTCGCCTCTGCAACTCCATTTTTTGAATTCCAAACGATAAGCCGCAAACAAAAAGAAATGTCACTTAAAAATAATCTCACAGGAAACTACAAACATGAAAAAATATGAAGCAATAAAATTATATTTACCGATATGAAGTAAGCACTCCATGCATCTTATCCAGGCATGTAAGGATGACATACCATACTGGTACATTTCCTCGTTTTTTTCTCTTTGAGAAAGTGCCTCTAAATTGTTCATCTCTGACGGTTTTGCTTTGCAAATATCACAGACAGCTGCAGATGTATCCGACAAATATGATGTTATTTTGCCGTCTATCATCGTCAGGTACAATTCATGCTTAACTTCTACTTGGTGGATTCTTGTTGGCTGACGTCTTTCTATTTCTTCTGTTATGTTACCCTTTATAGTTGCCACTGTTGTCTGAGTTTCTTTGGTATGTTTAAATGACAGGCGAGGACGCTGGCACCCTAAACACAAGTTAAATCTTAAATTGGGTGCCAGAGTTCATTGAAAACACCGACGTGTGGTGAAATACTTTATGTCTAAAGAAAGTGCTTATGTACAAACTTAAGGTAATACATTTTTTTTTTTTTTTTTGTATATTTAAACATTATCGGACGACAGTAGAAAGTCGATGATGGTCGGTCGTTTTCCCAAACAATTGTTCCATCAGATTGTTGAAGCCTTATAGGAACTAGACTGGCCATCAAAATAGTAGAGTCATCAAACTCTGTCTCAGTCTTTTGTTTGTAATTGCTTTGACCTGAGGCTCCATCAAAGCCCCATTTGCTTATAAGCAGTAACTCTGTTGCCGACTCCAAATCCAAAGCAATTACATCTAAAAGCCTAGAAACCGTCAAGTTGAGTAATGCTTGCAGTTTAATAGCAGCTCCTTCTTCAGTTATGGTTATGTCTTCTTTCCCTGGATAACAGTTTGACTTTGCTTGCTTAATTTTATAATAAGAAGGGTATAAATCAGATCCATTTTCACTGGCTGCTTCTCTTAGGCTTATATATTGCCACTTACTTAATTTAAGTGAAACTAATAAAGCCAGTGCTTTATCGGGTGAATATGTACTACTTTTTGCCTTATTTGCACTTAAACACTGCTTAACTTTTTCTAGATCTTCAGGGTGATTTAGCAAATGGTTCATTATTTTTCCTACATCCTCATTTCCAGTGTTTCTTAAACTAGCAATTGTAGTAGCTTTCAGTTCATCCGGGGATAACGAAAGCGATTGGTTTACTTGGTCAACGCGTCTTCGTTTTTGCCTGGAGCCCAATTTTTCGAAAGGTTTTCGAGGTGTAAATGTAGATGTTGAAGCTTCTGTAGTAGATGGTGGTAGATTTTCAACATCTTCAATATCACAAATCTCAAGCCTTTCCTGTTCAGAGTTCACAGTTTCAGGTATTACTCCTTCGGGCCAGTTTATCGCACTTTCTAACCAATCACCATTTCATCTTAAAAACGGTGCTAACGTGCGACTACTTCGTTCCCATCTTGCACTTATATTTGAACAAAAGCGCGTACAGAATTTTTGGAGCTCAACACTGTTCTCTTGCGTTACGTTTATTTTATGTTGTAGGTATTGGAAGAGATTTTTACTATCTGACAGAGACTTAAGCTGCTCTCTTAAAATCATAAATAAATCTAAATTGTTAACTAAATTCTCCATTATAACGAAAAGGGACGATCACAATCACTAGATGTTAATAGTAGTACGAATAAACGAACACTAGTAAATATATAATAAATATGGTCATTTTATACTACTAGTGACAATCAAATGTTTACTAATTTTTCTACTACCCTCATTAGCGAATTACCCTCATTAACATTAAAGTAATGACTAAAAGTGAATAACATTTATACAGTAAAAAGTTAAGCTAATAAAAGTCATTAAACACAAATAGAAATTTATAGATAAATGATATCCACATTTTTAAGTAATACTTAATGAGTAAATTTAAGCTAATAACGAACCTTAATATATTATCGTTAGTTGTTAAGTAATTATGTGAGTTATTAAGTGCTTTTACTTACTATTCCACATCAATTTTAACTTAAAAGAACTTAAGAAAATAAAAATTATTCAATGTATTTTTTCATTTTTTTCGATCCATTTATTTGGCAGTGTTGCAACTTTATGCAAATGTTCAAAGCATCAAATGATAGTAGACTGGACAAGCTTTAAGAAAAATATAGTTTCAAAGCGGGATCACTCGCCACTTAGCAGGAATTTAATTTAATTTGATCCGCTTCATACAAAAAAATAACAAAATGCATTTTTCCACCCAAAGGAGCAAGTTTAGGAAAAAAAGCATCAGAACAATTATTATTGAGGTTAATAAGCTCTATCGATCCGCATAAAGAAAAAAGTAAAAAAACCAAGTTGATCCCTAAGTCACTAAAATCATCGTTTCGACCCACTGTGCGGCGTGGCAACACGCTATGTTCGGGTTCGCGGCAAGTCAATCGTCATCCTGAAGATGCCACGTTGACACGTGTCGATTTCTTACAGGGTTCTTTATGACTCCTTAGGAATAGGTTACTAAATATATCTACGTCTATAGTATTTTTTTAAATATTTGATCGAAAAAGATCAATTTTGTAGGAAAAACTTTGCTAATGCTTTGATTCATAACACCACAAAACTTTCTTAGCAATTAAATGAGCAAGGTTTAAATCTTACAGCATTAGTTTTATTTCTTTACAGTACGAACGTTTAAAATCATGTACCTACCAAGATTTTAGCTATAAGTGTCAAGAATTTTTACTCACATGCTTTGCTATATTAAACTTTAATGCAACCAAAGCATCGTCCAATTTATTCATTGTCACAAAAATAAAAAATAAATATTCAGTTTTGGAAAACACATGTATTTAATCAAATGTCTAACTTCACAGGAAATATCGTACAACAAAGCATCCCTATTCCTCGACACGACATTCTCTGTACCCACTGGATCAGGTCTACCGATGAACATGAACCTCATGGGTACCAGCTACGTGAACACTAAGATGTCGGGAACTGTCAACGATAAGTATGCCCAGTCGGGTAATCTGGACTTTGAAGGGAAGTTACGGCCGAGGTGAGTTTGTTACAGTATTACACTAAACTATACTACTATATATGAATGAGACTTTTTCATTTTTCTTTCAAAATAATTCGACAAAGTCACGATTATTTATGTAAAAAACCCTTAGGTGAAATATAAAAAAATAAATGACATTTCATATAGACTATTTTTATTCATAACAAGAAATTATGACAACGTCGCATTTTCCTAGCTTTAAATATTAATGATTGGTGGAAACTTGGATACACGCATCGAACTCTAGTGGTAAGTTATGTTAAAAAAAAAAAAAAATTTGCTAGTTGATTCTTTAACATGGTCTCATTAATCCCCTAGAGATATGGGATATTAAAAAAAAACACCTTGTATACAGCAGTGATAACCTTGTGGTGTGACCATCTGACTGCCAAGTCATAGGTCTCGAGTTCGAACCCAAGGCGCGCACCTCTGACTTTTCGGATTCATGTGCGTATTGTATAATTATCACTTGCTTCAAAAACGGTGAAGGAAAACATCGTGAAGAAACCGGCATGTCTAAGAGATATTTCTCGACGGCATGTAAAGCCAAGTCAGAGGCCCATGGGCGGCTTTAAAACTGACGTCTTATTACAGAACGAGTTCTAACTTCAGTCCAAGCTAAAACCATCGAGCCAATCATTATATTTTGAACTTTATTCCGATCTCAGTAAGATTATACTCGGTTTTACTGTCAGTTTTTGTATTTGGAACTTAAGCTTTGTCGGAATATAGTTCTGAATTCAAAAATGGCTCGATGGTTTAAACCTGAATCTAAAGATAAACCTTATTTTGTAATAAGGTCGTATATCTTTTGCCTGCGGGTTCGCTCCCGTACGGAGATTTTTTCAGGATAAAAAGTTAAAAACCCCATAAATTATGTCTATTGCGCCGTTGCTGCGTGAAAGAAGAAAGAACAAACAAAAACCCTTTCGCATTTATGATTTAGTAGTTATTTCCAATATTTTTTAAACCATAATTATTATTTGAATCCCAGACCAAACTACTTTGAAATTAACAAATTTCTTTCAATTCCCTTGGAAAAACTATCTACCAACCAGTACTGGACTCGCGTGGCGGATTACTGCCCACTCCCTTTCACAGAGAGGAGGTCTGTGTACCAGCAGAGGCAACATTTTTCTTAATTAGGTTCACCAATAATTGATTACACATAATACATTTTTTAAAGTAAAATAACAGTGCATCAGTTACTTATAGGTAAACACCACATGCATAAAACAATGAAGCAGACAAATAAGCTAACTTACTTAGTAATAAGCGCTAATATTGAAAATTTGGTAACATCGGTAAAAAGTGTTATTTATATTTAAAAAAAATATAAAATTAAAATCTATGAAATTCTTATAAAAAATTATAAAATTGGTAGTAAAGGTAAAATTGATATTCTTTGACATTATAACATTGGTAAAACTGATAAGAATTGCATAAAAATAAAATGGTAAAAAATTATAAAAATTGATAAATAAAAAAATCATACATTAATAACAATAAGTAAATTCATAAAAAATATTAACATCGGCACATGGTGATAAAATTTCAACATTTTTATTATGCTTTGAAAATTCATTACAATATTCCCACCGACGAATGAACGCGTTCCTGAGTTCCTGCGTACCTGTCAGTTCGACACGATTAGGAGATAATAAAGTAAAAATTCGTAAAACACTTATTATTTTGTACTCAGCATTTTCAGTCCATTCACACTTAGTTTACTTCTAATTTGATGTAAATATCTCAGGATCGGATTTTTTTATCGGAAGGCGCTTAACCCAACTATTCCCTTTCAGTGTGGCAGTAAACATAGCAGCCACAATGAGCGTGGACGCCGGCGGTCTAAGTTCTAGCGGTATTCGAGTGAACTGGCGATTATATACCGCTACTGCGGTAGAAGCAAGACTCAGTATCAGAGGACTGCAGTTGTTGAAACTCGACCTGTCGCTGCCAATTGATAAGCAAGAGATATTCGCTGCCAAGTAAGTAAACTACAAGTATAAGTTGTACCGGTATTCGAGTGCACTGGCGATTATATACCGCTGCTGCGGTAGAAGCAAGACTTAGTATCAGAGGACTGGCGTTGTTGAAACTCGACCTGTCGCTGCCAATTGATAAGCAAGTCATGTTCTCTGCCAAGTAAGTAAACTACAGGTATAAATTGTACCGGTATTCGAGTGCACTGGCGATTATATACCGCTACTGCGGTAGAAGCAAGACTCAGTATTAAAGGAGTAGCGTTGAGGAAATTCGTCGTATCGCTGCCTATTGATGAACAAGAGATATTAGCTGCCAAGTAAGTGAACTACAGGTATAAGTTCTACCGGTATTTGAGTGAACTGGCGATTGTATACCGGTACTGGAGTAGAAGCAGCTATCTGACTTACTATCTATAATAATTTGACATAAATTAATATATTAATATTTCAACATCTGCATTCATATGTCTTAAAACCAATATTATTTTTATTTAACTCCTTTCCTCACGTGTAGGTCAGAACTAATAATCCTCCACGGCGACAAGGAGCAACAACAACAAGGTCTGAACAAGAACAGAATAGAACAGAACACGTGTAGTTGGTCCACCTTTGATAAGGCTATCGGTATCAAGATGTGTGCTTCATACCAGGTGAGTTGTGGAACATTATCTTTAACTGTATCTGTCTTCAGGATGTAAAAGCCTCTTATTGTACTGCAAAAAAAACTAGCATTAATCACTACGCTTACTGACAGCGTGTTCTCGATTTTATACCATTTTAAACGGTATTTTAAAGGTTCATCCTTCTTATTTATGACTGCAGCTGCGTTTGGGGTCAACCATTACTTACGTACTTTTAATAAGGAAAACTCAGCGTATTATACGCCCAGAAGGCTAGTTTTGCTATCGTATTAAAAGTGTTTTAAAATAGGGACGATGACCAAAATTTTTTTTTGTCCGTCTTGTAAATTATAAAAAAATACATACACGTATTTTTTATTTTTTTACGTTATCAAAAGATTACAGCGATACATTGAGTTAAAATGTGTCATGACGTCACGAGTATGTAGATTTTACTTGTGACGTATCAACCCCCACTCCCCAACTTTAATGCGTTGTATCTAAGTCATTTTTTATTAATATGATAAAGCAAAACATACGAGTCATTTTTTTTTATTATCTAACTGACGGACTAAATAGAATTTCTTTATTTTGACCCAGGCATCATCCCTATTATTATCTTTTTCAGTTCCCTAACATGACGAACCTCCACAACGCGCCATACTTCCTAATGAGCGGGCCTGCTAAGTACATACTATCGCTAGAGAAGGCAGACCCCACCGCTAACACGTACGCCTTCCAGTATCGATGGGACAAGAATGAGACCAACAACGTTGTTAGCTTCTCTTTTGATACGCCCGATAGTAAGGTAAGTCATCGGAAAAAGCTATAGTTATATTGAAACACCAGTGTTAACCCTGTCCGATCCGAAAACGGCACATAGGCAACTGCAACATTACCTAAAAGTAAAAGAATAAAAAAGTTAATGGTATTTAAAATTCACGTTTTTAGTACCGTAAACTGCCCTAACTTTGCCTGGCGTCCTAAGTTTGCCTATAATGAAAATGATGTAATATATTTTTCATTTTACTTGTATGGCAAAGGAAACTTTGAGATTTTATAGACAGCTTTAAGTTTCGATTGCCATACAAGTAAAATGAAAAAGATATTACATCATTTTCATTATAGGCAAACTTAGGACGCCAGGCAAAGTTAGGGCAGTTTACCGGTACCAAAATTATCCCAATTCCATAAAAAATTGGTAAATTTTCAACAGGGGGCATGTTATGATTATGACTTGTTGACGCTAAACGATGACCCCCGCGCTCCATGTAATAACGCGGTAAAATTCCCCATTGAAAATATATACGGCGAATTACAAACACGGAACAAATATTTGTATGACCTACAATTAGTTGTTCCGGGTCTGGCTGTTTGTGTATGTGAGTTTGTTGTATCTGGATGTTTGTGTATGTGTGTTTGTGTATGTCTGTTTGTGAATGTTTGTAAACGCACCCACGACACAGAAGAAATTCCTAGTGTGGGGCAACGTTTTTAAAAAAGAAAAAAAAAATGTTTTTTTTTTCTTTCTTGAAAATTTCCTCATAAATAGACTCTCAGTATGATTCTTGACAACACCCTCACGGATTGGACAAGGTTATGGTTACACGTTGTATATACAAGGTCCCATTAAAAATAGATGGACAAATTTTAACACAGCGTTCAGTACGTCTAACCAAAGACATCCAAGCAAAAAAACACTGATTTAAGTGATTTTATCAACATTTTTTTGTGTATTTTCGTTAGCTGTTTTATTTTTCTTGTAAGTATCTAATGCGTTTTTCTTATTATTTTTTTACCATTGTCCTTATTTTGGTGGTATGAATGTTTTCTAAAAATTTTTTTTTTCTAAAGGTTTTTCTAAAGGTTTGTCCATCTATTTTAATGGGACCTAATATACAGGGTCAAATTAAAACTGACGAAATTTCACTGACATGACTTTAATTTGAACTTGTTTATGCTGAGTAACTTTTTGAGATAGGTTTTTGGTGAAAACCGAAACAATACAAAATGAAGCCAGAGAGTAACGAATTTGATTTTAGAGAAAAAATAATGCTTTCTAAAAAGCACCAATTTGTCTAGCCTGTTCCCAACTACAACAACATATTGGAGTCGGCTTCCAGTCTAACCGGATGCAGCTGAATACCAGTATTTTACATGGAGCGACTGCCTATCTGACCTCCACAGCCCAGTAACTAGGTAATACGATACCCCTTGGTAAGACTGGTTGTCAGACTTTCGGCCTTCTGACGACCCGCAATGACTGTCAAAGATCCACGAATGACAGCCGGGACCAACGGCTTAACGTAGTTTCCGAGGCATGGAGGAGTCTCGGTATGTAAAATTGGTCACCCACCCACAGATCAACCCCGGCAAGTGTAGCTTAACCTGATGGATCGACTCGTACGGTAGTTATTACCAGTGATCGGAGAAGGTAGATTGAATTGGGGTCATTGATCCGAAACGTATATATTAATATGGACATTCCTCCGGAATTGGTTAATTATTAAGAAAAAAACCGGAACATAGATAGGAATTGTATTCAAATGAGCAATATTATATTCTTCATAATTTTTTTAACGGCACACAGTCATGATTTCAAGCTGTGGTAAGTAATATTTTACTTGTTACAAGGAGTTTAAAGCACGTTTGGATGTACTATAAGAATATTTTTAGTATTGTGTTTGTTTGCTTAAGCTGTTGAATATACCATCACCAACTTTGAATTGAGTAGTAATAATATCACTACCAACATTAACAATATTTAATTGAATCCGGTAATACCGGAATTGCTTTCCGGAAAAATGGCTTATCCATGTTATTCTTTCTGTGTGCATTTATGATACAAGTACCAAAAATCAATCTACCTACTCCGCTCACTGGTTATTACTTAGCCAGGAGATCCTCCTCCGCTTTCTAAAAAAGCACTAAATACTTATATTCCACTTTAGGGTGGTTCGCTAACTACAGCCAAGAATCGGACTGAACTTTTTTTTTTACTAGAAATCATTCTGTATTATTGAAATCAGCGATAGTGTCAGATTATTGTTAGAGCTGAGAAAGATTAAATCCTTCTCAGAAATGTAATGTGGTCGAAAAACACTACCCAAACCGCATTATAATACAAGTTACGTATTTCGCTAAGGTATTCCAAGAAAATAACCACCAAAAATCTATTCCACAGGAAAAACGAATGATAAACGCCCTCCTATCTCTCTCCAACACATCAAGCACTGCATTACTTACCCTCCAATCAGAGAAAAGCACTCTAATAGCCAAAGCAATGTACCGAAACATGCCGTACGACAAATCTCTATCAGCAAGTCTCGATGTCGACGGACGAAAGCAATTCGACACTGTAATGTCAGTGAAGAGACACGATATCAAGTATGGATTTGTGTGGATACCGCACGCGTATTGGGTGGTGGACAACGAAAGAGTTGCTGAACTGTCTGGTGAGTTTTACAGATAAATACTAATTTATTTATTTAATACTTCAAGCACACAAATGTACAGAGGCGGACTTAAAGCCATAAGCATTTTCTACCAGTCAACCTTCGGGTGATGCAGAGACAAACATTGGTAGGTGCAACTGTTTTGAAGATTTTTTTATATTTAAATATAAAATATACATATAAAACTATAAATATAATAAATACACCTAATTATACATAAATATAAGTACAAATAAGACAAACAATGGGAAAACATTACCGTTGTGATGATACTGCCAGCTTCTTGCGAATATGCTCGCGAACTTTAATTCTAAAAGATAACCGGTTGGTCGCCATCCTGATTTCCTGGGGGAGCGCATTCCACAGAGAGATAGACTGAATGAAGCAGGAAGAGTGAATGAAGTCTGTGCGGTGAGTGGGATACTTGAACGTCTATGGTTACTAAAATGCCCAATAAAATTTCCGAGACGTATAACTTAAGCTGCAGTATTGTAGTAAGTCGACCTCGTTATTGTTACAGGTTGACACTATCTGTCACATGTACTATCAAAGAACTTCATACCTAAGCAGTTTGAAAACAAAATCCCTTGAACACGACGATCACAACTGTTACCGCCCCGATTCAATAGCGGCCGAACGCTGCAAGTAGAAATAGTCCTACCGGTTTATAGATATGAAATTCTTTGATGGTGCCGGAACCGGGTGTCGGTTTCAGAATTGAGAATTTGAAGTTGAGAACTTGTCAAACTCTACTTTAGGATTTCAGTTTAATTGAGTGGGATTTTTTGTTAAAATTGGTAAAGCAATTACGAGATCGACTATACTTCCATTTATTTGCATGTGTTGCTATAGTGTATATCCTAAAAAATATTGCGCTGCTGTAAAACGCTGCTATATTCCGGCCGCCGAGAGAATGCGTTCTTGACACCTGTCAGTTGAGTACAAAAGAATACATGTTTTACGAATTTATTCTTTATTTGATGTAATCGTGTCCAATTGAGAGGTGTCAGAAACGCATTCTCTCGGCGACCTAAGTTTAAGTCCATAAGTACCAACGTCATACCTTAACTAACCCCCCTCCCCTGTTTTCTTATAACCTGGGGCCTTATTATGAAGTATTAATGCAATCATTATTCCACTGCGAAAAAAGGATGGTGCTAGCGGCCTTGTGTAGCTCCGTCTCTCACTCACACTGGAATAATGGTAGCATTAACACGTCATAATACGGCTCCTGTTAGTTACTATCTTATCTTAACTAAAAGTCCAAATTCCCTTCCAGGTGTTATAAAAGTAAAAACAAAAGGCAGTGTCACACAAGGCGACGTAGAAGCAGAATTTCAAACGAAACAACTGGCCAGTCATCTCCTAGGATACTACACGATCAACGGACCGACCCACGGCACGAAGCTACAGTTCGATTATCAGTTCTATAAGAGTCCGAAGCAAACGATAAAGATTGAAGGGATTTATAGCGAGAAGACGGGCGTGTTCAGACACGACTTGTATGGAGACCTGTCTATGCAGTTTACAGCTTATCCTGGGTATAATTTCTATACTGTGTTGAGGAATATTGTGAGTAGTTTTCTGAATGTTTTTATTACTTATTTTTTACCCAACTACGGCCGAGGGTTATGGTTTTGACCGGTATGTATGTCAACAACGTAATCTGTTCGAATTATAACACGACGTCTGACTCCAGATTTTTAATTTCTCTGTCTGTGATGCTTTTTTTTTTTTGGGTGGGAAATTATCAAATAACTTCTCCCGCTCTGGGTGGAGCGGGAGGGCGTGTCAGACTCTTACTGACTAAAACCCACCCGTGTTCCTTCAGTTGCCTGTACATTGCCAGGGGCCACGGTATCCCTTTCGGACTTTCAATTGCTGACATCTCTTTGAGGCGCGCGTGGATCACAACGCGCCGTCGACCCGGGCCTGGTCCTTATCGGACGGCGAGCTACCCATTGCTCACCGTCCGCAAGCCCGCGCCTACGGTGGCCGGGAATCGGTCTGCGATTTCCGACGCCCAGGGCGTCTCCTGCGGCGGCTAGGGTGTCTGTGATGTCTTGTTTATACCTTTTTAGTTGACTTTTTGTCGTAGTTGGGTTTTAGTTTTTATAACTTTTAATTTTTTTGGTCTATCTGGATTGGTAATTGGGGCTTTTAATTATCTCAAGTTTTATCCAATTTGGTCATCTCTTTTCACCTAAAGGTAAACTTGCTACACAAATGATGCGTAGAAACTTAAATTTACTAAACATAATATCACGCCTTGTTTCCCCGAAGGGTTGGACAGAGATGTACCTAAAGTTCACCCACATTTCGCCAGTTATGTTTAAGTACCATGTAATAGGGGGCGAGCCTATTGTCATCAATCGGGCACAAATCCAGACTCCGGACAACTTTAATTTAATGTTTACGAATATCCCATATTAGTTGTAGTTAAAAATTGCTATAAAAGTCACGCTTTAAAAGTTTTTGAACCTTATGGGTTTCCGTTTGAGCCGTATCATGTAAATTTCTTCAACTCGGCTTTTAATCCTTTGCCAAAAGCAAGCCCTTCGTAATATCAGATACCTAAAATAGATACTGACGGCAATTATTTGTTTAGTTCTTGGTCGACTGAGCTCTGCTCGAGTGAAAATAGATAAACAGATCGTCTAGGTATACCAACGTTGTATCACATTTCAGAGGCTGTGAAAATAGAGATAAGGAAATTTCCCAGATATGAGACGATCGATTTTTCGCCCCCGTAAACGCCTAAGATTGCAACTTTCATCGAAATCGTTAGAGCCGTTTCGAGAACGTTATTACAAATATTGCTCATTTAATAGGATATAATATTGGTTTATAAATAAATTCTTACTAACCAATTACTTACTAAAATTATATTTCCACAGAAAACCCAAACCCATGTCGACATAGGCTTTAATGTTAGCGCATCTCGCGCCACCAAAGACGACCCAGCCTTCACGTTCGGATTCCAACGCGCGGAACGTCTGACCGGCATGAGACTCGACACACACCTAACGTTGCACCGACCACGGCTTATTGATACTAAATTCCAGTTTGAAGGGGTAAGTGTTTATGATAGCTGTGTCAACGGCTTAGCAAGTGCTACGACATTGATTTTATGTAAATGATTTTATTTCTGTAAGTAGGTTTGTACAAACATTTTTACACGTCAATCATATTTTAAAAACTAGACGAGGTCGGCGTTTCCTATCTGACTACTCTGAGAAGAAAGACCGAAACAAACTCAGAGGTCACAGTCTCTTTTAAAGTCCAGACATAATCTTGGTCAGGCCATATGAGGACCATGTAGATTAGTGTCTGAAATGGTCTTTTGAGGAAAGAACCACACAGATTTGAGTGGACCTGTCCAGTCAGTGCAAGCATTTGTCAGTAATCGTAGAGCTCAACTCAGAACTTAAGGAGCTCAACTCGACGAACAATACCAAAGAAAGGACATTTGGGTAGGTCGCATAAAGTACTCAAACTGCCAGACCATCATTTAAACTAACTGAGAAAGAAAAAATTAAAGAAAGGAAAAACAATAAAAATAAAATATCCACATAGTCCTCACATTCACAATAATTAAAACAATATAATACTTTACAAAGTAATCATGTTATTTTGTATATAAATTTCAACAATGTCAATATGTATATAAAAAAATCTGATGATCAGTAGATCTACTTACTTCATCATCTGCCTGCCGTTTAGCAACTAGATTGGGGTCGGCTTCCAGTCTTAACGGATGCAGCTGAATACCAGTATTTTACTTGGAGCGACTGCCTATAATCGGATAAACGGATGCATATTTACCTAAACTACATTTTTGGAAGGAAGAAATTATGGAAGCCGCTCCTTAATTATTTTTTTTTTATAAATCCGGCAATGCATAACTAATCGGATGCATAGTATGGAAGCGACTTTATTTCATTTAAAAATAAACCCGGGATTCCGAGATTCCATAACTATTCTGATGCATATTTATAAATAAAATAAATAGATGCATATTTACTTAATGTAAACTGTAGTGTGACAATACCAAGCACAATAATTTATTTCAATGGTACCTATTGAATGAATTATTCTAAATTTACAGCCAGTTGCAGAAACGAACTTTAACTTTAGAGCTGTCATTAAATATTAATCTTCCATTAACTTGTTTTAACTTGTTGCAGCAAGTCACATTAGACTCGATTTTAATGGTTCTTTAAATAAATTAATGAAATCATTAGCGTTATTGATACATTACGTAATGGGGCATTAATATTTGTGTTTGTGCAATTGGGTGATAGTCTGTTAACTAAACAAAAACTATGTCAGGATTGTTAATTTGCTATGCCAGTTTGGCAACTACCTACTTTAAAACATTGGGTAGGTAAATATGCAACCGATTTTAGTGAGAAAAAACGCGAAATTTTGTCGATTCCGGAATCGAGGAATGCATTCCTTAATAGGCAACTCTTCAATTAATATGCATCCGATCTGTACTTATAATATACCCTCTTTACCAACAGATTGGTCCAAAATACACAGCGCTAGCCCTTCTGAACTTCAACCCTAAGTCTCGGGAGATTCTCGTCTCTGGCTACTTATTCTTTCCGCCGGGAACACAACTGTATATGGACGCTGAACTCAACATGACCCTGCCGACTTTACACCCGTGTGTTATCAAGACGAAGGTTCATGAAAAACAGCCGAATGATTTTCAAGTAAGTATTTTTAACATTTCTTTCTTTTCAGTTAGTTAATCTATCAATTTTCTATCTATATACGGGGTGGATTTTTGAGATGGGGCAGTAAGGACTACAGGAAAATGTCTGACGAGACTGTGACATTTTGGTCTGCATTCACAAATTTTGAAAAAAAAATACAGTCAGCAAGAAAATAGGCAGTTTTCACAAAAACTGTTTTTTGTTGCCAATCGATCCTGTTTCTTATAAGGATCAAAATACTTTATCGGACCATCTGAGGTTTGAGAACTAGAAAAGTCAGAAATGCCAAAAATCTTTTCCCGTACATTTCGTGGGAAATAAGACTCCAACCAACTTTTCACGATGGATAGACTGGCCGAAATTAAATTTAAAAAATGGATTTCAAATTTCGAATTAATACGCGTGTATATAAATCAATTGCCGTGCGTTAATCTCGTAAAAACTCGAAAATGGCTCGACTGATTTGATTATTTTTTAGTTATTTATTAGCCTCAATACTGGGGTGATGTAGGAAAAAATAAAATCCCATAGGATCAATCCATTAAGGGGATGTAGGAAAGGTCATTTACAACCAAATGACCCCTTTTGACTCCCATGCAATTGTCAACAATTTTCGAGTCATTTGACATTTTATGTTTTCATTTCGTACATTTTAAAATACAAAATGTGGGTTATTTGGTTGCAAATGACCTCTCCTACATCCCTTAACAGATTGCCGACATATAACCAATAACCCTGTATATGCTAGTCGCTCGGTAAACTCTGCTTGCGCGACGCAGGATTTTGCGTGACGTCAGTATGATGCGTAGTTTGCATGTGGCGATGTAGATGCTGTCACAACCTTACGAATTTCAGCTGTATTTTTTCAGAAAATTTGCCCATAGCAGTTGAAACCCACAAAAATGATAGGCTCTTTGATTCACAGCTCAGTGCTTTACTCAGGGATAAACGTTTATCTTTTTCATATCTTTCCACACCATCTTCGCATAGAAGGCGAAGGAATGTCTCTTTCGCTCATTTGACTTATAAATAAAATTAATTGAATTCAGGCAAGACCCATATTACATTCAATTTAATTTAATTTCACAATACTTCCACAGAATAGATCAGAATAAAATGTCAATACAATTAAAATAAATGAATGAATAGGTACAAATAGAGAATGAATAGGTATAAAAAGGTCACAGAATCAATAATTCCACATTTCTTTGCCTCTCTAGGTAAACGCAGTAGGAGTCTGGTTCACAGGCGTAGACTTCAACATCGACGCGTCCTACCAAGACCAGTCTAAGACCAATATGGCGTCGCATCATCTGAAAGCTTTGATTAGCAGCACTCACTTCAAGAACATAGCCGTGGATGGGCGGTTCACGCAGGATAATAGACAGATCACGTTTATTGGACAAGTAAGTTATACAATAGATGGCCCATAAATGTACAGAGTTAAAAACGTTCCGATTCTATTGAGCACTGACTAAAATGTTGTAATTTTTGCAACGAAGTTCCTTAACGCGGTAGGAGTTCACTGGTAGAAATCGTCACGTAAGGAAAAAACGTTATGCCCCCTCCATGTGACTTTAACTATGTGTGTAGGTCTGCGAACTTCGTTCCTGAAGGCGGTCCTCCGACCGCATACATTTTTTTTACTTGCAAATGAAATAAGAAAGATTTTGAAATAAAAACGTTTTAAAATTAGCTTAATAACTTAATTCCACTTAAATTCCACAAAGTTTTTGACGACAGTTACTTGAAAAACACAACTTTACGCTGTTTGAAGGCTTTAAACATTTCAGTCCCTTTCTACTTGTAACACAGGTCCTTAACCTGTGTTACCCTGCCCGCATAAATTGATTTAAAAACCGGCCAAGTGCAAGTCAGATTCGCACACGAAGAGTTCCGTACCGTATTAAGATCGAGCAAAAAACGTCGAAAAAAAACACGTTTCTTGTATGGAACCGCTTTTATTATTAACTTTATTTAAATGTTATTATTTTCTGTTATGGCGGCAATAGAAAGAAATACGCAATCTGTGAAAATTTCAACTTTCTACCTATTACGGTTCATGAGATACAACCCGCTGGCAGACGGTCTTGCCTCTCTTTCTATCGCGTAACTCTTATATCTTCTGACCACGTCCCGCTCACAGAATTGGCCCGACGCGTACTTGTAGCTTCATACCTAAAATGCGCAGTGCGCCTTCTGTATTATTCTGTGCTCAAAGACCTTTTCTGCTTTAAATACCTAATATTCTCTTCAACAGGGCGAATACAACGAAGATCACTACAGAACATTAATCCGCTATATATTACTTTCTGAACAAAACTTCACTACGTATGTTGAAGTGGACGTAGGGAAGAAGGCGTACAGCGTGAATCTTAACGCGGATCTTAACAATAATACTAATGTCAACATGGATGTACATTTTGATCAGTAAGTGTTTATTTTTATTTTGGAAAGAGGTGTCGTTGTAGCTAACTAATAATATCCGCACGGGTCGATCGGTGAGGTTAAGCTACGCTTGCCGATGTTGGTCCGTGGATGGGTGACCATCTTTACATACCAAGATCCCTCCGTGCCTCGGACAGCACGTTAAGCCGTTGGTCCCGGCTGTCATTCATGGATCTTTGACAGTCGTTACGGGTCGTCAGAAGCTCGAAAGTCTGACAACTAGTCTTACCAAAGGGGTATCGTATTACCCAGTAACTGGATTGTGGAGGTCAGATAGGCAGTCCGTTCCATGTAAAATTCTGGAACTCAGCTGCATCCGGTTAGACTGGAAGCCAACTCCAACAGAGTTGGCAAAAGGACTGTACATATAGAGGGCATAGGTATATGATGGTCTATTGAGAATATAATATGAACAAGGATACGTCGTAAATGTCTTATGCCTGTTTTCACCGACAACTAAGTAACACTTAAATGAATCCCTAAATAAAAGTGCACTGTTGGATTTTCAACTGTCAGCGCTGAGCTTAGCGTTGAAAATCCAACAGTGCACTTTTATTTAGGGATTCAGTTAAGTGTCATTTAGTGAATTTGAAAACGGGCATTATTGTTGTAATTATATTTTTATAAAATTTTAATTTCAATGATAATTGAAGCACCTTTTGTAAGACTTTCACAAAGTCGAAAAAGACGAAAGACGTCCACTCCTGGACATAGACCTCCCCCAAGCACCGCCATTTCGACCGGTTCTGCGCTTCCCGCATGCAGCGGATTCCTGCGGCCTTCACGAGATCATCGGTCCATCTTGTGAGAGGCCTTCCAACGCTACTTCTTCTAGTACGCGATCGTCACTCCAGAACCTTTCGGCCCCATCGGCCATCTGTTCTGCGAGCATTGTGCCCTGCCCACTGCCACTTAAATTTGGCAATTGCTCGAACTATGTCGGTTACCTTAGTTCTCCTACGCATCTCTTCATTTCTGATTCGATTACGTAGAGAAACTCCAAGCATAGTCATCTCCATTGCCCTTTGGGTGATTTTTAGTCTTCTAATAAAACCCATTGTGAGCGACCACGTTTCAGTGCCAAAGGTCATCACTGGCAACACGCACTGGTCAAAGACTTTCGTCTTGAGAGGCTGCGATATGTGGGACGAGAAGATATTGTGTAGCTTCCCAAACGCTGCCCAGCCAAGACTAGTAGACTAAATAGGTGTCATAAACAAATATATTATTCATCCATGCTAGATACAGAGCACAATTTAAACGAAAACATTACGAGAAAAGAGAAAATATTCTTATAATGATATTTGCTTTTACTACTAGCCTTAAACGCTGTCATCACGAGGTCTGAAGATGAACGACTATCAACAATGTATCTAGTTTGTAAAGCTCGAGAAAAAACTTAATAAAATATAACCAATTTTGTGCAATAACCCTAACAACACAGTCAACTATTCTCTACCATTATTTTAATTTCCAAAAAAAAATTCCTTTAAAAAATGTACTACTTTCTCCTCTAGACTTCGCGACCTCCACTTATCCTTCCAACGCTGGGTAACAGCCCGTCAGAAGCGACTGAGCGCCGCTTTCAACTGGGACGCGAACCGTGACCCCTCACAAAAGGTCAGCGTCGACGTACAACTGGACAATAAGGGCACCTGGCACCATGCTGGACATGTGTCGTTATACTACCCGGGAAGGATGGTCAATGGCGAGTTCGAGTTTTTGTTGAGAGGTGAGAACATTTCTTTTTTATAAGTTGTTGGTGGTCGATTCGTCGTTCCGTTCTTCTGCACCACAGCTACGGCCCGCGTTCCACTTATAAAAAAAAAAAATACAAGTATTGGGACATGGATTCCAGCCCATTTAAATGTGTCTTATGCAGGCCACACACGTCATAATATACTTGCTTATATCTTAAGTATAGATTAACGTGAGGGGGATGAATTAGCATAAGTATACGAGCCATTCGATATCACTCAGACTTGTGCAAGTCTTAACTTGCTCAAGTATATCGTAACGTGTATGGCTACCATTAGAGCGAAAAAGTCTAAAAATGGCTGCTGACTTTACAATTTGATAATAACGCACCACTTACCTAAACTACCACCAAAAAAAATATTTTAAAAAAAGGACGGTGTGAAAACCTCCATCCTCAAAAGTCTAATAGTTCAAAAATTTCTTTGTTCCAGATTGGTTCTGTCAATGGCATGTCCGCATGGGTTGGTCGAGCGACTCGAACATTCTGTGGCGCGTCAAGATGTTCTCTGAAGCACATAACGAGACGGTATACGCTCTGTTGTCCAGTATGGAGACACCCTTCGCCGGATGGAAGGATACTAGCTTTAATGTTATGTAAGTAGAAAAATATAAAAGAAAAGAAAGAAAGAAAGAGTAATATTTATTTGGACACAGTTCGTGAAACACATAATAACAAACCAACAATATCGACTTCGTAAGTAAAAGTACTTCTGTTGTAGACAAATGTCGAATAGGCCCTGGTTGGAGACCTTAATTTATTAAGGCAAGCCCGGTTAAGCCGACAACCTCCTAGGTTGACCTGCGAGATGCCATATATAAAATAAAAAAGACAATTTGTCTGTAAGCAGTGTAAAGTCAAATCATGAGGCTTAGGCTTTAGTTTTCATAAAAAAGCGTACCTACCGCCATATAGCGGCTGTAAAATGACAACCGTCCATATAGAAAGCTGTTTTTGACATCGTAAATTCAAACACTCACGTCGTTTTGTACAATGCTTGAAGTAGGTACATTTTCTAACTTAAAGCTGACCTATCAAGGATGTAATATTATAGTGTCCTATCTAAAATTGATTTAATTACAATTAAATTGCCTTAAACTAGTAGTCTTAATTTACAGCTATTTTTATCTCACTGTTTATAGACAAATAATGAAGTTATACACGCTAACACTAAAGCTTATTTGACCACCAGGTGGCGCTACCACGACAATCTTCAAGCCCTAAACGGCAGCATGAACTGGCAAGAAGACTACTTAGCGTTCAGTTTGCTAGCAGACTATCTGTTCAAAACGAATGAGTTCTACGGCGAGATCAACGCAGTCGTCAACTCGACCATACCGACGTTACCGAAAGCGGCCGCAATAGCCAAACATAGGGTCGTTTGGAAGAAGAGTGCTGATACGCTGCTAAGTTTCCAGGTAAAAATAATCTTTATTTACCATAGAATAAGATTGTATTTCCTGTAGCGAATTGTGGTGCTTATGTTGATTGATGAATGCGGCCACTATCGCCAAACAGTGTCGTTTGGAAGAAGAGTGCTGATACGCTGCTGAGTTTTCAGGTAAACTGTCAAAATTGATCTCTGTTTTGTAAATTATAAAGTTTTATTTTGTGTAGTGTTAAAGATCTTATTATTAAACGATCGAGTTCTACGGCGAGATCAACGCGGTCATCAACTCGACTATACCGACGGACGTTATAATTAGTGTGAACCTCGTGTACGCCTCCGCAAGTGCGAAACTTCCGCCTCCGCAAGTGCAAAACTTCCGCCTCCGCAAATGCGAAACTTCCGCCTCCGCAAGTGCGAAACTTCCGCCTCCGCAAGTGCGGAACTTCCGCAAGAAATTGTACCTCCGCCTTCATAAGTTTTTTTGCAGTTTGTTTACGTTACGTCATCGCGCGAGGAGCGCCGCCGCGCCTCACCGCGCGGTTGATTCTTGCGCACGAAATGGTCAGAATTCCGTTTGTGCAGCGGGCAAGCGGGCCCTTTATTGTGGAGGAGATATAAAATTATATAAAGTTTTTGCTCCCATTGTTCGCACTTACTTGCCGGCGCCGTCAAGTTCAGTACCAATAGAGCAATTATTCAGTGGAGCTGGTTTAATTTATGAAGCCTTAAGAAATCGGTTAGAGGGTGACAAAGCCGCAAACTGTTGTTCGTCAAATATATTTTGCCTCTTTTTAATTTTGATTACCAGTAGTTTTTATATTTTTTTATTTTATTTGTGGTGCTTAGTTTGATTGATGAAAGCGGTCGTGATAACCATAGGGTCGTTTGGAAGAACATTGCTCAGTTTTCAGGTAAGCAGTCCCAAATTATCCCTATTTTTAGAGTGCATAAGGTTTTTATTTCTTGTAGCGTGTAGTTGTACAGACGCCAGCACATCAACCTACTACAATCTGTCAAATTTCTTTAATAGATTTTCAATTTATTACTAAAGCATAAGGTTCAAAGTTGATTGGTAAAATTTGACAGTTTCGGGTAGGTTGACCTGCTGGCGTCCGTACTTGCAAAAGGACCCTTATTATTTAGGTACGCAGTAAAAATTAACTTTATTTTCGATGTCATAAGGTTTCTTTTTTTTTTACTATGGTATGTTGTTCTGCTGACCTAACATCTTGGCAGCCAGATCCGGTCAGTGTAGGTGGCGTACGGGTAAATTCACTATTCTGCATTAGAATAGTGAATGGGGCTTCTTCTTTAGGTGTGGTTAGTGACTAACCTGGTGTCAGTTTTAAAGTCGCCCATGGGCCTCTGACTTTGCTTCACGTCGCAAGGCACAAACACAAATAGACGTATCTCTCAGGCATGCCGGTCTCCTCACGACGTTTTCCTTCAGCGAATGAAGGAATGGAATGGTGAATGGATTGCTTTATGCATATCAATCTCCAGCAAAGCAGAAGCGACCAGAATATTTGCTGGGTCCAGCTTTGGTTGGGCTCTTAAATATTAATAAACAAACAAAAAAATTATAAACATGTTATTTTATTTACGTTTTTCTACCCTATTTTTAATTACAGGTTGTGTATGATTAGTACCTTCATACACTACACATTTAAGTAGTAAACATTGGCGTGGCATTATAAATACTCAATTTCTCTATAATTTTTATAATTCCCAATATTATCCATTATACACAATATGTATTAAGTATATTATCTCAGTATATGAGATATTTGTTTTTATGCAATACAATCAAGTGAAAGGTAATATAGCATCACATGGGATTACACCCTTTTACATAAATTTACCATAGTAACATACATACATAATCAGCCTATAATGTTCCCACTGATGGGACAAAGGCCTCCCCTCTGTGGGAGGGAGGGGGCCTTAATTCACGACGACAGCCCAGTTCAGGTTGGTGAATGGACAGTACAAAAAGAAAACATGTTTCATTACTTACTAAATTCTACTTTATAGTCAGACACATTCATAGCCTATTTTCAGCTTATATACCATCAATTTAAAACTACTATATCAAGCCCTGCCCGCCAATTGTTACGAAAATGCGATGTTTATTGAAAGAAATTATAGTTTGTCTCTCATAAATACAGATTACTCAGTGATCTAGAGAGCAGCACTTCACCCAAGAATTTGTGTGTACATCATGTAATTAATAATGCATACTTTGTAAGTCCCTCATGTACTACAAAACCTTTAAGTAAATTATTATTATTTTTAAATATGTATAGTTTAGGATACA
The DNA here is from genome assembly GCA_949128155.2 of Xanthia icteritia. Classification (NCBI taxonomy): domain Eukaryota; kingdom Metazoa; phylum Arthropoda; class Insecta; order Lepidoptera; family Noctuidae; genus Xanthia; species Xanthia icteritia. Next base: position 9,271,647 of record OX421953.2, read on the forward strand.
AACCTAATTTTGCAAACAAGCCGCTTATGAAAAGTCGGCGGTCAAGGCTTGATATTTATACCACTTGTCCCTAGATTCTGGAAGCCTATTGCCTAATCTGATGTCATCTTCAGCCATCTCTAATCACTTCATAATACGCATATAACGTTCCCACTGATGGGACAGGCCTCTCTGTGAGGGAGTTATGCATAATCCACCACACTGGCGTATGGTTCAAACTAAGAGTTATGATTCCCATCATAAAACTTTTTCTAAGAAGTAGAGTTGACCTTGATTAGTCTTACATAAGTGTTAATTTAATGCAACCTACATTTGGTTGCAAATTTACTGAGACAATCAAGCTATCAGAAAGTGGGGGAAGTGTATTTGACAACATTTAAAATTAATTTGTGGCAAAATAGGTACACAGTTTAACAATCTAAATCCTAATATAGTTTTATTACAAAGTTACACATACAATTCAAATTGAAACTTGACCATGGAACAACAAAGTAATCATTTGCAGACAATAAAGACATTTGTGAAACATTGAGGTAAATAGTGCAGCGATTACTGAAATTAATGGCAGATTGCTGCAAAGAGATATTACTATAGTTATTGTGTTATCACAGTCAAGTGGCTTTTCTTGCAAAGTTTTCAAGTTAGTAATGTAACATACTCCATACCACTTCTCTTGCAGATCAAAACTCTTCAATATGATTATTGAACAAACAAATTAAACAGGGATAAGATGCTTCACAAATCAACCATCAAAAATACAATAAAGATGCAATGTCCAATTAGTCAAGAGTCAAGTTTGAGCATATATTACTTTAGTGTAATAAAAATGACAAAAAACATCTATTTCTTAACAATATTCAAGACAACATTAACCTAAAGTGTACTTCACTCATCACCTTCACTATCCACTGTAGCTTTCCCTAAATGTTTCTTATTTAAACACAGTAGACTTAGGGAAAACTAAACATATCGGATCATGTAGCTACTTCTTCGTTTGTCGATTCAAACTCCAACTTGACGTCATCATTGAGCCCGTCGACATCAACCTCGTTCTCCGAAGCATTCAGCATGTTCAACGTAACCTGTCGCACAGGAACACTGGCATCTTCAAAAGCTTTTTTCTTCAAAGTAGTGCGTATCTGGTTGACAGTTCGACCTTTGATATGTTGGCTCAAATTGTTCAAGTCCACGGCAAAGCGATGCACGCAGGCTCGTAACATCTCGATTTCGTCGTCTGTCCACTTTCCACCGGGCTGGGAGTCTCCCATAGGGTGTAATAACTTCGTCATTTCGGCTAGTTTATTGAAAGCGGTCCCCGCTTCGCGAAATATTTCGCTGACTTTTGCAGCGGAATTATTCATTGTTGGGTGTGAATATTTTATCTGTCCCGACAAGAAATAATAATTACTCAGCAATGCCGCTGGTTTACCGTACGGATTTACAGTAAATTATAATATTTACGTTTAATCAACGGCCACAAACAACCTCCAAATATTTTTATCAACAGAAATTGAACATTTTGTTTTATCTGTCAATTTCATTGTTATGTCAAAGACGTCAACGTCAAACAACGGGCGCGTTCCATGTTCGTAACTCGGTCCGTAATATTTTTTTTTTAAATATTTTATTTGATGAATCACATTTTTTATTATTTATTGAAGTGAAAACTTCTTTAGGCGCGTTAAGTGATTTTTTGGAACCCTGATAAACTTATGAATTCGCGTCACCGACGCGCCGCGCAGTAGTGCTTTACTATATAGATGGCGCTAATATCAGTTTTAAGTTTTCATTTCTGTCGGCAACCTCCTGACTGCCAATTTTTTTTTTAAACTAGTCTTCGTCCGTGACTTCATAATAAAGATCGTAATGATGAAATTGTGCCAAGTTTAACTTTTTAAACCAAAGGAATAAAATCGAAACTGAATCTGTTCTTGTTGGGGTGAAAAGGGGGAATCCTTTTCACCCCAACAAGAACAGATTTTTGAAAAATCTATTGTACGTCTCCATTATTTAACTTTTAGATTATTACTTAATACCAATTTTCGAGTTAATCGAAGCAAGCAGTAAAATCCTCCCCTAAAAACTGGATTACCGTTTTTTAAACAGTTAAGGATAGGTTTTTGAAAAACTTGCAAGTCTTTATTTCCTGTCATAAGTAATTAATACCGAGTTTGGAGGTAATCCCGCGCTTTAAGATTCTTCCATACAAACTTTAAATCTCCCTAAAATCCTTTGAATAGATAACTTATAATGAAAAACTTTATTATTTATTTAAGACTGTTTTATTTTTATCGTATTTTCCCTTTCAAATTCAACACCCGCTCCACCCCTAGTTGTAGGTAGTTTCCGAAAATGTATGATTACACTCTTTATTATTTGTACATATACCCTATTTTCACCCCCTCAAAGATCGAATTTCCAAAAACCCCTTCTTAGTCTTCGCTTACATGACAAAAGAAACCAAAAATAACTTCATGTCCCCAGTCCCAGTAGTTTGTGCTGTGCGTATATTATACAATATGTAAAAAAACCTGTCCGATCCGAAAGGAGTATATAGGTATTGCAATAACATTACCTAAAAGTAATAAAATGTTTCATTTTATTATTGAAATAGTTGTTTGCTATTTAAAAATCACATTTTGATGTCCCTGCCACCCTGTTTATAAGAAAGATAGCTATATAGAAGATAGATTACAAATACTTTTTCTCTTGTATACTGTTTGTAGTTGCGCTTTAGATAAATGTTGTTCGCGCAATATTTCGATAAAAGTGTAAGCTGTCTTGGTTTGTCAGGTCACAGCTGTCCAGGGTGTGCCGGACGTATTTATATACAGCTTATCTTCACTGTTGAAGGCACGTATAATAAAAAAACCGCTTTTTTTACAGTACAACGAAGACGGTCTTCTGATGATCAACTCATCCTGGACATTGGATAGAGGACCTACTGAGAACAATATCACTGGCAGAGTCAAACTTCTTACTCCGTTCCAAGTTAGTATCAATAAGATTGTTGTAACTATGACATAACGCATGTATTTTCGAAAGGGGCAGTCAGAAACGAGACGTAAACGGCCACTTGCCGTACCAGCAGCAACGCACGCACGGCACGATATTGAACAGATTTGCCGATGGGCGTCCACTGTATCCGGATATTATCTCTTCTTTGCAAATTTGAATATTGACGATGTTTATCATTATAAAATTCTTCGTAATATCTTTCTTCTAATAGAATTAAAAGTAAGTCATCCATTTTTACAATATTTTATGGTTCTCATCACCTCAATTATAAACAAAGCAACGCGCGGCAGTGACCGATGCACGCGGTGAACTGTAACGTCTAACGTAATCTATATATCGTAATCTATATAACGTATGTATATAACGTAATCTATGTAACGTCACCGGCACGCAACGCATTTTTTGTTCATATATGCGCTCGGTCCGGGTGGTACCGATAGTGGACGCAGTGCTATATGAATTCATATAAAGCAAATCAAAATCCGTTGCGTGCCGTGCGTGCGTTGCGGCCGGTGCGGATCAGTGGACGTTCACCTTAATTGTAGAGTATATCTGAGGAAGTCTGGGTTTGCCGGTAAAATCAAACCATGACCTGCTTGAAACAAACGCCTGTATTTATCTTTTGTTGGAGATCCTAAATAAATAAATACCACGATGGGGGGGGAGGGGGTGTGAAGCTTCGTCTTCATGAAAATGGTGTATCTTCGCAGACTTTTTAAGAGAAATATTAATAAGTAAATCTAACCAATCGTGACTTTCCAGGGTTACAGAAAAGGTTTCCTCCGCACGAGATTCGTTTTGGGTCACAAACGAGACATCAAAGGCATCACTGACCTCGACCTTGAAGAGAAAGTGCTCAAGATTTTTGTTAATGGTAACTATGTTATATATATTTGTCGTGGCCAGATCTTAGAATTGACCATTTCATGAAATGGCCAGCTAATATTGGCCATATCGTTTAAACTTCAATGTATAATGATATGTCAGTCGACGTTTGGCCATAACATTAATATAGGGTATCCACGGTGTAAGGTATAGTAAAAATAGCCAAATAACTGCGACCAACTTGGAAGTAGCGCTCGCCGGCCGCTGCCGCGGCACCAGTCGTATCGCTCGCTAGGCTCGCGCGCGGTTGCACCAAATGGGTTGGTCGCAGTCGGAGTGCCACATAAGTTGCGTATATTTTATAAAACTAATTTTAAGTTCTGTGTTGCATTTCACGTGGCGGCAGCAGCCGGCGAGCGCTACTTTCAAGTTGATTGCTTTTCATAATATAATATGATATTTGGAAACCCAATAAAAGTCCATCGACTTTTTTTGCGTGGTCACCCTACTTTGTTTTATTTATTGTATGCCGCCGTCATGATGCACAACTAATACACAGCGACATCAACGCCTCTACCGGTGGATAATCTAACTATTTTACGATATGATCACTAATGTTTGGCCACATCATGAAGTAGTCGTTCGTTTAACTGTTCATATCATTAAACGTTGAGTATTCAATGATCTGGCCAGGCCACATCATGATGTGACCAGTGGTCGATGTTCAGATAGATAAAATGCTCTTTATTATGTAAACCATGAAAATTACAGACATAAATTAATAATAACACACATATATACATAATACACAACATACATAACACACACACATTCATGAGTACATGACACATATTAATACACATACATGACATATATTAATACATATCATTTAATGCACTAGCAATTTTAACGTTTTTTTTCACGGTAGTGAAAAAAAGTTGGGCAAGTGTATGCCTGCCCACGGAGGTTTTGAAACTACGACCTACGATTCGTAACTCATCTTTACCATTAATGCTCGATTCCTATAAACAAAAACGAATCGTTTTACTTACGAATGGTAGCATTTATATTATCAAACTGGGCATATAAATAGGTTCGTAAGCTAGTTTTTTACAACCGATATTTTTGATCACAACTAGTCTTTAAAATTTTGCCTGCTCAGTTAAATTCAGACATTAACTGAGCAGGCACATATATTATTTATAACGCAAGACACTTCTGAAATTCTTCCTTCTAAGCGGTGACATATTTTTTGAAGCCGATGCAGAAAACTATAAGTATTTGGGCGTCGCTTGTCTCGCCAGATACTTTTGGTGTTCCTACGATGTCATATATTTGTGTTGCCACTTATATGTATAGTATATGCCTTCCAAAAATTATGACATATATATGCCGTCATAAATTAATGGATGAATCTTGCAGATATTAATGCCGAGCTGTATATTAATATATTTAGGCTCTTGACTGTACATACTAATAATAATATTTTCTCTCCCACAGGTCACATGCGTCGCATAACCAACTGCATGTTGGTCGTGAACGTGACAAGTCCTATGGTTGAGTTCCCGCAGATGACTGCGCGGTTCGGCTTTGTGGAACCTGACAGACATCTAGTCGCTATGGTGGTCACTACTAACTCTACTACAGGTATGCTTCTTTAAACTTCTACTGCTGTATATAGGATGGCGATTTAGTCACCTACACCCAAGGGCGATCTAGCCTTCGAGTCAGGGGGTCACATAGTTGACTGCCAGGGTTGCGGGAAAGTCCGAAAGGGATACCGTGGCCCCTGGCAACGTACAGGCAACGGAAGGAACACGGGTGGGTTTTAGTCAGTAAGAGTCTGACACGCCCTCTCGCTCCACCCAGAGCGGGAGAAGTTATTTGATAATTTCCCACCCAAAAAAAAAAAAAAAAAGGGGGTTACATAGTCGGGGTTCAGTCAGGACAGGCTCCAATCAGTGGCGGACTAGGCCTGTCGGGGGCCCGGGGTGGCAACACAAAATGAGGCCCCAGTCTCATAGTCTCAGTTTACAACATTTTGCAAAAAAAAAAAAAACCTACCTACACCATGGACCTCGCAACCGGCAGGATTGCTGGTGCATTTTCATCTCCTAAATAGGCTATTCACATCATAAAATTATAATAACAGCACATAGTCTTAAGCCTCGTGCAGACTGGCGCGACGCGACTCTAACGAAACATTTTTTAAGAAAACTTCACGGTAGAACAATTACCGGTGTCGCGTCGTGCCGAGGCTTTGTTATCCGTATCGTTCGCGCATGTGTGGCAAACATACGTGGAAACATCATACAAAGTATTTTTATTTTTTATCAATGAGATTAGAAAAAAAGACAGTGGTCTATCTAGACAGCCCAAGGAGGGGCCCTCATGCCCCCTCCCCCCCGGATTCCCCCTTGCCTACATCCATCGAAGGGGTGATTCTCACCGCCATACCAAACAGCTTTCGCTATGACACTCATACCCGATTCGTGGAAAAAAAATACAATTTCAATTCAATCGTAGACAGACTATTTCGACGAGGCCCAGACGGAGATAGCGGGATGAGCTGGACTCCTTTAATCCTTTAATAAAGATTGGTCCTTGGCAGCTCTGGGCAGAGAGAGGTCGAAAGGGAGTAAGCTAACAAAAAAATATGAGTTTCATAGCGAAAGTTGATAAGTATGACGGGTAAAATCACCCCCTCGACGGATGCAGGTGACAAAATCGCCACTTTATAGGCTTTCCAAGGCTCAGAGTATCAGTATATCAGCCCATAGCAGTCCACTGCAAGACATACTCCTCACCAATCTCACACCATTTAATTCTCCCCTCGGCTACTCTTATTCAGCTGCTACCAGCCACCCTGCGAAGATCGTGGCTTTACTAAGTCTGAAGGACCTTACCTTACATACGTAGACTATGAACACGTTAATACTATGTAGGCATAAAAGAAGAAAATCTATTGAACCTGCGGCTTACGATATCCTTTTCTGCAACAAAAACCGCGTGACATCAACTGACTGTGAAGCACTGTAATGACATGCAAATCTCATAGCGCCATGCGGCGGGTCGTTAACCTCCTTAAAAATAGGGTTGAGTTACACGATAACTGGTATCCAAAAGATGTGCTTTCATAAATTAATTTATTGATGACAATGTTTTTTTTTTTTCCACAGGTATTGAAGTACTCCTCAAATTGATATCGTTGCAAGATTTCCATCTATTCGGCCATGTTGCTCTGCCCATACAGTACCTTAACAGAGCTATGGTCATCGCCAAACGGGCTCCAGAAGAGGTAAATAAGAACCATTTATTATTATTATTATTACTAGCGACCCGCTCCTGCTTCGCCCGGTTTTTTCGACTTGAAAAAACATTGAGATTTGTTAGTTATATGTAACTTTAATATTAACGTATTATACACATAAACCTTCCGGAATAAATTCTCTAAACGATGGTGAAAACCTCATCAAAATCTGTTGCGTGGTTTAGAAGAACAACGCGGACATACAGACAAACACTAAAAGCGACTTTAATATAGATCCTTTCCGCTTATTTATTTGTTCTATAAGAGGAGTAATAAACATTAATATTGATTTCAATTTTTCCACAAACTTTTATTTTTTGCTTAGGCGCTCTACGCAAAAAAAACGAAAATATATTGAAAAATAAATTAGATTGGCCTATACATTAAAAGATTTTTACAAATTTATCAAAAAATAATTCTTAGAACAAAAGAACTACTTGCTTGACCAAAATAAAAACCTTTTTCACATCCACAGCTGGACTTCAGAGTAGGTTGGGGTAAAATGGACTTCGGATTCACCGGCATCTGGCACTGGCGATCACCAACCAACTTTGTATATCTGTACAAGTTATACACACCTCTCGAAGGATTTGAGGAGAATGGGCTCGTTTTGAAGAACATATACGGAAATGGACTTGATACTGAAGTGTCTATGCGTCTGTCTACGCATAAGGTAAGAATACTTCATAATAGTTTCGCTAACTTTAACTTTAACCACGTAATTATTAAGTTGATTTTAAAATGACCTAAGGCCCACTTGTACCACAAATCAGACATAACTATGTTTTAAATACATTTAGCGTTAAGTGCATTAATTTTGTGATTTGTTGTGCCAGTGGGCCTGAGTTTTAAACGGTTATTTTTTTTTTTACAATTCAGCTGCACTGTAATTTGAACTATCTATTGAAATGAAATACTCAAATTAAAAATATGGGTAATATTCTAATTTTAAAAACGCTGTCGCTGGTGTTTAGTTATTCTAACTAATGAGTTTTAGGAGCCTATTATTGAGGCCTTCATTCACAGAAAAGAAAAAATAATAACTTTAAAAATACTAACCCACCTTTCTTTCCCCCAGTTCGGCATAGCAATACTCCTAAAGGACAACGGCAAAGGCCTCATCGACGTGCTAAAAGATAGATTCCAACACGGCTCACAAATAGACACAGACACGTTCATAGAGAACTTCGACACGAGAGCGCGCGTCGTGCTGGACACGCTGTACTACCCTACTATCACGTTTAATGCTCATCTTATGAAGGTCAGTGCTCAACATAAATATGTATTTGTTATTTTGGATAGACGTAATTTTAGATACTGCTTCATTGCTACCAACCGGTCAGCCAAAGTGTAATTAAACCTAATTATACTTTCTCCCTATCAGTAATTTCTGTGTAGCTGCCCGGATTCTGGATCTGTGCTCGGTTGATGGCAATAGGACCTTATTACATGGGACTTAAACCACAGATTAATACATATGGGACACTCCACAGTTTAGGTATGAAGCTACAAGTACGCGGCGGGCCCGTCTTGTCGGGCCAATTCAGTGAGTGTAACGTAGTCAGAAGATCTAAGAGTCACGCGATAGAAAGAGAGGCAACTTCTAGGTGAATATAACTGAAGGTGATTAGCGCTGTGCGACCTGAATACCTGAATTGCACTTTCTTGTGTCATAGCAAGAGTCGCTTTTTATTTCAATGATTTTGCGGAGTGTTGCATCTGTATTAATTTGTGCTTAAACATAACTGGCGAAACGTGGATGTACTATAGGTACACTTCTGCCTAATCCTTCAGGAAAACCAGGCGTGATGCTATGTTATGTCAATTTAAGAGTGTCCTAGTTAAACTCTACTTAGCCGAGTTTAGAACAGGCGGTTCTATTTATATCTAAACTAATAATAAAACTGAAGAGTATGTTTTTTTATTATTATATGAACGCGCTAATCTCTAGAACTACCGGTAAAATTGACCGTCGGATCGCATCGCGGGCAGGTGATGCGATCCATGAAGTCGGGGCCATAAGCTAGTTGTTTAATAAAATTTTAATTGAATTGTTTATTAAAATTAGCGTCTTGTTTATTAATATTTGGATGCCAATATTATGGGAAAATGTGTCATTGCTCTAACAAATGTACCATTATTTGTACCTACCACATTTAGAACAAATCAATTATTTTTACTTTTTACTTATAGTGTTAAGGGCTCACTAGTTAGCCAGATTTCTTATTTCCATACAGTAATATTGCCAAAATTAATCGAATCAGCGAAATATTTGACAGCTATTTGCGACGTTGCCACCTTTTTGGACGAACGGTCTTAAGATGATAATTTATTCATATAATTATTATGTTACAGTTTGTGGGTCCAGACGAAGAGGATATAATGGAAGTAAACGCAACGCTACACTTGCCGGACAAACCACCTATTGTGTTGACTGATGTCTTTATATTAGAGGTAACATTTTTTTATATCATTTCGCCGTAAAAAGCGGGTACAGAAACCTGAAATAATTTTTAAATTTTAGGGCAGAATTAAAACATTAGTGTGTTGATTTAAACTACAGTCCGGACGTGGAGAGAATGCATTTTTGACACCTGTCAGTTGGACAATATCTAGTAGTAATAAGGGTCAAATTCGCAAAACACATATTCGATAGTATGAAACTGACAGGTGTCAAGATAGCATTCTATATTCTATTCGACGACCGAAATGTAACGCATATATTTTTGTTTTTCGTGCGTCTTGTCAGTAGTCAAATCTTCGACAGTTTTCGTTTGATTTGATAATGAATTTTGTTACGTAGTGCATAAGTTATTATTCTTTGGCTTATTACTAATTATCACATTTTACAAGACTACATCTCTATCTTGTCCTATTTTATACGATAGAAATATGAGAAATATTTATCGTATATAAGCGAAATTGTCGAAACGCGTTCAAAAACGCACTATGTATAAAGGCTTCGCCAAATAGAACGCGTACTTAGCGCGCGTCAGAGCGCTAAGTACAGCGCAGCACGCAACTATAGTGTCAAGGCGTTGCTAGCGCCGCCGGCGCTATGTTCTGTAAACGTACGTCATAGTACAAGTTCTATTTGGCGAAGCCTTTAAATCAAATCATTTTATTTCCAGATCATAATCAAATTTGCATCTGAATCTCTTCCTCCCTTCCACCCCTTGTCTTCTTCTTATCTTCTTTCTCTTCTCTTTCTCTCTCTAACTCTCTCTAACTCTCTTGTCTCGCTCTCTTCTTCTCTTCCTTCTTAATTTATTTTAATTTTTGAATTGTTTTTACCTTTTTATTACGCACTCGTTTTACGTGCACGTCTTTCTACATTGTTCTCACATGTATAATTTTAACATGAATGATGTAACCAATATTTTGTAACAATATTATGATTTAAAAGAGTGTCCGTGGAGTGTCTTGCCCGTTCTTCTCCATAGGAACCTACGCTTTGGAATGGGCAACTAGCTTCATATTTCTAACTGACCCCTTGACAATTCAAAAGTGCCTGTAAATGGTATAATTGAAATAAATGCTTTAAGTTTGAGTTCTCCCATCTTTATCTTTAAAGCTTCGGGGCGTAAATTACGCCTAGTTTCACTTTTTAAATATTATTGTTCTATGTTAATACTGAATTGTTTTATGTTTTCACAGGAATACACAGTAATGAGAAACACCCTGAACCTAGTGACTCCGTTCCAAGCGGTCAAAGAACTAAAGTCAGTGTACACTGTCGACATTACGCTCGGAGAGAAGATCAATGTCACCTGTCTTGTGCTGTTGTATAACGGGACTTATTGGCATGAGGTACGATATTCTCTTAGAAATAAATATACATATTAAAAACTAAATAAAGTACTAGATAATGTGTTCATAAACACAAGCCAGAAAAAATGGAATTATATAAATAAAAAAAAGTTTTTTTTTGCAAAGCATTATAACACCCTTTCCAACATTTACTATAATGTTGGAGACCGGAAAAAGAAGTCTCTTGAAGGTGCAAGTAAAAATATTGTGTTTCATCTCGAATTATCTGATTTCTTAGACGAAAAACTGGCTTCTGTTTAGGATATTTGTAAGAAACAATTTACTCCGTGTCAAACTTTGTCATCATCTCCCAGTACTAATAAAATCTATATTCGTACCCAGATATCCTACAAAATATTCTACGAATACGAATGCGGTGAAGACGACACGTACCAATCCTACGTCGCGTCCGTCGGCATAGCAACGCCTCTGACAGTACTGCCCGGGCTAGAGGCAAGGGTCGCCGCTAGACTAGAGGATGCACTGTGGAAGATGACGGCCGACATCGCCATGCCTTCGTTTACTATCAACGCGCTTGCTAGTTTGGAGGTAGGCAGAACATTTATACATTTTTTTTTTTTTTTTAAACCTTGCCCCACTAGGAATTTCTTCTGTATTGTGGGTGCGTTTACAAACATTTAAACTCACATACACAAACAGCCAGACCCGGAACAACTAATTGTAGGTCATACAAAAATATTTGTTCCGTGCGGGAATCGAACCCGCGACACGCAGCGCAGCAGTCATTCGCTTAACCACTGCGCCAACCGTGCCGTCAAAAAAAAAACGCATACAACACATATACATACACACACACATATACATAGTTGTATGTATTTAAAAAACACATACAACACAGGCTTACCTAATACAATAGTGTTGTTATAGTTATAACAGCTTACAAAGATTAGACTTACAATTATATTATTACGAGTATGAACAACCAAGAGTAATTTTACAAAATGTGGCCCGTGTGAATTCACTCAGAGTACAATTGAAGCAGTCAATCTGTTGTGACACCATATTGAGTGTATGCAGGACAATTGACCCGGTCCCCCCGGTTCTGAAACCCGGTTTCTGAAAGACACAAAAATTACCTAAAAGACAGTAATTTCCATGCTATGTGTTGTGGTTAGCTAGCAGAAATAACATAGTGGAAAAAACCAACTCGCACCGGGCCCGCGTGGTGGATTACGGCCCGTTCCCTCTCATCGAGAGGAGGGCAGTGGGAACATTAGATAGGCTGATTATGAATCAAATAACTGTGTAATTTGTGTGTAATTCTCTATATTATTTAAGGTCAGTTACTGTATAGAAAGAGACTGTTACACGTGTGTGAGTGACAAAGACAACGCTCTATGAACCCGAACTTTACGTATTTCTCGATGTACTATATTATTAAGATTACTTACGGTATCCCACGCGGTGCGTTCCGAGGTCGCACCGCACGTACAGCGCACTGCAACCCGCGAGCCGGCGGGGGGCGCTGTGCGCGTGGCCACGCCGGGGCGGCACCGCTCAGTCTCGCCGTGTGTGTGACCGCCAATGCGGCGAAATCTTTGCGGTGCGGTGCCGCAACGCATCATATGAACCTGTATGGGAACAGACTTTTATGTAGATAAGAGTGGCAAAGAAAAGCTCAATATTTTCCAAATCTCGATTAATATATTTACGACCAGTTACTATACTATACATTATACAGACACATACAGATACACCCTGCGTACATGCATACATACATACATACACACACATATCACATTAGAGAACTGGATACAAATGTAATTTATTATTTTATTATTTCCTCCTAATAGTTAGATGACCCATTCGTGGAAACATCAGGCAGTTTGAACTTAACGTCAGCGTACTTAGAGGATTACTTCATCAAGATGCAGTTCAAGAAGGACTTCTCGGATGTTGAGAACGTGGTGGGTGGAGGGATTCAGATACAACAGGGCGAGCAGAATAATTATGTGAGTATTTGAATACAAATTGAAATTTAATCATAACAGAGATCATTACAATAGGAATAACGCCTGGGTAAAAAAAAAACTATTTCATCCGACAAAATATTAAACATGTTTTTTAAAAATGACTTAAATAAAACGCATTAAAGTTGGAGAGTGGCGGTCGCTACGTCACCACTCAGTATAAAATCTACATTGGCGTGACGTCAGGTCCAATTTTAACTCAATGTATCGCCGTAATCTTTCGATTACTTAAAAAAAGAAAAAAGCACCCGAATTGCACTTTATTGTGTCGTAACAAGAGTCGCTATTTATTTCAATGATTTTGCGGAGTGAATCTTCTGTACTTGTACTATTTTGTATTCTGTGCTTAAACTAAATTTTCCATGTGAGAGAATGAATAAAACCTAAAGTTTAGATGGTGAATGTTGAAGACTTAGAATAAGGAATTATTATTCCTTCTACTATTCTTCTTATAGAAGGGGTAACATACGCCCCTAAAGTAGCGTGATTTTAAACACGTTTGGAGCTGGATTTCTGCTACTGAACGTAAATCAAATCGTTTATTTGTGATACATGGGTTACATGGGTTACAGGTGTTCATTACATAATTATATACTAATAATGTTCATTCCATGATCAGCCACTTGGGCATACAAATGATTAAATAACATAATGAAAATATGAGTCTAAAATTCTAATTCCATTTCAAGTAGCGTAGAATTATTTATTTGTCTACACAATCAATTAAATAAAACAATAATTTATTTATTCACAAAATCCAGAACTCTTGAACAATTTCACTTAGGATAAATAAACTAATCGTACAGCCAATTACGGATTTACAATTTAATAACTATACATGCATCAGAAACAAACAGGATGCCATGCTAGCACCTTCTCAGCATATCTAAGGGTGCAGTGTGGGTGGGTGTGTAAGAGTGTGTGTGTGAGGAGTTGTAATGGTGTATAGTCACGGATAACTTTATTCAGTTCTATTTAGAATTATTAGCCAGTTCGTCGCATACGATAGAAGTCACTAAAAGTTTCCTGAATACACCTTTTTTGGTTAATTTTTGTATAAATCTTGTGTTGGCGCTAAGAACCCACAATTTGTCTCCTTTTTACAGCTATTCGCCGACGTGGTATGGCGCCCGGCCCCACACAGACACATCCGCTTCAAATCCCGAGGCGCTCTAGTGCCCGTACTGTCACCAGCAGAACTGAGTCTGTTATACAGCGAGGACATTTCGCGGACTTTGTCCGTGGACTTCAACAGCGAGGAATATTTCTACTCGCTGAAGGCAGACCAGAGTCAGACGTCTGTTAGTGCCGCGCTTAGCAGTCCGCATAAAGGATTTAGGTAAGATTACCAAATAAAATAGCTACAAACATACATAAACTCACGCTTTTAACCCATGGGGGTAGGCAGAATTTATACAGAACGCCATCTGCTACAATCCTGACATAGTCCTTTTGCTTCATTAACCTTCATACATCTGTACCCTAATTGCGTAATAAACTATCAATCAGAAACAGATTGCTAATCCATTGCTACATAAGTTCGAAAAAAAAACCTGCTCAACTACATAAATAACGCAATGAATGTTGGTGAACTGTCAAAATGAAACAGATTAGTCGTCGTAAGATTAGTCAGTGTAGTCGTCTGAGTTTATTTTTCTTGAAGTCTGTGTCAAAGGAGCCAAAACCATTATTGGTGTGGTCTACTGTCCTCCCACTGTTGATTACTTCACTGAATTCGAATCAGTTCTTGAATCTTTGGGTTCGGAGTATGCACATCACATCATCATGGGTGATTTCAACACAAACCTACTTGCCTGCAATTCTCCTCGATCCCGAAAGCTCCTCCATCTTATTGAGTCGGCTAGTCTGCACGTGTTGCCGCTCCAACCTACTCATCGTAACACTGTCGGCGATGACACCTGGCTCGACCTGATGCTCACCTCGAATCCTTCCCTCGTTTCCTCCCATGGTCAACATGACGCTCCTGGCTTTTCTCATCACGACATGATTTTCCTTTCATATATCCTGAAACCTCCCAAACCCAAACCCAAAGTTCTGTACAGGCGCTGTTTTGCACGGATGGATATTGAGAAACTCAAGGAAGATGCGTCTGTGGTCGATTGGGGTCCTATGACGGAAGCCAGTTCAGTTGACGACAAGGTTGCGATCTTCAATGATGTTGTGGTTAAACTTTATGACACCCATGCTCCCATCAAAAAAGTGAAATTAAAACGCCCACCTGCACCTTGGATGACAAAAGGAATACAGATGGCAATGCGACGTAGGGACCGTGCGTTCCGTAAATTTAAAAGAGATCGCACTGATAAGAACTGGACACTATTCAAAGCTGCAAGGAATAGATGTAATCAGATGATACGCAATGCTAAACGCCGCCACATTCTAGATACTATCAATTCTTCCTCTTCTGCCGATATTTGGAAATTTCTTGGAACTCTTGGTATCGGCAAACCGTGACATTTAGACCTTCCTAATTCAATTGACTTGGACGATCTCAACCGTCATTTCTCCACTGTTTCTACCATGGATCGTCTAACCAAACGACTTACTTTGTCCCTAATTTCTGGTCTAACGCGTCCCCATGTTAATCCTTTCAGTTTCATTCCAGTTGAACCGGGAGAGATAAAAAAAATCATCATATCAATTAAATCAAAAGCGGTGGGATGTGACAGTATCACTCGTGGTATGATCATTACAATTCTGGATCATCTCCTACCCGCGATTACACACATTGTAAATTTTTCCCTATACAGCAGCGTATTCCCTTCCCTGTGGCGTAAAGCCTACGTTCGTCCGCTACCTAAGGTTTCTAATCCCTCTCTTCCTACCCATTTCCGCCCCATTTCTATCCTTCCCTTTCTGTCCAAAGTGCTCGAGGCCTGCGTCCACAAACAATTTTGTTCACCGTAACTCTCTCATTAGCCCTCTTCAATCTGGGTTCAGGCCCGGGGACAGCACTGTTTCCGCCCTCCTTAAAGTGACTGGCGATATAAGGGCAGGACTGGAAGACACCAAAGTTACTGCACTAGTACTGGTCGATTTTTCGAGTGCCTTTAATACCGTCAGTCACGATATCCTGTTAGCCATTCTGTCCTATGTTATGGTCTCTCCCGAGGCACTGGAATGGTTCTCCTCTTACCTTCAGGAACGTCAGCAGTCCGTTCATGTTGGAGATTCTACATCATGCTGGTGTGATTTGGAAACTGGCGTTCCACAAGGCGGTATTATTTCTCCTCTTCTGTTTTCTATATTTATCAATCTTATAACTTCCGAGCTTCAGTGTGCGTATCATCTGTATGCAGATGTCTTGCAGTTGTACTGCCAAGGGAGGGTTGAAAAAATTTCTGACGCTATCGAAAAATTAAACAGGGATTTGATAGCCATAAAAACCTGGTCTGATAGATTTGGCGTAGCAGTAAACCCAAACAAGTGTCAGGCGATCATCATCGGAAGTTCTCGGAGCATGAGTAAGGTGGATGGTACAACCTTGCCGCCAGTTCTCTTCAATGGTACGGTCGTCCCATTCAGTACTGATGTGAAGGACCTTGGCTTGCACATTGATAGTACTCTGAACTGGCGTACTCAAGTCGCGAGGGTCAGCCAGAAGGCAACTGGAACGCTGCGGGCTCTGTACCGACTGAAAAATTTACTACCAACAAGTACGAAGACAATGCTTGTGCAGTCCTTAATTTTCCCTATCATCGATTATGGTGACGTGTGCTACTATGACCTGAATGCAGATCTCCTCGACAAACTTGACCGTCTTCTCAATAACTGCATTCGATTCGTTTTCAATCTGCATAAATATGATCATGTTTCTGCGCAGCGGTCGCTTCTAAAGTGGTTATCCATACGCCAACGCAGAGAGCAAAGGGCGCTAACCACCTTGTTTTCATTTCTTGACTCACCCACTTCCCCTAGTTATCTAGCCCCCACTTTCAGTACATTTGTGACAACCACAGTAAAACTCTACGGTCATCAAATAATCGCGTTCTTCAATGACCCACTCACCGCACAGACTTCATTCATTCTTCCTTTTTCGTTCAATCTATCTCTCTATGGAATGCGCTCCCCCAGGAAATCAGGATGGCAACCAACCGATTATCCTTTAAAGTTAAAGTTCGCGAGCACATTCGTAAGAAGCTGGCAGTATCATTACAACGTTAATGTTTTCCCATTGTTTGTCTTATTTGTTCTAGTATATTCGTGTATTTATGTATATTTATTTGTGCTTATATTTATATATAATTAGGCATATATATTATATTAATAGTTTGTAATAGGTATATGTGTATCTTTATAGTTCCTTTAAAAATATTCCTCAATTTCTCGTTGTTGCACCTACCACTGTTTGTCTCTGCATCACCCAAAGGTTGACTGGTAGAAAATGCCTATGGCATCCGTCCGCCTCTGTACTTGAAGTATTAAATAAATAAATAAGTCATGCACACACGCTGGTTGCGAGTACCACAACTACGGTTATTATAATGAGGACGGAATAGCACCGACTGACCCCAAAAAAAATACGGGGACAAAAGCCGTAACTGTTCTAACTGCATTATTTATCTCCAATTTACACAATGTATGTTGCTTCATACTAATGAACGAAAGAATGCAATAATATATGTACTAGTACCAAGTTAGTATACTGCAGCTCGGGATATACAAGCCAATGATGCCAAGTCATAGGTCTCGAGTTCGAACCCAAGGCACGCACTTCTGACTTTTTTGGATCCATGTGCGTAATGTATAATTATCACTTGCTTCAAAAACGGTGAAGGAAAACATCGTGAGGACACCGGCATGCCTGAGAGATATTTCTCGACGGCATGTGAAGCCAAGTCAGAGGCCCATGAGTGGCTTTAAAACTCTGACACAGGGTTAGCAACAAACGAAACGAAAAAAAAACTAACCTTGACTCCATTATTACAACTTAAAAATGTGATATTCCTATTCATTTTCAGTTTTTGAATGTTCACTCTTTTATTTCAGGGCCATTAAGATAATAGGCGAGTTTGAGGAGGACGATATTCGAGGTTCATTTGTTACTGACACAACAGAATACAGCATCAACGGAAAAGTGTTGAATAGGAAACCACTTGAAGTAAGTCTATAATTTACCTTCTAATCCTAATTTCCTAACTATATATCCTAACTCAGTGTTACTCAAAGTGTGCTCCGTGGAGCCCCTGGGCTCCGCAAAGACTCTGTGGGGGCTTCGCGAAAATACTGGTCACAATGAACCACGAGGGAACTGGACTCTACGGCCCGGAAACTTTTTTTGTTGCTTATACTTATGGTATATCACTGGCAATTAAATCTGACTTTATCTTTTTTTTTAACAAAGTGGAGTAAATTAATTTGTATCACGTAGTTTATGAAAACGTTGTGCAACCCCCAATAGCGTCGTAATTGTTACCGTTATCAGAATTCTAGCCCCAATATCCTTTACAGATGGCGCTAACCCTAATCCCTCGAGGCCAAGGCGAGAACATAGACGTCCGCATCAAGTACGAGAACACTCCCACCGTGTACTCGCTGTCCGCCCACTTTGTTGGCCCCGTGGCCGCCACGCTACACGCTAAGGTGGAGTTGGAAGCCAACTTCACTGATATTAATGTCAAAGTGAGTACCTTTTTAGACTTATAGTAAAAGGGGAAATATTTATTTTATACTTGCTGCCCGCCTTAGTTTCGCACTAAGTACTTACTACTACTTACTACGGCGCCTACATACATACCTACCTAATACTTACCTATCTACCCATATAGGTAGCTACCTATATAGGCTATCTACCTACCTATGTCCTACCTACACCTACTTAAATACATATTACTACATGCATACCTACCTACGCCTACCTACCTGACCAGACCGACGTCTTTTGTTTGTTTTGGTTTTAGAACAGTTTGAATTAGAAAAAGAAAAGTGGAGTTTTTAAAGTGATTTTTTCAAAATTTTCTCTTCATAACATTCCTCGAATTATAAGGAATATTAATAGGAAAAATAATTGCTAAATTGGTCCACCCGTTGTCGAGTTTTGCGCTTAGCAACATATTTAGCGATTCATTTTTTTTTATATAGATTTAATCAAAATAAAGCCATCGATAAGATCATTGAACTTATCTTTTCGTAAAATCGATAGAAAATAGCGCACAATATAATGCTATCACTCTCATTAAAGTGTACAGTCACGAGCACTAATATGTACTTAGCAACTTTTAAAAGTGATTTGCTCCTACTGTGTTCATTGTAATTTTATGTTGTTACGATAATAGTATTTTGGAACCCACACTAATATCAAATAGATCTTATCTCAAAGTTGTAGTCGTTATTCCATGAGAAAATCGCTTTTGTATTTTGGTAAGTGGATACATATTAGCGCTCGTGACTGTACACGAAACGCGGGTGCGGGTCGGGTCGGGAGCGGGAACGCGCACGCGTTTCGTCCATATAATACAAGGAATTACTATATATACAAACCCGCCGTACTGCCGTCCCGCCCCGCGCCCGACACGCACCCGCCTTGTGTGTGTGTTGAGCTTTATGAGTAGGTATATAATAAGAATCAGTGGAAGAGGCACAATATGTGCTATCTTACTCATACATTTTATATTGCATCGCAAGTACTAGAGTAAAACTAAATGTGAAGAAATTTCGCGGTAGTTGTGGTCATAAAACGCGCGAGTAGAACTTACATTATTTAGAACGGGACTTACAAAAACTCCATACTGACTCTAATTTTTTTCTCGCTTTTAATTTTTATAACCTCACTAGCCAGGAACGTTTGCGTTTATGTATATTATGGGCATTTGCGAACTGTTTACAAACATTCATAAAATAAACTTTACTACGTTTATTCACAGCTGGACATCCCTAAATCAAAATACAAGGACATTTACTTCAAGTCGCGAGCGGACAACTACCCAGGACTAAGGAAGGTGCTCAGTGTGCAGGCGGCCACGCCGCTGCAGAGGATACGATACGTTAAGGGAGATACTGATTTTATGTAAGTGAAAAGTGTTAAATTATCGGTTGGCGATCGAATCTGGATCGAAAAAGAAAGATTTGTTGATGATAGTTATACAGGTTCAAATTAATTTAGCGAAACTCCGCTGACGTGACGGGTATTGATATCTAAACATGATAAAACAAAAATAAACATTTTTTTAAATAAGCAATTAGTGTAGTTACTTGAAATATCAGTAAAAATGTGTTTTTAGGGTTCTGTAGGAAAAAACGGAACCCTTATAGGATCACTTCGTTGTCAGTCTGTCAAGACACTTTTTCTCAGGAACGCGTGGAGGTATCAAGTCAAAAATCAAGCTTCTAAGTCAACGCAATAAAAAAAGCGGCCATTTATGTGACATATTTTGATAATCGCAAATAAATCAAAACCTACAGGGTACTTCCCGTTGACCTAGAATCATGAAATTTGGCAGGAAGCAAGGTCTCATAACACAAATAAAAGGAAAAGTCCGAAAACCGTTGATTTATAGTAACTTAAACTTGCAAATAATTGACCGTGACGTATATCGATGTATGGCAGAACATGTTTTTCAACTTTATTTATTTATTTATTTATTTAAAGATAACCAACTTCTATTAACAGTTTGCACAAGACATACAAGTTATAGGTTAATTAATACATACTAAACATAAAGAAAAACATAAAAATATAAAATTTGAAAAATTGCACAGTAAACAAAATAAAATAAAACAAAATTATAACATCATTAAAAGCAAAATAACAAAACAATTAAATTCTTAAGTTTAATTTGAGATAGTGCTGGGAGTGGCAATAGACTCCAAGTATCGATAAGCAGCACTTAGGAGCCTCAGTTCGGTACTTTCAAAGACATCTAAAGTATCGTCATGTAGCAAAATGTTATTAATAAGGGAAAGGGCTAGGTACAGTGGACTGGTCTTAAGGGCTACGGTACTACCTTGCGGTATAGCAAATAGAGGACGTGGTTGGCGAGGGCGAAGTGCGTGTCTGATCGGTAGCGGGATTCGAAAAGAGACATTGAGGAATTGGTGTGAGAAGCGCGAATCAGACGGATGACATATTTGACCAGAGCAAAATTTCTCCTAACTTCCAAACTTTGGTAAGCCACCATACCTAGCACAAATGGAGTTGGGTACATGTAAGGGTAGTATCCATATAACTTGAGATAGAGGTAGCGGATAAAACATTTCTGGACCTGTTCAATAAGCAGGGTGTAGGCCTTTTCATGGGGGTTCCAGATTGAGCTGTTCGTTTCAAGTAAACTGCGGATATATGCATTGTAGAGCAACTACAATGTTACAAGGTTGTTTTTGCGATAACTTCATCCCAACTGCGGAACACATTATTGTGCGTGGTCCGACACGCACTTGGCGGGTTTTTTTGTGTTAACTTCACAGACATGATTGGTATCCATAAAACAAACACGAACACGTTAAAACAAAAGAAAACAGATTTTCTCATACTTCAAGTTACAACACTACATGCGGTCTTTGTTTGACCCTCAAAAAAAAAACATCGAGTCCTAATTTATTTTTATCCACATCTGCAGTTTTGCTAGCTAATTTATTTTGACTCTGTAGATATCCCTGTATTGATCACACCTTTTATCTGGGGCAATTAACGTTATTTAACACGTATGTTGGCTTAGATACCCGTCTCTATCCAGCTCTTGGAGTTCGTCAGTGGTGCGACAGTGACAGTAATAATGCTTTGCCTAAGTACGTGCTAAGTAAGGTTTATTAATCTCGGCCTTAGTTTTAGTGGTGACCGCTACCCGTCAGGGTTGCCATAGAATGATGTATTATTATTTTCATATTGACAGCCCCTTGATATATCAGAATCATACAGTTGTTGTATTGTTATGAAATAATATCAAAAATATGCTGCGTGTAATTGTAGATGTCATGCAGCATGTCCTAGAAGCAAAAATTCTAAGACAAGTGACATCTACCAACCCGCACTGGGCCAGCGTGGTGGATTATGTAGCTCGCTCCCGAATAAATGAGGCCTGAGTCCCAGCAGTGGGGACATTATAGGCTGATTATGCTTTATGCTTATGTTTAATTGTAGATTTGGGCCTAAGGCTGGGTACCTCTTATGCAAGTATGAACTACCTGACATGCAAGGAGAAGGCGATCTCAAGTGGAGCTTCTTAATCGGCGATCTGTTTATAAGGGTGAGTAAATCTATACATAATACATTCAAATAAATAAAATTGAAGTGTCTGTTTATAATGTCAAAATAATAGCTTTTTACTAAATATATATGAAAGTATATGTGTACGGTACTTATAACAAAAAAACAATTGTTAAACCATTTTATCTGTCTGTTTGTTCCGGCTAATCTCCGAAACGGCTGGACCGATTTAGACGGGACTTCCCTGGCAGATAACTGATGTTATAAAGAGTAACTTTGGTTATTTTTATTGTAGAAAAATAATTTGTATCCACGTGGGCAGAGCCGCTTTCAGCAGTTAGTAGTAGATACTATAATTAAACTGAATAGTTATATTCAAGATAAGGCATAATACTTTAATAAAATATAAAATGATGCATCAGTATCGATTAATAGGCTCATAATGATCTAGCATTTATCGTTAAAAACACTGGAATTCACTATGTGACATCATAAGACCCAAAAATGGAACAATGGGCTTTCGCTCGCACATGATTAGCCTGTTATGGGTTTTTATAGTCTGCAACAAATATAGTCTACCTTCTCATCTCAAATCTACCTAGTAAGTACACTTATCTTCTTTCTCTTTCCCCCCGCAGGCTCTAGGCCACCAACACGTAAAAGACATAGAGAAGAGCGTGGACTTAGACATATACTTCGGCAACAGCACCACTCCAGACATGATGCAGAAGACTGATGCAGGGTTCAAGATGGACCTCGACCATGTTTGGGTGTAAGTAATACCTGAAACATACGAGAAAAATATATGAAATTAATTTATCCAGTACTGTCTGAAGACTGTATTAAAAATTTTAGAAAGCTTTAAAATGTGTGTGTGTGTCATAATACCGACCGTAATACAATGAGACCACAAATCATGAATGTTTTAACCGCCTCAGTGGTAGTTAGACCACCTGTCTCAGACCCAGAGGTCCGGGGGTTCGACTCCCAGTGGGGGACAAAATTTCTGCTCGGTTTAGTTGGTGGTAGGGCTTGTTCTAAGTCCGCCTGGCTAGCTACCACCATCTTATCTAAGTCTGTCGCCATAACAACAATGTTAACAGCACCGTTGTGTTTCGGCAGTTAGAGGTAAGATAGCCAGATCCTCTGTGGTTGAGGATTCCGGGTGAAACTCGCTTCCACTTTCGGTCTGATCATCACTTACCTTGAGGTGAGATGCAGGCCAGGAGCTATTGAGCATTGTGATTTAAAAAAAAAGTTGACAAAGTTGCCCACCGACTATGACATGAGGTCAGGCAACGTGTTATTAAATAAATGTCAGTAAAAGCATAGACAAGTAACTGATGTTACGTCGGGTGCTGACACGCGGCCTACATTATGTTTTATTTTTTATTGTATTTCATACATCTATTTAATTTATTTTTATTTAGTATTAATTTATGTATGTTTCTATCCGTGACATGACTGCAGGCCCTATCAGAAAACCAGTGCTGTGACATTTATTATTAAATGTCGCAGCATCTTGCTGAGATAGGAGCCTTTTGGCCTCGCACAGGACTTTCCACTTTATTTTAATTTTTACTTTGTTTGTTTTTTCTATTTTTATTTTTAGTGAGTGTGTGTTTAGTATAATTAAGATCTCCTGTGCTTGTCCCAATAAATACTCTTTCTTTCTTTCAAAATTTTTGTGTTGTTCAGCCTTTTAGAAGCCATAATGTTAGTGGTGACCAATAACTCGCAGATCTATTTACCATTAAGCTAAATAGGGCATTACTTAGTTTTGATTTGATTTTTTTCCACAGTATCGGTGGAAACACCACCTTCGGTGTAATAATGAACAAGCGCGTCAACCTGATCATAAACGCGATCCTCCCTAAACCGAACGTGGACGTGCACACGCTATTAATTGACGCTGATATGGGCACGGACGAAAAACCGCTCAAGACTTTAGAGGCAGAGTATAGGACTGATGTCACGAAGATCGTTACTGGCGTTAAAGGAAACGTAAGTTTTTCTTAAAACTAGATTTTACCCTCTTTTGTGCTCATTTGCGGGGGAGATTTCCTCAGGAACCGTGGATTTTACCAATAGTAAAGTAACCAATATCTCTAGCCCATAAACTATCTCTATTAAAAAAAAAACACTTCGATCCGTCTCTCCGTTATAACGTGATGGGAGATCAAACAAACACACAAAAAAATATTCGCGTTTGACCAATATCTCACTTAATGGTAAGTGCACCTGTGTCTGCGCACACGCCGAAGGCTAGTTTTCGCTGAGATTGGTTACCATGGCTGAAATTCGGTCTGCGGAGGACTATAATATTATAATAAATAATATTAAAATGGATCACGCTTGCCTAGAGTAACCTATTCAATTGAGACATGAAGACTCTGTTATAGGAAAAATACAAACGCAATTACCGGGCCTTAGCGGTACACACTTTTACCAATTATAATAATTAAAATCTTGGAAATAGCTGAACTGACTATAAAGGCCAATTTCACCAATGACTCTGAACCGATCAGTACATCTAAACCGGGTTCAAGAGCTGTCACTGTCATTATTTTTAGGGAATATTGACACTGACAGCTGTTAAACGAGGTTTAGATGTGCTGATCGTGTTCAGTTTCATTGGTGATATTGGCCCTAAGTCATTCTCATAAGTGAGAATAGGATTCTCCAAAACACATTTCAACATACTGTGAAATTCTTATCAAATAAATAAATGACTAACTTTAGAAACCTCTCGTCCCATTTCAGATGCTATACCTAGCCGAAAGCTTCGACACGAACTCCACAATAACCTGGACATCCACCACAGGATACAAACACATCGAGAACATAGTGCAATACAAGTGGGACATCAACGGCTCCAACCATATTGATTACACTCTGACTTCACCTATGTTTGATGAGGTACCCACGTTCAAGGTGCAGGGATCTTATCAAAAGGATTTAGTGCATAAATATCGTATTGTTAAGTGAGTATAGCCTTTTATTGTTCACTGTTGGACATGGGCCTATATTCTGATAATGACAGTCTAAGGACTGATTTCACTTCTAAACTGAGTTCAAGAGCTGTCAGTGTCAATATTTCCCAATAATGATGATACTGACAGCTCTTGATCGCAATTTCGTCCTAAATAATCACCAGCATTGTTTTCATGAGGCCCAAAATTTGAATTACCAAACTTAAAATAATGGTGGTTGATTCTGAAGCAACGCTGCTTGAGTTTTGTAACCGCAACAGACACGGCGCGGGTGACTCTTAATGCTCGCGTAGCAAACCAAACATGATATTTATTTATATCACGTAAAAGTTGAACACTGAACGCGTTCAAGTGCTGTCATTGTTAATATGCCATAACAATTTGGACACTGACAGATCTTGAACGCGGTTTAGATGTGCTGAACGCGTTTAGTTTCATTGGTGAAATTCGCCCTTAGTCTATCTTGTTATACTCGAATCGTTTTATCGTGGCAATAGCGGTCATTGATCCACCGACATTTTCTAGCATTCTTTATTTCAAAAACCGAAATAAAGTCGGATAACGGCCTGTATCAATATCTATCGTGATCGTCAATATATTCCTATAACGAAAAACCATACATAGTTTATTGTTTGGGTTCCTACGGAGAGATATTAGGGAAAGGCCAATGACCGCTAATGCCACGCTAAAGCGATACAGGCATAGATAATAACACTGAAGAAGTACACTTTATTACGCTGCTCACTCTATGGTTTATTTACGAGTTCAAAGACCATCTGAAACGCTTTATTTCTTGAATACAAACGCAATAATAACATGCTTATCTCCATAGGGGAAATATGCATCACCCAGGCGACAGTCAGATCGGTGAGATAGACCTGCGATACGGCGGCGTCAAACATACGGACGGACACTTCAACTTCACCACGCCTTTCAAGAGGCTGCCTTGGTTGAAGTCTATATTTGATGTGAGTATTTGTTTTTGTAGGTATTTTGCGATTCAAACGGTAAACAGAATACATTTTTGAGATTCGATTTCAAGGCGAAAATCTAATGAGGAAAAATAGTAAAAGGACTCGTAATGAGCTCGATTTTAGAGAAAAAGTATAAACGACTCTTTAGTAAGTTTTTTAACAGCATGTGGTTAGTCCAGAAATCGAACCCTGTCTTTTTGTAAAATAATTATCTATCTATAAATAAGACAGCGGCTCCTGAGAAAGTTATGCATAAATTAATAAAACAATAAAACATTTATTGTATGAATTTATAAAACTACCAACAGAGATTAGGTACTTGAAATGACAAAAACCAAGATTAATCGAGTTATAATAACACTAATAAAAAAAAAACTGAAAATTAATTTAAAAAACTTCCAACATTGGTTTGAGTACTTGAAATGCCAAAACCCGCGATTAGCCGAGTTATACTAACTTTAATATATTTTTTTTACTTTTTCCTTCAACAGATAAACAACCTCGAAGAACATTCCGATAACAAAGTAGAACTATTCTGGCCAAACAAAACAGCATCTATAAACTCAACACACCGCTACCACAAACAAGACAAAGGCTTCACTCAAAACGGTGTCATTGCACTTTCCGTTCCATTGAGCACTCAACATGTGGTCAACACAGACTACTACTACATTCAAGGAGACAAAACCAGCAATGGTAACGCAACAATAGATTTCGATCGGGAACGATTCGTCAAAGGATCTTTCAACCAGATTTTGAGTAAGAGCGCTAGGAATTTGGACCTTGCTACTATGGACATAGAGGTGGAGAATGTGCATACGCCTGTTGGGATTAAGTATATTCATGAGTATGATGAGACTGGAAATACTGTGAGTATTCTTTTGTTTATTTTTAAACATTTTATAGCTTCACTATAACTATGACTGCCTCGTTGGTCCAGTGGTTGCAAGCGCTACTGCTCAGCATGAGGTCCTGGGTTCGATTCACAGGTCGGGCGATGTGTTATGGGTTTTTCCATTACGAATTTCTCAGTAGCAGCCCGGAGTCTAGATTTGTGCCCGGTTGATGGCAATAGGCTCGCCCCCTATTACATGTGACTTAATCTTAACTGGCAAAATGTGGGTGTACTATAGGTACAACTCTGCCTAACCCATCGGCGATTACAGGCGTCATGCTATGTAACAAAAAAGAATTAGAAATCACGTAGTGAATTACTTGATCACCCCCGTGTTACTGAAAATCTATTCAAGTTTTATCAATCAGGACACCTATATACGACATGGCTTGGTAATACATATAGTAATCACAGATAAATTTGTTGAAATGGCTCCTAATCGTACTTCAGTCAACTAAAAACTCATTTCTATTAATAACACATTCAATTAATCTACCTAACCTTTTCTGGCTGCATTTGCCGTTGTTTTTGCAGATGTTGCATAGCTTGTTCCACTTAATCCAAGTTTCATTTTTTTTTGACGAAGGAGAAATATCACGAATGAAAAGTAAAGCGCCTAGTTGTAGTTTCATTGTATCCTGCATAGACACGTCCATCAATCTGTCTGCCTTTTCCCAACTATTTTGGGGTCGGCTTCCAGTCTAACCGGATGCAGCTGAATACCAGTATTTTACATGGTGCGACTGCTTATCTGACTTCCACAACCCAGTAACTTGATAATACGATACCCCTCGGTAAGACTGGTTGTCAGACTTTCGGGCTTCTGACGACCCGTAACGACTGTCAAAGATGCACGAATTACAGCCGGGACCAACGGCTTAACGTGCTTTCCGACGCACGTAGGGATCTGGTATGTAAAGATGGTCACCCATCCACGGACCAACCCCGGCAAGCCTAACTTAACCTGATGGATCGACCCGTGCGACTGTTATTACTTAGCCACGAGCTCCTCTATTAAAAATACATTAAAATAATAAATAAATCTTTTCTCTAAAACGGCCCTCAAAAATAGCAATTTACACCTCGGAAGCCAGGACCAACTCCACCTAACCTTAAATTCACATTTCAGGACGTAAAACAAGCCACAGTATTTCACCTCCACAACGTCACAAAGTTCAACGTGACCGGCAAACTGGACGTCTACACATACGACATCGGCAAAGACTTGAAGCTGACCGCTATACACGGCAACAGAACTTGGACATTCGACAATAAGTACGAGGCGGTCGATAAGGAGTTGAAGCAGGGAACTAACATCAAGTGGGCGGAGGACGTGTGGTTCAATTACAATTTACATGTCACTAATAAGACTACGGTGAGTTTTTGAGATAAGATAATAGACCCACAAACTCTCCCCAATACACCCACACAGACATCCCTCTACACCCACAATAAGACACCCATAAAAACACCCCCTAATACAACCACATACACATCTTCATCCACAGACACACTGCTTAACACACACCCATAGACAAACCCCAAATACACCCCTCAAAAATACCTCCACACACACTCACAAAACATCTCCACGCACCCACTTGGTAAGGTAGATAAAAACTTGAAGCTGACCGCTATACATGGCAAAAGAACTTGGACATTCGACAATAAGTACGAGGCGGTCGATAAGAATATCAATTGGGTGGAGGACGTGTGGTTCAATTACAATTTAGATGTCGCTAATATGACTACAGTGAGTGTTTTGAGATAAGATATTAGACCCACAAACACTCCCCCATACACCCACATAGTCATCCCTCTACAGCACAAAGACACCGCCACACGCCCCTAAACACACCGACAAACACACACCTTAATACAATCACAGACACTCCCCCACACACCCATAAAAACACCCTAAATACACTCTTAAAAACACCTCCACCCACCCCCCAGGATTTTTTTTGTGTGCCGATTCAAAAGGAACACACATAAATACCTTTGAGAGAGATACCTTACTTTAGGATGCGCAAAAACTTGGTTGGTTTTAAGCGTCCATAGTGAGCAATGACCATTTTCCAACAAGTTGGTCATCTCGACCAATATTAAAAAAGTATGTCTATTAAAAACCATCCATTCCACAGGCCGACACCGAATCCCAACAACTAATAATGAACGTGTGGTGGCCGCTCCGTTCCTTCAACCTAGTCGCGCTGTACAACCTACAGGACTCGTTACTAGACGGCACGGCACTGCTGCACTGGAACGTAAAGGAAGAGAACAAGACTGCTGAACTTAGGGGGCGCTGGGAGAACCCGCCTGTCGCTGAGGGGAATCTGCACAATGTGGATCTGTCGCTTGCTCATCCGTCGTTTAGGAAGGTAAGGGTTCATTGTTAAGAGAGAGAGATTGTCTAAGACTGTAAACGCCTACTTTACCATTTTAGCTGATACTCTAACATTGTTGAATAGATGTCAAAATAGACCAGTCCTTCGTATTGACACTTAATGTATCACATTTACAATTGTGCATTAATCTGCCGTTAGTTGACTTGATGACGCTTTTTATAAGGCTTTCTGTCGCTACGATTGCGCTAAAATTGATAGAGACAGCATCAGACCTTTTTTTTTTTTTGGTTTGGAAATTGTTAAATAATTTCTCCCGCTCTGGGTGGAGTAGGAGAGACTCTTACTGACTATAACCCACCCGTGTTCCTTCAGTTGCCAGGGGCCATGGTATCCCTTTCGGACTTTCCCGCAACCCCGGACAGCATTACCCCTAACGGCAATTTGAAATTGAATTGTGTTTGAAAGTTTCGCTGTAAAATTAATGTTGTACTTACTAGATTATTTTTCAATTGCATCTGCTTGAAGATCAATGTGTTTACGCCAAGTATTGAAAGTCTATTTAATTTATTTTGTTGCCGATTTTATTTTCAATTTATAATATTGGCTTATGTTGCTCACTGATAGAATATCTTCATATTGATCGGCAACGTTGCTTAAATTATCAGAGGAACAGAAACTCATAAATGTAGTTCATACTTAGGACTTTTCTTACCACCTATTTCGTTAAAAAAAATCCAAAATTAACACTGCCGAATATGTCGTTGTTTATATTTTTGTTATTTGTATGCACGTGTCTCTGTGACAAATAAACCTATTTTTCTTTATTTTCTTTCTTTCACTCAATCTGAAATACATGTTAATTATAAAATTAATATTCACTAACCACCATCTTTATTTTACAGGACGTAACCCTAAAAGGACAATACCTGTCAACACCATCAGTAATGTCAAATGTATCCCTAGAGCTACAATACTCGGACTACGAAAACGAATACCTAAAACTGAAGTCAATTCTAACGGACAACTCAAACGGACCCGTCAGAGATTACAAATTCGCCTTGACCTGCAAACATCCGTCTACGAATTTGGACTTGGACATGAAATCAGACATAAATATACGTAGTCATTGGTATTACTTTAATAACTTCTATAGATTCCAGAAGTCTCTTTTCTATGAAAAGTTGAGGCATAATCAGTTTTTGATTGATTCCGCGAATAGTGCTATTCATTGGGAGGTTAGTACTTTTATTTATTTTCATCATCATTTTTAGTTGAATAAATGCTGGGAAATGGAAGAGAAGAATTTGACTGCTTCTTTTATATAGTGGTCGCGATCGCTGAGCGTAGGGCACTGGGTTCGATCCCCAGGTTAGGCAAGGTCTTAACCGTTTCTTTTTTCCGGTTTTTGCCAAGTAATAGACTCGCCCCCTATTCGCCAGCCATGTAATAAACTAATAATAATATAACTTATCTGGTTTCTGAGACCATTGAACAAATTAAAAATCAAACGATGAAGGCGTAAGTATTCACGAATCCAGAATCTGTCGACCAAATTCTTGAGCTTGAAAGTTATTCTGAATCAAATTGTCGAAAAATGTCCGTTGCTGATTTTCTTACAACGACTAACTATCTTTATCCTTTTTAGCGCGCAAACGAAACCTACTTCTACAAAGTAAACGGTACTTGGGACCTAGTGTATCCCGAATACACACTAAAGACATTCGTGAGCCGACCGACCGGTAACGATACTGGAACCGCTACGCTTTACATGAAAAACAGGTCGTTTGTAGCTCACTACAACAGTACTGATGGTAAGTGGACGAAATAGAGCAAATAAATCTCTTACAAGAAAATCCGCCTTTAATTTTTTGGAAAAAACTTTAAGTGTAGACTGAAAATTAAGTATTGGCTCCTTGTGTTATCCTAGTTAAGGAGCTAGAACGACTAGATTTTGTGTAAATAATTAAATTCTGTACATAAATTATAACAACAGTTAAAAGAAAAAGAAAGAACAACACAACATACATAATCAGCCTATAATGTTCCCACTGCTGGGCACAGAGAGTGGGCCGTAATCCACCACGCGGGCCCAGTGCGGGTTGGTAGATGTCACAAGTCTTCGATTTTTGGTTCTAGGACATGCCGATTTCCTCACTATGTTTTCCTTCCACCGTTTTGAGAGCAGTGGTGATAAAATAATTTACACAAATTAAAGCGCCTGTCTGGGTTCGAACATACGACCTACAGCTCATAAGTCGCGGCCCTTACCACTGAGTCACCACTGTTCTCACAACAGTTATTGTTGTAGTAACTATTTATTTCCAGAATTAAGCAATAAAGTTCAGTTAAAAAATAATATGTCACAGTAACATATTCCTTTTTATCAGAATTATATTTCTAGAACAAAGACTAAACGACTATTTCATGATTCTCAAATATTTCATTTAAACATACTAAATTGTTTTTCCAATATTCTTCTCTCTGATGCACTTCCCAGCACGCGTAAATAAACTTGAGATGGGCTGACATGGTTTTCGCATGTAACGACCAGTACGGTAAGAACGACTGAAGAATAATCAAAATGACAGATAAACAATCACAATCTGTCATTTTGTCTATTCTTCCGTCGACAAAACCCGTCTTACACGCGAAAACTATGTCAGCCTATCTTAAATTTATTTTGCCACAATGTCAACTACGTTTAACAAATTCTTTTCTTTCACAGATATCTCATACCACATGATAGGCCAAATCGTGGACACCCGTTACGCAAAATTCGACTCCTGGCGTAACTTTGACGATGTTGCTACCATCGACCTAGCTTCATACATTCGTCTGAACCATTCCCGACTACTAACCAGCTCAGTAAAATGGCGCCCAGAGATTTTCAGCGAAGTTAAGTCCCAAGCCGTATACACATTGAAGCTTCTATACGGCCAAATCAATGACACCCTCGTCATCATAAAAGAAATGCCAATGGAAGCTCATTTAGCACTCAAAAACATTTGGTCGGACGCCAAACCGAGAGTCCGCGACTTTTTGGACGATCTGAACGATTTGCACGTGATCAAAGACGATTTGGACGAGTTTGAACGGTTCTTGAACCAGTCGTACAGTCATAATGATTTTTACGTCAAAGATATAGTTGAATTTACTTACTATGTCTTAGATGAAATGGCTATAAGGAATCATTTGGAGAGTTTGCCTGGTATTGTCAACGATATGTGGGGTATGATGGGTAATACGAGTCAATCGATCAAGCAGAGTCTAACATTCATAATTGATTCGATCAAAAAGGCTTATGCAAACTTTTTGGATTCCGTTAACAAAGCACTCGAAGCTGATTTCATGGAATTAGTATCGGATAGATTAGAAGCGATGATATTACAATATGATACTTTCATAAGAGATTTGCATATGAAATTCTTGGAGTATTGGGAAGAAACTTGGGTGAATGCGACAAATCGACTTTCGAAATACTGGCATGAAGTCTTGAAGTCGATTGAGCCGCTGTTCTTCAAAGTGTTGCATTATACTGAATCGTTCGTTTTTACTGTGTGGAAGAGAGTCATGGACTTCTTCTATAATAGGACGCAGGAGTTGACGGATTCACCTTATTTCAATTATGTGTCGACGTTTGGTCATGAGATGGATCGGTAAGTGACATTATTTTTGCATTTATTAATAGAGGTGATGACAATTTTTTTTATCCGTCCGAGATTATAAAAAAAAAATGAACACGTTTTTTTTTTACGTCATCAAATGATTACGGCGATGCATTGAGTTAAAATGTGGCATGACGTCACGCCTATGTAGATTTTATACTTAGTTGTGACGTAGCGAGCCCCACTCCCTAACTTTAATGCGTTTTATCTAAATATTTTTTTATTAATATGATAAAGCAAAAGATACATTTGTAATATGTTTTTATTATCTGACTGACGGACAAAATAGTTTTTTTTTTTACCAAGGCATCATACCTATTCTAAAATTTATTATAGAGACTCGGATGTTTAAAAGGTGAATTTCATAGGACAACCTGCTGTAGTAACTTGAAATTACGAATTTATAAAAATTAATCATAGTTTGATAAATCATATCGTTTGGGTATCGTGGAACTGGGTTGTGGAGGTAAGATAGGCAGACGTTCCATGTAAAATACTGCTATCCAGCTGCATCCGGTTAGACTGGAAGTCAACCCAAATATAAGGTGTTAAAAAAATAACTTTAGAAACTTTAATAGGTGCTTTAGACCATCGAACTGAATAACTTTTACTATGGTACCAACTTTGAAATTGTGAAAAAGAAAATCAGCTATTCCAAGGTAAAGTTACCTACTATTCTAAACTGTATGGAACAGCTAATTTTTTTCGCCATTTCAAAGTTAGTTCCATAGTAAAAGTTATTCAGTTCGATGGTCTAAAGCATCTCTTAGAGCTTCTAAAGTTAATTTTTCAACACCTTTTATACTTGGGAAAAGTCAGATGATGATTTGATAATGATACCCGTAATGTCTATAAAATTTCGGCAATGAATTTAATTTGTTCCCATGCTGGGTCAAATAAAATTACCTAGCGAAACTCCGCAGACGTGATGGGTATATCTTAACATGATAAAATACAAAAAAAAATATTTTTTCAACTCATACTTCAAGTAACAACATCAACAGTGGTCGTTGAGACTAATACGTGCTGTGCAGTGATTGGTCTATAGTTCTCGAAACTCACGATAGAGCGCCACCATCGCGGTGGCAGTAGCAGAGCGCTAGGGCTGCGCGGTCGGCCACTCGACCGGCGCGCGCGACGCGCATAGATAGAATAGAAAGGTGATGCAGCCACAACCCCAAAAAAAACATAAGTTTTTAATCGGTTAGATATCGAGCACCCAGCTCGTCTCTGTAGTTTCACTAGCGAATTAAATTTAACCCTGTATAGCAGAACCTTTAAGGCTAGCAACTTCGAAAACTGGTCTTATCCTATACTATTTACCTTTTTTCTTCCCCAGAATCTACAAAGACCTAATGAACAACGATCTAATAACAAACATAAAGAAATACAGCCAGAAACTATTCAACGTAGTATGGACCAAGATAGAGAAGTACATCCCGTTCAAAGACGAGTTCAAGCAACTGTACGCAGAGTTCAGAAACGCTTGGCAGAACTTCTTGAAGACTAAGCAAGTCGTCTATGTTAGGGAGAAGGTAAGAAATAAATTGAACCTAGTCACATTGCAATAAGGATCAAAGTTAGACAAATAGCTGAGCAAGTAGTCTATGTTACGTAAAATGAAACGAAGGCTTTTGAACGACATTGGTAGAATGTTGAGTTTGATATTTAAAAGGCAATTTAAAATCTCCTTAATAATGACTGTTGTTATTAAGAAGTGAAATTAATTTTATTTTCATGACATAAAGGTCGAAAGTCGAAAAACTTTCTGGTATTGTCAATAAATCGTATTGTTTTCCTAGACTTAGCTATTTTAATTCTAAGGCCAAGATTGATAAACGTTACGTAGCTAGAGCTTTGGCTTAGATATGTTCCCTTCTCTATCTTTCACTTGTAGTTTGACAGTTGTGCGACAGTGACAGAATTAATGTTTCGTCAAAGTAGGTGCTAAGTAATATTTAGCTTGGCCTAGTGGTGAAGGGTGGGCGTTTTGGGGGACTGTCTTATGTAATTTTGACGTTCGAAAAGTGCTGATTTTGAATAAATGACTTGAATTTTTTTGAGTGGTGTGACCGTCGGACTGCCAAGTCATAGGTCTCAAGTTCTAATCCAAGGCACGCACCTCTGACTTTTCGGATTCATGTGCGTAGCGTATAATTATCACTTGCTTCAAAAAC
This sequence comes from Xanthia icteritia, assembly GCA_949128155.2. NCBI lineage: Eukaryota > Metazoa > Arthropoda > Insecta > Lepidoptera > Noctuidae > Xanthia > Xanthia icteritia. Next base: position 9,306,816 of record OX421953.2, read on the forward strand.
GGTGAAGGAAAACATTGTGAGGACACCGACATGCCTGAGAGATATTTCTCGACGGCATGTGAAGCCAAGTCAGAGGCCCATGGACGGCATAAAACTCTGACACCAGGCTAGTCACTAACACGAAAAAGGAAGAAGAATCTTGGCGATACTATCTTATTTACCTACTTCTCAATTCCAGTACCAAGAAGCATACGTTCGTCTAAAGTGGTGGTACGACTACTTCTTGATCGGCGAGGGGTTGCAGACGGTCGGAGAGATTCTGTACGCCAAGCTGACTGACATGAGCAAGACTGCGCTACAGTATGAAGAATTGTAAGTTACAGTACATATTTACTAAGTATATATTATAAAAAACATAATAATAACTAGTCACTGTCGTCGAAGCGCAGGAGTGGTCGATATAGTGACGCATGGGGGAGGCCTATGACCAGCAGAGGACGTCTTGATGATGAAGAACTTATTATTACAATACAGTTTGGGAAATAAATAAAGAAAGAAAGAAAAAGTATTTATTGGGACAAGCACAGGAGATCTTAATTAAACTAAACACACACTCACTAAAGATAAAAATAGAAAATACAAACAAAGTAAAAATTAAAATAAAGCGGAAAGTCCTGTGCGAGGCCAAAAGGCTCCTATCTCAGCATGATGCTGCAACATTTAATAATAAATGTCGCAGCGCTGGTATTCTGATAGGGCCAAATAGGGGATCGTGGCTAAATTATACAGCCGCACGGTCGATCGATCAGGTTAAGCTACGTTTGCCTCGGTCGGTCCGTGGATGGGTGATAAAAAACGGGTATCGATGCATCCCTTCAAAATCTTATTTTTATGGTTTTCCATGAACAATGCTTCAATTATTTATCTTTCTAGGCTATCTGACCATTTATTTTGAGAGAACAATACATTTGTTAAGCAATACGTGAAAATCAAACTAAATAATGTTGATTCATTTCAAAAATATTAGGTTGGGGAAAAAGTTTCTTCGCATTTTTTAAGAAAATTCAAAACATTTTTTAACATAGTATGTTTACATTTAACTAAAGTATGTAGGTACCATTTTGTTCGATAACTTTTTGCCATCTTGTAGGTAGGGACATGATCCCATTGCTATAGAAATTTTGGGACTTCTGATCAAAATACCGCGACAAGTGGTTTTGGCAGTCCTCCCGTGATGTTAACCTGACACTGCCTAAAGAATTCTGAAGAGACCGAAACAGGTGGAAATCTGAAGGTGCAAGGTCAGGACTATACGGCGGATGCATTAACACCTCCCAGCCAAACTCTCTTAATTTTTGCTGAGTGGCTAAAGATGTGTGAGGTCTAGCGTTATCATGATGAAAAACCACACCCCTTCTGTTGATTAATTCCGGCCGCTTTCTCTCAACTTCTTGCTTTAATCTCATCAGTTGTTCGCAGTAGAGTTCAGAATCGATGGTCCTGCCTGGTGGTAACAGCTCATAATGAATAATGCCCTTCCAATCCCACCACACACACAGCATCACCTTGTTGCGAGTTAACCCGGGTTTTGCCACAGTCTGTGAAGCCTGACCGGCCTTTGACCACGACCTTTTTCGCACGTTCTTGTCGTACGTGATCCACTTTTCATCACCAGTTATCAGCTTCTTCAAAAATGGTTCGGTTTCATTACGTCGTAATAAAGAATCACAAATGAGTACACGGTTCATTAGGTTTCTTTCAGTGAGCTCGTGAGGTACCCAAATATCGAGCTTTTTTGTGTACCCAGTTTTTTTCAAATGCGCCAAAACTGTTTTGTGGTCAATTCCCAGTTCTTCAGCTACGTCGTAACTACTAATATGCCGATCTTGCTCCACTTTTTCAAAAATGGCATCCATTTTATCCGTAATAGGGCGACCAGAGCGACGTGCATCTTTGACATCAAAATTTCCGGATTGAAAACGCTTAAACCAAATTTGTGCTACTCTCACAGACACTGCACTAGGTCCATAAACATCGCAAATTTTTTTCGCGGCTTGCGTTGCATTTTTACCTTTTTTGTAGTAAAATTTTAAAATGTATCGAATTTCTTCATTAGATTCACTCATCTTGACAGTACGAAAAACAAATAAAAATCACACATTTTCCTAATTTGAATTTGGAATTATGTTCTTTAAAATTTAAACTTTCAATGATACCAAAACCAGCCAGATACACATAGTATAGCCAAAGAGATTTTATTACAAGTTCATACATACTATAATGCGAAAAGACTTTTTCCCCAACCTATTATTTAGACAGACCTCATCTAGTTTTAAAATATTATAATATTTATTTTTGTCGTGTAAAAGATTTTTTTTTTATAAAATCAATTTAAGTATAGAAATAAAATAATTATCATTTATCTTTTTTTGCAAGTGCTACTGCAGAGCATGAGGTCCTGGGTACGATTCCCAAGTCAGGTAATATGTTATTGGGTTTCCCATCTGGAATTTCTCAAGAGCAGCTCGGTGTCTGGATTTGTGCCCGGTTGATGGCAACAGGCTCGCCACCTATTAATCATAAGTAGCCTATAATGTTCCCACTGCTGGGACTCAGGGCTCCTCTCGGCGAGAGGGCCCTCTGTTACATGGCACTTAAACATAATTGGCGAAATGCAGAAAAATACTACAGAAAGAAAAAAGAAAAGAAAGAAAGAAAATACGTTTATTTGCGGTAAACATGACGCAAAAAAAGAACACAAAATTAAAAAAAAGAAACAAGTTTAGGGAAAATATGCGTCACATCCACGCAAAACGGCCATCGCTCAGCGTAATGCTGCGACCCTATGCGAGACAGAGCCCCAGCGCTGGTTTTCAGCGACAGCCGGCGTTGACGTTATGACGTCGACCGGTGCAGCATACCATGAAATATAATTAGACTAGATTAGATTATCAGAAGAGATTAGATTAGACATTAAATACGACACACGGCTAAACATCAAGCTATACATTTCCAGTTTATGCTGATCTCGCATTGTATAGGATTTCCGTACAATGCGAGGTCAGCTTATACTGGAATATTGCTTGATATGCAGCCTGTGTACACCTCTGCCGAACCCTTCAGGAAATACAAGGGTGATGTTATGTTTTCATTTCAGACATCGCTCACCAAAAACGAACTTCATATTCGATCCCCGAGTTGGCGCGATCCTCCTAGAACAAAAGCTCCCGATGTCTTGGCATGCCTTCAACCGAACCCCGGACTTCACTGAAATCTCTGAATACCGCGCCGTCAAAAACTTTATGGATGAATGGTTGACGACCAACAAGAGTATCTGGTCATTCTACTATGATATGAGGCCTTATATGGACTTTGATAACTTGATGCCGCCTTTTGCTGGTAAGTTTCATGTATTGTTATTTTTTCATGAAATTTTTGACTGAAGACTTCCAAGTTTTTATAGTTACCTTGTTTAGCCACATTTCATATTTCCATATAGTAATATTGCCAAATTAATCAAAACAGTGAAATATTTGACGTCTATTTGCGACGTTGCCCACTCAGAATATACGCTCTTAATCCTTAATTAAAAAACTCACTTCAATCGCAACTCTTCTTCCAGGCATGGCAATGATGACTGGCCAAGGTACTCTAGTGACGTTTGACAAGCGAGTATTCACGATATCAGAAGCGGGCACGTTCCTACTGAGCAAGGACTACAGACAGGAGAACTTTACCGTTCTCATGGAGAGCAACGAGCAGGGGAGGTACAACCTCATCGTGCTGACGAGGAGGACTCTTGTGCATATTGATTTGTACAGAGAGGTAAGTGTAGCAGACTAGTAGGTACGACGGCGACAACATAAATATATTCTAGATATGAGAAAAACGCCCGTCATCATTAATAGTCCTTTTGGAATACTCGGTCCCTAAATGTGACCGAAATTTTGACTGAAAACTGACTGTTTTTTTTTTTTTTTTAAACGTTGTCCCTTACTGCCCTTTCTCCTGTATCGTGGGTGCGTTTACAAACATTTATACTTACATACACAAACAGCCAGACCCGGAACAACTACTTATATGTCATACAAATATTTGTTCCGTGCGGGAATCGAACCCGCGACACGCAGCGCAGCAGTCAATCGCTTAACCACTGCGCCAACCGTGCCGTCTCGGAAAATGAAATGTAAATGACATTTCCTAATTCCCGGATTTCGTTAACTAATAAATGTTTACAAAGGGTTCTCCTGAACAGAACCTGCTGGATTATTAAAAATATTACGTTTGATAAGTATAAATAAAGTCTCTAATATGAAATATCTTGCGTGACTGTCCCGTGGTACTGTCACGACTTATCTGAAATTTCTAAGATGGACGCACTTTTCTACGTGTATATCTGTGCACTAACATGACGTGTGTTTCCTTGTTCCCTTGTTTCCGCCAAGATCCGAAGTACCGCGGGAGGGTCGCGCATAATCTTGTTGGACTACTAGCATTTCTGTTTGTATTCATTGTCCAGTTTTAATTTCTCTTTCTCGTTTCTCACAAATATATCATTCTACCCATTGATGTATGATTGCAAGATAGTAACTGCGGAACATTATAGTGTGACTATTGACAGTTGTTGAGAATACGAATTTGAATCTTATTTGAATGATATTAAGAACGTACGTCAGTTTGAAAGAATAAGTCTCCTTGACAACGTTTTGTATTTCATTGCACACTAGCTTTCGCCCGCGGGATATCTTTATAAATTATACCCTATGTTACTCAGTGATAATATAGCATTCTACTGATGAAATATTTTTCAGATCGATTCTTTAGTTTTTGAGTTTAATCATTACAAGCAAAAATACAAAAATAAAAATCATTTTTCTTTATAATTGTACGGTTCGTACACTTGCAGAGTTGTTGTTGTTTAGGTTGAAGCGCGTAGAGAAAAGATCACTTAGTTCCCGTTAGGTTTGTTACGTATAAATAGTGTTTACAAGTAATTCTGTTGACGATTCCTTTCTCTAATGTTAGTCACCGCGTAGCAGTAATCGCACTCGCTGATTTATTGTAATGTATGTATATTTATAGTAATAAAATGACGCGGTGGCTGTACAATAATATTAGTGTTGACAGAGCAAACAACGGGCCTTTTTTTTTTTTTTAAATTATCAAATAACTTCTCCCGCTCTGGGCGGAGCGGGAGGGCGTGTCAGACTCTTACTGACTAAAACCCACCCGTGTTCCTTCCGTTGCCTGTACGTTGCCAGGGGCCACGGTATCCCTTTCGGACTTTCCCGCAACCCCAGCAGGCATCGGTCCTATCGGACCCCTTCACTTGCTGACATCTCTGTGAGGCGCGCGTGGAACACAACGCGCCGTCGACCCGGGCCTGGTCCTTATCGGACGGCGAGCTACCCATTGCTCACCGTCCGCAAGCCCGCTAACAACGGGCCTCACAGTAGTTCTTACGCACGCTCTATCTGTAAAATGAATCAATCAACTTTTTACTTACCCACCCATTTCTTCGCAGGAAGTATCAGTAGGACACACAGTACTAACCCTGCCCGCGCTGGTCGACGGCCTCGTGGTAGACAGACAAACGGACACGCTGTCTGTACAAGGACATAATGGTTTGGAGATACAGTGCAACCTACTGTTTCATACTTGTAAACTACAGGTTTCAGGTATGTTGTCAACTTTGTATGGTAAAGTTGGGTTATGTGCAAACAGCATGATTTAGATCCTTTCATAACAAGTGTGTCCTCGGCCAAAAAGTGTCTGAGCCTTGGCTTTTTTAATTAAAAATTTCTATGTTCAGGTTTTTATTCTTGTATTGAATATGGTATATTAATTTGGTTTAAGCTTGAATGTTATACTATTTTTTTTCTTTCCTCTACTTTTTTTTGGTAGCAGTGTTGTGCTGTTCACACTCTTTCCTTCCAATCTGTTTTTAGAAGTGAAGACTTTTAATTGGCTGTCAGTCTCACATACTATTTTTTATTCTGTTTTTTTTAGCTGTAAATCGTCCATAGTTAATAAATAAATATATATTTACGAGAGTGGATATACATTTGAATTTAATCTTTATGTTAAAGCAAAAGGGATGACGACAAAAAAATTTTTTTTGTCCGTCTTGAAGATTATAAAAAAAATTACGTACCTACACGTATTTTTTCTTTTTGTACGTAATATAAAGATTACGGCGATACATTGAGTTAAAATGTGCCATGACGTCACGAGTATGTAGATTTTATACTTACTTGTGACGTAGCAACCCCCACTCCCCAACTTTAATACGTTTTATATTGGTCATTTTTTATTAATATGATAAAGCAAAAAATACGTGTCTAATATGTTTTTATTATCTAACTGACGGACTAAATAGAATTTTTTTTTTTTGACCCAGGCATCATCCCTATTATAGTTTTATATTGCTTTGAAGTGATGAACGCCATTTCAGGATTTGGTTAACATGATTGTTTTTTTGGACTCAAGATTATATGCGATTCAAGATAATTTAATCTTGAGAACCATTGAATTATTTGAATTTGATAATTATGTCTGCGCCTTTAAAGCTGCAAACTATTTTATCGTGAAGTGATATACTTTGAAGATATACGCTGAAATAGCTACTCCGAAATGCAACCCCGTATTTTGAGGGCCAGTTGCGAAAACCATGACATGGGATATCATTTTAGTAATTCAACCACAGATTGTCTCTAGTGGATAAGAGTATTATATTTTACAATACAAGCTTTTTGGAAAATAATTATTACCAGTAAAAGAAAATGTCACATCAACACTGTTATCTTGTTAACCGTCATACCTTTGGGCAAAAATAAATTAAGAGAATCTTGTTAATTAAGATTCTCTTAATTTCTGTGTTGTTTTTACCAACATATTTTTCTTCATAGGCTGGTACTACGCAACCCTGGGTGGCCTCCTCGGCACCTACAACAACGAACAATACGACGATCTCCTTTTGCCCAACAACACGTTTACGACTTCAATCCCAACGCTGGGCCACAGTTGGAACATAGTCCCCAGTGCCAACCCTACGAACATTGAGAACAAAGATCTAAAGAATGATACACAATGCGAGAAGTTCTTCCAGAATAAGGTGTCGCCGCTACATCCGTGTTTCTCTGTTGTGAGTATTTTTTAAACTTAATTTTTTAATTTATTTTGGTTTCCATAATACCACAGATTAATACAGATGGTTGACTCCGCAAAATCATTTAAGTAAAGAGCGACTCTTGCTACTACACAATAAAGTGCAATTCAGGTCGCACAGCGCTAATTACCTACAGTTATATTCACCTAGAAGTTGTTCAAGACTAGCTAGTATATTTAATAAGTTACCGGAAAGTTTGAAATCCCTACCAATTGATTCAATTTTCTCGAAGCAGTTGAAATCTCTGTTAATAAAGAAAGAAAACCGTTGAGGAATTTAAAACTGACAAATTGTGAATTGTGAACCTTGTAAAAATATGCTTGACGTACTTAAATGTGAAATAATAAATGACTTTACTTTAATATGTTTTCCTATAATGACTAAAATGAAATAATAAAGATTTATTTGAAATAAAATGTAATAATTATATAACTAATGTTTATTAAAAAGTAATGAATTGTAATCATTAGAATCATGAATTTCGTGCAATTTGATATGAAACATTTGCAGTGAAATTTTAATGCATGCCTACTAACCAGTGTTTTACATGTTAGCAAAAAAAAAAAAAAATAATCTCCTGCCTCTCTTTCTATCGCGTAACTCTTATATCTTCTGACTACGTTACGTTCACTGAGTTGGCCCGACAAGACGAGCCCGCCGAGTACTTGTAGCTTCATACCAAAAAATTCGGAGTGCGCCTTCTGTACTATTCTGTGTTAATACTTATTAGGAAGAAAATACTATGTAAGCTCTATTCCTAACCTTCTTTCCAATTGATGTTATTTCCACATTTACAAAGATCAACTTAATGCAAGTGTAAAAAAAGTCATAAAAAAATATGAAGTTGTAGCGCAAACTGAACCTTATGTGTAGGCATTACGGTTGTTTTTCCTAAAAGTCGTGTTTGTTTACATGTTTGGCAAATAAATTGCGCACGCAGATTAGGTATTTTCTTATTAAAAATGTGAGTTTCATTGACAGCGATACAGGCTAGGGAAGCCTTGATCTATTTAACTAATTCTAGGGATAATCTCAGAAACGTTACAAACAATTTGTTTTCCCTGCCATTGGAAAATCAACACGTTGAAATAAAGTTACAAATAAATAATCTTAACTCCGTACCTCTACTGATGCTCACGCGGATTCCGGTTTAAAGTTTATTTATTTTCGACTTTATTTCAATGTATGCAATGTTGACATTTCTTTAGCAGTGGTCTTACGAGTATTTTACCTCTGGTAATTAATATTGACAAAAATACTTCTTTATTTAATAAAAATCTATTTATTGCCTCCATAGATACCGTCCCTACCATTCTACGCGGAATGCATGTCGGGCGGAGCGGCGTGTGCTTTAGCGAGCGCGTACAAAGAGCTGTGTCTACACCAACACGTGCCTACGCATATGCCTGACCACTGTCACCAGTAAGTATACAGAAAATTTACTTATATGGAATGTCAAGTCTGATACTATAAATATCATAACCGTCCTCCAATGAGAGAAAAAAAGCTAACTCAAAGAGAAGTGTGGTGTGTGAGGTCTTTATGCAGGAGATAAATGACTACGGTCAGTTTCAAACAAACTGTTCCATTTCACAAGTCATATTTCAAGTGTAAGAATTGACAATGGGACCCAAGTTTAATGTTATGTAACTTTCAAATACATTTATTAATTGGTCAAAGAGGTGATATTATTATGTTCTCGCACAGGGGTGTAGGATAGAACATATCACTTCTTTGACCATTTGACCAAAATGTGTTTAACCTTTTCAATCTTTGACTATTCATAGAAAATACAAACCATCATTGAAAAAAAATCTATAATAGATACCTTGATGAAATACTTAACCATCTCGAATATTGAAAATAATGAAATCCTTTTTACCCGTCTGCGGCGAAGCCAAAAAAGGAGGGTTATGTGTTTAACCTGTACGTATGTATGTGTATCCGCCTCTGTGTTCCCTCGTAACTACTAAACGGCTGAACCGATTCTGATGAATAATATGTCGTTAGATTCTTGTTTATTGAACGAGTGTCACTAATAGATAGAGAAAAATTTATGTTTGAAAAAATAAAAAACTTAAAAACCTATCGAGTCCCGTATCAAAATGAAAATTATATGTTTACTTAAATGTAATTTGGAATGAAAAGTGATAAAAAATCAAAAAGCTGAAAATAAAAAAGTAATATTAAAACTAAAAAATCTTTCTGCAGAAACATATAACAGATAAGAGAAAAACAAGCAGTTTTTGGTTTGTTATTGAACTATGTTGTCGTAGCATTTCAACATTTTGATTTCCTCCACAGATGCACAACTCCCCAAGGCGACATAATAGATGAGGGCTCGTTCCACATCCTACAATACATCCCGAACTCAACCGACGTGGTGTTCATAGTGGAGGCGCAGTATTGCAACAAGAACCTGCGCAAGAGCAAGAACATGGACCTCTTTGTTGAAGCCTTCGATATCAAGCTGCAGGCTAACGGGCTGTCCGATAATAGGTAAGGCTGGCATTGGCACTGGGCTCTTCAGGCATCGCCGCGTCGCGTCACGTCTCGGTGTGAATTGACCCTTATAGGTAGACAGCTGAAAATTTCACAGATCATGTATTTCTATTGCCGCTATAACAACAAATAATAAAAATTAAATAAAGTTTATAAATTAAAGGGAGGTGTCTGCGTACAATAAACTTTTGATTTTGAAAAAAAAAACGACCCCTATCATTGTCTAGAGTTCATCGAGTAGATAACAATTATATTTTATTTTATTTTATCTGCAAAAATGAAGAAATAGGGTCCCGTAAATGTTATCAGTTTTAGATCGTTTTTTTGTACGAGCTCAATCTCAACAACTAAACAAGTTAGGAAATTGAAACTCCTGACCATCATGTACCACATTCTGTACGTAATCAACAAATACTATGAAGCCGATTCAGAAGGTATTTTATTTAAAAACGGGTGATTTTCTCCAACTGCAAAAAATAACTTAGTAGCATTATGAAATACAAATTTATCTTGATGGTAAATAATAATATTCTTCGTTTAGTATTTTCATTTATTTGCTAAATATTGGCCGGTTTTTTTTATATTTGGGGGTTATAGTAAGTGTTTTCCTTCAATACATCAGTGCGTTAATCACCACAAACTGCGATAATCAATCATAAGTTTTGTTACATATGGCTTTTACAGTTTATTAAAGTTCAAACATTAATTTGCACGTTTCGAATATTTCTAATAAGGAAGACATTGAACAATGTAAGCCAAGGAAGTTTGGAAACGCAAAGACAATTTTAGTGGGCACTGTTTTATATTGCTTATGGACTGATGGCAGGACCAGTACATACCTATTCAATATTCAAACCCTTGTTTCTGTACAAACAACTTTTTGCTACTGTAATTAAAGTTGACTTCAGCATGACTAGTAATACTTTTAGAAAAAAAAACATAAACATTTCAAAGTAAACTTTATGTGTGAGTATTTTCCTAAAAATATTTGTTTATCTATATATCTGGAGACTAAATTACGATCTACGGATACTTACCGGAAAATCTATTAAACCTGAAGTTTGGGATTCCAACATATTACATTATTAATTGTTTAGACCTTTAGACTTTTAGACTTCCAGACAAGTAATTATTTAAAACTAGATTAATAATATCTTAAATTGTACAACTTCTTTATGCATGCGGAGCTTACCTGATTGTTGTGTGATTGTGGCACTGTTGCACTTACATTTTTGCATGTTACTTTTAGCATACAACCTGTGTAAACAATCGTTGGTGAACCAATAAATAAATAAAATTAATTATACTATTTGTATAGGTACGCCATCGTAGGGTTCGGCGGTCGCGGCGTGTACCGTCGCCCGCGCTCTCTGTACGTCAACAACAAGGTGTTCACCAACTCTATAGAGATATCACAGCACTTGGACAACTTTATTATTGGTAAGTATAACTACCTACCTTTACTGTCCTTTCTATTTACCTTTAAAAAGCTCTATTTATGAAGCTCTTATGAACAATCGCTGGTTCTTAAGAGCTTCCAAAGGTTAAAATACACTCACAATAAATACAATCGTGAAAACCGTTGAGCGCTCTACCCGTCAAACGATCGCTCGAACCCGTCAAACGATCGCCTATTAGAAGCCGTTTGCATGTACGGTTTGTAGTAGGCGATCGTTTGACGGGTCATAATTACATATCACAATAATTGAATAGGCCTAGACTATAATTATTTGGCCTAGATTTATTCAATTTCGGGCGTATTTTATAGATTAGACTTATATTAACTAGTATTTTATTAAAAGGATTGTCCACCACTGAACTCTATGAAAAAGCTTCAGAATTTTGAATTCCTTCCTCAGGCCTAGACATTGTTTACAAACAGTTTTATTCCCTGACTACAGGTGAAAGAACTTTTTTTTAAAGATTGAATTGAACACATCTTTTCTTGGGACTTCGAAAGCTACTTTACCGGTCAAGTATAATAATAAGATGCATTGCAACATTTTTTTTTTCCTGAACTGCGATTCCAGCAGTACCTCTTATAGCAGTATTACTTTAATCTTACTTCAGTGGGGAAAAGAGATGGAGCTATACGTCTTATAGAGCTTTAACTCTTTCCTACACTGAAGTAATCCTAAATAATATTATTAATGCGAAACTGAGTGTGTTTGTTACGCTTTCACTCTAAAACGGCTGAACGGATTTGGATGCAATTTGGCACATGGGTAGTCCATGACTTGCAGAAGAACGTAGGATACTTTTCATCCCGATATTCCCACGGGATCGAGACTTATGCGGATGAAACCGCGGGGCGCAGCTAGTATTAAAATAAATACTGCTAAAAGAGGTGATGTCTGGTCTGATAAAGCGACAATTGACATACCAACTGGCGGATTCTTATTATCAAATTATATCCTTATAATCCCTTCAACAGACAAATCCGACCTCGTCCGAGGCAACCGCACAACTCGTACAGACATGTTCGCGGCGCTAAGCTTCGCAACACGCTTACCATTCCGTGCGGCAGTACCAAGGACGTTCATACTCATGCCTTGCTCCAAGTGTGACTCCAACTTTATGAGGGTAAGTGAACTTAAGATGGTGACAAAAGTTATCCCTGGTTTCTGGAAATAGTAGACGGTAGATGCTCTTTGTGAAGTTGCATTCCCATGACCCGTACGTCATAGACTAGTGTCATAGGTCTCGAGTTCGAACCCAAGGCACGCACCTCTGACTTTTCGGATTTATGTGCGTATTGTATAATTAACACTTGCTTAAAAAACGGTGAAGGAATACATCGTGAGGAAACCGGCATGCCTGAGAGATATTTCTCGACGGCATTTTAAACCAAGTCAGAGGCCCATGGGCGGCATAAAAACTATGACACCAGGTTAGTCACTAACCTGGTAGGGTTGGTGGAATCTGATGCCGGTGTAATTACTGCCAAATGAGACATTACTTTATCTCTAAGATGACAACGCACTGATATTGCAGATGTCTATAAATTACCACTTCCCATGGCTGAACTGCCTGCTGTTTTACCACACAATAACATCAAAAAATTACGCCCCACTCTTGGCCCAGATGGGCAAAGAGCCACCTGGAGCGGTTTGGAGGAGGCTTTCACCGCAAAAGGCGACCCTAAAAAAATTACGGCCCACTTATGGCCCAGACGGGGAAAGAATAGAGCCACCTGGAACCGTTTGGAAGAGGCTTTCACCGCAAAAGGCGACCCTTAAACCTATACTAACCTTATTTAAGTACAAAACTAACATTAATAACCACAACACAACAACAACAGCAATAATAACAACAACAACAACAAACATTAATTCTTAAATTTCACACATTTATTTTTTATTGTTTTAAATAAAATAAAATATTTTATATATTAAACAAATAAATAAGTACACAACACAAAATAGTAGATAAGAACTACATGAAAGGGATAAAATAAAGCTAATAAATAAATTAAAAAAAACATAAAAATCCGCGTATTTTATGGAGCGGACTCTAATCGTACACAAAAAGTCTGCTGTTTTTGATAATGTCGATAATTGCAAAGTTATTTTTGCGAATGCAAATCTTCGTCGAAGTGGAAACTTATAATTTGTAAAGCTATTTATAATGAAGTTTATGTTTCTCCAGTTGGACTACTCGACGATCTACCACAACCTAATGGAGAGTTCTGTGACGCTGCACATTCTGATGGACGATGACTTCATGCTGTCCAAGAAACGTGCCGCTAAGTACTTGTTCGGTGAGTATCTATACACTTTGCAAGTAAATAAGTACCACTCAGGTCAGGCACATCCCAGCTTCTCAGAAACAAGGATAAAATAATGAAGGACAATATGTTTGGATGAATGGATGGATGATGGACAAACATAGCAATATATTTTACAAGTATACCCATTTTTTTTTTTTTTGGGTGGGAAATTTTCAAATAACTTCTCCCGCTCTGGGTGGAGCGGGAGGGCGTGTCAGACTCTTACTGACTAAAACCCACCCGTGTTCCTTCCGTTGCCTGTACATTGCCAGGGGCCACGGTATCCTGGTATGTATTTAAATGATATGATGTCATATTTAATCTAAATGCCCAATTTAATTGACATATTTTATTGTATAATAGAATTTTAAAATGTACAATCCAGTAGAACATTAATTTTATGTATCACTTACGGTTTGCGCGTCGCACGCCAGTCCCAGTCGGCATATTTTTTTCCATCATATTTTACAATAATCATCATATTTCAGCCATTTTACAAAACATTAATGAATTACACACCTAAACCACTTTCACCTAAATTACTTTTATTTTGTATTTATGTATATGAATCTTTCTGTCCATGACATCACTGCAGGCCCTATCAGAATACCAGCGCTGTGACATTTATTATTAAATGTCGCAGCATCATGCTGAGATAGGAGCCTTTTGGCCACGCACAGGACTTTGCACTTCATATTAATTTTTACTCTGTTTGTTTTTTATTTTTTATTTTTAGTGAGTGTGTGTTTAGTTTAATTAAGATCTCCTGTGCTTGTCCCAATAAATACTTTTTCTTTCTTTCTTTCTTTCAAACGTTCCTCAAGAATTACTCCGTCATTTGGTGAAACTGTTTGAAAAACCGTTCGGTGGTTTTTGAGTTTATCGCGTTCAGACAGACAGACGCGGCGAAGGAAATTTGTTTTATAATATGTAGTGATTTGTACCTCTTTCTTACTCAGGCGTGGATAACACACTAGCGTACACAAATAAGGACTACGAGCGCCTAGTAGGTGACGCAGCGCTCCGGAAACAAGTGAAACTGCCTAAAGAGAAGCTCGGACTTTGTACCTCACTCGCTATGGAGACCAACGGTACAGTATACAACTATACATAGATAAACTTTGTATAAACTATTCGGCAATTTCTCAAATATGATGGAATGTTTCTGTTAAGTTTCGCTAGTTAATTTATTTTGATCTTTTTAAATGCTCAGGAATTTATGATGTTATATTGTAAACTCCCTGAATAAAACACGACAGTCTACAAATTAATCATAAATTATATGTATTTCTGTAAGTTAAAAAAAGCAATAATTAAAAAGAAATTATTTTAAAACTAGATATGGCCGGTGTTTCCTACTAACTCTTGAAAAGAGTTCACAGTCTCACACAGAGTCAGTCAAACACAGAGGTCGCAGTCTCTTTTAAAGTCCAGACACTGTCCGCTCAATAGAATAAAGAATCTATTCAAAGAAAACTCACTTATTTTACTAGTAATAATTTAATTTTAAGGTATTTTTTGCATGCTGAACTGAAGTAAGCAAAACACGTGAAACCATGTAAATGTACGAAATGTACGGGAAAAGTTTTTAGCGATTTCTGACTTTTCTAGCACCTACTCAAACCTCAGTTGGTCCAATAGAGTTTTTTTAACCCTTATAAAAAACAAGATCGACCCATTTTTTACAGATATTTTTTACAATATCTGTTAATTGGGATGAAATTTTTTCATCAAAATAAGGACAGTCTCCTAAGACCGTTTTCCTGTAGCTACAACGGTTAAGGCACCTGCCCTTCCTGCCCCATCTTAAAAATCCACTCTGTATAGACCGATTTCCATTTTTTTTTTCTATTTTACTCTCGTTTGCCTATTAAAATGCCTTTTCTAATTCTAAACTAATCCTCCCTCCAGGTACAATATTCGCGGGCGCAAAACTCCAAGGCGACCGTCCGACCGCGCGTCGCTTCTCTACCGTCGTAGGAGCGCGCGCCGCCACCGCCACGGCGCGGTGTGGCGCGCCGCCCCGGTGCGAGTGTAGCGAGGGGCGGCTCACGTGCAGGCCTTGTGCGGACACACAGAGACTGGTGAGTAACGTAGGAGCGCGCGCCGCCCCGGTGCGAGTGTAGCGAGGGGCGGCTCACGTGCAGGCCTTGTGCGGACACACAGAGACTGGTGAGTAACGTAGGAGCGCGCGCCGCCCCGGTGCGAGTGTAGCGAGGGGCGGCTCACGTGCAGGCCTTGTGCGGACACACAGAGACTGGTGAGTAACGTAGGAGCGCGCGCCGCCCCGGTGCGAGTGTAGCGAGGGGCGGCTCACGTGCAGGCCTTGTGCGGACACACAGAGACTGGTGAGTAACGTAGGAGCGCGCGCCGCCCCGGTGCGAGTGTAGCGAGGGGCGGCTCACGTGCAGGCCTTGTGCGGACACACAGAGACTGGTGAGTAACGTAGGAGCGCGCGCCGCCCCGGTGCGAGTGTAGCGAGGGGCGGCTCACGTGCAGGCCTTGTGCGGACACACAGAGACTGGTGAGTAACGTAGGAGCGCGCGCCGCCCCGGTGCGAGTGTAGCGAGGGGCGGCTCACGTGCAGGCCTTGTGCGGACACACAGAGACTGGTGAGTAACGTAGGAGCGCGCGCCGCCCCGGTGCGAGTGTAGCGAGGGGCGGCTCACGTGCAGGCCTTGTGCGGACACACAGAGACTGGTGAGTAACGTAGGAGCGCGCGCCGCCCCGGTGCGAGTGTAGCGAGGGGCGGCTCACGTGCAGGCCTTGTGCGGACACACAGAGACTGGTGAGTAACGTAGGAGCGCGCGCCGCCCCGGTGCGAGTGTAGCGAGGGGCGGCTCACGTGCAGGCCTTGTGCGGACACACAGAGACTGGTGAGTAACGTAGGAGCGCGCGCCGCCCCGGTGCGAGTGTAGCGAGGGGCGGCTCACGTGCAGGCCTTGTGCGGACACACAGAGACTGGTGAGTAACGTAGGAGCGCGCGCCGCCCCGGTGCGAGTGTAGCGAGGGGCGGCTCACGTGCAGGCCTTGTGCGGACACACAGAGACTGGTGAGTAACGTAGGAGCGCGCGCCGCCCCGGTGCGAGTGTAGCGAGGGGCGGCTCACGTGCAGGCCTTGTGCGGACACACAGAGACTGGTGAGTAACGTAGGAGCGCGCGCCGCCCCGGTGCGAGTGTAGCGAGGGGCGGCTCACGTGCAGGCCTTGTGCGGACACACAGAGACTGGTGAGTAACGTAGGAGCGCGCGCCGCCCCGGTGCGAGTGTAGCGAGGGGCGGCTCACGTGCAGGCCTTGTGCGGACACACAGAGACTGGTGAGTAACGTAGGAGCGCGCGCCGCCCCGGTGCGAGTGTAGCGAGGGGCGGCTCACGTGCAGGCCTTGTGCGGACACACAGAGACTGGTGAGTAACGTAGGAGCGCGCGCCGCCCCGGTGCGAGTGTAGCGAGGGGCGGCTCACGTGCAGGCCTTGTGCGGACACACAGAGACTGGTGAGTAACGTAGGAGCGCGCGCCGCCCCGGTGCGAGTGTAGCGAGGGGCGGCTCACGTGCAGGCCTTGTGCGGACACACAGAGACTGGTGAGTAACGTAGGAGCGCGCGCCGCCCCGGTGCGAGTGTAGCGAGGGGCGGCTCACGTGCAGGCCTTGTGCGGACACACAGAGACTGGTGAGTAACGTAGGAGCGCGCGCCGCCCCGGTGCGAGTGTAGCGAGGGGCGGCTCACGTGCAGGCCTTGTGCGGACACACAGAGACTGGTGAGTAACGTAGGAGCGCGCGCCGCCCCGGTGCGAGTGTAGCGAGGGGCGGCTCACGTGCAGGCCTTGTGCGGACACACAGAGACTGGTGAGTAACGTAGGAGCGCGCGCCGCCCCGGTGCGAGTGTAGCGAGGGGCGGCTCACGTGCAGGCCTTGTGCGGACACACAGAGACTGGTGAGTAACGTAGGAGCGCGCGCCGCCCCGGTGCGAGTGTAGCGAGGGGCGGCTCACGTGCAGGCCTTGTGCGGACACACAGAGACTGGTGAGTAACGTAGGAGCGCGCGCCGCCCCGGTGCGAGTGTAGCGAGGGGCGGCTCACGTGCAGGCCTTGTGCGGACACACAGAGACTGGTGAGTAACGTAGGAGCGCGCGCCGCCCCGGTGCGAGTGTAGCGAGGGGCGGCTCACGTGCAGGCCTTGTGCGGACACACAGAGACTGGTGAGTAACGTAGGAGCGCGCGCCGCCCCGGTGCGAGTGTAGCGAGGGGCGGCTCACGTGCAGGCCTTGTGCGGACACACAGAGACTGGTGAGTAACGTAGGAGCGCGCGCCGCCCCGGTGCGAGTGTAGCGAGGGGCGGCTCACGTGCAGGCCTTGTGCGGACACACAGAGACTGGTGAGTAACGTAGGAGCGCGCGCCGCCCCGGTGCGAGTGTAGCGAGGGGCGGCTCACGTGCAGGCCTTGTGCGGACACACAGAGACTGGTGAGTAACGTAGGAGCGCGCGCCGCCCCGGTGCGAGTGTAGCGAGGGGCGGCTCACGTGCAGGCCTTGTGCGGACACACAGAGACTGGTGAGTAACGTAGGAGCGCGCGCCGCCCCGGTGCGAGTGTAGCGAGGGGCGGCTCACGTGCAGGCCTTGTGCGGACACACAGAGACTGGTGAGTAACGTAGGAGCGCGCGCCGCCCCGGTGCGAGTGTAGCGAGGGGCGGCTCACGTGCAGGCCTTGTGCGGACACACAGAGACTGGTGAGTAACGTAGGAGCGCGCGCCGCCCCGGTGCGAGTGTAGCGAGGGGCGGCTCACGTGCAGGCCTTGTGCGGACACACAGAGACTGGTGAGTAACGTAGGAGCGCGCGCCGCCCCGGTGCGAGTGTAGCGAGGGGCGGCTCACGTGCAGGCCTTGTGCGGACACACAGTAGTTTTAGAGATTACCTCTTACAAACAAACAATATGACCTCTTACAAATAAACAACTTTATCTCTTTATATTATTACGTATTCTTTTTCTATCCTAGTCTACCTAGCCAGGCCACATCAAGGTTGTATACAATTGTCTCATTACTATTTTTGTTCACAGTTGGAGCTCTCATTCTTCAACTCTGATGACATCGACGAACTGATCGATATGGCGATGGAACCTCCTACGTTACCCTCATTCAGATGATGAGAACCGTTATTAGAATATTAGATTTAGTTATATAACCTGCTTTAATATAAAAGCCAGGAATTTTGGCCTAAATTATCGTAAAATAAAGTGAGATATTTTTACTAAAATGGTCTTCCAAAAATGCTGGGATAACCCTTAAAAAGTCTTTAATTTCCAAGTGTTTACCTATTATAACGTTTTGGGTTTGGATCCGTGTAAATTAAGATCCATTTTGAATAATAACCAACATCCAAATATTTTTTTCGGAAGAGTTTCCAAATGAAGTGATATAAACGTATGTAATTTAAAAAATGTTGATGTAAGAAAACAGTTCAAATAGTAGTTTAATAGTTCAATATATTTTAAGGATAAAATAAACGTAAAGTACATAAATGAAATTATGTTTTAAGAAATACAACTTATTTGAAACCTTATTTACTTAACAGTAGTGTTTATTTTAGAATGCAGTGACGATGTAGACATGTAGTATGTTTGCTGTGTACATATTTAATTATTTTGTAAGTTTGACATTCGAGAATGAGGCAATAAAATATTTTTATAAGTAAGTGGTTTTTTATTTTAATATATTATATTTAATTTGTTGCTTCAACCTTCATCTAGTTTAAGAGCGTTTATACGGAAAGGCGAAAGAAAATATTGATTATGAAATGCAATAATTAATATTGTAAAACCAAATATTTAGTTTTAGATGTAAAAAAGGTATTTGGAAACTGTCCAAATGCCTTTTTTACACCTAAAACGGTTACAATATCAAATTTAGTGTTATACCTGCAATTCATTATTAATATTCTAGTTCACTAGTTAGCCTTATTTCTATACAGTAATATTGCCAAATTCATCAAAACAGTATTTGACAGCTATTTGCGACGTTGTCAACTTTTTGATGAACGAAGTTTTGGGAAAGATGGTCGACGAAGTAAAAAGCTGCAAAATGAAAAATAAGATTTTTTTTAAAACACTTTATTATCAACTACGTAAGTCTTAAAATCTCGGAACAAAATAACAGTCTCACAATACTCTACACTATTACGTAACAGAGTTACAAATTGTTAGATCTTAAATAAGAAGTGAAGACTCAATGGGACTATTTAATGGAACAATTAAAAGTCAAATCTAGGACTTATCAATTTCCGATTGGCAAATGAGTTAAAGTTGTGCTTACAGCGGTTCTAACTACTGGGTCAGCTATGGCTGGCATTATAATATGATTATTCTGAATAGATATAAGGTGCATACAAATAGTAGACAAAATTTTAAACACCCTAACATGTTTTTAATTTACATGAAATCAATCAAAAGGCTGGCAAACCCATCTTACTCCGTAAGAGACAATATTTGACATAGACAATAAGATATTTTTCATCATAATCAACACTATAGATACAAAAAACTTTGGCAGCTCACTTATATAACTTATATGCTATAACGAGACCCCCAACAATCGCAACAACTGTGGAGAACTTATACAAAAGATTATACAGGACCTTATTCTGTCCACCAACAGAATTAACAATCAAGTTGTTCATAGTAAAAACATTGTTGCTCTCTTCAATGAACGCGGTTTTTTCTTCCTCTGACATGTTTTCTGCAATCTCGTTCATAGCTTGTTTGTAGTCTTTCTTTAGTTGAGCAAGGTCAGTTCCAGTGAAGTCTGTCACTTTGTCTGTGTATGTCTCGGTTTTGGCGTTTTCTGAAACCAAATTGATACATTATTAGTTTAGATCACCAAAGTTCAAAGTTTTGTTCGTTTAGTTCTGGCTCTTGAAAGGCTTTAGCAAAAAAACAAAAACTTATTTTTATTGTGACTACTTGGCAAAGTTAGTACTTTTGCCTTCCTCGAAATAAAAAGGGATTAACTTAAAAAATCGGTCAGATTCCCATTTTTTCTGCAAGTATTTAACAGACTGGAAGACTGACTAAGACTAGAGACTATCACATTGTTTTATTAAATTGTAGGAATTATTGACTAGTTTTGTAAATTAATTTTGTTAAAATTTTACCTGCTGCAGCATAATAATATAGCAGTAGATCAGGATCACACAAACTTATATATAAACAGCTATCCTAACAAAATAATGATATTTACCATCACCAAACATCCTCCGTTTCTTAGCCAGGATCTGTCCACCGCTCAACAGTCCTAAGTACAGATGGTAGGCATACGCCATCAGCAGTCTAGGATTAGACCTCTCAAGCTCTTGCAGATGCTCTATGTAGTTCTCTAAAGCCATGGCTTTAGGTAATGTCTGCCAGTCTACACCGAGGTAGTGTGCTAGGTCTTCTTCAAATGCCTTTTTTCTGTAATTAAAAAAATCGTTGCGTAATTTAATTACCTTGTGATTGCAGTTAAAGTACCTAATAATTAAAGTGCTTAATAAAAAACAATGTTTAGATGGTGAAACTTCGAAAGTTGCTTTCTATTATTGTATCAGTTGGGCAATCTTGCCTTATTGGGGTGGTAATACGAGTGCGACACTGAAAGTTTTTAGAACTGGCCACTTGTAAAAGATATAATAAAAAAAATAAGTTCAAATTTTGAAAATGGAACTCTGCCAATATTATTATGTAGTATTAGTATGTATTTTATTCATTTGTCGTTTGTTTACGATTTGGCGGCAAATTGAAAATTGCCTGTGTCATGTCAGCATGAATTTAACGCGAGAAAATTTTCGTACATACAATGATTTTTTTATGACTTTCGATGTTCATATACGTCAACAAGAAAGTTATAATAGACTTCGATTGGCCTTTCACGATGAAGCCCCATCTCGTGCCACTGTTTACAACTGGTTTAATGAGTTTAAACGTGGTCGCACTAATCTCACCGATGATCTGCGTGAGGGACGGCCTTCAACGGCGACGACTGAAGATAACATCAGTGTTGTGCGGCGTATGATAGAGAACAAAAGGATGACTTATCAGCAGATTCGGACAAGCTTAGGCATCGGTATGAGTCAAGTGCACAAAATCCTCCATGAACATTTAGCGGTCAGGAAGCTTTGTGCCCGGTGGATACCTCATAATTTGACAGAGGCCCAAAAACTCCGTCGTGTTGATTGGTGTCGTGAAATGGTTCAAAGATTTAACGGAGCATTTGAGTCACTCAAATGCTGCGTTGGACATACTTACGGGTGACGAAAGCTGGATTTATTGTTATGATCCTGAAACTAAGAGACAGTCTGCTGTCTGGGTGTTCCTTCCGAGCAGTTGCCAACTAAAGTGAAGAGAGGTCGAAACGTGGGAAAAAAGATGGTGGTCTCGTTCCTCGGAAGGACAGTTCATTACGCAACAATTGTTTTAGTTAGAGGATCGAAAAACAGTTACTGCAGAGTGGTACACCAACAATTGTTTGCCACTTGTCTTGGAAAAAGTTCGGGAGAAACGACCTCGCAGTAGGATCCTCCTTTACCACCACAACGCCTCGTCGTACACCGCCAAGCAAATAATCGACTACTTGGTGACGTCAGATATGGAATTACTGGGTCACCCGCCCTATAGCCCGACCTCGCACCTTGCGATTTTTATTTATTTCCGAAAATAAAAGAAAAACTTCGAGAAAAACGTTTTATGGACGCCGAGGAAGCAGTGGCTGCGTTTCAAAATGCTGTCGATGGCGATGTATTGATGTAAATGGACACTATTTTGAAAAGATATAATACAACTAATAACTTGCTAGTTTGTTCAGTTTTTGATTTTCTAAGAACTTTCAGTGTCACCCTCGTAGCAGTCGTATATAGATAGATCTACAATAGTAAACTTGTTTTCAGATTTAAAAAGTACTTATTGTAGTGCAGAGTCTGGTATAGTGGCAACTAATACAATTCAGTTTCTGAAATACCTCAAATAAAAATAAAATAAATAAATAAATAGTGTAACAATGCAACAAAAGGGACAATTTATACAAATATGTTACTTTTTTGTGTACTGAAAAGTGGTACAAACCTGTAGAGAGCCTTATTAAAGAACAGTTTGTCAAAGTCAGCCATCTTTAGCCTTTCCTTAGCATCTTCCAGGTAGCCGAAGATGTGGTAGAATATGAACAGACCACCTCCCCACACCTCTTCATCTCTTAATGCTGAAACAATTATATTATAAAGCAAATAATGAAGATAATTTGCCATCAAGAAAATCTGAGAAAAAATTCCAGAGTTATATTTTATTATTATATTCAAAATATGGCTTTGTGGCATTGAGGTTCAATGTAAACTAGAGCAGCTATTACAAACTAAGATGTGTCCCTGTGGGTGGCAAACGTGCCAACCACGGTGTATGCGTATTCAGGTAGTAGGCTGAGAAGTTTTCTGTCCCTAACAACAACAACTAGCCCTAAAATTTTGTTTTCGGTGTCTGTTCTAGTTTACGTTGAACCTCAATGCTTTGTGGTTTATAGTTTAACCTATAGGTGCACCAAACTCAATAAACTTCGTAGGCTATAAGTGTCTCTAGATAACTGCAATAAAAGATGAGCAATGAAATTGCTTTGCAAATAAATGACATCATATTGTTCAAGAATTGCACATGAAAATGATACTATCTCTCCTTGGATTTTGTAGGTACTGTTAAAAGTTATGTTAGTCACGCTATAACTTACTTTACAATTACGATATATATTTATTTTTGTATGTATCCGACATAAAGATCCATAAATTGTTAGTAACATATTTGCACTTAAATCGCTATTGTTAGTAACTTAAACCAAAGACGAATTTGTGAGAAGATCACCCAACATCTAGACACAATGGGAAATGGTAATGGTCTAACTATGTATAAGTCTTCACACAAATTGCCTTATTATGACAGAGGAAGTATCTGCCGCCACAGCGTTCAGCATACTATTGTGACTGCCTCGTATTCTGCTCAGGAGTGAGGCCATTTTTTTGCAGATGATGGCATGACATCCATCGGTGTGGGTTACTGTGAACATTTCTGATGCACTTCAAAAACAAGGCAGTCGCAATAGCATCCTAAAAACATTATTGTATTGGACGCCTAGAACATCCAGCGACCTTTTCGAGTAGTTGATCCAAAGACTACCCAAGTAAAAACTCTGGCAATAAGCTTTAAAAAGCGTAATCTTCACTTGGTCAGTACACCAAGAAAATCTTCGTACCAAAATATTAAACCCTGACCGCCAGAGCCCTACGCTCCTACTCAATGTCACCATGGTCGCTGAGGTCGCTGGTAAGAAAATTGTGACTTCACGAATTGGCGTAGTGTTTATGGCAAGTTCGAAGGCATCCTCCCGGCACTTACCAACGAACCCAAAGACCATGTATTCACATTTTTTGGCACTATAGATCAGTCTATGTGCAGCAGCGTAGGTCTCAAATACTTTGAGCATCTCCACTATCGACTCCGGCGACGGGCTCAGCAGCACCATGTCATCTGCATAACTGATGTTGTTAGCACCATTTACCCTGCATCCGACACGCATGCTGCTGAGCTTGGCAATTAGGTCATTAACATATAGATTGAACACCCAGGGAGACGACAAACAACCCTGCCTCACCCCGCACTCCAACCCATATGATTCCAAAAGTGCATCTAAACATCCGACACAGTTTGTCTGGCTTAGATACCAAAACTACAATACTCTAAGAAACTCCTTCGGTATACCCCCTACTCCTCAATTTACTCCACAGCACATCATAATCATCATCATAATCATCATCGAAACAAGGTTGAAAGCCTTGGATAGATCAAGGAAGCAGGCGTACACCGGTGTCTTATTGTCAGTGTAGTATTTGACAGCAGGCGTACACCGGTGTCTTATTGTCAGTGTAGTATTTGACAGCAGGTGTACACCGGTGTCTTATTGTCAGTGTAGTATTTGACAGCATGCTTGACACTTAGGATAGCAATTTCGGTTGATAGTCCAGGACAAAACCCAAATTGTGCATTGTGCAACTTTATATATCTTGCCAAATAAGAGTCAAGCATACTGTTCTATGTTCTATGTTAGGGGGTTTGGTTTCCGCACTTAGTCCGTCAGGTGGACCATTGTGCGTGGGCCATAGCGGCCGTTTGGTGGTCATTCCAACCAGCCCACCTCCCTCCAGAAGCTGATTAGGTCTCCTGGTCTGTTTAGAACGTCTGTGTATGATCTGGGTGACCCGAGGGTTTCTGTTCTAATCTGGGTGACGCCCGTACATTCGAAGAGCACGTGCGAAACGGTCTCCTCAGCCTCCATGCACGCCCTGCACAGAGGACTGTCCGTTATGCCTATTGTGTGGAAGTGCTTGTTTAGCGAACAGTGTCCCGTGATGGTCCCCGTCACCGTCAGATCCCGGACAAGAGAAGTTCTCGAAAGCCAAATCCCAGGCTTAGGGTAACCTTTATACCTCTTCCTATGCTACCCACCAACAAACCGAGCCATCCCTCCCTATTCATACATATCCCGTCGATCCTAAACCCCTAGGCCAAATCCCAAGCCTAGGGTGACCCCCAAGAACCCTCACCCTCTATCCAACAAACGCCGTCCCTCCTTCCCCTTTATCCCGTCGGTCCCAGAGGAAGGGTAACCTCGATTCCAAAAAAGCCCACCACCCGTAACCATGAACAAGCAGGATGACGAATCTACTACCCAGGTGGGTCCCGGCCAAGCCGGGGAATTCCACACCGCTTCGGCGGTCAGCCCCCATCGTATTCTGGGGGGGGCATCAAACTGCCTGATGGAAAGATTGTTGCCGCGCTTCTTAGCGCGGCCGGCTGCTGATTTAGCGCCCACTACACAGGCTGCGATAAACGCGCCCACACACCCAACCTCGGCTGCGACCAACGCGCCAATACCCACGACACGGGTTGTGCCTCCCACGGGCCTCTGGCAACAGAGCACCGTGCGGAATAGCAAAACGAACCCGGACAAAGACCCAGAACAACACAGACAAACAGAGACGGGGGAAGATGATGGATCTGGCAACCCCAACACTCTTCCGGCTGCCTGTGGTGAAGTACGCCTGCTGACTAAGCGCGAAAAAATCCAGGCCCGGAAGAAGAGAATCGGCGAACGAAAGCGCAAAATCCGCGAAGGCATTAGCCAGCGCGAAGCGCGATCGGACGTCGAAGGGGAGGTGCGCGTCCGGCCCCAAGTCCGCGAAGGGGAAACCCAGCGCGAAAAGGGACCGGATGCACGCGACCAGCCGCGAGAGCGCGAAGGGGAAACTCAGCGCGCAAAGCGGCCGGACGCGGAACCACGCCTGCAGGGGCGTGCTTGCGAAGGGGCAACCCAGCGCGAAAAGCCTCTGCAGACGACCGAGTCCGCCGGGACCGACATCCGACCCCATGACAAAGACGGATCCCACGACCGACCTCGACCTAAACACAATAGGGGCAAGCGGGGTGGTACCTCACACCAGACGTCGCCGGCAAAAAAGAACCAGCCTGGCACCTCCAAGCCGCAACCTGGACCGAGCGGTACAGGACCGGCGAAGAGGGGACGCCCTGACGACACGGCCTCACCGAGCGCGATCCAGGGGGACGCCAAACGGGTGAGAATCCACTCTGCTCAAAGGGAGCAGAGGACCTACGCGCGAGCCACGAAGGACATCCCTGCGCGGCTGGCCGTAGCAATCTGCCTTCCCCCCCCCCCCTCCAGAGACCTGACAAAGGACGAGGCCGAGCTCATTAAGACTGGACTGGAAAGCCTGGTTATGGACACGGACCCGACGGCGCCACTCCCTGCTTTCCGCGGATACCCAAGGGTAGCGGAAGGTACGGTGCAGATGTGGTGCGAGGATGACTATGCCCTGACCTGGTTGACCCAGAACGTGCCCAAAATCCGACTCCCAGCTACAGACCTGACACTCACGGTACTGAGACAGACTGACGTGCCTACCCGTGTCCGAGTCTCGCTTTTTGTCCCTCGTTACAGAGGTGACGTAGCCAGACTCCAAGGTATTCTGATCCGTCAGAATACCTGGTACGACATCGCCAGGTGGTCACTGTACAGGGCGACTACCGTCGGTGGCGACAACTACGGGACTTATTTGACCCTGGGTGTGCCACCGGAGGAAGCCGTAAAGGTCCGGGCCAGGGAGCGACGTATATCATACCTGCTCGGGTCGATATACGTACGCTTCTGGCCCACGGCCGAACCCTCTGACGTCCAGACCGACAGCGACTCTAAGACCGCACAACCGACGCTGACACAGACGGACGACCCAGAGATTGACCAGCTGGAGGAGGTCATGGCCCGAGCGGTCATGGCTGATGACGCCGACACCAATCCGCCCGAATCACCTGGCTGGAGCGAGCGTCTACTCGCCTCGTCGCCGGGGTTAGAACACGACAAATACAGAGAGGAGGTAGGGGAGAGGCTGTCCGATGGATCCACCTCCGACTAACTCCTCTCCATCGCCGTCAACACCCATCAACATCATCCAGACCAACCTCCAGCACAGCCAGACTGCCACGGCTAACCTACGCAGGGCACTGGAGGTCAAGCCCCGAACCATCGCACTGATCCAAGAGCCGTGGATCAGGAACAATAGAATATGTGGCCTCGGTAACATCGGAGGTAAGCTAATTCTCAGCACACACAGCTCAGATAAGCCAAGAACCTGCATCTACATACCCAAAGAAATTCCTATCGCACCACTCACCCAATTCTGTTCCAGAGATCTGACAGCTGTCAGGCTCCAGACCGAAGGTAGCGTTCCAGATGTTGTACTGACCTCGGTATACATGCCAGGCGAGGACTTGGACTGCCCGCCTAAAGAGATGGCCGAGCTAGTACAACACTGTGAACGCGCCGAACTAGACCTGATCATCGGCACCGACTCGAACGCTCACCGCCCACTCTGGGGCAGCGACGCACCGAACTCCAGAGGAGAGGTACTATCCACCTATTTATTCTCTACTAACCTTAATATTATAAACCGCGGCTCAGAACCCACTTGGGTCACAGTCCGTGGACAAACGATTATAGACATAACACTCGCTACGGAAAACGCGACAAACCTTATTACAAACTGGCACGTATCGGACGAACCTTCCTGTTCTGATCACAGAAGGATCCGCTTCTCACTAACTACCAACACTAGAAAACCCGATCCGAGGCGAAACCCAAGGCGCACAAATGTTCCCGGGTACAAACGCCTCCTGGCCTCCCTATTGGCTAAACACCTAACGCAATTTACCATAAGAGACCGAACACAATTAGAATACACCGTAACAAAACTATCTGAATATATAACCGAAGCATACCACGCATGCTGTAAACTAAGAGCGCCACAGACCGGGAAGGAGAGAAACCCCTGGTGGAACGCTGAACTTAGTAAACTCAGAGATGCGCTACGTAAGCAATTTAACAGAGCCAATAATACTAGACTTCCGGACGACTGGGAGATATACAAAGAAACCCAATATGTATACAAAAAGCAGATTAGAACCGCCAGAAGGACAGCATGGCGTAAGTTCTGTGAATCCATCGAGACAAACAATGAAGCCGCAAGGGTAAGGAAGATCCTGTCAACCGATCAGGACCGAACCCTCGGCGCGCTTAAAAAACCCGACAACTCATACACACTGACTGACCGTGAAACCAGTAAGGTCCTTCTCGAAACCCACTTCCCAGACTGTGCAGTCCTGGAGGACAGGACGTGGGAGGCTGAGCCAGAATGGACCCCAACGGATCAAGACTGGTCACGAGCCCGCAACATGATAACAGATGACCGAGTAAAGTGGGCTATTGACACCTTTCAGCCATACAAGTCGGCAGGACTGGATGGCATCTTCCCAGCCCTGCTGCAGTGGGGGGTGGACTATCTTACACCATGGCTGGTGGAGATATTTCGAGCCTGCATAACACTCAGGCTCGTACCTGTCGCATGGCGCGAGGTGAAGGTCATTTTTATACCCAAACCTGGCAAAACCGACTACACGCAACCCAAGACTTATAGGCCCATAAGCCTCACATCCTTCCTACTGAAAACCCTTGAGAGACTCTGTGACAGGCACATCCGAGACGGACCTCTCCGGGTAAAACCACTACACAAACAACAGCATGCGTACTCCACAGGCAAATCAACGGAATCAGCGCTCCACAGCGTGGTTTCCAAAATTGAATGTGCAGTGGATCACAAGTGCTCGGCACTGGCTGCCTTCATTGACATCGAGGGCGCCTTTGACAAAACCACGTTCAACAGCATAAACACGGCCCTCGACAGACACAGCATAGACTCGACACTGAGTGGCTGGATCACCAACATGCTCAAACTAAGGGCTGTACAAGTCATAGTAAATGACACTACGAGAGCCATCGTTGCGAAGGGATGCCCGCAAGGGGGAGTCCTCTCGCCTGTCCTATGGAACCTGGTAGTAGACAGCCTCATCAAAACACTCAACGACAAAGGTTATTTCACCGTAGGCTACGCTGACGACATAACCATAATAATCAACGGGAGCCATGAAAACACTCTATGCAACCTCATGCGTCATGCCCTGAAAATAGTAGAGGAATGGTGCAACAAGCATCAACTCTCAGTGAACCCTACAAAAACCGAACTGGTTCTCTTTACGAAGAAGAGGAAACTGACAACACTACAACTGCCACGATTCTTCGGAACAACCCTAAGCCTCTCAACTGAAACCAAATACCTGGTCATCTATCTGGACAAACAGCTGAACTGGGCAAAACACACGAACTATATTACTACAAAAGCCAGCATATCCCTGTGGCAGTGCAAACGATTGCTTGGCCGGAATTGGGGAATCAGCCCCAAGGTCACCCACTGGTTATACACCACAGTCATCCGACCGATTATCACATACGGCTCACTGGTCTGGTGGCCCAGGACAGACCGGTGCCCAAAAAGATCTCAAAAAACTACAGTGGTTTGCTTGCGTCGCAATCACTGGGAGTCTCCTCAGCCTCCATGCACGCCCTGCACAGAGGACTGTCCGTTATGCCTATTGTGTGGAAGTGCTTGTTTAGCAAACAGTGTCCCGTGATGGTCCCCATCACCAGGCGCAGGCCGTTCCTGTCCAGGCGTAGCAAACGCCTGGTCAGCCTGCTGTCCAAAGATGGCATAGCCTCCTTTGACTGCCTGCAACCTGGTGTCGAGGTCCACCAGCGTTCTGCTTGTGTGTGGGTGAACTTCTGCAGCCACCTGCGTATTTGGTTGAAGGGGATGGGTACGATAGGCTCGGGTCCGCAGACTGCCGTGATGGATCCATGTCTAGCAAGTTCGTCAGCCGCGTCATTACCTAGCGATCCGCTGTGTCCTTTTATCCATTGCAGTGTCACCGTGTTGCGGCTAGATACCGTTATTTGTTCTAGTGCATAGTGACATTCTAGGTAGTATATTTCTTCCGTAAGGAGTCAAGCATACTGTCCAACACCTTAGCCGCAACCATTGCAAGAGAGATCGGGCGCCACTTGTTTATGTCCATATATGTATATGATAAACATTAATTTTAGAAAAAACAAAATATTGGTTCTATCATTTATGTTGAAAACATGTGAGAACAATGTAGAAAGATGTGCACGTTAAAAGCAAAAACAATTAAAATAAGCCAGTTCCTACTGACGGCGCCCGTTCACGGACATGACGCATGGATCAGCACCAACACAGCAAGCACACAGTAATTTTTTTTTACTACCTATAAAGCAGGATCTCCTGCGGGTGTTTCCCCTACACACTACATACTCTTGTTTCGTGTAGTGTGTAGGGTAAAACATATGCGGGTGACCTGATCAGAAACTGATATCTGATTTGCCCCCCTGGGCAAAAAACTGGGTACGCCCATGGCCTTTACTCTGGTTAGCAGGCTACTCATTGTCGGAAACGACGCGTGTAACGGCGTGTAAAATATCTGTTAGTTGTTAGTTATGCTATTGTATTTTCCGGCAGAAAAGTGACAACTACTGCGTATGCAGGACAATGACTTTACAAAAATAGGACAAATAAAAATGGGAGGTGGTTTTCAAAAATATATTACTCTTTAACATTTTTTTTACTATTAGGGTAAAAGGAATATAATCAATCATATAGAAATAGTCGCAGAACTTACAGAGAGCGAACTTTGCATTGACTAGGGCATCACTGATGTTGTGTATTTTCCTCGTAGCTTTTCGCATGCGGGTTGTAAATAAATCTGCATTTTCCGTCATTTTTCACTCTCTCTCCGGTATATTTACTCTCAAAAGTAGCCGCAATATTAAACCTGAATAACCCTAAGGCAATAACGCTAACCAGTCTGTGGCAATAACGTAATGAATGTACTGCAAACGTACTGTGACAAAAAAACCAAGATACTACTTTTTGACTTTTGAAAATTTGTTAACCCTTTCGCTACTTTTGTGTACGGGACCGAGTTCAGGTAGTCAAAACGTCAATGTCAAACATTTGTTTACTACGGGTGCATTCCGAGTTACGCTGTAATCGATTTGAGCGCGCTAACTCCTGTACCGTATTAACGTGGGCGCGATAACAGTTCGTCTTCAATCGTCATAGATGACGTCATGACATGCGCCATCTTGCGATAACGCCGACCATGCCTTTTACTAATATCACCGTGGGCGCTGTCAAAAATGACAGTTGTGCTGTTGTGTTTTGACTCGCATCCTATCTTTAAACTAACGTGGCATTTTCGAAATTGTGCTTCTGGCTACCGTTTGCCACCTAAAGAAGAAATTTGAAGAATAAACACAAAGAAATATGTTATGCAAGTTTTGACGTTAAGCGAGTACTGTGAGTGCGTTCACGAGCGTTCCGAATTGATGACAGCCCTCAGCTGTCATAATCGTGACATCTTAATCGGAACGCCAATTATCGATGTCAGCGCTGTGAGCGATTATGTTCTAATTCGGAAAGCGGGGTACCGGTGCATTTCGAGTTACGCTGTAATCGATTTGAGCGCGCTAACTCCTGTACCGAATTAACGTAGGCGCGATAACAGTGTGTCTTGAATCGTCATAGATGACGTCATGACATGCGCTATCTTGCGATAACGTCGACAAATGGAAAGCGGCCTATGCAAACTACGTAGACCTCTTTCCGAATTAGAACATAATCGCTCACAGCGTTGACATCGATAATTGGCGTTCCGATTAAGATATCACGATTATGAGAGCTAAGGGCTGTCAACAATTCGGAACGCTCGTGAACGCGCTCACAGTACTCGCTCAGCTCAGCGTCAAAACTTGCATAACATATTTCTTTGTCAGGAGTCAGCGCGCTCAAATCGATTACAGCGTAACTCGGAATGCACCCATAGTTTCCATTCGTTTCATTTTCTTACTAGGTACTAGTAGTAAAGCAAGTGGGCCGTTTTGATTTAACAGTATCAATTTGCGATTATTGCTGTGGCTTATTAGATCACGTTGTTGCCTTTATTAGTGGTTGCCTTGTTGTGAAACGTGAGATCCTTGTAATTCTTGATAAAAAAAAACGAAAACTGAAGAACTGACTGTCGTGTCGGTGTATTTTCCTCAGTAGTCAAGTTACACGATGCAAAAGTGAATACTCAAGTACATAAGACTTATTCCACTTTTGCTGTCCTCCACTCCTTCCATCTTTGGCGAGCCCTCGCGTCCTCCTTCCAGTTTTGACGGAACTTATCCAACTCGTGCCTGTTGGAGGCACGAGTTGAATATCCTACGTGGTCTGTCTTCATCTTCTGTCCATCATTCCACGTGTTCTATACATATGTTTCTTGTTACACCACACACTGAAGTCCAAAACTTATAAGTAAGGATGAGCTTGAACTATGAGCGAAGATAACAATTACTGCTACACACCGACTTGTACATTATATGAACTTGACCCTTATTACTAACTGAACTTCCTGAAACAGCATGTGTCACGAAAAATGCAGAATGTTCAGTTACACCGTACGAGATAAATGAATAAATATGATTATATCTATCTGTATTGCCTTTATTTCATTTCATAGACGTAAATCACATTTTTATAACAACCATTTAAAAAACATTTAAAAATAGTAACCCACTGGTATCGGAAAGAGGACCCAAGATAACACTGGCCAGCTTCCTGACAAATGAAACTCCTAACAATAACCACCGTGTCCAGAAGTACCGTATTCTGGATCAAGCCCTTGATCCAACTGCCTAACGAGAGCCTCTTCAGGTGTTCGCTCATCCAACTAATGAGGAGGCTCTCGTTAGGCAGTTCTTGACTATCGGCACAAATACAGCTGTATCACCACTATGTCAGGCTTATTGGCAACAATAGTCCATTAGTGATGGACGGTAGATCGATCCCAATACAACGTGATATTGCCATTTTCGAGAATTAGGTCGGGCACAGGTACAGACGCCAGCACATCAACCTGTGGCGAACCAACTAATTATCTGTGGTTCCCACTGTTAGATATAACCTGACAACACTAGTTGGTCTAGAACAGTTAGTCTGTGGTTCATAAAAAGAAAGAGGAATTTGAATCTCAAGGTAAATAAGTATTATCTTAATTTTATTGGACTCCCTATAACGTGTAATTACTCTGAGTTCGTTCTTACGTGTAATCTTCCGCTGTCGCTTGGATAATGTGATGTGTGATACAAATACATTTTAATTACAACTGGATCGTGTTTCATTCAAATAAACAGAGCACCATAACGCGCCTAAATTGGTGACCCCGACGATAAAAGAACATATTATCAACGCAAACAGAAGAACTGGAATCCAGTATTGTGAAACGAAACGAGCTCACACTCATCCCGGGCAGCGGTTTTTCTTCGTGAACAAGTCCAAGCCGGTACCTACTCGTCGCCATTACGCGAGTTTACTTACGAAAATCGTGGAATCATCTTTCGTCGAACATTAGCACATCGACCAACGTTAAAGTGTTCTGTGCCTTGTATACCTTTGGTGGCTATTGTGGCTAATTACACCGTATTCGAACTTTATCGACCTGAAAGAAGAAAAATCATCGTTTTCCGCGATAGCAGCGCCTTTTTTTTCCTGTGCGGTTTTCCTATGGAACCTTCAAAGAATAACGCGCGAAGTTTGACAGAGCTTGACACATGTCGCCTGTTATCACAGTCTGCAAACGTCAAATGTAAACCGGCCGCGTTCCAGAGATAATTGAAACGTAAAAGCGTGTTCCATAATCAATAGTGTGACAGCAAAGCCTGTAAGTCCTTTTAATTTTTATAAACTTTTTGCATGGATGGACATCTCTACAACTTACCTCAAATTCTATGGTGTGTCTTTAAGAACAATAAGTGCTTAATTTTAAACTGGATGTCTCAACAATAACAACATATTTAACTTCTTTTCTTTATGTTTTCTGCATCCTACATGTTAAGATTTCAGTAAATATTCCGTTTTAATCGTTATATTCCGGTGCACATTGCATGGCAGGGCATGATTGCAATACTAATGGTTTTATGCTGTTATTTTTTACTGTTTGCACCCTTAACATTTTATCTGCCCGTGTGTTGCATGTATAATTTTTTTATTGTGTACTCTTTATTAGGAATGTGTTTTTCTCATGATGATTATTTAACTCTTTGATTTTACTGCCCTGCTTCTATTGTACAATTCATGCTATATTCCTCTTCTTAGGGTTTTGCATTTTTGTTTGAGTGATAAACATAATTCGCATTGTAACACAATGGCTACTGAGGGACAGAAGATTTTCCTTGATCCTGAACCTGGAACTGGTGGTGAACAGCCCGTTGACCCTACCACAACTAGATCTCAACCTATATTAATCAATAGAGTATCTATCCGCGTTCCTCCTTTCTGGCCTGACCAGCCCGGTCTCTGGTTCGCTAGTCTAGAAGCACAATTTCATATCAGTGGCATCACACAGGAGTTAACTAAATATTATTATGCTGTAAGCCAACTCGACACAAAATCTGCAACCGAAGTTGAGGACATAATCATTCAGCCACCTAAGGATCAACCTTACACTTGTTTAAAAATGGCTCTCATTTCTCGTTTCTCTGTGTCTTATGAAGAAAAAACTAGAAGGCTTCTCGAGAAAGAGGAGATTGGTGATAGGAAGCCCTCGTCATTCCTGCGTCACCTCAGGACTCTTGCTGGGTCATCTTTCCCAGAGCAGCTCCTCCAAACTATGTGGGTTAATAGGTTGCCTCATTGCATGCAAGGCATTTTAGTTGCCCAAAAGAATTCATCCCTCGCCGACTTGGGCGAACTGGCTGATAAGCTGCAAGAAATCAGTTCGCAACCAATGAATGTCCACGCAGCAAGTAGAGCACCATCTTCAGCATCATCTAGTGATGACACGAAGGAGCAACTTAAGTTACTCCAACAACAAGTGGCGGACCTGACACGGCTTGTGACTGGCCTCACCACAAGTAATAAAAGGAGCAACCGCAGTCGTTCAAGCTCACGCCCACCCATTCCTAACGGCCAATGCTGGTACCACAGGCGATTCGCTGCAAAAGCTTCCAGGTGTATACAACCGTGCGCGTGGTCTGTTCCCGTACCACAGGGAAACTCAAGCAGCAGTCAGTAGTGGCGACCACTGACTGCTCCCTAGCAAGTCGCCGTCTATTTGTTACCGATCGATATTCGGGCCGACGATTTTTAATCGACACCGGATCCGATCTTTCTTGCTTACCCAGACGTTACTCCCAGGGTAAAAACCAATCACTTCCGTACGAACTTTTAGCAGCCAATGGCACTAAAATAAATACGTTTGGTTTGGTCGAACTCAAATTAAACTTAGGTTTAAGACGCGATTTTGTATGGAAATTCATAGTCGCTGAAGTAGGAACTCCAATAATTGGTTCAGACTTTTTGGCTTATTACCACCTTTTGCCAGACTGTGCCCATGGAAGGTTGCGAGACGGTAAAACAGGGTTGTCAGCTCAAACTGAATTCTTCTCAGTCACCCAACCCAGCGTTAAACTCATTCAATCACCTGACTCACCATACTCGCACATTTTGAATGATTTCCCGAGCATTTTACGCCCTCCTGGCGCGCCCATAGAGGTAAAACACGCTACGGTGCACTTTATCAAAACCACCGATGGCCCACCCGTTACAGCGCGACCACGTCGCCTTGCCCCACCTAAGCTTCGAGCTGCTCAGAAAGAATTCGAGGAGATGATTCGCGTAGGCACCGCTCGACCTTCTAGCAGCTCATGGTCCTCCCCGCTACATCTCGCGCTTAAAAAAGACGAGACTTATCGCCCGTGCGGCGACTACCGCGCACTGAACGCCCGCACAATTCCGGACTGCTACCCTGTCCGCCATATAGGGGATTTCGGCCACAACTTGTCCGGGTGCTCAGTTTTCAGTACCTTAGATTTAGTTAAAGCATATCAGCAAATTCCAGTAAATTCAGATGATATTTGTAAAACAGCCATAATCACACCCTTTGGACTTTTTGAATTCCCTTATATGACCTTTGGCCTTAGAAACGCCGGACAGACATTTCAAAGGTTCATAGACGAAGTTGTGCGGGGACTTAATTTCTGTTTCGCGTACGTCGATGATATCCTCGTGTACTCGAGAGACCCCCAGCAACATGCAGATCACCTAAAGCTCTTGTTTAACCGACTGCACGAGTATGGAGTGGTCATCAACCCGGCGAAGTGTGTACTTGGGGCAGCTGAGGTAACGTTTTTGGGTTACCGTATTAATGCTACAGGCACTTTCCCTCCCGAAGACCGTATCCGAGCTTTAGTGGATTTCCCTCCCCCTAAGACCGTGCAAGGCGTGCGTAGGTTCTTGGGCATGGTTAACTATTACCGCAGATTTTTGCCCGACGCCGCCAAGTATCAGGCCCCCTTAATCGACGCAGTCGCGGCAACTAATAGCAAAGGCGCAAAACCATTTCCATGGACGCCCGAGCTCGAACGATGCTTTGATGATTGCAAGAAGAGCCTAGCTAATGTTACCACTCTATCGCACCCAAATTGCGAGGCCCCTTTAGGTCTGTTTACCGATGCGTCCAGCATGCACATAGGTGCATGTTTACAGCAAAAAGTCCACGATAACTGGCAACCCCTAGCATATTTCAGCAAAAAGCTAACCGAGAAACAATCTCAGTGGCCTGCTTATTATAGAGAACTTCTAGCTGTGTACGAGAGCGTTCAACACTTTCGGCACATACTAGAAGTACAAAACGCAGCAGTTTTTACTGACCATAAGCCCCTGGTGTATGCGTTCACCCAGCGTCGCGACAAGCTCCCACCAACGCAACTCAACCAACTAACTTTTATCAGCCAATTTACCACCGACATACGATATATTAAGGGCACCGACAACGTAGTCGCAGATGCTATGTCGCGGGTTGAATCCATTTCATTGGAAGAGGACTACCAAGCCCTTGCAGACTCGCAAGAGAGAGACGAGGAACTCAAAGACGCGGGCTCATCTACTTCTTTGAAATTGTCAAAAATTTTAGTTCCTGGAACCAACACTTCCATACTCTGCGACACGTCGACAGGTAGACCTCGCCCATACCTCACCTTACCTTTTCGTCGAGCAGCTTTCGATCGACTACATGGTCTCAGTCACCCAGGCGTGAGAGCAACCTTACGATTGGTGGCTGAGCGATACGTATGGCCACATATTAACACCGACTGCCGAAAATGGGCAAAGTCGTGCCTAAAGTGCCAACGCAGCAAGGTAACCAGGCATACATCTGCACCGCTGATGTCTTTTCCGATCGCATTAAACAGATTCTGTCATGTCCACATTGATATCATAGGACCACTGCCGACTTCAGATAATTTCACATATTGTCTGACCGCGGTTGACAGATTTACGCGTTGGCCCGAAGCGTGGCCTATGACATCTATCACGGCGGAAGAAGTGGCAAACACGTTGGTGACTGGTTGGATATCCCGTTACGGGGTGCCAAGCACCGTGACGACCGACCAGGGTCGTCAGTTTGAATCCGCCTTGTTTCAGCGCCTTATGAACGTATGCGCAACAAAGCGGATTCGCACAACCAGTTACCATCCGTGCGCAAATGGCATGGTAGAACGCATGCACCGCCAACTAAAAGCTTCTTTAATGTGCCATCCCCAAACGTGGAGCAAGGCACTTCCACTGGTACTCCTTGGCATGAGGACTGCCCTCAAAGAGGACCTGAATACCTCGTCCGCTGAGCTGGTCTATGGAGAACCTCTCCGACTCCCTGGAGAACTAATCATGCCAGCGGAAGAACCCAGGAGCTCAAACGACATCACAGACTTCGTCACGGCATTGAGGAGCCGGATGGAAATTTTACGTCCAAT
Organism: Xanthia icteritia; assembly: GCA_949128155.2. Classification (NCBI taxonomy): domain Eukaryota; kingdom Metazoa; phylum Arthropoda; class Insecta; order Lepidoptera; family Noctuidae; genus Xanthia; species Xanthia icteritia. The sequence continues at coordinate 9,344,525 of OX421953.2, forward strand.
ACCAGCCTCACGACACGCTCGACCGTCAACCTTCGTGTTTAAAGATTTGGCGACGTCGACCCACGTTTTACTCCGCGACGACACTGTTCGACGGCCTCTGCAACCTCCTTACACTGGGCCATACCGCATCCTGAGGAGAAGGGACAAAACCCTTACCTTGGAGATGAAAGGAAGAGAGGCTACGGTCAGCGTAGACCGTGTTAAGCCAGCATACCTGGACTCTGAACTGGTTTCTTCACCACCTGTTTCCGTTCCAGTTTCTCCTTCCATACACCCAACTCCCTCCACGCCAACAACTACTCCATCCCCTTCAGGTACTGTCACCACCAGAGCTGGCAGACGGGTTAAATTTAGGGACATTCTAGATTTATAGTTTTTTACTTGTATTGTTGTTATTTTTTTTTTCTGTGTATACCTTGTATCTCTCCGTAGGGGGGTGGTGTGGCGAACCAACTAATTATCTGTGGTTCCCACTGTTAGATATAACCTGACAACACTAGTTGGTCTAGAACAGTTAGTCTGTGGTTCATAAAAAGAAAGAGGAATTTGAATCTCAAGGTAAATAAGTATTATCTTAATTTTACTGGACTCCCTATAACGTGTAATTACTCTGAGTTCGTTCTTACGTGTAATCTTCCGCTGTCGCTTGGATAATGTGATGTGTGATACAAATACATTTTAATTACAACTGGATCGTGTTTCATTCAAATAAACAGAGCGCCATAACGCGCCTAAAAACCTACTACAATCTATCAAATTTCTTTAATAGATTTTCAACTTTATTACTAACTCATAAGGTTCAAAGTTGATTGGGAAAATTTGACAGTTTAGGGTAGGTTGACCTGCTGGCGTCTATACTTCCGATTCCACAAGACTGTATTACAGAGCAAGTTGCTAGTGTGTAGGGTAATCGTGGCTACAATGTTTATAATCTGACTGTGCGCAGTGTAAGCGAAACATTCACAACAAAACATGTTGAAATCTCTATTTTATATCAATGTTCCATACAATGTTTGACAGGAACTAGAGATTTCAACATGTTTTGTTGTGAATGTTTCGCCAGTGCAAATGCACAGTGAGGCTACAAGGTTGTGACTATGCAAATAGTCTCCGTTAACCAGATGAGTAGTGCCTTTTAATCTCAATAAATATTTCTGTGTCAATAATATTTAAATCATGACAAGGTGGTCCATAGCAGCATAGGGTTAACCAATCGGCTGTTTCACAGGATAACTATATACTATAGTCAGAATTTTAATTCGATTCCAGATTTGACATTAGCTACTGTCATTTTGTGAAATAATGATACCACATAATATAATAGTGTAGTGATGAACTTAAAAATCGATAAACAATCAGTGTGTGTGCCATCAGTGTGCCAATTAAAGACTAAATTATTGATTTTTATTTAAATAAATACATAATTATTCATAATAATTATTTATTAATTAGTAATCGCTGCTCTATTTTATAAAAAGTTAATATTTTTGTTTTTATATTAAAAACAAAACTTATAATAAAAGAGCCTAGATAGTTTTCAGTATTGGCAACCCGTGCGCGCTCGTGCAGCTATCGCCATTTTGTTTATCGTGTCATTCGGCTTCATTCTCCCAGTCTGACTGCACGAATATCTTATTTCATTGCGAATCGATATTTTGTTATTTTGTTGGGTTGTTACGTTGTGTTTGTTGTTACGTTTATAGTTTTTTGTGAACTTTGAGTGAATCTATTTGTTTTGGTTTTCCATCAAAATGGATCCTCAGCCAAGTACATCACAAAAAGACGTGGATGTTTTCTTGTCCCCAAGAAAAAAACGTCCACGAAAAGCTTTCACTGTTACTGAAAAAGTAATGATCCGCAACGCCTACAAATACGTGAAAAATGAAATTTCTGCGCAATTGGAGGCCTTTGAAGTTGTGGAAGAAAATGAATGTATGAGCAAAGTTGCTGACATATTGGGAATAACCTCACGCTCTGTTTGTAACGTTATGAAAGAAGTAAATAAAGGTGCGCCGCCAACTCCTCCTAAAAAAACTGGACCAAAGCGAAGTTTCAAAGATAAAATTGATGAATTTACATTCTCTGCAATACGAAGAATTGTTCATCAGTTCTTTTACCGAAATGAACCTCCAACCATTGCAAAGGTTAGTCAATCAGTCAGACATTATTATTTTATACCTACATCTTTTATATATAAGTAATGATTCCAAGCTATTATAAAATTTACTATTTTAGATTTTACAAGTGATGAACGATGATTCAGAAATGCCCAAGATATCCAAAGACACCCTCAGAAAAATTTTGAAGCATCTTAATTTTAAATTTGTTGCACGGTCACGCAAGAGCACACTTATTGATCGAAATGATATAATAACATGGCGCCAGCGTTACTTGCGATCTATATGCCAGTTTCGACGAGAAGGGAGACATATATATTATCAAGATGAAACTTGGGTTAACGCAGGTAAGGCTAACATTTATACACAAAATGAATTTATATACATTTTACATTAAATTTAATAGTAATATTGAATGTTCATGTACTATATTTATTTTAAGGTCATACTGTAAAAAAAACTTGGGTGGACAAGAAAATCACATCATCTCGACAAGCGTTTTTGGAGGGACTGACCACTGGATTAAAAAATCCATCTGGAAAAGGCAAACGTCTCATAATTAGCCATATAGGTAGTGAAGAAGGCTTCCTGGAAGAGGGGCTCATGATTTTTGAAGCAAAGAAAAATTGTGAAGATTACCATGATGAGATGAATGCAGTTTGTTTTGAGGAGTGGTTCGCTGGAGTCTTACCAAAATTAAGACCAAACTCAATTGTGGTGATGGATAATGCACCTTACCACTCCCGAAAATTGGAAACGGCACCAAAAATGAGCTGGAAAAAAGCTGCCATTCAAAATTGGCTTTTAAATAAAAATATTCATTACGAACCAGATATGGTTAAAGCTACGCTTTTAGAACTGATTCCACATAACAAGTCTTTTAATAAGTACGCTGTAGACGAAATGGCAGCACAACATGGGATCACGGTTTTAAGACTGCCCCCTTACCATTGCGAGCTAAACCCTATCGAATTGATATGGGCGCAGGTAAAGGGGCATGTAGCTCAAAATAATAAAACCTTCAAATTGACAGACGTGAGAAATTTATTTCAAAGTCAAAGTCAAATCATTTATTTCAAGTAGGCCCGTATAAGGCACTTTTGAACGTCAAAAATTTACAAAAAAAATTAATTGATTCTAGTTGCCCCTTCCAAAAGGTAGTTTTCGTATGGAGAAGAATGGGCAAGAAACTCCACCGTTACTCTTTTAAAATGTTTTACAATATTTGTATAAGTACATTAGTTATATAATTATATGTGAGGACGATGCACCTAGAATAAAATTATTATACCACAATAGGTATTTCAGGAAGGCATTCAAAAAATTACGGCTACCGAATGGTCTAAATGCGTATCCCATGTTGTCAAAGAAGAGGAAAAAATGAGTAGGCTAGATATGTTAATTGACAATATCACAGACACATTTATAATAAATGTTACAGAAAGTGACAGCGATAGCGATAGCGATGACGGCGACAATTTATAAAATAAATTATTACCATAATACATCTATCTGTTTTATTTGTCATGTTCCTTCATGATCAAATTTTTTTATTTATTTCGCACACAATTATAAAAGAAAAGTCTCAGATCGTTAATTAATCGTCAAAACTAAATTATCGGTTCAGAAATATTTAATTTCCTGATATACTTAGTTTACGAGAGTAAAATTATAAACGAGAAGAATCGATCCAGAAATATTCCATTTCCATATCGAATAATTTCGCAACGTCACTATTTAGTACTTGTCATAACGTTGCAACACTGAAATTGTCAAATCTGGAATCGAATTAAAATTCCGAGTTTAGGGCTGTGTAGCGGTTTTAAATTTATTTGACAGCTGTTGAGACTTTGACAGTGTTTTGCGTTTTATTGCTGTCAGAGCAAAAGTTATTCAAATTATTTTTCAATCATTCGCAACCTATAGGCATAAAATTAAATAATCACAGGGTTAAAATTAAGAAGATCTTGCAGTATTTTGTGCAAAGTAAACAAAAGCGTTGCTTTATATTCTGCTATATCATAAGTCGGAACTTGACAAAATATATATAAACTGTGGTCGTGTTTTTAATAGGAAGTACTAGTTTATCATTTTATCACCAATTAAATTAAAATTAAACATTATATCGCCGGCTCCGTCTGTGAATCTACACACTTGACGACAACTGCAAAAGCGCTGATTAATTCCCTGTTTTGTTAAATTCTCAATAATGGGCGACTCGGCTAAAATAAAGGTAAATACAATGAACACATTGTAGTCTTATAAAACATATCTGACTAACGTAAATAAAACTGCTTCGTGCATTAAATTTTATATAATTATTAAAGCCGACTGTGAATTATTTAATCATTTAAGTCGATACTTTAAATTAAAAGTATGTTAACGAGTTTGTTTATAAATTGATAAACTAATCAGTTTGACTTTGACATTTCCCAAATTGTTATCTAACCTCACTAAATTTTTCGATCTAAATTACGAAATCGTGATGGCTTATGACTTAAAGCAAGAAGAAGATGTGAAAGATTACATAGAAAACCTGGGTATCGAGTACCGCTTCGGTTGCTACAAAGAGCAAAAGCCGGAAGTATGCCATCTTTTGGGTGATTATTTGGAGGCAATAAAGAAGGATTTTGATAAGGCAGCAAGGGTGTTCAAAAGCAACTGTTTGGATTATAAATTCGGGAAATCATGTCTGAAGATTGGGAACTATACGCTAGTGGGTCGTGGGCGGGAGAAGGGCGATGCTGCGGAAGCCTTAACCTACTTTGAGAAAGGGTGTGAGTACAACGAGCCTGGGGCGTGCTTGCATGCTGGTATGCTGCTGACGGCCACCGGTCCCGGGGTTAATGTAAAGCGAGATGTGCCTAAAGGTAAGATACTGGTTGATATACAATTGTTACTGTCTGTGTGTAGAACAAATTTGTAGATATAGATTCTATCTACCTACTTCTAACTATATATTATAAGTTCCTAATCGACGATACTTTGACCAAATCTATAAATACCACAAAACTTCAAATGCTTCAAACTTACCTCATACATGCTCAATTCATTGAGGGATCCACTGATAAATCTTCATTCTTGGTACTCATTCTCCTTAAAATGTTTTTAAGTGATTCAAAACTTAAACAAAACAATATTTTTTCCAGGTTACAACTACCTCAAGAAAAGCTGTGACCAAAATGATCCAATGGCATGTCACTACCTCTCCGGAATGTACCTGACTGGTGTACCAAAGAACGTAGCAGATTTCAACCCACACAAGCTTGAGAAAAATGAAAACATTGAATTCCTCATTAAATCTGATAAAAATCAAGCATTTAAGTTTGCAAAGAAAGCGTGTGAACTCGGTAACATGTACGCTTGTGCAAATGTCAGTATGATGTACAAAAGAGGTGATGGAGTAGAAAAAAGTCAAGAAGAATCAAAGAAATTCTTTGAAATTGCACAAGCATTACAGAAAGCTCACGAGACCACGAAGGAGATTAAGTTCCAACAAGGGTTAGATGGGAAATAGTATTAAATAGAAATCAGAAACTGCATTTATGGTTAAAGTTGTATAGTGTTTACCTCTGTAGATAAATTCAATGTACAAAACAAATAAATTATTGTTACATAAAACTGTTTCTTGTTTTCATTCATTTAGATTTGTAATAGCTGTTGTTTCACAATTAATGAATATGTTAATGGTGTCAATCAAAGTGTGCGTGCAGTCAAATCATATCACTTTACTGTAAATAGGTAAGTACTTAAGTAGGTATATTTTAAAATCGCCATAAAAAGAAAAATTCTTGTTAAGGAAAATCATGAGCTAAAATCCTAGACTAAACTCCTAAAAGTATTACACACTCCTCCATATTTTAAAACCTCGAAGTTTTCTAGCTGTAAACAATTTCGAAATAGTATTTGCTCCAGTGAAACAATTCATAAATATACAGGGTCAAATAAAATTAACTAGCGAAACTCCGCAATCGTGATGGTATCGATATCTAAACATGATAAAATAAAAACCAAAAAAGATTGATGCTTTGTTTTGGGGATCAACACCATTTTTGTATTGTTGTTACTTGAAGTTGAGAATATGTTTTATTTTGGTTTATTGTGTCTAGATATCAATACCCATAACGTCTACGGAGTTTTGCTAGCTAATTTAATTCGACCCTGTATTTTCTTATAAATTATACTCCACCCTAAACCGCATCAAGGAGTTAGCCTGAGAACATTTGGCCGATGGGGCCAAAAGGTTCTGGAGTGGCGACGATGATGACTGCTTGTATTATATATTTTTTGTATTATCTTCTGAGCGCCAAAAGATCGTTGGAAAACTCTGCCTATCAAAATAGAAATAATTTGCTAATGAGAGTATAAATTATGCACTTGGTGGTCCGTGTTGGTATATTATGTGTAATGTTTCCTAGGTTTACATTCAATCTACAATGCCGTCTAGCCAGGGCGCAACGGAGTCGCCGCCCGCGCTCTCTGGCAGATGTTAATAGGGACAAGAATTTAATTTCCTCTCGCATAGCAATCGTAGGGATGGGGTAGTGCAGTGTCGATACATTTTCTTGATTTTCGGTAAATTTAAATGCTTCACTGTACTGACTGGCTTGACTGTATTTCATTTACTATCCATAATTATTGGAATAGAACCAATCTTGGTTAACTTTTTATTTTTGTGGTGACTCACAAAAAACATAGAAGTAACACAAAAAACGCTAGTCTTTTTGTAAATTTGTAGCATACATTAGTGTAAAACAGTTCCCCACCTAGTATCATCAAACAAATATAAGTATACCGAAATATCAGTCAAAGTAAAATATCTCCCCATATTTTACTACTAAGTAAAACGTCTTCCAATAATTTTTACCTCCGCACCAGATCGGCATTATCGGCGGTTCTGGATTCGGCGACCCCACTCTATTCGAGGACCAAGTTGAGAAGGAAGTCACCACTCCGTTCGGAAAGCCGTCTGATGTGTTGATTGAAGGACAGATTAAAGGAGTTCCCTGTGTGTTGCTGGCGAGGCATGGCAGGAAGCATCAGTTTCAGCCAAGGTATTGACAGACTACTAATAATAATTCAGTACGTACTATGATCCTGAAATAAAACGTGATTGTGGAGTGATGAAGTGATGTTGGAGGATTTTTTAATGTAGAGCGGGCCGCTCAAATGTGCGTCAGCTTCACATTTGGGCGGCCCGTACCTACCCAGTGCCGGATTAGCCACGTAGCAGTTGTAGCAAATGCTACAGGCCCCGCGCTTGGACGAACAAAAAGCAAGTCCACCGGTAGGGCCAATATTATGTATCAACTAGCTTTTGCCCGCGGCTTCCCCCGCATGGATGTCGAAAATTATCCCCTGGGAACGTACAGACAGCCAGCACATCAACCTACTACAATCTGTCAAATTTCTTTAATAGATTTTCAACTTTATCACTAAAGCGTAAGGTTCAAAGTTTATTGGGAAAATTTGACAGTTTCTGGTAGGTTGACCTTGCTGGCGTCTGTACTACCGGGTTAAAAAGTATCAGCCTATGTGTTAATCCAAGTTGTAAACTATCTGTGTGTTAAATTTAATTCCAATCAGTTCAGCCGTTTTTGCGCGATTGAGTAACAAACATCCAAAGGCCAAACATACAAACTTTCACATTTTTAATATTAGTAGGATTTATAATTTTAGTAAGATTAGTAGAATGGTGAAAATAAATCTAACTATAACCTCTCCGAGACGGGATGTTAAAACATTTTCGGGCTCGCTAAGCTCGCTTTTGCGTCCTAGTTCTCTTAATTGTTTAGCTTTTTGCATTATCTCCTAAACTTTAGAACATAAAAGCTAACCAAATTCTACCAAGCCCCTTACTAGAATTTAGGTACTACAGGCCCCGCGCTGGCTATTAATCCGGCACTGCGTACCGCATTGCAAAAATCCTTCTACATCACTTTCGTACATTTTTCATGGACTATCGCACATTGCAGGAGGGCCAAAATTCGCTTTTTGTATTGTAATGCGTTGCTGCGGCTCGATGTGGCTGTAATGTGTGCCAGCCTTTACTTTGCAGCAAAAAATCATTCAATTTTGGAAATTCACCCGCTAAAGCATCATAAACTAAGGTTTTGTTTAATTTAGATAAACCACGATTTATCAGATTTTGCTCGAGATAAGCAAACAGCCAACTTTATTATATACAATTCAAACAAACCATATTCTTGCAATTATCTGATTAGCATAGATACTGAAGACTATTTGTTGTTTGCGGATTGTCCGCGCGGAACGAAAATGTTCCAGTCGGATACGATTCTCGAATGAACACAATAAAGTCAAAGTCATTTATTATTTGCTTTTAAATGCGGTAATACAAAGGTGGTATTATCAGTGATCGGAAATAGGTGAGCTAATGTACCTAAAGTTCAAAGAACAGACACAAAAAGAGTGGAGACTTCCTTACGACTAAAGTATTTTTTCGGGACTAATGTCGAGGTTTCGGGACATCACTTAAGAACATTTAATATTAATGTTATTAATAGAGTAAACTAATTGAATTCATTTTTCTTTTTAACCGACTTCAAAAACAAGGAGAACGTTCTCAAAAAACCAGTAGATATGTTATCTATTATTATTAATTCAGAATAAAATTTGAAAACGTTATAAACAGAAATCCCGATCTAGATGCATTAAGAGACATTTGTGACAATATACAAAAAGGATTTGACCAAGAAAATGGATCATTGTCGTACTATAAATGTGTACCTATAACTTCAGTTGATGTTGAAAGGTCCTTCTCTATCTATAAATGGATTTGAAGTGCAAAAAGTAATCGTTTGAAGATAGATAATATGGAAAAACTCCTCATAATTTATTTTAATTCTCCGAAAGAAGATAAAACTTGCGATGGCAAAGAAAACTCCGTTCCTGATGAAAACTGTACCGATTAAGATTAAGGGACAACTTTCAACATCAACGGAAATAATATTCTGACTGAGTCTGATTGGTGACTTACTTAATTATTGAGGTTGATTTCTGTTTACGTTTAGTTCCAATAGTTGTACAAAATGAGTAAATGGTATGAAAAGCTATTTTTTTTTCCTTTACCCAATACACACATCAAATGTGTCTAGGGATCAAGTACGTTTTAGAGTAACGCCACAATTGAGGATTATTATTTTAACTTTTTTGGATCGTTATTGATTATTTTTAGTGAATTTCACTATTTGAATAAATAATTTTCTTTAAATTTTGATTAAAAATAGAAAATCCACTGTCAATCAAGATTCTTATAAAAGTGTGTAATAGCGTTTTTACAAAACCATTACAATTTCTAAATCGGAACTTTTAAAAAAAATGCATCGATATGGAGCGACGACATAATTTGACACGAGAAGAGATGATGAGAGCCGTCGGAATGTTGCAAGCTGGTTCCAGTCAACGTGCTGAGGCTGTCGCTCTTGGCGAGCGTCATAAACTGCCTCTGGACACGCTATCGTATCACGGGCAGCGTGTCCGAGTGACATGGAGGATGATCTCGCATTAACACTCGCAGACAGGACCGGTACATCCAAAATACTGCTCGACAGAATCGTACCATGACCGCCATAATGTTGGCTATGAGGCTCCACAGCTCTTCAGGCTTGCTGATAAACGACCAAACCATCCGAAATCGTTTACTTGAAGTGGGTCTGCGTTCCCGAAGGCCGTTGAGGGTTCCACCTATAGCCCTCCGCAATCGTAGGGCCCATTTACAATGCTCGCGAACACAGAAATTGGGAGGAAGAAGACTGCCGTTGTGTTTGCTTTTCCGATGAATCTGGTTTCGGTATGAGACTGGATACAAGACGTACTCGAGTTTGGAGGACCTCTGGACGTCAAGAATGTTTGACATTTTGTCAGGAAATTCATTCATATGGAGGGGGGGCAATAATGGTGTGGGCAGGTATTTGGATCGGTGGAAGAACTGATCTCATTTGGATCAGGGGCACCTCAATGCACATATTTATGTGGAGAGGATTGTTTCAGACGTTATCATCCCTTTGCGAAGCCGGTTGGGTGATTCGTTTCGACTAATACACGACAATGGACGTCCACACACGACTTTAGTCGTAACACGCACTCTTTCCGATGCTCGCATCAACGTTCTACCGAGGCATGCTGAATCGCCAGACCTCAACCCAATTGAGCACGCATGGAATATGCTCCAAAGAAGAGCTCTGCCGAGTATGGATGCCGTGAATAACCCATAACAACTTTTTGACTTGTTAGAAAGAACGTGGATGGCTTCTAAGTGATTTTAAGCATGCCGAATCGCTGTGATTGTGTGATTCATGTCAATGGTGGAAACACAGGTTATTTTTTTTTAACTTTGTAATAAAAATTTAGAAAATCCTCGTTTTTGCCTTTTTTGCCATTTAATTGACGACATTAACTTAGGTTAATTTCCCACAATTTGCAAAAATTTCAATTTTTCTTAATTTTTACAAAATATGGGGATACTTTGTTAACAAAGGAACAACAACATAGGAATTAAAGTAGGAAGCCAGCCTGGCAGACTAGATTTGATAAATTTTAATTGAATAATTTTTTGTAGTTAAAAATGTACTTGATCCCTAGACACTTTTGATGTGTACAATTATTAAAGCTGGTATGTGAATTACATTAGCTTCCGCGCTTACTTACATCGTTCAAACGAAGATAAGGAATATTACCTTTACTTTTTTTAAACAATAAAAATCGTACATACTTTTTTTTTAAACAGTGACAGGAAATTAATTCGATAGTTGTTTTACTTTATTCATTTTTGTTGTACTTAAGTAATGTTTCGAAAGACATTAGTCCCGAAAAAATATTTTGTCGTAAGGCGTCTCCACTTTGTCTCTGTTTTTTTTCGAACTTTATTTTTATTTTATTTTTTATTTTATTTGTTAGGGACAAAAAACAGTTACATGCCAAGCTTAACTAAAGATTCTTAAATTAGCAAAGTACTTAGAAATACATCTCAACTTTAGGTATTTTAGCTCACCTATTTCCGATCACTGGTTATTATCTTATGTATATAAGTATTCTTGTGCGACGACACATTTTGCCATATTTTGGCATGCAAATATTAATAGTAATGCTTATTTAAATAAGCAATTATACCTAAAGTTCAAAATATTGACTAAACATAAAATTATTTAAATCAATCTTCAATTTACACAACAAAAACTAAATAAAACTAATAAAAAAATGTATAAATATTTGACACAACAGAAAAATAACAGAACAAAATTATACCTACAATAATAACTAATATTGTAGGTATGGGGTATATGAGTATGGGAGAGACCTTTGCCTAGCAGTGCATACCAAACTCTTCCAAACTTTCCGGGCAATCGCTCAGGAACGAGTCCAAATCGTCACCCCAATATTTTATTAGGCCTCCTTCGGTGATGTCGCCCTTCTTCAGGCATCCACTGTGCTGTGACGATCCTGACCCATCTGTACCGATGAACTTACTGTTAAAATATGGTTTTCTTCTAGTGACGTGAACTATCGTGCTAACATCTGGGCGCTGAAGCAGGTCGGATGTACTCACATCCTGGCGACCACCGCCACTGGTTCGCTGGTAGAAGAATACAAGCCTGGCGACCTTGTCATATTGAATGATTTTATTGACAGGTGAGTTACAGTTAATGCCCAGATTGATGAAACGAAACATTAAATGTAACAAATTCGCCTAGATGATCTGTTACATTTCATGTTTCATTGCATATATTAGCAGGACCGTCTTTAACCTATTGGAGGCTCTGGGCACATAAGGATCACTGGGCCCTTAGAAATTATTTTAAAGGAGAATGCCCACAGACAGGCTCACTCTTTGTGTATAAAAAAATGTATGTGCTAACAAATTATCTTCATTCAAAATATTAGCATTTAGTTTACCCTGCTGTTGTGCTGTGTTTAAAATAGGACGATTTATTTGTGTTAGTATTCATGTGAGATCCTTTATTTTAAACTTTTTAAAGTCTTGTATAGGGAAAGATTACACCTTATAGGATTTAATAGCTCCCTACTTACCGGTAAGGCTCAATGCAGATTAAAAACGAGACGTTTTTATAAAACTTATTATAAAATTCGTATATAGCAAACGAACGAGCCCGAGTGAAGAGCAAAATTGTAGAATTGTAGAAACAATCCAAATTGTTTCTACAATTTTGCACTTGAAGGCACTTATTATAAGGATTATTATCCAATGTGATCAGAAAATTGTCTGTTCTGTTCTTTTTTGGTGCTTATAATATAAGTGTTGCACTACCACAAAAAAAAAATCACAAGTGTAAACTGCATGCATTTCCTTGTAGTAAAGGTAGATAATTATTTTTAAGCGGTCAATGAATATGTATGGTTTCAGAAGAAGCTAATGCAAATAATATTAATTAAAACCACCAATCTATCTTTCCAGAACGTGGGGTCGCAAATGCACCTTCTACGACCGGACAGAAGGCGGACCGAAGGGCGTGTGCCACTTACCAATGAAGCCGGCATTCTGCGAGAGAGCCCGAAACGCTATGATTACTGCCGCCAGAACCAGGGGGTATAGCCACCATGAAACTGGCACGGCGGTTGCTATACAAGGACCTAGGTAGCTGACGATTAAAGAATGTTTACTTCAATATCATTTCCGTCAGCAATTCCATCTAGTATCATTCAAACCGATCAAACCACAGCAGTTTTGACCGTCACGAATAATATAAAAATAATTTAAGCCATTTTAAAATATTTTGAACACGGCAAAAGCTATTTACTGCCCCAGAAGGAGTGTAATGTTTTTCGAGAGTATGTATGTCTATATCTTTGGCATGTTCTGTAGCCTAAACAGCTTGATGGATTTCAACATGTGAGGTGTCGTTAGATTCGCCTTAATTGTGGGAGTGACAATTGACATAGGCTATATAATATTTATATATTGCAACTGCAAATACAAAAAAGGGAGGGGTAGGATTAAAAAAAAAACACAATATTGGTATCAAATAAAAGCTAGTACCTAATGTTTTAATTCCAAATATATATATAAATATAAAACTAAAAAGCATGAAATAATGCAAAATATTTAAAAAAACAAAAACCCGACTGCAAAAACACAACTGAAAAGAGAAAAACAAGCATTAACTATTGAATTTGCTATATATATAGCAGTCGGAGACAAACCAATAATCTGAAATAATGGTGTAACTTTTGTTTGTCCCCGCCTGCAATACCAAAATTCTATAGATAATGCAGTCGGGTTTTTTGTTTTTTTAATTTTAGTTTGTCATATAGTGAGCACACCTTGCTAACGGTAAAGTGGCTGATCGCTCACTTTGCAGGGTACCCCGTTGCAGTTTTCGCCGTACGTATAGTGAGTGTCACAAAGCAAAAATGGTCCCTAAATTGTACAGTTTGTTAATCACCGTAAAATAATTTAATATGAAAACATTTGCAGATTTTCAAGCAGAGCTGAAAGTTTGATGCATCGTCAGTGGGGCGGCCACCTCGTCAACATGACTACAGTGCCAGAGGTAATAAATTCACGATAATGTTAGAAAGTGATTCTGTCAGACTTTTACATACTTATATAAATATTATAAATAATGTGAAAGTAATTCTGTCTGTCAGTCTTTCTGTCTCTGTCTGTTACCTTATCACTCCATAACGGTTGAGCGGATTTCGATGTACTTTTAAGCGAAGCGAATCGATGATCGCATACCTAATAGCCGAGGATAAGGTCATTGTCTCTTGTCCTAGAGCTGTGCCGCCGTCAACCATAGTTATTTTGTTACGCGTAATTTTGAATCTGATATCTTTTAAAGTATTCAATTAAATGATGTGATGTCAGAGCATATTTTAATATAAATTAAATAACATATTTTACTGGATAAGGATTAAGGAATAATACTAAAAAGCTAGAAATAATCTTTATAGGCATTATTATTGGGCTACCCTGACGCTTTCGGCTTAAACGTTTTGTTTTTGTTGTCCTTGCAGGTGGTACTAGCAAAAGAAGCAGGCTTGAGTTACGCAGCCGTCGCTATAGTAACAGACTACGACTGTTGGAGGGAAAACGAGACATCTGTGAGTATCTCCTATCTCATAAATAGTATAAGAATCCTGCAGTTACCCACCACATTTGGATCTTGGATTGCAGGTCACAGTTTTCTGTATGATCAGAATTGATATTTAGCCTTATTTACACGGTGCAATTCATTTGCCTGAGATATGTCATAAGTTGAAACAACAATAAAAGTTGCACTGTTTCTAAGCAGTGTTTAGACACTGCAAGTTACACAGTGTTGACCCTGCCAGAAACAGCCACAAATCAAAGATATCACAATATTATGAAGTGTTATGCTCCCTCTGCACGTTGGCCCAACATGTGCCAATATAAGCCACAGATTGTCTATATTACAACGACAAGAGTACGCAAATGACGGTAGTTCAATGTTTTGATAATAGTTTAAGTATACTGTAGTATACTGTGCCCAACGTGCTTTAGAGCCGCTGTTGTGTAAGGATGGCTTTATTTGTCCTGTATAGCTCCCTCTCTTCCTCGCACTGAAATAATGAAGACGTACGCCCTTTCAAATTGTCTCGAACTCGGTGAAGATTATTGTGGCTTTAATACTCCATAATACGGCCCTTGTTCTGTATAAACACAAGCCCCAATTGCGTTACACACTTTCTTCCACAATCCGAAAGATTTTGAAAGAAATTCCTAAATAAAAAAAATAAAAAAACTGCTCAACAACGTAAATAACGTAATGAATGTTGTTGAATTGTCAATATGAAAGGCATTGCAGTTGGCGTGCAACGCAATTACTCCGAAGTATAACAGTTATTAAATATTTTCTTGCAGGTGTCTGTAAGCGAGGTTCTAGCGACGATGGCTAAGAGCGTGAAGAAGGCAGCTGACGTCATCATAGAAGCCATACAGGTGCTGGCCGCTGACACAGACCTCGAGTATTTGAGTGCGCATAAAGTAAGTGTTGTGGGAGTCATACTTGGATACCCAATCTTATCTTCTATTGCTCGCAAAACAGATGGCCGATGGGGCCGAAAGGTTTTGGAGTGGCGATCGCGTAACGGAAGACGCCTCCCACAAGGTGGACCGATGACTTTGTAAAGGCCGCAGGAATCCGCTAGAACCCAGAAGCGCAGAACCGGTCAAAGTGGCGATGCTTGGGGTAGGCCTATGCCCATCAGTGGACGTCTCTCGGCTGAAATCATGATGATAATGACCCAATCAACGTCAATGCAACAAAAGTCACACTAACCTTTTACACAATATCATCTAAATTGATGCAAATGACTAACGGTGATTAGCTTTTCTGCATTTCATGTAAAAAGCTAAGAGTTAAAATATTCTTTTAATTTTACTTCTAATCCGATTTTAATTAAATATTTAAGATTTTAATAACCAAGTGATAATCGACTTTTGTCACCAACTGCACCATAGTATTGACCGTTTGTAATAGAAAGGTAGATGTAGTAATTTTACTACTAATTTAACATCACGTAACGCCGTGTTTCCCTGAAGAGTTGGGCAGAGGTCTACCTCGTACACCAACATTTCGGGATCCGATTTCTACTATTTAACTTCTTCCTAAATCCTCGAATTCTAATCTGCTGGCAAATAATGTACAGTATACTTACTTCAATTTGTGGTACAGGGTAACATAAAAATTATACAATCACTTACGCTTTTCCCATAATACTTTTAATCGACTCGACACGTTTTCTTCTTAAATTCTCCCCTGTCAACCGTCGCGCTATCATTCATTCCCTCTCTTTCATATCATTCCTCACACAATCCATTCATCCTTTTTTGTCCTCCCTCTCCCTCTCCATCCGTCAACATTTACATTCATCACTCTTTTAGCCACATGAGTTTCATCCCCCCTCATCACATACAAAGCCAGACGCCAAGCCATGAAAATTATACAATAATATGACTTTATTTTTATTTATTACAGGAGCTCGTGTCTTCCTCTATCATGCTGAAAGAATAAGCTACGTACTACCAATAGAAGATAAGAATAACCTTTGTATTCTGTAAGATTTAACAACATACGCATATGTGTTGATTACATACTTTTATATGCATTCGTTTATAAATAAATCAAAATTTTATCCAGTTTTTTTTTATATTTAATTCTTAACTTTTATGAAGACTCAAAACAAAGACAACGACCGATCCGAACAATTCTATAACTTTATAATTTCAAATATTTTTTTTTGTCATTGACTTCTTAAGGGGCCTGCGGAGCATGCGTACTTCATACAAACGTAATACCAAAATAATTGGTAAGTCAAACATATTCATAAGGTAGTGTGTATTTATTCCGATTGGATTACAGAATATCTAGGCTCCCAAATATATATATTTTGAATGGACACTGATATAAAGACGAGATATGAGGAATTTCAAAATCTATAGAAAACTTATTTTTCTCATAACTCGTCTTGCGGACAGTAGTGTGTAGTGTTTCTACAGCGTCGAAGTGGTTCGGGTTCACAGTTTGACAAAGACAACTGGTAGGTATGTGATTAAATTACATAATCTCTAGTCTTCTGTAAAAAGTTAAAGTAATCTCTCGACCAACAAGGGATCCACATTTATTTGAATTTTATAGCTATTGACCTCTGTAACTAAGATAACGTCAGTTTATTACCTCTCTAACTCGGACTAAGCTCCAAAAGACAAACGAAGATTACAGATTTTCTGGATTGTCGCATTCTGTATGCATTTTTATACTCTTTATAAAAATGTGCTTAATTATTTTTGTCTTAATAAAGATGACTCATGTATAATGTTTACAAAATACGTTATTTTATTTAATAATCGCACCTCTATTAATGGAACCCTCTGTAAATGAGACAGATATTTATTTATACCTGGATATCTGAGACAGTGGATAACTGGAATACCTCTTTAAGTGAGAACAATTTGCAGATCCCTTAATGTCCCAGTTATCCAGGTTTCATGGTATATAAATACCAAAAGAAATAAATAACTCATTTAACAAAAAATTCATTAATGACTGAATGGAACATTTCTTTAACTTGAAAATGTCAATTGTGTACCAACGAAAAGGTTTGTAATGTATGATCTGAATGACTATTATTGTATTACCAATTAATCTGCGACATTTACTCGTTTATTAATTTTTCATGCATATGATACAATATTCTGTATAGAACATAAGGACAATATATCAAAACCAGACTGTAAAAACTTTATTCCATGTTTAAGGCATATAAAGACTTATTTTATCTTCGTAAATTTTCTGACCAGTCTCTTACATGCAAGGGATTATAGTAAAATAAAAAACCAGTTGATCCTTAGCAATATCCATTTATTTATTTGTAGCCTAGTTAAAAACACATCATATAAAATGATCGGATCACTTACTATCTAGACATTTCACACACTTACCGCTTAACCCCACTGAGTGCTAGCATCTTGGACATTGCTGGACAAAATTGTAGACATAATATAAATATATTTGCGACTAAATAAAAGTATATAAACTTAAATATAAAACTAAGAAAAATAAAAGTGTATTTTACAATATTCGGTTACATTTATTCTGTGGGATAGTCAAGTCAATATTTGAGCGACGTCTAAACAAAATAAATAAAAATAAAACATTTATTTCAAAAAGTGTTTCATACCTACTTAATTCAGGGCTACAGTTGGCAGTTTTCAACGACAGTATTATCTAGAATGTGTGTTCTAAAGAAGCTTGAGCTTGACCAAGATTTCTCAATGAATATGTCGGTCAAGGTAAAGCATCATCGCTTTATCATGATTATGTCAAATAGCCGGTAAGCATCTTGAACAAAATATCGCCGTCTACGCAAGTCCCTCTGACTTCTATGGAAAAGCGCCCCCGCGCCACCTACGTACCTCAAATGACACCGTACTATCGTTTATCTCGTTTATTTCTTGCATCCTCAAGTTATTATCCGGCTATTGTAACATCTGTAAGGCCCACTTGCGCGTTAACAGCTACTCAGATAACTCAGGGTTAATCCAATAATTCTCTTTGTATTAACCCTGAGTTAGCTGTTAACTCATGAGTTATTTAGCTAACCCATGAACGCGCAAGTGGGCCTAAGTTATAGCTCTACAGTCAAGGATCTATTGGCGCGTGGCCAAAATCGGAAATAACGCCGCCATCTTGTTTTTTCAATACATTTCAGAAAACAATTGCACAAATGTTTGCTAACAGCGCCACCCTGTCAACGAGCGCGAAAAGATCCTTGTATGAGTATATATACTCTAACCACACACACACTCACTCTTTATTATAGAAAGTAAATGAAATTGTTTATTAAAAATAAGCTAAATGAGGTCGTTTCCTATCTGACTAGAGTGAGTGTGTGTCCTTGTAGTTATATTAACGACAAATCAGAAGTTAATGCGAGTATAATTCCACCCGTTTTAACTTCTGAAGTTACTGTGTATTCAGTGTTCACTATGACCCTTACCTCCTCTCAAGATAGCATAGACGTAAACGCCTTGTAAAAAAAAAAACATGATTACATTCGCAACGATTTGCCCAGCAATGTCTCCTATTGAGATCTCGTGTAGTAATAGCACAAAAAACTGTAGTCGTTGATATAACCTAATCTAAGCCATTTACGTATTTTAAAACTTGTGCATCGCTTTGTAAGACGTTGAAAAATTATCCTTAGACACTAGTTTAACCTATTTATTCTAGATTTTTCTTAGAAATGCACTCTCTGCGGTGTGATTCTCAAAAGAATGTTTGAAATCTAGCGTTTGCTTTCCTTATACCGATATTTTTTGAGTTAATTAAGCATTTTGACCGCCACGGACATTTTGCACAGTGATTTTTAATCAAATTTCCTATCTTATGTTTTCTTATTTACGTATGAAAATGTTCATTTACATTGTCATTTACTATAATTTCATTTATTTATTTTAGTTTTAACGACTGTAGGAGGGTTTTTAACTTTTGATTTTAATCAGCTAAGTTAACATGTATGTCAGTTCATACATCCCTTCTAACTGCTAAACTGCTCATCACAATTCTATAAATTAAGTGTTAAATTGGTCTTAAAAATACTCCTTCAAAATAACGTAATTTTGCAGTACATGGCGGTCAAAAAAGTGAACACATAATATGTTTAATCAATAATATAAAAATTTAGAGCTATTTCTTCAAATTCTAGCTTCAATGAGCACTTCAGTGCTCTGGCTGTCAATTTATTAATAATAATCACTCCGTTGCCA
Source organism: Xanthia icteritia (assembly GCA_949128155.2). Taxonomy (NCBI): domain Eukaryota; kingdom Metazoa; phylum Arthropoda; class Insecta; order Lepidoptera; family Noctuidae; genus Xanthia; species Xanthia icteritia. The sequence continues at coordinate 9,363,911 of OX421953.2, forward strand.
AAATATCTTGTAACGTATTTATTTTAATATACGTTTTACGTTGCGTTATTGTTACGATAATCACTGCTTCCGTCAATCGACTACTGTCACTTGAAATTCATCTTATTCTCCTCACAGCTGAAAAATAAATAAAATTATTTGATAATTATAATGTACAAAAACAGATGCCTTATGCAGTCAGTATATTGAATGAAATGCACCGATCCCAGCGTGGTTTAACCAGACTCGATAAATCGAATGAACCCACAGATTTGCACTAGCCCCTGGAGCCTCATGTTGCATGGGGCTACAGAGGCCATTGCATATCAAGGAGTAGACCGGGTGGCGCGGTAATGGTAAGGAAAACGTGTCCTAAGGATATGGAAGGATTTGCGAGCCATAAGGGATATGCATCCTTGAGTAGGTTGCTTTATGCAGTCAGTATGTATCATACATTTTCATTTATTGTTATTTGTCTTTTTATATGAAACAGTACTTTTTTATTTTTATGTTTATCCAGAATTAAAATTTCTAGTACTAAGTATTACTAGAAATTTTACTTACATACAAGCTCATTGGAAATAAATACTTTAGTGGTACTTCCACGTCTAAAAAGATTGCCAATGATCTCAGTCAGCCTATATAAAACATTGGTTTTATCAACCTAGTCGCCAAGCATAAATATGGACTCCATTTAGTTCAACAGTGATAACTAAACACTTGAGATGAAGAAGAAAATGCTGAAGAAAAAGACGCGCTGCACCACAGAATAGTACAAAAGGCGCACTGCGCATTTTAGGCATGAAGCTCCAAGTACGCTCGCTCGGCTCTGAGCGGGCTCGTCTTGTCGGGCCAATTCAGTGAGCGTAACGTAGTCAGAAGATATAAGAGTTACGCGATAGAAAGAGAGGCAACTTCTTGGTGAATATGACTGTAGGTACTTAGCGCTCTGCGACCGAATTGCACTTTATTGTGTCGTAGCAAGAGTCGCATTTTATTTCAATGATTTTGCGGAGTGAACCAGCTGTAACAATCTGTGACCTAACCCATTAAATTATGGTAAAGGGCATGATGACGATAGTAATTTAGCCAGTTACCTTAGTTTTTCGTCCAAGGATTCCTAGGATGTTGTCCGGGTATCATATCCAGCAGATACTGCCGCTGCGCCTCAGCCACGCGCTGCATCTCGGCCGCCATGGCCGCGCCGCCGCCCGAGTTGGAGCCGCCCTTACCGGCTGCAGGCGAACATAGCATGAGCAGAATTGATGCTCAGAATAGGGGCTGGTGGGTTGGAGTCGTCATTTATGGGAGTAATGAGGTAAAGTTATGATTTTTATTAACCTACTACGGCGAAGCAAAAAGGAGGGTTATGATTTTGACCAATATGTATATATGTATGTTTATCTGTCCCTCATAACTTCTAAACTGCTCATCATAATTTAGACAAATGATGTATCGTTGGAAGCGTCTTGATCGTCCGCTGGATATGTGACATCATATTAAATTGGTTATGGCGCCTTCTAGAGGACAAAGCCATGAACTAAAATAAATTTTATTTTATTGATAGAATGAATATACAGATTTTCGTAGTCAGGTATGCAATTTTCATACGAGTCGCCTGCAGATGAGGGATTTTTGCTGGTACCTAAATTTGCGTGTTGTTGTTGTTGTTGTTTCTTATTATAACTTGTCCCGTGACGCGATTGGTAGCACTGAATTTTGCAGTCATGTGATTGCTGGTTGTTTTGTCAGTCGCCATTTTGAAGTCTATTAGAATTAAAACTAAGACTGCAAAATTCAATGATACCAATCGCGTCATAGGTCAAGTTATAATGAACGCACTGTTGTGTTTACGAGTGGGACGAATGTCAACTCATTTGTTGTTTGTTTTTGGATATAGGAATCATAAGCAAAGTACAGAATGAAAATAAACTTAAAATTAAATGTCATTCAGTGTGATAGAAAATTAAAATAATTATAATAAAATAAATAAATCAATTGAGGACAAGTTGCAAATTTTTAATAAATTAATAATAATTGGGATGTTTACTTTTTTGCTAACCTACTTGTTTGATCTGAGTTTACGGATGTCTTCGTTGACTAAGGGCAAATTTCTAACTATCTAAACTGCGTTTACGAGCTGTCAGTGAAAATATTTCATAACAATGACAATGGAAGCTCTTGAACGTCGTTTAGATGTGCTAATTGCGCGCTCAGTTTCTTTGGCGAAATTCGCTCTAAACCTACCGTCAAAACATGCTTAGCTGTTGTAATTTGTATTCCAGCAAATCATAAAAATTATCATAAGATTACTTATCGGTGACGTTGTTTAGTTTCACTAACCAAGGATCTTTAAAAATGCAAAACTATTGCAATTTTATGAAATTCAGCTACTATCACAAAATAATACAGAAGGCGCACTCCGCATTTTAGGTATGAAGCTACAAGTACGCGGCGGGCTCGTCTTGTCGGGCCAACTCAGTGAGCCTAACGTAGTCAGAAGATGTTACGCGATAGAAAGAGTGGCACCTTCTAGATGAATATAACTGTAGGTAATTAGCGCTGTGCGATTTGAATTGCATTTTATAGTATTGTAGCAAGAGTCAATTTTTATTTAAATGATTTTGCGGAGTGACCAATCTGTATTAATCTGTGCTAGTTCACATGGCTACACATCAAGCTTTCCAGTTTATGGTGATCTCGCATTGTATAGGATTTTTGTACAATGCGAGGTTAGTTTATACTGGAAATGTATAGCTTGATGTGTAGCCGTGTGTACAAAAACATTGCAAACAAAAAAAACTTATAATAAAGCCCCATATTCATGGGAAATAAAAGTTGCAGAACATTGCTTTGGCAACGTGTTTGTGTTGCAAATTAACTAGACACGGAGGCTATTTTCTGTGCGTATAAGCTCGTTTTTGCTCAGCAGTGAGACTAATCTCGACTAGTCTCGCTTTTTTGGTATGACCGAAGACGCGCGATGAAAAATAACGCATAGACGCCCTTACAATGTTACGCAACTTCAGTTTTTCATGAACACACAGCTTAAAAGGTACAGGAGCAAGTAAAAGTGTCGGTGTAATACGTACAGCGCTTACCTAGCGCGGACGCCTGCGCCATGGCCAGCTGGTACGTGTAGATGAGCGGCGAGAACTGCATCATGGCCGCCGCCGCCGCCGCCGGCGACATGCCCGACGCGCCGCCCGCGCCCGACAGGCCTGCGGGGGGGGGGGGGGGGGTTATGATGCGTGTGGCATGCCTGAATTGTCACACGCATCATGAAAAACACCATACAAGAAAAGATACATCGCGGGTGACACGCATGCCGCCATCTTGTATGCTTGACGCACGGCATTATAATGCTCTTATTTGACTTAAAGCGCAGCTCTATGACAACACTGAGACTTTTTTGTCCATCAGTGTTGTCAAAATTACTTGGTAATTGTGTATGTTGCTGATGTCGACTAGGGCAATAAGTTCACGTTATGAACCGAGTCGTCAGGCCATAAATGTCAGTAACAATAAGAATGTGCAACTGTGTCTTATCGATAGTTTACTACCAGCTACATAAGTGCGAGCGAGAAAGACTAATAACAATGATTTATGGCCCAAAGACTCAGTTTTAACGCGGCAGCTATAATACTGCATAACCTATTCAATACAATTAAATAGTGGTACTATTCAATACAATTAAATAGTGGTACTATTCAATACAATTAAATAGTGGTACTATTCAATACAATTAAATAGTGGTAGTTGGTAGACCACTTTTTTTCACGACAATTCGTGTCAAGTGGAGGTTTTTTAGATGTATTTTGATCACATACAACGCCACATACGTATAGAAGCGGTATGAGGAACAGGATGTAAGTTTCACTCATCCTCCATAGAAAAGAGAGGATCCTCCGACCAGACGGGTGTTGTCTGGCGGGCAACTGCCTGACGATCGATTTCGGGATGTTGTATATATGCTAGTCGAGCGGTGCAATATGCTTGCATAATGCAGGATTTTGCGTGTCGTCAGTGTGATGCATTGTTCACACGTAGCGATGTAAATGACACCACACACGTAACGTGCACCATTCGAACTGTGCTTAGACTTCACTTTTGCTTGATATTACGGACATAAACCCTAACAAAAATAGAGGAGATTGTTGTAAACTCAAACGGAACTACTACCTCGAAGAAGTTGATGTTGCAGTGCCTGCATAGCGGCCGCGCTGTGTTGTTCAAATGCCATCTGAGCCGCCGCGGCCGCTGCCAGTTGCTACACAAAATAAAACAATTTTAATCATATGTCCTAGAACCAAAAATAAGCATACATGTGACATCTACCAACCCGCACTGGCCCCGCACTCCCTCTCTAAGAGCCCAGCAGTGGGTTTTTTTTTTTTTTTTAAACGTTGCCCCTCCCTAGGAATTTCTCCTGTGTCGTGAGTGCGTTTACAAACATTTAAACTCACATACACAAACAGCTAGACCCGGAACAACTAATTGTAGGTCATACAAATATTTGTTCCGTGCGGGAATCGAACCCGCGACACGCAGCGCAGCAGTCAATCGCTTAACCACTGCGCCAACCGTGCCGTCGATTATAGGCTGATTGTGATGATGTGACTTGAATACTACATTTAATTAACTCTACTTTAGCGTTACATAGTCTAGGGCCCACTTGCACCTCAAATCACAAAATACGCGCGCTAAACGAATTTAAAACATAGTTCTATTTCCGTCAATCGTTTAAACTTGACAGACAGAATGATGTTTTAAATACGTTAAACGTATTTAGTAATTTGTGATGCAAGTGGGCCCAAGTTGCTTTTTAATGGACCGTTTAAAATAAAAAATACCTTAAAATGCGTTAAGGTGGCCCGCGAAATTCCAATATGTACAGAGTTGTATTAATGATTTTTAAATTTATAATTCTATAAATAAATATTTGTTACGGCCGCGAATCATATTTACATCAACATACAACCTGATAATGACCTGAAATTTGTAAAAAAAAACGTAAGAAAATTTGAATTTCGCGGGCTACCCTGACGTTTTCACATTAAACTTGATAATTATGTGATTCTGAATTTAAATTATAATAAAATGTGCCGTTACAAAATCACGCGACTTTTATATCAATAGACTTAAGGTTTAAATTACAATGACGATGGATTGGCATAGTGATGTTCATACAATTATTAGGAGATATTGTTACCTGATGTTGCTTACTGCTGCTACTGTTTTGACTAGTGCTGCTTGACGATGATCCTGGAAACAAAATTATAATAGAATTAAACGTTATAATACTAAGGTTAATGACAGTAATTGTATCCCCATTGCAAGATGCAGATTGTATAGAGAAATGAAGTAATCTCATTGGTGCGTATTTTTAACTGACTTCCAAAAACATCTTCTGTAATTTTTCTTGCTCATTTATTTTGGACTAAAAATCTTACGTTTTCATTTTCATTGGAACGATGAATAAAAACATTATTCATATACCATAAATAAGGCCTTAAATTATAGTGAGATAGAGATTTAACTGCCTTTGTGGTCTAGTGGTAAGAACACCTGTCTCAGAACCAGAGGTCCCGGGTTCGATTACCAGCGTCGGCAAATTTTAAACTCGGGTTGGTTCGTGGTAGGGCTTGTTCTAAGTCCGCCTGGCTAGCTACCAACATCTTATCTAAGTCTGTCGCCATAACAACTATGTTACCAGCATTGTTGTGTTAGAGTTAAGATAGCCAGTTCCTCTGTGGTTGAGGATTCCGGGTGAAGCTCGCATCCACCATCGACCTGTTATCTAATTACGCAACACATCTTCGTAAACGATTACAACAAATTTGTTTCATTTTGACAGTTCAACAACATTCATTGCGTTATTTACGTTGCTGAGCGGATTTCTTTTTCGAAGTTATGAAGCAAAGAATTAGCAATTTGTTTCAAAACGATTCAAAATCCAATTGATCGTGAATTACGCAAATAGGGTACTGATCATCACTTACTATCAGGTGAGATGAAGGCTTTGAGCTTCACAACAGCGATAAAAATAACAATTGTATAGCTTAATTTGAAGGCGTGTTATGTTGTTTACCTTTTCCTTTCTTGGCAGGCACTTCACTGGTTTCTCTGGAGCGGTCGGAATGATGACTACGAAGTGACTCCGATGATGCCAATGTTCTGCAGGAAAAACACAGTCAAATTTTTTGTATGTTTGTAAAGTGCTGGCAATTTTTGAAAGGGTTTATTAATAGTTTAAGTTACTTAGTATGACATCGCGTAAGTGCAAAATGTCTTAAGCATAATATTGTAACTCATTTTATTTGACTAAAGACGGGGTATAATAAAATTAAACTACGAAACATTCGTACAAATATATGAATGTGAGAAACTTTGATTTCACTTTATTGGCATCCGGCTCCCTTGGCAAATGTGGAGGGAAATAGCGGGCGAACTTATTATACATTCGCTAGGTACGAAACTGTTACACTTTACAGTTAAAAATAAGTGTAATATTATATCGTGTAATGGAACTGCCCGTCGACAAAATTGTCAAACTTCCATCTAAAGTTTTATCCCCTATTTAACCCCGTTGACGATGATTTGGAGCTCGTAGCTAAGTAATAACTGTCGCACGGGTCGCTCCAACAGGTTAACCTACGCTTTCCGGGGTTGGTCTTTGGATGGATGACCATCTTAACATACCGAGACTCCTCCGTGCCTCGGAAAGCACGTTAAGCCGTTAGTCTCGGCTGTCATTCATGGATCTTTGACAGTCATTACGGGTCGTCAGAAGCCCGAAAGTCTGACAGCCAGTCTTACCTCCACCACCCAGTTACTGGGTGGTGGAGGTCAGATAAACAGTCGTTCCATGAAAAATACTGGTATTCAGCTGTATCCGGTTAGACTGGAAGCCGACCCGAAAAATAGTTAGTAGTAGCAGATTGATTAAGGATGAATTTTCAAAAATCGTCGCTTAGTGCTTACTTTCGTTATAAAAGGAACTCTTTCCTCTTTTTTTTTTTTTGGGTGGGAAATTATCAAATAACTTTCCCGCTCTGGAGCAGGAGGGTGTGTCAGACTCTTACTGACTAAAACCCACCCGTGTTCCTTCCGTTGCCTGTACGTTGCCAGGGTCACGGTATCCCTTTCGGACTTTCCCGCAACCCCGGCAGATAAAAAGAACGCTTGGGATAAATTTCCTGCTTCTAGAGCCAGCAGTTTAGTTTTTGCGTTGCCTGTGAGTTATTGAACTTAAGTTCTTTATGAAGTAGATAGTTACCGCGGCGCAGGCGGCGGCGCGGGCGTCTTGCTGGGCGCGGGAGACGACGTGGAGCCGCCGCGGGACGCACTGCGCGACACCGACATCTGTACATACACACGGACATTATTACGTACTGCATACATTGAGCCCCCTTTACACGATGAGTTTCTCGATTCGAATGAGCGATTATCGAATATAAATAAATACGTACGTAATACAATTACGTTGACTCGTGTCACAGTTGGACAAAGTTGCTTAGTGAATATCGTACGACATAACCGTATTCGAGTATTTGTTTATCCGCTTGTAAATACATGAGTGCGACAACTCGCCTGGCGATTCTAGCCTCTCGAATAGGACTGAGGAATAAGTGTTTTCTTTATCCGTCAAGTATATTATGAAAAAATAACGTACACGTATTTTTTCTTTTTTTACATTATACAAAGCTTACGGCTATACATTGAGTTAAAATGTGCCATGACGTCACGAGTATGTAGATTTTATACTTATTTGTGAGGTAGCGACCCCCAATCCCCAATCATTTAATGAGTTTTATGTCACTTTTAATTAAAATGAGAAAGCAAAAAAACGAGTAATAATTTTTGTTTATCTGACTGACGGACTAAATATAATTTCATTTTTTACCCAGGCATCATCCCTATCCTCGATGGTTGAGAAACTCTCGTCATGTAAACGAGGCTTTAATCTACAGTACACGACGTACAAAACATTACACACATACAGGCCACAACACAGTACATTATTAAATACAGTACTCTTACCACCACGATGCAGCAGCAATTGAAATAAACTTACATCTTCTCACATTATTATTAGATTTATTAGCTATAAGTAAAATTTTGTATAGCTTGCACCAACAATCACTAACATAATATCACACCTGTAATCCCCGAAGGGTTAGGCAAACGTGTACCTGCAGTACACCCACCCACATTCCGCCAGTTCTGTATAAGTCCCATGTTATTAGGGAGCGAGCCTATTACCACCAACCGGGCACAAATCCTGACTCCGCGTGCGAGGGCGGAGGCGCCTGGTGCGGGGCAGGCGCCTAGTGCGCGTGCGCATGCGCGGGCTGCGCTTTGATATAGTTACCTGCAGCGGTCGGTGCTGGTGCGCGTGCGCGGGAGGGGGCGCCTGGTGCGGGGCGGGCGCCTGGTGCGCGTGCGCATGCGCGGGCTGCGCTATGATATAGTTACCTGCAGCGGTCGGTGCTGGTGCGCGTGCGCGGGAGGGGGCGCCTGGTGCGGGGCGGGCGCCTGGTGCGCGTGCGCATGCGCGGGCTGCGCTATGATATAGTTACCTGCAGCGGTCGGTGCTGGTGCGCGTGCGCGGGAGGGGGCGCCTGGTGCGGGGCGGGCGCCTGGTGCGCGTGCGCATGCGCGGGCTGCGCTATGATATAGTTACCTGCAGCGGTCGGTGCTGGTGCGCGTGCGCGGGAGGGGGCGCCTGGTGCGGGGCGGGCGCCTGGTGCGCGTGCGCATGCGCGGGCTGCGCTATGATATAGTTACCTGCAGCGGTCGGTGCTGGTGCGCGTGCGCGGGAGGGGGCGCCTGGTGCGGGGCGGGCGCCTGGTGCGCGTGCGCATGCGCGGGCTGCGCTATGATATAGTTACCTGCAGCGGTCGGTGCTGGTGCGCGTGCGCGGGAGGGGGCGCCTGGTGCGGGGCGGGCGCCTGGTGCGCGTGCGCATGCGCGGGCTGCGCTATGATATAGTTACCTGCAGCGGTCGGTGCTGGTGCGCGTGCGCGGGAGGGGGCGCCTGGTGCGGGGCGGGCGCCTGGTGCGCGTGCGCATGCGCGGGCTGCGCTATGATATAGTTACCTGCAGCGGTCGGTGCTGGTGCGCGTGCGCGGGAGGGGGCGCCTGGTGCGGGGCGGGCGCCTGGTGCGCGTGCGCATGCGCGGGCTGCGCTATGATATAGTTACCTGCAGCGGTCGGTGCTGGTGCGCGTGCGCGGGAGGGGGCGCCTGGTGCGGGGCGGGCGCCTGGTGCGCGTGCGCATGCGCGGGCTGCGCTATGATATAGTTACCTGCAGCGGTCGGTGCTGGTGCGCGTGCGCGGGAGGGGGCGCCTGGTGCGGGGCGGGCGCCTGGTGCGCGTGCGCATGCGCGGGCTGCGCTATGATATAGTTACCTGCAGCGGTCGGTGCTGGTGCGCGTGCGCGGGAGGGGGCGCCTGGTGCGGGGCGGGCGCCTGGTGCGCGTGCGCATGCGCGGGCTGCGCGGGCGGCGGCGAGGCGGGCGGCGCGGCCAGGCGACGCTCGATCTCTTGCTCCTGTTGCAGTGCGCGCACGAACGCAGTCTTCAGGCGGGCCGTGTGCTCCGCCTAACGAGCACGGGTAATCATACCATCCAGGTATACGCCCTAGTGAGCTATAGTTCCACCGGATGCTAAGGGCTAAGGGGGCTAAGGCTGGCTTTCTACGGCGCGTGATATCACGAGTGACACTACGCCTACTCGTCGTGAGAAGTGTCGCGGGAGTGTCGCTTGAGTCAGCGAAACGGAGTACCAAACTGTTCGAGCATGTTCTTTGCTGTCAAGCTTCGAGTAAAAATATGAACGAGGATGCTCGAACACACGCCACACGGAATAACCTCTTGCACATTTTAAACTCCTTTTTTAATTGAGATTTAGTGCATTATTAATTTAAACCTGCTCGAGCATTTTGCTGCTGCCTACGCTGACCCTGAAGCGCTACTCGCTCGTATCAACTTGGGGCGACGAGATGTGATATCACGCGCCGTAGGAAGCAAGATTAAAAGAGTTCCGAACAGAGGCGATTCTGACTAACTCTACTATCCACTAACTTACGTTGTTAATGTAATTATTAGAGATGTTCCGACTAGTCGGTAAAGCCGACGCCGACTATCCGGCCACTTTCGTACTCGCTGATTATTCGGCAAAGAGCGCCGGCTTCTTACTTTATATGTATTTCTCAATAAAATGTATATAGGAAGAATAAAATAATAAAAAGCTTGATTGTTAATCAGTCAGCCTTTGGTAATCAGTCTCAAAAATGACTTACATGTAAAGAAAAAATATCTATCATGGATATTTTTTCTTGACGCGCGCAACTTGCTCGCGAATCAGCTGTAAACGACGCGTCACGGAAATTGCCGTACACCACCGAAACCGTGATCGGCTTGGCCGACTAGTCGGCCCTTTACAAACGACTAATCGGCTAGTTGGCCAAAGTCATAGTCGGCACATCTCTAGTAATTATTGTGAAGTTTTAGTAGCGTTTACAAACGTTGCCATTTTTCGTGTAATAATTATCATCGTGAATATGAAAGCTCTCAGTCTAGAAAAGACTGTAAGGTCTAAATCTTACTACACTGGATCGCCTCTGCCCAAAATCTTATTGTCGCCACAAGCAATTTCTAATTCATCCGGTAGAACTATAGACAACGCCACTTCTTATAGGACCTAGCTAAATTTCACTAAACTTTCGACACTATAATATCTAAGTATCGAAGGCTTCATAAAAATGGCGCAATTACACTTACGCCGCCGCAATTATATTTAGCCGTTTACCTGAATTCGGATGCCATATGCATGCAGTCAGGCATCCATATTAAGGTAAACGGCTAAATATGTATAATTGTGCCTTAAGGCTGGTCGTGCTCTAGAACCTATAAGAATTGCACGTAGTAAGTAGTAGGGGGACTGCAAAAAAATCATCAAATATTTTACCCGTCACCCTTATATTTAATTATTCTATTCCCCCACCCAGTTGAAGAAATAACAGTGTATTTCAGTTTTTATCTTTTTAAGCCTTGCCCACAATATGCCATAAATGTTTCCGCTTTGTGCTTGGTTTCGCACATGAATGCAGTGTACGGGAAACGAGGTGCATAGATGGCGCCATCAACACAAAATGTGAACAGAACTTAACCCTCATTTTGACTTTGCCCTAGTAGGGTAAACAAATAGACAATTGGATTGTGGAGTTCAAAATTTTACTATATACCTACATATTTTAGAATTTTTAAGTTTTAGATATTGTTTTTATTTTTGTAAAAATTTGGTATCGGACGGCCATTAAAAAAGCACATTTTGAAACCATTGAAAAATTTTTAATCACGTGGAAATTGATAAGTACGCTCTATTTGAATTGAACATGTGTTTACTCAAATCCATTAAAATCTACTTAGTCGACATGCTATGGGAAAATAATGTTTACTGTTTGTGCTGCTAGCGACATTAGTGGTGAAACTTGGCAGTTTTCTCAACCTGTGCTGCTTTATGAACAAGAAGTTTACGTTTCTTGTTATTAATAATATTTGAACATATTTTGTCATTTGGATCGAAACTATGGTGTCGTGGCCGTGCGTCTATTCTATCACATATTGCAATTGTTAGGATCGAAACCGATAGCAATGAGTTCATTAACCATACATAGAGTTCTACAAGGATTATATGGTGCTCGAATGACATTGAAAGGGGGCGTTGTATGTAAGGCGTTATCTCCACGGACGAGAGAATCGGGGTGAGTCATGTTGTGCATTCAAATTATCGCCGTGTGTCATAATTTCTATTGAACTTGATGGCACGGCGAGACTATTGTTATCGCCGCGATTTTTTGGCCGTGGAGATGGTGCTTAAATATTTTTAAATTGTGTCACAGGAATTGGATTCAAAAAATAAGATGACAGCGTTAGTTCCAATGTTGGTTGTCTCGCGCCAAAATATTCTTGTACAGCTATACAGCTTCATGTTATTTTCGTTTGTTTGTTCGGGTAGCCGATAAACATTTTGTTGGTAGGATCGACTTGACATCGCCGTATGAGAGCCATATGGCGATGTTTAAGGTTTCCTGTTCATAATTGCCGGAGCTGCGCCGGCCGCCGCTTTTTTTTATTTTGCGGTCCGTTGCCGGTGCTTAGGTGATATTCATTTGTAAGCCTAAGAAGGCCCTTTTAGTGGTATGTGGTATGATATCTGTTTTTTTAATATGGCATCTCCTAGTCAACCAAGGAGGCTGTTTAACAGTCCGCTACAAGAATTTTTTGGCGCTCGAATGACATCCAGTGGAGTGTAACATTTGTGAAATAGTGCTGTATGGACGTCTGCGCGTCGCGGCGCACCGACCTTGAGCGCGCGCTTGACGTTGCCGGACACGCACAGCTCGCACAGGCGGCGCGCGCCGGGCGGCGGCGGCGCGGGCGCGAACGTGGCGTCCAGGCGCCGCGCCGCCGCGCCCGCGCCGCGCTCCCAGCGCCACACGGGCGTGAAGTCGCAGCCGCACTGCGCGCACAGCGCCGGCAGCGGCGGCCGCGGCATGCTGCGGCCGGGTAGGGACACATTGGATCTTTATGTATTCTTCAAATAAAAGTCATCTGACAATTATGTATTATTTGCTAAACTCATTGCTCATTTCACACATAAATCTCGCTACTTTTATAACAATTCATACCAAATACACTATTTATTCATATTGTCTTACAAGAACGACCCAGTGTTAAATAGGCTCCGCTGTACTTTATGTAATACGCGTGCGAAGCTTCATTTTTTTTTTGCGTATACATTTCTTCGTGTAGAACACTTACAAAATGACGCAAAATGATGCAAACGCCTAGTTTTCCAAAATCCTAAAGATTCAAAAAAATTACAAAGTGACGGCAAATTTTAATGGTTTTTAATATAAATATGGCAAATTTTTTAAACTTTAATTCATTTTTAAATAGCTGCTACTGTAATGTACTCAATTATGAAGCAAACAATATATAATTGATAAAATTGTGTGCGTACGCGCAGCGGAATGTTGTTGAATTTAAAGATTTTAATTATGCAGATATTTAGTGTATGACGTCGTATAATTGTGTATGGTAAAAAAAAATTTGTGCACGCAACCATTGTGGAGAAATTCACCAAAAACTGATTCCGCTGGGCGAACGTTGTCCTGGCGGAACTTTTTTTAATCCATAGACTTTAGAAGAAAAGAGATGTGTCCAAAAATTAGTGTGTATTTGTGTGTAATTGTGTATGTATGAATAAAACTAGTGCATGCATAAACTTCGGAGAAATTCAAGTTTCCGCTACGCGAACGTTTGGCCATTAGCTAGTTTTCATATAAAGCGCTTACATAGAGAGCTGTAGATTTTTACATACGTTGTTTTGAATTTGTTTATATTTGTTTAAAAAACAGATTTAGAAAAAATCGTAGGGCTTAAAAGATAAAAATATAAACGTAAAATACGCTTATTAGGTCTTAGTTCTTAAAGTATGCACTTTGGGATCTAGATTTTCACGTTTATACAAACCTTGTAAGTGTCTGCAACATGTTGCCAAGTATCAATGATGTTCCGTTAGTAACTAAAGAGTTATAGGACAAATTTACCATGAACAGATCACTGTTTACAAAGCAGTCAAATATCACGATGTTCTGAAGGAATTGCATGGTAATATGTATGTCAATAATTAGTGTATTCATTCAACTATTCTTATACAAAATTTCATGTCATTAAATTCAGTAATTAAAGAAAAACAATTATAATACTGACGAAGCATCGAAAACCTACATAACCCGACCAAGTTCGGATGGCTACAAAAAAGCGGCCGTGCAATATATTTAGGTAACATCCCAAAATTTACAGTATAATACCGGTATTGAATTGGTATAGGTGATAACACAATTGTTGTTTCGATATAATTTATAGGTCATTTATTTTTGTACACCTACTTTTTTAAATGTATTTGACTATGACAGAAAGTAGGTACTATTTACGTAGGTACTTTATTTAAGTATGCGCTTGAGACTTGAGATATAATCTAAATATATTATTTAAGACAAATAAAATTCATACAGCTAATTTCTATTGAAGATTTCACGGATCAGGATTCTAACTATAGACCCCTTAGGGAAATTAAATATTTACCACATGTAAGTATGTACTACTGTTTAGGTAAATATTTATCATATTGTAGCTTATTACACTATAAATCTAAACAACTGAATAGGTTAGTTATGTGATGTGATTTTAATTTTTATTGAAGCTCGAAATATTATACTTACCCTAAGTTTCGTCATCCACGCGAACGAAGTCGCGGGCAAAACCTAGTTCATAATCTATTTTAGTTAAAACACATTTAAGTCTATTGCTGTCATTGCAATCGTTTGTTAACGTTATTATAATTACATAATTAAGTATTATATGTAATTAAAAATATTTTTGTACGCGGATATTTAAATAGAGAAGTACTTGTTAATTGAAGATTTGTTTTTATCGTAGATAGTGGCGTTATTATTAAAAAAATATTTTTCATTCAAGAAATGCAATTGTTTTATTTTTTCCTAACGCTTGTGTACGCAACTGTACCATATTAATAAATACTATATTGGAAGGTTAAGAACGTTTCTTTGATATATGGCACGGCCGCTTTTTTGTAGCCATCCGAACTTGGTCGGGTTATGTAGGTTTTCGATGCTTCATCAGTATTATAATTGTTTTTCTTTAATTACTGAATTTAATGACATGAAATTTTGCATGTGAATAGTTGAATGAATACACTAATTATTGGCATACATTTTACCATGCAATTCATTTAGAACGTCGTGATATTTGACTGCTTTGTAAACAGTGATCTATTCATGGTAAATTTGTCCTATAACTCTTTAATTACTAACGGAACATCATTGATACTTGGCAACATGTTGCAGACACTTACAAGGTTTGTATAAACGTGAAAATCTAAACCCCAAAGTGCATACTTTAAGAACTAAGACCTAATAAGCGTATTTTACGTTTATATTTTTATCTTTTAAGCCCTACGATTTTTTCTAAATCTGTTTTTTAAACAAATATAAACAAATTCAAAACAACGTATGTAAAAATCTACAGCTCTCTATGTAAGCGCTTTATATGAAAACTAGCTAATGGCCAAACGTTCGCGTAGCGGAAACTTGAATTTCTCCGAAGTTTATGCATGCACTAGTTTTATTCGTACATACACAATTACACACAAATACACACTAATTTTTGGACACATCTCTTTTCTTCTTAAGTCTATGGATTAAAAAAAGTTCCGCCAGGACAACGTTCGCCCAGCGGAATCAGTTTTTGGTGAATTTCTCCACAATGGTTGCGTGCACAAATTTTTTTTTACCATACACAATTATACGACGTCATACACTAAATATCTGTATAATTAAAATCTTTAAATTCAACAACATTCCGCTGCGCGTACGCACACGATAAAATTAAAATAATTAAACACGCAAACATCACAAAAAATAACACTAACGCATCAATAACAGTGATTGGATATCAAATCACAGAGAATTTTGTAGAGTAAGGATAGAACGAGAATTCATTTGTTTGGTCCCTAAACCAACCTTTATTTAGTAAAAAAGCATTCTTACCGATCTTCGGCAGTGAGATAATCCACAACATGTTCGAGGCCCACCAAGTAAACGAAGTCGGTATTGCTGGGCGAAGGAATAAAGTTCATTTCTGGTGGGGGCGGTTTGGGTGGAGGGATCTGTAAACAAAGTTATTTGTAAAATGCTAGCTGCTCTTTGGACGCATTTTCTTACAAATTCGTGCACGAACAATCCCGAACCTAGAAATACTATGGGTACAAGTAAAGGTGTTTTTCGTGTCATAACGATTTGTCATTAAGCTACCCCGGGTCTGCATCATCATTTCTGCCGAAAGACGTCCACTGCTGCACATAGGCCTCCCTCAAGCACCGCCACTTCGACCAATTCTGTGCCCCCGCAACCAGTGGATTCCTGCGGCCTTCACAAGGTCATCGGTCCACCTTGTGGGAGGCCTTCCAACGCTACGTCTTCCGATACGTGGTCGCCAGTCCTGAACCTTTCGGCCCCGCGTCTGCATAGCACGTATAGTAATGAAAAAATGTAAATTAAGTTGCCTTGCGTTCGCCACGCATGCGGTCCAAGCCTGCTTGCGTGATCAAATCCGCAAGACACTAAAAATGCTCTAAGTCGTGCGTAAACGCGTATAGAGTTTCAACGCAACGACATCTGAGATCATTCCCAACTTATAGGGATAAACAAAATGGAAGAAACAATTATTTCGACCAGTGTCGTATGTTTTTGTATAACGAAGGTATTGAAAATGGTAGCCAAGCAAAATAGCTGATTATGCGTTTTTACTTGAGAGGGCATGATTAGCGTCAACATTTTTTTTTCTGTCTCCGTTTGTACGATAACTATACAGTTTTCGTACGATAAGTCTGCTTACCTGCAGTAAGGTCTTCTCGAGCTGTTTCCGTAGCGCCAGTTTAGCGGCAGCCTGGCGCTGTGCGGGAGTTTGTGTGTCTTCAGAACTGCGGGAACTGGCCTGTAACACAAGAACAATGTTGGTATTATGGGTCTTTTGGGTTTTATTCTCTTGGGTATACAAAACTGGAGAAATTTATTGCTATATTATTGTAATTTAATGAATGAAGGAATAGTAGTTTACCTTTATGTGAAAAAATGTCAGTAATATAAAAATATATATATGTTATGTACAATACAAAAAAAAGGAGCTACGTCTGCCAACAAACTGCTTTGTAGTTTGGTAGAAGTAATAATGTTTTGGAAAAAATATTTCTGTGAATAAACACTTTCAACTGGTACTTCTAGCATGACTTGGGTAAATCTATCCCAATAGATTTTGGGTAGCATACTCAACTTGGAAAACCAATGATTCTTGGCCATTTGATTTCAATTCTACTCCGAGATTAGGAGCTCAATTTTATAATAATAATAAATAACAACATTCGAAAATACAAAATCGGTGACAAACTTGGAAGTTTTGAGCATAGCGCAAACTGAAATTTTGCACAAATCGCATATCCGTACTTAATATTCACAGTTATACGGCATTCTTCCTAGAGCCTGTAGCATGGATCAAATTACACAAAAGGAATGAAAAAATTGAGACCCAGTATATAATACAGAGAAGAAACGAAATAGATTTGACTATAAATTAGTGAAATGACATCACATTTCCATACTCACTGCATCGCTGGTACTACTGGTCACCGACGAGTTGTCCTGGGGTTGCTTGCAATGTACAATTTATTATAAGAACTACTGTTACTAATCAAGATTGCCTATTTTGCCTGAACTTCGATAATATTCAAAAAATTATAAATTTTTACCCGATTACGGCGCAGCAAGGAAGTGCGCTTAGAGTTTATTATTAAAATCTTAGCAGTGCCATACCAAACTTCTGTCATTACTCCATTTGCAATCAATTACGATGAAGTATCTATATGCCTAATTTCTCTTTATAACGAAGTATACGAACAAGGGCTCGTGGCTTAGTAATAACAATCGCACGGATCGATCGATTAGGTTAAGCTACGCTTGCCGCGATGAGTCTGTGGATGGGTTACCGTCTTAACATACCGAGACCCCTCTGTGCCTCGTAAAGCTGTTGGACCCGGCTGTCATTATTGGATCTTTGACAGTCGTTACGGGTCGACAGAAGCCCGAAAGTCTGACAACCAGTCTTACCAAAGGGGTATCGTGTTACGCAGTAACTGGGTTTTGGAGGTCACATAGGCAATCGCTACATATAAAATACTAAATTCAGCTGCGGTTAGACTGGAAGCCGACTCCAACATAGTTTGAAAAAAGCTAGGCAGATTGATTGATATTGATTCGAGATTGATTTGTTTGCCAAACTTGTAAGCAAACACGAATTTTGGGAAAAACAACTGTAATAACCTACACCATAAGGTTCAGTTTGCGCTACAACTTCATATTATTTTTTATGAGTTTTTCAACAGTACTAGTCAGTCTAAAATCAATTTTGTTTACACTTACATAAAGTTGATGTTTGTTTGGGTGGAAATAACATTGATTCGAAACAATTATTTAAATAGACCTTATGTAGTTTATTTATTTATTTAGAGGTATAAAAAGTATGTATTAGGTATGTTGAAACTGTTGGTAGTCCCCGTCACTTGTCCATAAGGGTTCATTAGAAAACCAGCGTCAGACAGCATTTGTCTGGCATTAATGCTGAAATGAACCTTTTTGGCGCAGCCGTGAGGCACACAATTGTCGCTTTATGATTATTTTCACTTTTTATTTTTATTTTTGTACTATGTGTTTCACGAACTGTGTCCAAATAAATATTATTCTTTCTTTCTATTCTTTATTCTATTCGTTCAATATCAATCAAGCTGCCTAGCTTTTTTACGAACACTCCAAGATAATTTGCCTAAAATGATTTCTTGTAAAACTAATTTTGCGCCATAGAATGATATCAATTTACCTACGTTTTAGTCAACCAACCCCTATTGTTAAGCAAAGGCCTTGCTATTACACCTATAACTTATTTGTAACTTGGATAAATAATTCTAGTAATTATTACCTTATTAGAGGATGCATGTTGGTTAGCAGGAGGTGGTGCTGGTGTGATTGTCACTGAAGGAGTTATGCTAGCCCCACCGCTTGTCGATGACTGCAAGAAAAGTAATGAGTTAATTTGGACAATTATGAGAAGTGGAAACAGGCTGCAGTCTAGCAACCAGTACGTTTATTTAAAGGCTACTAGGTTATAACAAAAAGTTAATAGCAGCAAAAAGAATTCATTCATTCATTCATTCACTATCCGAAAAAGAACTCTGGTCCAACCATCACAGTGGGAAAGTGATGGAGCTATGCACGACTTACACGTCCATCTCTTTCTCACAAGGTGGTGGTACAGTTACTGGAGTTACCAAGAGATCTTGTTGTGTTAGCAGTTACAAGTGGCAGTCGGCCGGCCATTTTTATCGAAGGATCGATAGCCGATGGAGCCGCGTATCGGTTAGCGTAGTGTGGGACGCCTCCCAGCTAGAGGGGCCGACGAGTGACGACCTTCAGGACGTGTGGGACAGGCGGGGCAGGCTGTTGTGGCGCAGCCTGGGAGAGGCCTCTGACCAGCAGTGAACTGCGATAGGCTGAGTACCTGATTGCTAAGTACCTGATACTTGTTGATAGGCCTACACTGTCCTCTCATACCTATTAACACTGTAATTTGAGAACATTGTAAAAGCCATTTACTTTTAAAAGAGTAACCGTGTAGTTTCTTGCCGGCTCTTCTCCATAGGAAACGACCAATTGGAACCGTACATCTAGCTTCTATGTGAAAAAAAATCATTTGAATTCTGAATTATTTTGATTGTTGAGATGTGTATGAACTGGAGATAACATAACATCATCACGCCTTGTTTCCCCGAAGAGTTAGGCATAGGTGTAGCTATAGTGCACCTAGTGTTATGTTTAAGTCCCGTGTAACATGGGGCGAGCCTGAACTCCGGACTGGTACTGAGAAATCCTAGACAGATACCTCATGCTCAGCGGTAGCGCTTGCGACCACTAAACCAACGAGACAGTCACTGGAGGACAGTCAGTCACAGGAACTGGGGCCCTATTATGAACTCTTGTTTCCAGGCAGTTTACGGCGCAAACAGAACTGCCTAGCAATTTCGTATTATGACCAAACAAGCCAGTCAGCGGTCACGTGACACCCTAGCCGACTTCTGCCCGAATATTGTCTGGAAATGCCGTATTATGAACGTTCGTTTGACATTTCTTGACTTATTAAAACTGTTAATAAGTAACCTCACAATCCAATCAATTTACAGTGCTTCAGAGCTTTTATTGAATTGTTTTGGATTTTTAGGGCTAAATTATTCGGCCTATATCCAGTTAACATAAGAAAACATCACGAGTGACGAATATGTGCCGTTTGAGTTTTTGGATACTCTGGAAAGTGGCACTTCTGGTCAAAATACCGAAGAACGGTAAAATTTTAAAACTCTCATACTGTTTCCAACTAAACATAAGTTAGGCACCGACGAGAGCGAGAACTCTCATCCACTGAACTATAATAATAATTACAACTGCCTATTAAATGGTGCACCAGGATAATATTATTATCATGCATGTTGAAAACTGAATATTTAGTAAAAAAGACTCAAAAATACCACACCATTCATATCCATATTTATACCTACTTTGAAACAAATAAAATAATACATTCTGTGTAAAAAGTACCGGCTAATTGAGGTATGGTCTTCAACAGCGCATTTCGCTCCTTCAGCGAATTTTCTTTTATAGCTTCAATCGACTCGAAACGTCTTCCTCGAGGACAGGAAAAAGTCAGACGGAGCCATATCAGGTGAGTACAGCGCTTGGTCGATGACATTCGTCGAGTTTTTGGCTAAGAATTCTTTCACAATCCGGCCTGCAGCCAGGCTTTGTGCGATGGTGCATTGTCATGGTGCAAAATGTATGAATTGTCGTGTCATAAATTTCGGCGGATGTTCCCTTGCAAATGCCTCATGACCAATGATCGGAGTAGGTAGATTGATTTTTGGTACTTGTATCATAAATGCACACAGAAAGAATAACATGGATAAGCCATTTCTCCGGAAAGCAATTCCGGTATTTCCGGATTCAATTAAATATTGTTAATGTTGGTAGTGATATTATTACTACTCAATTCAAAGTTGGTGATGGTATGTTCAACAGCTTAAGCAAACAAACACAATACTAAAAATATTGTTATAGTACATCGGTTTAAACTCCTTGTAACAAGTAAAATATTACTTACCAAAGCTTGGAATCGTGACTGTTTGCCGTTAAAAAAATATGAAGAATATAATATTGCTCATTTTAATACAATTCCTACCTAAGGTTTTTTTTAATAATCAACCAATTCCGGAGGAATGTCCATATTAATATATACGTTTCGGATCAATGACCCCAATTCAATCTACCTACTCCGATCATTGCTCATGACGCTTAAATAATACTCTGTAATCACCGTTTGTCCCTCTGGAAGAAATTCATAGTGCACTACAGCGCGGTAATCGAAAAAAGCTATCAGCATTACTTTCGCGGTACTTTTTACACAGAGTAGTATTAATATACAAACAATACGATAGTATTATTTTATTAGTTTGTGCAACAATCCACAATACGTCCATGAAGTCGTCAAATTCCCCGCTGAACTTCAAGTGGAGTACGTTCGGAAACATCGGTAAACGAATCTCATATTCCAATTTAAATTAATTCTTATGTAATTTTTCTGTTTGTAACACACACCACCATATTATTATATATCACAATATACATTGCGTTCATATTTTCACCTAATTTTAGTAACTAGATTAATACATATTTATTATTTTTATCATAAAATACGTGATTTTATAAAATCAGTAACTTACCCATAAACATTGAATTGTATTTCTACAAGCCAGCCATGGACAAACTAGCCAGCGTGAAGTCGGTCAGAATTACGAATGTCATAATACGTAATTTAACCAGCCAGGGAAATGAATTGCCAGGAACTTTCCTGGTTTTTTTTAAAGTTCATAATAGGCCCCCTGGAGGTCTTGTCATATATCAGCCGTGTCGGTATTATACCTGTGAGCGATACGGTCCCGGAGTAAGCGTGGCTCCACCGGGTAAGCTTGAAGTGCGACGTGACGAGCTTGAAGAGTTTGACGGTGCTGTAGGTGTACTGCTGTTGGTACGCTGAAATAAAACAATATTATATGATTAGACTATCATAAGTATATTTCCTGTCCTAGTTTCTCGTTCATTTGAATTGAAATGAAAAGACGAACATCAAATTCGTATTGAAATAAAAACTGCTCGCTAGCCGACATAGTCGCGAGATTAAACCACGGGAGTCCACAGGTGGGTAGCAGCAGTGATAGCTTAGTGGTATGACTGTCGCACTGCCAAGTCATAGGTCTCGAGTTCGAACCGAACGAATTCATGTGCGTATTGTATAATTATCACTTGCTTCAAAAACGGCGAAGGAAAACATCGCGAGGAAACCAGCTTGAGAGATATTTCTCGATGGCATGTGAAGCCAAGTCAGAGGCCTAAAAATTCTGACACCAGGTTAGTCACTAACCACACGAAAAAGAAAGAAGAAGATAAGTGGGTAGGCGCTCTTTACACATTCAAAACACTTCTTGTCCTCCTTTGTGCCCGTAATATTGGCTTTAATTGTCTTACGAATGTCTTCGACAGTCAAGCCGTGTATAAAAATGGTTTGTCAACATCAATTTCTTTGTTTTCGATTTCTTCCAAGACGTTATACGCGTTGGAAAATACAGTCCAATATTCTGACAATTGGTCAGATCTTGTGGAATAAAGTTAATACGAGAGGAGAAACTCACCTTGCTTTGTTGATGCGCGGGCGGCGGTGCAGGTGTGACGGTAACTCCGGGAGGTACTACGCATCCACTACCAGCCAATGCCGTACCCGTCGTCGAGTCCTGAAACAAACGTACACAGATATTAGATGTACCTGAGTGTAAGTAAAACATAAGTCTCAAATTAAACCTTAAATTTACTTTTGCTACGAAATTTTGTAAAAACCGACGGACCATATTATAGGCCGACCGCTTAACTGAGACGGTTCCTGAGGTAGCAGCACGGTGCGGGAGGGGTCGTGACATCACGGTGCCGTGATGCGAGATCTCAGTGATTCGTCAACTTGTGGCTACTCTCATATGAGTATCTGTCGTATGAGTATGAGTTTATATAATTGTTTATAATTTTACTTTATATGTCAATTTATTTAAATTTATTGTTGACATAATCTACTCATTACAATGTTTTTTTTTTTTATGAGTTGTATTGCAATATGAGGTTAGCTAGCGACCTCGACATTTTTTTTATTTTACCTCGATGGTCCTAGTTTATCAATTATAACTTCTAGTTACAGCAGTTATGCCTGGAGGCTTTTATTTAGTTATTGTTTTCGTTTAGTTATTTTTATTTCTGCCTGAGTATAGTTCTCGATGTTTTTGGTTGGTATATTGGCGTGTGCTAGATGTCATATGGCTATTAATTTTATAATTTAAATTATGTTTTGTGTTGCGTAATGTAAATCATTTTGCATACTATTATATAGAATCATTTTTTTCTTTCTAACTGAACAGACAGCTGTGCTGCTGGGGAGTTTGTTGCGCCACTTCTTCCCAGCTAAAGCACTAGGAAGTGGTGAAGGGTGGTGGTTTTGGGGGACTGTCTTATGTAATTTTGACGTTTTTGTTACGATTCTCAGCCTAGTTTGAATAAACGACTTTTGAATTTTGTCACCTCTTCCGCACCGCGCAGCTACCTCAGGGACCGTCTCAATTAAGCGGTCGACCTATAGCTTCATTGGAAATTTTCCGGGCCACAAATTGCATAAATTCACACATAAAACTACATGAATAATTAAACGGAACATTACCTTAGCAGGTGGCAAGCCAGTGGCCTGCTGTGACTGCCGCAGTTTCCTCAACAGCACAAGCCGTGTTTCTTCGGCGCGTAGTTTCTCTCTAAGTGTGCGCAGACGACGCTCGCGCTCCCATATCTCAGCGCTTGATAGTTCCTGAACAAGAAATGTGGATGTTAGAGGTGTCATATTAACAGGATTATGTAGAGAATCTTGACGCTTCCTCTTTTAAGCACAGACAATAAGTAATCCTACGTTATTTATGGCATTCAAAATTAGTAGTGTAGAAATTGTTTCATTAAGTTTCTTACAATGTGTAGATGTTAATGGTGTGAAATCTTCCGGGCTGCCAGTTCAGTTAGGTGTGCCTCAAGGCTCAATACTGGGTCCATTCTTGTTCTTAGTCTATATCAATGACTTACCATTCTATTTAAAGGGTATCTGTGAAGTTGTACTGTTTGCAGATGATACGTCACTTATTTTTAAAGTAGACAGGAATAGACAAGACTTTGACGATGTAAACAGTGCACTCTCAATGGTTACGGATTGGTTTTCGTCAAATAACCTAGTTCTCAATAGCAAGAAAACCAAATGTGTAAAGTTCGCCCTTCCAAATGTTAGAAATCTAGGACCCAACATCGTCTTAGATAAGGAGTCACTTGAAACTGTAAACACGGCAGTTTTTCTGGGCATAACAGTAGATGCCAAACTTCAGTGGGGCCAACATATATCGAGCCTAGCGGGAAGGCTCAGTTCGGCCGCCTACGCCGTCAGGAAAGTAAGACAATACACTGACGTTGATACAGCTCGGTTAGTCTATTTTAGTTATTTTCATAGCGTTATGTCCTACGGTATTCTGCTGTGGGGCAAAGCTGCTGATATTCAAAATATATTTGTCCTTCAAAAACGAGCTGTTCGAGCAATTTACCAGCTCGGTGCCAGAGTTTCTCTGAGAGATTTTTTCAAAGATATCGGTATCCTCACAGTGGCATCACAATTCATTTTCGCCAACATATTATATATTAGGCAAAATATACACCTATATACTAAAAACAGTGATATTCACAATGTTAACACTAGAAATAAGGACAAACTACGTACTCCCTTTCACCGGCTTCATAAGGTTCATAACTCATTTGTTGGGCTTGGTATAACCTTTTATAACAAGCTACCTTCTTCTTTGCTAGATTTGCCTTTTAATGCGTTCAAAACTAAAGTAAAATCCAACCTCTGTTCAAAGGCATACTATTCTATCAACGACTACTTAAATGATAAGAATAGTTGGTCGCTGTGATTAACTCAAGACAATGTTTAAATGTTCTTTCTCCAGAATTAGCTTACTTACTGACAGGTTATATGAGTTTATATAATTGTTTATAATTTTACTAATTTTACTTTATTTATTGTTGACATAATCTACTCATTACAATGTTTTTTTTAATGAGTTGTATTGCAATATGTGGTTAGCTAGCGACCTCGATAATTTTTTACTTTACCTCAATGGTCCTAGTTTATCAATTATAACTTCTAGTTACAGCTATATGTAAGCGGGCACGCCCTTTATGTCTGGAGGCTTTTATTTAGATATTGTTTTCGTTAAGTTATTTTTATTTCTGCTTGAGTATAGTTCTCGATGTTTTTGGTTGGTATATTGGCGTGTGCTAGCTGTCATATGGCTGTTAATTTTATAATTTAAATTATGTTTTGTGTTGCGTAATGTAAATATCATTTTGCATACTATTATATAGAATCTTTTTTACTGAACAGACAGCTGTGCTGCTGGGGAGTTTGTTGCGCCACTTCTTCTTCCCAGCTAAAGCACTAGGAAGTGGTGAAGGGTGGGCGTTTTGGGGGACTGTCTTATGTAATTTTGACGTTCGAAAAGTGCTGATTCTCAGCCTAGTTTGAATAAATGACTTTTGAATTTTGAATACATATATCGTCATAAATTAAATTCGCCTGGCACCATACTTAGCTGGGCTCCATGCAAACAAAGACAAACATTACCTAATTCTCTGTTCCTATAAACAATAACGAATCGTTTTTTGCCAAATTGGGCATATAAATAGATTCATATGTAATTACACCTTTTTTTTTTTTTTTTTGGGTGGGAAATTATCAAATAACTTCTCCCGCTCTGGGTGGAGCGGGAGGGCGTGTCAGACTCTTACTGACTAAAACCCACCCGTGTTCCTTCCGTTGCCTGTACGTTGCCAGGGGCCACGTTATCCCTTTCAGACATTCCCGCAACCCCGGCAGGCATCGGTCCTAACGGACCCCTTCACTTCTGCTGACATCTCTTTGAGGCGCGCGTGGAACACAACGCGCCGTCGACCCGGGCCTGGTCCTTATCGGACGGCGAGCTACCCATTTGATTGCTCACCGTCCGCAAGCCCGCGCCTACGGTGGCCGGGAATCGGCCTGCGATTCCCGACGCCCAGGGCGTCTCCTGCGGCGGCTAGGGGCGTGAGGGCGCGAAATTTGCCTCTCCCTCACGCGTTCTGCCTCCTCCTTCGCTAGCATTACTGCTTCGCAGAAGGAGGTGACGGCCTCCCATGCCCTCTCGCTCCGTACCATGGCCTGGACTAGGGCCGGACGCGAGAGATCCCCGCCGCCGATCGCCTCCACGAGGACACGGCGATGCTCTGCCCAAGCCGGACAGACGTCCACCGTATGCTCAACCGTGTCCTCCGGGCGATCCACGCAGTGATGACACCCGGGCGTTTCCTCCCGCCTGATACGAAACAGGAACCTCCCGAAACAACCATGTCCGGTGAGGACCTGCGTCAGGCGGAAGGTGAGGACGCCGTGGCGCCTCTCTAGCCACTCCTCAAAGAGGGGACTTATCGCCGCAATAGTGGCGTGCCCAGCACTGGGTTGCGACAATCGCACTCTCCATGACGCCATGAGATCTCGCCGGAGCTCTGTCCGCTGTGCCGCGATTTCTCGCGGCAGCGGAGTTACGCCCCGGCGTTTCGCCTCCTCGCGCCACTCCCAAATGTGCGCGAGGACTTTTGGCTCCAGATCCCATGGCGGTAATCCGGCAAGGAGGCTCGCCGCCTCACCGGAGACCGTGCGGTATCCCCGGACCAGCCGGGTGGCCATGACCCTCTGGGACGCGTTCAACCGACGGGCTGGCCGCCGCCTCAATGAACGCGCCCAAACCGGTGCCCCGTAAAGGGCCATGGACCGCACGACCCCCGCGTATAGCCTCCGGCAGGAGGCGTTTGGACCCCCCAGATTGGGCAGGAGCCGCTTCAAAGCAGCCCCGGCCCGCTCCAGTCTGGTAGCCAAACGTCGGAAGTGCTCCACGAAGTTCCACCGGCTGTCGAGGACGAGTCCTAGGTACTTCATCGTCGACTCGACGCCGATGTGAACTCCTCCTACCGTTATTTGGGAACCCGACGGTGGCGCGTTCCGAGGACCATGAAAACACATGGCCTCGGACTTGTGCAGGGCCACCTCGAGTCCCAATTGCCGGATCCTGTCCACGATTGTCGCAACCCCGTGTGTCGCTAGTTCGGCCGCCGCCTGGTGCGACCTCCCCTGCGCCAGGACCAACGTGTCGTCAGCGTAACAAACGACGCTGACGCCGCTAGGGAGGTCGGCGCGCAGCACCCAGTCGTATCCGATGTCCCACAGATGCGGCCCCAGGACCGATCCCTGTGGGACACCGCACGACATGACAAAAATCTCACCGTGAAAACTTGGGTGAAGTGAGCTGTCATTCCATCTGCTGCTAGGGACTGACAGCTCACTTCACCTAAGTTTTCACGGTGAGATGGATACAGAATAGCACTGCTGTGATAGCTACTTCCATATGGGGAGTCTACTATGTAAGACTATGAGGTCTTTACTTCAGTATTGGTAAAGATATAAGAGTCTTGAATTTAATTAATAACGGTCCGTAAATTCTAGGAATCGGCCATAGACTAACAGACGAATTCTTAAACGCAACATAATTTTAAGTCTCTATTAGGTCTCCTGCTGTTTCCAATAAGGCATATTGTGAAGAGAGCTGTATTTCTGTCAAACGACGCATAACTTTAAGACAGTATTTAGATGTACTAATATCGTCTTACAGCGTTATCACACTGACGATTTGCCAGCGTGTTTCCGGCGAAGCGATTTGTGAACGTGCTCTCCGCGGGTGCGGCGCCGCGACCACGCGACATGTTCACCGCGTTTTCACAATATTGTACACTTGGTTGTCTCGTTCTCTCTTGTGCACTCGTGTCAATCGCTCTCGTTCCACAAACGCAGCAAACTCGTTGCGCACAAGTGGCGTGCACACTACGCACACTCAGCGAGCTCGTTAAACAATCGCCTCGCTGGAAACACGCTCGCAAATCGCCATTGTGATATGGCCCTTAAAGTTATGCGTCGTTTGGTTTTATGCAGGCAGATTTGGACCTTAGGTAATTGATATTAGATCTCATATTATTATGATTTTACTTGTGATTTAACTTGTACTCACTCTGTGCCCAGCTATAGGCAGTGGGGGTTCATTCTCGTCCTCTTCCGAGTCCTCATCGTCGCGCGGGTCGCGCGGCGACTCGGGCGCCGGCGCCGGCAGCGTGCTCGGCGTTATTGACACGTTCACACCGCCCGAGTTTAGTTTACTGCTTACGTCTGTTAAGATAAGTTATTACATAATTATTATCATAGATGTCATACACAAAGATAATTAAATGGAGATTATCTGAATAAGAGTGGCTGTAGTTGTAAGGGGGATAACTGTTCTCAAGCTGTAGCACAACCGTTTTAAAAACGGTAATTAAAAACCAGTTTTAATAGTCAAATTCATAGTCTAGGACCTAGACTATCAAATTATCGTTTGGATATGTCAATTTTTGCTCAATTAATTGAACCCTTTTTCTAATGTAACCTTTGCTAATTAATCTCGTTTCACGCGAGTAATATTTATGTCGTCTTCCTGTACCTAATACCATAATTTTTAATAGACGAAAGAAACATTGATGAGCTTATGACTAATGTTTTACTAGTATCAAGTAAAACGCCATTAATTAAACTACTACCTAAAGTATAAGCTTGCATTGTTTAGGAATGTGTTTGTTCATTGATAACATGTGTGATACTGTTTGATTAGCTTATGCACATATTTGTTTTATAACTAACTAATATAAACCACTACTCAAATTAGGCAAGAGTCATTAGAGAAACTGGGTCAATGGAATATCATTATTCTCATTATTTTCATGCCCGCGACTTCATCCGCATGAAATTTCTTGTTTCCCCGTCACATAGCATCGCATCGCCCCCCCACCCCCCCCACCCCCCCGCGATATTACTTCGTTTTCGCTTAGCGTTTTTTACTTGGCTCCTTAGGGTCATAACGTGATGTTATCTAGTCACGTGACTTGGGCTATCAAATGCAAAAATATTTTTTCAAATCCAACTGGTAGTTCCAGAGATTAGCGCGTTCAAACACTCTTCATTATTACTATAGATATAGATGTATTACTATCTGCATGTTTAGTTACTATGAGCCCGTTTCGCGCCCCATGCATTGGATCTTTAGAATCAAGTATAGTACCCGGCCGATAATATGACACATTGAGCATTAGAATGAGACAGTCACGCAGGTATGAGTGCCAGAGAAGACTGAACTTATAAGTTGATGTGCCATATTAAGAGCGTTTGTACAGAAAGTGGGCAACGTCGCAAATAGCTGTCAAATATTTCGCTGTTTTGATTAATTTGGCAAGATTACTGTATGGAAATAAGAAATATGGCCAACTAGTGAACGAGGATATTAATAATAGGACCGATGCCTGCCGGGGTTGCGGGGAAGTCCGAAAGGGATACCGTGGCCCCTGGAAACGTACAGGCAACGGAAGGAACACTGGTGGGGCTTAGTCAGTTCTTACTGACTAAGACCCACCCGTGTTCCTTCCGTCTGACACGCCCTCCCGCTCCACCCAGAGCGGGAGAAGTTATTTGATAATTTCCCAACCAAAAAAAAAAGGATATTATTAATGAATTGCAATTATAACACTGAACTTCATGTTGTAACCGTTTTAAGTGTAAAAAAGGCATTTGGAAAGTTTCCAAATACTTTATTTATATCTAAACGCGAAATATTTGACAGCTATTTGCGACGTCGCCCACTTTCAGTATAAACGCTTTTAAAGACCGCATTCTGTAACAAGTCGCCGGTCTATAGGTTTGCTGAATCTTTTCATATGTCGCGGAAGCGTAGTGCCTTAAAAGTCGTAGTAAGATCGATGCTTTCAAGATGTGTTGTTGATGGCGACTGCTTCGAATACCATAAATCGTCATAACATAAGAACGAATTATTCATTCTTTCTCATGTTATGGCGATTAATTAGCTATGAATCTATACCATGGAGGATCTCGAAATCACCAAGCAGTCTGCAATATGCTAGAGGCGTGCCCTTTTTGGACATTATTATGCGATCACCTTCGGATAGTCTAATGATACTGAGCCGGATAGAAGGAAAAAGCGTTTAAGATATTCAGATGCGATTAACCCAGTAACCGGGATAATAATCCAGTCGGATTTCTACGACAAATGTTATCGTGTCCATTTTGTCTATGTCGGATTAATACGACTCAAAAATCTTTGACTAACCTCAACAAGTAGGTATTATTGTATATTTATTCGTCATAATCATCGTTTTGAGAAATTCTGGCTAAGGCCACGATTAAAGTCCACTCCCTCTCAGTTATAGGAAGCCTTTGTCCCAGCAGTGGGGTCATTATAGAGGCTGATCATGCTGGCCCGTATTACAGAACCCCACTCGAGACTCAAGCATTACTTAAAACTAGTTTCAACCAATCCAAAAGGCTTTAAACGAGTTTTAAGTAATTTTGAGTGAAGTTCTGTAATACGGGCCTATAAGTAAGTTAGTTTTAAATCCAAGTAATTAAATGGGAGTTTGCGCCACTTCTTCTTCTCAGCTAAATGTCTCCATTGTGAATTTTTGACAGATTTGCCTTGATTTTGATTTAAATAGGTAAAGAAGGCTGTCGGCAGCACGTACCGGGAGGAACACACTTCGGAACACCGCCTCCAGCTAACTTCGCTTCGTGTAGTGTCTGGTCGCGACGCATATTAAGAAGGAGTTCTTTAAAACCTGTCAGTTTTGAAAAAAGATTCATGTTTGAACATTGTTTTAGAAAGGCCGTAAGACCGAAGGACCATTGACTAAACAATTTGCGTTTAGTATAATCATTATATTGTCTGGCCCAGACCTGGCGAAGCGCGTTCGTCACTGCCAAACAAATATCAACATTGCATTCCTTTAAATAAAGACGAAAATAAATAATCCACCTAGAGCACACCTCAGAATCAGAACGCACCTCTGTCAGCTTTGATGCTGTCTCGGGCTAAGGAAAGTTTATTTATTTTCAACTTTATTTCATCAAGCTCAAGGTCGATATTTGTTTGGCAGTGATAACCGCGCTTCGCCAAATTTGCGCCGCGTTAATGCAGCAAAAAAGCAATCGAGCCAGAGGCAAGTTTTCTTATACCTTTTCTGAAAGTATATTCTAGCTACGCCTGTGAATGCTTATGCCGATATCAGACGCTTTACTTGAGTGAATGGTTTAATTAAGTGAAGGTTAATTTTGTTTCATTCCATGATCAAATGGCAAAATTATAGATCTAAATCAATCAATAAGATTATCTCTTTTCATTTCATTTTTCGAGCATTCGTTGGGCGAGTGAAAGATGCTGAGTGCTAAAATCCAAGATAGAAGCTAACTATATTGGATTTTAGCACTCAGCATCTTATCTTATCTTAATTTTGTGTTTAGACGTTTGAGTTCGAGTGAAAGATGCCAAAAGAAAAGCAAAAATTAACAAAAGTAAAGCGTCTGTTATAGACTTTAGTTAAAAGTTTACTTACCAGTAAAAGGCGCAGGTGTCGGCATAGATGGCTTGCGGTGCGGCGGCGCGGCCGGTAGCAACACAATATCCGGACTCTCCGCATAGCTACGCTGTTCAGATCGAGGACGAAGCACCCTCTTGCCACTGGAGCCCTACACATTACATATGTTACAATTTGAAGTACAATAGAAAGACTACTGTGAATTATTTCTTTAAATAGTTAGAAAAGGTGCATGAAATACTAATGAAATAAATAAATCATACATTCTGCTTTGAGTAAGTAAATAAATAACACAATACACAACAGAAACCGGTTTTGTTGACAGAAGAATAGACAAAATGACAGATTCACACACAATCTGTCATATTTATCTATTCTTCCGTCGACAAATTCCGTTTCTATTGTGGTCATGCTACGCATTACGCATACAGGTGTTACTTCAATAAAAAATGAGATAGAAAAAAATCAGCAATTTAAAAATCATAAGTAGGTTTCAAATCAAACATGATCATACATTAAGGTCAAGACAATGGGTATTGGAGTCCTCCTATGGCCTAATCACCCAATACATTGGCCAAAACGTGGTGATTATGAAACTACCATTCTTTGTAGCAGAACTGTGTGATGTAGTAAAGATATAAATAAACTAGGTTTTACTAATAATGTATCAAGCAATCTACTCACAATCCTGAGTTGTTGTACCTGAGTAACATTATTACAATTTGAGTTTACTCCTTAAATGTCACACACTATACAGCCAGGCTTTTTATTACACTATTGATATTATCATAGTGTCTATTCTTCATCATCATCATCAGCCTAGCCCTTTCCTTAACATATTGGGGTCAGATTCCAGTCTAACCAGATGCAGCTGAATACCAGTAATTTACATAGAGCAATGATGGGTCATCTACCTAGCCTTTTTCAACTATGTTGGGGTCGGTAGTGTAACCGAATGCAGCTGAATACCAGTATTTTACATGGAGCAGCTGCCTATCTGACCTCCACAATTCAATTACTGGGTAATACAATACCCCTTGGTAAGAGCAATGATAATTATCATGGCATTATTAAATTAAATTATTTGAGCTCTAAATTATTTTGAGGTGAATTTTTTAGTAGATATGCAATGCCTCAAAACGTATCAAAGACCAGACGTCACACAAATCCTGCATCGCGCAAGCAGCGTTTACCGCGCGATCAGCATATATATAACTTTCCAACATCAATCGTCGGGCAGTTGCCCGCTAGACACGACACCTGTCTGGTCCTCCTTTTTCTATAAAGTTCAGTGAACTTTACTCCCTGTTCCTCAACCCTCTATAGATACAATGATGGCTTACATTGAGATCCTACATCAGAGATAATCATGAAAGCTTGTTTCTACCTAGTTACTGTTATTCTCAGTGAGTTATTCTGATACCCAATAGATTGCTGCAAGAGGTAAGACAATAAACTAACTACCTCTCACATATTAAAAAACCTGGTAATTTAAATGGTTTTCCTTGCAAATTGATGTTTTATTACAAATATTTACATTAAAAGTATAACCCCATAATGTAGTATTAAAAAGGCTTGAAAGGTGATGATCGCAAAGGTACAGTGATAGTTTAAACATAGATTGTTTGCCTCGAAGTAGTGAGCCTGGCTGCATAGTACAAATTAATATTAACTGTCTTATAAAATACAAACATCTTAAGTCACTATAATTCTCTAATTACTCAGTAAAACAATGAATGTATTTTAATGAGTTTTATCTCAAAGTAGATAAGGTACAGATCTTGTGATTAAGGAATTAGTCACATCAGAAATATCATTTTTAATTAGAATGCTTTAATTAGATTTATATACAGAGGATTTAATGGAAACTTTGATTTTATAACATTGTAAGTTTTCTTACAAGTTAGTACTTACCCGGTCAATCTTTTTGTGGAAAGCGAAGAGAAAATAAAGATGGTCAGTTCAATATTTTATAGTATCAGATTATGTGTGTAAAATCAAGCTATTGTACATAATGTACATTTTGAAACGGTTGCTTATTCAAGTAGGTAATTAAAACATTATTCATTTTCTAATCATTACTTCCTTATAATGAAAAATCACAGGTCATTAATAATAATAAACTGCAATGCTGGTAGCAACTCTTCCTTATGCAAAACATAACTATAATTATCTATGATTTGACCTCCAGCGAAGATCTATGCATGAGATATTAACAAAGGTATGTCTTACAATAGGCAACAAGAGAAAGTGATGAAATGTGTACCAGTGACAATTGATTTACTTTTTTAGTGATTGCTGGCTTGTTTAGGTACAAATGATGTTAAATTAGATATTTATCATTTTACTCACATGTGGTGGAGGCTGAGCAGGCGTTATAGTAAGCCCACTGGCCGTCAAAGCTCTTAGCTCACTCAGCTCAGGTGGCAATGCCCTGCATCATAAAAAAAATTACATAATTCCACAATATTACAAAATGTAAACAAAAATACAAAAAATAATAATAAAATCACCTGACGCTCAGGTCGACCGCCGAATCGTCTACGTCCATTGTGGTTTAGTCACTTCTGTAACAATTACGTATCACAATTATACACAAATTATTTAGGATATCAATCAATATAAACAATACATATTTTATACACTAACGTGCGCAATCACCGTTTTGAATCGACAAAAGGTCGAACAGTATGTTTGGCAATTGATTATGTCGACATTACGATGAATTGGTAATCATTTTGATCGATTTTTGTCCAAATGTAATGCACACGCACGCATCACCGGGATGACAATTGACAAGACAACGGTCAATGGGCGCGAGTCTCAAGATCCAGGGTTAATTTTATAAAATATACCTAATTTTTAACACGGGGCCTTAGTCACATATCTTCTGTGTAAATAAATTGCTATTTGAATGTTTTTTCGCGAGTTATACGAATTACAATTTGCACTCTCGCAGTCACAACAGAATTCCACTCGCAGCCATTGATGACAGATAATACAGAAAATAAAAATAAATGAAACCACAGACTTAGTCGAATAATCGACCACGTGTGATAAATATCCATAAAACTTGATATTTTATAAGTAAAATCATCAAAATATACAAGTTTTTTTAGACACATTGACATTGTTGAAAATAATATACGAAATGACATAATTACTTTGTAAAGTATTATATTATTTTAATGTGAATGTGAGGACTATATGGATACTTGTTTTTCCTCTTTCATTTATTTTTTCTTTCTAATGATGGTCTGGCAGTTTGAGTAAATGATGCGGCCTACCCAAATGTCCTTTTTTTGGTATTGTTCGGCAAATTAAGATCATTATGTTCTGAGGTGAGCTCCACGATTACTGACAAATGTTTGCACTGACTGGACTGGTTCACTCAAATATGTGTGTTTTTTTTTCTCTAAAGACTATTTCAGACACCAATCTACATAATTCTCATAACTGTGCGTTTGCACTGGCGAAACATTCACCACAAAACATGTTGAAATCTCTATTTTCTGTCAATGTTCATACAATATTTGACAGGAACTAGAGATTTCAACATGTTTTTTAAGATGTTTCGGCAGTGCAAACGCACAGTGAGGTTTGACCAAGTTTATGTCCGACCCACAGAGCATGTAATTAGTCCGACCGCAGGAGGCAACTGCAGGCGACGTGTCGCTATGACACTACTGGCTTCTATGAATTTCTATGAAATAACTTCCGTAGCTAGCGATACGTCGTTGGCAGCTAAGGGCGGGTGACAGGTGACACGTGCGATAACACGTTTTTCTATCTTCTATCTGCCGACTGGAATACGCGCCGCTGCCACCTGCGGTTGGGTTCAGAATCATGACTGCAGTGACATAACGCCGCGACATGACGCCGCGACAGATCGCGTCACAGTTGCTGCCTGCGGTCGGGTACGGAATGGTATCTTTAAAGATTCTGTGAACTTTAAGTTTGTTTCGGTATTTCTTCTCAGAGTAGTCAAATAGAAAACGCTGACCTCGTCTAGCTTATTTTTTTTTAATATGACGTGTAAAAGTGATACCGATATCCTAGAAAGAAAAAAAATACGTTTATTTAGCACAGACTATAAGGCACACACGTAATAAGAAATCAAGTAAATAGAAAGAATACAAAATAAAAAGTGTAAAGTGCGTTGTAAGATACTAGCAGGAATGTGTGCCTCGCGGCTGCGCCAAATAGGATACACAGAATAAACAATTTCATTTCATTTGTGCATTTTTTACGGTTTCCTAGAAAAGTGGTGGCCGCAATTGATGGCCGCAGTTACGGCTGTCATGAAAATGATGCCAGCGGCAAAGATTTAAATCGTTAGATTCGCCATACAGCGTCAAAAGATAGTCACGTTTCTGTTTCATTTTGACACCTCTGACACACAATGACGCAGTGACTGCTGTTGTTGTTTGTCATGAAACGCTATTTTTTTCGATTTAAATCTTTGGGGGGCGGGGTTTGCTTTGCAGTGTCAATAACGCTCTAGAAGGTCAACGTTTCAGTGACGTCATTCATGTGCAGTCACCGCTCTTCTAGGAAATCGTATCTTTATCGTGCCTATTTCGTACTCCTTATTATAGGTACACGCGCAGCTACTTTAGTTGTCGGTGACCCTCTGTCAAAACCTGTGTGTAGACGTGTTTTTAAAATCACCAGCGAGTCGCTGGCACTGGGGGCGTATTCTCTAAGTCCGTCAACGACAATACTGCCC
Organism: Xanthia icteritia; assembly: GCA_949128155.2. Taxonomy (NCBI): domain Eukaryota; kingdom Metazoa; phylum Arthropoda; class Insecta; order Lepidoptera; family Noctuidae; genus Xanthia; species Xanthia icteritia. The sequence continues at coordinate 9,399,979 of OX421953.2, forward strand.
CGCCCCAGTGAAACCTACACCCGATTAATTAACTTTTTCGAACAGGCAAAAACACATCGAGAATAAACTACGGTTTCCTAGTTATACGAGGCTTTTATTGGATTGGCTTAGTTAGTGGATTGTCTCTGGGATTGGCCCTGTCTAAATGGTCCATGACTGGGATCGTACTATTACTGTCCTATGAGGGTAAAAATACATTCAGGGTGTCTTATATAAAACAGCATGTTTTTGCATTGTTTACTCTTTTTTTTCGGAAGTTTGGTTCATGCAATTTTGGTTTTAGGCAATAGTTGTTACTTGGAATTGCATTTTTTTATAGATATTTTTAAATTGTGCAGTTTTTTACATACAAAATAAGGATATTTTAAGATGCCTATCATTTTTATGAAAGATAACAAAAAGTGTGATTTAAATAAAGTTTTCAGTAAATTTAAATAAGTTTATTCGTGGTTTATTTATTTATTACCAATTAGGCTTACCAACTAAACACATACACTGCCTCGTTGGTTGTGGTCGCAAGCACTACTGCTGATCATGAGGTCATGGGTTCGATTGCCGGGTCAGGCAGTGTTATTGTGTTTTTCCAACTGGAATTTCTCAGTAGCAGCCCGCAGTCTGGATTTTTGCCCGGTTGATGACAATAGGGTTGCCCCTATTACATGAGACTTAAACATAACTGGCGAAATGTGGGATTACAGACACCAGCACATCAACCTACTTCAATCTGTCAAATTTCTTTAATAGAGTTTCAACTTTATCACTGAAGTATAAGGCTCAAAGTTGATTGGGAAAATTGGACAGTTTCGGTTAGGTTGACCTGCGGGGGTCTGTACTATAGGTACATACTATCGAAGAACTTCATATCGAAGCAGTTTGAAAACAAAATCTCGTGAACACGATGACCACATCTTTTACTGCCCCGGTTCTATAGCAGCTGAGCGCTGCAGGCAGAAATAGTCCTTACGGTGTATAGATATGAACTTCTTCAATGGTACCATCGCGGTCACGCATATTTAAACACTTTGAAAACAAAATCACAATCACGCGACTCTTTTTTTTCGTAGGTAAACGTTACTACATGCATCTATCACATGATTGATTTATCTGTCATTCCTTAATCTTTCATTATTTTTACCTAACGTGGTATAGTAATCTTATTCTAGGTGCATCGTCTTCACATATAATTATATAATTGATGTATACAAGATATTGTGAAAACATTTTAAAAGAGTAACGGTGGAGTTTCTTGCCCATTCTTCTCCATACGAAAAATACCTTTTGGAAGGGGTGACTAGAATCAATTATTATTTTTCTGTAAATGTTGACGTTCAAAAGTGTCTTTTTTGTGCCTAATTGAAATAAATTATTTGACTTTGACTTTGACTATAGCGGCCGAGCGCTGCAAGCAAGAATAGTTCTTACGGTGTTCAGATATGCGTGTTCCCGATAGTACACCTCTGCCTAACCCTTCGGTAATTACAGGTGTGGTGTTATATTAGGTTTTGTTATAATAATTTCATCATGTCCGTCTGCCCTTCTCGCGTATATCCGTCCATCCGCATGTCCGTCCGTCCGTATTTTACACAGCCATCTTACTCGGATACTATTTGCACTATATCGATGAAAACTGGAAAGAAGGTTTCCCATTTTCATCGATATATTGGTGATTGGTGCATGTTTCAGTTTCAGGAAAAATTTCTTTGGACATCGTTTCACGGGCTAGCCTGTGTGTTCCTGCCTAATGCTAGCTACAATACACATGCAGTGACTAAAAGTCGCCAGCGACTCGCTTTTTGGCAATTTCAAAATCTCACGTCCACACTTAGTATTTTTGAAATCACTAACAAGAAATGGTGTCGAAATCTGTGTTATGACTTGAGATTTTGAAGTCTTTAGTGACTCGCCGCTACGTGTTACCTAGCTGGAAACAGTCCCTACATCAGGAACTCTGCTGTAGGGACACATTATTTATATTCTGTTACCTATATATATGTCAATGTCAATTTGTCAAATCGAATTTGACAATTCTGTCATTTCTGATTTGCATGGTTCGCATGCTTCTGTGTTTATCAGTGTTTACAAAATCATCGAGAACACGTGAATTATTCCGGTATTGTATTATAACAGCAAAATGCCAGGGCCAGACTTGTTATCAAGTCAAGGGCTTCGCCTTGACGGCCGAAGACCTAACGAACTTCGTCGTATTCAGTGCAAACTCGGTGTTTTCACTCAGCCCGATGGAAGCGCCTATTTGGAACAAGGAAATACCAAAGTTTTAGCTGCTGTTTATGGTCCTCACCAGGCAAGTTCAAGTATTTTTACTAAGCGCCTTTAACGTCGAATACCATACTAAATAGGCCCAAACATTCCAAAGTTTATTTGTTTACAAAGTTCTGTCCAAACATAGCTCGCCAGTATCTATAGAGCTGAAAATGTATGTTCATACTGCCAAACGTTGAACCTACATACACCATCTCCATCCTAAAGCATATAAATGCTATATTGGTATTGCTTTGGTCTTTTCTCTGAAAAAAAAGTGCTACTAATAGGCTTTAAAAAAACTATTTTAAATAATTACCAAGATTCATTACCCTCAATTAACTGGATCTACAATGTATCTGTGTAACTGTAACTAATCCTCTGGTTAACATCTTTGCAGGCACCAAAAAGCACAATACACTATAGGTTAAATATAAATAGCTATGGTTGTTTAGAGTCCATCCCCAAAGGTGTTAAGCATTATCTTTTGTTTCAGGCCTCAAAATCAAAAAGCTTACAAGACAGTGTTGTGGTCAACTGCCAGTACAGCATGGCTACATTCTCCACAGGTAATCTTGCTTTCACCTTATTTCGCAACACCTATAACATAAACTTTTGGTTTAGAAATAACTTATTTACCCTTTTGTCCAACATTGCCAACTTTAAGCATCTTTCAAAACATCACTAGAAAATTGTTTATAGCAGGTACAATAAATAAACAATTACCAAAAATCTATAGTAATCACAGGACATGTATTGTGTTGATAAGCAGGATCAACCATTGTGGCAGACAATGGAAGAAAAATGATAAAAAGATTTTACAAAAAAAAAAAAACAACTTACTTCCAAAAAAAAACACTACAAACTGAAAAATAAAATTAATTTCGGAAGTTGGTGACTGGTTTTGAATTTTCTATTTTTGCCACTAACTTCCAAAATTAAAATTATTTCGAAGAAATAAAGTTATTTAGAAGTTGATTGTTTTTTTTTGTAATATCTTTTTATTTATCACTTTTTAGTTGTGATACCTACCCCACAACTTATTATAACATCATCCATATAGACTAAGTGGGAAAAATACGTATTATCAAAGCTAACTCAAAACTTACCCAAGCTAAGTTAATAAAATTTATAAGGGCCACCTCTGAAGTATAACTTACCAAACGAAAAAGAATCATCAAAATCAATTCATAATTGGCGGAGTCTGAAATGTCTCGCTGATGGTGGCGAGTGTGTTGGATCATTCGGTTCCCTACAAAATGGTTGAGCTGGATGGTGCTGATCCACGCGTCATGTTCGTGAACGGGCGCCGTCGGTTGAGACTGGTCATCTCTTATCTGCCATTGCTTATTTTTAATCGTTTTTGATTATTATTTTATTTTACATTGTTCTCACATATAGAAGCAACAAAAGTATTGTACCCAGGATTTTGTAATTTCTATATTTAAAAGAGTGTCCTTGGAGTTTCTTGCCCGTTCTTCTCCATAGAGATCTACGTTTTGGAATGGGCAACTAGCTTCAACTTTCTGACTAACTGACCGACTCTTTGACAATTCAAAAGTGCCTGTAAATGGTTTAATTGAAATAAATGCTTTGAGTTTGAGTTTGAGTTTGAGTTTTGAGTAATCACATAACAAACACACAAAAAAATACAAACTAGCAGTAGAATTGAGAACCTCCCCCTTTTTGAAATCGGTTAAAAAACTTGAACCCATTCCTGCTTTGCAGGGCTGCAATGACCACAATATGTCAAAACATCATCGTGCTTAAAGTTAAATAATTATGCATATAAACTTACCAGAAGAAATACCTACTCTAAATAGTGGTGAGAACAGCTTCAAAATCCATTGTGTAGTTCAGTAGTACTATGAATAGGTAAACATATGATTTACTGAATTAAAAAAATTGTTTATAGTCGCCTCTGAGTTTAACTCCTATGCCAAATACACAACAGAGTTTGTCTTACACCAACAGAACAATGATCAGAATATTTTATTAAATCATAGAATGCACTTGCACTATGACATACCCTTTGACTCATCCATTGTCTGAATTCAATAGGTTTCCAAAAAATGGCATATTATTGGAGTTTTGAATGATTAAGGTGAACGCACACTTACAGAACTAAACGCGTCGAACGAATCGAAGTTAACGAGAACGCTAGGAACGATCTTCCAAATTCGGAAGACTCGACTCGGGCAGGTGTCGAGGTTGTCTGTCTGTTCGCGATAAACTGAAAAACTACCGAACGTATTTTCAAACTTATCAATGGACGGAGTGACTCATGAGGAAGGTTTAGGTGTATAAGTCAATAAGGTCTGGGCTAGGCTGAAATATGAAGCTGATATCGATACCTTACACGTCAGTGAAGTTAACAAAAAAAATACATTTATTAAACTACATTGTTGTTGATGACCCCAAAAAAAAAACATCAAATTTATTTATTTTTGCTTTATGATGTTTCGATATTGATACCTATCACGTGTGCGGAGTTTCGCTGGCTAATTTAATCTGACCCTGTATACTAACTACAACATCTATCTATCGGAAACAAGGATTTAAATAGACCTTCTATTTGAATCCTTGTTTCCGATTGATGTTATTTCCTATTAAACAAACATCAAATTTATGTGAGTGTAAATAAAGTTGATTTTAGACTGACTAGTACTGTTGAAAAAGTCATAAAAAAATATGAAGTTGAACATGAACTTCATATTTTTTTAAATAACTAATACCTACGTATTACAGTTGTTTTTCTATGTTTGGTAAATAAATTGCGATCGCAGATTAGGTATTTTCTGCATTATTTCCGCAAACGATGGAGACATCTCGGCGACCGCTGCTAAAGGCGGCACTGTGAACACTTTCCATACAAACCAAGAGGGTCAATGTTTACTCGCACTACCAATCGGGTTGCAAAAGACACGAGCGTTTCGTACGAGGACCTGCCGTCAATTGTCAACTTTCTAATTTGTTGCGACCCGATTGGTCGAGCGCCGGGCTGTGCCGATGACTCGCTATTTTCTTAACGCGAATGGACTATAATCATTATTCTCCCGCCCTTATCCCAATTTATTTTGGGGTCGGCGCAACATGACTTTTTCATCCATACTTCCCTATTAGTCGTCATCTCGATAGTCACCCCTTTTTAGGGTTCCGTAGTAAACAAGGAACCCTTATAGTTTCTCCACGTCCGTCTGTCTGTCTGTCTGCCCGCGGCTTAGCTCAGAGACTGTTCGTACTAGAAAGCTGTAATTTGGCATGGGTATACGAGTACATATTAATCACGCCGACAAAGTGGTAAAATAGTGAGAGTTTTTTGAGTACCTACCTACCTTACACGTAAAGTGGGGATGTTTTTTTTTTTCTCGTCTATCCCATGGTGGGGGGTGTCGTTGGAAAGGTCGTTCAAAAATACGGTTGTATGAAAACCATTTTTCAATTCAGGGAACCGTTTGCGAAATATTAAGCTTTAAAGTGCTAGTTTTTGTTAGAATCAAGTGTCCCCCCACCCTGCCAGCTAAATGGTTGTACTTGGATTTGTGAAAAAAATCACAGCAGTAGTATATTATATAACAAAGTTAAAAGGAAAACTATCACAGCTAAGTAGGCTTTACAGGTTAACGAGTAATAATCGATCAACTTAAATTTTCAGTTTGGAAAACATGTTCTCCCATACATTCCGTATCGGAGAACATGTTTTTGAACTACATTGTTAAGTTTGAACTTGGGATAAATTCATCCCAACTACGGAACCTTTCATTGTGCGTGTTCCGACACTCATTTGGCCGGTTTTAGCCATATTTTCAGACAGTCCATGCATCGTTTCTTTGGTCTTCCCCTACTTTACTTCGCCCGCTCTCAGTTGCTCAGCGAGACGTCGAGTGGTGTGCGAGAGAGAGCGTACGACGTTTAGTTCGAGATAACGCGACAATGTAGCCCCAGCATTAGTACTGCCCGTCTCTAGACGCAGCCGGCGCGCGGCGCAGCGATTCTGTATTTTGTGATTATTTACTTTTCTATGGCGATATAATTATTAATGTGACAAAACTAAAGGCTTTCTGTATTGTTTCAGGCGAAAGGAAAAACCGACCTCGCGGTGACCGCAAGTCACAAGAGATGTCTATGCACTTAAGACAAGCACTCATGGCTGCTATCAAAACAGAGCTGTATCCCCGCTCACAGATTGACATCTATGTTGAAGTATTACAGGTTTGTTCATTCTATTGTAACCTGTAATCCCACTACAAAGACCTCTCCCCTTGATTTCATGTCAGTGTAGAATAGTTTATAACTTATGCAATGTTTCATAACAATTTTATCGGCACTTTCAAGTTCCATGCGCTAAAACATGAGTCATTGATTATAGCAGTGAAGGGAATGAATGATAGCGTGCCGGTTGACAGGGGAGAGTGGAAAAAGAAAACGTGGTGCGCCACCCCCACGTACCATGGGACAAGGGCAGGAAGTTGATGATGATTATAGCAGTACCTTTACAAACTGAAATAATTGTTATAAGGCAGCAGTCAGGAACACCAACCAACTATTTCTTTGGTTTGAGAAGTTACATTTGTTTTAGTGGTCCATGACATGACAAATTATAAAGATCACTAATTGTGCTCCACAGTACTTTCATTTTAAAATCCCATTTCAAACCTAACAACTGGAAACGCCAGCTCTTGTTGTGGCAACTACTATGGAGAGAAGACTGGGATTGTTTCTGAAAGTGTTTTCGTCAAAGCGGGAGTGAAGTTTTGTGATTTTTGAGACGTAAGCAAAGTTCAGCAGTAGTAATAGATAATACGGGTTGGTATCCGCAACTCCACGTCAAAGGGCGTATTTTGCGTACCTACGGTTACCGAAGTACTTTGCCCTGTATGTGACGACCACCGGGCAGTTTAGCTGCACATGAGCTGCTGTCTCGTCGTCTTCCATGCAGGCCCTGCACAGCGGACTGTCTGTGACTCCTCCAACAGCAGTAGTACATAAGTAAAACAAATTCTTCCCTATCACCAGGCAGACGGCGGCGCGTACTGTGCAAGCGTAAACGCGGCGACTCTAGCGCTGATCGACGCCGGCATACCGATCAAGGCGTACGTGATCGCTTGTTCCGCGTCCTTGGCGTGGAAGGACGGTGAACCTGAGCCTTTAGTGGATGTAAGCCATGTGGAGGAAGCGGCTGGAGGGGTCGTGTTGACGGTCGCTAGTTTACCTAGTACAGGTAAGTTGACATACATAGAATTTGTAGCTGAAAGAAACAATTATTTCGTTCGTAAACATGGTACAGTCAGCAACACTAGGTATTGTCAAAGGAAATAACACTCGAAGGAACTCAATAGATTTAACTCTTGAGCTTTTTATTACATGAAAAGTAATTATGACGTATCGATCGATACATACACTTCGATCGAAGTTTGTGCCAATTTATATGTTACTAGTTACAGCTAGCGGCTTCGCCCGCGTGTTATCTTTATAAATTATAGCCTATGTTACTCAGTGATAAATTGATAATATAGCTTCCTACTGGTGAAAGATTTTTTAAAATCGGTCCTGAGTTTATTAATTACAAACAAAAATACAAATCTTTTCTCTTTATAATATTAGTGTAGATGTAAAAGTAATGTAAAACAAACCACCTTTCGTTGCTTACCATACTAGGTAGTACGTAGTAGGCTGAAAGGAATTTCGTTAGTACCCCCAACTATACAAAAAGGGAGACTGATCCAGTTTTTGCATAAGAGGATCTCACTTAAATATTCTTATTTGATTTAATTTTGTTACAGGAGCCATTGGATTGATAGAAATGTCCCACAGACTACACATGGATTATTTTGATACAGTTTTGAGCAGAGCTATGCAGGGATGTAAGGATATTGAAGTAAGTTATCAATGAAAACTCACCCACCCCCACTGAGTCAGTATACTCAAAACACATACGTGTGAAGATCACAGGCATACGCTGATAGGGGCAAAAAAAATATAACCCACGCCAAAATGATGGCGCTTATCATGCCATATCACTTGCATATTCAATACATGTGTTCCGTTCTGGCCCGGCAACTTGACAACTTACATTATGGCAAGTTATACTATTGCTATTGAATTATTGTCAGGCGTATTCTACCAAAAAAATTGAAGTGACAATTAAATAGATTTAAAAGGTTTTCTTTTAAATTTCTATATTATAGTACAGACGCCAGCACATCAACCTACTACAATCTGTAAAATTTCTTTAATAGATTTTCAACTGTACCACTGAAGTATAAGGTTCAAAGTTGATTGGTAAAATTTGACAGTTTCGGGTAGGTTGACCTGCTGGCGTCTGTACATAACACATACATTTATCTCAGACACGAATCATCCATTTAAGTTGTGGATTTTAGGTGTACGTTACCCCAGCAGGAAAGTGTCTCCTAGAGTTATATGAGTGGAACGTTTAATTGGTGCCTTAGCTGCTGTAAATGTGCCCCCACATAAAAAATGTGTGCCCCCTGTCGTTTTGGAAAAAAACGGAAAAAACTATTCCTGCTGGGGTAACGTTTTTCTAGTAGGAAAATTTTAAACGAATGATCAGAAAGAGAAAAATTGTGCACGGCCAGAGAGCTTATATGTGTGCCAAAATGTGCCCCCAAAAATAAAATCTGTGCCCCTTCAGGTTTTCGAGATATTGCATTTCCTGCTGGAGTAACGTTTTGCAGAATCGTATATCTCTAAAACCATTGCATGGGCCCCTGTATAATAAACATACACGAGTAGCTCTTAATGTGTGCCCCTCAGTGCCCCAATCAGATTTAAGAAAATATTTATAGTTTTCAAGTTATCACGGTTTTATGAAAACCCGAAAAAACATCGCAGCGCCTAAATGAGACAAGGTATAAGTTCGCTGAAAACTGTATTCGGTCCTTCTTGACGCTAATAATAACCATACAAAGTTTCAAAACTGTACATGCATGCGTTTTTGAATAATCTTGCTAAAAGTCAAAACGATGGTGTCATAACTTTGACGGCAAAATACAAGGAACCGGCTCAATCCCAGATGTGCAGGTGTAAACCAAAATCATGTGCCTTTAGTCAAAAATATATGGTGAAAATATTCGGCTTGGAATGATTCGCATTAAGTAAATATTAACAAAAAACCAAAATATGTAAACAACGGCTGGTTATCCGACCAAATTCGAATGACTACTAAAAAGCGACGGATTCATACATATCGATGACCTTCTTTATTGGACGTATTATAAGCTCTCTGGCCATGCACAATTTTTCTCTTTCCGATCATTCGTTTAGAATTTTCCTGCTAGAAAAACGTTACCCCAGCAGGAATCGTTTTTTCCGTCTTTTTCCAAAACCACAGGGGGGGCACACATTTTTTATGTGGGGGCACATTTACAGCAGCTAAGGCACCAATTAAACGTTCCACTCATATAAGTCTAGGAGACACTTACCTGCTGGGGTAACGTACACGGATTTTAGCCGATTTAAGAGTGGCCGTGCTAGGAGGGATATGATGTAGCCCGGCCACTGAAAATATGTATAAGTCATGAAATAATGTGGTACTATTGTTTCTCTTTCTAGTACCAAAAGGTACATATCCGAACAGTTTACTGCCATAAGTACGACCTTGTTTGACATCGTGGCCGGGCCAGAACGGAACACACCATCAATACAGAGAGTCAAGGGGCATAACCGCTCTGTTCGGCCGCTTACATAGTATTATTTTATGTAGAGACAGTTATGAACCAGCACCACTAGGCTTTGTGGTCCTATCTCAACACACACGATTCTGACGTCAATTAATTTTCAGGTAATTCTTGACAAAGCAGTAAGGGAGCATTTAGCTGAAGGCTGGTCTAGGTCAACTGATGACGTGGTTACTATTTGAAATAAATATAGTTCTTTTAATTTTTATGTTTAAATGAAACAACCCCTTGAACATCTGAACTCTCACAGCAGTAACTGTGCTCTCTCTTCAAGTAATCTTTATGTATTAGTGCTTACAACTAAGGCGATTATCACACTGCACCGCGGTTTGTCGCATTGTATTTTCTATACAAACTGATACATTGTTAAATCTGCCGCCCCGCGTTACGCGTCGAAGCGCATTGCAGTGCGATAGTCGTGTTAAACATACAAAATAAAACAACCAAATAGACTTACATATTTATTAGAGATCTGAACAAAATAAGAAATTAAATTATATGTACAGTCTATGTTAAAACTAACTAAATTAGAGGTAAGTTAATAGGTACACACTTTTTCCATTACTTTGCTTATTGTATGGTGAACAAAAAAAAAACTTATTTATCGAAACTTTCTATGGCAAACGAAAAAGTGACGTAATTGAGTCAGCAAAAAAATGTTACAGCAATAGCCAGCATAACTAACGCAAAATGAAAGAAACAAAAAATAAATATATTTTTTTTAAATATCGGATGTAAATATCAGTCCACCCGTTCCTGTGATTGCACACACGAAATAAATAAAATGTATCTTTGAATAAATAAAACAAGTACTATATTGTACTCAATAAGTCCGCATTGTACAAAATTCCACAATATTGCACTCGCAAGGACTAATCAAAATAAATATTGCTTCGTTCGAAGCCTTTGTTAAAACCGCTAATTTATTTATTATTTTAAAAATGTATAAAAGTTTTTTTTTCGTCTTTACCGCGTAACACAATTGCAATATTTTAAAATAACTTGACCGTATAAAATATGCGTATATGACATTGCGAACAACAATGTAAAGGTAAGGCCAAAATATTATTATGGGATATAATTTTTATCTTATTACACTGAGTTGCTAAGGCACTCATCTACATTATCATCTATATATAGAAAAAAAAAATCTTTATGCGTAAGCAAAAGGGAAAAAAGTGGGCGCTTGAAAAAAAATGTCCATCGCGTTACATGCAAAACAAATATCTCTCAATTCCAAAGGAGACTTAAAACTAGTTGTATAATACGAATAAATGTTTTGTCACATCTCTATGGCTCCGATGTATAAGCTTTCGAATTAGCGACGAAATGGTTCCAAAAAAACCAACGCAGTGAAAGGTTAGTTACGAATATAGGTCTCCTATATACCCCGTCGATTCCAAGTGAACAAATTGACGAAGACGTAGTAATTTTCCGTAAAAATAATGGTCGTATATAAATGTGATGCCTTTTACATTAGTGACCCTAAATTGACAAAAAATTGCACTTATAAAATTGCACGTACCTAATAATCAGCAAAGATGTGTTGTTTGATTTGACATCTGTTATTTTAATTTCAAATAATAATTTACACGGATTAGGAGACTCTTATCTCTAGAAATTAGTTTTTACTGTGCCATAATTTGACGCACGACCGTACATATAATTGGTCTGAAGCTGTATTCCTAGGCAAATGTCTACAAAGAAAGACAGCTGTATGCGTCCTCAGAAAAACAATTCTAATGTTCTGTTCCCTAATCCGCGACATAATAGGCCTAACACCAAAGCTGACGCCATACGAGCAAATACCTTGCCAAGTGCATGATAATGTAATCTGAGATGTATTTATGCTGTTTCGATGGTACCCGGGCGTAATTATGTAAAACATCGAACATAAGAATGTGTCGCACAGGTATTTTCAGTGATGACGAGGCTATTGACGCCCGATGTTTGTACAACTTTGTACTTAATGACTCTGATTACATAGTATGTTATTCAACTTTGATGTGAGGCCTTTTTAACAAATTTTAATAAGAATAGACGTCCTCTTGGCGTCGCTAACCCGAGAGCTGCTTAGTATACTTAACGACAGCTATGGTAGAAAATACTAAGCTTTAATATAAGTGTAAATTGTGAAGTTGAACGCATGTTTAGTTGGCAGCCACGGGCTCGGGCGCCGCCGGTACTACTTTTTGACTAGAATCACCCACCGCCGCCGCATCTGTGGAATGAAAAATATACAATACAATACAATAGTATAATTACTGATCACTATCAGTGATTCTCTAACAGCGATTTTAAAAAAATATGTTTTATTTATTTAGAAGTACACACCCATTTATACATTAAAGTTGGTGCACATATAAACTCTGGAGTTTTGCACTAAGCACAAGGGTAGATGTACTGTTTGTGGTCTACATTGTGAGTCAAATAATAAGTCAGTCTCACACACATTGCAGTAACACTGGGTTACTACAGTGGAAGATTTCAGTCAAATAATAAGTCACTCTCACACGTCTATGGCTACCATAAAGGTGAAAGTGAACAGTGCCATTGGTATTATGGTATGGTATGGGAGTGGATAGCCATTGTGTGGATAAGAGAAAGGGAGGTGTTTGCTCAGCAGTGGGACAGCATAATCAGCCATGTTTCCACTGCTGGGACACAGGCCTCCTCTCTTCGAGTGGGAATGGGCTGTAATCCACCACGCAGGCCAGTGCGGGTTGGTAATGTCCCTTTTTTTTTTGGATGGGAAATTATCAAATAGCTTCTCCCGCTCTGGGTGAAGCGGGAGGGCGTGTCAGACTCTTACTAACTAAAACCCACCAGTGTTCCTTCCGTTGCCAGGGGCCACGGTATCCCTTTCGGACTTTCCCGCAACCCCGGCAGGCATCGGTCATTATGAGAGCATTGGAGGTGAAATTATTTACACAAAGTAAAGGAAACTACAACTCGTAAGTCAGGGCCATTGCATCTGGGTCACCACTGCTCTGGGGCTAAATAGATAGATAGGTAACAACACTGTTAATACTAACCACTGCTAGTCTTGTTGGGTGAGTTGTGTGGCGAGCTGTTCTGCGACTCGCTGGTGCTGCCCTCGGCCTCACCGGTCTCGCCGGCCGACGATGCAGCCTGGAATATATTATACAGTACAGTTTATTGATCAAATAAAGACAATCTATCTATTACCATAGTTATAGTGTGAGAAGTATTATGTTTTTTTTTTGTTGTGATTTCCTCAAAAGCTCGCAAGGTTTTCAAAATGCAGTTATTATATAATAATATCCATGCCATCTTCAGGTTATAGCAGGCCTGAAGTATTGCTTTTTTTATATAGGTAGGAGAAACTTAAAACCTCGATGGCAACGGGACATGGCGAGCATTTAGGGCCCTCACTAAGAAAACGGGCGGCGCAACCATGGTCGCACTGCCAAAAAATGTATGGTTGGTTGCGCAACCGATCGGACGCCTAGTTAGATAACCACCATAAAGCTGTGTATATTTTGTGGTTGCGCCACCATGGTGTCCTAGTGAGATATAAGCTTTAGATGTAAACTATATTCGAAATCAAATACAGTAGCAACAAGATACATACATAAACTCACGCCTTCTTGCCATAAGGGTAGACAGAAACTAATTCTGCTCAACCGTCCTTGTGCTGATATATAAGTAAATAAAACTAACTTATTACAAATAACTCACCCTATTCTTATTCCTTGGAATTCTTGGTTTTGGTCCCTTCGGCTCCTTAGTGGGGTCGAAGTGGCAGTCAAATATCTCAATCAGTTCTTTTATGTCTTCCTCCTTAGCGGACACGGTCAGTGATGACATTTGCTTCTCCAAGCCTAAAGAAATAATTTTTGTAAATTAATATAGAATTCACCCAGGATTCCTAAAAAAACATGAAGTTAACGTTAGTAGATATCCTGTCCGTGTCTTCAAATTCATATAAATATTTCTACTGAGACGCGCCAGTAGTAACGTAACTGATGTGTACAGCCAACGTCCTAGAACTTCTACGTAATTATATATTTTTGACGTGACCGATCGAGACTTGACGTTGAAATGACTGACGTGTTTCCACGAATAAGCCGTCCACCGCCAGCTTCACTAAGGCTGCGTTCCAAGTAACGCTGTAATCGATGTGAGCATGCGAACAACCGTATCGATTAGCGTGAGCGTGATAATGATGTGCCGTAAATCGTCATAAATGACGTCCTGACAAACATGCATCATCTTGCGATAACGCCGACCATGCCTTTTACTAATACCACCGTGAGCGCTGTCAAAAATGACAGTTGTGTTGTTTTGTTTGGAGTCAAATCTTCATCAGGCATCATATATTTAAACTAACGTGGCATTTTCGAAATTGTGCTACTGTCCGCCACTTAACCAAAGAAAAAGAAGAAATTTGTGGTTTAAACACAAATAAATATGATATGCAAGTTTTGACGTTGACCGAACAGTGAGCGCGTTCACGAGCGTTCCGAATTGTTGACAGCCCTCAGCTGTCATAATCGTGATATCTAAATCGGAACGCAATTTATTGATATCAGCGCTGTTAGCGAATAAATTCTAATTCGGAAAGCAGCCTAAGTTAGTTCGCCAGTTTTTCATACATGTGCCCACAAGTATGAAAAACTGGCGAACTAAACTAACTGCAAACTTAGTTTAGCTCGCGGTGGACGGCTCGCGTTATACTGAAATATACCAATTTTTTTTCCGAATGTTATCCTAACTAATATTATAAAAAGTGCGAAAGTAAGTCTATTTTGTTTGTTGCTTTCACGAATGCAAGCTAAAATGGATTTGGATTACATTTATCATATGGGTAGACCATGACCTGGGCTAGGACATAGGATACTTTTTATTCCAGTAGTACGTTTCCTTGGGATAATTTCCGACCTCTACGCGGGCAAATCCGCGGGCAATAACTATTAAATAAATGAATGTCGAACACGTGCAAATTATGGTTTTCAAAGTTAGTGAAATTAACCAGCTGTTTCACGAAATATTTAGGCACGGAGGGCATCGTGAAAACCATAGTCAAGAAAAATGCTGATCAGATAACTTACCAACAAGCTTCTGTTCCATCCAAGCGTCCCTCAGCTGGTCGTACAGTAGTCCGGCGTCGGCCAACAGACGTCGCAGCTGTGTGACGCGTTTGCGCTCAGGCCGCGCAGAGCGAAGCAGTGGAGCGAATACTGGCCGGAACGTGTTTTGTCTGAGATTGAGAAGCAATATTTTAGCTCAGGTAGTCATTCTCACATAACAGCCTCGTATCCATTGGAAAAGAAGTTAACAAATCCATACAAAATTAGGGATTTATCAAACACGTTCAGTAGTTCACCATCCGAAATTTTCTCCGATTCGAAATTCCGAAACGGAATACCGTCTGTATGTGGCCAGGCTTTTGTATTGATTTTCTGCATTCGAAATTACGAATCGATATTTCGAATCGGAATTCAGTATGTGGGGCCGGCTTTACTATACTTAGTTTCTGCAACATGTTGTTTCCCAGTGAATTTGGTCCCAGAAACATTAAACATTTTGCTTAAAGTATGAGCAATTTTGTTTCCAATTAATAATTTATGTGTATTGCCTTACAGTTAAAGTATTGTTCTTTATCCATGTCGTCTTTAGCGGTAAAACCCTCCTCTATTCGTTTTCACTCTGACAACTACTCCATAACTTCCCTGCTGTTCAATGATGTAATCACACTATACCTCGTGTAGTCTGCCCATTCCAATGAATTTAAAACAATAATGATGTAAGCTCACCTCTCCAGCAGTTTCTTAAGGCTAGCGAGCGCCTCCAGCTCGGTGTGCACGGGGCGCGCCCACGCGCGCGCTGTCTCCACCATGTCCTTACTGGCGGAGGCGCCCTCGCCGCCCGCTCCTACTTCTTGCTGTTCGCCTGGTAACAAAACAACAGAGATTATTAATTTTGTTGAATATAAATAAAAAAGATTGCTGTCAGGTCAAAATAATCAATCAATTTTATTTGAAAGATAAATATGCCGCATCTCGCATTCACAAAAGACCTCAAGTTTTGTGTAATAACAGCAGTGATAGCCTAGTAGTGTGACCGTCGGACTGCCAAGTCATAGGTCTCGAGTTTGAACCCAAGACATCTGACTTTTTGGATTCATGTGCGTATTGTATAATTATCATTTGCTTCAAAATCGGTGAAGGAAAACGTGAGGAAACCGGCATGTCTGAGAGGTATATGCCAACGGCATGTGAAGCCAAGTCAGAGTATATACTACATAAATAAGTATAGTTCTCGATGTTTTTGGTTGGTATATTGGCGTGTGCTAGCTGTCATATGGCTATTAATTTTATAATTTAAATTATGTTTTGTGTTGCGTTATGTAAATCATTTTGCATACTATTTTATAGAATATTATTTTTTTTCTAACTGAACAGATAGCTGTGCTGCTGGGGAGTTTGTTGCGCCACTTCTTCCCAGCTAAAGCACTAGGAAGTGGTGAAGGGTGTGGGCGTTTTGGGGGACTGTCTTATGAAATTATGACGTTCGAAAAGTGCTGATTCTCAGCCTAGTTTGAATAAATGACTTTTGAATTTTGAATAGAGGCCCATGGGCGGCATAAAAACTGTCACCAGGTTAGTCACTAACCACACGAAAAAGAAAAAAAAGGAACTCGTTTGTGACGAAAACATTACCGACAACAAACATGCTAAGTAGAAGTGTAAAAATTCTATAAGGTGCTTTCATCGAGTTCGTCGAGAAAATATTAAGTCTAAAGGCAGAACAAGCAAAGTTATTTATACTGCCATGTTAGCGTCAGAACTACAACATCTTTAGCTGTAAGTCTTCTAGAGAAAATAAATAAACGCGAGATAATGCGAGGACATAATTTCGTTAGCCCTACTGGGAACAAGGTTTTAAGATAAGGCCCATTATCACTGCTAGCCCTCACAGGCTAAGTTAGGATATTAACGAAATGTCA
Organism: Xanthia icteritia; assembly: GCA_949128155.2. Lineage (NCBI taxonomy): Eukaryota > Metazoa > Arthropoda > Insecta > Lepidoptera > Noctuidae > Xanthia > Xanthia icteritia. The sequence goes on from OX421953.2 coordinate 9,416,911, forward strand.
CAAGATTCATCAAAATTAAAAGGAAAATGGAATATTGACACACATAATATTCTATTTTTAGAAGTTAAGGAAAAGTAATAACAATAGGCTTTAATATTAGGGAACATAGTACTTTTTTGATGATCATATTACTACCGTTATACAAGTCGCTTTCAGATTTGTAATAGAATCGTACTAAAAGGTCGAAATTCCACCCCATTCTGAACTTTTTTAATTGCACTGAAGGATTACGTAAAATCTTACTTTTTAAGGAAGAATACAATATTGTTTTAATTTGAATTTTTGAGAAAAGATTAAAAAGTAAAGGAGCTTCAAAACGAGCCATATTTGTAGTTAAATGGCCTATGATTGGAGAGGCCTATAGACTGCTAGTAGATTGCTATATGTCCATAATGAGAGGTGTGCAAGATGCTCAATAATCCTGCAGGCAGCAGTGCCCTGTTCAAATTAAAATGTCTTTTATTCAAACTAGGCTGAGAATCAGCACTTTTCGAACGTCAAAATTACATAAGACAGTCTCCCAAAAACGCTCGCTCTTCACCACTTCCTAATGCTTTAGCTGGTAAGAAAAAGTGGCGCAACAAACTCCCCAGCTGCACAGCTGTCTGAATAGTTAGAAAAACTTGATTCTATACAATAGTACTTATGCAAAATAATTTACTTTACGCAACACAAAAACTTAAATGAAATTATTTTCTATATGTCACCTAGCACACTCCAATATACCAGCAAAAAAGTAAAAAGAACTTAATACCCGAATGAAAGCCTCCAGGCATATAGCTATTAAAGATATAACTCGGAAATTAAAGCTGTAACTCGGAACAGTCCGAACGCGCTGTCCACAGATAGTGAGTCTACGTCGAGCAACACTCGCGCTAGCACACGCAGAGACAGACTATATTCTAGCCTTGCATTTATTTGTGAATTCAGTGACTGCTATATGATGTAAATGAGGGGTCTCTTACCCTGTGCAAGATGCTCAACAATCCTGTAGGCGGCGGTGGCCCGTTCGAGCGCGCTGTCTACAGAGAGTGAGTCTGCGTCGAGCAACACTCGCGCCAACACACGCAGCGATACAGACTTTACTGTGGCCTTGCATTTGTCTGCGGCGAGCGCATAGCTGTCCGCAAAGCCGGCTACTATTGATTTGAAGCGGTCGAGAAGCTTGTACCTGTGAAAAAGGATTTAATTTATCAGCCTGACCTTTTTCTCTCGCATATAAACAATCTTACCTAGACCTACCTATGTATACCTAGTAAACAAACTGTCTCAAGGTACCATAGAAGAAGTTCATATCTATACACCGTAAGGACTATTTCTGCTTGCAGCGCTCGGCCGCTATAGAACCGGAGCGGTAACAGATGCGGTCATCGTGTTCACGGGACTTTGTTTTCAAACTGCTTAGATAATTATGAAGTTCGTCGATAGTACCTAGAGGTGTGTTATTCGAAGGGGGGTGCGCGTCCCTCAACTGTTCCATACAGACATTATGCAGGACCAACACTGGGGAACGAGCACCTCTTCGTGGTCTTGTTGATACTTATAACACGTATTTTATGGAACTGCATATATTTTCTCAATCAAAGCAATTATTTAAGAAAATGGCTCTTGATTTTTTAACTGGCGAGGTGATTTAAGTTATGTTATGCTAATCTTAGCAACACAGCGTTATTGTGGTAGCAACGATTGTTTTATTGTTTTTGCACTTATTACTTGTCATCAGCACTGCTGTTAAATCTTTAGTTAAAATGAGGACAATGGTGTGGGTTACATGTTTGTTAAATCTTAGTTTAAGTATTTCTCTGTAATCTGCAGCGTGTAACTGTTTTTTGTCCCTAATAAATGAAATAAAATATTCACGAATTAAGAATACTCTCGTCACGGTATTGTGTTATACAGTAACTGGGTTTTGGAGATCAGATTAGGCAGTCTCTCCATGTAAAGATTCTGCTGCATCCGGTTAGACTGGAAGCAGACCTTAAAATAGTAGGGAAATGTTAGGCAGATGATGATGCGTGCCTGTGTCGGTAAAAAATATTTGCCAGCCAGCAAGATCAAGAGAGAGTGAGGCTGACTGCCTAGATTACACCGAGTTTACATTAAGTATTGCACGATACTTCGCCAACTGAATTCAGTAGTCACACAACGACTTATTCAGAACAAGAATTTGAAACCTAAACATTTATTTCAATTTAACCATTTACAGGCACTTCTGAATGGTCAAGGAATCGGTCCGTCAGAAAGTTGAAGGTAGTTGCCCATTAAATAGTAGTTTGCATGCATTACTAACTCAAACAAAATTGTAACTTGTGATACTATTGAATTCAATACATTTTAACTTCATCGTCCTGTCTTTATCCCAATTTATTTGGGGGAGTTGTAGTACGACTGTTGTTTCTTTGCATACATTTCGATGAGCCGACACCTCGTTTCAATTATGGTTTTCATGAAAATTCACGCCACCAGTTGGCGCCACTTTGGACAAGAGGCCTTCCACTTTTCGACAATGAATACAAAATATATGATGACGTTCATCATTCGTTTCATTAATTCGTGCATCATTCAGTCACTACTTAAGATAATATAGGTGCTTTGACACTTTTTGACAGGTGCCCGGACCTGGTCTCAGTTCCGCCAGCTAGTGAACTTCATTTCAGAAAATCCTGACTTTCAGAGTATAAGGAAATGATAAAGATAATACGCGTGGAATTGAGCACCTCTTCCACGTGTTTGTACTTTTAGATTTCTTGATTCTCTTACATATCACATCAACTTCAAGACACGACACTGATTTTATTTTACGTTGTTTAAACGACTTGAACAGCATGACTCTAACAATAAGTACTTAAATATTTCAGTGTATTTCTAATAGAACGAAATAAAAAAAAAACACTAACAATTTTAATACTATAGCATAGTTCTGCAGAAAAAAAAAACGCCAATAGCCGTGCTGTACCGTGAAAATAAAATTGGCTATTTTAAGGTTAGTCAATTTTCGTTATCCTGCCATCTATCGGTTTTCAATGCAACCAAGTTAGTTTAGGGATGCTGAATGTGTTGTGTACTCTCCCTTTACTCTCCGACCTAATAAGCGCCACCTGGCCTTTTTTTTTTTTGTCTAGTGCATCTCGTAGTTGATCTCTGAAGTCATGACTACTTAACCGGGCTTTCCTGCCGCTGCCTTAAGCTACTACACTCAAAGCCTTCCAGCCAGGGGCAAATTATTCTAATTAAAACTAGGCGAGCGCTCGCTAAGGGCACCCCCTGTGGGGTACGAACCTCGGCTTAGGGCGTCGCTGGGGGGAGGACAGCAAGATGGGACAGGCTGGATTAAAGATATAGCCACCTGGTCATCAAAACGGGCCATTTTATAGTTCCCTCTATCAATACATTTGACTTTTAAACGACGTGTACTTACATACAAAGCTATTGTTTATGACATCCCAAAGATTTCGTAACAGGCTATTTATTTTGCTCAGTCGATGGAATATTGTAATCCTGTTTGTTAACTTATACAGGGTGTCCAAGAACCTGGCGTCCAACTGGATTCCCACGATGCCCCAAGTTCTAACAGTACTCAGAAAAATATTTTAAAAAATCCACCCCATGTACTTACAGAATTATACTGATTTCAAAAAAAAAGGGGAAATGAGCACCCTGTGACATACTTTTGAATGCTGTGACTGCTAATGCTGATAATTTCGATATTTCTTGGAGGTTTTGTAATCTAGGGTATTGCTGTGTCTAAATAGAATGTAAAAATAATGTACTTATTGTACCATTTTAAAATAAAATATTATTTTAACTAAAGGTGATATGGAAAACTATTGAATTTCGCAACTTTGACCGACTGTAGTGTAAAAAAAATGTACCAAAATAGTATGGCAAGTGACGTCAAATTTTGACGCGTTTATTCCTCTTTTTAAAAAGGTATAATACTTACACATTAATTTGAAAAAAAAAATTTTTGATAATATTTTTACTCAACAACCCAATTTTTACGATGTCTTACAGAATTCTTAGAAAGAAAAATTTACGACGAATTGAATCTAACCTCTAAAGAATTACTATTGTATGCTCATAAAAATAACAACAGGCCTCTCAAAAAACAGGTTAGACCGTAAGGGACGGTATGTGCATGCATCTCACCATAGTGATTCGTTATTACAACAGGAGGGAGCAAGACAGAAACTATCTTTGCGATTTGCTGGTTCTTCTTTATGGTACCCCATTATTCAGGTAAGAGTGAGGGAGAAAAAGGTTAGAGGTGCGAGTGAGATAGATAGTGACGCTATCTGGGATCGTGCTATTTAGGATAACAGTACGGTCAGTACGCGTCACTGCCTCCTGCCGTTACTACGCACCTCTCTCTTATTGTTACCATTGATCACGTACTACGATTTAAAGCTTTGTTTATTGGACTCGATTACTCTTTGTGCTCTGGACTTTGAAACGAACTCTTTACGACGACCTTTGCCTGTGTTTGGACAGTTTGTGTTTTGTGTGTGCTACCATGGCGACCTACACTCCGCAAGAATACGCAAATATGCACTACATTTATGGAGAATGTAGAGGTAATGGACGAGCTGCAGCGAGACTTTACAGAGAAAGGTATCCGAGGGCTACGCGATATCCCGACCATCGAGTTTTCATTAATGTGCACAGATCACTATGTGACGGGCGGTTCCCCAATCAAGTAGCTGGTGAAGGACGACCCGTAAATGACTTCATACGCGATGAAGTTTTAGAGGCGGTGTCGGCAAATCCAAGCATCTCTGTGCGAGGAATAGAAGCTGATACGGGGATACCGAAGAGCACAGCACACAGTATTCTCCAAAAAGAAGAATATCATCCGTACCACGTACAGCGAGTGCAAAGTCTTTTACCTCGAGACTATCCGAGCCGAGTCGCGTTTTGTGAAACAATCCTGCAAAAACATCGAGAAGACGAAAACTTTATCGACAAAATTTTGTGGTCAGATGAATCAACATTTAAGAAGGATGGCTACATGAACCTACACAACTTGCACGAGTGGCATGTGGAAAATCCGCACTTGATGCGAGAAGATAGATCCCAGTACCGGTTCAAAGTGAACATGTGGACCGGTATTCTCTGTGGGAATATTATTGGTCCATTTGAGATGCCCGAGAATTTGACTGGCGAATCATATTTAAATTTTCTTCAAAATGATTTGCCAAACTTACTAGAAGAGACCCCACCAGATATGTGGTTCCAACACGACGGCTGTCCAGCACATTTTCGCGTATCCGTTAGAGAGTTTTTGGACGAGCAATACCCGAACAGGTGGATTGGGCGATCAGGAACAATCCCGTGGCCAGCCCGCTCACCTGACTTAAATCCGCTGGATTTTTTTTTCTGGGGAACTATGAAGGAGCTCGTTTATGCGAAGCCCATTAATGACATCGCTGACCTTCGTGAGAAGATAACACAAGCAGTGCAGGTGATACGTCAAAAAAGTTACTCGCGAAACATAAAGCGGTCCTTTTTAAGGAGAGTGAGAGCTTGTATTGCCGCGGGTGGTCAACATTTTGAACATTTATTGTAATAAAATATCTTTAAACTAACATTCTTTGCTTTTATTCTACTGGGAACCCATCTACCTGTGTGTATTTCCTTCTTGCTCACTCTTGGAACCGAAGTAAATAATAGTAGTAACATAACAGTTTCTAAGATAAGAAAGGGTCCGACAGTTACCGTTAGTAGGTAGGCACTTCGTAAAAATTGGGTTGTTGAGTAAAAATATTATCAAAATTTTTTTTTTCAAATTAATGTGCAAGTATTATACCTTTTTAAAAAGAGGAATAAACGCGTCAAAATTTGACGTCACTTGCCATACTATTTTGGTACATTTTTTTTACACTACAGTCGGTCAAAGTTGCGAAATTCAATAGTTTTCCATATCACCTTTAGTTAAAATAATATTTTATTTTAAAATGGTACAATAAGTACTTTATTTTTACATTCTATTTAGACACAGCAATACCCTAGATTACAAAACCTCCAAGAAATATCGAAATTATCAGCATTAGCAGTCACAGCATTCAAAAGTATGTCACAGGGTGCTCATTTCCCCTTTTTTTTTGAAATCAGTATAATTCTGTAAGTACATGGGGTGGATTTTTTAAAATATTTTTCTGAGTACTGTTAGAACTTGGGGCATCGTGGGAATCCAGTTGGACGCCAGGTTCTTGGACACCCTGTATATAGTTATGAAGTTATTTTTTTATTGATTTACGGTTTTACTGGGAGGCGAATTGACGTTTCGGAGTATTTTTATAGAGAACAAGCGTCAAGAATCAATTTAGTTTATGAGCAAAGATGAATAAAGATAATTTCGTTATTAATCTCGAACTATCAAACAATCTAAAGCAAAGATCTCGTGAGGCTTCTACGAAAAATACAACGGAAAGTTCATGCATGCGAATTTTTTATATTACTGCAAAGTGTAGCAACATATTATGTGCTGAAATTACGCGACGAGAAGATTACGCCTCGCCACGCTTTTCAAATTACTTATGAAAATGATGTCCATTGTTTTCATGGAAAACATAAGCACGCGGAATTTTCTGCAGGTGAATCGCTACGTTACATAGGATAACGGAATATTCTAGAATGAACAAGATCTTTCATCTTACCTAGTCAGTGCTTCCAGGAGCATGGTGGGGCTAAGACGACGGGGCTCATGGTAGATGAGGATCACGCTTCCATCGCCCTTCTCTTTCTCCAGCCAGTCCAGGAAATCCGACAGGGCCGATATCTCTGACTTTGTTTTCAATATCTGTAGGAAAAAGTTTCAATTTAAGGCAATGTTGTTTGTAGTTTTGCACTTATTTCGATTTGGGCAGAGATTATTTTGTTCTGTGAATAAGTGCGTTAAGATATGCAGCGTGGGCTACCTACGCACCCTTTACTTGACTTTAGGTATTTGGGTAGATTAAATGAAGGTCCCGCCATCTAGCGGATATTCAAGAATCGTCCTATGGAGACTGGATGCAATCGCGCACTTTATGAAATAGGGGCGATATGTATCCTTCAGAGTATTTAAAAATGACTGGATATATTTGTTGTGGATGTAAAGACACATATTAACCAGTTCAGTCCCAGTGGCACCCGGAGGGGCCGCTTACCGCGCGCAGCCGTGAGGCCCGGGGCCCCCGGCTGCCAGCGCGCGACGGCCGGAGGCGTCACCGTCAAATATTATTTTTGTATAAAATATGGAACTAAATCGATGCCTTTTACTGTCTATGGCTTACAAATATTATTGCCAGTGTAGGAAAAAAATAAGCAGTGATTTAGTTCCATATTTTATGCAACCGGTTAAGCCTCACCCTCAGTTAAATACTCCGATATTTTTATCAAGACGATCTATACGACAACAGCTCATGAACATCATGTAAAAAAAACCTGTTGACTTAGCTGACTGTCCAGATTTCTTCGGACGTCCGGAAATATCTTATTTTTTCTCTTACAATGATAAAAACATCATACCTTATGAGTATTAGTGTCTTTGAGCATACGGTAGCGGCCCACAGTGACCACGCGGACATTATGACGGCGGCGCGCGCCTGGGTTGAGGTCCCCGTACGGCATAATGTACTGGGAGTACGATTGCTTCGGAGTGTATGCAGCTATCTGGCATATCTGAAACAATTGGAAACATTTATGTTATGTTAAAGCTCGAAAATGCAAAGGATAAACGTGGTGTCTGTCTTGGAAGTCTGTAAGTAATAAGCGAGTCCTTCCTTATTACTTACAGACTTACAAAACAGAATTGCGATTTATAGGACAGAATTCTGATTCACCAAAAAATAACCAAACGTCAACAAAGTCGGTAATACAACAGCTAGTCCTAGTGTTGCGGATATCAAAGGACGAAGGAAAAAAACAAGATATTTGAAAATACTTCAAGTCGCCATTACTGTCTTTTCGCTATTCAATCGCAACATGCATTTAACAAATTTCGAAACGATACAAGTAACTGTTGAACAGTTCCCTGGTGAGGAGACGATCCTGGCAGCATCTGTACCCTAATTAAGTAATACACGATAAATCGGAATTTGAATCGTTTTGAAACAAATTGCTAATCCATTGCTTCATAAGTTCGAAAAAAAAAACTGGTCAACAACCTAAATAACGCAATTATTGTTGTTGAACTGTCAAAATAAAACAAATTTGTTGTAATCGATTACGAAAATGTGTTGCGTAATTAGATAGCTGGTCATCTCTACCAAATAAATGTATTTATCATCGAACGAAATGAATATACGAAGGTTTAACTTTATAGTGCAAGAGGAGGATGTTCGAAATAAGCTTGCGAGAATAATTCATCTTAAGATCAACAAGTGAATCCAAAGAAAAACTTTTTGTGTGCGACTCAACAGGCTCGCAATAATTCAATAAGGACCTGTAATCGTACTATTAAATAAATACATAAGTCATTTATTTCTTAACAAATTATATTGTGTTGAAACTATTACAGTGATGATAAAAAATAAAATAATAAAACACAAAAGAACAAAGCAACTAACGTTACTACAATTATTGTAGTAACGTTAGTTGCTTTGTTCTTTAAAAACAGGCGTATTATACGCCTGTTTTTCCATCTAAAAGTGCAGATGGAGGCAATTACATTTAAAATATATATATATGGATTTCATCTATCTTACTACCTTGACTACACAATAAGACTCAATCTGCCTAACATTTTCCAAACTATATTGGGGTCGGCTTTCAGTCTAACCGGATGCAGCTGAATACCAATATTTTACGTGGAAGCGACTGCCTATCTGACCTACATAACCCAGTAACTGGGTAATCCGATACCCCTTGGTAACACTGGTTGTCAGAATTTCGGGCTTCTGACGACCCGTAACGACTGTCAAAGATCGACGAATGACAGGGACCAACGGCTTAACGTGCTTTCCGAAGCACGGAGGAGTCTCGGTATGTAAAGATGGTTACCTACCCACAGACCCCGGCAAGCGTAGCTTAACCTGATGGATCGACCCGTGCGGCAGGTATTACTTAGCCACGAGCTCCTTAATTTTTAGGTACGTTTTTTAAATAAGTTAAGAAATTAAGTACAAAGATATCCCAAAAACAAAGCAGAAGTATCTTACATTATTTGCTTGTACGGCAAGGCTGCTGTGCGGAAGAAAAAGTTACGGTGGCAGTGTTCCTACGGAAGGCCACCATAACAAAGAGCTCTACTATACTATTTTTTTTTTTAACCCTTACCTCATCAATAAGCCTCCTGCCAGTGGTATCCATGTCCCACCCGACGAGAGCGTACTTGCCGGGCGGCAAACCGGCCGGCTTCTCGGCCAGCGCTGGCGGCAACTCGGTGGTTGCCTCCATCTCGCCGCCATTCGCCTTCGCTTCGGACACCATTGCCATGTAAAACTACGGCGGGCTGGTGACAAGAGAATATGTCTATATTAAAAAAAAAACGCCAAATTGGCATTTATAGGCTCCTGTGAATTGTCAAAGAAGTCGGTCAGTCAGATATATGAAGCTACTGCCCATTTCAAAGCGTAGAAAGTTCCTATGGAGAAGAACGTGCACGAAACTCCTTGGGCACTATTTTAAATTAATGAAAAATTTATAATCTCCGTTTTTTTGTAATGATAAAATATATACATATAAATGTCAAAATATAGGGGAGCAGACGGTTCAAAATGATCAAAACAACTATCCCAAAGGAACAAGGCGTATTTCAGAATGAACGCAATGCACGACAGACATTGTTCTTTAATCAATTGAGAATTTCATTTTCTTAGTGGGCTGTTTTGATAGTTATAAACGGTGTTGGTTCATATATTTTTGACGCTGACTGTACCGTGATGTTGGTTCAAAGTCAGTGCAAACAGCCAACGAAATAGATAATTAGTCCTATTAAACCAGGCAGAAGTTGGTATAATACCAGTTAATATCAAACGAATCCCAAACAAAATTATCATGTCATGTGAAAAGTAGGTACCAAAACATACCTACATTTAAAAAAAAAATACCCAAAAAACATTTCTCCCCCATTGACCGCCACGATCAGATTCCTGGTAAACAAATATTCGCAAAGGATGTGTGAAACCGAATGGTGCGTTTAAATCCAAGGGGTGCGATCCTGTTATTTATGCCTTGACCGCGTGTCAGGCGAAATTCCTGCTCGCGGATTAAAATTTGATGTAATTGGAGATCCCATATAATATTAGTATCCCTATTTTGGAAACGTCGACCACAAAATCAGTACATAACAGTCAGTTTTCAAATTGAATTAATCTATGGTAATATCGTTTATGAACACTTCGTTGAATTCCATTTGTTTAATTGGAATTAATTGTGGATGTGATGTGGATTTGATGAAGCGTTCATAAATGGGAATTTATGAAAGCTTCATCAAATTTAATTTGGTTAATGGCTGAAAATTCTCTAATTAAGTGATTCTGATTATCAATATTTTCGTGCGAAATGTAGTTTGCACTACCGTGGTACTGACGTGGTAGCCCGCCCTTACGGCGTCACTAAGGGGGGTACTTGTCACCCCTACACCACCCTACAACTTCCCAGTATCGATTAGGTATATCAAAACGCGAATTCGTCATTCTAAAGAGCGTCTGCACTTGGCGTCAGCTAGTGCAGCAATGTCAAAACTCAGTTGTTTCCCGTATTTATTTCGATGTAAAGAATAATCCACCAACACTCTTTGGGAAAACCCAACATTTTAGAGAGCGTCAGCACACCGGCTGTGCCAGCGTGAAGTGATAGTCCGTATTTATAATGTTTGGGATCCTACTTTCGCCACCCTAACCTCCCAAAATCTTGAAATACGAAAACCCCTCACTGCTAGGAAATAGATGCTGCAGACGTCAAACTTTTACCATTCACGTGCCGTTGACCAGCGCGTGAATGGTAAAAGTTTCAACTTAATGCACTGACAACAGGCAAACTGTAAAAGTAGGCTTGACTACAATAAAATTGCCAAATCAATATAGTTTGTGGTAGCGGGAAAAATTATTAATCTAGTAATCTTGAACATATTTCTCAGAACTTGGTTTGTTTTTTATTTTCGATTACTCAACTCATTTTTTGAATAAATCGATAATAGCTTCATTTTATGCAATAAATTACAAGCGTTGTGCTATCGCCTTCTCTTTATTTTCTATGCAATCCGACAGTGACCGCCGAGATCTAAACTTACGCGTAATGGAAGCGACAACTGCCAAGTTTCACCATAAGTGGCGCTAAGAGCAATAACAGGAAACACATTGTTTAATCATAATATTTTAATTTATATTTGCGTTTGTTTTACTGCTGGCGCTGAAGGCACCATTTACGCACCGCGTTTCGCGAACACCGTTCCATTCTATGGCACGTCTGTACATCGGGCCGGTTCGCGCGGCTGTGCCGGCGCGAGGCGGTAGGCTGAATTTATAATGTGTTCCCCAGTCGTAAAAGGGCCCTCCGAGCCCCTCGTCTAGGGAACCCTTCTACCTGCTACCACCCCAACCACCCACTAACGAGTGCATCAGGAGCTGGGGTTACGACGTAGCTACCTCTATTGCATACCTGTCTACTTTCTTGGTCGCAGTAATTCCACGCAAGCAATAATTTATTTTATCTCCAATTCGCTAAATGAAGAGGTGAAGGGGTGGTGTTACCTTCGCCCGTATTACGTTGATAAGAATATGTGGTATTTAGTTTTGTGGATAAATCTATACATATTATTAATAAAGGGACCACAACATCACCCAGCCCAAACCGCTTATGGTCAGTTCACACCGAGACGTGATGCAACGCGACGATGCTTGAAGAGGCCAGTGGTTTCGCGCTGCGCAGCGCGACGTCGCGAAGCGCATCGAGGCATTTTCGAATTATCTCAATTAAATGTGTATCTTTTTGAGTAGTAAATAGTTATATTTTGTATCACTATCTTAAAAAGTGTGCGCAGCGTCGCTTCGCGTAAAGTCTCAGTGTGAACTGACCCTTAGGGCAGAAATTTTGTGACGTAGGCAGCATCCACTAAGAAAAGACTTGGAAATTCTACCCCTAAGGGGGTGAAAATGTTTATAAACTTGATACAAATAGATTTGTACTAAGATGACTATACCCATCATGTCTGCGGAGTATTGCTAGCTAATTTAATTTGACCATGATGTATTTTAAGATTTGACACTATTAGTTTTCTTTATTAGTTAAAGTTTGTATAGAAGGATCTTAAAAGTATTAATCATCTTGACAAAAGAATAAGAATTAAATTAACTAAAATTTTTATCATGTAAAATGAAGTTTTTGACGGCACGGTTGGCGCAGTGGTTAAGCGATTCACTGCTGCACTGCGTGTCGCGGGTTCGATTCCCGCACGGAACAAATATTTGTATGACCTACAAGTAGTTGTTCCGGGTCTGGCTGTTTGTGTATGTGACTTTAAATGTTAGTAAACGCACCCACGATACAGGAGAAATTCCTAGTGTGGGGTAAAAAAAAAAAAAAAAGTTCTCTGGTTGCATTTGCTACTGTACTGTCTACAAAAGCGGTAAAGTGCTAAGTCAGACTCGTGCACGAAGGGTTCCATACCACTACATTTTTATTTAAATACATATAAATAAATATGGTTCTTTAATTTTCAATATTTTAGGATTCCAGACCCGAGTTTAGTTAGTTGTTACGATCAAGCTTGGACAAAAATGGTCTAAAACTGACATCTTTCAGTTCCTATTTCATAATTTTTGGAGAAAAAAAAAAGAAATTGTTCTCTAATCAATGAGTTCTAGACAAGAACACAATTTTTTCAAAAGCAAAAGTGTTCTGTTGCAGAGTCAACAGCTTAACATGCAGTTCTAAGGCACAGGGGTACCACACCAATAAGTTCCAAACTCCGGCTGTTACTAAGAAATAGCTAGCTAGCTGTATACTATATATACAATGTGAACAGAAGTGCATTCAGACTGCAAATCATATGCAAATGAATGCAACTGCATTATCACTGCAACAACTTGTCATTGCACTACCATTGCAGTTGATTGGACTGCACACTATTATCAACATCTGCCCAGCCTATTCCGACATGCTGGCATCAGCATCCAGTCTAACTGGATGCGTATGAATACCAGTATTTTAAATGGAGCGACTGCCTATCTCAACTTCACAACCCCACCAACACAACCACAGACAAAATACTTATAGTATGTATTGACTATTAATGCATACTATTTTGTCTCTAATTATTTTCGTTCACCAATCAATTGAAGTCAACAGGAAAAACATAGCCATATTCAAATAGATAGTGAAAAAGATGCAGTGTTGTACTTTGTCTCAATATTAGATAGTATTATGTTGAGTCATAGACTATTATTACAACTTGAGTTTGTATATGAAATAAAAATGTGCTATGAAATGGATGACACATCAGAATGTTAATAAACTTAATTAAATATAAATAGAAGCAGGTTTTTTGTGTGTTTGCTTGTTTAATTGATGCATTGGCTTTGAGATGAAGTGATTTGTTAAAGTTATCAAGAAATCTGCAGGTATCTTGAAAAAAGTCAGATACTATTTGTTGTTAGGTTTGTTTCAGAACATGTTGGACCGTTGTATCATCTGTTGTTAAACAATGCTGCTTTAGACAACAAATAACATGCAAAACAAGAATATAAATATAATCCATGGTGGACTTAGTGTTCAAATAGAAAAAACCTATTACAATACATTGTAACCTCAATATTTAGAATTTGATAAAATCTTTAGGTTTTTTGTTTGAAATAGTCATAAAAGAACTGATAACTAAGCTGTGAATAAACTTCATCAGCATTTACACTAATAATAAATTATCTGTTTTGCCTACCTACCTACTGATAATTTGTTCCTTGATAATGTTTGAATAAGTAGGTATTTATTTATAAGTGTATATTTAAAATAGAGACAAAATGACATGATAATGGATAGAGTAAAAACACAGGAAAATGGTGCCCTATGCACACATTTGAGGGTTATAGGTAGTATAGAACCATTGGTATCAAGGAAATAAGTTTAATCTCAATGAAAAACGAAAACTTGATGATAGAATCTAAAACATTGTCTGTCATAGTTCACAGCGGTATGTATTGCGATAGGGGCTACAAAATCGGCGCCCAAAAATAATATATCATGTGAAAACAAAATAATTACGCCGAACACAGACTACCACTCCCACAACAAAAAAAATAAAAATATGCACCCAAATGTTCACTAACCCTTACGAACAATTTCCTTATCCTAGATTACACTTAAAATAAACATGAACTAAAGGGAATTTAAAATATAGGACACGTGGCGGTCTTTTTCTACAGACATTTTGCCCCACCCCAGCACGTCAAAATAATTTCAATGTGATACTTACAACCTAAATGCAGTGATGATTGGATGAGTCCAAACAATATCTGTTTACAGGAGATCTTTTGTGATGTCCCGCTAACGCTGCAAAGTAAAATAATTTGGTAAAAATATCACAAAATCTAAGCACGTGTGCGGCAAATGGCAAACCGCAATAGTAAGTGATGTGAAAGAAATGATTTATGTTTATCGACAAAAGTTCGATTGAATCGAATGCAGTTTGTTTGTTTGACATTTTTTTTAAACATTAAACTTTAATTTAAAATAAATATTTAAATAGTAAACCAATGTAAAATTACAGTACAAAATTTTGTTGCGAAAATTAACTGAAATTACGTAGAAATAAAATAACATTTAGAATATTTGAATGCGGCGTTTTTATTTTAGCAAAATTCTCAGTATTATATAATTATAGCTAATTAATGTAAGCCGAAAATGATGTCTTTCAATTTAACTGTACTTGATCCATTTTATTTTTCGACAATTCAATCAGAGTACAACATGGTACAACACTAGGAAGCCGCTACAAAAGTACAAATCGGGAAAAAACTCACAAAAAATATTGACACGTTCGAAAATTAACAACAAGAAGGTTACAATAAAAATTATTATGAGCAGAATTCTTTTTTTATAATATTTAGGAAAAAATTGTGATAAAATAAGTAAATAAACTAAAACGTACGAAATTAATATTGTAACGAACAAAAGTATTAATTTCTGTTGCAGGCTTTCATTTCACTCAGAGGGCTATAGTGCGTTGTTCAGGCAAAGGTGAAAGGTGATAGCAGCCACGGTGGTGGTATGTATGTACACAAAAACAGATTTACAAAGTAAAATATTTAGTTCCAAATGTCATCACGTCAGACTCTTTTAAGTTGGCCTTGTAAATTGTAATGTGACGCGCGTATTGTGCGTGTGTTTGAATAGCTCCATTAGAACTGTATGCCACTGCACCTGCCACCGCAGACGGCTCTGTCTGAATATGCCATAAATCTGACGTCCAATTAATCCGCTAGCTTGGCTTGGTCTTGGGCTAGCCTAAAGTCAGATTTATCGTCTAGGTAATGCTAAAGATTAACGCAAAAAATCCATACATTTTTATTTACCTCAATGTGGCTGTGTGAATGGGCTTAAAAAAGTGAAAGCTCTTGATTGGTGGCAGCACTGCTGTTAATCCAGAAACCGCTATTGTTTTGTATGTGTTTACTGTTGTGTCGATAACAAATTAAACCAAAACTAGACAAATAATAATAATTAAATAATAATAAAAAGTCTAATTGATTCAAAAATAAAAATATGCATGCGACTTGGAGGGTAGCACTATTAAAAGACGAGCTAAGGAAAATAAAAGCGTCTACCACTCGTAAAAAGCAGATTTATTACTAAGGTAAATAGAATAAACATTTTATAAATAGGTTGTTTTGTGATTGTTAATTTTATGTTCTATTTTCTTGAAAACTACAGGCGTACGACAGGAATAGCCTGATCGGAGTTGAAGATGACCTCGAGGATAATCATCCTGACATCCTGCCCTGGAAAACTTCAGAGATGTTATGTCTAGCACTGATCTAATATGATAATATAAACACACATACACCTTTGATATAATTAAATAATATTACACTACAAAGTGCCTGTAGGTAATGAAAACGGACTTAGTTATCTTGGCAACATCTCTTATATGTATACGAATTTCTCACATAAAAGTCTTCAGGAGTAACAAAGATAGCTCATAGTCTCGACAAAATATCGGGTTTCCAATTTTTTCCTCAGAGCTTTTTCCCAGAGTTTTCGTATTTTAACATCTTTGGGAAATACATGCGTCCCCCAAAAATGTATGGATAGTGACAGCTGTTAAATTCTTGGACTAGTGATAGTAGTGACATCTGAGGTAAGCAAGTGGCAGTTTTTATCCCCATTTTGCGTTTTTCAGACAGAGGTCCGGCCCGTCGCTCGCGTGGCGTCAGTCTGATCAACGCATTACCAGTAGAATGGGTTAGCTTAGCCAGTGATAATCCATAATCATCATCCTGTGTTCCGTTTGTCTAATCTTTTTTATGGATTTTGATACGGCTTTCACACATATTTTGAGAATTTCTATCAACAGATAATAGTGTGCGTTAGACATCCAATTTTTTTTTAAATCATAAAACCATCAAAAATTCAAAATAATGAATCGCAGAGTTGAACTCCATAAAATTATAGTATGTTTATACCTATATACTAATTCCATAGCACACTAAATCAGTGGTGTCGTGGTTTCATCAGTGTCACCATCTCTGCTAGGAGTAGTATTATTCTGTGGTACCATCCAGCATCTTTCATGTCAATGTCAAATTATCAAATTGTCAATCAGTAATTTCTTTCATTTCCTTCAACTACCACTTTACTGTAAATAAATGGGAACCGTTTTCTAGTGAATATTTACGATTTACTGTATAAAATGACGGACAATATTGAGTACTATCGAAATCAAATCGCTATAGCAAGAACAGAAATCAAGAACTTACGGTAAGACAGTAATATAGATTGATAATATCATGGATCAACTTCGTAATTATGTAAAATCATTATTTTATTCTAGGCAGCAGGTATCATCACTGAAACAGGAGCATACAAAGGAAATAAGGTACATAAAAAGCCACCTTACTGTGCTTCGGTGCGCGAATTGTGGAGATATAGGTAATTTACTCAAATTAATAAAAAAGTTGTTCATGATTTCAGACACTAATACAATACAATTTTACGCCTGCATGCATTTATAGAACGTAATTATTTCTTGGAATGTAATAGATTCTAGTCTCTAACTGATTAATTGACTTTTCACTGTAGAAATCTTGGTTGTAGTCTTTCCTAGTAATTTTGACAATGATTCAATAATAATAATTTTGTGTCTTTATGCACCACTACCACAGTAGCTTGTTGTGATTAAAATTAATTGTTTTTCAATGTTACATTCCTCAGTCTTCCCACACAACAACTTCTTAAAATTTACATAAAATGATCATAACTATTAGTGTTAATAAAAAATCTAAAGGTTATACAATGTGGCTGTTTCAACTGTTGACACTAGGTTATGTTTTACTCTATTCTGCCCCTAAGAAGACCCACATTATTATCTCATAAATTAAGCTGGCAAAATTTTAGTTGTGTTATAATTATGTTAGGGTCGGTGTCCCACTGAGCAAAGCATAAGCATTCTTAATGCTTAAACTTTTGCTTGTGTGTTGATTGCCAATGATCAAAATACTTTACAGAAAAGTGCATCTTATTTACAGCATAACAAGTTGTATATTGGATTGTATCTTATCTTGGCTCCTCATATTGTAATATTTACTTTCAATCTTTCAGCAACAACAGTAGCGTCAAACCACAATGGCATAGAAATACACCCATTGGATGCGGAAGCTCTGCAGTACAAACCTATTGGAGTGATTGAGACCGCATTTCATAATAAAAGGGGGGTTCCACGCCAGCCTTCAGTGATGGCCAACGCAAAGGGGACTGTCATTATTAATAACTGTGTATTTAATAATCCGGACCATGCATTGATTGGGTTGGAGGAGTTTTCGCATATATGGTCAGTATTGCAGTTTTTTAAAATCATTTTAGTCTTTTATATAATTATGTGTAAAGCTCTTTGGGTAGGTGTGTAGAACTGTAGATCTGCAGTTGAACCAAGGTAACTGTCATAGTATGAAAAATTTTGCAGCAATGTGCCCTGCCCTAAATGGGCAGGGCACATTGCTGCAAAATTTTTGATCACAGAACAGATCGGGCCGAAAGGTTCTAGAGTGGTGATTGCGAACCGGGAGATGTGGAGTTGAAAGGCCTCTCACAAGGTAGACCAATGACCTTAGGAATCTGCTGGATGTGGGAAGCACAGAACCAGTTGAAGTGGTGGTGCTTGGAGGAGGCCCATGTTCAGCAGTGGAGTTTTTTGGCTGAAATAATGATAATGATGATTGATGAGTTCCATGTCTATAGAACTCTCCAATCTCATGCTATAACTCAATCCTTAACTACTCTCATGCAGTAATAAATTGTGTAAAAAAAAAACAGTTATTTAATTGCTTTTAAAATACTTTTAGGATATTATTCCATTTCCATATGACGGAGAGCACGAATTCTCCAGCGAAAGTGGCGCCCCCACGTCTCCGTGGCGAGCGGCGAGGCGTGTTCTCAACTAGGTCACCTCACCGACCATGTCCTATCGGACTGTCTCTTGTCAAGATTGAGAGTATTGAAGGTATGTTATGTGACTTGTCACTGTAAATCAGTTCTTATTCCCGTTTGTTAGAAGCTTTTTTAAAATATATGCTCATGTTTTGTTTGAAAGTACACAACAAAAAAGAATTTAGGCTGTATGTGACATCATTACAAAAAAACCGGCCAAGTGCATGTCGGACTACGCACAATGAAGGGAAGGGTTCTGTAGTTTTGATGAATTTATCCCAAGAACAATCTTAACATTGTAGTTGAAAAAAATGTTCTCACATACATTCCAACTGCAAATATAAGTTTGTATGCACAATATTGAGAGATTTATTTTCCTAAATATCCTTGAATCCATTTTTGTTCCATAATTTTTAAATGAACACCCATTTAAAAATTATGAAACAAAAATGAGTTCCTCGCAATAAGCCCTTTCATTTGATATGTCTCACACTACTGTTTTTTTATTTGCCCCCCAAAAGTGACCCCCATATACATAATTTATTTGTTTACATTCATTAATTTACGTTACACGTCCGTGTTTGGGTCACAGAAATAAATATGTGTACCTACCAAATTCCAACTTAATCCCATCGTCTATTAGAATCAGAGCAAATTGGCTGTGACAGACAGATACCCAGCCAACCAGCCAGACACAGAAGTGATCCTATAAGGACTCTGTTTTTCCCTTTTGAGGTACAGAACCCTAAAAAAAGGTTTTAAGGCATTTACTGTTACTGCATGCTTTTATTTATGCTCAAATAGACAAGATTTACATAATTTCCGAAATAAAAAAAAAAACAAAGCCACAAAGAAACAGTCTTTGTAATCAATGCAAGCTTTTCTATTCCATATAAATGACATCAGCACGCTTAGCATGACCACAACGGGTTTTGTCGACGGAAGAATAGAGAAAATGACAGATTGTGATTGTTTCTCCTTTCATTTTGTCTATTCTTCTGTCGACAAAACCCTTTTCTATTGAGAGCGTAGAAAACCCGTTTCTACGGTTGTCATGCTACGCGGGCTGTCTTAGTTGTCTTTTCACAAACATACAGGCAATAAAATACACTTCTTGGGCGTGGACATGGTGAACGGAACCCCAGTATTGGATGTCAAGCCGTACATACCACAGTACGACTACCCTGCGCCAGCCTTCGCAGAGAACATGTCTGCACTCGTGCGGCCACCCACGGAAGGCATCAGTGATGCTACAGCAACGCTCGCTAGTCTCCCTATTGATGATGAGGCTTATGATGCAAGGAGGTTGGTTGTGGAACTTTTTTTAGAATATTATGCATGTATAACCTATAGCAGGGGTCGGCTAGTAATTTTAAGTGGGGTCCGGATACTGTTGAAATTTCTTATCGAGGAACAGAAAAAAAAAACTCAGAATACTTTCTAGTTGAAATTTTTATTTTTGAATAATTATCTCGTAAGTACCTACAAGGTAATTATTATAAGCAGTTTTATACATACTTACATATTTGCACCCGCATTCAAACGCTCTCTCTTGCGCCACACAGCACAGCATAGCAACGACACTTGTCTACCTAATAAAAATAAACGAATTAATCAAATTAGATGCTACGTGGCAGTTATATAAAAATATTATTATTGAATAATAGGTAAGTTATTTAACAATATTTGGAGGTCCAAGTTCCGTCCTTTTGCGGTCCGGACATGGACCGTGGTCCGCCTGTTGCCGACCGTTGGTCTATAGTCTTAACACAATATACAGCTATACAAAGATCTCTTGGCGCGAGCCCAAAATTGAATATAACGCAGCCATCTTGTTTTGTCAATACATTTCACAAATGTTTACCAACAGCCCCCATAACAAAGTCATTAGAGCGTCAAAAGATCCTTGTAGCAGTATCAGCGGCCGTTAGTTCTCATATATATACACGAGCGGCAGGTTGCCCACGGTAGAGGCAACTGAAGCTGTGGACACTCGTCGGCGGCAGCCGTAGACGCGTCGACAGCAGCCGCCAACACAGGCAACTGGAGCCGTCGACAACATGGCGCTCGTGTATTTGAGTACGTCCTCAAATACACGAGTTACACGACTCGTCTACGGCTGCCGTAAACTCGTCTACGGCTGCCGTAGACGCGTCGACGGTTGCAGTTGCCTCTGCCCACAGAGCATGTAATTTGGCTAAGTGCCGCTCATGTACAGTTCGCGTCAAATAACTTTCCGCTCTGAAGTAGGCTACAAATGACTGCGCAGTAGTCAATCTTACCTAAAAAACGGTAGCGCGCATGCGCAACCTAACTTCAGAGCGGCAAAGTTATTTGACGCGAACTGTATATGAGCACTTATTATGACACATCGAGTTTTAGAAATAGCTCGCTCGGCTTAGTAGAGCGTCGTCTCTCTGTCACTCAACTCAACTATGTGACAATCTCTTTCTAAAGCTTGATGTATTATATTAATGCCTGAACACTGATTTTTTTTATCTTGCTTGCTTATCTCCATTTTATGATACTGATTCTATTCTCTGTTTTACTTTGGCATATCAGCAGTTTCAGAAAAAACAATTCAATTTTCAAATGTACTTTTCATGTTTCAGTAAGTTTAACATTTTCATAATTCATTATGTAGATACTAGATAAATCCAGATTTCTGGATAAGTACTTCACATTTGTTTAATTGAAAAGCCCAAGTAGTTAACTCTTACTATGTTCTGTTCCAAAAGTATTTGACGAAAATGTAAAGAAAGAAAAATATTTTATTTGTGATGGGTTCATCATTTCTGTATTAACCAATACAGCAGAAAACCTCAGAGTACCTGTGGATGCCAATTTGTAATGCCACTAACATGCAGCTATGATTTGGTTGTTTCAATACTTTAACCCGAAATTCTAATGACCTTTGATGTTGATGAAGTTTTTAATTTGACAATTATTGAGATTCATTTTATAACCTCACAATTTTCGTCGATGATTTTTCAAATAAAATTTAGTAAGTAAGTAATATCATTCAAATAATATTTTTGGAAAAAGTGGTGAGATATAAAGTTGAAACTAGTACCTACAAACGAATGTGTTGTTACTAATTCCATTTAGTGAGTGATTGCGGAAGAATTTAACCTGAACAGGGTTTGTTTACACTTTTATCAGATACTTTGGGAACATACACAATGTAGTACTAAGAAGTCGTTAGTTGCCTGTACACAAGCACACGGCTACACACCAAGCTATACATTTCCAGTATATACCTCGCATTGTACGGAAATCCTATACAATGCGAGATCAGCATAAACTGGAAATGTATAGCTAGATGTCGACGGGTAAAAGGCAAAAGGGGTCAAGCACCACAGATCATATTGTTCAGGAGAATAAAAAGAAAGTTTTAATAAAAAATATCTCTTTATTGCTTTATTGAATCACATCACAATCTTCAGAAAAGTTTACTAAAATACAATGTTCTTTAATAATTTTACATCAAAATAAGCCTGAGATCAATAGTTTCAAAGATAGATGTCGTTTGACTCCAGGTTTTTACCATGTTTATCGCATTTGCGAGGGGTCAAGTAACAATATTTAATATTGGAATATTTAGATTTTGGCCTAAGCTTCATGTTAATAAAGTAATATTTTATTTTATTTGGCACAACAGATCATAGAACTAATTCAGATTTTGGCTTAAGCTACCATAATCTTAATACTTACAGTATTATTTTATATTTGGCACAGCAGGTAGGTAATAGAACTATAAATTATATGTATTAAACTAAAACAATACAAGGTACAAAACTGAGATCCAAAAAACAGCAGTTACCTAACTGTTAGTACATACAACAGCATGTTATCACATTATTTGAGTAAATAAACCACAATAATTTGGTACTTAATTCTTAATAAAATAAAAAATCAACAATTATTATCCAAAATAAACCACAATAATTTGGTAGGTACTTATCTCTTACTACAGTAACAAAGTGAAAATCAAAAATTTTTAACCAATCTTTTTTCATACAATTATTATTAATGAGTGTTTTCTTCTTCATCCTCTTCATCAGTTTCAATCAATTCGTCCCTTTTTCCGGTTTCGTAAGGCATCTTTAGATTTAATAATGAAAATAAAATTGTTTAAGAAAGGGGCCAAGCGCCAATTATGTTTAGTTGACAATCTTTACTATTGGTGTTAAGCGACGTTATAGTATTTCATTTTCTTATCAATAGTGTTAAGTGAAAAATTATTACTAAACAAATAAAAGGAATATGGATCAAACGACATATTTATTTCTAATATTGTTTTTAAAATTATGCCAAATGACAAGACGATACAAAAACTTAATATACAAAATGGTCCTTCAACCAGGCAAGGTAAAGTCGGTGTCGCTTGAGCACTTTTGGTAAGTATCGATTTGGCAATTCAGTACAAATAATTCTTTGGTGCAAGTGACTTTTTTTCATGCTCGAAAAACGATACTATGACCATTCGAAAGAGAAAAAATAGTGGAGTTGGGGTCAATAAAAAAGTTAAGATCGCAAAATGTGGCGCTTGACCCCTTTTGCCTTTTTACCGTCGATGTGTAGCCGTGTGTACCTATACTAAACTCGTTTGTCGTTAAAATATTCTTACTTTTATACTTTTCAGTATCAGTCCACGGATAACAAACCCAATCGGAATAGACACATCCAGTCCGTCAACCCGTTCACCTTTCGAAGGAGAGCCGTCTCCGGAGCAGCCAAGCAATGTCAATACTCCGATATCGCCATCGTCCGAATCGCCATCAAGCGCCGATCTAGTTGACGGAAATTACCGAACGCCCCCGAATCCAAGGCCTGATACTGAAAGAGGGGCACCTGATGGACAAGAAAGATATACTCCCCCACAATCGGCCCATCTAACGAATATGACTCATGATGGTATTAGAGTGGCTCCATGGATTTCAAATCCACCGTCACAGACCTATGACGTCAGGTTTACTGACGATGCTCTTGCCAGGCTGAATGAATTGATAGGCGAAAGAGCACAAGCGTTCAAATCTAATATAGAATGCTTGCTTTCTGAAGACCCAAGATCTCAATATGTGAGGAATAGGTACCCAGATCATGAGTACAGTTGTGTACTAGAGGATTTATCAATCAGTTGCATATTCGATGCTAGGTCGTCAGTCTGCACGATTATAGCTATAAGAAATGCTGAAGATTTACAAACATAATCAAATGATATTGCCTAATATATAATTTATTAAAGCACCTGAAATAAGTCATCAGCACGTTTTGTTATAAATTTTATTATTGTGAATGAAAATATTATAATTCAATTGAACATAGCAAAAATAAAGTATTTCATTTCATGTAACAGTGGGTACCAAAATAATGATTATATACATCTTATATTAAAAATATGGATACACGTTTTTTTTTAACAAAAATAAGCATGCATTTGTAAAAAATTACATTGCTTTTTTTACAATAGGGAATATACACGTAATTCAAAACTTATTCATAATTTAAATGTTATGTTTTTTTGGTGGAAAGGAACTCATACTCGCAACGCGTCGTCTTCGAAAATCCTGGAAGTGACCTCAAAAGGCATATGAATAAATATATTTTCTTAGCAAACTGCTTGAATTCTCAGTAAAGTAAGTTTTTTAGTGCCATTTCTGCTTGAATAAAACACAAAAACAATTTAATTTATATGATTTGGGGCTAAAAAACCTTAAAAAAACAGATTTAAACAAAGCACTAACGTCCCAAAAGACGTCACATCCTTACCGCAACAGAAACGGACGTTTGAACTGTAGTAGAAAATTGTTGCGCGTTTAATTTTTTTTTGAGCAATAAGCAGTAGTTGAATTTAACTTATAATACGTTTCTTAGGTTTATATAAGTTTCTCTATGATTTAGTGGAAAAAAAAAATACATGCATATTCCCTTTTTACAAACATTTTATGATTATCTGACTAAGGGCCGATTTTCCAATCCTAAGATAAATAATCGAAAAGCGTTTATTTCATAGATAGCATTATTCTGCATTTTTCAATAGTCAGATAGTCAGTATCGGACGGTTAACGCTGACTGAGAAATAAAGTTATCTGTCCCTTCAAGCCTCAGTTGGTACGTTATTCTAGGGAATAAATAATGTTTTTACATTTGTTTTGTTAGGGGTTTTAATGCGCTCTGATACGCGGACTCAACAAAATATGATAAAAGTAACAGTATTGTATTCAAATAACATAAAGTAAATTAGAATTTAGACATGTTTGAAAAGTTTTTCCACACTCTTGAAACCGTCTTCGGCCGTTACGGTTTGAAAAACAACTGTCAAAAATTTATGCATGCATTATGGGTTGCCAGATAATAATTATAAAAATGGACCTGGCAACATACAACACGCGTAACACTTCGGACCGACGAAAAGATCATCGACCTCGAGGAAGAATTGAGCAGGTTACGATGGGGTATAGTAGGGCTATCTGAAGTCCAAAGAGAGGGGGAGGACTCGATAATCCTCAAATCCGGGAACTTGCTCTATTTTCGGGAGGGTGACCAGCAGTCCCAAGGTGGTTTATCGTCCATAAATCTCTTTTGAGCAACGCGGTGAAGATCGAGTGTGTCGACCAGGGTGGCGTACCTTATACTCAGAATATCCGCTAGATATCCGCTAAAGGTCGTACAGGTTTATGCCCCGACCTCGTCACACCCTGACGATGAGGTGGAGACCATGTATGAGGATATTTCCAGAGCCATGCATGGCTCTAAAACTCACTTCACAGTTGTCATAGGGAACTTTAACGCGAAACTGGGCAAACGAAACGATGATACGCTGCGAGTGAGGCAATTGGAGTTGGACATCGGAAGCACCGGGGTCACCTACTGGCCATGTCTACAAGCCGTTTTCAAGAGTCATCACGAACCGTATCGCGCGCTGGTTTGACGACTTCCAGCCTCCCAAATAATCCGGATTCCGTAAAGGCTTTAGCACCGTAGACCACATACATACGCTGCGCCAGGTTATACAAAAGACCGAAGAGTATAACCTGACTCTCTGCCTAGCGTTTGGTGGACTACGAAAAAGCCTTTGATTCGATAGAAACGGGTTGTACTGCAGTCTCTTCAACGGTGCCATATCGACTACCGGTACATCGAGTTGCTAAAGTGCCTGTACGAAAACGCCACTATGTTCAGGACCACATCTCGAAACCTATTATTTTGCAGCAAGGTGTGAGACAGGGAGAAGTTATCTCTCCGAAGTAAGTTATCTCTCGCTTTGCCGACGACATAGTTATCATGGCTGAGAATATTACCTCAGTACAATACTTGATGACCTCAGTAGAGCCTCCGAAAGAGTGGGTGAGTGGGTCTTAAAATGAACATGGACAAGACAAAGGTCATGTCAAAAGCCCATGTAACTCTCATGAAGATCGGAGACTACGCTCGAAGTTGTGGACGAGTATGTTTACATCGCACAAACTGTCCAGCTAGGTAGGTCCAACTTTTACAGCGTTCGGGAAGCTACGCAATATCTTGTTGTCCCACATACCGCAGTGTCTCAAGACGAAAGTCTTTGACCAGTTAGTCTTGCTAGTGATGACTTATGGCACTGAAACGTGGTCGCTCACAATGGGCCTTATCAGAAGGCTAAGTCACCCAAAGGGCCATGAAAGGGCTATACTTGGAGTTTCCCTACGTAATTGAATCAGAAAGAAGAGAGCCGCAGGAGAACCAAGGTAAGGTAACCGACATAGTCCGAAGAACTGCCAAACTTAAGTTGCAATGGGCAGGGCACATTGCTCGCAGAGATTAGATGGCTGATGGGGCCGAAAGGTTCTGTAGTGGCGACCGCATACAGGAAGACGTTGCGTTGGAAGGCGTCCCACAAGATGGACTGATGACCTTGTGAAGGCCGCAGGAAACCGCTAGATGCGGGAAGCACAGAATCGGTCGAAGTGGCGGTGCTTGGGGGAGGCCTATGTCCAGCAGTGGACTTCTTTCGACTGAAATGATGATGATGCATTCTAAAAATGTATTATGCCATACCTACAAGTAAAATGAAAAAGTTATTACATCTTTTTCATTTTGCGCAAACATAGGACGTGAGACCAAATTAGGGCAGTTGACGGTTCCCGAATTAAGAGTATAAAAGTAAACATGGCGAAAATAAAATAGTGTTGCCAAATAAATAATCCGAGACTAATTTGGTAGGTCCATGTATTTGGTAATTATTTTCTTTCAAAAAGTTCGTATGCAGCAATTGAACATTTAGAACTAGCTTCCGCCAGCGGCTTCGCCCGCTACTTAGATATCTTTATAAATTATAGCATAAGTTACTCAGTGATGAATTGATGATAATATAGTATTCTACTGATGAAAGAATTTTTAAACTCGGTCCAGTAGTTTTTGAGTTTAATCATTACAAACAAAACAAACATACAAACAATCTAATCTTTTCTATTTATATTATTAGTTTAGACGTATTTATAAACAAATCATAATAATTAATAACTATAACACGGCATCTCAAAAATTACATTGAATACCTAAAATCTTATAAATGCTACTATAGTAGTATCAAAAATACTGTAAAGAAAAATTTTCAACGGCAGCCTTAAATATCACATTTTAATCTTTCTTATAAAACAGAATGTTTTTGCCGGAACCGAAGCCGCCAATAGACTTCAAAATATTAAGTTCTATAAATCTCATTTTAATACCACGCATGGGAATCTTCTTCACAGTTTCGTCATGTTCCCAATTCACTTTGTCAGACATTGAACTCCAAAGTTTGCCGTCGATAGAAAATCTATATTGGATTTGTAAAATTGTTCCATTACCCGCATCTTCACGTGGCGTGTATTCTAATCGATCAATTTCAAAGATATTGTCTAAATCGAACATTAAAGAGATAATTTTTCCTTTCCGAGGGTCAGCTTGATTTGGTTTGCCCCAATGTGTGTGCCACAGTGACGCTCCATCCCCATCAGTCAGTTTGCACACTTCTTGAGATGGCTGGCACGGAATACTACAAGTAACTTTGACATTTTTAACTGCATTTTTTTGAGGATCCTCTTTCGTAGATATCACTATGTAGTAACTCCACTTTGAAACGCCTATCGAACTAGCGGATCGAACCCTGAATTTATGTTCAGAATCAAATGGATAGCCTTCAAATGTAAATTTGGTATTTGTAATGTTAGTGAACACTGTTCCATCTCTTTCTATTTCGTAGTAAACACCTTTTACCGGCCCCCAGCGTAAAGTGATAGATGTAGCAGTTACTTCTTCATCTAGAGCTGTAAAACCAGATGGCACACATAATGCAGTACTAACAGTTGTGTTGCTTCCGAATACTATGTCCTTATTCTGAAAGCCTTTGAGTTTTATATGAACATCGTTTGTAGTAACATCTGTTTTTTGTATTTTGAGTAGTAAAAACTTTTGTTCCAGCTCCTCACCACCGTAATTAATGAGGTACGGGTTTATCAATAGATCTTCTTTGAAGAAATATGCGTCGTCTGCTCTATTGAATTCTTCTTCAGTATTTACTCTTGTCATATCGACAGATTCGTTATTTATAGCAACTTTCACGTGTTCTACAGTTTTGGAGGCCATTACTCTTACAAGAGTTACTCTCTGTTCCACAATATTTTGATATTTTCCAATAGTTTTCGGAATATGAATGAGCAAATCGCCTTTCTCATTTGATGGAGGGCCAATAACTTTTATATTCGTTTTGGCATAATGGCCGTCTAAATAATCAGATGTAATACCATCATCTTCATAAACTTCTAGATGGGTTTCGCCATTAGGATAAATGTTGTACACCCTCAGATCTCTCATTATTCCATTGGGGTTGTTGTTTTGATTAGCCATAGGGATAATAGCACCATCTTTTATAAAGATTGGAATCCTCCACAGCGGTGTTTTTAAATGGTTCCATATTTTACCCCCTTGATATTTTGCTCCTGTAAAAAAATCAATCCAAACTTGATCTTTATTCGGTAGGTAAACACCATTCCGTACCCAATCATCATCAGCTCCTTTTTCTCGGTACACGGGTGCAACTAATAAGTAAGGCCCCCACATAAACTGGTATTGAGAATCCTTTGTATGTGCGCAGATCTCTTTAGGGAATTCTAGGAACATTGCCCTGATCATAGGTAGTCCGTGTGTCGACTCATGCGCTATCGTATAGTTGTAAGGCATTAGCATAGATTTTAATTTCAAGTATGCTCTGTTAATACATTTCGCTTCTTCATCAAAACTGAAAGGAGTTTTTGGTATTTTACCCCAACCGTCCATGTTTAGCTGAAGTGGTGTGAAAGCCTTCCATTGATAGTCTCTTATATTTACTGATTTGCTGAAACCTCCGTAAATGCCATCCATATCGGAACCAACGATCGGTATGCCGGAGAGGCCAGCGCCAATATACGTCGGTATATGGAAGCGTATATATTCCCACTGACCCCCAGTTTGGTCTCCGCTCCAAACAGCTGCGTGTCTTTGTGTCCCGGCCCAGCCATCGACCGTAATGATCATAGTTCGAGCTTTATCTTTTGCTCCCTTGACAAAAATGTTAGCTGCCTTTTCGACGGCACTCAGTCCAAAGGAATACCCGCATCCAATCCAGGCAACATCACACTTAAGAGCTACTACCCCAGCTACACCAACTTCTTTGTTTAAATCTCGTTCTCCTTTCTTTGGATTCTTTGGATTTAGAGGTTCTAAGTTAGACTCGGTCCAGAGCGCAACTTCAACTCCTTTTCCTCTTGCATAATTGGCGAACTGTTTCAAATTTTCAATATCACCTTCTAAAGAGTCAGTTTGCCCATAGCCGCATCCATAACCATCGTTTGGAACGAACCAACCCAACGGCATATCGTGTCTTTGGTATCTACCAATCATTGCTCTTGCTGAAAATTGATAATTATTTTTTTCTCCATTTAAAGATTCTAATATACCATCTTTACCATTCAAGTCTTTAGGTTGATAGCATTTGTAATAGAAACCGTCTTCATATAAAATCGCGCCTTGTGTATCTGGTGTTACTTTGACCCAATAATCGCGATTAAATGCATTTAGATGTGCCTCGTAAAACGCGTATTCGGGCATAAATATAGGTTGACCCGTCAATTCGTAATAGTCGTTCAAGATATCTTTTGGATTGGCGTTTATAAAGAAGAATGCATCAAATTCATCTCCATGATGAGTAGTTTGGACTACATTGGAATGTTTTGCACCAAAATCATAGGCGCCTGGTTGCCAAGTATTTCTCAAAACCCCGTAGCCGTTAGTCGACCAGTAGAAAGGATTAGGCGATGTTACTCCTCCATCAACCCAATTATTTGAATTAACAATATCTATTTTTTCTCCTTTGTGAGTGAATCTTCCGTTCTGCATTCCTCCTCCGAAGAAATACTCGTCCTCACGTTGACGCAATGTCTGCGTGACTTCTTTATGAGCGTAGGACAAAGGCAACGCTTCTTTCAAAACTTCTTTGTTAGTTCTAATGTCGCGCACCTCCATAGTCCCTTGTTTCTTATCAAACCGTATCGTAATTTTATTTGTGTAAACATTGTAGCATTGTTCTGTAGTTTCGAGAACAGAATACTCAAACGATTTTGAATCGTAATCTGTGATTTTTTTAATGTTTATTTTAGCGTCGTCCTTAGGGTCGTTAGGTATTGGGTAGTTCAGAAAACTTCCGGTTGGTGACATGTAATATTTGAATACATGGCTGTTTAAAATATATAGTCTAGCCAGTTCACCAGTATTGTATTCTATTTGGAAGTATGTTTTATGTTTAACAATCGCTGCTATTCCTCCTAGAGTTCCCATATTTACGTGTTGATGCGGATTTGTTTTATACAGGCATAGTAGTAGTACCTACCTGAAATAAAATAAAATTTGATTACTCAAAAGTGATGTAACTACGGTAGGTAAAGTAGGTAGGTGGGTACGGTAATTATCTAGAATATATTTTACACAAGATAATGTAAAAACCGACTTCCGAATTAAAGTAATTTTTCACTTTGTAGTGTTTTTTGGAAGTCTGTTGTTTTTTGTTGTAAAAAGTTTTTATTTTGCCGTTTTATAGCTGTTTTGGTTTTTTAGGTGGGAAATTATCAAATAACTTCTCCCGCTCTGGGTGGAGCGGGAGGGTGTGTCAGACTCTTACTGACTAAAACCCACCCGTGTTCCTTCCGTTGCCTGTACGTTGCCAGGGGCCACGGTATCCCTTTCGGACTTTCCCGCAACCCCGGCAGGCATCAGTCCTAACGGACCCCTTCACTTCTGCTGACATCTCTTTAAGGCGCGCGTGGAACACAACGCGCCATCGACCCGGGCCTGGTCCTTATCGGACGGCGAGCTACCCATTGCTCACCGTCCGCAAGCCCGCGCCTACGATGGCCGGGAATCGGCCTGCGATTCCCGACGCCCAGGGCGTCTCCTGCGGCGGCTAGGGGCGTGAGGGCGCGAAATTTGCCTCTCCCTCACGCGTTCTGCCTCCTCCTTCGCGAGCATTACTGCTTCGCAGAAGGAGGTGACGGCCTCCCATGCCCTCTCGCTCCGTACCGGACGCGAGAGATCCCCGCCGCCGATCGCCTCCACGAGGACACGGCGATGCTCTGCCCAAGCCGGACAGACCTCCACCGTATGCTCAACCGTGTCCTCCGGGCGATCCACGCAGTGATGACACCCGGGCGTTTCCTCCCGCCTGATACGAAATAGGAACCTCCCGAAACAACCATGACCGGTGAGGACCTGCGTCAGGCAGAAGGTGAGGACGCCGTGGCGCCTCTCTAGCCACTCCTCAAAGAGGGTAGGTAGGTACTTATCGCCGCAATAGTGGCGTGCCCAAGCTGTTTTGGTCTTGTGGCACCTTCAACACACTAATTTGAATACCACTACAATACGTAAGTAGGTATTATCGAAGCTAACTCAAAAACTATCCTACCTTTATGGGAACACCGCGGAAGCTTACTCTACCAAATGAAAAAAGATTTTTTTAAATCGATCCATTATTGACTAAAAATATATCGATTATAAAAACGAAAATTATTAAAAAAAAAAATTGAAGTCGGTTAAAAATAGCGCAACTATAAATTTATTACAAACAATCACGCTTATCTAATAGAGCAGGAGTAGCAGAAAAGGAAACAATAAATGTTAGTAACTATACAGCGACAAGGACAAGCCGCTGACTGCCTACCATGTAGATAAATCGTGTGACCTAATCAGCGCGACGAGTAGATAGGTACCTAAAAGGGTGGTTTATCCTGTCCTGGCTCGACGTAGGTATCCTCTAAAACTAACTTCTCTAACCATACTTCCGTACCCGATAGGTTTAACTCGTACATTTTAACCCCATTTAGGTAAAAACATCAAATATAAATAAAATACTAAAAGAATTTTACTTACGTGGACGTAAAAACACCGGCACAATGATAATGAGTAGCTACGCACTTAGTTCGTTATTACTTATATAGTTATTATGTACTAGTACGACCTCGTCAGACACAAAAGAATAGTATTTACATTTAAAACAAATAAGTAGTACAACAATAAATTTGAGAAAACACTAAGTTACAAAGTACACTGATAATAACAATAACAGTAAATGTATGTGGAATCAATACATCTCTATAAATATGTTTGTATATCACAACAATTTTGTTTTTAACCTAGAATAGCCTTTTTGACAATGTGTCAGAGTTTCATTTTAAATGAGATTATATTCTTCTTGGTGTATGACGTGCGGAGGGGTCAGAAAACAAACTAATATTCTTTATGCCACCGGGTGAATTCTGAATAAAATATGATTTTAAATAATAATAATTATGATCAATTTAGTTTATTATTAAAATGAAACTAAATTTGTAAACCAAGCCTAAAAATTAATTAATCGACTAACGTACTAAATAGAAACTACGACGCTGACGTTTCGTTTTGGCTTGTTTGACATTTCAAAGAATTTTTGTTTGGTTGTGTTGTATGACGGCCGGACTCAGCGAAAAATTTGATTACTCATTATAAACGAGAACCTGTAAAACTTTGACTAAATTCACGTCAAACTAAAAGAGAACTATCCAAGGTACATATAAATTAATATATTTACTCAGTGTAGTTAGTTAAACTATGCAAAATTTATCAAAACGCTTTGTCATGGTTCATAACCTATCCCGGTGAGTGAAATTATTTTCTTTTTTCAGATGTTTCTTACACGTTCTGAGTATGACCGTGGTGTGAACACATTCAGCCCTGAGGGAAGGCTGTTCCAAGTGGAATATGCGATTGAAGCGATCAAACTTGGTTCGACAGCGATCGGCATCTGCACTTCTGAGGGTGTTGTATTGGCTGTCGAAAAGAGGATTACTTCGCCGCTCATGGAGCCTACTACGATTGAAAAGATTGTGGAGGTCGATAGACATATCGCTTGTGCTGTTTCTGGTTTGATGGCTGATTCTAGGTAAGATAATTTTATTAGTAACTTGGGAACAATGACTTAAGCAGTTTGGTTCCACCAAAGAATTACAATACTCGCTTTTATTGAGTTTCCCTGCTCTAAACACACATAATTCTTGTAAAGTCATCCAAATACTCTGACAATATTTAGTTTCTAAAAATGGATGTAAATTTTTCAAATATAATGCCTAATCATTAACATAAGCTAGGCACATAGTATAACATAAATTGGTTACTATGCCCAAAATAATGGATTTGTAAGAGATAAGGGATACTTTGTCTTATATGTATATTACAGATTGTATTTCTAAATAAGTAGATCACATTCAAAATTCAAAAGTCATTTATTCAAACTGGGCTGAGAATCAGCACTTTTCGAAAGTCAAAATTACATAAGACAGTGCACCAAACCACCTTTAGCTGGGAAGAAGAAGTGGCACAACAAACTTCCCAGCAGCCCAGCTGTCTGTTCAGTTAGAAAAAAATTATTATATGCAATAGTGTACAAAATAATTTACATTACGCAACACAAAACATAATTTAACACTTTGAAGGACACTATACGCCCATAGGCGTCATAACAATAAAACTTCTATTGTGTCTCGTACAGTGTCCTTGCGTTAATTTATAATATTAATAGCCATATGAAAGCTAGCACACGCCAATATACCACGCAAAAACATTGAGAACTATAACTCAGGCAGAAATAAAAAATAAAGACTAAATGTAAAGAATATCTAAATAAAAGCCTCCAGCCATAAAGGGCCTGAATATAAAGGGCATATTCAAATCATCTCCACAGATGCCCTTATTCCTATTTATTTGGGGTTGGCACAACTCGTTTTTTAATCCATACGTCTCTATAAGCCATCATCTCAGTGTTCCTTCCTAGCCATAATATCATGATATTCAAAAACTGGTACTTAGTAACCAAATCTTCCTCTTTTAGAACTCTAGTGGAGCGTGCTCGGGTAGAATGCCAGAACCACTGGTTTGTGTACAACGAGCGCATGAGCGTCGAGTCCTGTGCTCAGGCCGTGTCCAACTTGGCTATTCAGTTTGGAGACAGTGACGATGACAGTGGCACTGCCATGTCTAGGCCATTTGGTGTTGCTGTTATGTTTGCAGGTATGTCATTCAAATAGATATTAATTACTGTGAAATTATTGTAAGATTACAGCTACATGTATTGCTTGGGTAGTGAAAAACGTAATAGCAAACATTTTTTTAATGTAATGTATCAAAAGTTAGTGTCCATCTTACATACATTACGAAACTGGCAGAGTTTAGTTTAAATTACTTACTGTGGGATTTGTATTTTCTTCAATTAAATAATGGCTTGGACATCTAATTATTTATTTATAGTTTAAAACGGTACAACACCAATAACATAGAAACATAAAAAAAGGTTATTATTGTTAATTTTTCTCACAGTGCAACAACTTACTCTCACAGAACACCACACATACACCAAATTTTACTCCGTTCATCCGCAAACACATTACATTCAGGGTTGGCAGTCAGACTTCTTAGTTTGGAAGAACTCCATTGGCATTTGCCATTCATTTGCAATCTACAAGAAGAATATAAACATGATAGACCTACACTAGCATGATCATCTTCTAAACCATGTTGGTGTGGGCTTTCAGTCTAACCGGATTAAGCTGAATGCCAGCATTTTACATGGAGCAGCTGCCTATCTGACCTCCACAACCCAGATATATTTATATATATATTGATTTATACACAAAATGAACATTGCCATAAGCTCATGATTCCAATTCCTATTATTAAATTTAAGCTCTGAATCAAGCTTATATTCGTGTTTCTGTTTGTAGGTATTGATGAGAAAGGTCCCCAGCTGTTCCACATGGATCCCAGTGGCACCTTTGTGCAGTACGATGCTAAGGCCATTGGCTCTGGCAGTGAAGGGGCTCAGCAGAGCTTGAAGGTCAGTTTTAATATTTGTAAATATAACTTTGACTCATATAGGAAGCAAAGAAGTACAACTTATCAATAAGGACCTGTATTTAGGTTTTATCTACCAGCAAATTTTAATACCTTCTACTTTTATGTAATCAAAGTCATAACTCATAGGCTGAGATAGAGATTCAGCACTGTTCAAATGGAAGGATTAGAAAAAGTCCATGTTATATTTTTACCTTGTGTATTTTTACTTTTGGTCAATTCAAAGCAGCCTGCAAAGCTGTCTTTGTCAATTCAATGGTCTCCCATATCTTAATTTATTAAAACTTGTTTGTGAACTAACACTTTTTTCCATCCAACAGGAAGTGTACCACAAATCCATGACTTTAAAGGAAGCTATCAAGTCTGCGCTAACAATCCTCAAGCAAGTGATGGAGGAGAAGCTTTCGGAGAACAACGTGGAGGTGGTGACCATGACTCCGGGCTCTATGTTCCATATGTTCACCCGAGAACAGCTTGCTGAGGTCATTAAAGATATACCTTGAGTTTACATAGTCGTGAGCAGTTTAGTGGTGTAATTACATCATTTTATATTAAAAATCTAAAAAGTATTGGAACATTTTGTCGAAATAATGTAGTTACGACCACTAAACGCGTAAAACTGTTGCATGGATGTAAATTAAAGTAATATTTGAAGTAAATTGTATCTATTTTTGAAAGTATGTAGCCTATTGTTTGTAAAACATTAAATTAATTATTTGAGTTTAGAACCTAAAATCTAAGATCTACCATACCACCATTCACCAAAATTGCATTCCAATTCGCGTAATTTTAAAAGTAAATTCTGGTATTTCTATGGCATTTATGTAATGTAATAAAACTTCAACTATGGCGAATTTGAATGGTGGATCTTCATATTTCGAGTATGTAGCCTAAAGTTGTTGTCATTATAAAATAATTTTAGTTACATAATCAAAAATTATTGAATTTGACAGCCCTGTATGTATAATGCAATTTTTAGTTACTAGTATTGAAATGTATTTTAAAATAATATAACATGTAGGTATATAATTTATTTCAAATATATGCGGTGCCGGAAAGAATTTTTGAATCTTACAATAAGTAAATAAAAACATCATCGATTTTTAATGTCAGTATTTTATTTAGTGTATCCTCTACATAGGTCTACTTTTTATTAGTTCTTAGTTAATGTATTTATTTGAGTTTTGTTCCGTGAGATTTAGTTCAATTTTTGTTTCAGTAGATTTTAATTCAATTTTTATTTTTGTAATTTTCACTCGTTTATTTACTGTAGCTTTTACTTTGTATACTTTTTAACTATAAGGGTTCCGTAGTTAACAAGGAATCCTTATAGTTTCGCCATGTCCATCTGTCCGCCGCTTAGATCAGACTCTTTGTTCTAGAAAGCTGTAATTTGGCATGGGTATACATATTAATCACGCCGACAAAGTGGTAAATTAAAATCATGAAAAAAACTTTTTTCATGAGGTTACCTACCCCTACACGTAAAGTGGGGATGTTTTTTTTTTCTCATCTATCCCATGGTGTGGGGTGTCGTTGGAAAGGTCGTTAAAGAATATTGTGAGTGTCGAAACCATTTTTGGATTCAGGGATCAGTTTGCGAAATATTAAGCTTATGCAAATTTTTGTTAGAGTTAAGTGTTCCCCCCCCTGTCAGCTAAATGGTTGGTTTTTAGATATGTGAAAAAATTCACGGCAGTAGTATATATAACGAAATTAAAAGGAAAACTATCACAGCTAAGTAGGCTTTACAAGTTAACGAGTAATAATCTACCAACTTACTACGACTACGACTCTCATACATTGGGTATGGGAGAACATGTTTTTCAACTACAAAGTTGTTTGTTATTGCGATAAATTCATCCTAACTACGGAAGCCTTCATTGTGCGCGGTCCGACACTCACTTGGCCGGTTTTTTATTATTTTCTTTGGAGTTTACAGCATCTGGTGACGTGACTGTTATCAAGTTGGTCTATTGTTGAACTTATAGCCATGACTTTAAAAACTGTTGACATTTTTCCTAAGTCTGTCTGGTATAGAACGGCGCGACGGCCAGGCGGCCGTGCGTTTCCACTCTTGATTTTTTTATTGAGTGGAAACGCACGGGCCGCCTGGCCCTCATAATAAGACTTAGAGGAAAGTCGAGCAGCTGATTTCACAGGGCAAGGGAGGGTTTCCGGGTATCCGGCCGCATAAGTACGGTTCAGCCCTTATAAAAAAGCTGGCTTCTTTCATATACTTTCCGTATATATAGTCGAATAAGCTTGGTATGTGGTATACAGACAAAAATATTCATCATAACGCTACACTGCCGAGAGTAATGTAAGAGAATTGGCCTCACAACTTTGTTTAAAAGTAGTTGCAAGTTATCTGCTTGTATATTCGATGATACCTGTACAATACAAACATACATAACATCACGCGTGGATTCCTCGAAAGGTTAGGCAGAGGTGTACCTATATTACACACATTTAGCCAGTCCCATGTAATAGGGGGCGACCCTATTGTCATCAACCGGGCACAATTCCAGACCCCGGGTTGCTACTGAGAAATTCCAGATGGAAAAACCCAATAACAACTTGCCACCCGGGAATCGAACCCAGGAGCTCATACTCAGCAATAGCGCTTGCGACCACTAGACCAATAGGACTTTACAATTATCAATTCTTATTGCTAACATGATATTCAAATACAGTTGATAGCGGCTATCCCGGAGCTCCAATGGACAGACTCTTCAAGCTCACGGAATACCATTCAAGATCTGTCCAAACTAAGGCTTGGAAGACAAACCGTGTAAAGGCATTTGTGTGAAACTGAAGGCCGACGGGCTTGTTCTAATAATATATTAATTTTTCGATTTCACTTCTGTTTTATTGTAGTTAGTTTGGGAAGCTGAGGCCCTAGTTGAGTTTCTTTTAACTATCTCGACTTTACGCATCGACCGCGTTCGGCGCTCCGATTGGCCCTTCATTGGCTTTCACTGGTGAATGGCCAATCGGAGCGCCGAACGCGGTAACACTACTACAGAAACAGAAACTCACACTAGGGCCTCTGGACCGAAAAAACTTTTTGTTCGTTTCGAAAATCGTTGATACCTCGTCAGCGGTGGGATAGGTGCCTTGCGTATATCAAGACTAATTTATTTCGTCGTATTATCGTTTCTGCGTATACAGAGATCGTTTGAGTGTGCGTGAATTTGATAGGCAGTTTTGCGAATGCCTGCTGGAGAGGGATGGCCGCGCCGCGTCGCGTGCATGTTTTAGCGCAGATAAATAGGTACAGATGGTTCACATTTAGGTATAAAGTTACAAGTAGGGTACGCGGCGGGCTCGACTTGTCGAATTCAGTGGGAGTAACGTAGTCAGAAGATATATAAGTTACACTATAGAAAGAGAGGCAACTTCTAGGTGAATATAACTGTAGGTCTGTGCGACCTGAATTGCATTCTGTGATTTCTTCCCATATTTATACAAAAATTAGTACTCGTAAAGAAGTTATAGTGACCAAAAATTCAGATACCCAGGTGTTGTATTTTAAGAGAAATTAGCTTTCATTACTTTTCCATACTAAATCCGCGTATTAAATACGGAAATCTTGAAATGAAAATTTAACACCGTGACTAACGCCACTAATGGCATGGTATATATATCTCTTATCTTAAACTACTGGAGTACTGATATTGAATTTAGGGTACTAATTTTATCTTGCAGCAGGGTACTATTTTTCTAAGTGTTTTTGAGGAAAGCGGCAAGCTCCTCAAACTTGGAGTCAACATTCAAAGTTGTGGTCCTGCTGAAAGTTATCACCGTTGATTTCTCTGTAAATACAAATATTCCAGTTCTGTTTTTTTTACGAAATGTATCACATATAAGGGTACTAATTATTTATATACTTAGAATAGCTGTAGCATGCCCCCTTTTTGGCGCTCATGGTGGTCCTGCTGAAGGGAGCGTGACCACCTTCAAAGTCGATTTTCTCGAAAACTACTAAGGCACCAACTTTTTTGTTCGAGTACTAACCTTCAAAGTCGATTTTCTCGAAAACTACTAAGGCACCAACTTTTTTGTTCGAGTACTAATTAGTACTAATTGAGTACTAATTATTTACCAAATATGGAAGCGATTGGCGGTGGTAGTCACGGACATACTTTATTGTGTCGTAGCAAGAGTTGCTTTTTATTTAAATGTATTTGCGTAAAGAACCATCTGTACTTGTCTGTGTGTTTAAGAGAGAGATTAAAAACTGCCCGCGCCTGTTTGGTAATATCCTGTGAATATAAAGTTAGATGTAAACGCAAATGTACTTTTATTTATTTAATAAGACTTATATTATGACAACAAATAAATCTACATCAAAATGGTATTCCAAAAAACTATCACAAATAGGTAAATGCACATTTTTTGTAAATTATAAAAAATATAAGTATTAACAAAATTGTTACGCCTAAATCTAATTATGTATTTTTAGACAACAATTATTTGATATGGCTACGTATATAATATAGAAAATTCTAAGTTTGTTTGACTATTTGTAACTGTTATAACTCCTAAAGGGCTACATATATTTTCATGAAGGTACGGTTAATGGATATAGACACAAATTCACTCTTATAAAGAAATTTCATTTAGACTGTAAAAGACTATGAAATCTAGACTATGATAAAGTCACATAAATAAATAAGTCATTTCCAGAATATCATTCTTAATTTCATATCCCTGTAAGTAAGTTAGGGTATCCCCACAGTTGACGCACCATGTGCCTGTCACCTACAATATTATTATCTCTGATATTTAAAACCAGGACATTCCGAATTAACCCCAAAGTTTGTCCAAATAAGGTTCCAATTCCAATGGACTGGTATTAGGACCGAACCTTTCAACGGGCACTCCATTCCTGTCTATAATAAACTTGGAAAAGTTCCATTTAATAAAATCGCCCATTATTCCTCCCTGAGACTTCTTCAAAAACTTCCATAGAGGATGAGCGTCGTCTCCGTTAACTTCTATCTTCTCAAAAAGGTCGAATTTCACTTTTCTCTCTTTGGTGAATTGGAGGATTTCTTTCAGAGTCCCTGGTTCTTGTCCACCGAACTGATTGCACGGAAAAGCGAGTATACGAAGACCTTTATCGTTGTATTTTTCATATAGTTCGTTTAGCTCTTTGTAATGTGTGCTGGTGTAGCCGCATTGAGAGGCCACATTCACTATTATGAGTACGTTTCCTTTATATTCTTCTAGTTTCACTTCGCGACCTTTAATATCGTTGACAGTGAATTCGTAGACCGTTTTTGCTGTCTCGTAGTTTATTTTTGGTTCGGCTGCTGATTTGGCTGCAGATTTGTTTGCTGCTACGTTCGTTCTGTAAAGATAAGTTTATTATCTAATCTGCGTTCACAATTTATTTGCCAAACATGTAAACAAACACGAGTTTTAGAAAAAACAACTGTACTGCCTACAAATAAGGTTCAGTTTGCGCTACAACTTCATACCTTTTTATGACTTTTTCAACAGTACTAGTCAGTCTAAAATCAACTTTATTTACCCTTTTATAAAGTTGATGTTTGTTTAAGTGGAAATAACATCAATTGGAAACAAGATTTTTAATAGCCTTTATATTAAAACATGTAATTTTTTTTATTGACAAAGTTTGTATTGGTCCACCTGAAGGATTTGGCGCCTCGGGCCATTAAGACTACGGAACCGTAATTTAAAAAAAAAAACAGGAAAAGTCTTCGCTAACACGGTGATGGTAGTGGTTTAACGGTGATTTTACAAAAAGAATCAATAAAATGCACTTAAAATCTCACTAAGCAGAAGTGCTGAGTCAATTCAATTCAAAATATTTTATTTCAGAAAGAAAGAAAGAATAATATTTATTTGGACACAGTTCGTGAAACACATAATACAAAGATAAAAGTGAAAATAATTATAAAGCAATAATAGTGTGTGCCTCACGGCTGCGCCAAAATGGTTAATTTCAGCATTAATGCCCGACAAATGCTGTCTGACGCTGGTTTTCTAATGAACCCTCATGGACAAGTGACGGGAAGTACCAACAGTTTCAACATACCTAATACATAATTTTTATATCTCTAAATAAATAAATAAACTATATAAGGTCTATTTAAATAATTGTTTCGAATCAATGTTATTTCCACCTAAACAAACATCAACTTTAAGAAAATGTAAATAAAATTGATTTTAGACTGACTGTCATAAAAAATAATATGAAGTCGTAGCGCAAACTGAACCCTATGAGTAGGTATTACAGTTGTTCTTCCTAAAAATCGTGTTTGCTTACATGTTTGGCTAACAAACCGCGAACGCAGATTAATATGCAAACGTGAATTAAAAACCAAAGAAAAAGCAATCTGAAAACAACAGGAACTGTCCAAGCAAAAACCTGTTCTTAGCGATGAGCCAA
This sequence comes from Xanthia icteritia, assembly GCA_949128155.2. Lineage (NCBI taxonomy): Eukaryota > Metazoa > Arthropoda > Insecta > Lepidoptera > Noctuidae > Xanthia > Xanthia icteritia. The sequence goes on from OX421953.2 coordinate 9,458,327, forward strand.
ACAGTGCACCGTCCGTGCACTCACAAAGCGCAACAGACCGCCGGGCGCGGCGGACAGATACACTGACTGTTATTTAGTTATAAGACAAGAAAAAATAATGTAGGGCGGTTGAATAAAAAATATGAATAGATTAATAACAATAAAATAGTGAAGAAAGTGTTATAAAAAAGTGAAGGACCTATAACATTAGATGAAATAGGTACACATAAACCTACAAGGGCACTTATGAAACGTCAGAAGCTAGGTGTACGGGTCCAATTGGTCGTTTCCTATGGAGAAGAGCCGGCAAGAAACTCCACGGTTAGTAGTGTGTTCGTGTCGCTATGTAACCAACTCTTTCTAATGGTCGTGATGTAGACACTTTCATGAACCGTAGAAGTATACTGCAAAAGGCAAAAGATTAAAAACTTACTGCTCCTTTTGATTCTTCGCATGAAACTTCCTAAACATCTCAATGGCATCAAAGATATCGTCAGCCAACACATCGGGAAGTTCCATGGCCGCAAAATGTCCGCCATCTTCAACCACAGAGCTATGTAGGTAGTTCTTGTACTTCAACTTTAGTATACTGTCTGGTTGGAAGTTTAACTCGTGTTTGAACTTTATGCCCCATGTCGGTACTTCTGTTGGGATTCTGAGGAAGAAAGATGTGGTTATTACTGGGATTCGGGTATCATCGAAGCTATTGTTTCTCTCACTGTGGACATGGTCAATCTAACATTACTTTAAGAGGGCTCCCAACGGTACAAGTCGAGTCGATTGCCGACTTAACGGAATATTGTCATTTTTGAATATTATACTTTATTTATTTATGTAGAATTCATTATTGTATATTTATTTTATATCTTAATTATAATTCATGGTATGCTGCACCGGTCGACGTCATAACGTCAACGCCGGCTGTCGCTGAAAACCAGCGCTGGGGCTCTGTCTCGCATAGGGTCGCATCATGCTGAGCGATGGCCGTTTTGCGTGGATGTGACGCATATTTTCCCTAACTTTTTTCTTTTTAATTTTGTGTTCCTTTTTTTTGCGTCATGTTTACCGCAAATAAACGTATTTTCTTTATTTCTTTCTTTCTTTACACTAGCGCCACTTAAAAAAATATTATTTCGTGACTGAGAAGGAATTATGAATAACTGCTAATAAGGACCCGCGGTAAGTGTGCCTAGAATTTTCTAATACCTTTTATAAAGTTTCATATTGAGTCACTAAGCAACAAAATACGATCTAGAGGAATGTAGCCGCTTCTCTTTAGATCGAATTTTGTTGCTTCGTTAACCATGTAGTTTTATAAGCTGTGTGCTAATAACAACGTACTGGGATCACCAAACCAAGCATGGTGATGATAGCAATATGACTGCTTACTACAGCAGTTTAGACAAACCATGTTCAGCAAGACTTCTATGATCTGCTATAAAGGCAAATCTGGAAGAGTAGAAGATTTTTTCTGCATTTGGACAGCAAACAAATCAACCAACTTAACCCAGAGATAAAGCTGCAATGTCTTATGTGCATGTAATAGGGATGTTGAAAGGGAAAAAAATAAATACATTTCGTCCATCAATCAGATATTAAAAAAATATTATACAGATATTTTTTGGCTTATCATATTAATATAAAATAGTTTAGATAAAAAGCATTAAAGTTGGGGAGTTGGGGGCTCGCTACGTCACAAGTCAGTATTAAATCTACCGAGGAGTGACATCATGCCACATTTAACTCAATGTATTGCCGTAATCTTTTGATTACGTAATAAAATAAAAAATACGTGTCCAATATTTTTTAATAATCAAAATTACGGACAAAAAAAAGAATTGTCGACATCCCTATGACACCAGCACCCTACAATCCGGACCATAGCAATGCTGCTTGACGGCAGAAATAGATATGGCTGTGCACTGCTGTGCAGTCTCTTCTCTCACATTTTTTTAAATATTCCAAATTCAAACAGGGCACAATGGAAAGCGTTATGCCCAGCAGTTGGACATTACAGGTTAAAAACATATAATCCCAAGAATACTTACCGATCAGTGACCATAAGCTGCGTATAACCCTCGACATAGTGCCTCATGCTGCTAGTAATAGTGTTAGTGGCCCAGTATATCATAACATTATCCAGTAAGTGGGTCAAAGAGAACTTCTGCAGTAAAGCACCGTCGCTAGCCTTTCTGTTCTCAAGGTTGGTCCAAGTTGAGAATTTTTCGAGGATGTATGCTGCTAAACCGGCCGGGGAGTCTGAGAGGGCGATGCCTGAAAGTAAGTAGATATAGATTAGTTAATAAGTAACAAAAAAGATTTACCAACGTAAACGAAGCAAAATGTAAGGAATGTGTAAGGATCGTAGTAGGTGGCGTTCTGTAGGTTCTGCCAACCTACCATGACAAGAAGGCTTGAGTTTATGTATGTACAGACGCCAGCACATCAACCTACTACAAACTGTCAAATTTCTTTAATAGATTTTCAACTTTAACACTAAAGTATAAGGTTCAAAGTTGATTGGGAAAATTTGACAGTTTCGGGTAGGTTGACCTGCTGGCGTCTGTACCATGACTTGAGCAAACAAATTATAAAACAAAGAAAAAAAAAAACAGGAAGTGTTCCGGGTAACTTTGGACTCTAGATTTTTTTCAGTGTTTGAAAGTATAATCTATACATATTATAAAACAAAGTCGCTTTTCGCGTTTGTCTGTATGAACTCATTGTTCTTCTAAGCCACGCAACAGATTTTGATGAGTTTTTACCATCGTTTAGAGAATTTATTCCGGAAGGATTAAGTGTATAATACGTTAGTATTAAAGTTACATTTACCTAAGGAATCTCGATGTTTTGTTAAGTCGTAAAAACCGTGCGAAGCAGGAGCGGGTCGCTAGTAAGTAAATAAAAAGTGATATGTGGAAAATATTAGTAGAATTGTTAAGTTAAATTTTAATTTATTTCCGTTTATTTTTAATATACTACTGTTTGCTTACAAAATAAAATACACGTATGAAAAACTTTTACTAGACCAACTCTAAAACTCTTTTTGGCCTCGCACAGGTCGTTATTATTTTGTTAGATTTTAATATGCTCCTTTTTTATTTTATTTTTTTATGTCATTTTTTTTCTTTTACTGTTTGTATTTCCTGTGCGTGCCCCAACTAAAATATTTTTCTTTCTTTCTTTCTAAAATAGCAAAAAAATTAAAAAGCATTTTTAAACATTTTGTGAGGCAAATTTTTGTATGATTTAATAGCAGTTTTTTTTATATTTCAGTGTTGGTACCATAAATAAAAAAGTTTGTATTCATAAGTACTTTCTACCGCCCGAATGGGTGGAAAATTGATACTATAACCCATAGATCAGATAGACACACAGCTAACATAAAAAAAAAACTTTTTTAAAATCTAAAATCTTACCAACAGTATCCGGTTTGGTGGCCTGTATATGGAAATATCCGCTCTCTTCCACAATCTTTCCCATATGCTTAGACAGCGGGTACATGCGCTCTCTCAGATCAGGCTCCACTATGAAATTCGGCCAAATTGCTCCTGGAAACAACAAATGTATCAGGATATTATTTTGATCACTGTAAAGGCCGCAGGAATCTGTCGAAGTGGCGATGCTCGGGGGAGGTCTGTGTCCAGCAGTGGACGTCTTTTGGCTGAAATGATGATTGATGATTTCGATCACGTTTGGTTTTCACAAGTCAAATAAGAGAAGCAACGAAAACCTAATTATAGAAAAATAAACAGTATGGTGACTATTGACTGGCATTATTTTATTACAACAGAATATTATAGGCGAATAAAATGTTGATGGATGGTGGGGATGCCAAAGAAAGGAACAAACCTATTTACAGAAATAAAATAAAATAATTTGTGGAAGACTGGAGGAGCTCGTGGTTAAGTATTAACAGCCGCACGGGTCGATCCATCAGGTTAAGCTATGCTTGCCGGGGTTGGTCAGTGGATGGGGTGGCTATTTTTACATACCTACCGAGACTCCTCCGTGCCTCGGTAAGCATGTTAAACCGTTGGTCCCGGCTGTCATTCGTGGATTTTTGACAGTCGTTACGAGTTTTCAGAAGCCCGAAATTCTGACACCAGCCTTACTAAGGGGTATCGTATTATCTAGTTACTAGGTTGTGGAGGTCAGATAGGCAGACGCTCCATGTAAACTACTGAAATTCAGCTGCATCCGGTTAGAATGGAAGCCGACCCCAACATAGTTGAGAAACGGCTAGGCATGTTGTTTTTTTTTAATGGAAGGATGGATTGTGTCAGGGATGACAGTTTTGGATGATAAATGAAGGTAATATATAAGGTTATAAGGGAGTGAATGACAACATGACAGGCTACAGAGAGAATGAAAGAGAAAAACTTTTGTGGCAAGCAATGTGGGCATTGCTTACAACTTATTTAAGTATATCGAAATACTTCCAAAGAAATAAAAACTTACCCAACATCGTATAAATAGACACCCAAGTATTGACCGCCACCATTGGCATATTGGTGTGATATCCCAGTATTTTATCAGGGAATATAGTCGCCATGACAGATCCGATGGCCGAGCCATAGTCTCCTCCTTGCACATAGTACTTGTCATGGCCAATACGTTGCATGAGGTTGCGGAATATCACTGATACCTCTATTGGGCCCATACCGGCGCGAACTGGAGCCTGAAATGGTGGAATAGATATTGTTATGCAAACGGGCGTTACTTTGCGGAAATCCATATTAGTCAAGTCAATCTACCTAGGTAGATGGGAGCCTTTTCCCAACTATGTTAAGGTCGGCTTCCAATCTAACCGTATGTAGGTGAATACCAGTAATTTACACAACCCAGTAAATGAGTAATACGATACCCCTTGGTAAGACTGGTTGTCAGACTTTCTGGCTTCTGACGACCCGTAACGACTGTCAAAGATCCACGAATGACAGCCGGGACCAACGGCTTAACGTGCTTTCCGAGGCACGGAGGAGTCTCGGTATGTAAAGATGGTCAACCATCCACGGACCAACCCCGACAAGCGTAGCTTGACCTGATGGATCGACCCGTGTGGCTGTTATTACTTAGCCACGAGCTCCTCGAAATCCATATTAGTAAAATTTTATGTTAAAATATATAGTTTAGTTGCATGAGGTTGTCCGTTCAAATCGGAACAAGTACCAATGTGACTTTTTCAGTTCATATGTTCTGAGTTCATCTTGGACATTACAAGCATCGGTGAAGGAAAACATCGTGAGGAAACCTGGACTTATAGTTTATAAGTCTGAAAACGTCAACCCGTCTTGAGCAAGCTTATCTGAATAGTCTGAGATGAAAGACCGAAACAAACTCAGAGTTCAGTCTCTTTTAAAGTCCAGTTTTGGCAAGACAAGACATAATACCCATATTCTTGTAAAGATTTGACAGTCATGTTGGCAATGTTAGTAGGTGGTCTACTCTTTTGACTAAAGAAATTATTTAAAAAATCTTTACCTGAGAAAACCCAAAGCCTGGAATGCTGGGAGCGATGACTTCGAAGACAAAGCCCTGGTTGGGACGAGATGTCGTCAGCTTGGGTATTAACTCGTAGAACTCACGAATAGAGCCCGGCCAGCCGTGGATAAGCAGTAGTGGTACAACCTGAGATTAAAAAAAAATGTTTAAAAAAATGTAGCTAGCTGTCTGCCGAGGAGCAGCGCAGAGCGGTTTTCATTTTTAAACAAATATCACAAATTGTGCTTCTTAAAATAAAGTTGAAAATAAATTTACCTGTCTGCTTTGATGCACTTTCGGAGTAATGGAAGGTAATTTATTTTTTACTTTATTTCAACAAAAGCAAGGTTGATATTTGTTTGGCAGAGAAAGATGCTCTGCAGTGCGCCTCATCTGATGTGCACCAGCCGTAAGCGCCAGACTCAGAGTTCCTTGGAAAGATTGGATAGTGAATCAAAGTTTTCAGGTTAAGCAAGTTGAAGTGGCAATGGCCTAGCCATATTACCAGTACCATCTCATAGTTACTTAAAAAAAAAAAATTAGAATGGCCCTCAAGTAAAGGCGGATCAAACAAACATAGAACCAGAGCAAGTTCCTTTTTTTCCTTGACATTTTATTATGGACTAGCTGCTGCCCACGACATCGGGTTTTTTTTTTTTGCGCGGAACCTTAATCCTTTTTCTAAAATAAAAGTATCCTAAGTTACTCCTTATAACATCAGCTAACGGCCAGTGAAAGTCTTGTCAAAATCGGTCCAGCCGTTTCGGAGAATAGCCGGAACAAACCAAATAGACAGCAAAAAAAAGGTTTTTGTTATAAGTACTACATAATTCATATGCATTTAGTAAAAAGCTATTATTTTGATATTAAAAACAGACACTTCAATTTTATTTATTTGTATAGAAGATATATACAAGGTCCCATTAAAATGGTGTGCGTTACCCAGGCCAGATGTTGTCGAAAATGGTCATTTGAATCTTATAGATAATTAGTTTTGCGGCTTCTGTAATTGTTGCGCACATTTTTAAATTTGTTGCGCTTATAGTTTTTTAATTATTTCACAAAAACATTTCCTGCTGGGGTAACGTTATCCCAGCCAGACCTTTTTCTTTCTAATGGGAATATTTAAATAAATACTAGCTATAAAATTAGTTGTCTAGATGAAGTAAATGTTGTGCCTTATTTTGTATTTGTTCTTTCATCGGTTGCGAAGTTATTCGAGATTTTGCTGGGGTAACGTTTTTGGTTTTGCTAGATCTTTGAAACGGTTAAGCGGATTCTTATCATATTTTGTACATGACTTCTTAGGAATTAGTTTAAATTTGTTCTGCAATAAAAAAACCAAAATAATGAATAGTTTAAAGGATATTTCATTAAATAGAAAAACACTTCAATTGGTTCCAGCACTCTCAATAAGAGGTCTAAAGACTTACTTTAAACGTTATTTTAAAGCTTGTAAATGCCTTCAAATGTATGTGAAGTTTCATTAGTATCCTGTAAGTATTTAACAAGTTATGATGATATTCAGTTCTTCACGAGCACGGTCTTGATGCGCGCGGTGTTATTTGGCCACTGGATTGGATATATGAACTGAATGTTATGTCAATTATTAGTTGTTTAGTTCAGTTGTATATCAGTAAAATTTCAGCGTAGTACATTGGATAATTAATGAGATAATACGATTAAAGTCATTAGGAAGTGAATGACCGAGGTAACCCGACCAAGTTTAGGTGGTTACGAAAAAACGAAATCGCAGAACATTATGGTACCTTCTAAAATATGTAGGATAGTGTTACAAATTTAGTACAGACATGTACATAAGTTTAAAAAAAACTACATGTTTATTATTGGCATTGGGTTGATTACTGGCATTCAACGCGTACAGACGTGCTCATCAATGCATAATATCAATAAAATAAATTAACGCTTGCATAAATAGTGACCTAGTTTCAGTGTATTAGCGTGTTATACAAATAAACAATTTATAGTGATAAGTTAAAAGAATGAACTGATTAATATATTTTTATAAGCTGATACATGGCGGACAGCCCCTTTAATCGGAGCGCGATGATGCGACGCAGCCCTCCACCGACACCAACCCCGGTACCGACACCAGCACCAGCACCGACATCGCCCCAACAACTAAGACAGGACCAGGATGAGAAAGTTGAAGTTGTGTCCACTCCGGAGATTCAGAACTGGATGGGGTCTATTGAGCAGTGTCTGAATGAGGTCTGTGCTATTGCTTCTGAGGGTAAGCTAAACGCTGATCAGAAGCTAAAAATAAATAATCTTTGCCGGAAAGTTGGACATGGAGTTTCGCAGATGGCTGTTCAATACCAGTCTCTAAAACAAAAAGCCATACAAACCCATACCTCCCTTAAAACCATGACCGAAGCTCGAGACTTATCAGATTGTCTAATGGAGATGAACCGGACGATTCAGGAATCCTGTACGAAGCAGGAAGCAACATCTACATCTTTTGCAGCTATTGTGAAGAATGGGTCCAAAACCTTTGTTCGTCCTAATACTTTTAGCTCTGTGGCCATTTATCCCAGTGACCACTCAAAAACCAGTGACGAAACCAAGAACATGGTCCAAAAAATCATATGCCCTGGGGAAATGAAGCTGAAAGTACGAGGCGTACGCAAAATTGGAAAAGGAGGACTCATAATCAGCACTGAGACCAAAGATGACCTAGACAGGCTCAAGCAAACAGTCCAACTAGCTTCATCAGGGCTTACCGTCGACGAACCTAAAAAGCGCAAACCTCGCATTATAGTAATAGGAGTTCCTACAACAATGGCTGAAAATGAGGTTTATAAATGTATTTATGAACAAAACTTGGCCGACAAACTGCCCACTATATCCCTAGATACATTTTTGACCTCTATAAAACTAAGCCACAAATCTGGCAGGAAAGATGCTGAGACTTGCAATTTTATTATAGAAGTTCCAGCCGTCATACGTAAGGCCCTCATCACACAAGACAGATTGTTTATAAATTGGTCATCCTGCCCGGTACGAGACTTCACACTGGTAACAAGATGTTACAAATGCCAGCAGTATGGTCATGCAGCCAAAACATGCAAAATTGCTGCCCCTATGTGTGGACATTGCGGGGAAGAAGGGCACACTATCCAAGACTGTGCAAAGAAAGCCGGTGCGCCAAAATGTGCTACATGTTTGCGCTTTAAAAAACAAGCCAACCACAACACGGGAGACGCAGATTGCCCGGCTAAAAAAGCTGCCGAATACAGGTACATCAACTCGATCGATTATGAAGGCGCCTAAGAGCGCCACATACTTGTGTATATTTTAGACGTAATTTATTATTGTTATTTTTCTAGTTTAGTTATGGATAATAACTTAATTACCGACATAGATAACACATTTTTAACTGTCTCAAAGACATGTGACGTTGAGGATTGCAGGCAATATCTTTCCGATTATAAAAAGTCACTAATCGTACTGACCCAAAACATTCGTAGTATTTATAAGAACATGGATAGCTTTAAAATTTTCCTTCATAGACTTAACTTTGATTGTGATATAATGGTACTAACCGAGTGCTGGCTGGCTAACCGCATAGATAACCTCCCAGTAATACCTGGTTACAACTTATTGCATACCAATAGAAACCACAATCAAAATGATGGTGTGGTAGTCTTTGCTAAGGAATCATTAAAGGTAACAGTCGAGGAACCTACTCCACAAGACTGTATGATTAATTGCTTAGTTATCAAAATTGGTACATCTACAGCGATAATCGCTATGTATAGGTCCCCTTCCGGTAGAAACTTGGATTCTTTTCACAATTCCTTAAACCAGATTTTTCAAGCGCTAAACTCGTTTAAAAATGTTATACTAACAGGTGATTTAAATATAAATATTGGCTCCGAAAACTGTGACACAGGGACCCAAGATTATCTTAATATCTGCTCATACCACGGTTTTCTCCCCGCTCACATATTGCCTACTCATCAGAGCGGTTCCTGTCTCGATCATATGATGATTAAAACCAGCCTATCATATATTACGCTTGTTACTAACGCAACAATTACTGACCATCATGCTGTCCTACTTACCGTAAATTTAACGCTGCCTAAGCTAAATTGTCCCCAGACCAAAAGCAAATTAAATACAAATAAACTCGAATATGATTTATGCAACCTAGATTTTAGCCCAGTTTTCAATAGTGCTGACGCTAATTTGGCTTTATCGTACTTTATAAAACTTGTCCAACAAGCAATATTACGTAGCACGACAGTTTCCACAGTGAATAAGAAACTTTATAATATTAAACCTTGGATTACTCCTGGACTAATTCGGTGTATAAGACACAGAGATAAGCTTCATCAGAGAACTAAGAGATACCCTGATAATCTAATCATTCAAACCACTTATAAAAGATACAGGAACTTCTGCAACAATCTCCTAAAGAATTTAAAAAATAACTACGATAAAAGTGAATTAAATAGAGCAAGTAAAAATAGCAAACAACTTTGGAAACATATTAAAAACGTCACCAATATGTCAAAACAGCGTGAATCAAATTCGAGTTTACTGCTTACTAATCCTTCACCACTCTTGTCAGCTAACAACGTTAATAAATTCTTTGTCAATGTTGGGAAAACTCTTGCTGAACAGATTCCGAAACATTATTGTGACCAACCACCTTTCCAAAAATCAAGCAATACCTGCAACCTGAAATCTTTTGCTATGCTGGACACTGACGAAGACGAAATAACCAGAATCATTACTGGACTAAAAGATGACTGTGCAATTGGATGGGATAATATAAGCAATAAGATCCTAAAACTCTTTAAGCATATTTTCGTACCTCCCTTAACGCATATATTTCGAATCTGTCTATCCAAAGGAATTTTCCCTAGCTGTCTTAAAAAGGCAGTTGTAATCCCCGTCTTTAAATCTGGTAGTAAAGACTTAGTAAATAATTATAGGCCAATATCGCTACTCTCCTCAATATCAAAAATACTAGAGAAAATAATAAACAGTAGACTAGTTAACTATCTAGAAAAAAATAAGTTCTTATCCCCTGCGCAGTTTGGTTTTAGAGCCAAACTATCCACAGCCGATGCGGTGCATACCCTGACCGATTATATTTCAGAAGAGCTCGGCAAAGGTAACCAGACCCTGGGAGTCTTCCTTGATTTAGCCAAGGCCTTCGACACGGTGTCTGTTTCCGTTCTTTTAAACAAATTAGAGGCCATAGGAATAAGGGGAACGCCGCTGAAACTATTTGTGGACTACTTAAATGACCGATACCAATGTGTTAGAATAGATAATATTACGAGCGATGAGCAGAAAAGTACTGGTTTTGGTATTCCCCAGGGAAGTATTCTGGGCCCAACGCTATTCCTGATTTATATTAATGACTTGTGTAATCTGAATATTAAAAACGGCAAAATAATATCCTATGCCGACGACACGGCGTTAATATTTTCCGCTAAAACCAGTAGCGAATTGTTTGAAATTGCTCAACTAGGTTTTAATACTGTGACTAATTGGCTTCAAAGCAATTTACTAACATTAAATGCTGACAAGACAAAATACATTCACTTCTCCATGCGCAAGCCTCAACTTAACATTACTAACCCTCATCTATATGCCCATCAATGTGGAAATCGTTCAGTCAACATGTGTAATTGCCCTTTTATCCTCAAAACGAGCAGTATAAAATACCTCGGGGTAATAATGGACGACACACTGTCTTTCAGAAAACATATTGAAAGTCTAGTTAAAAGAGTGCGCAAATTAATATATGTTTTTAAAAAATTGCGAACATTTGCAGATTCAAAATTAATCAGACAAGTTTATTTGGCCCTATGTCAATCTATAATTGAATACTGCATCACTTCATGGGGTGGTGCACCAAAAACCAATCTACTTCCTCTTGAAAGAGCTCAGAGATCAATTTTAAAGGTAGCAAACTTCCATCCCTTTTTCTTTCCCACAGATCTGCTATATAAATCATGCAACGTGCTGACTGTTCGCCAACTTTTCATTATGCACTTAGTATTAAAACAGCACACCATGCTTACCTACACTGCTGACAATACTAACAAGAGACGGAATGATATAGTATGCGCAACTAATACAACCTCAAAACATGTCTTTGTAGAAAGATTTTTTACATTCTTAGGCCCATTTCTGTACAATAGATTAAATAGAAAACTTAGTATTTATAAATTAAATTACTTTAGCTGTAAAAAAATTATACTTGAATATTTACTAGCCATAGATTATGCACAGACAGAAGATCTACTTTTTGTCTGCAAATAGAATTGTTAACATGCTATTTTATTTTGATTTACCTAATTTTAATTTAGTTTATACTTTAACATGCTATATTATTTTGATTTACCTAATTTTAATTTAGTTTATACTATTTACTCATTGTTAATTTATTACATTAAGTATTTATGCACTTCCTAGCCTGAAACACAGGTTCAACCTAGTTCAGGCAAATAAGCAACTGTGCTCTATTTTAATTATTAAGTTACTTATTGTAAACGTGCCCCTTTTTATAAATAAACGATTTATTTATTATTTATTTATTTTATTAAAGAATTTTTATTAACAGGTAAAATAATCATTTCAACTGAACTCTTAAAGTATTAATAAACTTATACTTAAAAACAATCACAGATTAAAATTACAGACAATTTTGCTATTTTGAAATTTTCTATTACTTTTTATTTAAATTATAGATTTCAGTATACACAGTACACAGTTACAGTTTTTATTTAAATATACACATATTGGAATGTGTAATGATCATAGACAATAAATTATATATAATGACTTTTTTCGCGCTCAGATCGGCGCTACCTCATAAAAATGACTTCTGCGCATCTACCAACTTTTGCCAAGTTACGTGTCGGGGACTGTAATAGCGCGCGTATTTAGAGCATTTTTATTTACCTACTACTATCAGAATCCGTTGCGTAGTTTTAAAGATCTAAGCAAATAGGGACAGACAACGGGAATCAACTTTGTTTTATAGGTACTATGTAGCGAAGGATAAATTTGTCGTTATCATTGTTGAGAATTCCAGTCCAGGTAATAACTAAGTACGAAAAAAAAGAAAATAATAAGTAAGTTCCTAAATTCAAATATTTAAACCTTAAAAAGAATACAGTTTTTGATAAGTAGGTACCTAACAACATGTACATATTAATAATAATTTTGCTACTATTTCTGTAGTTACATTATGCAAGCTTACCTTGTTCGTGAATTCATCAAGCACTCCAAATTAACAGTAATTCGCCACACTTATTATTATATAATAGCTCTCACGCACTCGATAAATATTTGCAAAAACAGGAAACGGAACTGCCGAAGCGCACGCGCACTCTACAAGATGAATTTTGTGATTATGGAGCATGTTTAGTGCGTTATGCAAACAATGAATTACCCCTTCACCCCACCCCTCCCGCGACCCACCGAACGACATGTTATATCGGTGATTTTTGATAAGTATGTGCAGCTGGAAGATAATAATAATGTTTTTCATAGTACAAATATTATTATATTATTATGTATTTAACAGTGTACGCGTCTGTACCGAAATTGTAAGGTGTATTATACTAAACATTTCAAAAGATAGCATAATGTTCTGCGATTTCGCTTTTTCGTAACCACCTAAACTTGGTCGAGTTACCTCAGTCATTCACTTCCTAATGACTTTAATCGTATTATCTCATTAATTATCCAATGTACTACGCTGAAATTTTACTGATATACAACTGAACTAAACAACTAATAATTGACATAACATTCAGTTCATATATCCAATCCAGTGGCCAAATAACACCGCGCGCATCAAGACCGTGCTTGTGAAGAACTGAATATCATCATTACTTGTTAAATACTTACAGGATACTAATGAAACTTCACATACATTTGAAGGCATTTACAAGCTTTAAAATAACGTTTAAAGTAAGTCTTTAGACCTCTTATTGAGAGTGCTGGAACCAATTGAAGTGTTTTTCTATTTAATGAAATAACCTTTAAACTATGCATAATTTTGTTTTTTTTATTGCAGAACAAATTTAAACTAATTCCTAAGAAGTCATGTACAAAATATGATAAGAATCCGCTTAACCGTTTCAAAGATCTAGCAAAACCAAAAACGTTACCCCAGCAAAATCTCGAATAACTTCGCAACCGATGAAAGAACAAATACAAAATAAGGCACAACATTTACTTCATCTAGACAACTAATTTTATAGCTAGTATTTATTTAAATATTCCCATTAGAAAGAAAAAGGTCTGGCTGGGATAACGTTACCCCAGCAGGAAATGTTTTTGTGAAATAATTAAAAAACTATAAGCGCAACAAATTTAAAAATGTGCGCAACAATTACAGAAGCCGCAAAACTAATTATCTATAAGATTCAAATGACCATTTTCGACAACATCTGGCCTGGGTAACGCACACATTAAAATGGATAGACAAATTTTAACACAGCGTTCAGTAGGTCTAACCAAAGATATAGAAGCAAAAATAAACACTGATTAAAGTGATTTTATTTTGACCTAAAATAATAAATAGCATTGGCTAACCAACATTTTTAATGTATTTTTGTTAGCTGATTTATTTTTCTTGTAAGTATCTAATGTGTTTTTCTTATATATTTTTTACCATTGTCCTTATTTTGGTGGTCTGAATGATTTCTAAAAGTTTGTCCATCTATTTTAATGGGACCTTATATATATAGATAGATAGAGTATATCCATACTAAAATGTCAAGAAAATCAAGGTCTATCTGATAGACCTACCCTGTTTACACAAAGAGCATTTGGTAGAGTAGGAACAGATGGTGCATTCACTTGTTTGTCCTTAACCGACGTTTAGGTGGAGTGTCGATTTACGCACGCCTCTGTTCTTCAGTGGATGTTTACTAGATTGTTAACCAAAAAATATCTATTTAAATTGTAGAATTAAGTAAAACTTACCGTAACATTCGGCTCCACTTTAGGCTTCACATGCATATAATGTACATCCAAGCCTTGTATATTTGTCACGAAATGCTCATATTTGTTCAAGAACTGTTCTCGGTCTTTAAAGTTGTAGCTATTCTGCCAGAAATCCAATACTTGGGTCAGGAAGTGTGTGTTGAAGCCATATGTGAAGCCAGCATTCTCTAGTGGAGGTGTGAATGAACGTCGGTGGAGCAGTCGTTCTCTGAGATCATTGACTATCTGAAAGAATTAAATAAGAATTAATATACTACTGTTTCAACCTTTTTCAATGGCGTGGCCCCTAAGTATGAACATATATTTCGCGACCCCCTACCCTCCGCTGTTTCTAACTTGGAATTCAAGTCTGTCATTTTGGGTACCTTTTTGTTAAACAGAAAAACAGAATACCCATAATTAACTACCGATTCTTCGAAGTGTTTGATTCAATTTGGAACCTCCTACTTGTGCGAGTTAGGCCGCGCGCACTTTGGACGCGTTTTCGTACGAATTTCACTCGTTCGAACATGCACGAACGATCCCGACCTTCCAAGTACAAAGGGAGCACGCAGACTGGGTGCGAGTTAGTCGTACGTATACGTACGTATAGTTCCGACGTCCGTAAACAATCCGATCTTGTTGGGATTTTTCGTGCGTTCAATTGGATATTACCGGAATACTACCTATTTGACGGAGAAAAACGTATTCAGGGTGCGCACTCAATTCTTACGACCACGGTCGTACGTTTACGTACGATACAAATTCGGGTGCGCCCAAGTGGCCTTAACGTTTTCGTCGACCGCTCAAATAAGAGGCAAACAGAGACATCCCTGAATTAAAAAAACGATTTAATCCTATGTGTAACAAAAACGGATCAGCTACATATGGGAACAATTGGTTAACGAGAAATAAGCTCAACCATTAAATTAATGTTAATGGGTTCTCGTCACATTAATGATTCCTGTGCCTTATTGTATTGTATTCGTTGATTTGTGTTAACAATAACATTTTGAACTTGTATGGTTATTTATTTATGAGCTTTAAATTTTAAAGTAACCGTGACCCCCTTAAAGAGGCTTGGAGACCCCCTAGGGGGTCGCGACCCACAAGTTGAAAAACACTGTACTAGGAAATAATTAATAGGTAATTTGCAAACACAATTTACAAATTAATATGTATAGACGCCAGCACATCAACCTACTACAATCTGTCAAATTTCTTTAATAGATTTTCAACTTTATCACTAAAGCATAAGGTTCAAAGTTGATTGGGAAAATTTGACAGTTTCGGGTAGGTTAACCTGCTGGCGTCTGTACCTGGGTCACATATATTTTTAAGAGATTGAAGGAATATTAATTCTCTTAATTGATTGTCCTTTGAGAGGTAGCCAGGTATCAAACCCTATGCTAATTTGTATCATAATTTAGCTAAATTGGCCTTGCTACTCCATTACTTGTCATTTTGGCAATAAAACATTAGCATGGATAGAACTATTGAACTATTAAGTTTTGGACAGTAAAAAATAAAAAAATGTTTTTACTAAACATAATAATTTGCGCTAAAGACATGAACTAGACAGGTAAGGAACAGGTTGAATTGGAAGGGGATGGAAGAAGTCTTTGCCAAAGGGCACACAGAGACTCAGAACTGAGATTAAACATTTTGGTAATACAGCTGTAACTCTGCAAACAGGCTATAAATAAATAAATAAACATAATAATTATGTCTCATGAAAATTATGACACAATAAAAGAAACAAATACATCTATTTATACTTACTACATCTGAGAATTCAATAGTATACGGTCTTATGGATGTGTCACGTTGCATATCAATGGGGTACGCTCCCCAGTACTGCTCTAGGTCTGGATCTGGTACATCAGGAGGGGCCGTCCACATCCCGAACAAATAGTATGTCATCACTGACAGTACTAGTATTAGGACGGAAAATATTAAGATTTTTTTTTGCCACTGTAAAGAGAAATATTGTAGAGATTATTTACTTTGATTTGATTATATTTGTAAGTATTCAAAGTTAAAGTCAAAGATTAATTTGCAGATAAATATGGTTACAAAAGTTCTTACAATGGTAGTATAATAGTAGCTTAACATATTTAATCATAACACAATGACATGCAAATTTTTGGTATATGATTACATCATATTAATTTAAACTGAAGGAATTCTCAATTAACCAACTGCGTAAAGCCCTTCTGAAGCGGACCATTGGAAGTTCCTTGATTTACAATCTGAATGCACATAGGATAGCAACTTCGCCCATATAGTTCCGTTTTCATTCTAGGAATAATTAATCTATCTAGTTTTGAACTTTCTTTTATCTCCCAGTTTTTCAAACATCTCATGGTGAGATTTGGTAAATTTACATACTTCCTAAATTTAAATAACAGTTAAAGTAATTATTCTAAGTTTACTACACAGTGGTTTACAGAATGTAAGTGGGTCTAAATTACAAATCGCATGTATACACCTCTTTTGTGCGATGAAAGCTCTTTCGAGATGCACCGAGTTTCCCCATACCAGTATACCATAACGCAGTATTGAACCAACATATGCATGATAAGCCTGTAATGTAAGCCACATTACAGGCTTATCATGCATAATATGTTGGTTGGTCTACTTGTTAGGTTAGATAAACACCATAGAACATAAGCAAACTTATTGAATTTTCCACATATCTTATCAATATGATTAATCCAGGAACACCTCTCATCTAGATCTATACCAAGAAAAGTCATACAATCTCAAATTCAAATTCAAATTCAAATTTATTGGAACAAAAACATAGCTTACATATTTTGTGTACGTTAATACTGCGTTAGTTAAATAACTGTGTCGCAGTTATTAGCGCCCACCCCAGGAGCGAAATACAACAGAGTTCCTTATCAACAAATTTGTTAAAAAAATAATAAGAATAATAAAGAATAAAACTAAAACTAGATATTAATTAGCAGTATAAGAGTGTGTGTGTGTGTGTGTGTGAGAGAGAGAGGGTGTGAGTGAGGGGGGGTGGGGGGTTATGTGTGTGTGTGTGTGTGTGGGAGTGATGCGTGTGAGTGAATGCGGGGGATGTGATATGAATATTGTTTTAGGTTTGTATGAGGCTCTCTATTTCCTCATATGTCAGGTTTTGGAGCCATTTTCCAACTTTTTGTTTACACTCTCGTAACGAGAGCGGATAGATGTTTAATTTCTCATTAATTTTGTTGTACATAACTGGACTCAAAAAATTATAGTGTCTTCTCGCAATTACCAGATTAACTGTCTCTGTCTGACATATTCTGTTTACTCTACGTTTAAGAGTATTTAAATTAGGGTCAAATTCTAGTTCAGTATGCTTACGTAATAATGTGCTTATCACAAATGCTTGTCTTACAGTAGGAACTTCACAAAGAACAGTCAAGTCGTGTGTGGGGAAGCGAATAGGTTTATGTGCCATGACCTTTAGAACGGCTCTTTGTGCTCTTTCCAGACGAAGTAGAAGGCATTTCCCAGAGCATCCCCACGCAGTAATGCAGTAGGTTATCACAGAATGCGCTAGTGCAAAATATACCGTTTTTAACGTGTGAAAATCTGCGGAGTTTCTAAGGTTTTTAAACACAAATATTAATTTTCTAACACGTGACACCAACAACTCAATCTGCTCATTCCAGGTCATAGTGCTATCTATAATGACTCCTAAATATTTAATATCATTAGCACGCGTAATTGTAGCGCAGTCGCAGGCTGCACTTGTATTCAAGAGGCAACTGTGGGCAGTTAGTGTGAAAGAGGAATCTGGTTGTGATATAAGCCGTGGTGCAAACGTTATGAATTTTGTTTTTTCCAAATTTAGGGTGAGCAAGTTGTTATTTAACCAATTCATTATGTCTCGTAAGGCAGATTCTGCATGAAAACGAACATCTGCCCAGTCACTTCCATGAACTAGTAAAACTGTGTCATCAGCGTATGTTATAATTTTACATTTTGTTAGGGACAGTCTACAGAGTCTGTTTATATAAACAAGGAAGAGGGTGGGCCCCAGGACACTGCCCTGAGGAACTCCATAGGTGAGAAACTGTTCTTCACTTGTGTGGTTATCACTAATCTCTAATCTAATCTGATTGTTGTATTTGTTTATCTTTATAAGTGATGTTTAAATCAATTTTATTTTTTTTAGTTTCTGTCACGCAATTGTAAATATTTGGTTTTTATCTATGTTAGGTTTAAGGTTATTCTTTTCCATCCAAGTTATTACTTTGCTTACCATACCATTTATTTCCTCATTATAGTTTTCTTTATTTTTACGGATTATTACGGCTTAGTCTGCAAAGAGTATGCAGGGATGATCAGTTACTTCTGTCAGGTCATTGATATAAATCAGAAAAAGTGAGGGGCCTAAACTACTGCCCTGTGAAACGCCTGTGCAATTGTAACCTAATTTGGATTTAAATGACAGTTCACTATTTTGATTCGGTTTATCCACAGTAATTACTACAAATTGCAATCTGTTTGTAAGGTAACTTTTAACCCATGTATTTGCTTTACTGCATATTCCATATTTATCACATTTTTTTAGTAGTAGCTTGTGCAATACAAAGTCAAAGGCTTTTGACATGTCAAAAAACAACAGTTGCCGGGAATTTCTGGTCAATATTTTTACTGTAGTTGTCAATTTCCTTTTTTGGAATCCATATTGACAAAAGTAAGTATAAAAATCCTTTAAAATACAACACATTGGGGTTGTCCGTAAACCGGTTGTGGGTGCAGGGTCTAAGCTGTCAGTGGTTTTACCTACACCTACATTTCAGCAGTTAGTTGTAATTCGTATGCTATAGGGGGCGAGCGTACTGCCATCAACCAGGCTCAAGTCAAGATAACTAGGTACCCTCTGACCCAAGACTCTGGCAAACGGGCAAATTCTAAACAAAAAATCATTATAACACTGTACTGGACCTGAGGAGGACTGGGGAACTAATGCCCAACATATATTACGACCACTACACCAACAATCCAATAAAATAAGGTATTAAAAACTGAATCTCACCGGGTAGCGTCCTTCATTCCTCAAATCATATGCAATTTTTTCAATTTTAGTTAGCGGCTTCCTCGAACTCATGGTGTGGCCGTTATGTTTCTTAAAGAAAAAACGTGAATAAAATTACAAAATAAACCGGTGACCGGTAATGTTTAGAATCTAAACACAATACACAATTTGTTATTAGGATGATAATTTTCACTCTTTTACTCGATTTTAGACAAGTCACTTCATTAACAATATAACTAACTTCACGTTTAATAATGTAATAATTATATGGCTTTTGTTTTTTATTCCATTTCAATTTCCAAAATTAAAACAATGAAACGAACTTTGGGTCGGTAAATTGACAGAAAATTAATGATTTTCTGAATTTTGACAGTGACAGCCTTAAGACATTTAATAGAACTCTGTTCCATGGTTGCAAACTGCTAAAACGTAACATCGAATAAAAATACTCACGCTGTTTATGAAGTTGAAAATTAACACGTCGGCGGCGTTGAGTAGAACGCCGAGCACAAAATTGCAGTATTTATCAAAAACTCTAACTCAAAGCATTTATTTCAATTAAACCACTTACAGGCACTTTTGAATTGTCAAGGAGTCGGTCAGTCAGAAATATGAAGCTAGTTGCCCATTCCAAAGCGTAGTTTAGCAACAAACTCCACGGACACTTTTTTATAAAAAAGAATTGAATTGATTTGAATTTTATTTATTTTTCAGTATATGGTACATTGAGATCTTACATTAAACACTGTTTCACACATACTACTATTGCTGGTGTAGAAATATTAATAATAAGCTAGGCACATACAAATAAGAACTAGGTACAGACGCCAGCAGGTCAACTTACCCGAAACTGTCAAATTTTCCCAATCAACTTTGAACCTATAAAGTTGAAAATCTATTAAAGAAATTTGACAGATTCTAGTAGGTTGATGTGCTGGCGTCTGTACATTATATGAATATAATTTAATATTATGAGATCTTGTATTAAGTTTATGAATTTATAATATTAATAGACTGATAGATTATTCATCAAAAATGCATTATTAATAATCTCAAAAGATTAATAGTTAAATCAAAAATATAAATCATAATGTCGAAAATATAATTCATTACCTACCTAACTGATAATCAGAACATGAATATATGAATGGAAGATAGACTTTTCACCGGTAAAACCCTGCTGATAGAAATAGGAGCCCCGAAATATTGAAAACAGCCCTCGGGGTATCCCGCCAACAAGCAGCCCTGCCAGCAAATCTCAAATACCTTACCTACTTGCAGCTGAAGGAAAAAATCATTCAGTGGACACCAATGACATTAGTAACTGGTTGATCTCAATTGAATCATGCTTGAATGAAGTCTGTACCTACCATTGCTTAGGGAGGAAAGCTGAACTACGAGCAAAAACTAAGGATCAATTCGTTATCGCGCAAGGTTGGACATGGCGTATCACAAATGGTAGGTAATTTACTACCAGGACTTATTTATTTATTTATTACATCAGGGAAAACAAACAGTAGTATATTAAACATAAACAGAAAAAACTTAAAATTAAACTTAACAAATACACTAGGTACCTACAACATTTTCCACAGATTACTATTATATAGTAAAAACAAACTGTTAAAAAAGTTTACTGTATCAGGGCTAGCTTAATGAAAAAGAAATTAAAGAGTAAAAAAACAAAAACAATATTCTATAGAAAATATAACAAACACAAAAAAAAACATGCGTGATGATCATACAGGAATTAACAATAGCCAATTAATAATTATACCTAAGTACATTGCGTAAAACCTATGGAGCCTACCGCCGTTCCTTTAGTATCTTAATTATATCCCTTTTAAATTTATGTCTGCTTAGGAATAATATGTCTATTGCACCAAAACGCGTGTTGTATGTGTCGACTAAGCGGTATAGCGGCGAGCGCATACCAGCATTGGATCTACAAAAGCTGGTAGCGAACAGTCGCCTGGTGCGTACCTCCCGTCCATGTACTGTTCGAGGAATCAGATAACACAAACCAGTCACCAAGTCAGGGCAATCAAACTTGTTTCGGCATACATTGAATAACGTCATTGTCTCGAGAAGCACGCGTCTTGACTGTAATGTAAGCAGGTCGTATTCTTTAAGAAGCGATTGGTATGATGTTTTCTTTCAAAAACATCTAAATTGCATAGAACGAAGGTACTTGCGTTGGACTAATTCTATAATTTCCATATATTTCGCATAGTAAGGATTCCAGATCGGAACCGTATTCTAATTGCAGCCTAATTATGGACTTATATAGGTGCAAGAAGGTGGAGGGACGATGGAAATCTCTAGATGCTCTCATTGCCAAAGCCAAACACTTGAAGCTAAAGGCCTAAGAAATACAAAACTCTAAACTAGCGTTGAAAGAAAAAGGTGACCTCACAGATTGCCTCGAAAATTTCCTGAAAACCATTCAAGCTAGCATTCAAGAAAACTGCGCTAAACCAACGATGGCAGAAAAAGTTTCATTCGCTGAAATGGTAAAAACAAATAAAAATAATTACTTGCGCCCCAATAACGTTAGCTCTATTGCAATTTATCCAATGGATAAATTAAAATCTAGTGACGACACTAAATTTCTTGTCCAAAAAAATATATGCCCTGAACAAATGAAATTGCACTTTAGAGGAGGGCGCAAAACAACAAAACGGAGGCGTTAGAATCAGCACGGAGTCCAGAGGACATTGAAAAACTTAAGAAAAGTTCCGGCCTGAAAGTGGAAGAGCCCCATAAAAAAAGACCAATAGTTTGTAGTTATAGGAGTACCGAATGTTTTAAGTGACAAAGAAGTTTATGATTGCATCTATGAGCAGAATGAAGCCGACAAGCTTCCTAGTTTGTCCCGTGACTCTTTTTTGGCTCCTATTAATTTAAGTCACAAGTCAGGTAAAAAAGAGGGACCTACGTGTAACTTTATTCTTGAAGTAACTGCTAGAATAAGAAAGGCGCTTATAAACCTAAAATCGAGTGTTCATTAATTGGACACCCTGCCCAGTGAGGGACTTCACACTTGTGACTAGGTGCTTCAAATGTCAATAGTATAGATATGCTGCATAGACTTGTCGGGCGGCTAGCTATACGTGTGGACATTGTGGAGAAAATCAGGCGAGTGAGTGCACTAAACATGCTGAACCGTCACATTGTGCAATATGCTTGCCATTTAAAAAACCGAGCAACCACAAAACAGGCGATCAAGAATGCCCAGCAAAGAAAATAGCTGAGACAAGATACAGACGCCAGCACATCAACCTACTACAATCTGTCAAATTTCTTTAATAGATTTTCAACTTTATCACACGACATTGTTAAAAATGCTACATTGCAAAAATTATAATAGAACATGGTTGCAAAAATGTCTTAGGTACGATGATGCAAAAGTAGCATACTTTCTTATTTTGAAACTATAATTTATAGTAGATACTTACATCATTTACTATTTGTTGGAATCTTAGATACTTAACACTTATGTGCTTAACTTGAGTGAGATACCTGAGATACAGGTATATTCCTAGTTCAGCTAGAATCCAATTATTATATACTTCTAGTTTAAGGACCTTTTTTGTAAATATTTATTTATATCAATAACTTCAATAAACAGTTTCAATTTCAATATTGCTTGGAAACCTACGAATAATAAAAGTTGGAAACCAATTTAGACCCGATAAGTGAACTTCCTCACCCTATACTCTCACTATCCCACAAATTCCGAAATAAACTTTTGAAGATTTCTTCTCGGCATACATGGTTTTGCTGGTTTTGGGGTTTTTACGATAAAAAGGGAACAAACTAAATTGCTACTATAAAAGCCGCGTCATAAAGTCCAGTGCTTTAGGCGCAGATGTTATTATATCTTCAACAATATTGATTACAACACTAGTAGATACTTGTCGATTGTTTTATATTGAGTAACTCGATCACTCGGCTACTCGGCTATGTAAAAGTGATCTCATTTCGACTTCCGTACAACCCTTTCACACATTTAATTACTTTCGAGTTCATCGAACTCCAAACTCAAACTCAAAGTATTTATTTATAAACCAATTACAGGCACTTTTGAATTGATCATCATCCACAGCCCGACTTCACCCACTGCTGGCCATAGGCACTCTCTTTTCTTGTGCCAATCCCGACGCTCCTGTGCCAGCCTCATCCAGGTTCTACCCGACCATGCCACGATGGCAACAATGTCGTCCACCGATCTTGCCGTCGCCGGCCGACTGACACTTCCTCTTCCAGTTGCCACTCGGTCACTGCCTTACCACCTGTCACTTCCACCTGTCATCACTGCGTCTTGCCAGGTGTCCTGCCCATCTCATTTGAGTTCCATAATTCGTTAGGTACTTCTTCGTACTTTTGAGTGACGATTGTATTAATTGTCTCGTGTATCTTACTATGTATCTTAAAAAGTCTAGCATTTCTTCCGGATGGTTTGGGCTGTTCTGGCTGAAAATACCGAGATTCTGATTTAAAATATTCCTGCTAATTAGAATTGATGCAAGCACATGACTGAGCACATTCACTATCCTAGGTCATAATTGTCATGCCTGAGTAACTCGGAGACATAACCACGTGTTAAGTATGTATGTATAGGTACTTTTTGGGACTTTCCTATGTACCTCCCTTCTTTCTGACAAATTACTTTGACTTGGGAGAACTAAAGTTAGTGGTGTCCGTATGGATTGAGGAGCCATGTCTCATATTTAAACCCTACTACCAATATTTAGTAGTAAATTAACCGATTTTGTAGGCCCAATCCTGCAATTTGTAGTAAAACCCTTAAAAAGCTACAGGACGTTTAAGGTGGCTCCAAAATTTATTCAATTAAATTAATTAGCTCTAATTAGTATACTCCTGTTTCTGTAACATTAATTAAGAAAGCTTTCACTGCTTTATAATTAAATTATTATTTAGTGTTAATTTCAATCAGTCACTAAATAATAATAATAATAACGGATTTAATAAAATCTGATCTGGCAACACTGTTCCCGCGTCTCTCAAAAGGCGCCAACAAAATTTTATTTTGCACTGAAAATTGTTTTTCGCATTTGTCTTTCTGGCACTCCTTGCCATCTGGCGCCTAGATCGACCGCTCCAAGCGCCACTGCTGAGCGTGGGTTCCTGGGTTTAGTTTCTAGGACAGGCAGTGTGTTATTTATTGGTGTATTGCAATACGAAATTTTCCGCACTCCAAAGTCTGAATTTGTGCCCATTTAAAATGTCAGCCTACATAAATACATACTGTATTGTAGGCCTAAATTATATATGTTTAAGCGCATTGAAAATATTTGAAAGTCACCACTCTCATAGGAAGAGAAAGGGTGATCGATTCTAAAACTGGGTCCGATTTAGATACCGGTACCTATCTACAGCTGAGTTAATTTACATAGGCCTACAAGTTACATGTCACAAATTCAAAATGTAATCAAGGAAAAAGTTTTCAAACCGTTAATTACTGTAGAAAGGCAACTGGCCATGCATTAAAACAACAGCCAGTACAGCCACCATTTAAACAAAAGAACAAACGCGCCTTCGAAATTCAAATGCTCAAGCATATAGCGATAAAATAATCATAATGGCACCCAGGTACACATTATTATGGGAAATAATGAAGAAATCATTGACGTGTGAAACGAATATGCGAAATAAATCCGAATGAATGGGAGCTGTCACAATAGGGGCCGCAAGGCTCGCTTTTAATTGAACTTGCGGGGCCAATATGGTAGTAGGTGGATTTTTTATTTTTTCATTCAACCGCTGCTAGATACAGTATTGTAGGGCTGCCGCGTTTAAATTGCATTGATTGCGATATTTTAATTAAGTTTATGACAAATTTAAAGTAGGTAAGTATATCATCGTTCCTGAAATGGATTTGGTCTAAGCTAGTATTATTAATTTTAATTAAAATTTTCAATGAGATCTCTAGTGCCTACAAAAGAACTTAGTTATTTCTTCGTGTGGCAAATGCTGAATAATGATGAAACCACAGACTTCAGTCAGATCTACGAAGCATACCAACACGTCTACTCGGACGGAAACAGAAAAATTAAATTGAAGAAAGATGAAAGCTTCATTAGAAGAACCTCACTCCTCCTGTAATCTATGAGTAAAGAACCATTCTCTGTATTTTATTCAAAATTTTAGGCTCAATAGTTTCGGATATGGGGGGAATAGTCAATTTCATCAATTCAAAATTAGTATTCATTTTAAAATTATTTAAAAACTTTTTTGAGATCCTCGCAATAAGCCTTTTCATTTGATATGTCACACGGTACAGTTTGCAAATTTTTTAATTTTCTTATTTGCCCCCCAAAAGTGACCCCCATATTCAAAATTCATTAATTTACGTTACACGTCCATGTTTGGGTCACAGAAATATTTTTGTCCAAATTTCAACTTAATCGGTCCATTAGATTCAGAGCAAGGCGGACAGACAAACAAACAGACAGCCAGCTAGCCAGCCAGTCAGACACACGAGTGATCCTATAAGGGTTCCGTTTTTCCTTTTGAGGTACTGAACCCTTAAAATACAGATCTATTTAAATATAGCAAGGGTGAAACAATGGGCGGGTACTAGAGTCCGCGCCACCACTGAAATCCGGCGGAAAACTACATTAGAAAAAATGCAATTTGATGTAAATGACATAGACACTAGCGTCGCCGCACCGCGTCTATAGGACTTGAGTGGTGGTGCGGGCTCTTCTTAGTTTGTGATGGGCGGTTTTATCGCTAAAAGTGATCACTAGAGAATCTATGTCAAAGTGCTAAACATTTATCGTCAAATCATCATTCATAAAAGACAGTACTCATCTAGTATATAGGTACCTATATGAGAATTCGAAAGACTTTCAAATTATTATTATTATTGCCAAATAAAATAAAATGTAATGCTGTGGCAGCCCTGTTGAACACCCACCACGCTTCCATAGCGCTATCACGGCTCTCAGCCCTGTCACCATTTTCCCATTTTTCCCGCCCTCCCTTGCTAACATCATAAACGGAATAAATTCGTCCACATTCATACAAAAAACAGCTTTATGGCACGCAAAATGGGCCAATTGATTTAAAAAATCGTTTGAAGTTGGAATATGAGTTACGTTGTTTATAGCCAGTTCTGAGCTTAGCGATGCGGTTTTTCGAATGAAAACCTCTTTTGGGGGAATTGACAAGTGAATTTAATATCGGTTTTCAGCGATGTATTATAATAAATTCATTGAAATGTTACCGGTTCAGTTGATGATAGTTGTGGTTGCTGCGTAAATGAGATAATAATGAAGATTATTATTTATTTGTTCTGTGTATGATGGGTGTAAGGTTCATTTTTGTAGGCCTTTTAAAATAGTACACTTAATTAAATAATTTTCACGACTTTTAATATTTTACATTATCGAGACTTTTCATTTTCCTTACTTGGGACTTAAGGTATTAATCAGTCAGATTCAGTTAATAAAGCTTTAACATTCCTATACGCAAGGCGAAAGCGACTGCGAAGTGTAGGCTCCTATTGAAATACGCATCATCATCAGAACTACCCCAAAAATATATATTGGTCCATTTGTATCCCTATTATTTACAGTACAGATATAAGGAACCTCGACTTTTGGAAATAGTCTATAGGCGCGATCACATACGCAGATTTTCAACTTGGAAAATGTTTTTCCCCTGTCTGTGTTTTTTATATTTTTACCTACCTACCTTCCTAGTTTCAATAAAACAAATTAAATAAGTAGTTAAGTACCCACCTACCTACCTATAAGAACAGTAACAGCAGTCACTCAAACTATATCTCGTTGTATACAGTTGTCTCATGGGAGGGCACTGTGAAAGCCGAAAGGGTGACAGGCCCAGTTATCGGCCGTTCGCACTGCCCACGTCTTATTATGCCGTGTACCTACCATGAAATTATCGTTCTGTACCTCTATATGCGGCACATACAACTCCTGCATAAAGGAATAAAATATACTGTTGGTTATAGTAAAGAATTCCCAATTTTTTTAAAAGGACTTTTAACAAAATAATCCTGGAAATTCATAATTGATTTAGCTGATGATAACATGACCATATCTCGCCTATCCAGCCCACCTTCTAAGCTATCTGATGATCCTGCAATCAAAGAATGCTGACTGAGAGAGTCATTCTGGTGCCCGTCATTGAAATGACCCTTAGGTAACTCCCTTCGTTGTCCCTAGTTCATGCCAAACTCTCTATATCTCATCTATGTATACTATACTCCTTAATGAATACCGATCCACTATTACTCCTCACAATACCCTCAAACGTGACGCCTCCAAACGTACCTTAAACGTTCACAAACTTATCGTTACGTAACAGCGTACCCTTGATTATGTCCCACAAACTTACTCTTACACTCCACAATTTGACAATGATCCTTATTTTGTTACAGCAAAGGTTGGGTTTCAAATGGCAGGGGGTGAAATGTAGTATATGTAAGGAAGGAAGATGTATAAGGGGAGGTTTTAAGTGGGGTGCGATAAAGTCACAGGTCGAGCTTAGCGGTTACTAGAGTCGCGCTTGACGGTACGCTTCAGAGGGATGGGGATTTAGACGTTATTGGCTCACAGGTAGGGTTGGCATGGATGAGAGTTGAATCAAATGAACGAATCTTCATTTATTCTGGATATTAGTGGCTGGAATGATGAGGAATGAGGAAAGATTTAGAAATTGCCACAGCCAAGTTATTTTTTAATTTTATGTTTAAGGCTTTAGAACTCTTTCTGCCTACTTTCAAACCTTGGTAGTGCCATTTTCAAACAGCCAACGTTTGAAAATCTTTTATAGTTAACTTGCTGCAATGTCACTATTTTTACATAGATTTTTTTGGCCAGAAACCCTCGCGGGCGTCCTCAGACCACCCTACGGTCCAGCACATTCGGAGTCCATAGAGGACAAACAAACATTGATTTTTATTTATATAGATAGGTGATTTTCAACCCCTACTGCCCACTCACTTAGGCTACACTTTGTAGTAGCGCCGTTTTCAAACATGGGCTTTCCTTCCAATTAATTCATGAAACTTATAGATTAGATTACTTAAAGAGCTAAGTAATCTAAGTCTTCGCTTCAAATACATTTTTAATGAAATTGCATTTAATACTGATTAAGGCTTCACGTCACGTCTTCAGAGAAAAGAGCGTATTAACAAGATCATGTACTTCCGTCGGTTTATCCTCACCGATCTGCTATTAAACTACCACATTACGTACACACATCAAAAAAAGTTTGTGATCACTAGCAAAAGCTGATATATTTTTTAAATTTAACTTTTTCAAGAAAAAGTGTTTACGTTATATATTTTTTTTAATAGAAATACACTGTTTGAAATTAAAAAATAAAACTTTTTTTATTTTTCAATAACTAAAATTGAGTAATTCAATCCTAATGTAATTGTAACAGAAATTTGATGGAAAAAAAATCGCTTAACCAAACTTATACAACAATTTATTAATATAAGGTTTTTATATAATACAATATAACTGGCCCTGGCTCACAAACATGCGGAGATCCGCCTGGGCATGCTGGGGATCAAGTTATCCAGCATTTCTTGCGGTAACCTGTTCCATTCTTGAAAAGCGGCTTCCCTGATCTCTGGCACTGTCTGGGGAGGTGGCTGACTGTTCCAAACAGCTCGCTTAAGAGCATCCCACGTCTGCTCTATTGGGTTTAAGTCAGGTGAGCCGGCAGGCCAGTCTAACTTTGTGATGTCGTATTCTCGGAGAGCAGCATTGACTCGTTGAGCTCGATGTGCGGGCGCATCGTCGGTCAGCTAAATTATCCATGCCGTGGTACCTTTGAAACGTGGCCACGACACAGGATTGGGGTACAGCAATTCGGCTATTTCTCACGTGGAATATCCTTCTTCCCTCAAAGTTACAATTCTTGTTCGTAAAACTTCTGATAATCCTCTTGGCATTTTATCAATAACAACTTTCCTCGAAAAAATATTATAAATCCGTTAAAATTGGCTTAGTCAGATTTCTGAATGAGCGTAAGCTGGGATTGAATTTCTTTTTATAAAAACAATTGAATTTGTTTTTTTGTTTTATATTCTAATTCTATATAATTAGGTAAAAAATCTAAAAAGAAGATGAAATTATGATATAGTATAACGTAACAAAAAAGATTTCGATTTTGCAAACTGACTGCAAACTTTTTTTGATGTGTGTATATCTAAGTAACTTAAGATTCTCCGTCCATAATATTGAAGATGATATCCACGTAACACTAGATACGTAAGACTGTATTACTGTGTATTTAAAGCTAGGGACTAGTTGTGGACTGTGGCTCTTCCTGCGTCAGAAGTTTTTAATTTTGGACAAGATACTGTAAGATAACTTTGTGTAGGACTAGATAATTGTGAAGAAATAAAGTGTGTTGTTACTTTATAGAAAAGGAAAAATCGACCGCACAGAGTAACGTGCAGTCTGATATTTCACTTGGTTATATACTACCTCGTTTATCTGTCAGTTGACGGCATGAATGATAAATTACGCTACAGTTATTAAATTTGTGTTTACTGGAATCGAAGATGTCATCCCATGTGACTCATATCGCCAAAGGTAACTAGTACAGCTACTAAGTGCAATGCTAAACTACTTGCCTGAGTAAATTCATTCAGCACCTACCCTACCTAGATTGTAATTTAGTAACAAACAGACACCCAATTCTTAACTCCTACAATATTAGAAACATAGCAATTTTATGTGATACTTTAAATAAAACCATCACGTTTGCATTGCGGTGTCCCTGTTCACGTAACTTAATGACTATCGTCGTATCTGTCGTGGGCATTTACATGGACATGTACAGTACTATGATGTTTACATCGTTATTCTTAATAAGTAATTAAATAGGCATAGAAACATATGTCTGTAATTATGGTAAAAGTTCAAAGTGTGTATTGTAATGAGATATGACATTGCAATTTTGCTTACGTAGATTTTGAATATACTGTAAAAATTATGTTAAGTTCTTTAATAGGCAGGCATTTACCCCACTTACTCAAATAAACTTAAAACCTGCTAAAGCCCTCCATATTATCTACAGAAAGCCTAAGGCATTAAGTCCGCCTTTGTACCTTTTTTTAGTGCGAAAAGTTTTAGCAAATAAATAAAGTCTAGCTCGAGAAGTCGTTTTTGGAAAAAAAAAACTATTTACAATATAACAACAGTTTGTGAGTGAATACATTTCAAGCTGATGCTGGGTTGGTTATAAAATGTATAATAATCTGTTTTATAAGAATCTAATACATAATATTACAAAGGCAGTGAAAGGCTAAAAGCCAATGAGCACAATAATTACTTTCTGGAACTTTCACAGAATTACAAACAACGTTATTAAGGAAATTACATCCTGCTGATCTAATAACTTTATTGTATCTACTTTTCTGCTTTGCTTTCTTCCCTTCTCCAGTAAATTACTAACCCAAAGAAGACTAAAAATGTTCAAACGGACTGACCTAGTATGTGTGAGTCCAGCTTATGACCTTCTACCATTGACATCATGTGACATATGCCTTAGACTTTAAAACTAACATGACCTATTCTTGCCATCCATTTTTCTTGACTTATCACCCCATTTCCTAAACCCTTTATATTTATTTGGGGTCAACGCACCAATTTCTTCTTCCATACTTCTATCAATCTTCATTCTTCAACAATTTTCCAAGCTGTCGCAAGTTACAGCCCTGTTTCATCTCGTTACGTAGCAGGCCTCTCCACGGAGTAATCAGATAAGAGACGGGCGCTCAAGTTTAATTGAATTTCCTCGCAAAGTTTACGCTGCCACCCCTGGCCGGCGAGCGCCCTGATTGGAGCGGCGTCGACCCGCTCAAAGACATTGTTCCCGAGCGCACAGCTAGGGCTGTGCTGTGTATAAACGATGTACATGAATGGTTGGCCTGTCTATTGTTTGGTTATGTAAAACTATGGCTTGTGGTTTGGCTTGATTTATTTTAATAATGTATTTATTTCATAAGATATTTAATATAATTTGATATTGGAAAAATAATAATAACTATTTTCGTATGCAACTTTATTTATTTATTTATTTATTTAATACTTCAAGCACAGAAATGTACAGAGGCGGACTTAATGCCATAGGCATTTTCTACCAGTCAACCTTTGGGTGATGCAGAGACAAATATAGATTAGATAGAACTTCGACGATCAGCTTCAAAAGTCACAATGTACGAATCAAGATTGGACATCCTTAAAGATTAGTAAGATTAATAAGATAAATTAAAGATTAATAACCATCGACTGGTTGCCGAAGTGAATATTTTGCTATCCTAGGTACATAATACTTAGGTACCTACAGTACAGTTACAGACTAATCTGACAGGTGCAAATGTCAAACTCCAAATTGAAAATACAAACGACAATCACTTGAAATGTCAAATTAGTCTCTGGGATTAAAAAACTAACTTTACAATAGTTTCATTTATTATGACTATGAAGACATAAACTTATATTTACAGTTAAAGTATTTTCTGCAATTAAATAAAGACATGCTCCAATTAAACTATGGGGCGTGCAAAATATGTTTTATTAATCATAATTATTTTAAGCTAGCCGTCTTTGGACACTAATCATCACGCGTAACGGAGAATGCATTGCGTAATGTCAAAATTACATTTGCCATTGGCAACCAACTCTTCATTGAATTATGAACTTTATTTCAACAGGTAAAAGGGGTGATACATGTGTTTGTTAGTAGAAAAACCATGGCCCAAGGTTGGCTATGATGCCATCCCGAGTTGGTTCCACTTTTGCTAAGAACTGGGCCGACGGAAGTAGGCATTAGTAGTAATGTAACGCGTATAGTAAGATAATAAAACTATTTCAAATGGGCCTTGTTGGTAATTCGAAAGGGAAATGACATTGTTTCTAGAGTATTGTGACTGTCACGCGTTTGTGAATGCGTAAAGAAGCTGTTTGAATTTGTGAATGAAGAACAACACATGTGCTTAGTTGCTTACCATGCTTATACTTCTAGGTATTTTAAGAACCAGGATCGAAGAACTAAACGCAAAAGAAACGAAGATAATACGCACTTAGGTATGTTTAAAACAGATGAATAAAAAAATGGGCCGAATACCATGTCCCCTTGAGGATTTAGATTTTCATAAAAGGTCGAGTTTTTCCAACCTTACGTTCTAAACCTAATAGAAACAAAATACATTACCTAAAACCTCTGCCCCTCCAAAAAGGTGCCAAGAAAGACGGCAAAAACTTACAAATAACTCCGGTTCCATGCGTAGGTATTTCCGCAAATTCTCCGATCAAAGTAAGTCAACCAATTTAACTTTTGAACGGTCCGTCCCAATTGTTCCAATTACGATTTTAATTACACCGGGATCAATTAAACACGTAACATGTAATAACATGTACGCGCCAATGAGTTTCATAACCCAATTAAGTATTTAAATATGGTTAAGTGTATCCAGTGAAAGCTGAGCGATTTTTCGCTTCATTCTTTAATTGCTGCCTCATTTCGTTTGTGATTTAACACTTTCGAGTCCACCCACCTTTAATCGAGCTCATACGTCATGCGCCATACATATTGGAAGTAAACCCTCCGGGAGGGTCACCAGCATTGCGTTTGTGCTAAAGTTAACCCTCACCGAGAGTCAACGGCATGAGGTTTGAAACCGTGTTATAAAACAAAGTAAAAAAGATGTGTTTTTTTGGGGGTCTTCGCGCTATAATTGCTTTACTTTGTATCTCTGGGGGTATGTCACTATGTGAACATAGTGACATACCCCCAGAGATACAAAGTATTTTTAGTTTTTTTGTATTAATAGGATGGGGACATGAAATAATAAAAAATATAAAATTTAAGAAAAGTATAGCACGCGCGAGATAATGGTGTCCAACCTTTTAATTTTTTAGTGAATATTTGTAACCGTGAAAATAGTTTTCCTCTCCTAAAATACTGTCCAAACACACAATTTGTTTTAAAATAAAAATGATTGGATTTCAAAACCAACGCATATACTAATAAATCTTGATAGAATATACAACTGATTTTATTTTCTCAGTTTATAATGCTGTATTCGCTAAGAAAATCTACATTTAACGAGCCCTCCAAGAGGGCTCCCAGCACTGAACGTGTTAAAGTTCGAGTGCCGGCCGCCATTACTCTTGTAAGTTGATTTCGTAAAATGTATTTAGGTAACTTATGACTGCGTAAGATGTAAGAAAACATTACGATAAGATTCAAAATATTTCACATTTGCAAAAACATAAGTTAATGACGTAAGCGACTTAAGTGAGGAAAACTTGCACGTGTATGGCGGCCTACACGAGATCTTTCCAAAATAACAAATGATATGTGATTTTAATTATAGTTTTGGAATTATAAATTGTGCCTTAAATGGCAAAATTACATGAAGGCATTTAATATATCTGTAATAATCAATTTTGTCGACTCGACTGGCTGAACTGGCCCACTGATGTTTTGCATGTACCTACCTTACCTTGCAAAATAATGAAATAGCGTTGAAAACTGCTTACGGGGCAAGCTAAAGCCGGTTTAATTAGCCACCGAAGTTACAAAGAAATGATCTTTGTAACTTCGGTGGTGACGAGCAACAAAAAAGTATTCAAATGAAGTATCGAATCCATCGCTTAGCTTATAGTAACGTTCATACCTTAGCTATTAAGAAAAGCACAAGTGTGGATAATAAATGCTTGCCCATTCTGATAGCGCACTCTTACGCGTAACCACTCGGAATTTGTTCTACAATTGATGATTGTGATCATTATTATACCTAACTAGACTGAAAATAATTAGGTTGGATTATTTTTACCGTCGCTTATTGCGTGGCCCAAATGACTGTACCAAAGAATCGAAAATTGGTGTTTGGGCCATAAAATATCACAGTGGCAATTTGCGAGCGTGATTTCGGCGAGGTGATTGTTTATCGCGCTCGCTGCGTGTGCGTAGCGAGCCCGCCACGTGTGCGCAACATGTTCGCCGCGTTTGCGTAACGAGAGCGATTGTCGTGAGTGTACAAGAGAGAGCAAGACAAGCAAGTGTATAGAATTATGAAAACCTGGAGAACACGTTGTATAGTCGCGGCAATTTCGCTCCGCACCCGCGGAGAGCACGTTCACAAATCGCTTCGCTGGAAACACGCTGGCAAATCGTCAGTGTGATAACACTTTTAGGTAGAATCACATCGTAGGCATCGTAGTCTCCAAAACATTTTCAATAACACTTGCATTTCAGGTGGTTTTATTTGAGTTGGAATGATGTGAATGATACAAAAATATAGTTAAATAGCTGCCTCATTGGTCTGGTAGTTGCAAGCGCTACTGCTGAGTTTGAGGTCCTGAGTGCGAATCCCAAGTTTGGCAAAATGTTATTAGGTTTTTCCAGGAATTTCTCAATTGCAGCCCGGAGTCTGGATTTATGCCCGGTTGATGGCAATAGGCTCGCCACCTATGACATGGCATCTACCAACCCGCACTAGGCCCGCATGGTGGAGTATGGACCACTCCCTTTCACAGCCTGTGTCCCAGCAGTGGGGACATAATAGGTTGATTATACTATTACATGGGTAAACGTAACTGGCGAAATGTGGGTATACAGGTACACCTATGCCGAACCTTCCGGGGATTACAAGCGTGATGATATGTTATCTAAAATAAAATAAAAAAACTTAACGTAAGCAACATTAATACATAGGTAAAAAAAAAAGAACTTAGCAGTAACTTTCTACATACATAAACTGTGTTATTAAATTGAACGCCGAATTTAGAGCGCGAATAAAAATACCTTTGTCTTATGAAACTTTCGATTTGGTGATAATTATTTTAATTTTATAATTGTTGCAATAGGCTGTAAACATGTTGCAAAAGGAGATTTTATAGTCTCGAGATCTCGATAAAATCAAGGTTTTTTTACATGCTTTATTTTGGTAGCTTATGCCTTTTGACACTAGGAAGCACTTAAAATGTACTAATAAATACTATACTAATAAATAATAAAGAGAGCAAAGATCTGTATATTTGTTTGTAATGAATAAACTCAAAAACAACTGGACCGATTTAAAAAAATCTTTCACCAATAGAATGCTATATTATCACTGAGCAACATAGGCTTGATTTTGAGAAAAAAAACAACAGAATTTTTAGTTTTTGAAAAAGCTCCAAGTTTAGTCAGGCGTCGAGAACCCAAGCTTTTTTTTGCAAAACCTACCAGTACAAAATATATATATTTTTTTCTTGTTCAATATTATTCGTCATGAATTTATGATGATGAGTTGATGACGGATGTTTTATTATCGATATGAGTTTCCAGGTTTTCTTGACAGCTATACATATAAACAAATCCCACTGTTTTGCCGGGCCGAGGCATGCTTTTGTATCCTACATTGAATTAAATTGGTATACGTAACTTTTAAAATTAAAGCATACACAATGATTAGGCGATATAAAACGTTCAAGAAGATCGCATCTATCTGTGTTAGTTCCGAGTTCCGACCTTCTCTGTCGGCGCTGGCGTCGACTGCCGGAATCGACGCGTGCGCACTTTCTACGCGCCTATAATTAAATACAGTAAGCACGACTGTTGTGGGTGGAACCTTATTAGTACCTATTATTGCCTATTACATATATAATATCAAGTATTTTAGTTCAGTAGCGAAAGTTTAGTAGTGATTTAGACCCCCAGAGCAACATTCTCAGTTATCACTGCGCTTGTAGGAAAAATATCAATGTATCGATATTTTTTGGTCGATATATCGAAATATATTTTTTCTTTATATAGATAGGTACTTTTTGTCACTACTTGCATCCCTAATTCTCACTTAGGATTACTAAGTTTTTATGGCATGATCTTATGTAGAGTGAAGTTGAGTATAAAGAACAAGAAGTTTACCTACTAATTCGGTTATAATAGTCAGAAGGCAATGCGAGCAATGACTCATCAAAAGACTATAGACTCTCCCACCTTAACCTTAGGTGTCCCAAAGGCAAACAAAGAATGTCTAGAGGAATAACGGCAGTAGTGTCCACCTACTCTTTGTTTATTATCTTCTCTCACATCTGCACGAACTACAGGGTCAGATTAAACTAGCTAGCGATACTACGCAGACGTGATGGATGTGGATATCTAAACACGACAAAATAAAAATACAGTAAAAGCTCCCTATTCGCGCTTCC
Organism: Xanthia icteritia; assembly: GCA_949128155.2. NCBI lineage: Eukaryota > Metazoa > Arthropoda > Insecta > Lepidoptera > Noctuidae > Xanthia > Xanthia icteritia. Next base: position 9,495,041 of record OX421953.2, read on the forward strand.
GTCATTCGCGTTTTCACTATTCGCGGATTAAAAAAATGCAACCCAATTTCTTTATTCGCGGCAAAAAATTTCTTTATTCGCGGATCTAAAATTTCATACAAAATTCCAATAGGTGTTTAACGCAATATCTTTTGCAAGTGCCGTCAAATGGTACCGCCGAGCACTTTGACCTAAGCCGCCTTTGTCGCAAGATGAAGATTTGACTGAAACCGACTTGGAGGAAATGTTAAATTCACAGCCAATTGAAGAAGAGGCTTCCACTAGCACTGAAAATGTGACATTTACTCTGAAAAATCTTAGTGAAGGTTTAAGAATGGCAAATGAGCTTTGCGATTTCTTTGTGAACATTGATCCATCTATGGAACGAAGTCTTAATTTTAAGAGGCAAATTGCTAATGCGACTGCTGAGTATCAGTCTCAATTGTCGGAGCTATTAAAAACTGCCAAGCAAGAGAAAATAACAAAATTCTTCAAACCATTGCCTAAGCCTGAGGATAATGATTAATCAAAATGTTCAATAACATCAATAAAATTGATTTTCTTATAATATTTGTGTTTTTTATTTTGGCACCTAGGAACGTATCCCCTATAAACCCATATAAATTACCATTCTGTATTCACGGTTTCTGTATTCGCGGCATATTTATGGAACATATACCCCGCGAATAAAGAGATTTTACTGTAATAAAGAGTTGATTTTTTTTTTTGGGATCAATGACCGCTGGTATTGTTGTTACTTGAAGTGTGAGTTGATAACACCAGTTCTATCTGTATAGTCTGCGGAGTTTTGCTAGGTAATTTAATATGACCCTGTATACAAACACTGTTCCACTAGCCAGTCAGCAAGATGGTAGCGGCGGGGTTGACTGCCCGGAGGGCGCCAGACACAGCACTCTTATATCGCCACTTGTGGAGCCAACTACAATGATATACTCGTAAGTACTTTGGATAATATCATTATGATTATTATTTAAATGGGTTATGATCTTGAGTAGATGGAAACAAAAGATGAAGAACGTTCCGCTGTAGAGTTATTTAGGTCACCAAGGTCTTTGAACCGTCAGTTCAAAATCAGGCCTAAACTTGCCAAGCTGTAAAAGATGAGAGATATCGGGGTACGTACCTTTAAACCAGCTTAAAGCAATGCTGCTTGGCAGCAGAATTGGTACGGTGGTAGTTCTTCCTTGAACGTGATCTTTCACAAAGAGGTCTATCGGGTACTATCAAGTTCACATTCTAAATTTAGTATAAAATAATAAGTTCGACTAAACCGCACTATTGTTTAGTGTACGTACAATACAGCTACCGTATTAGGTATTCAGATTACAGGCAGGCGATAATTTAGGTAAAGTTAGAGTTACAGATAACAATTGTTTTCTGTATGTAAAATACAACGTCTAGTTTAAGACCTTAGCCAAATCGCATGATAAAATATGGTTATAATAACATCGAGCCCCTTCCTTTGGCTGCCTTAAGCTAACTTAAAGCCTCCAGCCAGGGCATAATAGTAATGATAAAATAGGCGACTGCTCGTTAAGAGCACCGCCTGGTACGAACCCCGGCTTAGGGCGTCGCTGGGGGGAGGACAGCAAGATGGGACAAGCTGGATCAAAACTGGATAATTATTATTAACTGGGGAATTTAAAGCTCAGTTTCGGCGCGGGGTGGCGCTTCATGGAGCAAGGGTCGCGGAGAACCTGTGTCCTACAACCAGTGGGACCATTATAGGCTTATTATGTATGTGATGACCGGCAACAAATAGCCATCCCCAATTCATACCAGGTGAGTATTTTCGCTCATGCCATGGTCATACATTAAGTCAGTCAGGAATAGATACCGGAGACTGGAGCTGACTGCCGTGGGTAGGATACATTAGAGGTAACACTTGCACTACGAAAATCATCCTTACTGCTACGACATAATGGCGCTGTCCATATCAAATTCTTACAACTAATGTGCAATTGACTGCACCTATATGTATTTGTAACTGTTGTTTTAACAATTGGTTCTGTTCAGTACAGTCTCCTTTTAGAAATAATTAATTCCAAGCTAGCCATTACATAAGCTTCACTCTTACAAACAATCTATCCACCTAAAAGATCTAGAAGTGTATAAAATCAATGATAAATGATTACCTACAAGCCGGCGAGTGCATAATGCATAAACTTGTGTTGTTATTATACATTACGTTATAGATATCTGCTGCTCGTAACTATTACGGAGCAGCACCATCTGAGCAGTTATTTAATCTGTTATAATTCATGACGCGAGACGATGTTAATCGTTTGTCTTATCCTTATTTGTAGGAGTTGATTGACAGCTGTATACGTGTTGTTACCGTGCAGTGCACTATATACTTAGAACTCAAAAATGAATCAGAAATGAAGAGATCCGCAGGAGAACCAAGGTAACCGACATCGCCTGAAGAATTGCCAAACTTAAGTGGCAATGGGCAGGGCACATTGCTCGCAGAACCGATGGCCGATGGAGAGTTCTGGAGTGCCAACCGCGTGATGATGATGATGACGAATATAGAACACAAAATTGTAAAAAGCTGACCAAGAAAAGAGAGAATTAACGAAATCCGTAAGCAGAACACACTGTGCAATGTACAGATATCTGAAATACAGCGGCTATAGAAAGATTACTATCCAAGCAGAAAATACTACAAGTAAAGACAGAGTCATTTGAACATAATTATTATGTTGGATAAAGAGGATTAATAAATTTCACTCTCTTTCCTTTATTTTCTTTCTTTCTTTCAATGAGTGAAATTAGTCTAATGTATCATCAGACTACTAATCCGTCCGGAACTTTCAGTTAATACTTCAACAGAAATACAGGAAAACCCGTTTAAGACGATTTCAAAGGGACCGAATCAAAAACGCGTCTTAAGCGAGAAAGCGTATTAGGCGGGATAGGGAAAATAAAACGTATTATGGACGAATGTCGTTAGAAAGTTATTATAATGTTATTTATGTAGTTTAAAATTAGGCTACATCATAATTTATTATTATTTATAATTACATTACTTAAAGTAATCACTTAAATATTTTGGTTTGATATAGAGATTTTGATGCATTAGTAATTACAAGACTGTCAATATAACTTAACTTTAAGTGCGTCTTCGTTTTCACCCAAAGAAGATACATAACGCCTTATCGTAAGCTGCAAAAATAATGCCTGGGCGTTTGACAAAATCGAAGTTGACTCCCCTTCATCTTCATTATCATCATATTGTCGAGTTCAACCTATCATGCTTTTGGATATCTCATGCAAAGAAATACCAGCTTCACGACCAATTTGCGTCATGTATATGTCTCAACAGCGGACATAGCAGCTTTAAAAAACCTAATTAGTGCATACAATATTGTCATATCCGATACCAGCACAAAATTTCAACGAGAAAAAAGACTTGAATAACGTCATATGCATAACAAGAGACTTATAAAACAACTAATTAATGAGAATATTCACTGAAACACTTTCTTGCCGGAAATAAGATTAAATTGGCCTGGTAAAAAAGTAGGACTATATTAAAATTGGTGATGTATAGTGCTAGCAAAAATATATGTGAGTAACATACCATTGTATTTATCGGTCAATATTTGAGGACTGAACGAAATGTGAGACCAAGTACTTACATTAACAACAAAGTAAGTAAGTAACATACATACCAATGCATTTACGGGAATAGAGTTGAGCTCAATGGCAGCCATTGACATTGACATTTCCACCTGCAATGACCCATTTAAGGTAAGATTAGCAGTAAAACATCACCTATACCAAAGGAGAATCAGGAGCAATGTTGAGGAGAAAGTGCTTCCCGAAATGACTGTTGTGTGTGGGAGTCTTAAAGTCTCAAATGAATAGGTTATTGTAATAGTGGGCTTGCTTTATTTGCCTGGGTAGGCGAGCACTATCGTCGACCACATCTTCGCTGACCATAGGCTCATCTGATGTCTGGACATAAAAGACAAGAATAGAAGAAAGAGACATTTATGCGTTATAATTATATAAGCCGCAACAATAAATCCGTAATTATCATATTCGAGAATAAATAATTTAAAGTATGTTAATTGAGTAGTTAAGTTGTGAGTTAATGTGAATACTTGATTAAAAGGTTACAGTATTAAGTAGAGTTAATCAGTTTTCTTTATGCGATCATATGTCATCGGAATTGATAATTAAAAGAGATAGTAGTAGTTTAAAAAATAAACTGGGTTTTAACTTTTTCACTTCTTGAATTTTCTCAATAGGTTGGCCCAATTTTATTTCCTGACCTATTCGCTGGTCATGGAATAAATGCAGTACTCTCAGAAAGTAATAACGTTAAGTTTTTCATAGGATTACCTTCATATCTCAAGCGAAAAGCGATTTGGATAATACAAAAAATCCTAGATAAGTATTTCATTGATGATAAAAGCGATACCGACTAACTTATATCGATGTTAGAGCAATAAGAATTCTGGTAATATATCATAGATCTACATAATATCTTCGATATCGATATTTAAAAGTACTCCACTGTCTGTTACAACATGCATTGCATATACCTGCATAATTATAATACTTTCGCTCACCGAGAAGCTTCAAGTTCTAAGTAGGTTACTGACTTGTCACTTGTCACCGATTGCGCTACTTAATATAGTCCAAAATGTTACGCCTGGATGTAAAGTGACGGAAGCATCAGCAAACCCATTCATTATACATATTATCTAACAATTAATTATCCGTTATAGTTGCTTCAACGCAAATTAACTGACAAGTATCGATATAGTCACATAGCATATACTCATAAGGTAGAAAGAAAGGGCTATTCAATTCATGTATCTCGCTATGCTCGTCTTCACTTTCAAGAGCTTAGCTTAGTTTTTGTTCAGATTTGTTTAAGCTAGCTTGTACCTGGTTTCATCGGTGGTTGGGATATTTCAGAATTTGACCTTCTACACTATACTCGATTAAGTTGATTGTTTTTGTGTATTTGATGCGTAGTTTTTATCGTGAATAATGCATGTTCTCGATTAAATCAACAGTCTCAATACTAACTAAATAGATTAGATATCTTATACCAAATAGTCAGAAGATAAATTAAAATTCATTCGTAGTAAAATAATTCATTTAATTATTGGTTTTATGTAGTTACACAAGATGAACTTGCCCGGCTAGATAGGCGGCTACTACTACCTACTACTGATATTGTGCAGGTATTTATGTAACAGATCAAGGCAGTTTTGACGATTGGAATCCGTTTGATCGAGTTGATTGATGACTCGACGCAAAAACGCACAAATTGGGTACCAAAGTAAATTAAATATCTTCGTTACGTTTTTTGGATTGCAGTCTTCGTAAAACATGAACAATGTGGGCGCTGTTCTAATTCGTCAAGGTACTTTGTCAAACAGAGATTATGGGAGGGGTCTCACAGGGGTCGGTTTTAAGTCATGTCTTGTGGAACCTCGCATACGATTCGGTCATGCGTGTCGACATTACCATCTGCGTTGAAATCGTTTGTTACGAAGACACTCTTGTTCGGTTCGGCTTGCCGAGTTTGGGGTTGGGAAGAGTCGTGACGTTAACTCGCGTGCTGGTAGCGCCTCAAAATACCGAGGCAATACGATGCGGTAAATGCGTCGGCATTTACAGCAGAGACTGCGGATGGGCCTTTATATAAAATGTCTTAGGCTAATCCTGCACGATTGGTGGGGCTTCGAAAAGCACTTTGTGCGCCCATTCGCCCGGATGATGTTGCTTGACTTTTGTTATTTGGCTTTCTGTAAGACCTGTCATGTTTGCTAATAAAATCAATAAGGCTGCCTAGTGCATACGTAGGCAAACGCCTCTAATTTCGCAATTTCGTTCCAAGCTCTATCATTACATACGAAAGAAATATAATTTAAAAATACCAATCCCTAGTTCTACTTACCAATGGTATGTATATGATATATGTGCGAGTTATATAAATCATAGTTACATAAACGTAATTAGGAGTAGGTTGCTATAAGAAAAAGATAAAAACTATGCAGTATGTAATAATAATCATGTTGCGAAAGTGATTGCAATTAATGTGGGCACTGGTAGTGTTACTGTTTTTTTTTTGTGGCGCTGGTAACCTACAGTGTATAAATGAGGTTATAAATGAGGTTTCTAATGTGTGTATGCATGATGGGTTGTTAGGTGAAGATTGTGGAGAATACGATTAACATATAGTAAGCGAGACTATAGTAACAAAACATAACGATGAAGAAGAACTTAAGACAGTATTAGAAGCTAAGGTTCTTCCACTTGACAGAGCTGCAGAGCCTCGAAAGAATACTTGTATTGAAGTTTTTCATTCAGATGAGGATCAGGTTGCTAATGTAGGTCAATACATTAGCGAAAAATATTGAATCAACGATATAATTGAAGATAAGTGTTGGTCGGTCTTTTTTTTTTAAATACCAATCAATCAATCTGCCTAGCCTTTTTCTAACTACGTTGGGGTCGGCTTCTAGTCTAACCGGATGCAGCTGAATATCAGTATTATACATGGAGCGACTGCCTATCTGACTTCCACAACCCAGTTACTGGGTATTACGATACCCCTTGGTAAGACTGGTTCTCAGACTTTCGGGCTTCTGATAACCAGTAACGACTGTCAAAGATCCATGAATGACAACCATTAATCATATAATCCGAATGAATAATATGTTTCTAAAAAGACCAACAACCATTATTCCTACTAGCAATATCGCGTACAGCACGGTACCAACATTTATTGGCGTGGAGATTGGGAAGCGATAAAAACACTGAGTGGGTGCCCTTTTATATAGACTGGATACTGCGGTAGGTGGAAAATGAAGTGCAGTCGCGAAGCTTGGTAGAGGCATTAGACTGCGTTAGGCTGTGATGTGATAATGAATGAATTGCCTCTCTATGCACAGCTACTTAAAATTCATTTCTTCTTGTAACACTTCACACATTCCATAATACATACTATTAATTGCTATAATCGGTACCGTACTTATAAACATGCGTTAACCTGTAAACAAGCCTGGTCACTTGTTATTAAGTATTTCCTCCTTGCCAAAGAAATGATAACAGCAAACAATTAAAATTAATTAACAGTGGAACTCGAGATTATAATCAGAAATTCAGAAATTCCACGACATATTGTAAGCTGAAGTGTGTTTGTCTGTATGTCTTGGTCGTTTTGTGTTCCATTGTTTTCTTTAGACTGTAAAATTAGATTGTTGATTGCGTCTGTGTTATTTAAACGAATAAAATGTTCATATGTGTTTGGAAGTTTGTTATTATTATTTCACTCACCTCACAGTTTTCGATAGACCTAGAAATACAAGTGGCATTGAAATCTTATCTGCGTTTGAACCTTTTTAATTTTTTTGTACAATTTTTTCTAGGTCTGTTTTGGTAAAAGAATTGGGTCGTATGCAATCACAATTTGCAGAACTTGTACAACTGTTACAACAAAGTCAAAGTCAAATAATTATTTCAATTAGGCACATAAAAGGCACTATCGAACGTCTTTTAAAAAAAAAAACAGAATTGATTCTAGTCGCCCCTTCCAAAAAGTAGTTTTTGTATGGAGAAGAATAGGTAAGAAACTCTACCGTTACTCTTTTAAAATGTTTTCACAATATCTTGTATACATTAATTATATAATTATATGTGAAGATGCACCTAGAATAAGATTACTATACCACGATAGTTAAAAAGAATGATAAATGAACACACACATGATACATACCATTGACAGATTAAATAACGGTACCAACAGTGCGGTTATTCAAGCTGTCTTAGATAGCGGCAGTCTGCAGTAAAATGCTACAGCAGGTGTATATCTTCTTTACGAAAAATTTTGCAGAGGCATATGAAAGTCACGCATTTTTTATATTAATTCTGCTTTAAGATGAGATATAGCTATGGTGTTCTGTCTTTCCAGACTAATTTTATCATAAGAAGTTCTACACAAGTACTACACATGAATGGTTTCAAACTAGAATACAAACTCAAAGCATTTATAATAAATAAAAAACAATTACAGGCACTGTTGAAGTGTCAAGGAGGCGGTCAGTCAGAAACATGAAGCTAGAGTTATGTATTCTAAATCGTGGTGGCTACTATGGAGAAGAACGGACAACTCCACAGAACCTCTTTTAAATCAAAATATTGTCTTCAGATATGTGCCATTCTATTTAGCGGCTAACACATACTACAAACTACAACTGAGTGATCTCTGTTAACAAAATCATATTCACGAACGAAGTCGCGAGAAAACTCAAGTACAGTATAATCACTTCTAAAGTTACGTCTTAAAGTGAACGGTTCAGATTTCGCAATGAGAACTTGACTTAAAATCTGCCATCGATTGTACAAAAAACTGGTTCAAATGAACCTACTTATTGATGACGTCAGGGCTACACCACATTGAGTGACATTTAGCGGGTGAAAAGAAATCAATATATTGGTTTTTTTTAGGCGTATAGTGGGTAGGTCGTCTGTTCCTCTGCTTACAAGGTGAACCAGTGAAGTTCGCGAGAGGTCCACTCGATGCGAACAGCGACAAACCAATTTTATTGTTGTGACTATGTTTTAGGGAGGCCTTATCCTTCAGCGGATGTCTTTCGGTTGTAATGAAGATGATGACATTATTTCAATCTGATGGAAAGAATTTTAGATACAGACCTGTACTCTAATTACGCAATACACGATCAATCGAAATTTGAATCGTTTTGAAACAAATTGCTAATCGAACTTATGAAGCAAAGTTCCAAAAAAAATCTGCTCAACAACGTAAATAACCTAATGAATGTTGTTGAACTGTCAAAATGAAACAAATTTGTTGTAATCGTTTACGAAAATGTGTTGCGTAATTAGATAGCTGTTTGATAATTTGTTTATTATAATCATATTCTGATTGTCTGATCCTTATGCTAAATGTCAGGGTTTTTGATCGTATAGTATGGATGAGGTAGGATCAGAGATGACCTAGACTTTCATGCTAGATTTTTTGGTCCCTGACATTTCTGCCGAAAATATTTACTATAATGAGGCAATATTACTTATATGGAAATAATGTGCATCCAAGCCTAGGGGCATTGCCGTCTAGAGATGAGTACCGATTGCCAACGGGCTCTAAGAATGTTCTAATCAGGTCTCAAGTATCGTTACTAGTCAGTTGTAAGTAATAATAATAATACAAAGTTTAGAAGGCCTTTTAGGTAAATAAATTACTTCATTGCCATTTCCTGTCTCGGTAAAAAACCATCTAGGTATTAGATATTTTTTAAGTCCCCGTCCACTCTACCTCCGTTATTCACTAGGCAGTTTAGTACCTAGTTTCTTTTAAGACCTCAATCTGGTGGGACATTCTCATTCTCTAACTGCACCGTCGCGTTATCCGCTCCATCGTTTCACAGAAACCTTACCTTAACAATTACATAAACAACATTGATATCAATTATGCTACAGGTGAAGCAGTTACCATAAAACAAGTATCGAATGTGGAGCGAAGCCGCGACACCGTGGGATCATTGTTGCCACTCATCTTCGTTTTGATGCTGCATACGATTGCGCTAGTAATGCTGTTTGTGTCAGATATGTTTTGGTGATTGTAAAATGTTGTACTTTTTCTAGACAAGTGGTAATCGCTTTCAAAGCGTTTATTACTAGAACAACGTTAAGCTTAACATAGGTTTTTCGGTATCTATAGCTTAATTATGTCAGTCCCATACATTTTAGACTTTCCATCAACGTTATTTTGAGTGAATTTGTCACTTACAGGTGTGCACAGCACTTACATATTTCAAGTTTTAAAATATATTATATACAAGACATATAGACTTTAAAAAAAAACTACATGAAAACAACATTAATTAAAATTAAGCAGCTTGTTGCTCTAAGGTACACAGTCAATGACAAATAATAAATAAGTAATTAATAATATAGATATAGATAGATAAGAATATTAACTGTCCCAGAGTCTTCTTTGTTTTGACCTAGATCAAAGTAGTTTCTTTCTTTGTTAGTTTTGTGTTACCGTAAATTTACCATTCGCTAGATCTACCATCGAAGACGTAGCGTTGGAAGGCCTCCTACAAGGTGGACCTTGTGAAGGCCGCAGGAATCCACTGGATGCGGGAAGCATAGAACCGGTCGAAGTGGCGGTGCTTGCTTGGCGGAGCAGTTGACATCTTTCCGTTGAAATGATGATGATATCCAATCGCTGACTGCCTAATTTTTAACCATTGCATCTTCGGCTATTTCCGAATACTGCGTTTACGTAAATCTATCAATTAATCTGCCTACCCTTTTCCCAACTATGTCGGGGTTGGCTTCCAGTCTAACTAAGTTTCGTAGATATTAAGTTAATTTATCCCACGAAATCTACCTCGTTGCTTATCTAAATAAAGCTGTTCGATAAGTTTATACTTCGCGGTAGTCCGCGAAGTATAAACTTATCGAACAGCTTTATAGTCGACAGTTCTCAGATAATCTGTTTATTTACGTAAATCTCCTCTGAGCTGACAATTTATTTCATAAGATGGAAAGACTATTGTTTTACTGGCTACGTATACCTACCTATTACATAAATATATCGTACTAGCTATTGCCCGCGATTTTGCTCGCGCGGATGTCAGAAAATATCCCACGGGAACGTACAGAAGCCAGCAGGTCAACCTACCCGAAACTGTCAAATTTTCCCAATCAACTTTGAACCTTGTGCTTGAGTAATAAAGTTGAAAATCTATTAAAGAAATTTGACAGATTGTAATAGGTTGATGTGCTGGAGTCTGTACTACCTGGCTAAAAAGTACCCTATGTGTTAATCCAAGTAAACAATGTAATAATTCCGTAATACATTGTTTTCATATAACTCTATTGGTTTACTCAGCGCACGCCTGTAAAGCTCCCAGTCGACAAGAGTTTTCCCAAATCATCAACAATCATCGTCATATTTAAGCGCATTTACACAAAACCTTATTGAATTATACACTTAAACCTTCCTTATGATACACACCGTCCATTGGTGAAACCGTATGAAAAACTGTTTGGTAGTTTTTGAGTTTATGCGCAAACAAACAGACGCGGCGGGGATTGTTCTATAATAATGTAGTGATTCCATTAGGTCATCGCCTATGTATTTACCAGCATAACTCGTTTACTGCATCAGAGGTTTCAAGTTGAGCTTATGAAAGTAAAATCTCGTTGGTACTCTCAATTCATTCTTTAGTTACTATAGATTTATTAGAAGATAACGTTTTTTTGCTACCAGTGTGATATGATTGGTGGAGATATAGTGTGGGATAAAGTGATAGGGTATACCTCCACAAAAAAAAACTGGGTCATGATTAAAGAACCAAATGAGAATTTAAAGGTCAGGCTCTAGGAAAACCCCGGTCAAGTTGGTTGCAAGCCGTAGAAAATCCATGAAATGTTTATTGTTTAAGTGTTTCAAGGACTTGTGAGAGGCCATTGCCCGCCAGTGGGATAGTAAGGGATAGAAAAAAAAAGGTTTGTATACCCCAGATCTACTTAATCTATTAATATTAGCGGTTATATATGGGACTCCAATAATAATTCTCAACAACACTAAAGCTTAAATATAGCCAATAGCTCAATTATAAAACTGCAGCTTTCTTTAAATATAGCATGAATAAATAAAAAAAACAACCGACTTCCAAAAAAAAAGTGTAAATTTCTGCTAAGTGAAAAATAACTTTAATTTCGGAAGTCAGTGTCTTTGGTTTTGAACTTACGTTTTTTGCAACCGACTTCCGAAATTAAAGTTATTTTTCACTTTGTAGTGTTTTTTTTAGAAGTCGGTTGTTTTTTTTGTTTTTTTTTCACTTTTTAGTTGTGATACCTAAACCCCACACAAATTAGAATACCACTAACTGCTAAGTAAATAACAGTGACAGCGAACGTATCATCATATCATCTACATAGGCTAGGTGGGAAAAAATACGTATTATTGAAGCTAACTCAAACACTACCCAAGCAATGTTAATAAAATTTAAATGGGACCACCCTTCAAGAAAACTACCTACCTACCAAACAAAGGAATCATCAAAATCAATTCATAAATTGGCGGAGCTAAAGCGTAAAAAAAAAAACAAAAAAAAACGCACTTTCGAATTAAGAACCTCATAAACAAAATCGTTGTTTTCGTCCAGTTTTACGGCTGTCATAACCAATGATCGGAGTAGGTAGATTGATTTTTGGTACTTGTATCATAAATGCACACAGAAAAAATAACATGGATAAGCCATTTTTCCGGAAAGCAATTCCGGTATTTCCGGATTCAATTAAATATTGTTAATGTTGGTAGTGATATTATTACTCAATTCAAAGTTGGTGATGGTATGTTCAACAGCTTAAGCAAACAAACACAATACTAAAAATATTGCTATAGTACATCGGTTTAAACTCCTTGTAACAAGTAAAATATTACTTACCAAAGCTTGGAATCGTGACTGTTTGCCGTTAAAAAAAATTATGAAGAATATAATATTGCTCATTTTAATACAATTCCTACCTAAGTTCCGTTTTTTTTAAAATAATCAACCAATTCCGGAGGAATGTCCATATTAATATATACGTTTCGGATCAATGACCCCAATTCAATCTACCTACTCCGATCATTGGTCATAACCGACAACATACTTAGACTTACAACTCTACTAGTTTCTCCGTTGTGGGAAGTTCAAGTGACATTACGAACATTTTTCCTCCACCAATTTGGATTTCCCGTTAGGCACGGAACTCGGATGTCCTATAAGACCACTATTGAATCGCCATGCCATGACAGAATAACTACTTAGTGATGATTGAAGCAATTTCTTACACTGAAGTTAGAGTTTTGATAGTTGCGTTGATGTGTGATTTGATACGTTTTCTATTTGGTTGATATGCATATGGGTGCCTTTATAGGAGCAGTTGTTGTTTATGTTAGAATGATAATCATTAAAGGCTCTAACTAATAAATACTTCGTTTAAATGATTCAACAGTGTTTATCGTTTTAAATGGCTTTCATCTTGCGCAGTGATTTTGGCATAGAACAAGGAAAAAAACATTTTGTCTTACAAATTGTATAGGATTGTATGGTCCTGAGAGTCAGTATGGAGTTAAGAACCAAATATGTATAGTTCTAATATACAATTAGGTGCTGGCTATCTACGCAATGCTAGAATATAGATTTTCAAAAGTTATTTTTGAGCCGTTTTCAAATGTATAATCCAAAGACTAGCGTAGTCACCTTGCAGTAAAATACTGGTTGGTTTAAAACAAATTGCGACACTGCTGCCTCCTGCCAGTCTATGTCGCAACTTGTGTAGTCTAGATGCAACTTTTTACTGTAACTGGTGGGTAAACAGGCTTATATCGGCATTTAGTGATAGTTAACTACTATCAACTTGATATAATAACCTCTTTCCGCTCAACTTCTGTGGGCGTTGACTACATTACTAGTACATTATAATATTATATGCGTTCATCCGCTTGCATTATTTTTTCTACATTATACAGGGTTATTGGTAAAACACTGTCAACCTCTTAAAGGGTCATTGTATTCATCATTATGAATAATTTTTACTATGGGACCATAACTGAAGTCGCGAAAAAAAATATCTGCTATTCCCTACATTTTGACGAGTTATGTGAACATAAATGGATGGAACAGCTGATTTTCTTTTACGCGATTTCACGTTGGTTCAAAATTCAAAAGTCATTTATTGAAACTAAGCTGAGAATCAGCACTTTTCGAAGGTCAAAATTACATAAGGCAGTCCTCCAAAAACACACTATTTCCTAGTGTTTTAACTGGGAAGAAAAGTGGCCCAACAAACTCCCCAGCAGCACTGCTGTCTGATGTTCATTTAGAGAAAAAAAACTTAATTCTATACAATAGTATGCAAAATAATTGACAATACTCAACACAAAACATTAAATAAAATTATTTGCCATAATGTCAGCTAGCACACGCCAATATACCAACAAAAACATCGAAATCTACCTCTATCTTACCCGAATAAAAGCCTCCAGGCATAAAGGGCGTGCCCGTTTCATATATAACGTGCCTGATTAATATAGCTATATATTTATTTATTTATTTATTGACATAAAAAGGTTACATCGAAAATATATGAATCCCCTGGCCCCTAAACTAGTGTTAACTGTATCATAGAGACCAGTGTCTTCGCCTACTTTAGTTGATATTTAATATGTCTAACAAAATAAAATCCGAATACAAAACAAAGAATTGATAGGTTTAGATGAAAATTACAATACAAAAAAAAAAAAAAGTAAAATAAAATTAAACCAAACATTTTGTGGTGTGTGTGTGTGTGTCTGTGTTGTGTGTAGATTGTATAGTGTGTAGTCGTTGGTTATGTGTTGCGTATGTAGTGTAAGTGTAGGAGGTGGTTGTGGCGTAAATAAATAATCATACATAATATACAAATATATTACCCGTTTAATAAGTTTTCGATTTCGTCATAACTGAAATGCTTGAGCCAGTTTTTCAACTTCGTTTTGAATTTGTAGACAGTGTAGGTTTTACAGTCTTTGTAGGCTGTAACTGGAAGTTATAAATGATAAACTAGGACCATCGAGGTAAAATAAATATACAGTTAATTACTAATAACAATAACAAAACCATGATCAGCAAGACAACCAGTCATCACAAGCAGCACCTGTTCACGAGCATAACGCAAAGATCATTGAGAGGAGGCAAACCGACCCCCGACGACCAACCGCATGACGAACTTCGTGCCGGTCACTAGGCAAGGATAATATATGATCAATTGTCGAGGTCGCTAGCTGACCACATATTGCAATACAACTGATAAAAAAAAACATTGTAATGAGTAGGTTATGTCAATAATAAATGAAAATAAAAATAAATTGACTTATAGAGTCAAATTAAATAAACAATTATATAACTCATATAACCTTTCAGTAGGTAAGCTAATCCTGGAGAAAGAATATACACAATGTCTTGAGTTAATCACAGCGACCAACTATTCTCATCGTTTAAGTGGTTAGATTTTACTTTAGCTTTAAACGCATTAAAAGGCAAATCTAGCAAAGAAGAAAGTAGGTTGTACCAAGCCCAACAAATGAATTATGAACCTTATGAAGCCGGTGAAATGGAGCTCGTAATTTGTCCTTATTTCTGGTGATAATTTTGTGAACATCACTGCTTTTTTTTTTTTTAATGCTTAAGTGTATATTTTACCTAATATATAAGATATTGACACAGATGAATTGTGATGCCACCGTGAAAATACCAATATCGGTATAAAAACCTCTTAGAGAAACTGTGCCACCTAGCTGGTAAATTGCTCGAACAGCTCGCTTTTTGAAGAACAAATATATTTTGAATGTAAGCGGCTTTGCCCCACAGCAGAATACCATAGGACATAACGCTATGGATATAACTAAAATCCCATAGTAAAAGTTGTTCATAATGATGAGTACTATCACCCCTTAAGAGGTTGTTAGTGTGTTGTGCAACAGTTTGGATTGTAGTATAAGAGGGAGAGGAGATCCTTACGAGACAGGTCATCAAGTGGTGGTATTTTTCATTCTTTAAAAGTTATTTGTATAGCAAGCGATTAGTGGCCCACTTCTAGGTTTCATCATCATGCATTCTTTAGCAAATTTAGGACCGGCATTGTTAAACATTTGCACGTCATTCTTTTCTTGTCGCATTTTATGTTGACGGAAAAATGTTTCCATTGCGTTTATGAAGTTTGTTGGAAGATAGATTTTGAAAGCATAGGTACGGTGCAATGTTATGTAGGTTCAAATATCAAAATAAATGGCTATTTACTTATTACTCATGCGATTGCAAAATGATCGATAAGTCGACTTGATTAATTAAAAAGCTGCTGTACGACCTCTACAATTTACATTTACTCTTCAATCTTAAATAAACTGGATTTTAAGTAGGGACTAGAGACATTTAAACCAACAAGTTACAATCAACTATCTTCGAAACCTCCGTGCGTCCATTACGCAACGTCAAATTCAAAATTCAAATTCAGAACATCAGTGCATCCATCATGGCCGGGAGGCGCATAAACAAAAAAAATCTAGATATAAGGCAGTGTTACCACACACTTGATATTTTATTCTTTTTAAAATGTGACTGGCCATTTCCAAGGATCTTGCTCATACTTGAACGAACGCGAGTAAAAATAATTGTATTATTATATTCTGATTGATTTCGAAATTCTTAGTCGTTGGATGCAACGGAACGTGATTCCTGAGGAGTTATTCATAGTTTGAGTGAAATCGGTGATCTGCACCGATTTCCGATTTTAAACGATTTCATCAGAATCTGAAGAAGAATCTGCATAATCAATTAATATATTGCAATCTGCTGCATTATGTGAAGCAGAAATACCACTGATAAACCTATCACCCAAAAAGTTTGACCTGATTTGGGTCTTTCTTGAATTGTCCCACTGCATGCACCTGCAGAGCTGCCGTCATCTCAATCAAAGAACCAAATAACATTTCTCGCTGCTGTTCCTCATTGCATGTTTCCGATTTCCAACCATTAAGTTCAGGGTCTCACGAAGGTTTTCTTTACCGTAAGACAGCGGTTTTTAGATTAATTTAGAAAGTTATATTACGACAGATTATATATTTCAAAAACAATAAAAAGTTCAATTTCGGTTTAATGTGCAATAGTTAGTCGCTACCGGATTTAATCCCACAAGCTGGTTCTTTTAAGTAGGAAGCTTTCTTTAAAATAACTTAAAAAAAAAATTACATTCATGATACACAATAAAATTATGTAAGTAAACTGCTAAATGGAGTAATGATGTACACCAAGTGTCAAGGCCGTGATGGTCGTTAATCTTTTAGTGAAGAAGGAGAATGTTTGCAATCACTCTAGTACAATTATGACCTTCTTACAACTAAATTCGGTGCATCCAACCGAATTTAGTTGTAATGAGGTCATAATTGTATTGCGTGAAATTGACTTTGCTAATGAAAATGGATTTCCTATTTGAATATGGGACCGAAATTACTTCGAAATCAGTGAATGTTTAATCCTAAACCTGAGATGGGCAAGGCCCATAGTTAGTGGCCAGTAAATCTTGCTCATAGTTAGTGGCCAATAAATCTTGATGTATTGAGAGAATAGAAGGCCACAATCTGACCTTAAGATTAGGTTTATAATGTATATCGAAGTTAATGCGGGACGTAAGTATAGAAGGGCTACTTACTTCACTCATTAACAACTTAACAACCACATGTCGGGGAAGGTCGCGAACTCGCGACACGTCGCGTCGGGAGAATCCATTGGTTGTGAGAAGAACAGCAGGACCGATCGATGCATTCGGGGAGGCCTATTTCCAGCAATGGAATGTCTTTCGGTTGAATAATGATGATGAAAAGTGAAAATCAATAGAACACTTGATTAAGAATGTTACTCAATGTAACATTGAATCATAGGTGATTATCGGATATCGTGCATAATTAATATTTTTTACAAAATGCTCTCTATTATACGTAACTTATTACGGTTGGTAACCACTTCTGCATGGCCTGTCATTATTGGCAGAACTAGGATTCATGAATTAAAAAATATGATCGTAACTATTGTCGATTTTAATTGATCAACTTATCAAGCGTCAATTATATCGATTTCGTAATAGACTAATGGAAACAAAACGTTTAGTCGATTTATAAAACGTAACCGATTATTTGATTCATTAACAAGTTTTTACTCCGTTTTTAGCCAAAATAATACTTGCACTATTTAAATGGTATTGCGTCTATTCAAGTAGGCATGAGTCTTAATGTTCTTTTTATAATTTCAAATGACCTGAATGTTAAAATTCCATAAATTCCATTACTTACGTTTTTTTTTTGAAAAAAATCATATACACATAGTTACACATGATTGCGCAAGCAATTGAATGTGTTTCAAGATTACAAATCTGTCAAAGCACCAGCGAATATTTCATATTTACATAATTTTTACGTGAAATTACAAATCTGTTACATTAGACTACCTAATGATACAGAGAGCCTTTAACATTTTGTTACTTTGCCTGCATCTGTTATCAACATACACATTGGAATTCACCTGATAACAAGAGAGGAAGATACTGAAAACAAGAGAGGAAGATACTTATGTCTCGGATGCTTTTGATTCCTGGGAGGTTTACCCTATTATGTAACACATTGGTGGACTGAAGAAGTATATTCTTTGCTGAGAATCACTATCAAATTACCAATAGGTAGTACTGTGAATTTAAACCTAAATAGCCTCACTTAGGAGGTGATTAAAGTCGCGGATCATTATTCCTAGACTGAAGTTCAAAGATAAATCCTTGTGAGTGATTGGAAGCTTGTAAGTTTGGATGTTTGTTACCTAATCAACTTAATATTAGATACTTTTCCTCTTTGAAACCGCGAGCAAGTGGTATAATAATTTGTTTCGGTTTACAAGTAACTAAAGCTTCAAAGCCAGAATAAAACAAAATCCAACGTAAGCATTACATGTAGGTAATACTAACAAAACACAATGTTGGGACGTAATTTGCCAATAAGAGTAATTTTTTGCAATCTCCCACAAAATGTAAGATTAACGTAAGATTGTGAACACAGAGCTGTAGCAGTTACTTTATGATCTTAATTAATATCTTACAGTTTACTAATTTTATGTTTTGAATTTACAAATGCTGTGGCTAAGCACGTGACTTGTATTGTTTTTGAACTTTGCTAACTAAACTGGCAATTAATTATTTGTAAATGTGAACTGCCTTTGTTTCTCTGAATTGTTAGCTGGTTTTAATGTTCTGTAAATGAGGTATGTAGTTTGCTCCACCATGGACAACATATTTTTTTATGAGAAAACCGATTCTACAGTTGGAAAACGTAACAGTCTTTTTAATCAAGATTGAGTATGAGTAGGTAGATTAACAGGTGAATTGGAGCTAAATGGTTACCGAAAGACGGTAGGACTCTCGGCAGACCAACAGCCAGATGGGTCGATGACATTCAGAAGATCGCGGGTAAGATCTGCACCCTATTTGCGAAACACACCATTCACAGTGCAAAAGATTTTGAAGGAAATTGAAAAAAATACATTGAAAAATTTGTCTGCTCGAAAACGTAAATAACGCAATTAATGTTGTTGATCTGTCAAATGAACGGCATTGCAATTCTTTTTATTCTTAATTTCTTTCACCATTTCTTTTCGTGTTAAGCAATAACGAGTACCCCGAGTGAGAGCTGGTTCAGACTTACACAGACCAGGGAAGCGTGGCACGAAAGGGAGGACGCCTAGACTCAGCAGTGGGTGGAACAAGCCGGCGGCTGCCAGTTATGATCATGAGGTAGATTAATTAGAATTTTCGTAACAGAGACAGAGAGAATTTAAGATACAGTTTGGTCAAAAATGGGGTTTGTTGCACTATCAACGACCTTGTCTAATTAATCATAATTTAGCATAACAATATTTTAATAGATTTATAGTGTTGCTAACTGGTTACAAAAAATGCAATAAAGATGCCTATTTACAATTCAAATTGCATCTGAAACGTTTATGTGTGTAAAGTTACTGTGCCATAGAAGCAATGTTTATATCTTAATGGGGACATAGAAAGCAGGAATTATCATCGTTTTCCTGCCGGGGCCAGGGCTGGCAACTAACTATGCCTCTGATATTCAGAAGCATCGCAAGTTGCCAGCCCTGGCATTAACTAAGCAAATTTGAAATATTATTTATAAAATATTATTTATAATATATATAATTATATATTGTTCAGCTAGCTTTTGCTCGCGACTTACTCCGCGTCGCATGGCTTAAGCCCGCCCTCGCTATTACTTCGTTTTTGCTTAGCGTTGTCTGTTTTTTTTCTTTTTGCTCGGGTCCTACGGGTCATAGCGTGATGTAAAATAGCCTTCCTTCCCTCTTAACCTTCCTCGAGAATTGCGCCATCAAATAATACTACTGACTTAACAAAAATATAAACAAACTCTTCAGCTTTATTATTACCACCCATACCCTTCAAACCGAAACATAGTAACGCTCTGACTTGGCTTCACATGCCGTCGAGAAATATGCCAAGGCCCATGGGTGGCATAAAAACTCTGACACCAGATTAGATTAGTCATTAACCACACGAAAAAGAAAGAAGATAGTAACGCTGCCAGGCAGAAGAAACGTATGATGGCATTTCCCTGGAATAACTCATTCACGAGGAGCTCTAACGTATTAAACATAATCACATCGAGTAATATTATTAGTGTTGATGAGTCATCGGTCAATGCGTGACGCTAACGTAAAGCATCAATTAACTAAGCTTGCCGCGGGGTAAGCTAAGCTGAGACCCCTCCGTGCCTCGGAAAGGACGCTAAGCCGTTTGTCCCGGCTGTCATTAGTAGATCTTTGACAGTCCTTGGGTGTCAGACTTTTGTGCTTCTGAATATGTATTCAGAAGCACAAAAGTCTGACAGCCAGTTTTACAAATGGTTGGTTTGGTAAATGGTTTGTAGAGGTCAGATAGGCAGTCGCTCCATGTAAAATACTGGTATTCAGCTGCATCTGGTGAGACTGGAACCCGACCCCAAAATAGTTGGGAAAAGGCTTAGCAGTTTTCTTTTTGTCTGCAGTTGTAGACACTGATCACTTGGACAAGTTTTTTCCCAATGGAGTCAACTTCCAACAACTTGATCAGACAGTCTGATTGGAGAAATGTTTACTTCAATTAGAACCTAAACAAAGCATCATTTACGGCAACATTTTTTCAATTCAATTTTCATATAGTAAACAGGTTTAATGCACAATTTATAATCTCGCGAATTCTAACGGTGGTCCTTACTCTAATCGTGCAACTTAAAAAACAGTAAACGAATTCATTCAGTCAAATGGTTTCACTATTTCACTTTTAAATTAAACTTATTCTTATTATAGTAAGATGTTTCTAGCTCTATGTAAGAATAGGGAAGAGTTTCTAGTCGTTTCTCTTAATGAATCATCATTTCAGCCGTCCGCTGCTGGACATAAGGTTCCCCCAAATGGGGGGGGTTTGCCATAATCGCCACGCTTGGCAGGCGGTTTGGCGATCGCAGTATGGCGTTAAAATGCATAGATAATGCTGCTGCCCGTTCTCTAGTAAGTCCCTTAGTCACCTTTTACGACACCCACGGGAAGAAATTGGATGGTAGGTACTATTCTTCACGTCCGGCACCACACGGAACTAAAGAAAAGGCGTCAAGTTATCTCCAGTCTTCTTATGAAATTTGTAAATATGTTATTTCAATGGGATGCAGCACCGTATAAGAGTATCCTTCGTTCATCAATGGAATACGATTTTCAAGGATTACATTATGAAAACCGAGGACCCGATGTCCTTGTGAAGGCTGCAGAAATCAGCTGGATGCGGGAAACAAAGAAACGTTTGAAGTGGCGGTGCTTGGAGGTGGGAGGCCCATGTCCAGCAGTGGACGTCTTTCAGCTGAAATGATGATGATGATGATTATGACAATCAACCATTACAAAAAGCTCAGTTCCATCTTAGTCCATTGCTTACACAGACTATCAGATTCTTCGCCTCAAGTCTGTTTCACCACCATCCACAGTCTGTTGGTCACCAAAGTCAGGAACATAGGCATAGTACGTTTGCCTCTGATTTGCGGTCACTACTTCCCACTTACCAATACTTGTCTGTTTCAATGACTATTGGTCCTTTGAGTCCTAATGTCACTTCAACTAACTGACTCTGCAGCGGCTTTATATTGGAATAGGATTTTACGGGTCGATTAGTATAAGCAGGGTTGATTGATAATGTTGTTAATGCTTTTTAGGTTTCCTATTAAGTAGTGCATCCTACCGCACTGCTATAAATAGAATAGGTAAGTATGTTAGTAGCAAAAGAATTTGCTGGAGAATGTAAGTAACTGTTGAAATAACTGGAAAAACTTTAGCTTCACATTACAGTTACATTAATTCTACTATTACTGTAAATACCAAAGATGTATTAATGACTGGCTGACAGATTGAACGACCGGTCCTAGTATGCACTTGCACGGCACACTTTTGAAAATCCTTGGATATACAGATACTTGAATCGACCATATTGATATTTTCAGCTTTCATAATACCTTACTATTCTTACCAGAAGGCTATGGTATCATGTTTATGAAATTTAAACGAAGTGAAACATCACTGATCATATTTGTATAATATGTAAATTTTAATGTACAAATGTTTCTTTAATTACTTCAAACCTGTTTTTAGCATTTAGTTCAATGTTAAACGAAACATTTAAGTGCAAATAATCGACTAATCATCAATTGTCTATGATCTCGATTATATTTTTAATAGAACATCCGACTGCTCTAGTTTGGAACTTTGAATGCAAGATTATAAGTGCAAGTTACAATTAATACATGTCATTATCGGGCCCAAGCGTTCACCCTTCTTCGGCCGTATCTTAGCCGTTCCAAAAGTGGGAGGGACGCTATATAACAAGATGGTAACATGGTCGCAACACACAACCAGTCTTCGGCGAACGAACGAAGACACACGGCAACATGAAGTTATTGGTGAGTTGATACAAAATAGTGCAGTGCAAGTGTTTGTGCCAAAAGTGAAAAAAAATAACATATTACAATTCGAGTTTTGAAAATAGAAAGTTTATAAGTGCGGTTTTTGATTATTCTTTTTTATCGCGGTCTTTTATTTTTCATTGTTTTTCGTATAATGCTAGGATGATAATCGGCAAAACGCGTTTTTGTTTTTTACTTAATCTATTATTCTCTCACTAATTGAATACAGGTTTTTTTTTAAATCAAATTGTTGTATATTTAAAATAGTTTAGTTAGTTAAATATTTGCAAATATAACAAACTTTTTTTCAGGCATTATAGCAATGAAAAGTTGCGGTTCTCACAACTTAGTAACAATAGCTTAGCGGTTACAGCAGTTAACTCTTGACTGCCGGTTAGAAAACCTCATAATAATAAGGAATGTTAATTTATATAAAAAGTGTTCTGTATGTAAACTAACAATAAGTACAGAATATTTATCGAAGCTACCTAAATTTCCTCACGGAATAAGTTCGATATAAAATTTTCTATACAAGTTCAATTATTTAGAATGCTGAATGCATGAAAACTTAATAAAAAGTAAACGAATAAAAATCCTAATAGAGCCTAAAGCTATCTAAAATTCAAAGATAAATTATAAATAAAAGTAAAAAACAATGCATTCACACAACATAATGTAAGCAAATACTTTAGAAAAAAAAAGAAGAGAAATCCCATCACTACTAAAAATAAGAAAGAAATCTCAACATTTCAGTTCACTTTATTTCGCCAACTAACAACGGACAGGCACTTAATATAATACCAGTCTATAATACTATACTTTACTATCATATAACAGTTTTCTTCCTCAAAGAACCGGCTCTGCAATCATTTTCATTTCACTTTCCTGCTAAAACTAGAAAGTATCGAAAATTGTACGTTTCGAGATACGGTCTTTAGATACAAATTACTTACTTACATGCATAATCATTATAACTTGGGTGCGGAACTTAGGACCAGTTTTGGTTTTAACTTGGAATGATACAGAAAAGTAGATACTTAGCTGATATTAGGGGCAGATTGTATTGTTTGAGTCTTGGACATTAGATGAAGAAGAAATAGACAAATTATAAGGAATGAGGCCAAAAATCTTCAGGCTTACAGTACTTTGATGTTTCCAAGAACGAAATAACATTCTTCTCCATCAGCCAATTCAAACAGGCTAAATTCTTCCAACCCAACAAAAAGGACATGCTATGGTCAACTATTCTTTTTATTCGATTATCTATTTCTTAATCCTTATTAGTGCAATAATGTTTCTCGATGCAGTTCCAGCGCAGACATGCAATTTTTAGTAATAATATAATATTTTCATTAATTTTAGCTTGTTAACTAAGTTTTGAAATTCGTCGTCGAAAGATATAATTTTCCGTATTGGATTGTGTGCAGTATAAGAAAAAGCAATTAGTTTTTTTGAAAGTCCAATTGCAGTACCTAATAACTTTTACTATAAAGTACTGAAAAGTACGAGATGAATAAAAAAAAACAGTACAGAGAAGACCAATGTTGCTTGGTCCTCTCCTACAACCAGAGGTCTCCCATTTAGTCAGAGAAACATTAAACCTCGTTCTTCCAATGACATTTCAAAAACCATTTATCATGTTTGAAGACTATTTTGTCGATAAAGATAATAAAGTCTTACTGCAGCTATAATATCAAGAGACTGGCGCCTATATTTGATTGGGAATAATGAAAGCTCTACGCATGCGTGTCAAAAATTGAATAAAGATCAAAGGTCAAAATCGAATCACGTTAATGTTGTTATGCTTTTTAATGCAGGTACTTTTATAGTCGCAAAATTAGTAAAAGCTATTAATAAAAAATACCTAATCTGTCTGAGAATAATTCATGCAGATAATTTAAATTAGACAGTTGTTTTCAAAAGATCATTTTCATTCGTTACGGAATTATAATTCCACACTTTATAATTTGTCTATTTTTATGGGGGTCTAGTAAGCATACATTGAACAACTCGGGATACCAATCTTAAAAGCTTGGAGGCAAAAATAATTGAACATCAGATTTTGTCCTACAGCGAAAACACAATTGTGTTTGCTTGTAGAACTAAACAATTGTAGGTATCCCTAAAAAGTTTTATTCTGTAGTCCATTAATCCTAGAAGCCATGAAAGCACCTGACAGACGAGAGTCTGCTAAATACCATAATTAGTCATTGCGTATTCAACTCGGCCAAACCAAGCCCACAACCAGTTGCACTACGAAACCCAATAGCCATCGTTCCGCATAGAATATCTCTTCAGGTCATCGGTCCATTGCTCTATTGTGCACTAGAGCTGAAATTAATGCAATGAGATGCATTGATGACAGTAGTGCATAACACAGATAATCGCCTAGTTGGGTACTGACGCAAAAGTCACGCATCGCGAGTTGCGTATTATAACACATGCGGATGCATCCGATTCATAATCGCTCGGCTTAATTAAGAACGTAACGATAATCGAGTAAATTGGATGGCATAATGTAATATTTGTGGATTCATTCGAGTAAATAATCGTTATATCATCAGAATTTTATAGTATTGTGCATCGATTGCAGACATTAATATTGATCAATGACTCAATAACATATACGATTTTAATTGTAGTCAAATATTGCTGTTGATTTTTTAACTAGTGAAACTTAATTCCAATGCTAAGCAAGATAAAGATTTATGCGAATTTAAAAGTTGTAAAAAATCTCACAACACACTAAAGTTAGATTTCTTTAAAAAACAACATTATTCGAGAAACGATTTAGACACGGAATAATTTAGACACAATTTCGGATTCTCTACTTTCAAATAGGACCGATAAATGTTATTAGCGTGTTTTGTTTACATGGCCGCATATAATTTGTATGGGTGATCGTATGCCGTAGCTGTTTTTGCTGTTTCGCGGCAAATCTCACACGTATGTGAATTCTGATCACAAAAACAGGTTTAGCGAGAGCATTGACACTGGATATCCGATCCGTATGAGCCACGGACACGGTGTACTAGTGATACTCGCTACGATTTCGCTTGGAAAGTTAAGTTTGTAGGAAGTAATAGTAGCGAAAGTGCAAGTTAATTATTAATTTACTTAAAGGTTGAAACAACTTTATTTATCTAACTTCATAAACTAAGTTGCATCGTGCATAAACTAAGTTGGAATAATGAGCAGTACATGAATGATGTAACTTGCTTGCCAGAGTAATTATAGAAATTATCATTTAACTCTTAATCTCCACAATCCATCCATTGAATCAGCTTATCCAAATAGAAATATAGAACTGATTTGTCTTCACTGCGTACAGTTTATCCAACAATCATATCCGACAACCATAAATAATTAGGAAGGCATATTCAATTTCCATCTTAGTCTTGTCAAAGGACTACAACCAAATACCAGTATCACAACCAAAAACCAAAGCTCACACGAAACACGCGTCTTACTATCAAAACTACAACTCATGGTAGTCACGTGCAAATCCACATACAACTTTCACTGGAGGTGTGTGTTGTAATTAATATAGAACGGTGCACAACAAAAACGTATTTGCCTTGATGATACATTGTTGCTGTAATGGCAGGTTAACTGGGTTAAATGCTCGTTAGACAATCATAATGTTGAGTAAGTAAGCTAATTATTAGCCATCGGGCTGAAGATTTATTTGGAAATATAGATAGGACATAGAATATAGATATGGTGGGATGAGAATTTCTGTAGTTTTAGAAAGAAAAGGTGAGAGATAGGGACTTCGGGTTTATTTATATGTATATTATTTGAACATTGTTTAGGAGACAAAGTAGAAAGTGCTATAATTTCTTTATAAAAATAGGCATCTGATGCTTAAGAAGTAGTAAAACACACAAAACATACATAATTACAATTAACAGGTTAAGAATGAAGGGTTAGTCAAGTGAAGATATACATAAATACATAACGCAGTAACAAAAAAGAAAACGAAGGTTTTTTATTCCAAATAAAATGCAACATCACATTAGTAATATCTAAACCGTGTGGGGCTCGTTAGTAGCAACAGATAAATTGACTGATAGGCAAACTAACTGGAAAACATTTAACACTGCAATTAAATCTGTAAACAGAGGAACTTAGGCAACTCTAGCATTAAACGTTAAGTTTTTGCTCCGTAATCTTTCGTTGCGCCAGTAATTCGCTTGTATGACAAGTGGCGCCAACTACCTGCTTTCGATCATTCATAACAACATAATCGTTTCCTGCTCTCAACGTTATAGCAATTTAAACATGCATTTCTACTACGTAATGTTAAAACAGTCTACTAATAATGAATTCAAGACTCGCTTTTCGTTTCATAATATGTTACTATCCATCTCTATTATGGTAATTGGTTTGTTTAAAATGCATCTAAATGGGTTTACTTATGTAAATAGTGATGAAGTCATAAAATACATGTATGTTTAACAAGTTTTCTTTAAGCTTCATTTCTAAATCCCTGTCATATTTCTGTGATGTCTTAAATAATAATCCTTCGGAGGACAGGATTAACGCATTCATCATCTTTGTTGAGTTAGGTTAGTTCGGTAGCTTCTAATTACGACATTTTACGACCGATAATGCCTTGAATATCTGGGTCAGAATGTATGAAACAAAGACACTCTAAACCAGTTTCATTTTGAAGGTCGTATGAAAGTTTGTTAATTTTTCATTGTTTTTAACGTGGTTAAGTGCGAAACATTTCATAGCAACTAAAAGATAAAATTACCATTTTAGATACATTTTTTGATCTACTTATTCAACAAAAGACAAAAAATCATCAAATAACTTTATATTTTCATTAAAGTCTATGAAACCGAATCACACTACTCCTATTATAACAAAAGTTATTAAATTAATATCAGAGATTTAAAGATAGTGACAGCTCAACAATAGACAATCAAGCTACAGTTTTACTGATTATATCTCCTAATTGTTGAGTATTGCACAACTTGCTACAGTTTCTTACTATTACGAAGGCAACGCAATAGCTATACATATCTCTAGCCTGTTAATTATTAATATACATAATTATAAACATGATGAAAGTTTAGCTAAAGTGTTTATACACGTAATTAAAACGCCCATATAACCGCTTGGAAACTGAATTGTTCTCTGACTTAAATTCGCAATAGGAGTAATTGCTGTCTGCAGTATAGTTTGTTACTTAATTGTCGTATTATTCATTAAGAAATTGTTTTTTTGTCTTAAAATAGTCTTCTAAACTGCATAATTATATTTCATTGTTTCCGAATGGTATAAATCAAAACTGTTTCACTCTTGCTTCGGTAACATCAATATAATGTAAAATTCATTGAACACGTGCCTAATTAACATGATTTATATCAGGCGTAATAAAACAATTCATGCCTAATTGATGCGAAGACAGATAGCCGAGGAAGTGAAACAAACTATTAAACTTTTTATTAACTTAGTTTAACAATGCTGTTGGGAATCAAGAATCGAGATTATATTGAGAGAAAGTGTGAATTTTGTATTCTGTCTCGACATGAGTTTAACTGGTTCGATGCAACTTTTACTTTGTTGCGTATTCGAGGGTTGCAGCTTAGGATTTTAATCCACTTATATCATTGTTATTTAACATTTGAGGAAGTTTCGGGTCATTCTTTATAGTTACGTAGTCATCTTGGTATTTATTTTCAACTGTATGTAAATTCTGC
Source organism: Xanthia icteritia (assembly GCA_949128155.2). Classification (NCBI taxonomy): domain Eukaryota; kingdom Metazoa; phylum Arthropoda; class Insecta; order Lepidoptera; family Noctuidae; genus Xanthia; species Xanthia icteritia. Next base: position 9,523,337 of record OX421953.2, read on the forward strand.
TGCATAATCTTTTTTGGCAAACAAAACTCGAACTCAATTTCAATAACCCACTTTAATGGGAAACTTAACGATTACTTAACTCTGCTTTTTTTGTCTTCAGGTTGTATTGGTGGCATCGCTGGCCGTGGTGGCCTTTGCCAGTGAGGAGAAAGGCGCACCGAAACAGGCGGCAGCATCCGAAGACAAGAAACAAGAGAAGAGAGGGATCTATGACATCGGACATTACGGAGGCGGCGGAGGTGGTGGCGATGAAGGTGGCTACGGAGGACACAGCTTCGGACACGGTGGTGGAGAGAGCATAAGCTTTGGCCACAGTGGTGGTGACAGTTTTGGCCACGGAGGTGGTCAGAGCTTCGGCCACGGAGGTGGCCAGAGCTTCGGCCATGGAGGTGGACAGAGCTTCGGCCACGGAGGTGGCCAGAGCTTCGGTGGTGGTGAAAGCTACGGACATGGTGGTGGCGAAAGCTACGGAAATGGTGGTGGCGAAAGCTACGGACACGGCGGCGGTGAATATGGAGGTTCAAGTGGTGGATGGAAACCCATCGCCTCAGAAGAACACGGTCACCACCAGCACCACGAACACGTTAAGACCATTGAAGTCATCAAGAAGGTCCCTGTCCCATACACCGTTGAGAAACATGTTCCTTACACCGTAGAGAAGAAAGTACCTTACGAAGTCAAGGTTCATGTTCCCCAGCCCTACACTGTTGAAAAGAAAGTCCCCGTCACCGTTAAGGAGTACGTCAAATACCCCGTGTACGTCCCTGAACCCTACACCGTGGAGAAGAAAGTACCTTATGAAGTCAAGGTGCACGTTGACAAACCATACGAAGTGAAAGTCAAAGTACCCACTCCTTACACCGTCGAAAAGAAGGTACCTTATGAAGTCAAGGTTCACGTTCCCCAGCCCTACACTGTTGAGAAAAAGTACCCCGTCCCCGTCAAATACGAAGTCAAAGTGCCCCAGCCGTACGAAGTCGTCAAGAAGGTGCCTTATGAAGTGAAAGTTCCCGTCGACAAACCCTACCATGTTTACGTGCCCAAACCTTACCCAGTCACAGTTGAGAAGCCTTACCCCGTCACTGTTCACAAGCCTGTGCCCTACGAAGTAAAGGTCCCAGTCGACAAGCCCTACAAGGTGGAAGTTGAGAAACCCTACCCGGTGCACATCAAGGTCCCAGTGCCCAAACCTTATGACGTGTACAAGAAGATCCCCTACACCGTTGAGAAGAAGGTTCCTTATGAAGTGAAAGTTCCCATTGACAAGCCTTACCCCGTCTACAAAGACGTGCACTTCCCATTGGTGAAGGAGGTGCCTTACCCCGTGAAGGTCCATGTTCCTTTCTACATCAAGAAGGAGGAGGAACACCACGAGCACCATGAACATCATCAGCCACAACAGCAACACCACGGTTGGCATTGAGTGACGTTAGGCTAGGTCTCACCTTGTACCTTGTAGGTTAAGTTCAGAAATGTGATCAATTAGTATTTTTAGTGTATATATATTTTTGCTAAATTTTATGAATGTTGGTGCTGTTTGCTCACTGTGTTGATCTGATGATGCGACAGTAGCCATGACGCGATGAGTTGCTGAACGAATTTACGAATTTTGCTCTAACTTAAACAGTCGAGTCATATCGATTCCTTTATTGTTATCATTTTGAACGAGAACTGACCAAAAAAATCTTAAAAAGAAAAAAAATAATCGTAGTTTTGCAGTTGACAAATATTAGGATGACCGCATAGCATTTTATTTGATGCGCGGTTCACAGTTGTAGATAATTACCTGTTATTACTTGTTTAGCTTTTATATGCTTTGTTATAATGTAACTTGACAAAGTACATGTACTTTGAGTTGAGGCTGATTTAATAAAAATGTGTGGAATGTTTATATTTATTTTAATTTACCAGCTCTGCATTATTTAATGACATTATCAAAAACAACACTACTAATAATTGATTCACCATCGTTTGGCACTAAGATAATATTGTTAGTACCACCACTTTTGGCAAGAACATAGGTGTGACCATTGGTCTTATAATAAGAATGATTCAAATGGCGAACATTTAGATATTTGACCGTATATTGCAGAATGACTCAGAAAAACCACCTGATTTAATACCTTTGATCGAATTGAAAGAGAAAAAATATAAAAATACATAATATACACGAAGGTTTCACTCTTACGAAACAATAACATCATTAGGTAACTACATTATATTTTACAACACAATATTAGATCTTGTAACGATATAATAATTCAAATTAGAACTAGAACAATACTCATTCAAAGAAATTGGAACAAATCCAATTGTTTTTAGAATTATATTTCCAAATAATAACAACCTACAATGTATAAAATTTTATGAAAGTGGTTTACGAAACAATATCAATGATTTCGAAACATAAATAGAAATAAAAACCAATGACATATGATTGTGAACTGCAACTGAACATACTAGAAATTGACCGAGGTCAGTAATTGAGAATTATATCATAATCATCATATTGGATAGAACAATTCTAGATACTGCTAAACAGAGTGTAGCTTGATTTCAACAGTTGCATATAATTTTTACCAGATTGATTAGAACTATCAAACTGAGAAAAAGTGTCAAGTATTTTAATAGAAGTCTGCACTACAACTTTCTAAGAGAAATTGTTGATAGGACATAAAAACGAATTCAGAAGATATTCAGAGTTAGTTTTTTATTTGGAAAAAACCAAAGTCAAGAGAGAAGATAGATAGATAAGATAGATTAAGCTTTCCAAGATCTTCCAAGATTGTCTAGTAAATTACGACTAGCAGCTTACAGCTAATTGTAAACCTGATATTTTGATTACAACATACTCGTACACCCACGTATATTATCCGGCTAAGCTTTCCCGTTTAACAAGAGACTCTGAGTCTGCAATAGTTTACTGCAGTGACTGGTCTAGGCATAGTTTCATCATCGACGATATTAGAAATGCAATTGAAGATTTGCAAAGTATTCATTAAGTTGTATCCATATCTTATTGGTGACTAAGTCTTGCGACAAAGGTTGACAACATTGAGATGCCTAAAAACGTTTCGTTTTGCCTTTTACCGAGAGCTTTATTGACATGGAAAGTCCTGATTTGCTGGGATCTAACCAAATTGATCTTAATGAATCAATTTGAAATAAGAAAACAAATCTAAGGTTAGTTAAAAAAGACCTTACTTGGCCTAAACGGTGGTAATGAATAATGATGGTTAGTTTTACGAAAGCAGCTAACCGATTGAGCTGACCTAGCAACAGTTTCATCTGTTGATTATACAAATATAGAATTTACATATTGTAATATAAAAAAAACATTTACAATAGTTTAAGTTCTCCAACGGATTTAGCGCTCTATAAAGCCGACCGAAACTCCAATAAAAAACAATAATTTTATAGTTATTTTATTCGCAATAAAAATTCCTTTCAACTTGGACAGGATTGCGAAAAACCTTGCAAAGTACTCTTATGGTAATTGGTGCATTACAAGATCTGATATGGATTTCTGCATCGATGGTCTGATGGACGTAACGTCAGACTAAGTGAAGTTAAGTAAAGATTACTAGCACAATTGGGTTAATAGATGAAGATTGGTGTTACTGCTAGATTGATTGAATGCTTCGATTAATGTGTGGGTTCTAGGCTTTCTGTTTGTTCAGTCAATTGTCACAGTGGATAAAGTTGCGTCATTGTCTTTGGTTTGTTCATTTAAATCTAGATCCATTCTAGTACTCGAATCTACCTATAAGGCATCTCACGGTATGTGTACTGGCTTGCAGATTTCATTCAAAGAATTTCAGTGATCATTTATTTTAGAATGTTCTTCTGTATTATAATTAAACCATTTTTTTGCTAGACTTTGCAAGTGAAATAACTGTTATAGATTTCAATCAACCCATATTTTCCATCTGGACCTTATATAATTTTAACTTATAAGAACAGAGACTACCAAGTATGACAGATATTCAGCGTATAATATAATTAGATACGCACTTACAAAGCTGTATATTTCTTAATTATCCAGCGGGTATCTTCAAAGTTATTACTTCGTTCACCTTTTCATCAATTTTCTGAGACGTTTATATACATCTTTATTTAAGTCAACATTACTTGCATAGTCCGAAGGCTTGCAGCCAGTCCATCTCCTTTCACGCATAGCTCTGGGCATTTATGACTGAGCTTTACAAACTATAATTAGCATTGAGCATTTGTACAGTCTCCATTACTTGGTGTATTTTAAAATCGATAGTTTTGAGTTTCGTAGTTCTGTCTCGAGAACGTAGATCAGCTTGCGTGCTTCTAATGTTTCTATCGATAAGCATATTTAACAGTGAACGGTTTCGGATGCGGATTGTCTGAATTTACAGACACAGAACACAGTGTAATCGCATCCGATGATTTAGTGTTTTAAAGAGAGGTTTTATTACTTATTCGATAACTCTTTCACAGTGAGATTTCATGTTTCTGTTCCTGTTCTTAAATTACTGCACTTAACCTGTTACTTGTCCTATTATTCTGTATTGACTACTCAAGAGATATGTTACGCATTGGCGGTTCAAAACTTCGGTTTAGAGGTAATTGAGTCAGTAGAAAAGATTTGAGGAGTCGGTTAGCTCGTGAGCTTTAAAGCTTTAGCGGTATTCGTGTTCACCCTTATGTGTGAATTGGGTATACCAAGGGTGAACCTTAGGAACCTAAAACTTCAAACATTACGAAAAGTGAACTGGGTCACTTTTCGTAATGTTTGAAGTTTTAGGTTCAAAATGTCGCTGTTACACCAACGAATATCAATATTGGGCACCATTGCATCGTGTAAGCAATGTTTAACGTTAAAACATACTCCACAATATTGACTAATGCAAGCGAACGCATTGCGACAATCTTGCTCAATTCATTTATTGTATAGTAAAAGGTTGTAATGACGATAATAGCGCTCGGTATATTAAGTTTTAATGTGTAATTGTGAAACTGCTTTTACTGGTGATTGCGTTCGCGTTGACGATGGCAATAAATGGAGACATATCAATAAATCAAATGAATCATGTAGCAGTTATGGCAATCATAGCAGATACTACTTTAGCATCAGTGGAGTGGCTTTACAAAGTGACGCTCATGTTTTTAGCAGCAAAGAGTCGCCAAAACGCGTGAAGCAAAAGCAGTGAAGCAGTCATCAAATCGCCAATCACCGATGCAATGCTAAACATATCGTGTCGCATGTTACTTAGTTTAGTGGTAGTCGATTAGAAACCAATGAAATTAATATTTGAGAAAAAAAATATTCAAATTAATATGTAGCTGTTGAAAATGTTAATTGTTGTGTTTACTTTAAATTATAAATGTTATATTCGACTCATCATCTTTATTATCTTAACTTCATTATACCAGCTATTTACGATTACTTATTTGCGTCTAAATTTATGTACACTGTGATGTGCTGCGTTCATAAATTCTTGTAGTTTTATACAATCCATAAGTCGAACCTTAGATTGGTCAGTTTCTAGCGTTGTGACAACACCAACGAGACAAATTATATTTCAGTGCTACTCAAAGGTAAGACGAGTTTAGCCTACTCGATGTAATTTAAAGTCTTATAATGAGCTTACTTCAACATTGTTCTTAGATCCAAGATATGAGTTACGTACTATCCATCCTACTTGTTCTGCATTGCAAAACTTAGCACAATAAATATATTTATTATTGACTTGCATTATAGGTAAGTAACAATTATTATAAGTAGAAAGCTGATGCTTATTAGATAATGGAACTGGTGTTAAGTACTGGTGTGTTCCTCTTTCATGAATACGTTTAAGAATCTTACGGTTATTATGTTCTATCAATTGAATTAAATGATGGGTGATTGAATGAATTGATTTATTAACTACATAAGTTATTGATTCTATGTGAAAAGATAGACAAATTAGCTGAAAAGAAAAAAGCTTTGCCTAGGCATCTTGAAGAATGAGTCGCTTATAATGTTCAATTTGAGTTTTAAGAAGGTGATGTACCTACAACAATAATTATGTGTGTATGAAAATATCCACAATGACCATATTTTTATGTGGAATGTATATTGAGTATTGAATATTTTATGTAGGCGATAACTCTTGGATTTATGTCCCATAATAAGGACACGTTGAATGTGATTTGGGAATTCGAGAGTTGAGGTACATACAGGCAGAGTGAGTTTGGAACTTTAAACAGACTGAGATAAGGTAAGTAAAGGGTCAGAAAGCCAAGATAGTGAGTTAGTATTTTGGGAAATTAGGGAAAAGAAAAATGGAACTTAGTAACAATTACTCATGTTTTCGGATATTGTATAGACTATATCTAAGACAGTTACAACTTTAAGATTCGTCTTCACAATTCAACAGTTTCATCAGATGGTGAATCTCAAATTCCGACAGTCTATCGAGGTCGCATATCGACTGGTCGTCAATGAACACTTGATCGATTTGCTATTAAGAAACAATATTACACATTGTACGGTGACTTGCAATACACTTAAAAGTTCAAGCTTGCTAGTTGAATGGCTGCGGTTTCTTAGCACGAGTTACTAAGGTAAGGTAAGTAATACATATGTTTATTAAATAGTTTATTTATTTAGGATCTCCAACAAAAGATATACACAATTCATGAAACATAAATAAAGGGTAACATAAAGGTATTAAGTACTCCCTCACTTATAGGAGGCCACAGCATGTTAACAGCTAAAATAACAAAGTAAAAATATCAAGAATAGTTTAAAATTTTCATGACATTTGAAACATTTTCTCTTGCCTTGTGTTTGCAACAACTATAAGAGATGAGAATAAATCACGCGATGACAAAGACACTAGCCATGTGGAAAGGCTGACTAGGGCAGATTGCCTAGGGTACATCGGATGATAATGAAGACATGCAGACCCTCTAGACGAGTCCACAAATTGACTAGTACTATGTATTTGTAACAACGACCATAAAAAAGCAACTGCTCGAACAGACTCGATGGAAAGGCAGAGAACTGTGTGTGACGCAGCTGGGTGGTGCATTTCAAACTCAAACTCCAAGCATTTATTTCAATTAAACCATTTACAGGTACTTTTTTTTTTTAAAAAAGAAAGAAAGAAGAAATACAAAATTTGATACAAAATATTGGTTACATCATTCATGTTGAAATGATGCATGTGAGAACAATGTAGAAAGACGTGCACGTTTGTAAAAGCGTCCGTAATAAAAAGAAAAAAACCATTTAAAATTTTAAAATAAGCCATGGCAGCTAAGAGAAGACCAGTCCCAACTAACGGCGTCCGTTCACGAACATGACGCATGGATCAGCACCATTCAGCTCAACCATTTTGAAGGGAGCTAAATGATCCAACACACGCGCCACCATTAGCGAGACATCTGAGTGAGCATGACATACTCACAGCCGCCAGGGCATATTCAAGTCAATGAAAGACATATTACCGGGTAAATGGCAGCTCTTTAGTACATAGTACTCACACCTGTGCTATGCAATTATATAATACAAAGGAGCTTGAGTTTATACAGCCAGCACATAAAGCTATAGCTTATGGCGTCTCCTAACTCTAGCTTTCCCATTGGTTTTGGTATCAAAAGAAAGTCAGCTTATATGAATGCCATCTTTCAGATTATTTTAGTGCCAGCTGCGTTTCCGATTATGTTAATGGACAATTCATATTAACGCTATGCAATAAATTTATACTTCGATTATAATCGTCTTGAATTTCAATAACATTACACGTCATTAATGCAATATGTATTAGAGTTTTTCCCTGTTAAAGAAAGCTGCAGAGGGTCAGCCATTTTCTTTTCTCTCTAGATAATAATCATTAGTATTTAATAGTAATATAATAATTGTCTAATCATTAGTATTAAATAGTAATAGTTGTCTTTTAGGAGTTTTCTTACATTACAGGTGGATCAGGTGTAAAGAAGAAAGTAAACACCTCTGTGGTCTAGTGGTTATATCACCTGTTTCAGATCCAGAGGTCCCGGGTTCGATTCTCAGAGGGGACAAAATTTTCTTGTTGGTGGTATGCCACCAACCAAACCGAGCCAAAAATGTTTTCCCCACTGCCAAGCAAGCCATAGGCTTGTTCAAAGTCCGTCTGGCTAGCTACCACCATCTTATTTAAGTCTGTCGTCATAATAACAATGTTAACTTCATTTTTGTGTTTCGGCAATAAGAGGAAAGACAGCCAGTTCCTCTGTGGTTGAGGATTCCGGATGGAGCTCGCCACCTTCGGCCTGATCATCACTTACCATCAGGCGAGATGCAGGACAAGAGGTTCACCGTTGAGGATAAAAAAAAAATCTTTTCGGTGATTAATTTTCAACGGTGTAAGTTACGCGGTTTTATTTTTAGGGTTTTATGTTACCCAGTAATTGGGTTGTGGAGTTCAGAGAGTCAGTCGCTCTTTGTAAAACACTGGTATTCAGCTGCATCAGGTTAGACTGGAACTGGAAGCCGTCTCCAACATAGTCTGGAAAGGGCTGATAATGACGATGGGATGACGCACTCTTGGCCTCGCCATAGATAATGATTTGAAACTCATAAGTAATACAAACCTTTTTTAATATTATAAATGCGAAAATGTTTGTTTGTTACGCTTTCACGCTAAAACGTCTACACGGATTTGGATGAAATTTGGCACACGGGTAAACCATGACCTGGGTTGGGATATAAATTACTTTTTATCCCGATATTCTCACGGGATCAGGACTTATGCAGCTGAAACCGCGGGGCGCAGCTAGTACAAAATATAATTAAAACGCGAGTAGGCAAACAAAATATGATAATTTTACATTTTATGTGCAAATGATTTATATAATGTTCAAAACAATTTGAGTTTTATTTTGAACTCTCTACTATTCATATTAAAAATAATTGAGTATGTGTTTAAGAGGTGAAAACGGTAATTGTAGACAAATTAATTGTTGTTTTGATTTAAAAATGCTTTTAGTTGTTATGTAACTATAATAAGCGTGCTGTTGAAGTAATTTGCTGGCGACTTAGAAATTATACTGCCATTATACTTATAATATATTTTTTTTAATCTATACTCCATTTGAAGTAAGATTAGATATTTAAATAAACCTTAATTACAGTCCGTTCAACCGATTTTGACTTCTATACCGTGGGCACAAGGATGGCATTAAAAGCGAAAAAGTGGTTACAATAACAACTGTTTACTGCAGCTGCCATTTGTCATGCCACCAACGCAATAGAAGAATCAAAATCGGTTGAACGGACTGTGAAAAAGGATTATTTGAATGTTTAATCTTATTTCAAATGGAGTATAGGTTTCTTCGCAATCCAAAGCGAGCCTCAAAGCTGCCATCTCTCGATTCGGGTGCGAATTTGACGGCCGCGGTCAAAAGCTAAAAAAATTCGCTAGCTTTAGACCGCGGCGTCGCCCGCGTTGGTGTCGGAAATTAGCCCACGGATACGTAGGTACTACCGGGACAAAAAGTTATTATATGTCCTTATCCAGGTCATGGTCCATCTATGTGCCAATTTTTTTCTCGAAATTCGTAAGGAATTTAGGCGTGAAAATGTAACAAGCAGACGGACAGACAGACAGTACTAATTTCGCATTTACAATATTCTATTATATTATACTATAGTTTCATACTTAATTTATAATTATATTATAAATTAAGTATAATATGAAGTATGGATTTTCTACCAATCGCTGAAGATACCTTAGGGCTTATGGTGCAGACAGATTTCACATTTATAATATTATATAAAGTATTAAAGTACAGATGAGAATAGCTAATGCCGTCGAAAAAATATAAGCCAGTCAGTAAGGTTGTACTGGTAGCAAAACTAACTGTGACTGCCCTAGGCTTGCCGGTCAGCATTCAAGTATCACCTGTCGTAGAGGTCAAATATTTGAAGATCAAATAGGTATTTTAAAAAATGTGACATCCCAACCACAACCCACACTTGGCTCGCGTATTGGATTATGTCCCATTCCCTCTCGCAGAGACGAGGCCCGCGTCCTAGCAGTGGGGTGGAGGTTATTTCAATACGCCCCAACATTTTAAGGCTCGTACAGACCAGCGCGACGCGACGGCGCGACGCGACTCGAACAATACAATTTCTAAAAAAACTTCACGGTATAACAATAACCGGTGTCGTGTCGCGCTGTCGCGTCGCGCTAGTCTGCACAAAGCTTTAAAAGCTGCCTTAAAAAATGCAAGTTTTTAGGGTTCCGTATGTTCGAATGAAAAAACGAAAACTATATCTACTAACTTATAGGATCACTCGTGTGCCTGTCTGTCTGTCTATCTGCCCATCTGTCACAGCCAATTTGCTCCGAATGTAATGGTCCGATTAAGTTGAAAATTGGTACGCATATCATTTCTGTGACCCAAACACGGACGTGTTACGTAATTATATGTTTTTGTCGGAAAAATTGAAAATTAAAAAAAACGTTTTCCCCACTGTACCGTGTGACCAATCAAATGAAAGGAGTTACTGTGAGGGTCCTAAGTATTATTTTTTTTATAATTTTAAAATGCATAGTTTTAAAGTAATATAGAATTGATGAAAATTGAGCATTCCCCCCTTATCTCCGAAACTACGGAGCCTAAAATTTTGAAATACGAAAATAGTTCTATACTTATAGATTACAGGAAGACCTGAGAGTCTATGTTCTTAAAATAACATGGTAAATCTCTCAATATTGTGCGTAAACACTTACATTTGCAGTTGGAATGTATGGGAGAATACGTTTTTCAATTACAATGTTAAGTTTGTTCTTAGGATAAATTCATCCCAACTACGAAACCCTTCTTTGTGCGTGGTTTGACATGCACTTGGCCCGTTTTGTTTGTGTTTTTTTAAATATTATTCTTGTTTCTCAACGTTAAAATGTCGAAACGGTTTCAAGTTCACCGTGTGGTAAACGCACAAAGTGTATGTTATCTTTACGCACTAGTTATGTGTGCTATTAAACGATTTGCAACTGTGATGGAACAAATATCTTAAAATAATACATTAAGGTAGTGGTTTAGCTCCTTATAAATCCGTCTGCGACCGCCTATAACCTCCCTCAAGAATTGGGCTATCCAATGCAAAAAGAATTTTTCAATTCCGACTGGCAGTTCCGGAGATTACCCCCTACATACAAACTTACAACAAATAAATTTTACCTCTTTATAATATTATTATTATTATATTATATAAGGTCCCATTAAAATAAATGGACAAACTTTTGGAAATCATTCAGACCACCAAAATAAGGACAATGGTAAAAAAATAATAAGAAAAACGCATTAGATACTTACAAGAAAAACAATCTGCTAACGATAATACAATAAAAATGTTGGTTACCCAATCCCATTTATTATTTTAGGTCAAAATAAGATAATTTTATTTAGTGTTTTTTTTGCTTGGATATCTTTGGTTAGACGTACTGAACGCTGTGTTAAAATTTGTCCATCTATTTTAATGGTAATATGTATATATATAGATATATGCGTCCGAGCAAGAACTACAAATAGGTGCCATAATCTATTTCTGCCATCTATTATTACTGTGTTACGGTGTGAAGAGTGCATTTAACCCTTCGTTATAGTATCTGACGTAAATCCATGCGAAATACAATGGCCCCTTTTATTGTAATTACGGCCTACGAATGGCTATAGAGAACCTCCTTCAGCGTGACGATACGTGTCCTGAAAACATCGCTGACTGGCTTACTTGACTTCCACCAAACACCAAGTTTCAGTTGTCATAGGCTATACAACTATCAATCAGGTGGACCGTCAGTATGTTTTAAATCCTCTTATGAGAACTATTCGGTTTATGCTTCTGAAATCAAAAACATTCAAACTAGGCTGACAATCAGCACTTCATGAACGACAAATTACATAAGAAAGTCCCCCAAAACGCTGCCCTTCACCACTTTCTAGTGCTTTAGCTGGGAAGAAGTGGCGCAACAAACTCCCCAGCATAATTATTCTTTAGTTTTTTACTCGTAAACCTAATAGGTGCTACTGTACTGACCGACATTTTGAGCCACTTTTCATCCTAAAGAGAGCGTAGCTCTGTTCTAAATTCGAAACAAAAGACAATTACTCATCACATAAACAATGAACAAAATTACTCTATTTTATTGTACAGTCAGGATCAAAACATTGTTTTTGTCGATGGAAGAATGCATAATCCGTATTTATTTAGAAAAATGCGATATACAAATTTGTAACATCTGAATTTTACTTCGGTTTATAACTTGTCTCATTAATAATGAGACAATCATCTCAACTTATGTGTGTTATTTTAATAATGAGTGATTATTAAAATCTCATAAATAACCCCACAAACAAGACTCACATATCTCAGTTTCAAATGTAAACACAAGTTAACGACCCTCAGTATTGCAATAAGATAATAAATACGAGGAAGTGAGCCAACGACTTACCTGAGGCGATGTGTAGTAACACGGACATTCAATGAGGCCTACTCGTTAACGTTATGTATTTCTTCTCTCGTGTGGACACGAGTTAGGTACTTATAAGAGAACAGAACAACACGCCTAACATGACCACCGTAGACACAGAAGAAACGGGGCGATGTGGGTGACGAAATGTTATTATGTCTTCGTAGAGTAAGGAAAAAAGTGATCATGCTACGCGTGCAGCATGGCATACAATGGGAAAAGCATGGCAGCGGGGATGACTGTTCAGCAGCCCATTACGGTACCAATCACAATCTGAATAATTTTGAAGGATATTGCTAATTCATTGGTTCATATTTTCGAAAAATTTGTCTGTAAAACCCCAAACTGTCAAATTTTCTCAATCAACTTTGAACCTTATGAGTGATAAAGTTCAAAATCTATTAAAGAAATTTGACAGATTGTAGTAGGTTGATGTGCTGGCATCTACACCTAAATAACGCAATGAATGTTGTTGTCAAAATGAAACCTATTGCTACTGTACCTAAGTGTGTTACGCAACTATCCCGCAGGACTGAACTATGAATATGATCTTATAATATACCCTCTTCTAATACTCTTTGCATTAATCACCACGCTTTCGCCGTGCCAGCACGCTTTGGGCACGCCACAATTGCGGCGATAAGTCCCTTCTTTGAGGAGTGGCTAGAGAGGCGCCACGGCATCCTCACCTTTCGCCTGACGCAGGTCCTCACCGGACACGGTTGTTTCAGGAGGTTCCTCTTCCGGATAAGGCGGGAAGAAACGCCCGGATGTCATCATTGCGTGGATCGTCCGGAGGACACGGTGGAGGTCTGCCCGGCTTGGGCAGAGCACCGCCGTGTCCTCGTGGAGGCGATCAGTGTCGGTGATCTCTCGCGTCCGGCCCTGGACCAGGCCATGGTACGGAGCGAGAGGATATGGGAGGCTGTCACCTCCTTCTGCGCAGCAGTAATGCTCGCGAAGGAGGAGGCGGAACGCGTGAGGGAGAGGCAAATTTCGCGCCCTCACGCCCCTGGCCGCCACAGGAGATGCCCTGGGCGTCGGGAATCGCAGGCCGATTCCCAGCCACCGTAGGCGTGGGCTTACGGACGGTGAGCAATGGGTAGCTCGCCGTCCGTTAAGAACCAGGCCTGGGTCGACGGCGCGTTGTGTTCCACGTGCGCCTCAAAGAGATGTCAGCAGAACTGGCGGGGACAAAACCCGTTAAAGCCCGTTTCTATGGTTGTCATGCTACCGTGCAGGTGGAAGCATGATCTTCGCGAGATGGGTGGGTAGTGATAAATGGATGAGAGACCTGGGAGAGACTAAAGATATCCAGTGGTGCCCAGCTTTTTTCCCAACTATGTTAGGATCAGATTCCCGTCTAACCGGATGCAGCCAAATACCAGTATTTTACATGGAGCAACTGCCTAGATCTAACCTTTGAAACTGAGTAACTGGGTTACTCAAAACCCCTTGGCTTGACTGTTGTAGGCTTATAATGATGTTGTAAGTCGCCACGTCATGGTTAACATGTCCACGCTCGACAAATCTTCTCGGTACCTATTAAAAATAGCGAGTAACGTCCACTTCCACGTTGGTATTACGTGAATATTGTGCAAGATTGAACAAATCGACTGTTCCTAAGCAGTGTGTAATATGCCTAACAAGCTCTTCATAATCGAATCAGCTGATTGATTTTATGATTTACTGGTACCTTCCGTTTTGTTTGTTCGTTAATTGAAATTGGGTAATTCTCTTTTTCTAGAGGCTACAGTGCGTAAATTAAAAGTCAAGTAGGAATGTAATGAATTTCAATTTTGTTGGACAAAGATCGGATTTGTGGCCTTTGTTTGTTAGTATAGTCCTCTCTAGCTGATGGAAATTTAACATTTTGCTTGGTCCACTGTAAAGGATAATACAATATTATCCTTCTTGCTACGTTTTTAGGACTTTTTGCAGCATTTTGCACGAATGACATCGTACATCGTAGCATGTAACCTAAAATTATGATATAATTTATGATATAATATATAAAATTTCGTATAGTTTTTGAACGTTGTGTGTGATCAAAATTCCTTCATACCTACGTATTAAATTACCTAAATAAGGCTAACTTGTGAGATATAAAGGAACGGCCCTTTAGATTTAGGGTACTGTCTCTGTAACTGAAGTAGATGTTACAACTCTTGCTCTCCATAATATGAGCAACCTTCCTTAAGACGCAGGTATATGCCAGTGACCTTAAGTGGTTAGCTTGCGTGTTCTGTACTGAGCTCACGCAACGTTCAAGCAGCGCTGTCCCAAATGAGACGCATTATTACTCATTATACATAAAACAAAAGGTATTTTAATAAAACACGTATACTAAAAGATCAATAATTAAATTATATTTAAAATGGTGAAAGTTTCAGAATAATACGCTTGATAGATTTTGCGTGATTCTCAGTTTTTTATCCGCGTTAGACATAAACTAACAAATTAATTTCACTACGTAATATAAAAATAATCTAAAATATTAATTTATTAAGTTATTAAGAAAATACTTTAATTTAACATAGATTTCTTCCAAATCATTAACACTACTCGTTTAGACGTGATCTTCAGCATAAAATCATTAAAAGTCTGTTATCGTCGCCTTAATACTAAGTAGCAGATACACGCATGCCATGCAAAACAAAATTACATATTACATAACTAACTTACTTTTAAGATTTGTTTAGAAATCTAAATAAAACAAAAGACACACGTCTCATTTTAAATAAAGGTTAACCAAGATGAATATAAAGTGATAACCGACCTTCTTCAATGACGATAAGGTTAATATTTCAGTGAAATGTATTCCAAAATTCGGCTTTCTAATCGTATTGGAAATTGGGCTTTAGCTCTTAAATGTTGAGTTTAGTTTTGATTGTAACAGTTGATTGGATGAATTGTAAAGAGAACACACGTGAAAAAAAGTTTAATCACTGGAAAAAAGCAAATTGTCAGGAAAGGAAGTAAATGTAGGTAATCTTCTAAGAGTATACTAATATAATAAAAAAGTAAAATTTTGTTTGTGGGTAAAATGTAGGGGGTAATCTCCGGAACTTCCAGTCGGATTTGTAAAATTCTTTTTACATTGTATAGCCCAATTCTTGAGGAAGGTTAGAGGATATGTAATATCACGCTACGACCCTTAGAAACCGAGCAAAAAGAAAAAAAGTCAGAGAGAACGCTAAGTGAAAACGAAGTAATAGCGCGGACGGGCAATGGGACGCGACGCAGTGGGTCGGGGGCCGAAAAGAAGCTATTTTGTATATGTTTTATTATGTATTCGCCTTGTTGTAGAGGGTTTATGTAATGGTTAAGTAGCTTAGTATCTACTTAGTTATTCTAACATCTTCGCAGCGGTCTTGCGTGACTGTACTTCTAATGGTTTGCTCTAGAAAATGAGGTAAGCTTTTGGTTGAATAATAAATATCTGTGTTTATTCTAAATTCCCACAGACACGTAGAGTATTTTAGTTGTAAAGTTACATTACATACATAACTTCACGCATTGTTTCCCCGTTTAGGCAGAGGTGTACCTGTAGAACACCCACATTTCGCCAGTTATGTTTAAGTCCCATGTAATATGGGGCGAGCCTATTGCCATCGACCGGGCACAATCCCAGATTCTGGATGGAGGCTGAGGAGACCGTTGCGAACGTGCTCTTCGAATGTACGGGCGTCACCCAGATTAGAACAGAAACCCTCGGGTCACCCAGATCATACACAGACGTTCTAAACAGACCAGGAGACCTAATCAGCTTCTGGAGGGAGGTGGGCTGGTTGGAATAACCACCAAACGGCCGCTATGGCCCACGCACAATGGTCCACCTGACGGACTAAGTGCGGAAACCAAACCCGCTAACATAGAACATAGAACATCCCAGATTCTGGGAGAAATCCCAGATGGAAAAACCCAATAACACATTGCTCGACCTGGGAATCGAATCCAGAACCTCATGCCCAGCAGTAATGTTTGCAACCACTAAACCAAAGAGGCAGTGTAAAGTTACATAATATCGTTCAATTAAGACCATTTTCAAAGGTAGTGGAAATTCTCATAAATAGAATTGTTGAATTTTTGTACTTATTTATGAAACAACCAGCCATGGGATTTCCCATCGGCAAAAATGACGAATTTCCATACAAAATTCCATCCCCTATTTAACCCCTTTAGACATTTTCAAAAATCCTTCCTTATTGATTGCTCACTTTCGTTGCTTAGGGAACGTTTATGCACAATTTTTAGCTTCCAAGCTTCTACTAAACCATGACTTAGCGCTGTCAACAGTGACGCGAGGCCAGTTTCGTAAACATGTGTGCACTTAGTGTGGTGTAGTTTGATTGTAACTGGTTGTAAATGTGTGCGTTCGAGCGTGTATGCACAGAGCAGAGGTGTAGTTTTGGCATGCTTCACTGTATTGTTCGCAGCGCTATGTCTTGGTTTTTTATTTGGTCTGAGACTGTGCGTTGTCTGTCAGTGAATGTATGTATGAATAAAAGATTTTTATTAAGGGTACGCTAGTCGGTCATTCTTCCATACAAACGTAGTATGGTGCTTACTCGTCTGTTTGACGGTGCACGTTCAAAACTAAAAATGATATCAATTTGTCTTGTCATTATCTAGCCCTGTATGGAAAAAGAATTGGAAAAAAAAATTGGTTTAGAAGTTATGAGCGTTGAAACTTCCATATTTCAGCACTAATTTTAACTCGTCTTTGGGCGTAAATAAATAACTTATAAAAAAATGGCAAACTTTGACTTACTTTAAAAAAATGGCAAAATAGAAACCTATAGATACAGGGATAGATAATTTATTTAATAGTTCAAATAAATTTGTTTTGAGTAAATACATCCAGTAGTTTTTCCATAATATCTATTATCTATACGCCCAAAGGTCTGTTCATGAGTTTTCGATACAATTCATCGTCTATTTCACTAAATAGATTAATAAATATATAAATAAAAACTAGATAAATAAATACTAAATAAATAAAACTAAATGAATAAATAAAACTAAATAAATAAAACTACCTAAATAAATAAAACTAAATGAATAAATAAAACTAAACAAATAAAACTAAATAAATAAAACTAAATAAATAAATAAAACTAAACAAATAAAACTAAATAAATAAAACTAAATAAATAAATAAAACTAAACAAATAAAACTAAATAAATAAAACTAAACAAATAAAAGTAAATAAATAAATAATTAGACTAATTAGCATGTATACGAGTATTAGTCACGCCCGCCAACGAGTTCGAGCCGTCGACTAGTGTACCCTTAAGTACACGATCTATGAATGGCGATACTTTGGACCGCTACATGCTACAACTTTGCTGACTGGCATAATTTCACTACGGAGCCGGGGCCGAGTTATGAACAATTTCCGCGTTGCTCGAACTCAACAGAAAATGAAAATGGGGATTTCCTCTGCACATACATAACTTAAATGGATACTTAATATTATAAATGCGAAAGTAACTCTGTCTGTCTGTTACGAAGTTAGTATTATCTACACTAATATTATAAAGAGAAAAGATTTGTATTTTTGTTTGTAAGGAATAAACTCAAAAACGAATGAACTGATTTTAGAAACTCTTTCACCTGAAGAATGTTATAATTATTATCAGTTTATCGCTGAGTAACATAGGTTATCCAACTAATATTATAAATGCGAAAGTGAGGTCGTCATCGGGGCCGACGCAAATGCACACCACCAGCTGTGGGGTATGGACACGCAAAATGAGAGGGGTAAGGCCTTGGTTGACTACTTATTCTCGACTAACCTATCCTTACTAAACACTGGCTCCGAACCCACATTTGTAACCAGGCGAAGCCGCACAATCATTGATCTAACTCTGGCAACAGAGAGCGCGGCGGAAATAATCACCGGGTGGCAGGTTTCCAAAGAGGCCTCCTGCTCCGATCACCGGTGGATCCGCTTTGACATCCAGGTCTGTGTGCCACCAACACCACCACGGCGCTACCCGCGTAATACGGATCGAGCCATCTACACCCGTAGCCTTGAATGCAAGCTTGCGTCATCAAACAACCCATCGACATTTACGGACACGACACAGATTGAAGTACAAGTAAGCCATCTTACTGAATCAATCATAGACAGCTACCAGACTGCATGCCCAGAGACTACGCCGCGGAACACACCGGGTAAACAACCCTGGTGGGGCGCTGATCTGGAACGCAAGCGCAGCAAGGTAAGAACTGCTCTGAATAGAGCCATGAACACATGTGCGGATGAGGACTGGGACAACTACTATGCGGCCAAATCCAGCTACAAAAAATGCATCAGATTCAGGAGCACCTCGGGATGGCGCAAGTTCTGTGGCAGCATTGAATCTTGTCAGCAAGCAAACAGGGTAAGGAAGGTGCTGGCGCAACAGAATACACCTGGGCCAACTATCCTCCGCAAACCTGATAACACACTCACGTCGTCACCTGAAGAAACAAGACGCGTCCTAATTGAGACTCACTTCCCAGGTTGCGTCTTTGCGCAGGTAATCGACTGGCAAGATGAAACCCATACACCATCGATCAATGATTGGCGTTACACACGCAGGGTGATCACGTTGGAGAAACTCCAATGGGCCATCCGGAGCTTCCATCCTTTTAAGGCAGCCGGTCCAGACGGTGTGTTCCCCGCCTTACTACAGTGGGGGGAAGCAGCTGTTGGAACAAGACTAGTGTCCTTAATGAGAGCGTGCCTGGCCTTTAGATACGTTCCCAAGGGATGGAGGGAAGTGAAAGTCATATTCATCCCAAAGCCAGGTAAGGGTGACTATACAGATGCCAAATCCCACCGACCAATCAGCCTGACCTCCTTTCTACTAAAGACTTTGGAGAGGCTATGTGATAGGGAACTGAGGGACGGCGCTCTGATAACAATACCGCTACATAGTAATCAGCACGCATACAGCTCAGGTAAGTCGACCGAATCTGCTCTTCATCTAGTGGTCTCCCAGATAGAAGAAGCGATCCAACAAAAAGGCACCTGCCTGGGCACTTTTATAGACATCGAAGGAGCCTTCGACAAAACCAACTTCTCCAGCATCAGTAGCGCCCTCTCCAGACATGGAGTAGAACAGGTACTAACGGACTGGATTACGAATATGCTAAGCAAGCGAGTGGTGCGCCTTGAGAACGAGCAGCAGCTGGCCATGATAGCCAGAGGCTGTCCCCAGGGAGGGGTGCTGTCCCCCCTTCTATGGAATCTGGTGATTAATGACCTCATCACCAAACTCAACGCCAATCGGTATTACACAATAGGGTATGCAGACGACCTCGCAATCCTGGTCTCGGGGAAGGTGACGGGAACGATCTGCAACCTCACTCAGCAAGCACTACGTATCGTAGAAAATTGGTGCAGGGAATTTGATCTATCGGTGAACCCCTCTAAAACCGAACTAGTCATGTTCACCCATAAACGAGCTTTGGGCCCTTTCCGCCTGCCCAAACTGTTCGATACAGAGCTTCAGTTAGCCAACGAAGTCAAGTACCTCGGGGTTACTCTAGACAGTAAGTTAAACTGGAGTAGTCATTTAGACAATAAGCTAAACAGGGCCTGCATCACCTTCTGGCAGTGCAGGAAAATGATAGGTAAGAAGTGGGGCCTATCCCCCAAAATAATACTATGGCTGTACACCGCAGTGATCCGCCCCATGATAGCCTACGCGGCCGTGGTCTGGTGGCCCCGCACCCAGCTGGTTACAGCCTCCAGTAAACTACAACGCATGCAAAGACTGGCCTGCATGGCGACCACGGGCTGCATGAGAACTACTCCGACTGCAGCTATGGAAGCCTTGCTGGGACTACCACCGCTGCACCTGTTTATACAGCAGGAAGCGACGATGGCGGCAGTGCGTCTAAATGCAGTAAATCTCTGGGGTAAGAGAAACACACAACACACCGCGCTGCTTGAGGGACTCAGCAAGGAGTTCCCCATTACGAAAGCCATCAATGACCGGGTACCTAAACAATTTATCTTCGATAAAAAATACAAAATCCAACTTCACGAGGATCGCCGATGTGAGGGTTTGCGCCCAACAGAGCTGCGCATCTTCACGGATGGATCCAAAACAGGTAGTGGTACAGGTGCTGGAGTCTTCTCAGAGGACTTCAACATCCACATAGCTACACCATTGGGAGTCCATAACACAGTGTTCCAGGCCGAGTGCTTGGGTATTTCTCTTGCCGCTTCAGCAATTCTGGCTAGGAAAGTTAAGGACCACTCGATACGTATACTCTCAGATAGCATGGCTGTTCTGCAAGCGCTGAACAGTCACACTGTGGACTCTGGGCTGATATACGAGTGCCACCAGAACCTTAACCAGGTGGGTGACCTCAATAACATAACCATTCAATGGATCAAAGGACACAGCGGCTCGCTGGGGAACGATGCAGCCGACGAACTTGCTAGAAGGGGGTCGGACATGGCACCAGTGGGGCCCGAACCCATTGTACCACTCCCCTTCGGTTACCTACGCACTCTGGTAAGGAAACGAACTAGGGATCAGCATCACAAACTATGGTCGGACCAAGGTGAGTGCAGGCAGGCTAAGGAGGCACTGCCTACAATCGACGGCCGCCTCACGAAACAGGTTCTCCGATTAACTAAACAGCAGCTGCGTACGGTTACTGCAGCTATAACTGGCCATGGGTCATTTAATAAACACCTCTTTGTCATAGGAGTTACAGACAGTCCGCTCTGCAGAGCCTGCATGGAGGACGACGAGACAGCAGCTCACGTGCTGTTAAACTGCCCGGTGGTCGCCACTTACAGGGCAAAGTACTTCGGTAACCCAGGTACCCTACGCGAGATTGCCAGTAACACCAAGGCGTTGCTGGCCTTCTTTGAGGAGCTGGGGTGGATCGAATAACAGATTTTTCCCACCCATACGCAAAATACGCGCTTTGACGTGGAGTTGCGGAAACCAGCCCGTATTACCTATTACCTATTACCTAAGTGAGTTTGTTTGTTTGTGTGTTACGCTTTCACGTTAAAACGGCTGAACATATTTGGATGAAATTTGGCACATGGGTAGACCATGACCTGGATTAGGACATAGGATACGTTTTATCCCGTTATTCCCACGGGATCGAGACTTATGCGGGTGAAACAACGGGGTGCTGGGGCTGTATTATGATGTATTAATGCCACCATTATTCCAGTGTGAGTGAGAGACGGAGCTATACAAGGCCGCTAGCACCATCCTTTTTTCGCAGTGGAATAATGATGGCATTAATACTTCATAATAAGGCCCCTGTTAGTAATTTATAAAGATATATCACGTGGGCAAAGCCAATAGCTGAAGCATTAATAATTTAATGGGTTGTTGTTTGTTTGCAAGTAGTAATCATTTAATAACAAATTATTTAAGCCAATAATACCTCTGTTAAATATAAAGGCATAAAATATGTATCATGTATTTTTTTTTGCTAGACTTGACAGCCTCATTGGTCTAGTGGTCGCAAGTGCTATTGCTGAGCATGAGGTCCCGGGTTGGGCAAAGGATTATTGGATTTTCCATCTGGAATTTCTCAGTAGCAGTCCGTATAGCCTGGATTTGTGCCCATTGGTGGCAAAAGGCTCGCCCCCTATTACACGGGACTTAAGAGCGTTTATTTTAAAAGTTGGCAACGTCGCAAATAGCTGTCAAATATTTAACTGTTTTGATTAATTTGGCGATATTACTGCATGGAAATATGGAATATCGCTAACTAGTGAACTAGAATATTAATAATGAATTATAGTAATTATAACACTGAATTGGATGTTGTAACCGTTTTAGGTGTAAAAAGGCATTTGGAAAGTTTCAAAATACTTTTTTTAATATTTAAAACGAAATATTCGGTGTTACGATATTAATTATTGCATTTCATAATCAATATTTTAGTTCACTAGTTGGCCATATTACGTACATATTTCCATATATAAGTAGTATTATTGCCAAATTAATCAAAACAGCGAAATATTTGAAATCTACATATTTGCGACGTAGCCCACTTTCAGAATGCACGCTATTAAGAGGGAAAAGGGCGTGCGATTCTCCATATTAATGTATTCTCCTTTTTTCTTCCTGAATAATGCCTCTAGAGCAATCATTTTTTTTTCATAAAATCAAGGTCTGCGGTAGTCACGTCCCTATTATTTCCTTATTTTCAACAACTTATCGGTAAAGAAAATATGACACTCCAAAAATTACTAAAATACCCCATTTTTACCGCCGTGATTAGAGGAGTACCAGACAAATTCGAAAAGTTTTTAAGATAAATGAAAATGATAGGAACCTAGACGGTCTCTTTCTTAAAATTTTAATATAAAAAATAATTGAATCGGTTCAGTTTTCGAGGAGAAAAAAGGGGAATACGAAACGTCGATTTCGTCAATTTTTTTTGTGATGTAATTGGTCTGAGCTGTAGCTATCCCTATCGCACTCTCCGGGGGCAGACTTGAGGTAAGAAGACTGCAATAGTTTCTTCAAATACCTATTTTTCTAATTCCTCGCAGCCCCTGTTCCCTCTTAAACATAACCGGCGAAATGTGGGTGTACTATAGGTACACCTCTGCCTTACCCTTCGAGGAATACACGCGTGAAGTTATGTTATGTACGAGTATGTATTTATTTACACATTTTCAAGGATGAGCAGTCTACCATAGTTTTGAAGGACAATTACGGTCCTAATAATTAGTTTTAATTAAAATAACACAGCTTATCTTTAGTACTTAAAAGCAAAATCTATTTCCCTTAAAAACTATCACAAATGTTAGACAGGTACTTACACAATCTACCAAACATCAACAATACAATATATTTCAACCCTTATCTACCATATTTAATCAGACAGATTATCCAGGGGTTGGAACGTCAAACGAGGTATTTAAAAGCGGAAAGGGGATGTAAAAATAAAAGGTTTACAACCTCTTTAGCTTCACCTGGTCGAAAACAAGATTGAGTTATTTCTGAACGATTATTTGGATTAGTAATTTGGTGAATGATTGCTTAATTTGTAATTTTCAACCCTTTTTAGCGGAAAGATCAATTTGAGTATATCAGCTGCTTAGTCTCCCACAATTTGTAAGGGTTAAATAAGGGAAGTAGTTTAGTGTTAAGTGATTAGGTTGATAATGAAACTGGGGTAGTCAAGATACGGTGAGACGAAAAGTAACGCTTTAATCGTATCCTGGCTATTTAAACTACGAAAGATTGTGTTTAAATAATTTATTTAATTATGTTTATTTATTTCTTTATTTATGTACACACAGTAAAATACAGATACGACAATCATAATTCTGAGTACAAAGGTACTGATTATTTTTTAAGAAATTTCTTCCAGCAAACATGCGAAAGGAGAAATGAGAAAGAAATGTAGACAATAGTGTGTGAGAACAAGAAGAGAAAATATAAATATGCGAAGTATTAAACTAAAATATTAAAATAAATAAACATATACTTAAATAGCAATAATATACATAAAGCTTAAATATATAAACATAGGTACATACTATAGGTATATAAATACTCACAGTTGAGAGGAATTTTCGGATCCCGAGTTTTCTAAAGTGATAGTGAACCAGTCATGTCCGTCGAATGACCCATGGCCGTTGGAACACGATGCTTCGAGTGGCGCAAGCGCATTGTAGAACACCCTTAGCAAAATGGACTGATACACTCCAAAAGACGGCAGTGTCAGACTGGATGCTGAAGGCAAAGAACCGGATATTGACGAGCCATTTGGGGCAGGCCGATATTCAGCAGTAGGAACGTTATAAACTGATTGTGTATGTATTTATATGGAGGAGCTTGTGGCTAATAAAATAAAGTAATAACAGCCGCACGGGTCGCTCCATCTGGTTCGTACGCTTGCTGGGATTGGTCCGTGGATGGGTGACCATCTTTACATACCGAGGCTCCTTCGTGCCTCGGAAAGCACGTTTGACAGTCGTTACGGGTCGTCAGAAGTCCGAGAGTCTGACAACCAGTCTTACCAAGGGTATCGTATTACTCAGTTACTGGGCTGTGGAGGTCAGATAGGCAGTCCCTCCATGTAAAATACTGGTATTCAGCTGCATCCGGTTAGACTGGAAGCCGACCCCAACATCGTTGGGAAAAGGCTAGGCAGATTGATTGTATGTATTTATGTAGCTATATAGGTCACTTTCCATAGGCCGACTATATTTGCCAATAACCTACAAGAATGTTAACATCTAATTGCGCGACATCACCCAAATACTTGCGCGCGATAATTGCACGATTATCGCCGAATCATCGCGATTGCAAGTTATGTAATGACCGCGTTGTGACGTGCAATGCCACCTACGGCCGCATAAAGAACTAATGTTGATGTTGTTGATAAACAACACCTGTTGTGGTTCACTTGGGGTTTGGAATGGCTAGAAGTGGCAAAGTGGCTTTATCATCACTTCGAAAGCTTGGATATTTACAGAGGTTTGAATGTGGGTTAAATTTATTCCGGATTGACGTTAAGAGCAGCAGTTTTCCTTCGAGAGAAGTTTCGAAAACATAGTAAAAAAAACCGGCCAAGTGCGTGTCGGACCATGCACAATGAAGGGTTCCGTAGTTGGGATGAATTTGTCCCAAAAACAAAGTTGAAAAACATTTCTCCCATACATTGATATACGTCACGGTCACTTCTCCAACTGCAAATGTAAGGTTGTAATAGCAAAAAAAAAACTGATAAAAAAACTGATTTACTATTTTAGGATTTTTTTCTACCTTGCTTCCTGCGAAATTTCATGATTCTAGGTCAACGGGAAGTACCCTGTAGGTTTTGATTTATTTGCAAGTATCAAAATATGTCACATAAATGGCCGTATTTTTTTATTGCGTTGACTTAGAAGCTTGATTTTTTTAGAGCTCCAAGAGACCATATACCTACGTATTTGATATTCATTTTTACTTGATACCTCCACGCGTTCCTGAGAATAAGGGTCTTGACAGACTGACGGACAGACAACGAAGTGATCCTATAAGGGTTCCGTTTTTTCCTTTTGAGGTACGGAACCCTAAAATTTATAAGCGTTAAAGCTATTTAAATCTTTGAACTTTCATAGTTCCATTCCTTCATTCATAGCTGGTTCATTCTTTAAGACATCATACCTACATAGAGGGCTGGATGTTTCCAGACGTCATGTTCGGTGACAAAATAAAAGTACATAGGTTTGAAGGGCAGGTATTCATTGAATAGCAATCAATAATGCTTACACAAAAGCTCGCTTGTAAGGTTTTTTAAATAGCGTTTTAAGTATCTGCCGTTACTGTTCCCATTCTAACTCTACAACAATCATGAATGTTTCACATGACCACATTTCTGTATATCCAACAGAATTAGACGGAATTGTATCGAGATCTTATCAAAACTCAGAGCTCAAAGAATTCCCGACTCGTATTATTTCATTACTCTGTCCCTATTAGTTTATATTGCTCATAAACAATGCATAAAAACTTTCAATTATGCTGTAAATCATTTGTAAATTAGTTTGGATGTGTTTTTGGCGTGTTGTTTTTGAGGTATTCGTAATTTGGTAAACGAGGAACCAGCGCCTGGTGCAATTATTGCTGCAATATTTTTGTTGCGTTTTGTTGCTTTTGTTAATTGTGTAGGCGGTGATGTGGTGTGGTTTTCGTTCATGCACATTTTTTTGTGTTAATTGGCGTGTATTACGATGGTTATAGCACATATTTTATAGTTTTGACTATGAACAAGCAATTATGAAACCTGTGCTACTAAAAGAGTTAAAAATGAAACTTTTAATGTTCTGTGTACTAAAATAAAGTATTCACTATAACGTTATAACTACCTACTCTAAAACCAAACACGTTTATAGGTGCACCTCTCAAAATACCTGCTCACACCTTAACAAGGTAGCTGAGGCCATATAAAAAATATATGTATAAAAATGTCACCTTTTTACTTCTAATTAGCGATCAATAAACGTCCTAACTGGCCGCATTTTTACTTCATTCACGCTTGAACTGTCCAGTTAAAGACGTCGATAAAATCTGTTTGGTTCTTCGTCAGTAGGTATTTTAAGAATGTCTCGGTCCCATAACTTTGTGATGGTCGATTTAGTATTTTTTTAGCTACTGTTTTGATTATTATCACCTGATTTTGTGAGTGGGAATAACTTGAGGACTGATTTGAATGTCGTGGAACGCGTTTTGGGTTTTTAAGTTTTATGAAATTTAAATGGAAGGCTATGTTTGCGCAAGATGTTCATGTTTTTTAGCTTTGTACGAGGTTAAAACAAAATAAGCCCTTGGCAGAAGCTTCAATTAAATGAATAATCGTCTTCCTTAATCTCCTGGTGTCTTGATTGCCAGAACCTTAGGGGATCCCTGAGATGTCTCGTACAAGAAAATTTTGAGATTAGTTTCTCAAATCATCTTCATCATAATTTCAGCCGAAATACGTCCACTACTGGACATACGCCTCCCCCAAGCACCGTCACTTCGACCGGTTCTGTGCTTCTCGCATCCAGCAGATTCCTGCGGCGTTCACAAAGTCATCGGTCCACCTTACGGAAAACGTCTTCCGTATTAGTTACTCAAATACTCAATAGTAATTTCAAGACTATGGCTGTGTGACTGTTTTAGACTGAGGGATGTGTTGATTAAAACCAACTCTCTGGACAAACATGGCTCCGGCAATCATTTTTTCTCTCTTGGGCTTTAAAACATACATTGTAAGCCCGGGCTACAATATCTGGCAAGCTAGACTGGCTGACTATTCTAAGCTGCGAAAGGTAATCTTAAAGAAGGTACTGGCCAATGAAAATTTATATACCTAACTATAAATCCATCAGCGCTTCCAACTCCCAAGAGGCCATAAAAAATAACCACAAAAAAAAACATTCGCGACCCAGCCTTTTATTTTCTTTATCAATTTAGTATTTTTTGCAAATTAAATGGTGCGTAAATCTTAATGGTAATATAACCTGTCGTCGGTACCTTTTAAATTAAACGTGTTGATATGAGATAGATAACGTTTGGCGACATCTTTTTTTTCCCTGGGACAGTGCCGTTGTGCTCGCTCGGCCCTTTGCTTCACCGGACGACATTTTTTTTCGAGTCGGAAATGTTAGATGGTAGTAATCTCTTAGATTATGAGAGAATTCTTTGGTTTGTCAGTTTTTCTATTAAATTGGCTCAGTTGTCCTTTATCTTTGACCGATAAATTCAGTTTTTGTAGGGAATAAATACTGTCCTTAGTTTCTATATTTTAATATGGATATTCAAGAATAAAATAATAGCTTTCATCTTACTTAACAATAGCGTTCTAGAAAAAGTAAGTCTTAGAAATAATATCCATACTTTATGTGATGCAATGGTTGTATCTGAAACTTGTTGCAGATAATATTTTCCAAGGCGTTATATTTGTGCACACAAGCATTTGGTATCTAAATCGTCCAGTACATAGGTACTAATTCCATGTTTGGTATTGTTCTTTCGAAGTTTTTCTTGAGTGCTCATGCTATTTTCTATTATCTCTTAAGAGCATTCATTCTAAAAGTTGGCAACGTCGCAAATAGCTGTCAAATATTTACTTGTTTTGATTAATTTGGCAATATTACTGCATGGAAAAATGAAATATCGCTAACTAGTGAACTAGAATATTAATAATGAAGTGCAATTATAACACTGAATTTGATGTTGTAACCGTTTTAGGTGTAAAAAAGGCATTTGGAAGGTTTCCAAATACTTTTTTTACATCTAAAACTAAATATTCTGTGTTACGATATTTCATAATCAATATTTTAGTTCACTAGTTAGCCATATTTCATATTTTCATACAGTAATATTGCCAAATTAATCAAAACAGCGAAATATTTGACAGCTATTTGCGATTATGCCCACTTTCAGAATGCACGCTCTTAACAAAAAGTATGTAGGTAGGTAAAGTTAACAATTCTTTATTAATTTATTAAATATTTTACGTAAGCGCCATTTAAATGGCGCCTACAGTGAATTGAAAGTTTAATAACTCATTCAAAGTACTGCATGCTCACAAACTTACAACTATAAACGAGACATAATAAAAAAAACAAACCGAACAACTCTATAAAGAACACACTAAGTAGCCAATAGAGTCATCAAAATTAACATAACAAAAGATCGATGATTGTCCCTACTGTTACCGACTATACCCCGCTGTGCACCTCTAGTTAACTGCAAAACCACCCTAGTAGCTGGGGTTGGCACTCGACCGGTATAACTTGACATTTCACGGTGGCGCTCCGCGTCAGAGCAAAAGTCGACCAAACGTCAAAATGCAGTACATTTTTTAAATTAGTTCCAATATACGCCACAGGTCAAGTTATATTGTTTTATGCTTTTCTTTATTTTATGGCAGATACTTGCCGTTTTATAGTTTGGGTCAGACGTTAAAAAAATATATTAGTAAGGTGATCATCGGTGATGTTGCCGATTGCTTTGGTGTTTGAGTGCCGAAGGTTATTTAGATATGTTATCTAGATAGGCCCAACAAGGTATGTGGCGATTGGTCCACGTTTGAAAAGAGAATAGCAATGTTGGTTGGCACAGAATTGCGGCAGGTGAACAATCGAATAGTGTAGGTATCGATTCGTAGTTATACCTACCGACATAAGTATAATTATGAAAACGGGACATCACGAAAGATTGACTTTAAATGTGTAAAGAAAATAGGAACCTCGCTTTTCGCTTGAGCGCCTGCGCATAAACATCAAAATTGGCCCCTGAGCAACTTGAAGACTGATAGTGACCATAAAAACAAGCAAATTGGTCAAAGCCTTTGATTGAAACTGATGTTGGAGAAAGCAAAAATAGTACGGAAATTCAATCAGTTCTGAGGCTGTCCATTGAAAACTTTGTTTACTATAACACAAATATTATAAAGCATCTAAACCAAATGGAAAATAAAACGTCAAATTAAATACAGATCTTCAACTGTTTAAAAAGTTTACAAAACTCACCCTCTCACCAGGGGGCGCTACTGCTAAGATAACGACCAAATAATTTAGTTACACGCTCATCTAAACGTCTCAGTTTAGTGAGGCTTTTGTTTTGCTTAGATTTATGACACTTCTTTATTATGTCGAAAGGTAAAACAATGAGCGGGAATTAAGCAAAAAAATAAACGTATTTTTTTGGATTTGAATTGAGAACACAGATGGATACGTGTCATAAAACGCATCGAAGATTAAAGTCAAGTCAATGTTTAAATGTTCTTCCTCCAGAATTAGCTTACTTACTGACAGGTTATATGAGTTTATATAATTGTTTATAATTTTACCATTTAAGTCAATTTATTTTATTTTAATTTATTGTTGACATAATCTACTAATTAGAATGTTTTTTTTTTTGAGTTGTATTGCAATATGTGGTTAGCTAGCGACCTCGATATTTTTTTATTTTACGGCGATAGTCCTAGTTTATCAATTATAACTTCTAGTTACAGCTATATGTAAGCGGGCACTGACACTGGACACTTTATGCCTGGAGGCTTTTATTTAGATATTGTTTTCGTTTAGTTATTTTTATTTCTCCTTGAGTATAGTTCTCGATGTTTTTGGTTGGTATATTGGCGTGTGCTAGCTGTCATATGGCTATTAATTTTATAATTTAAATTATTTTTTGTGTTGCATAATGTAAATATCATTTTGCATATAGAATCAATTTTTACTAACTGAACAGACAGCTGTGCTGCTGAGGAGTTTGTTGCGCCACTTCTTCTTCCCAGCTAAAGCACTAGGAAGTGGTGAAGGGTGGGCGTTTTGGGGGACTGTCTTATGTAATTTTGACGTTCGAAAAGTGCTGATTCTCAGCCTAGTTTGAATAAATGACTTTGAATTTTGAAAGGAATCTTTTCCATGGTTTGGCTACGAGTTTCGCAGTTTTCGTAAAGTCTGGTACCAAGTCTGATAATCTTAAAATATCGGAATAAATATCTGCTGTTCCATCTACACAACTCCCAATGAAAATGTTTTAAAAAGCCGCTTTTCAGAGTTGGTCTCTTAGTAAAAGTTGGCCTGAAAGATAGCCAATAAATAATTCATAGACTGAGACTGAGACTCATTCATAGCCTGTATGCCTAAGGAATGGGCATGTTAGGAGGCAGAAGAAGAAAAGGTTGTCGTGACTATTACAGTTCGCGTCAAATAACTTTGCCGCTCTGAAGTGGACTACAAATGACTGCGCAGTAGTCAATCTTACTTATAAAACAGTAGCGCGCATGCCAGCGCGCATGCGCAACCTAACTTCAGAGCGGCTAAGTTATTTGACGCGAACTTTACTTGGATATTTTTAATTAATAATAGTTATTCTACAAAATAATCAGCTATTTTACACGACCACAAAAACACATGCTGCATATGCTCAAATACCAACATCCCTATTAAAACCGTGACCCCAAATATTTACAATAAGGGTGTCCACAAACCACATTATCATTGAACTTCCAATTACGTGATTATTTATGTGTGACAACCCTGTTCACTTTCAACACTTGAAGTGCGACTGGTCTTTTTGACCCCTCAACTTACAACCCCAGTTCCCAGATGAAATTTATTTGGGAACATTTGAAAGGGAGATAGGGGTCATCTTTCACTGGTTGTTGTTATACTGTGTTAACAGATGTGGAGACAAGTAGATACACTGTTTTCTATTGTTGTTAATGTGTTTATCTGTTTACGAGTTTTGCAAATGTGCGGATAATGAGCTGATGGTGTGTTAGATGACCGTGATTTATTTTGTTTCAGTTGTGGTAGACCACGTGGTTGTTTTGTAGTCATAAATGATTTTGGTATAAATCTTAGTTCTGATGAAAAAAGCTCATATTTATGTTTTCTTTTTCAGATGCCTGGCTGTCATGTATTTTGACTCTATGCTAAAAAAAAATGGTGAAACTTTTGCTTTTGCTTCGATTTGTATTTTGTTCCCTTTTGTCTACTTTTACTACATTTTCATCGAACAATAAGCCTTCATAAGCTTTCAGATACATTCGTCCGTTCCGTGAAAACATGCCAAAAATTATGGTAATTTTCATAAATCATCCTTTCCCAGATTAGCACTGAACTATCGAGCACCAACTAAAATAACAATACAAGATAAGGTCACCCTAATCAAACAAAATAATTAAGCACTGTTCCCAAAAAACTGCATTTCCCATCTGCCTACACAAAAATTCTTCCGCTCAACCAAACTCTGATTGACAACGTCGTTCATACACAGAAACGCAGCAGATTAGGGTTGAAATCCGCCACGCGACCAAATTAACTCGGTGTAATCCCTATCATTGATAGTTACCGTTATCTACGGACGCATTCGCTAACGAATCAACGTTTTTATAATAGTTTAATTCGGATTAGATAATGTCCCAGTCCGGGTCCCTTGGGTGGTCGAAACGACCCGCGCGGTGGCGCGGCGGAGGGTTGCACCCCATTGCGCCGGTGACAGGTTGAAGGGATGTTTTAGGGTCAACGCTATCGAGTTTAGATTTAATGTTGGCGCAATGATACTATTTGTATAATTCTTTTATGAGTGGTAGATTGATTTCAAGGATTTATGTCTGTAGGAGTATGGATTATTTTGCTAGTTCTCACGGCTATTTGCGCTGGTCAAGAGAGAGTTAATTTGGCGCCATTAAATTAGTTTTTTCTATGCTACTTCTTTTTTTCGTGTGACTAAACTGGTGTCAGAGTTTTAAAGCCGCCCATGGGCCTCTGACTTGGCTTCACATCGAGAAATATCTCTCAGGCATGCCGGTTTCCTCACGATGTTTTCCTTCACCGTTATTGAAGCAAGTGATAATTATACAATACGCACATGAATCCGAAAAGACAGAGGTGTGCCTTGGGTTCGAACTCGAGACCTACGCTACTAATCATATTATAAAAGTGAATTTGTATGTTCTCACACGTAAGTTGTGTGTAAATGATATATTTGGCAGCGTGGTAAAAAATACCGATATATTTTTGTACAAAATCCAAATACAGACAAACAAACATCATCGTCGAATATAAATAAAAATAACATTATAACTGAAACACTAATGTAATTATATCTTAAAATATTAGTGATAGTACTGAAACGCCAAAAAATATCTTATTTCCACCATCGGACAAGTTTCAGAGGCCCAAACATCTGCCTGTTTGAAACCATTGGCGCACGCGCATTACATTTGTTTTGCGGTCATAATACGGACATAATCATTGCATTTTAAAGTCATAATAACACTCATTTATATTGGGATTTCATAATAATTCAAAGCCGGAGAAAAATTCGCAATGACAGTCATTATCTTCACAAAATGTACTGAAGTTTTGACAACAATGTAAGTAAAGTTTTGGACGAGCATTTCAGTTAATGGTACTATTGATAGCAGTAAACGAATGTTTATTGTATTGTGTAAAATTAACGAAATGTTTTATTGAATAATTGTGGCTTTTGCGTCAGTACAACGGATATAGTAGGGGAGTCTGGATCTTAAATTATCAAAAATATTCTTTTCCGTTTTATTAAAATTCGGATACAGTTTTCTCATATTTTTTTTACATATAAAGCTCTTTTTGCATTTCCATTAATCTTAATATTCCAGCGGTCGTTAGTTTTAAATTTTATGAGATGATAGTTTTAAGGCACTGTAGAAAAACGAATCTGCACGTTGGTTGATCGGACTTCGGACTAAAAAGGCGAGGAAAATGGAAACCAATTGCTTTGTTTCGTGCAGCAATAGGGAATCTATGGATTAGTAACCCATTCATATTCTAGGATTTACAAAAAAAAAAATAGGTACCAAGTTATACCTCTCCCAATATTCATCAAAATCGGTTGGGTTACTTATCCATTAAACTGATACTAAACAAACTTTGTGAATGGCCAGTATCATTCCAAAAACTCTTGTTCCACCTAATCACTTCCCATCAAAACCGCGACAGTATAACGAACGAATATTTTTTACAGCACACATGCCATTCTATCATCGTTAAATCAAAATATCATTTCAAAAGCATTCCATATCGCGAGTCACAATATTGTACATCATTAAAATTATTGCTACTCGATTTTTTGTATCCAATTCGCTCGATTTTTATCAGTTTGATCGAAATTTATCATTGAATCGATGTGCTTGCTCCTGAACTCATTCTTGTACATCTTGGGAAGGTAATGAACGATTACGTCATTACGCACCGCTCTGTCATTATTTTACTGTCTTCGAAGGTTTTGGACATTTTGTACGTTCAGATTTGTTCAATGACTCTAATATGTGTGATTATGGCTGGTTTTCGTTTGTTTTTTGTATATTTATTGGCTGGATATCATGTTGTATTGGTGCCTTTGAAACTGGCGCTAGTTTTTAACCCTTTATTAATAAACGCGGAGTAAAGTGACAACCAGCTACAGAGTGACCATACATTTTTCGAGGTTTAAGAGGGAACAGGGCCTGCGAGGAATTTAAAAAAAAACTATTGCCGTCGTCTTACCTCAAGTCTACCCCCGCAGAGTGCGATACGGGTAGCTACAGCTCAGACCAATAAAATTATATCACAAAAAAAAAATGACGAAATCGACGTTTCGTATTCCCCTTTTTTCTCCTCGAAACCTGAACCGATTCAATTATTTTTTACAATAAAATTTTAAGAAAGAGTATGTCTAGGTTCCTATCATTTTATTTTATGTTAAAAACTTTTCGAATTTGTCTGATAGTCCTCTAATCACGGCGGTAAAACAGGGCATTTTTTGTAATTTTTGGAGGGTCATATTTTCTTTACCAATAAGTTGCTGAAAAAAAGGAAATAACAAGGACGTGTCTACAGCAGACCTTGATTTTAGGAAACAAAAATTAATGCTCTAGAGGCATTATTCAGGAAGAAAAAAGGGGAATACATTTGTATGGAGATTCCTAGGCCCTGTTCCCTCTTAAGGTTGGCATAACTTT
The DNA here is from genome assembly GCA_949128155.2 of Xanthia icteritia. Lineage (NCBI taxonomy): Eukaryota > Metazoa > Arthropoda > Insecta > Lepidoptera > Noctuidae > Xanthia > Xanthia icteritia. The sequence continues at coordinate 9,557,783 of OX421953.2, forward strand.
ATTACGCGTTTATCAACAAGGGTGTTGGGGTTTAATGGCTCTTTTATTTGGAGTAGATTGGCGTGTGGCTGGTACATACATTGAATGTGTCCACTGTTCAAAACTTTTCTTGAGTTGCTTACAGAAATGTTTGTTATTTGTATGGCAGACAGGCGGACCTTTGTCTATGGTTCTTCTCAAAAGTTTACAGACTCATCTGATTAACTTAGAGAAAACTTCAACATAGACAGATTCATTGGCAAACAGGAATACCTTATTCTGAAAAAGGGGTCCATGATAATTTTCTGTTAACATTAGCTACAAGTCGTATCATATGGTTGGTTTTAAAGTAATAAGATTCTGCTTTCTGGTCCCCACTCTTGCTTTCAATCACATTCAACCTAAAGCTAAAACCTCCCGCGTTAAAGCCTTATAATTTACCAAGTAACCCAACCCTCTATTTACCGCGGTACCTGAATAAGAACAGGGCACATCACTACTTCCATACAATTAGCTCAAAATGGCGGTGTCGGTAAACGGTTGGTCAAAGGGACCGTAATGTGGCAGCCGCAGGGTTAGTGTCTTGATTAATGAGGAAACTATGGGTGTAAGGAGACAATGATGAGTATGGTTTGGGTGGTTTTCGGTGGTGGGTTGTAGAATGAGGAAAAGGCTTTAGTCGAAACTTTGTTTCTATTTGGTAAATTACTGAGCGTTCACTTTAACTTGTCCCGTGGTGCGATTGGTAGCACTGTTCTGTCAGTCACCATTTTGAACTCTATTGGTATTGAAACTAAGCTTGACAAGCAATGGTGCCTACATGACGGCAAGGGACACGTTGTAGTGGTCTGTATTTGGTATAAGTAGTCGACTTTGTAATTGCCACCATAAGGCTGTATGTCACTTGCACGTCAGAAAACGTCAAGGTATATTTTGTTTTTAAAAAAAAAAAACAATATGGCAGATAGTTTTAACCTTAAAGCCGCGCGCACTTTGGATGCGTTTTCTTACTAATTTCTCTAATTTCTAATCTCGTGCGTACACGTAAGAACATGGTCATACGAATTAAGTGCGCATACTGGATAATTTTTCTCCGTCAAAAAATAATAGGTAGGGTAATAATAAATAGGTAGTGTTCCTGTGTATCGCATTGAATGCACGAAAAATCCCAACAAGTTCAGATTGTTTTCGGACGTTAGAACTATAAGTACGTAAGTACGTATACGTACGACTAAGTCGCACCCAGTCTGCGCGCTCCCTTTGTACTTGGAAGGTCGCGATAGTTCGTGAGTGTTCGTACGTGTACGCACGACTGAAATTAGTACGAAAATGCATCCAAAGTGCGCGCGGCCTAAGGCTAGGCGCAAACGAGCCACTGGCCACAGCCAACAGTAGTCCAGCGACAAGTAGTTCACATGCTTTTCATACGTTTTGTATGGATTTGTCGCACACGTGTGGCCGGTGGCAGCCGTCAGCTACAGCAGTACTCGACACCGCAGCAAGAGGCGATAGCCATCGGTGGTGGTGGCCGGTGGCTCGTTTTTGCCTAGCCTTATTCGTGAATTCTCAATTCACTGTGAGTTTTAGTCAACAGTGGTAAAGGAATTACGAGTTCGACTATACCTAGGATAGATAAACAGTTGAATAAAAACAGTCAATTCCTGCAAAAGAAAGTATTCGTTAACTATCAGAAAGGCCGTCTGCTTCTGAAACTATAGCATTTTTCAATATACTCGCAAAATTTGCTTTCCATACTATGGTCAAAAACAGTGCACAACTGCACAAGTCGCTAGCGGCGACCGCGTCCGCACATGGATGGAACCAATCCATAATGACAAACGAAAACGAGACGCCATCAGAATGTACTGATTAATTTAAAAATATATATTATAATCCAAGCACAAGCATAAGTATGATAATATAACCTTAGCACGAACATATGGGTCAACGGAATGTTACAGTTTACTCCTTGGATCGATGCTTGTTTTTTTCCACATCATCGCCAAATTCTGAAGAGCCATCCTGTTCCAAAACTTTTTACTGAAAGAGTAAACAAATAAATTATTACGTAATCACTCATTAAATGGAATTCGTAACACATTCAGTATTCAGTATTTCGATGGTTTTAGCTTTAGGTATATCTCACCACATTTTCAAACAGTTATTGTTCGAAAAACATAGTTAAATTGTAATTGAAAAATCGACGACGAAAATTGAGGTCATAAAGACTCGTCCTCGACAGCCGGTGGAACTTCGTGGAACATTTTCGACTTTTGGCTCCCAGACTGGAGCGGGCCGGTGCTGCTTTGAAGCGGCTCCTGCCCAATCTAGGGGGTCCAAACGCCTCCTGCCGGAGGCTCTACGCGGGGGTGATGCGGTCCATGGCCCTTTACGGGGCACCGGTGTGGGCGCGTTCATTGAGGCGGCGCGGCGGTCAGCACGCTGGTTGAACGCGTTCCAGAGGGTCATGGCCACCCAGCCGGTTCGGGGATACCGCACGGTCTCCGGTGAGGCGGCGAGCCTCCTTGCCGGATTGCCGCCATGGGATCTGGAGGCATAAGTCCTCGCGCACATCTGGGAGTGGTGCGGGGAGGCGAAACGCCGGGGCGTAACTCCACTGCCGCGAGAAATCGCGGCACAGCGGACAGAGTTCCGGCGGTATCTCATGGCGTCATGGAGAGTGCGATTGTCGCAACCCAGTGCTGGGCACGCCACTATTGCGGCGATAAGTTCCCTCTTTGAGGAGTGGCTAGAGAGGCGCCACGGCCTCACCTTCCGCCTGACACAGGTCCTCACCGGACACGGTTGTTTCGGGAGGTTCCTGTTTCGAATCAGGCGGGAGGAAACGCCCAGGTGTCATTCCTTGGATTGCCTGGAGGACACGGTTGAGCATACGGTGGAGGTCTGCCCGGCTTGGGCAGAGCATCGCCGTGTCCTCGTGGAAGCGATCGGCGTCGGGGATCTCTCGCGTCCGGCCCTGGTCCAGGCCATGGTACGGAGCGAGAGGGCATGGGAGGCCGTCACCTCCTTCTGCGAAGCAGTAATGCTCGCGAAGGAGGAGGCAGAACGCGTGAGGGAGAGGCAAATTTTGCGCCCTCACGCCCTAGCCGCCGCAGGAGACGCCCTGGGCGTCGGGAATTGCAGGCAGATTCCCAGCTACCGTAGGCGCGGGCTTGCGGACGGTGAGCAATGAGTAGCTCGCCGTCCGATAAGGACCAGGCCTGGGTTGACGGCGCGTTGTGTTCCACGCGCGCCTCAAACAGATGTCAGCAACTGAAGGGGTCTGATAGGACCGATGCCTGCCGGGGTTGTGGGAAAGTCCGAAAGGGATACCGTGGCCCCTGGCAACGTACAGGCAACTGAAGGAACACGGGTGGGTTTTAATCAGCAAGAGTCTGACACGCCCTCCCGCTCCACCCAGAGCGGGAGAAGTTATTTAATAATTTCCACCCAAAAAAAAAGGTTATAAAAAATTAAACCCCAATTCTCAAATGAAAAATATCTTTATGGTGGTTTATAATTCGGATGTATGGCTAAGTATTAAAATAATCAAATCAAATCACTCTATTTCTAAGTGGCACTACAATTTTCCGTTTTCTGATCCATTTGTTGACATTTTCATCAAATTATTTTGGAACATAGTATAAGCAGATGAATAATGATTTGAGGAACACACGACAACGGTGATTAAACCTATTTCCTTAACCTGGAGTGGGCCGTAATCCACCACGCGGGCCCAGTGCGGGTTGGTATACGTCACATGTCTTAATAATTTTTGGTACTAGGACATCCCGGTTTCCTCACGATGTTTTCCTTCACCGTTTTGAGAGCAGTGGTGATGAAATAATTTACACAAAGTAAAGCGCCTGTCTGGTTCGAACCTCGGAACTACAACTCGTAAGTCGCAGCCGTTACCACTGGTCCACCACTGCTCTCCACAGGACCACACAGGCGATAATCGAATGCCTCAATACTCATTACAATTACCACTTCCTGGAGTCAATAAATGAAGGAATTACCAGTTTGCATCAGCCACTACAACTGTCGAATTTTCATGCTATTCGAAAAGACACCTTAACCAAATTTGCTAAGGTGTAGTTCCAATTGAAACTTGAAAATTTTTACGATCTTTTCTTTAGCTTTTGCCTTTCTAAAATTAACTTAGTGACATCAGAATTAAAGTTGACAATTGAGTGTGTTGAAGTAATAATGGATTTTTAATTTCATAATAGCTTTTAGATCGTTGGTCCTGTGTTAGGAGATTGACACTGATTCTTTAACTGAAGCTGTCTTGTAAAACAAGCTTTGAAAGTCGCCGACTCAGTTTATTTCTAAAGTGCTACGCGGATATAAACATAGGTTAAGATCATGGAGATGTACCATCAAAGAAGTTCATATCTATACACCGTGAGGACTATTTCTGCTTGCAGCGCTCGGCCGCTATAGAACCGGGGCGGTAACAGATGTGGTCATATTGTTCACTGGATTTTGTTTTCACACTGCTTGGATATGAAGTTTGTCGATAGTATATCTATGGCTAAGATAGTGATATGTAGGGAAAGATCTAAATGACATCAAGTTTTTTAGGGTTCCGTAGTAAACAAGAAACACTTACAGTTTCGCCATGTCCGTCTGTATGTCTGTCTGTCCGCGGCTTAGCTCAGAGACTGTTAGTACTAGAAAGCTGTAATTTGGCATGGGTATACATATTAATCACGCCGACAAAGTGGTAAAATAAAATCTTTTTTTTTACTTTACCTCCCCTACTCTTAAAGTGGGGATGTTCTTTTTTTTCTGGTCTGTCCCATGGTGTGGGCTGTCGTTGGAAAGGTCGTTCCAAAATATTGTGGATGTTTCAAAACTATTTTTCAATTCAGGGATCCGTTTGGGAAATATTAAGCTTTAAAGTGCAAATTTTTGTTAGTGCCTAAATGGCTATATTTGGATTTGTGAAAAAATTCACAGCAGTAGTATATATAACGAAGTTAAAAAGAAAACTATCACAGCTGAGTAGGCTTTACAGGTTAACCAGTAATAATCGACCAAGTAAATTTTGCAGTTTAAAAAACATGTTCTCCCATACATTCCGTATCATATTTTTCAACTACAATGTTAAGTTTGTTCTTGGGATAAATTCATCCCAACTACGGAACCCTTCATTGTGCGTGGTCTGGCATGCACTTGGCCGGTTTTTTTTTAGCATGGGATTTAATACTCAATACTCAATACGTTTATTGCTTGCACATGTGAACTTAGGTGGTAGGTTTTACAAAATTATGATCATTGTGGACCCTGTCGGGCACAGCAGAGTACGAGATAGGAAGAGGGCTTTTTATTTTGACTACTTAGTTGTTATTAATAACTTCTCCCGCTCTGGGTGGAGCATGAGGGCGTGTCAGACTTACTGACTAAAACCCACCCGTGTTCCTTCAGTTGCCTGTACGTTGCCAGGGGCCACGGTATCCCTTTCGGACTTTCCCGCAACCCCGTTATTCTATATACCTATTGTAATTATTTTATAAAACTTGTAAGTTAAAATTTGCCATTGCAATAAGTATTGATATTTTAATAGCATTTAGATACTTAATAGAAATTGTTTTAATTTATTTATAAATGTATTAATTTTTTGTTCTTTTTTAATTAATTCTGGTAATTAACTATATATTTTAATTGACATGACTAGTGTACTTGTTGCGTGTATTTTTAACTTAGAGCCTGGTAAAAGTTTAACCTATTTTTATGGCCTAATGTATAATTAGACTATGTTTTCTCTTGTCGTATAAAAGTGTTGGTAATTTCGAACGAATTTTACTCTTAAGTATGTGCCTCTTATTCAACTACTATCTGCATTATTAGTTCTTGAGGACTTATAGCAAGTGATTTGTAGATTGTCGAACTAATAGAAGCATAACCTAAAAATTAAAAAAAAAAACCCCGACAAAAACATTATTTATTCCTCTTTCCTACTCCATCACCAGACCCTGTTCACTATCTATAACCTATTCATTGAGACCATTCCAATGAGCCCAAACACGATACCTGTGCTGTAAATTGGTAAGGGAGTTGGGTATCCGGCAAATTCCAGGTGATGTTGCAGCATCAGTTAAAGTTTACTATGTGCTTCTAATTTCATTGAAGTAACTGAATACTTTTAAAATCGATCAGACGTGTGGAAGGTGCTGAGATGCATTCATCAACTAGAAAAGAGCTGATAATCTTCAAATGGCTGAACAGATTTTCTTGAATCATAGTTAAGAACACTCTCGATCAAGTTACCTTTCAAACAAAAAAAAACAAAAACACAATCGGTTCAGCCGTTTGGGAGCTACGATGGCGCAGACAGACACACAGATACACACGCACCCCTCTTTTTTCCGTCGGGGGTTAAAAGAGCATCTGCCTATAACAACACAACAATAATATATTTTTTGCATTGTGCAAGAATAGTTTTCAATTTCACCGGGCGGCACCCATACTCTTAGGGTGAATTTCACCAATGGAACTGAACGCGATCAGCATATAAACCACGTTTAAATCGCGTTCAGTTTCATTGGTGAAATTCGCACTTAAAGAGGTACAAAGCAATGTTACTTGTCGCCATCGTTTATTTATCCGATCCTACTACTAAAGTTTATACAAGTACAGTGGTAGATAATCGCTCGATGGTGTCAAAATATTTCTTATAAACAGTATTCGCTTTTATAACAAGTTGCCTAAGTCGGTTACAGAATTTAGCGATGGGAAGTTCAAAACCCATCCAACGCGTCCTTATCAAGAAAGCATATTATAATATTAAAGACTCCTTGTACGTTTTAGACAAGGAAGTTTGACAATAATTGTAAAAGCCAATTATTTTTAAAAGAGTAACCGTGGAGTTTCTTGCCGGCTCTTCTCCATAGGAAACGACCAATTGGAACCGTGCACCTAGCTTCTGACGTTTCATAAGTGCCCATGTAGGTTTATGTGAAGTAAAATATTTTGAATTTTGATTTATTTTGAATTTCGAATATCGTAGTCTTCAAGTCACTATGTGAAGCAATGCAAATCATGTATCATGTCTCACGGTGTTGATCCTACTATTTTACTACAAAGTCTAAACAAACACTGTTAATATAGGTACATACACAAGTATATAATATCTTTCTATACATATCTCCAAAACAATCTATGTGTCATTGTTGAAGACAGGTTACCCAGTTATGATCCACCTTCACAGAAAGCTACGCTGATCAAAATCGCCTTCAATAAGGGAGTTTTTACTTGATACCCCGAGATGAGAGTTCATACATTTTTCATATCATGTTGGTCGCAAAACATTGGCTGCAAATATATCTCTCCCTCCCCTCACTGAATTCAAAACCTTATGGAACTGTCATAAGGTCTTCTACATCTGTAAATGTATCTTTGTTTGTCTGTTCGATCAACTCTCCCTCCTCTCAATCAATTCCAAACTTTAAACAATTGACATAAGGTTTAATGCCTCTGTGAATGTATGTTTGTTTGTCTGTTCGATCACAATTAAAGCGCAGAAACGTTCTTCATTAGTGCGCACGGTAATATTCCACGCCGGTTCTTGTACGGACCGGTGCCGATCTTTACTAAGGTATACCCGAGTCCCGTGTCCGTCAGTATGCGATATTTTGATTGGTATTTTGATGAGACTTGCAGTGTTTTATTCTGTTATGACTTCTTTATATGCGGTTTTTCATTTGGCTTTTATTAAATGGCGAGAATAATGAAGCTTACTTTGAAATGCTTTACGTAGTGTCTTACGAAATGCATATTTTATCACGTGTTATGGAGCAGTTTAAGTTTTTTGTTGGAATAGGACTTTCCTTTATCATAGTTTTTTTTTGTTTTCAGGTTGTATCCGGCACAGAAACTCTGGCTATTACTGCAGCTGACTTCTTTACTAGAGATCATTAAAAAGTAGTTTAGGATGCTTCACAGATTTTGATGATCATTAAATGCTGATCTTGTTTTCAGTTCAAAGACTATCTAGTTGTAAGTATATTATGGTTTTCTTCTTCGCATGTCGATGGCAATTTTAATTGAACTATCCTTCTCTTGCGAATTATTAATATTCAGCTTTACAGTTTTCTTTTGAATTTACCAAAGGATTTAAGGATAAACGTGGCATACTTTTTGCTTAGATAACATTTATATAGCAAAGGTATGTCTCTTTTTGACCAGTGGGCATTCTCGGACTTTCCTCGCTTTGTATTTCGACTACTTCTTACCCGCTTACTTCCTTTTCGAGCAATATATAAACGTTTTCAACAAAAATACGCACATTTCCAAAATATACTTCATTTTCCGAGTACTGTCGTTGTTTTTGCCTAGACCTCAGGTCATTCCCACACTCTCAACACCATGTTTGAGCCTTTGAGGCTAAACTGAAGACAATCGATGGAGACTTTTTCTAACACACCCAAGTAAGTAAAATGCCTTGAGGAGTTGAGGTGGGAGAGGTACTACGAGTGTGAAGAATTGAAGTGATTCGAGATGAATATGAGTTGGTTATGAGTTTTCAAAATCTCAAAGCTTATTTGATGTGATATCTAAGAATGTGTTGGTGACGTTGGAAGTTTGTGGTTTGTAGACAGTCCTGAACATCCAGCAGGAGTAATTAATTTCACCATCTGGTAAGTAGGTTACCATTCTTGACTACCAACCAAGCCACTCCTTATGAACGAAGTGTGACATGTAAGTACTCGTAGATCCATCGCACGTCAATCAGTCTGTTCCTTTTAACGCTTTTTCCTGTTGACTGGCTAATCTTTTCACAGCGACAAAAACTATTAAAGAAAGAAAGAAAAAGTATTTATTGGGACAAGCACAGGAGATCTTAATTAAAATAAACACACACTCACTAAAAATAAAAATAGAAAAAGCAAACAGAGTAAAAATTAAAATAAAGTGGAAAGCCCTGTGCGAGGCCAAAAGGCTCCTATCTCAGCATGATGCTGTGACATTTAATAATAAATGTCGCAGCGCTGGTATTCTGATAGAGTCTGCAGTGATGTCACGGACAGAAAGGTACATATACATAAATACAAAATAAAAGTAATTAAACAGATGTATTAAATACATTAAAAAATAAAACATAATGTTGTCCGCGTGTCAGCACCCGATGTAACATCAGTTACTTGTCTATGCTTTTAATATCTGTGGCATTCTCCTTTTCACATATGGTGACGAGAAAACAAAATGAACATACAACAATATCTTGTACCCTCAGTAGGCCTCTTCCCGCGCGTCGGTCATTCCACCGAGCCCATCGCCAATCATATCTTGATATTTATGAGACCGAATTCGCAAGAAGCGAAAAAATTTCGACGACAATACAACCGATCTTTTTACAGCTTCTTCCCGTCTCGCATTTTTCTGGCAAAACTGATTGTTTACCGGAAAAAATTACGCCTGTTAGTCGAAACGTAGGGTATAAATAAAAGATGCGGCCGAAGAATTTTGATTCGGTGGTTTTTGTAAGGTGGATACCGATTGTGGAGCTAAACGGTAAAAAATGAGCCGTGTTCGATTGAGAAACGAACGTGGTGTTAAGTGTGGATACAGATTTATATATAAGTCGGTTCAGAGGGCGCGGGATTGTGGTTCACACGCCACGATTTTGAGATGAATCTGGATGCTAGGTGCACTGTCTGTAAGGCGGATTTAGTACTGATTTGTGCTTGTTGTGCACGGCTTTATCCATGTTTATCTTCTGTTCTGACTTACACGATTATAGGTGCCAACAATGTGAATTTAGATTTAAAAGCGTCGAAATAAACTGCTTTAAAAAAAATGGATTTTCAATTCGAAATGCTCAAGAGAAAAAAATATCCGATTCAAATACCTATAGGTTTTCGTTCTACATTTTTTTACGGTACGGTAATGTTTTTGTGTTGCTTTAAAAATCCGATCTTGGAAACAATAGTTTAACTTTTACTACCAAAACATTACGTAACTATGTAACTAAGTTTGTAAACCATGTCGGAGATACCGGTAAACTCGCTACGATTTCATCACAAACAATAAAACATTCTAATTCCCATAACAAATCCGCACTATGTAAACGGGCTTGTCGAATGGTAGTTTGTGAAATTCAAAGTGTTTTAATAAGCGGTAAATTCATTTATACAGAGTTCTTTATAAGGCAGAATTAATAGCGACGGACTATGAAACAAAGTTGCTATGGTTAGAAGGAAATCGTACTTATTGCAAGGAGATATTGTAGCGATCTTATCAAACGGCCAGTAAACGTTCTACTTCTTAGTGAGTGGCTATAAGGAACAGTTACTGCAGTTTTGTCATAGTTATTCTCTAAGGATGGCAAATGGATTGTACTACCTTCATCATTACTAGCAAAAAGGAGGACGCTGTTGTAAAAATTTACATCCTTAACGAAATTCTGTTGTAATTCACTCCAGCCTCAGGTCTGAGCGAACTTTAAATATAAACTATTTGAGAATCATGACTTTGAAGAGGTGTTGATACTGTAGCGGAATAAGTTTTTAGAGACCCACCGCAATGAATTGAAGTGTGCAGAATGTAACAATACTCCATTTGAAATGAGATTAGACATTTATTCAAACCTTTTTTACAGTCCGTTCAATCGATTCTGACTTCTAATACTGTAGGCATAAGGACAGCATTAAAAGCAAAAAAAAGGGTTTACAATACCAACTGTTTACTGCAGCTGTCATGTGTCATGCCGCCAACGCAATAGAAGTCAAAATCGGTTGAACGGACTGTAAAAAAGGTTTTGTTAAATGTCTAATCTTATTTCAAATGGAGTATAGGTAAAGATAACTGTAAACTTCATAGGATACTGTTACAACTGAAACTTTAAAAATCCATCCAAGTGCGATTCGGACTAGCACACGAAGGGTTCGGTACCACCGTACAATATTTAACACATCTTTTTTCGACTCAAAAAAAAAGATAAAAAAATAACTTTCGTAAAATAAACACGTTTCTTGTATCCCTTAAATTTTTAACTTTATTTTATTTATTTATTTATTTTATTATTTATGTACACACAGAAAAATAGATACGGATAACGCATAATCATAATTATGAGTACAAAGGTTATATTTAAAGGTTTATATTTATTATTTGTTGTTATAGCGGCAATAGAAATACATAATCTATGGAAATTTCGACTGTCTACCTATTACAGAGAGACAGACACATACAGACGGACGGACGGACAGCGGAGGCTTAGTAAGAGTTTCCTTTGCCACCCTTCGCGTACGGAACTCTAAAAACGAAGGATTAAATCAATGTGTGCTTAACGATCTCTCCGAAAAGGTACAGACGCCAGCACAGCAACCTACTACAACCTGTCAAATTTCTTTAATAGATTTTCAACTTTATCACTAAAGCATAAGGTTCATAGTTGATTGGGAAAATTTGACAGTTTCGGGTAGGTTGGTCTGCTGGCGTCTGTACGATAGTTTGTGGTTCCAAAGAAACCATTTGCATATATCAATAGTGTATTTGTTAGCAAACACAAGTGAGTCAGTTGTGGTCGCGTGTCGGACACTTAATGTTCTCACACATGGTGCTGCCTCTAAATTTCTCGGTTGGACCGATTATCTAGATGTGAGAAGAGTGGCCATAACTTCGCGGTTTTGGAGATATTATCTTGGGTTTAATTTGATACAAGAGGTTGTCAATGATCAGATTAGGTTTCCATTTAAAATTTCATTAGAAATAATAATGGAATACAATATCCTAACTTAATGATAAAGTGAGTTTGTTTGTTTGTTACGCTTTCACGCTAAAATGGCTGAACAGATTTGGGTGAAATTTAGCACATGGGTAGACTATGCCATGGAGAAGGACATAGGCTACTCTTCATCCTGGATCGCAGACATAGTCGCGAGCAACAGCTGTTATAATAATATTATAAATGTGAAAGTGTGTTTGTTTGTTACGCTGTCACGTTAAACTGGTTTAACGGATTTCGACTATAATCTGAGTAAGGCATCGGATATTTATCCCGATATTCCCACGGGATCGAGATTAAAGGGGGTGAAACCACAGGGCACAGCTAGTATTGTCTAGTGCCCAAACGCTCGATCAACACTTGTATAAAACATTGATCAACTAGAAAATGATGAAAGACTTTAATGGGCAGAGTCATAAGCATGATAGCAGTAGGGGAGAAATTGGTAGGAAGAATGTTGCTGCAACTGATGGTCAACCGTTTCTTCTTTCGAAAGCTCAGAAGAAATAATTCGTAGCTCAGAACCCTCCTTTATTTATTTATTTAACAGTTTATGTACACACATATAAAGAGACAAGAAAAAGGAACAGAAAAATACGTACAAAGGTGATGCTTATTTCTAAAGAAATCTCTTCCAGCATACCTGCGATAGGAAAGTGGATAAAAAGAGATGTAGACAACGTGTGTAAGAGTAGAAGAGAAAATAAAATACATAAAATAAAAACATTTAACCATTCACTAATATAAAATATGACCTTCAATATGATAATATACTAGTTAACATATAATATATAATTTACTAGTTGGAGAGGCACATTAACATGCAAGAACTAATTAGTGTGTCTTACCAAATAATAATAATAAGGGCTTGATCTAGAAAGCACTGCTTCTGGACACGGCGCGTATCGTTAGGAGGTTCCTCTCTCAGGAGCCCTGACCACCGGTAGCTTGGACCCTGATACCGATACGGGTTGGCTATTTTAAAAATAAAATATTTATAAACGTAAATGATATGTATCCTATAGATGAAATAAGGGAAATAATAATAATGTTCTCCTTGGGAGCACTTGCACATACAGGGATAATCGTCAGTTGGTACCTCATTCAACTAAAAACAACTTACTGGCCTCTGCGAGTTGGTTTCGGCCCCTCGTCCGGAAAGGTCCGGAGAAATGTCAAAGACCAAAAAATTCTAATAATAAGACGGAGAGCCATTAATATTCCTGTGCTACTAAATATGGATCCCTTTTAAATAGTTATAATAACACAATCCTTTAATTTTTAATTAGTATCCCTCTACAAATATGGCTACAACAAAATGCAGTCCGGTTCTAATTTGGAACTGTGCAAAGTTGCGGTTTTGTCCCGTGACGCGGCACGCGTCTGCCACACGGCAGCACATGCTTCATATGTATGCATGTAGAGTACTTGATTGTGAACACTCCTCTTTTTTGTTTCCAAAAGTTGGGAACTGGGATCTCCGTAATTTTGAGTTATGATCTCAGAAACATTTGCAAAAAGGGTTAATTAAAGGACAATCTTGAGTAGAAATTCTATAGCCAGGGGTTGGTACTTAAGAGGGAATAGGGCCTGCGAGGAATTTAAAAAATAGGTATTTGAAGATACTATTGCCGTCTTTTTACCTCAAATCTGCCCCCGTAGAGTGCGACAGGGATAGCTACAGCTCAGGCCAATTATATCACAATTTTTTTTTACGAAATCGACGTTTCGTATTCCCCTGTTTTCTCCTCGACAATTGAACCGATTCAATTATTTTTTAAGAAAGAGTATGTCTAGGTTCGTATCATTTTCTTTTGTGTTAAAAACTTTTCGAATTTTTCTGGTACTCCTCTAATCACGGCGGCGGTAAAAATGGGTTATTTTTGTAATTTTTGGAGGGACATATTTTCTTTACCAATAAGTTGCTGAAAAAAAGGAAATACGGACGGGGGAAAGGGACGTGAAGTGACTACAGCAGACCTAAACTTTATGAAAAAAAAATTATTGCTCTAGAGGAATGATTGATTCAGGAAGAAAAAAGGGGAATACATTTGTATGGAGAATCACAGGCCCTTTTCCCTCTTAACTCGGAATAGTGCTTATTTACTTATCATTAAGCTCTACGCGAAGCTATTTTTTAATTTATTTATTTTATTCTATTGGGGAAACTTACAGGTAACTTACACAGTGTTCTTGTGTCCTACAAAAACTATAAAAAAAGGTCGATACAAAATACCTATTAAACAAAAATTTGGAAATAAATAGTACACGATAAATTACTAACTAATAATCATATTTTGCTAACAATTACTTTTGGTAAAGAAGCTTTTCACGAACAAATGCTTAAACCGAGAAAAACTAGTGTGCCCTAAGAATGAATTCAAAATATACGTTTTTACATAACATAACATCACGCCTTTATTGCATGAAGGCTTGGGCTGAGGTGTGCTTTTTAGTACACCGACATTTTGCCAGTTATGTTTAAGAACCATTTCATAAGGGGCGAGCCTATTGCCATCAACCGGGCGTAAATCCAGACTCCGGGCTGGTACTGAGAAATTCCAGATGAAAAACCCAATATTACTTTGCCCTACCTGGGAATCGAACCCAGGAACTTATGTTTAGCAGTACTTAGAGCATGTGAGCACTAGATCAACGAGGTGGCGAGGCGTTGTTTTTACACTCATAAACGCAATTCTGGGACCTGTGTATAAGAAAATTATCTACGTATTGAATACTGAAGGCGCCAAATTCAGGGTCGACTCAATTTAGATTACCATCGATTCGCTAAAAACTTCTTCGGATTTCGATAATATTATATTCTATGCCTAAAAAAATACCATCTGCCCCAACCAAATCTAATCCCAAAGTGTGAACAGATTAATAATAGCATCTATTATTTTAATTTTCGAACACCGATGTTCGAAATTCGAAGACAGAAGTCCCAATCGCATGTGCGTAATGGGCGCGCGCCAGTCGCGTGTGCTCGCCTCAGCCGCGGGCGTCAAGTGTTGCCAACTTAAAAATTATCAACTAATCATACAGGGTGGTCAACCGGACTGATGTTTTTTTTCCCGAAATTTAATTGCTTCTTTAGAATAATTTAGCCTTAAAAGCTTGTTTCAGCTCCCTCCGAGATATTTCGAAATTATTTCCTGAGTTCTAATAATGTGAATGGTAATTTCGTTAACATTTTTTGGGTGCTGTTTCTTTAACGAATGCAGGTGCCAGTGACATCCGTCACAAAGACACCAAACTGTTGGTTTCAAAATTGCATCGGGAACGGCAACCAAAGATAGGCAGTTTTAGAAATAAGATTGCCTCATATGTAAGTTTGAGCAATGGAAAACGAGGAAAATTCAGTGAAAGAATTTAATTTAAGGAAATATCTTACACAAAGAATGAAGGTTTATAATTAATGCACTGAAAGCTAAAAACAAATCATTCAGAACTTAAAAATCAGCATTAACATAATAATCCAGACCTCTAATAATCGTTTACAAAATAAAAATCGATTTAATGACATAAGTAAACAGGGAGCGTGTATGCGCGTTAAACAAATCACCTCTCGTTGAATCGAATAATGATGCGATGCTGATGTCTCGAATAATCGATTATGTCAAATTTTAATACGATTTTGTTTCAAATTATGATGCCTGCAGGTTATCGATGGCACACAGTGTAATATCAATGTGGTTGATGATCGATTATTGCTACGTTAGTGGGAAATTGTCTGTTTGTTTTAGTTTGTTTCAAGTGTGTTATTATTTATTTTGTTTATTTAAGTAGAACTACGAAGCAAGCAAGAACTCTGGAGTCAAAAGAATTTTTAGGGTCCAAATCTCAATTGCCGATCAAGATGGGGTATAACATTACATTACTACTGTGTAGTGCCTCTGTACTCTCTATTTCCTAAATTCATTTGTTTTGTTATTGTTTAGTTTGTTTTTCAATGATGACTTCGATATAATTTCTAGCAAAAAAAATAAAAATAAAGTAAATGTTAAAATAGAATGATCATCACACTTTAGGTTTTTAGTCGTTCGTGTTACATGCAAATCCATCGAGGTTTAGCATCACTATTACGGTACCATACAGTACCCATACAAATAAATATTATAATCATTTATTTCGGATTAATCCTACGATTACATCCATATTTGTTAGTACTTAGGTACAATTGCGAGCTTACAAACTAGTGTTAGTAATAATTAATATTTGATTGACATTTATAATAATAATAGGACATAATGATTATTGACATAACGGTCCCGCATGACGGGAACCTCGTGAAAGCCGAGAAAGATAAACAAATTAAGTATCTTGACTTGGCTCGCGAGGTTGTCGACATGTTGGATGTGGACTCAGCGATCATTGTGCCGATAGTCGTATCAGCCAATGGCTTAATTGCCAAGAGCCTCGACCAACACCTAAGGACGCTCTCGTTGGGCAGCTGGATCAAGGGCTTGATTCAGAAAGCGGTACTCTTGCACACGGCTCGCAATGTCAGGAGGTTCCTCTCTCTGGAGCCCTGACCGACGGTAGCTTGGACCCTGTTCCCGATACCGATGGGCTACTATTTTTATATTTTTAAATGTTTTTCTTTTTTATATTCTAATATTTACAAATGTAATTAATAAGTATATAAATGAAATACAGGATAATAATATGTGTTTTTTAAATGTTTTTTTTTTTTTGTTTTTATAAAAATATTTTAAAATGTAAATTATATGTATGTATATTAAATAAAGGAAATAATACTAATAAATGTCAATCAATTACACTTAGTTAATCATATTACAGCGCCAAGTACCTATCCTTTTTCAAACGCGAACTCTTTCCCAGCCTCCACAGTACCACGGTCCAAACATGACTTATCTGTACATTTGATGTCGTACGTTCTTCTCATAAATATTCGCCTGTGTGACGTAACCGGTTGCTCGCAGGTTTTTGCTTAGTACTGAATGTAAATATCGGGAACATTTTGTGGTCACGATCGAGGCATGATTGATTGATTCCGTTTCGTGTTTGGCTGTTTCACTTTCCTTTGGTTATTTGAGTTTGTAATAATATATACATATAATATACCTTGGGTAATAATTTTACCCTAAAAAATAAAAATAATTCAGATCGTTAGGTATAGGTTTTTTACTCTCTAAGAACCTTTCTCCTTTTATTTTCGGTGTATTGCAATCCTCTTTTCTTTTCTTTCTTAACTCTTCTGTTGCCGATTTTAATGTATCTATGAAGGTTTCATTTTCTCAGGTATTTCTAAATAAACTTAACTTTTGACCCATAAATATCCTTTGCAAAGGTTTTTACAATATTTTTTCAAAATTTACTCTAACTGTTAAATATGAGCAGTGATGCTCGAATCCAGTCAAGTGCTTTACTTTGTGTAAATTATTTCATCACCATTGCTCTCAAAACGGTGAAGGAAAACATCGTGAGGAAATCGGCATGTCCTAGAACCAAAAATTCGAAGACATGTGACATCTACCAACCCGCACTGGGCCCGCGTGCTGGATTACAGACCACTCCTTCTTACAGAGGGGAGGCCTGTGTGCCAGCAGTGGCAACATTATAGGCTGGTTACCTATGCCGTTGCAAAAATGTCGTGCCTGTTTCAATCGGGCTGAAAAATCTGTACATCTATCATGTGACAGTCTATATATGCTTGTTTAGATAACACCCCCTAACGTTGACACCCGCCCCCTGTCTCACGCATCACAAACTCACAGACGGACGCAGGACGTGTGAAACTTGACGGATTTTATGGTTCATAGCACTTGGCATTATCTGGTACTCAACTGTGCAATATGCATGACATGTCGTTTTTGTTTCCCAAGGGAGTGAGTGTTTGAAGTACGAGTATCTACTATTATTGCAGAAGTAGTGAAATTTTTGCCCAAAAAGATTGTTTTCTACATAATATTAGTTTGAAGACAGCGCTTTTTCATTCAGTTGCATCTGTAAATTGCTGCCTGCGTTAGGTGTTTTAGTTATTTGACTGAACGTCATCAACATCATGTCAATTCAGAGAAACTAATAATTTTTGAATGAAATAATCCCTGCTTCTTATTATCGCTCTAATCAGGGGTCACCCAAAGGTTGACCCCAGATCCTATAGATCTTAATATTGTTATTCGACGAACAATCAAATTTACTTTAGTCTGCTAAAAGATTATCGTCTAATTACAAATCATTTACAAAAATAACATATCTAAACCGAATTTCCAAGTGCTAACCCTCGTTCCCAATGCACTGATCACAGTCTCAGGCCCTTCACTAAACTCCCCAGTGAATTGTATCGGTATAGCTGACACCCACCCTTACGAGCTCTTCACAATAAGGATTATACAAGTTAAGAGATTAGTGGGTAGTGTGGTGATGAAATTAATTAATAATAGGCACAGCGATTTGATTCTTACAGTCATATTAAACAACTTAAGCTATGAAACTCAAATCCGATGGTGTATTTGAGTGGAAAAATTTAGAGTACCTAAGAGAAAATCAATGCATGTTTTGGTAGGTACTGTAAGGTTTTATGCGATAAGTAACCTTATTATGTACAGGCAGTTTAGAAAACAACCAACAAAAACATTCGAAAATTTAAAAAAAAATGTATTTAAATAAAAAAGGAATGTGATTTAAGAAGACTAGGTACCGATTAGTGCGCGCGTTATTATTGAATATTGTGTTGAACTTTATGAAACACAACATAAAAGTATTGTTTATCATTGATGTGTCCTCTCCCTCTTCCTCCCCACACACAAATACTTTGACTATTTTTCGATCAGGAACGAAAATCGTTTACGAATAATATGGACAAAAATACAGCACTTGAATCAATGCTAATAAATGATTAGACTTTTTTTCAGGTAAGTTAATAATTTATGCTAAAAAAATGCTGATTAACTTCAGTACACTCTAAATTAAGTCTCAGAGACGGGAGACATAAAGCAAATACGTACGAAGGTGGTCAATATCACAGGATAATAATGACGAAGGAGGGAATTTCCAAGATCGATTGAGTTGTCACTAATTTCGCTGTTGCTGATTGTGACAGTAAGTGTTTACGTTGTCAATATTCCTGGACCTTGTAATCTTCTTGCCAGGTATAAAGGACGTGTCTTGCATGCATATGGTGCATAATGAAAAATAAATCGAAAAAAAGAGAGAAAATAGACTGCTTATTGGAATTGAGTCGTTGTAAATTAGACTTTGACGATTTATGTAGACCAATGTATTATACACGGTGACATAATGTCACACGTATATTGGCGACAGAAACATGAGACATGTGACATCCAGCAACACGCACTGGGCGTGCGTGGTGGATAACAATAACATTATATAGGTATTGTACTACAATATGTAAAAAAAACCTGTCCGATCTGAAAACATGGGTACTGCAATAACATTACCTAAAAGTAATAAAAAAAAATTTATAACCTACTGAAAAAAATTGCTATTTAAAAATCACATTATTTGTACCAAAATTACCCCAAATCCATGAAAAATTACCAAATTTTCAACAGGGGTCATAAGTTATGACTTGTAGACACCCGCTAAACGACGTCCGCCTGCGCCCCATGTAATAAATCGGTAAAATTCCCCGTTGAAAAAAAGTGACCATTTTTTTTTCTTTGTTCCTAAAAATTACCTCATAAATAGACTCTCAATACGATACTACTAACAACACTCTCACGGATCGGACAGGGATTTTTTACGTGTTGCTTTTGCTTCATACAGAGGATGTTGGTTTTGCTTGAGACAAAGGAGCTTGCAAGTTTTTCAAGGCATGAAAAGGTCATGCATGCAATTGCATGAACTGCAAGACTTCAGTTTTACTAATAGGAAAGTCGCCCTATCATAACTTGACTGACAACAAAACAAATACTTAATTAAGAAATTATTTTTTTCTCCATGAACAACTTCATTCTCCTCAGAAAAGATAAACGCTTAAACGATGATAAAATAAAAAGACCACACATGCCAACACTGTCGTTATAACCTGCTCGTACGTCACCAATATCACTGATATTCATGTTAATAGTGTCACAATTAACGTAAATCGTCGCCATGTGTCGTCTGCGCAGGTGCGACACGTGCGCCCAGCGCGGGCGCAGGCGCGCGAGCTTTGGGCGCTTTTGGGTTCAATTGGGTATTTGATTCCTATTAAAAATTAATTTGATTTTGAATATAGGTAAGAAAGAAAAAAGAAACTTGTTTTTTATTTTTAATTGTTGGATTGTATATTTTGATGTGTTTAGAATGAAATAATAAGTTAATTAAAACTACAAACGCTTTTTCAAACGATTTTTCGTTTCTGAATTATGCGCTTGCTAGTTAAATGGGTGTCTATTCTATGTCAGTGTTTCTGCCATAGAATAGGACACTCATATAATCAAATCAAAAACTCTACTCATTTAACAAAATAAACCTCAAATTTATGCAGAACCCAGTACCTAACAGTTTGTCTTTGTGACAAGATTATGTGCGCGTGAGTTAGCAATCGAAATTATAGCTGCTAATGATACAGTCCAACGTTTTATTTATTAAGTAACAGCTTTTTGTAATATGTAAAGGACGAATGAAGGCGGAAGATGTCCTGTGTGTCCTGATTACAAATTTTACGCGTACAACTAAAAATTAAGTAAATTATCGACGGTGAGAATGATAACGTGCGTATGAGTGAGAATCTATGTTCTCAAAAACGTTAAAGTTTATTAATTTATTTAACCATTTATGTACACACATTTATATCCACAGACAAGTAAGAAAAGAACAGAAAAAAATACGTACAAAGGTGATGCTTATTTCTAAAGAAATCTCTTCCAGCATACTTGCGATAGGACAGAGGATAAAAAGAGTTAAACTAAGGACTGACTACTGACGATTACTGAGTTGAGTTAAGGGTACGCTAGTCGGTCATTCTTCCATACAAACGTAGTATTGTGATTACTTGTCTGTTTGATGGTGTACGTTCAAAAATAAAAATTATATCAGTTTGTCTTGTCATTATCTAGCCTTGTATGGAAGCAGAATTGGAAAAGAAAAATTTGTTTGGAAGTTATGAGCGTCGAAACTTCCATTATTTAACACTAATTTTAACTCGATTTTGAGCGTAAATAACGTATGTAGTAAGGAAATGGCAAAATAGAAAACGTACAGGAATAGATAATTTATTCAATAGTTCAAATAATTTTATTTTGAGTAAATATATCTAGTAGCTTTTACATAATATCTATACGCCCAAACGTCTGTTCATGAAATTGTACGCGCTCGTTTTCGTTATAAATCATCGTCTATTTCACTCAATAAATTAATAAATAAACTAGATAAATAAATACTAAATAAGTTAAACTAAATAAATACATTTTTAGACTAATTAGCAAGCATATTAGTCACGCCCACCAACGAGTTCGAGCCGTCGACTAGTGTGTAGGGTTATTTAGGTTGCGAAAGAAAATACTTTAAAGGGTAACTATTTATGAGGACAGCCTGCAAACCCTAGGCTGATGATGAGCATTAGGCGTAGCGTCACTGATGCGAGGAAATTGACTTATCAGCCAAGCATCCGCTTTGGGGCAAGAAACCAATGCGCAACAGTAGGCTGATAAGTTAGATGTTAAACGACGATTTGAATGAAGACTTGTCATCAGGGGCGTATTAAATAAACTGAAGCATAAAGACCGCAATATCTACCGAGAAACTTATAATCTACATGTACTAAAAAAAACCGGCCAAGTGCGTATCGGACCACGCACAATGAAGGGTTCCGTAGTTTGGATGAATTTATCCCAAAAACAAACTTAACATTTTAGTTGAAAAACATGTTCTCCCATACATCGATATACCTACGTCACGATCAATTCTCCAAGTGCAAATCTAAGTATCATCGCAAAAAAATAAATGTGATACCTAAATAATACTACAAATTAATGGTCTTCGGACTGTTTCCTTTACACGTGCTGTGAGACCTTGCTTCCTGTCAAATTTCATGTTTCTAGGTCAACGGGAAGTACCCTGGTTAGAAAGAAAGAAAAGAAGAAAGAAATACGTTTATTCTGCACAAACAAAACGCACATTTAAATAAAAAAACACAAAATACAAAAGTAGCCAAAAGCCTCGTATTTAGCCCACAAATAAACGCTATTTATATAATGTTGTTCATTGGTTGATGTCAAGGCCACGGACCAAAGACAATATTGACTTTTGTTTTATTTGAGAGTATCAAAATATGTCGCATAAATGGCCGTATTTTTTTATTGCGTTGACTTAGAAGGTTGATTTTTTTAAAGCTCCAGGGACCATAGACTTACGTATTTGATATTCATTTCAACTTGATACCTCGACGCGTTCCTGAGAAAAAGGGTCTTGACAGACAGACGGACGAACAACGAAGTGATCCTATAAGGGTTCCGTTTTTTCCTTTTGAGGTACGGAACCCTAAAAACTATGTACCACGTACAGATAAAACTATATTTTTTGGTGATATCAAAGCTCTTACTACCATACAAAAAAGAATCATCTATATAAACCAACTCACTTTCAATTTTCCGTTCATTAACAAATGAGTTTGTGCGCGTCGCAATAAAACAATAAACATTTCCAGTAATTTGGCCGACTCGCGCAGTAATTACGCCGTCACCCGGTCCCCAATAATAATTTGACGTAATACAGACTCGTAAATTCTTACCAGGTTGGTGGTAAACTCGTTTTGTGCTCTGTATGGTACTGAATACAGATGGTTCAAGGGAGCATGTTGTCTTTAATTGTCGGGCTACCGTCTAGGTGTGGAAACAAGAGACGATCGAGTTTGTTCGTATTTCGAACAAACTCGATACCTAAGTTACTCCTTATAACATCAGCTATCTGCCAGTGAAAGTCCCGTCAAAATCGGTCCAACCGTTTCGGAGATTAGCCGGAACGAACAGATGGACAGACAGACAAACATTGCATTTTTGCACTTCTGACTTTTCATTCATATGCGAATTGTATATATTGCACATGCTTCAAAAACGGTGAAGGAAAACATCGTGAGGAAAGCGAGCCAGAGAAATATTTCTCGATGGCATGTGAAGCCAAGTCAGAGGCCCATGGGCGGCTTTAAAACTCTGACACCAGGTTAGTCACTAACCACACGAAAAGAAGAAGGTTTTAGTAAACAACTGTTATTTTAACATTAGAAATAGACACTTCAATTTAATTTATTTGTACGAGTATGTCTGTATTATGTATGGAGAAATGTAGGGTTTTTGAATAGAGCACGTTTAAGCTAGATATTGTCTTGAGAAACTATCACATGCTATTGAGATGGTTAGACGATTGATTGAGTCTGCTATAAACAGCTAGTAGTGGAATATCAATCCATGGACGATCATGAAGATTCCCTGAAACAAAACTGATTGTTATTGTTTTGTAAATTTTTTACCCATTTTTTCTGCGGTTTGCAATTAGACTGCATGTTTGCTATCACATTGCAGATCGATGTTATTTGAACCTTCATGGATTCTCAATTTCATTCTTTAGATACAAATGTTCATGTAGTTTCACAGTAGTGGCTCAAAATTGACAAATAATTATTTGTTTGTAGATGGTACAGACGCCAGCAGGTCAACCTACCCGAAACTGTCAAATTTTTCATCAACTTTGAACTTTATGCTTCAGTGAAAAAGTTGAAAATCTATGTAAAAAATTTGACAGATTCTAGTAGGTTGATGTGCTGGCGTCTGTACCTACTACAATATTATTTTGAAGCAAATCAAATCATAGCCAAGACCACACGCTAATAGTATTGAATTCCTCAAATTACCATTCACCTTTCATCGATGCATAATAACGCACTTAATATTAATTGAATTAAACATTCAAATAATTTCCTACTAATCCTATCGGCACCTGCTCCCAATTACTCGGTACTTCTACTAACTTTTAATTATATTTTATTACTAGCCTAGAAAGGTTAAGGAAGACTTACAAAATTAAACAAAAACATGAAGTAGGTAGGTATTTATGTTGCATACGGCCGCGCGCATTTTGGATGCGTTTTCGTAAATGACAGTGTACATTTTTTTATACCTCAGAAGAACAAAACTTCAAAGCACCAAAGGACCAACCACACTAAAAAAATTGGTCCTTTGGGTTTAAGAAAGCTCAGTTATTCGCTAATCGATTTTGGAAATGTTACGACACATAGAAAAGACAAATGTTCTTTATTATAATAAATGCGCACATCAAATACCTTGAGGCTTGACAACAAGTAACACTTTTTTCATGAATAAAAAAAAAAAACTTTCTGCTACACGCGGTAATCACCAACTTAACAGTGTAAGTATAGAAAAAACTTATACCTCAATGTAATAAAATTTGCAATAACTATCAACATAATTAGATTTGACAGGGATGTGTGAAGCAGAAACTACATTCAGGTAATTTATTATCCCGCAGGTAGCATTAATCTTAATTCAATGAGGGCAGGGTTGCCTCATCTTAATTATGAAGAGAATGATGGACAAATACGCTGGATATTTTGACATTTTAGATGAAGATATAATTTCGTATGTATGTTAAGCAAGATTGGTTGATGGTAAATAAAGTCTAACGGGACTATAAGGTTTTCATACATAGTAAAAGTTTGGAGATATGAAAAAGATGGCGTAGAGTACAATATTAACTAATTGCCTGTATTAAATTATGAGTCAAAGCTAATAATATTTTATGATATGACAACCTCGACGGCTCTGTGAAAATTGAAAACCCTTTTTTGCGTTTATTTATAACAGAGCAGTCGAGGTTGTCCGCAATCGAGGTTGTCAGACAGAGTCGAGATAATCATGGTTAGAAATTGCTCAATATTGTATAGAAATGGCAGCCATGTTTTGGTGGTTAGTGGTGGGTAATACCATATACCCATGCTCAAATATAAATACTATACAAGCAAGTTTCCGTAGTAAGTCTGGCAACCCTAAAAGCAATGCAGGCGCGTGGCAGTCGCATGCGCCGTGCACTCAGTGTTATTACACACTCTGTTATTTTGTACATGACTGTCCTGTTGAGTGCACGTATTTGCATATGGGGGCTGGCGTCTACTTTACTGTAATTTAGGCACGAATTGTGCATTAACATTTTGGGAAAACAAAATTCGATCATTTAGGTAATAAGGGACGAGGCAAGCGGGATATGTAATATTATACTGTTAAAGCTCCCAGGGGTGACGATCTGGGTAGTCTGGTGCATCTTGGTTACTTTTCTCAGTGAACTTACTCACAAATAATTTGAGCATGGCGTTAGAGATCATCGTATAGCTTTTGTCAAAACGATACAAAAAAAGTTTTTCTAATTCAAAATGGAACTCATTCTCACTCACCATTTATTGAATTTTACAATGTTGGATATCTGAAGATTATAAAGATAATTGGATTGGCAGGTATTAATTCTTTTTTGTCCATTACTTTGAAGCTTTTAGCCTGCGTCTCATCTGATGATACGTGAGGATCAAGCCGAAGGTGGAAGTGAGCTTCACCCGGAATTCTCAACCACAGAGGAACTGGCTATGTTACCTCTAACTGCCGAATCACCACAATGCTGTAACATTGTTGTTATGGCAACAGACTTAGATAAAATAGTAGTAGCTAGCCAGGCGGACTTAGAACAAACCTTAACACCAACCAAACCGAGCAGAAAATTTTGCCCCCACTGGGAATCGAACCCGGGACCTCTGGGTCTGAGACAGGTAGTCTAACCACTAGACCACAGAGGCGGCTAAAAGAGGGAGTTTACTTTAGAGAGTACAGACGTACCATCGAAACTTCATATCTACACATCGTAAGGCCTATTTTTGCTTGCAGCGTTTGGCAACTATAGAACCGGGGCGGTAACAGATGTGGTCATCATGTTCACGGGATTTTGTTTTCAAACTGCTTAGATATGAAGTTTTTCGATAGTACGGGAAATCTAGTCTAATTTAGTATAAAAACTACTTGTACTAGACAAATACATTAGATCCTTTCTCTTCAATTGACATTAATTATTTCCTTGCGTGGGCTGTGACAATCATTACTTTTACTTTCAGACCAAAAGCCCATACTTCTTGTTCCTCCACGCTTGACAGAACATTAATCTTAGTTCAACAAAGTGACCAATCGTCACATTTGACACAAACGCACCTTTGGTCAACTAACCTCAAACATCTGCTGCTTACAATTTTAATTGGCTTTTTAAATATAACCAATCATATAGCAATAAAACAAATATGCTAAAGTGCCGACAGATACCAAATACCAAAGTTATAAGCTTGCAAACGCTAAAAACTTCAAATTAAAATGTCTTGAAGGCTAATTTGACAGGTGACCGTTGACAGATGATCGCGAGAGGTTTTTGCTTAGAGGCTGCGGAATCGATCGTGGATTCTTAATAAGGGCGCATGATTTAGAAGTAAAAAATCTGTTAAATTGGACATTTTCTTGTTATAGTTATGATTAAAGGGTTTATGAAGGCGGTTCTGGATTTAGTAAGCCTTGTTAGTCAGATGGATTGGATTGAGCATCATTTTTCATTCGTTAATGGGACTATTGTTGGCTGCTGTAATCTATACAAAGATATCGATGTAAGTATCTTCCGTCACAGGTAAGGACAGGCTCGTTTCTCCTTAGATTCTAACTCCATTTTCCCTTAACCTATCTACGGTTTGACCCTTTCAAAAGTCTGAAAGGACACCCTTTAAAGCGTTCACAGCTTTCGTATTGTCTCTTCCAAATTCAATAGCTGTCAAATGATTTTCACAAACATATATAAGACTTAACATCGTAGTTCAGCTGTAGACTGCGATAGACAATGTTGGTTGATTGATTGAATCAAAGACTTTACATTAATTAATTACAAAACAGCGTTATACATAAATACCTACCGCTGCAAGCCACTTCCAGGCAATCCCCAAAAAAGGTCAATAGCAAAATAACTGTCACTCCCAAAAAAGACAAAAATGTGGTCCTTTCGCCCCCAAGCATTCCCAAATTACAAAAAGAAACGTATTTAAAGCCTGAGGATATTACAAAAAACAGTGTAACACTATCAAAACTCCGTAATTTATAATCAATTAGTAGGACTGGTATCAAGGTGCACACTGTGCGGTTGAGCGATCTTTTTATCGTAGCACGTGGACAGTGGAAAAAAAACTATGATGTCGACTAGAAAAAATAACGCTGGAAGAGTAATGGCGGCGTAATGGACGTGTTCTGGTAAATTGTAGAGTTTCTGCTCGTAATTAAATGTATTTTTTTGTTGTTTATTGGGAATTTATTAAGTAAATGGTATATTTAGAGGGAGTTTTTAATTTATTTATTGCCTTATTGGTTTTGAATGGTTATTGATTTTGTGTTTGACAAACTAGATTGAAAGTGGTGTAATTGTTGAGGGCGGATAAATAGGTTTCACCCTATTGTTTACTTATTGGCAACGAATCATAATAAGGTTACAATTAGTTAAATATAGGATTCAAAACATGTCACGAAACAAATTCTGCGTAAAATTTTGGTCCTTACATCCGAAGAAGCTAATTTTCAAACGAACAATTTTCCTGGAAATCATTATTATGAAAATAATCTTACTAGATACCATGCAAACACATGCTATTATCTACATTACCTACACAAACAACAACCAATGAAACAGATACAACAACCTATCAATAAAAAAGTAAACAGCAATCAATCAAAATACTCATTGCAATAGAATAACAAAGTTAATTAACCACCTTTTTCTATTCGACCGTAACGTATGTAAATAAAAACAAGTTCAGATGCCATCCCTACGTCACAACTTATCTATTTAGACACGCCTTTTTAAACAACGCATTGCGAGAAACATACCTGTCTCTTTTTAACGTATAGAGTTTGGAGACGCGGTCTCTTCCTCGCGACCTAGTTGGAATGGAAATGAATAAGGTCGTAACTGGATAGTTTGTTTTGTGATTGTATACTTTGTGGTTGTAGGAATTGTGTGTTTGTGGAGTAATGTGTGTATTTTTATTTGACAAGTGGCTAAATCGAATTGAATTGGTGTAATAATGAAAAAAGACTGTTCCAATTGTTAGTAGCCGTTTAGAGCTTTTAAGAAGATTCGTGTTTTGAAATGAAATGAATAAACAAAACAACACTATGCTTATAGTTCCAAAAGGGGTTGACAGTGGTCTACCTATAGTTGTGAAGGCGAACCTATTGGTACTAACTAACTGCGCGCAAATCGAATCCCCAGGTTGAGTCAACTGGACTCCAACTCGGGGATCGCGCCGCTAAAAATGGACCTATACAAAACCATTGAAGCCCATATTTTATACCATTTATTACATCATATAAAACATCTGCATTTAAAACAAAGACGTAAAGAAATAACTCATTTAGTGTAATAATCTGTAAGTTTAAACATTAATACGTCAATTCCAAAAGAAAGTTGTTAAAATGGCGGTTTTCTTGTTATTTCAGCATAATTGCTACTTGAAGACGGAAGGCAGATGCGTGTGACTACGTTTCAAATTTTACGTTTTCTGTTGGTTAGAGCACCGTGAATAGGGAGTTGCCAGAAACAATGGAAGTACGATTTTAAGAGAAATGATTTCATAACGAGAGCGTTTGTGAAGCTGCAATGTATTTATGGCTATAAACATTATTTATTTAAATTTGTTTATAAACAGAAGCTTTTTTTAGTGAGAATGAACTCACCTATTAAGCTAACAATGTAAAAAGTCGAAGGTCCATGTTTTAAACACACATTTATTTACGAAAATCGCAAAGTAGGAAACTTCTTTACCGTTCATGAAAGATTTTATTTCATATCAAGTATTATTATTTGTTCATATTAATTTCTTAAGTCCAAACTTTTGGTAGCACCCAAGCGCAATGTCCAGTAATTCCCCTATAATTTGAGGGTGGCCACAACAACGCAGATTGTTTTCGAGATAGAGCGATGCACTCCGACAAACACTTTGGTGCACTAATTACTTACACCTGGAAAAGCATCTTTATTATATTCCATTTTTATTATAGGTTACATTTTTTGGTGGTTTTCTTACATGCATACTTATGTCATAACCTGTCGCATATCTGTCTGTTGCATATGTCTTATTAACTGCTTGAAAACCACAGGGTTTCGTTTTATGACACTTCGCGACCAAATTGCTAAAATAAAATACAATATTCAGGTTGCCAAATTATTTTGCTAATATAAGAGCGGCTCGTGCTAAATAACAATAGGGATCGATAAATCTGGTAGGAAACGCAAAGTTTGCTGCGATTGGGCGGTGGAAGAGATAAATATACATACATACATACATACTTACATAAACTCACGCCTCCTTCTTATGGGGGTAGACACTACAGAACGCCATCTGCTACGATCCTTACATACACCTTTTGCTACGTTTAGAGATAAATATCTAAACTAAGAAAGACTTTCCAGGGCTTGAGGAAAACGTGAATTCTGAAATCCGGCTGTCGGACAAATTATCATCGAAATCAGAGCATCATAAAAAGAATCTCTGAAATTTGTCAGGAAAGCATGAAAAGCGCGTACAAAACAAGACATTGCACATGAATTTGATTCAATTTCTCAAAAATTCGACAAAATAATGTCATATGTCTTTTCCCTATACGCCACTTTTCCTATTCATGGCTTACAAACTAAATGATCTAGTTAATACATTACAACGGCTATTACAGTTCTATTAACTGAGCAATAAGCGTCGGGTAAGCGAGACGGACAGACCGACACAGACGCGTATCGGAGCGTGTTTAAATACCGTATCGTATGTCGCTATGTCCTGTGTAAGGTATCCAAGTTGTAAGTGATAGCGGTTTCAGGACGTAGTCCACAAAATTTAGTTACGGTGCTACAAAGTAACTTTTTTTCGTGTGATTAGTGACTAACCTGGTGTCAGAGTTTTTATGCCGACCATGGGCCCCTGACTTTGCTTCACATACTGAGAAATATCTCTTAGGCATGACGGTTTCGTCACGAGGTTTTCCATCACCGTTTTTGAAGCAAGTGATGATTATACAATACGCACATGAATCCAATAAGTCAGAGCTGCGTGCCTAGGGTTCGAACTCGAGACCTATGACTTGGCAGTTCGACGGTCACACAACTAGGCTATCACTGCTGTAAAATCACTGAAGCACCAAAAAGTTGAAAAAAATTGGTCCTTCTGTCCAAAAAAGAGTAAAGCAATACAATTTTCATGTCATGGTGATGCAAAGTATTTTTAAGTCATTTATGACAGGGCGGACTTTAAGTATAGAATATTATCGGCTTTCTGTATACTCTAAACGATACATAGTGGATTTAAAACTATCCTGTAATTCCGTACGCCATTAAAAAAGGAAACTAGACGAGAATAGAGCACAACGTATGCGGCTTAAAATGACCGGAGATCTTATACTTATCGAACCGGGTTCAAAATCGTTCTTATTGCAAATTATATGGTGAAAAATAACGAGAAAATTCTATCTTTCGTGTACCACTTCTATCTTAGACCAAAATAATAAGCCAGACAGACGGACGTGTCGCATGACGGCCGGTTACAGCTCTGCGCTCGATAAATAATACTAATGTGACATTGTACGATGTAATGCGCTTACATACACACTAATATGGGGATATTGTTATGTAAAAAGAAATTCAAAATTCAAAATTCAAAATATTTTATTTCACATAAACCTATAAGGGCACTTATGAAACGTCAGAAGCTAGATGCACGGTTCCAATTGGTCGTTTCCTATGGAGAAGAGCCGGCAAGAAACTCCATGGTTACTCTTTTAAAAATAAATGGTATTTACAATGCTTTCAAATTACAGAGTTAATAGGTATGAGAGGACAGTGTAGGCCTATCAACAAGTACCAGGTACTTAGCAAGATAGAAAATGGTCGATAGATCTACAGTCTGTTAAGCCTACAACGTTCTCACATTCACAAATTCTAAAAGAAAAGAATCTATATAAAAGCAAAATCAAATAATAAGAATAAAAAGCTATTTAAACCAAATGACATAATTGCCACTACAGCTGTATGTAACAATACTTATTTGCTATAAAAATATATATATATATATATATATATAATATTTTAGGTATATAATGTCAAATAACGAAGAGATTATGTCAAGGTAGTATGTAAAAGAAAAAAGGTAAAATAAAATAAAATAATCATCGTAATTTGGGAGCCGTTAATAGATATTTACATAGTTATGCCGTTAATGAGGTACCAGGGAAGCCACATGTGCAGAAGGAATTATTGCCAAACTTCCTTGTCTTCAACGTAGTCTTTAATCTTATAATATGCTTTTTTGATAAGGACACGTTTGATGTGGGTTTTGAACTTTCCATCGCTAAGTTCTGTAATCGTCTTTGGCAACTTGTTATAAAATCGAATACTGTTTATTACAAATGACTTACTAGTTTTAGTTAATCTAAATTTGGGTATCACAATTTCATGTTTACTACGTGTATTTATATTATGGAAATCGCTTCTTATTTTGAAAAGTCCCAAGTTTTTGCGAACATACAAAATACTTTCTAAGATATAAAGAGAAGGCTGCGTTAGTATATCAATTTCTTTGAATTTATTTCTAAGGGACTCGCGGGGACCCATTTTATAGATAGAGCGAATTGCCCTCTTTTGTAAAATAAAAATTGAATCTACGTCAGCTGCCGATCCCCACAGCAGAACGCCATAAGACATAATACTGTGGAAATAAGCAAAGTATACTAACCTAGCTGTGGCTACATCAGTCAACTGCCTTATTTTTCTTACAGCGAAAAGAAGAGATGTATTACAATGCCATTGCCTCGTATGTTATTGCGTAGCATGCAGGCGAGGCGGTACACCTTATGGTAAGTAGGTATTCTGTCATAAAGAGTGCATTGCCATCACAGATATAAACTACCTTAGATCCCTTACTTTACTTTTGATCTCACACAAATCGATAAAAAATCTGGAAAATGGTGGTAATACCTTCATACTTTTCTGAACTAACTCCTTTACGAAAATATCAACACTATAATAATCAATACATTGAATGGTATTAAACATTGTCTGTGAAGATGTTATAATTGTGAAAGAAAGAATTAATAAAATAAAAAACGTGTGCGGTCGGGGATCCCCGTCAGGAACGAAGTTGCGCACGCACACACATGCTCGTACAAAATAGAAATAAATAGAGAGAAAGTCACATGGAGGGGAATAACGCTTTTTCGTTACGTGACGATTGCTACTAGTTTACTCCTACAGCAAGCCGCTGTTCCAATTTTCTTATTCTAATATGATTACTATTTTACCTGTCCAGACTGCACGACACCTCAATAATTAGTTACAACCTACCCTATTTACTAGTTTACTCTTGATCTCTTTTCTCCACGGAATCAAAATGCAGAGCCTATTGATTTTGCAGATACATCTACCGGAATCAGGCGTGAAAGTTTCCACTCTCCAACTAAACCTTCTTCTGACTTATGCATCTTCTGCGAAGTGTTGTATTATTGCTTAAACCTACCTTATAATAAGTTAACGCAAAATATGTGCGTGGACTTGAAATGGCGGACATCAGCCCGTTATACAATACAATCGTTCATATCTAACGTTTGTTCCAATATTTGGTTTTGTAAGTATGTTGAATGTAGTCATCTCTTCGGTTATCCATTTCCTAATAGCTACAACGAGAACAATATCTACGTACTAATAAATACTCTGTGTTTTTCCAAACGCAGTCAAATAAAGCCATTTAAAATCAAATGTCGAGAAAAATATTAAAAATTCGCAGCGAGATTTTAACACGAACTTCTTACCGAGCTTAACATTTTCCTCGCTCCTACATCTACGTATATATATGCGACGTTATCTATTTAACAGTCTTTAGCTCTCCGCCCCGAGAATACCAGACACATTCACTAACCGTCCCAAAACACCAACCAAATCGTTTTTATTTCAATAGAGGTAGAGCTTAAAATCGCTTGCACCATCTTATTAATCCGTTACAAACGTCGTCCGATATACAAAGAGCTGTGAAAATTTTACAATTCCGTCTCCAAAGTCTGTTTTGATTTTGGTCCTTCGGGGCGGGGTGGATCAAGAATAACTGGTCCTTCTAGTAGGTATGAGGGAAGTGTGAAGAAGCTAAGAGGTGTATCCCCTCCGGTTCGGTCGCGGTAGGCGGGGCCACGGACACGGTCCGTCCGTTACAACCGCTCCACGCATCGCGTCGAGCTTACGCGTGAAGCACAACCGAACGCACGCTTTTTGAATTCGGAACTGCCGCTTTTGAAGTGTTTTTTTCGAGTGATTTCAATTTTGAATTTTTTTTTTCTCCTGTGAAGTTCAGTTTGAGTAGGAACTTTTTAGTAAGGACTTTTTAGGAGTGTAATTTTTAGGCTGAATAATGGACTTGCTGTTGTTTTAATTAGAAGAATTAAAACTGTTTGTTTTTAAGTGAGAAGGTGAGTTTTGTGGTTTTTAACTACTCTTTAAAAAAATCAAAGGTACTTTTTATCTTTAAAAGATGGTTTTATTGAATAGGTATTTGTGATTCTATATTATATTATTCTAATAAGAAAACTATTACAACGTTTTCTTTTGAAGAAAATGTGTCAGCTTTTCCTGCACGGCCAAATTCTTAATTGTCGCAAAAGTTTCTTAATTTATTATTCATTACTTACATATTATACACTTACTTATATATAAAAATAAATAAACACGATCTAAATATAATACAAATAAACAGTAATTTAGGAGCAATCGGATTTTTTATTCGTTATCTTATGAACATCTCATTTATCGTCAAGAAAAGACATCAACGCGCGCTTGATGTCCCTTTGATAAGATAAGGAAAATTATTTAGTTTTTTTATATTTGTTTCTTGTTACAAATGTTTTTAAATATTTTTTGGCTTAATACTGTTTTTATAATTTTTCGGTTGATCGCATTTTTTTTATAATTACTTTTTTCTTGAATAAACTAAAAACTGATTTTTGAGGTTCGTTTTACAAAAGTATCTGGTCCTCCAGTCCAAGACGGGATTTCTTTTTTTCTGGTTAGAACTAGGAAAAAATACTTACATACCTACTGAAAGTAGGCTACAGAAACAGCTTTTCAAATACTACTACTACTTTCTTTTACCAGCTCTTAATTTGAAAGGAAGATGACTTCGTCATCTTTTGAACAGAGTAGTAGTCATGAAATGGTATTGAAAATCTTAGACATAAAGCTTTTCTCGATTTCGATAAATAACGTCAAATGTGTTAAAAAGGCTGTTTCTGATGGTCGATTGGAAATTAAGTGTCCCTACAAGATCACTCTGGTGTTATCATGTTATTATATTTCTGTATACATAGTTTGTTACCACTTAATTATTATTAAAAAAATATTCATTTCGTTTTTACCTTAGGTTATCACTGTATTTGAGAATGTTAGTTCACCTGTTATTAGCAACTGCATAAGCACATAACTGTTAACTACCGTTATTTTATATACAGAAGCTGTTGGTGTACCTTTATAAATAAATCATATAAATTCTAATTGATATATGTATATGGGAAGATAGATTAAACTAAGTCTTAAGATATAGATTAGTGACCATTTGTCGACTTTAATGCTGAATGATTATTATCTTAAGACTTAGTTTAATCTATCTTCCCATATACATATATCAATTAGAATTTATATGATTTATTTATAAAGGTACACCAACAGCTTCTGTATATAAAATAACGGTAGTTAACAGTTATGTGCTTATGCAGTTGCTAATAACAGGTGAACTAACACAACAAGGAAAATATTGCTCAGATGTTAAAGACTACTCTGTTAACCAACTTTCAGTGTTTCAGCAATATGTAGTTTAAAATTACCACCAGTACTCTTTATTACCAGTAGATAAAGCTTTCATTATACGCCTAGCCTTTTGCCATATACGGTGGGTCGGTTACCAGACTAAGTAGATGCATGGAGCGACTGCCATCTGACCTCTAGAATCACCAAGACAAGTCTTAGGCCTGGAGTTGCCTTGACTGACTTGAGAGTCTTTTAACAAACCTCCGAGGTTTGTTTAAAGATTGGCTGAAGTTTCAGGTTCAGGTTAGCGGAAGCAAGGTATATTTCATAAATTAAATTAAATTAATTTGAATAAATTAATAGAAAAATTCATAGACGAATTCAACGTAGACTGCAAATGTGGTGCTGTTCCTCAATAATTTCAAAATTTAGCATCTCGATACTTATGTACCTTGATACTCGCACGTTATTGGAACTAATGGATACTCCTGCTAAAGAGCTAAAGATACTTGTACTCTATGAATACTAATATAATTCAGATTTATCGACACGCTAGGAAAAAAAAAAACCTATTATTTATTTTCTGTGCAAGCCCCTAAATTACCAGTGCTCTACATGGGCCTCCCAACGACGGAGTATCGAAGAAATTTTTTAAAATATACATACATGGTGGTCATTATTAAAGATACAATTAATTAAAATTTCCATACACTCTAAAAAAAACATTAAAACTCTTTATCAGTTACTTAAGTCACGAACCGTAGAGAAAACATACATTTTCTGTGATAACATAGGCAATTATAATAACTATGTATACCTATTTAGCGTCACGGTGTGTCACATCGTGTGACTGAAGCTCTGTCTATGACTAACTATTGTTACACTCTTATGTCAGGTGTGGTTTTTAATCTGTGGTTAACTTATTTTGCGGCTTACGGAAGAAGCGACTGCGGGTTATTAAACAGGGAAAGAATAGTTTTGTCTTTAAACATGTTTAAAAAAAACTATTCCTATAAAAGACAGATGGACAGTAGGTTCTTTAAAAATAACTCAAAATTAAATTCTTTATTTTCCAGATCAATTGCTAAGAAAAATAAATCTAGTCCTTTTGAACCTTACACAAATTTATGTACAGAAAAGTGAGATACATAAAAAGTCGGTTTTATTTTTTGGAACTGGCTGATGATCCTCATGATGCAGCTTCCTTTACAACTGCAAAATTAAAGTTTTCACGAAAATTAATTCTAATTATGAACTCATTCGCAATGACAACATGAATAAAAATAAGAAAAAAAAAATTGTAACCAGAAAATGTTTTTGGACCACACAAAATTCCCACAGTTACCTCTAATCTCTCTAACTTACACCACACGTCAAAGCATCGCGTACTCTTTGATCTAACCGCTGCTTGATTCGCAGTGGATATACGCGAATCATACAGCTTTGCATGCTTTGATACCCCACAGAATGTTCCCACCGCCAAAGAGAACGTTGCTAATTGGCCCAATGTGAATGACTTCACTATCACTTCATTATTATGTATGGAATTTAGTTCCTGATTTTGTCTGTCTGTCTTAGCGGTACTGAACAGTCAGTCTGCCTATCATTTTCCCAACTATGTTGAGGTTGGCTTCCGGTCTAACCGGATGTAGCTACCATACCAGTATTTTAAATAGAGTGACTGCTCATCTGATCTCCACAACTCAGTTACTGGGTAACACGACAAGCGGTACTGAACAGTAAGGGTCGAAATTTGATCTGGTTATCCTAAAATTTTCACAGAACATAGTAAGTTGCTTATTTGTTTTCCATTACTGGTGTACCTAAGTTTATCAGTAAGTTTTAGTCTTAGGGTTTTCAGTCCTTAGTCAATACACAATCTAGTCTTACATAATCTAGTTCTTAAATAATATACCCAAATAGTTACTCCTATAAGTCATTGAAAATATTATATCTTCTTTTTAATTTAGCTTCTAATAAACTTATTGATGTCTTATTTTTAAATGTTTGATGTAAATTGATGGCCTGAAACACAGGTTTTCACAAATCTAAATCAGGCAGGCCTTAATTACAGTTAGAATTAAATATTACTCGATTGTCATTAATCTAAATCATAATTTTACTTTATACTTGTTTTTTTTTTAAATTCGTAATCAATAATTGCCCTTTATAGCTCAGCTTATTTAATGAACACTTTTTAATTTAATTAAGATTTGTCACATTATGCGTAAGGTCTGAATTGTTAATCTTTTGGAGATGTTTTTGGGGTCCCATTTTTTTGCGAACAAGGACCAATTTTTTATTGTATGGTCTTTCTCCTCTCAGATAAATAACCATTCCATTAAGTTGAAAAAAAAAGAAGTATCGTAAAGAAAATGCCGTGTGAAACCGAGGCGCTATACTAGTTCTATAATAATTGAGTAAGTTACTTTTATTAAGTATTTACTGAGTTTTATGTGTGTTGCTGTCGTAAAAATCAACAGGGGTTGGGCGAAACCGTTTAGTCGGCTAGACTTACAGTGGATGTGGCATTTAACATAAACTATTTACGTTAAGGAATTATGTGTGATGTGGAAACGTAAAAAGGTAACACTATTAATATAATGCTGTTAGAGTTAACCATGACTTCACGAACAAAGTCTCCGTGTTGGAGGATTGGAGTTTCGAAAGATTCTCTCTTCTTGCATCTTAATACCCTCTCAGCCTTAGAGGATATAGGTGCAATTTGAAAGACTCTAAGTTATTTGGAGTCTAACATGAACATGTTTTCCAATTTGTATGTTTGTATCTTTAGTGGTTTAGGTGCCTTAAATTGTCGGTCATTTGGTCAATGACTAGCCAGTCAGTCAGTCTTTCTATATGTATGTTTCTTATTCTGAATTGGTACTAAATGTAAGTGTTATAGTTCTGCCTTTTTATGTCATGTCTTACTACAAGTTAGTAACCATATACCGTACTTACAATAAACTGTTTATTTACGCTAACGTTATGGAGCAGTTGCTACGTAGGGGGAATTTTATGAGATAAAAATTATAATATTGCGTCTGTATATTTTTATCACTTTAAATTCTCCTTACTTTACCACTCTTAGCTGGACTAAGTCTTGCTTCCGTAAGCAACTGTAATCAAAGATGGTGTCGGTTTCATCGGTCGCGTGTTCTCCACACTTCGTTCGAACATAACGAGCCTATAATCACCGGCTCGCACTTTTAGCACCCAATTTTCGCACTTTTGTACGCACTCGCCCTGTAATTCGGCGCAATTAGCGCCAAATATGAGGTAAAACACCTTAAATGATTCTTCGTTCATCGGCATTACGGAGGAGATGGTACGAAATTTGACGAAAGTAAGAGGATGCGGTGTGTCTCGCAAACTTATTTTTGCAGTCCCTGAAATCAATTTTCCTTTCAATTTTAACGTGGCTTTTAGTTTACGAGGTGTGAAAGTAATTTTGCGAGAATTTCGCTTGCGGCAAAAGCCGTCGGCATTGCGTATGCTGTCAACTAACATCGGTGATTGTCAAATTTGCGAAAAGCGTCCAAATCACAGTGTTAAGGTGTTGGAAGTGTGAGGTGTTAGGACCAAATTGTTGACGCCTGAAGGCTTCAACGCTACTGGTAGGAAATTACATTTCTTTCAGTTATTAAGACAGCTGCGTGGTAGCCGCCGCACTTAGAGAAGTGTTATTACTCTGGCCCTAATTTGACGCTAATTTGTCAGAACTGGTCAAAAATAAAGCGTTTGTATTTATCTACCTATACGGTGTAAGAAAATTAGGGTATTAGAGAAAGCAGTGTTGCACAAAATTTGCTATTGTTGCTATTGCTAATTTGCTAAGGTTGCTATTGGAGTTATAACTCTGCAGCTGGTTGACAAAGTATGACAATAATGATGGTATTTATAGAAAATGTCCTTTGCTACATTATTCATGCTTGCTGTCACGTCTGGTCATATTTTCCAAAGAAGCCATATGTTTGTGTAGGTCAGATTCCTTATGACATAGACAGGTTTGACACAGTTGGGAAACTTGTTGGGCGGTTAGATAATGAAATTAGGCCATAGGTAAGTCGCACTATCTCTCGATCGCAGTCTCCTTATTTATCTTCGCGTGTATTTTCTAAGCTTAGAAATTTTTAGCTTCGGTTCACAAATTTTACTTATTGTTATCAAACGCATGACCTCCTGCTTGACGATATTTATACACCATGTTTTTTAGTCCTTGGGTACGAATTGCGATTTTAAACGTGTTGATTGATGCTTACGATAAATGTTGCTGTAATGCTTAAGTGTAAAATTTGCATGATGTTTTCTGGAAGTCATCATTTAGTTCATTTGTAATTGGCACGCACACAAAACGGGGTCTCCAAATTCACTGCCAGCTACCAAGAGGTATTTGGTCCTTTGGTACAAGGATAAACATAGACAATCTATCCACATAAATCAAATCGAAATGCCATCATCCGTGCACTTAAAACTATTCAATCTTACTTATCGAAGTAAAGGAATTATGTTTTAATAAAAGTATAATAACAAAAAATAATGTGTGATTGTAATTCCAGCGAGTTATAGCCATTCGTGACTTGGACTCGTAACAGCGTAACGTTAGTGTTTGGAGATCTACTCGCGGTACAAAGAAAAACCGTGACGGAAATGAGAATTAGAACTTTTAATTTGATACAATATTAATAAAAGCTAAATAGGTTTTATACAAAAAATATAAGGATAGAAACTATTGGGAACGATAAAAAATGAAATAATTATACAATTTTAAATAACAAGTCAACTGTATAGTGCGGTAGCTTTTTATACCTAAATACACATATTTACATAATCAGCCTATAATTTTGCCACTGCTAGAACACAGGCCTCTTCTCTGTGAGAGGGAGTGGGCCGTAATTCACCACGCGGGCCCAGTGCGAGTTGGTGGGTGTCACACGTTCTCAAATTTTTGGTTCTAGGACATGCCGGTTTCCTCACGATGTTTTGCTTCACCGTTTTGAGAACAGTGGTGATGAAATGAACAACACAAAGTAATGTGGCCTGCCTGGGTACGTAACACGACACGTAAGTCGGAGCCGTTACCACTGGGCCACCACCACCCTGAATGCTTTGCCTAAATGTTTTCGCCAATCTTACTGACTGGCTTATCACAACGTCATTCATTGTCCTATTTTTTTTTTCGTGTAACTTATGAGAGGCACGTCATTCCCAGCAGTGGACTATGTATGAAGTTGGTTTCATGAGTACTTACAAAAACCCAAAATATAAACACACGGATGGTCGCGGCAAAATAAACTACCCCGTTTATTTGAGTATATATAAAAAATGTATTATAGTGTGACAAAGTAAAATTATTTCCTTAACCAGTTTTTTTTACCCTTTCAGCCAAATATGACGTCACAACATTAAAATTTATATAAAAAATATTATTCGTCGGGCTATAACTTAAAGGAGTAAGGTACAGTCGAGCACAAAACGTTTACGAGTGAAATATAAATGTCGCTTAGATACATTTGATTAGGACATTATCCTTGTAACAATCGTTCACTGTGTCGGTGTATGGGGGACTGTGTCTAGGGGTTGATTTAATTAACACAAACATACACACACAACTGATTTATGGGTGTAAAAGGTGTAATGTTGCATTAAGTAGTGCTCGTTAAATTAATAACTAGTGGCTTTGCTCACGTTGCTGGAAAAAAATAAGTCATGTTTGGCACACAATCTTCATAAGGATTTGTCCGTGAAAGCTCGGTTTAACCCAAATTTTCAGTTTCATTGCTAGAATATTAGTATATATCGGTGAGGAAAATAATAAGAATGATCTTAGTTTCGTAATTAATTACGGTCAAATTACGTCGTTTTAGTTTTATCTGAACCAGTTTTCAATTTTTATTTCCCAAAACCTTCGTCGAGTTTCACAATCTTGCAGTCAGACCGTCAGACTACCACCTGACACGTCCATGGACACTAACCCGACCACAACATCAACCAACAATACACGTACTATTACAAATTACAAAAATAATTCCTTTAATACCTTTCCCAAAAATTACGCAAAAATCCAATTAGTTTACTTCAGCATCAATTACAGATACGACACAGCTCTGAAAGCTGTCATTATTGACCAGTGAGAGGCATTCTTTTGCATTGTTTCCCAAAAAGCCTAAGTGCCGCTGATAAAATTGCACTGTCATTATAAAGGATAAAAGGACCAAATTGTAGCATTATTTAGGAGATGCACCCGGTATGCCGAAAGTGGACGCTTGTTCACACACGCTCATTACATTAATTGATATCTTCTTTCGACATTTGTGTGATTGTATTTGGGATTAATTGTTGTGTCAATTAGAATTGAGTTCGTGGCTGTCAATACTTTTTTTCTATTGGAGTCTTTCATGGAGGAGTTTATTGAGCGCTTGTTGATATGAAGTTTTATGGTTAAAATCCTGAGAAATTGGCTAGTTGAAAAACCTTTCAATAAAAGAACTTTCATAAAAGAAGGTCTCATAACTACTTTAAACTTTTATATTTGAGACTTAGTATTTTTTTGGAGTTTTTGACTATTCCCATTATACTTTCTTCTGAGCATACTAGGAAATTGGCTAGTTGGAAAACCGTTTTCCTTAAAAGATCTTTCGGTTTAAATATTAGAATAAATGATCATCTCTCATGACTGCTTTAAACTTTTACTTTAGATTCTATAATATGAAACTAAAGCCGGTTACACGGTGCGGTTTATTTGCCTGTGGCATACCATAAATTGAAGCAACAATAAAAGTTGCGAGCAGGAGTCATTTGTTGCTTCCATTTTATTGGCAAGAAACTTGCATCGTGTAAACGGGGTTTAACGCACAATGTGGTGTTTAAAAAAATATTCTTATTAAAATTGTTCTATAAGATAAGAACTATGATTGTCAATGGCTATAAGAGTAATGGAAGACCAAAGAGACTAGAAAGGGGATGACTACCGAGATGACGACTAATAGAGAAGTATGGAAGATAAGAAAGAAGATATGAAATTGGGATAAGGGCAGAAGAATTATGAAAAGTCTAGATTATAGACTTCTTCTTCTATAGTCTAGAAGATAATAAAAAAAACAGATAAAAGGCTACCTATACACATTCATCATTCTGATTGATAGCACAAGGATCTATTCGTTCACTAAGTTACGCAAGTCTCTTAACGAACTACTGTTTCGTAATGGGGATACTAAAATTCCAATCAGTGATTTTCGAGCTTCTGCAACTTACAATTTTAATTTGATAAGTGATTTGCATGGGCCACGCCCAAAGTGATTTAAAGTTAAGTAGCACATAACCTCATACTTAAGGCGTGGGAGTCAATGCCAATGTTATAAGATTCTAAGCTTTACCAATTACTAAAATTTTTGGAGAATTTTGGAAAATGTGCCTAAATTACACGCTAAAGTTCTACAACTACACTTTAATTAACTTCCAGCTCTAAACCACCTCCATCTCTTTTGTACTTAACCTTTTTGTGAAAGATAGCAATAATAATATCAAAGGCATGTATTTAATCGATCTCAAAATAAATTCACATTTTGATTATTCAAAAATACTAATCGATACGCTTTCATACTCGATTCTTTTTGTGATGTGCCCTAGCCTAGTAACTACAACCAACTTGAATGAAGCGCTCGCCATTAGAAGATCAATGAGTTTTTAGCAGATTAATTTAATATTTCCCATTATCAAATCCCGTTAGTAGAATGAATGCTTCAAAATACCCACAGGTCCTTCAAAAGTAGTCCAAATTCCCATCCTCATTTAAATCCTATATTTTAATGAATACTTCAGAATATCTACAGGTTATTGCGTAGTAGTCCATATTCTTAGCCTCATTTAAAAACGAGCTCAAAATGTAATGAGTTTGAGTTTAACTACTGGCAAATCGAAATTGTTGGTCATTCCCTGGTCTTGTTTAAATAATTGGAAGGTAATGATGACCGCCACGGGGCGCAGGCGCATCGTTGGGGATGAACATACGACGTAAGTTTGGTCCTTTTGGTTCAATGAAGGATGGCAATGGTTTTGAAGATGATTTGATAAGAATGTGTTTGATTTGGGACCGTGAAGAGTGCGTGACGGTTTTGGCACTACAGGATTTTTATTTACGGAAAATAAAGTTTTTTAAAATATTACCACAACAATTGAAGAAAAAAAATGGTCCTAGTTTAATTAAACGGATCCTATTTGGAATTGTATAAGATTTGTGGTTCAAGCATAACGTTAACGTACCGTACTACATAAATATTAAAATATACAAGTGGTCCTTTTTGCAAAAATTTGCACGGAATCCTAAAAACATGAGTGACACAAGCACATATTAAACATGCTGAAAACAGGCAATATGGCGCTTGGGCAAATTCCAAACGCGGTACCAACAAAAAAAAATTGAAACACTACTACTCCACCAAAAACAAAACATAACTAACAGTGTTACCAAACAAAAATCTAACGTCAAACATTTTTTTCACCACCAGTACTGTATTAATTATGAAATTGGAGCGCCTTACTTAAAGCTTGCGCATGTAAATCTTAGTGCGAATTCATTAAAAAATTTAGTGTTTTAAAACCTCTACCCGTATCAAGCCTGTTTCATGCCGCACGAAAATGCAAATTTTCCACAGT
Source organism: Xanthia icteritia (assembly GCA_949128155.2). Classification (NCBI taxonomy): domain Eukaryota; kingdom Metazoa; phylum Arthropoda; class Insecta; order Lepidoptera; family Noctuidae; genus Xanthia; species Xanthia icteritia. The sequence continues at coordinate 9,600,969 of OX421953.2, forward strand.
TTTCCTTATGTCAAACTAAATAATGAGAGCCTTTTTTAAAAGCGCTGTTAGTCGCTTAATTAGAACTTCGGGTTTTATGGAAGCTCTGATAATATTTGTTGCTAAAATTTTTCTTTGTCGTGTTTGGCGTGACACGTTTTGCATTGTACGTGACACATATCACGTTGTGACGTCAATGAATGTTGAGTTTGTGTCTTGAAGTAGCTTGACACGAAGAGATATCTCATGTCTCGACTTTGTCATAAAATTCGATTGTCTTTTGTTTCATACTGGGACACAGATCAGTAACACGTTTGGGAAGTACATTTAATTGGTTTTTATGGTTTTTGAATTGTGTTTACGTATCTAAGGACCACATAATGTAGCAGTATGACATTTTAGATTGTAATACGTAAACGCCGTCGCTCCGTGAGCTTAATTTGTCCGTCGCATCGGCAGAACATTCGATAGATTTCTTACGAACTAATATTTATACAAGTAATAATTATAAAACTATTGGAATTTCTTGATACTAGGAATTTATACTTGATCATTTCCAGTAGACCATTTTTATGTATGAATTCCAAAAACACTTCTAGTATTGGCTATGTTCAAAAATAGTTTTTCTATAACTACAAAAGAAAATTCTAAGTGCAACGGCTCGGTGGAAAACATTCCTGCATTTTCCTAGCATTTATTTAATATAACAGTAGTGAAAATAGTAATATACAAGTCATTAAAACATAGCAAGCTCATTCACAAATCTTCCTAGATGCTATGAACACTACCATGATTAAATACTTACAGAAAGGTGACTGTAAAAAACTTTCCGATCAGCCAGGCTAAGTAAGCTAAGTGCTAAAAGAGGTGAAAATTGCCTGATAGCTAAGCTAAGGGTGGTCTCGCTGTGTGGTATATATATGCAAATGCGCAGGCGGCGGCGGCGGTGTCGCGCTATCTTTATCTTAGCCGGTATAAGCATAGGTTGTGTCACACCGTACTGTATTGTGGGGAACGGAAAAGGTGTAAGGTGTATGGCGTTTGATATTTTTTTGTGTGTAAGGACCAGAATGCTTGAGGGCTTAGAAAAGAAATGTAATGATAAAAAAATATAAGTGCGTGTGTTTTTACTTTCAGTTAATTATAATTAGACACTTTTGAAAAAAGTCTTAGTTACTGAAAAAAGAACTTTACCTCATTTTTTTATGATTAGTTTTGCCATGAAATCTTTATCAATTAATTTCTTGTTTTGGTGTAACAAAATAAGTGACAGAGTCGTTGTAGGTTTAAAAAAAAAACTTTAAAGTAAGGATCTGTAACACAATCGGTGAACTGAGCCGTCGTAACACTACTTGATACCGATCACGAGCGTAACCGCGAGCGGGCAAATATGTTACACCAAAACATTCTACGGTAAAAGACGGTGTAAGAGCCACCTTAGTCATTGCAGGGTCTCCGCGCAACATAGTACCCGTAATGAAGATATATTCAACAGTTACTAGTAAATGATCCTTGTGCTAAACTCTGCACATGCCTATTAGCACATGTTTCATTAAGCTGCTCGCCAACAAAAAGTTAATGATGAAAAATGTCTAAACGAGAAGGTGATAAAATAGTTCGGTGGTTGTTATTCCCGTGTTGGTCCTTTTTTCTGGTCCTTTGAAACGGACTCTGTGGAGTTTTAATCGGTTGGGTTATTAATGTTTAAGACAATGTGGAGCGAGGTGTGGGGAGAATAGTTAGTAAACAAGTTAAACATTAAATGGGAGTGAGCAAACTGTAATGAGCAGACTTGATTTCCATTTAAAATTAAACAGGGCAAGTATTCTAGTGAATAATTGGATTGAATCTGTGTTCCAGATATGCTCTCATCATTCTATCATGCAAATAATAATTCCATTGGGACGGAAATTAAAAATAAAGACTATGACTTTTCGACAATAATTATGAAGTTTCCAAGGAAACAACAGGATTACAGGCCACTCCCTCTTGAAGAGAGGAGCCCTATTTCCCAGAAGTGGGAACATTATAGGCTGATTATTATGAAGAGAACGGTCAGGTAAATTACCAGACTTTTATTTGATTACTGATGATAAGAAAAATAAGACCGTTGACCGACAAACAAATAAAGAAAAATTAAAAACAGAACGAATATTTCTCCCTTCCTTAATATTTATAACTTGTCATAGTATGCAAAGAATGTTTCCTCGAGTTACTACAAAAATGTCAAACAGACCCACGTATAGCATGTCAATTCAACTGCAAAACACACATTTTATGACACATATCATCCTAAGGCGGAGCTACCAAAACGATATCAAACAAAAAGACATACCGTCGAATATGGCTGTTGATGTGGGAGTTTCCATAAATTATACAGTCTGAAACCCGGCCCACAATTAAAAAGTGTTTTTCGTACAAACCACGAATCTTGATTCCGAATCAGGTTTTCGTAAATTCATTTGTTCGACAATGCAAGCGAATTCTTTTTGCTCAAATTCTTAGTTCGATTCTCTAAGATGCTTTACTCATTTGGACCTTTACCGCTGATTCTACGAAAATTAGGCTTCAAAGCAATGTCTTATGTTTCATAGTATCTTATTCAGGCATCCTTGTTCACTTTCTTCCTTGTTTTTATACTTTATTTCTTATGTCCTTTTATTTTTCTCGTAACATGCTTCTCTTCAATTTTCATGATGAAGATTTTAAAAGTTTCATCCGACGGTCAACGTGCTTTTCCCTTGAAATTTCACCCATAATCATATGCTCCAAAAGTCCGTAGGTATTTTTTGTCGTTCTAGATACTCAAGGTTGTCTTCCTTAGCCCTTATATATGAGCTCATTGCATATTAGCAGCAAGCTTTTCCAGGAACAAAAAAACTATTCACCAAAGTGAGAAAAAATCTTACACAAAATCTGTTTTAACAAGATATGACTGTGTCAGTCGTTTTGTAACAAGTGTGTACAGTCCTTTAACAAACGGTTCTAAGTTTAAGGAATCTTTTAGCTGGATTTCGTTGGTTTCCAGAAAACTGGCTTTGTCAAATGCATGTCTGACATTCTTGCGACATCGCAAGCAGCCTTCGACCAGTAAAAAGTATTCGCCATTTCAAGAATTTTCATTACAAATTAGCCTATATTGCAATGCAAATTTCCCTATATTGAAACTGTAGAGGATATCGTTAAATGGCAAGTTCAGTAGCTTGGGTTCATTGAATTTGTTTTTGATATCCTTCCCTTTCGTTTTGTTAAAAAGACAGATTAATGAGGAGTCATTAATTTGTATTTTTTATGATTATCACATTTCTACGAAACCTGTGTCTTCTAAGCTAACTTTTTCAAACCAAATCATATTAAAACATGCAAAAACAATAGACAGCGTTCACATACACATGTAACTACAAAATTCTGCTTAACAAAACCTACGTCACACCAAAAAACCATCCCATTAGTAGAAACAAAAGCAAATCGTAAAAGAACCACAATCCGAGGCGTCTAGTATAAAATTTAGCAGAAAATAAAGTCAGCCACACAATCACGATAAGGCTGTTGGCACACCGTGCGAGTGAAAAGACAAGTGGCTTAATTGAGAGCTGACCTGTGGGGGGTCCAAAGGCGTTGGGTTATGCTAATCAATTCACCAGTTTGTTTTTTAAAGCCACAATCGGTAGGTCTGTTTTTAGCCTTATTTTGTTGGCTGTATTAATTTTGTTTGAGTAAGGTAGTGTTGATTGATTTAAGGGTTTAAAGAGTTGGGTTTTCGTTTTTTGGGATGGTGAAGTGTGTGTTCTGCTTTATGATTTGGTTTTTCCAGATGCAGTTTTGCCAAAATTACATACATTTACAGGGCTTTTTGTTTTGATGACTAATGAAGTAGCAAATAAGCTGCGCCCCGCGGTTTCACCCACATAAGTCTCGATCCCGTGGGAATATCCGGATAAAAGTAAATAAGTAATCGACTGTGGCCTAACCGAAGTCATGATCTACTCATGGGCCAAATTTCATGCAAATTTGTTCAGCCGTTTTTGCGTGAAAGCGTAACAAACAAACAAACTCACATTCGCATTTATAATATTAGTTAGGATTTGCAAGAATCCGATAGCAATAAGCTGACAAAAATACGTAGCTTTATGACGGCATATTCTGCCACGTATCTGGACGGCAAATCTTAAATGAATCTTAAAAGGGAAGAGGGCCTAGCTAGCCGAAAAAGGCTAAAGATTTAATTATATTTCCGTATCCAAAGACCAACTTTCTGACCAAATATTCAGCCAAAAAAGATTCCGGTACTAACTATTGCTTCCAAAAACTTGACAAGATTCTTCTTTTGTTTCAAATAAAATCTAGAGAAACTCTTTAATGAAAATCCTTACGGAACCCATGAACAGAACGCACAATGTTTTGTTGGAGCGTATAATTTAGCTCCGTGGACGGGTGAAGATATTGCCGTGTGGTCTTTAGCTACTGACGGTTGTCGTGGAGCGAGTAAATTAAATAGATATGCCTTGTTAAGGACTCAGGACATTTTTTAGCCTATAGCGGCACTGCAAAGCGAAAGCAAGCGTTCCTTTCTCTCTTTCCGCTTGCTTTGTTGTACCGCTGTCTGGCGCCAGTTCTTTGGGTATGAGTTCAATTCATTCAGTTCAATCAAACTTCTATTACTTTCTGGACCTGCAGCCAAGTAATTTGCTGATTTTTAAGACACTAGGTGTTCCTTATAAATAACAAGAACTGCCAGATCATCGTCTGCCAAGCCTTTTCCCAACTATGTTGGGGTCGTCAGAACTGTCAGAACTTATACTTTAGGTGAATTTAGCCGTCAGTCACTACTTGCAAACTATTGAAATGTAATCTTGCTGCAATATAAGATATTGGAAGTGACACATACTTAGTGAGAAACATTATGGTCCAAAGGTCTTGGACTCAATTCTCGAATACGAATCTTTTCGATAATAGGATTGCCAGTTCTTCAAATAAAACTCCTACCTACAAAGTTTCTACGTTCCACGTTTGCCACTAAACGCTATAGATCTTTCGTGGAACAGATAAGCAATGGAGTATCCTTTACGTGTATATTTTGCGGTTAATTACGTCACCTTTTTTCAAGATTTCTATCGTAATGGGTGACTTCGCTTGGTTTTCTTTTGTGTTTAGTAGAAATATATAATTTTTTTGTAGTATTTTTATTTCAAATAATTAATGGTTCTGTGTGGTTCTGCGGCATATGGCATAGGAACCTAAGTTCGTATAATCGTATATCATTCTGGCGTCGGGATTTAACTTTAATGAATAAGAACATTAGTTTGCATCTAAAAATAAATCTATTCCACCACGAAGGCCGCAAAGCTACTAGACCTAAATGAACATCTTCGAAACATAAAAAATAATCACCCAATTCGAATCATCATTGCATCCCATAATATTTCACAATTAACCCTGAAACTAAACCTTGACTGACTAAAGAACAATAATCGTTAAACCGTATGATCAAACGTACCCCCGTCATAGAATAAAAATGCAGAGAGGAGAACTCCTTATTCTACTTATTAAAAATCTTTAATTCTCACTTTTCACTCAGGGTCAAACAACGCACAAAGTAAACCGCTGGGCCTAGAAGCATGAAATTTTGCACAAGCGTTCCTTATATAACTTAAATGACCGCTAAGGACGGATTTAAGAAAATTCATCACCTAAAGGGTTTGAATAGGGGTTGAAAGTTTGTATGGAATTTTGTGATTTTTGTCAATGGGAAATCCCGTTAGACAGGCGCACCGTTTGCCGCATTATTAATGTAAGAAACGTCCAACACGGTCAGGATTGTATCTTCGCTTGCTGTGCACGATACGCTCAGTGTCTGTCGAATGAATTAAAGAATGAACTGCACCGATCCCAGCGTGATTTGACCAGACTAGACTACTGGAATGAACCCAAAGATTTGCACTAGCCCGACCCTCATTTTTCATGGGGCTACAGAGACCATTGCATATCAAGGAGTACACCGGGGGGCGCGATAATGTTAGGGAAGACGTGGCCTTAGGTTATGAAAGGATTATTATTAGAGCCCTACCGTATATGCATTCTAAAGTAGGCAATTTATGTCACGGGTGATATTCATCTATGGCTGGGCATCTTTTAACGACATCACCGCCAGGTTGGTTCAGGTCCAGCTTCATAGACAAAATTGACAAACTTTGTTTTTGTAAGGTGAAGCGACGTTCTTTGCAGGTTGGCTGATAGCAGCTGGTAGTCGAGCTCGCTAAATGGTGTATGAATGGCGAGGCATATATCCAGCTATGGACTGCTAAAGGCAGAAGAAGGTTTTATGAAGATCAGTCTGTATCGTAGTGGGGGAGGTGGTTAGCCTTAGTAGGTGATTATATAACGCACACATACAGATAAGTATAACATCATAATTATCACGCCTGCATTCCCCGAAGAGTTAGGCAGAGGTGTACCTATAGTACACCCACATTTCGCCAGTTATGTTTTAGTTCCATGTTCGACGGCACGGTTGGCGCAGTGGTTAAGCGATTGACTGCTGCGCTGCGTGTCGCGGGTTCGATTCCCGCACGGAAAAAATATTTGTATGACTTACAATTAGTTGTTCCGGGTCTGGCTGTTTGTGTATGTGAGTTTAAATGTTTGTAAACGCACCCACGACACAGGAGAAATTCCTAGTGTGGGGCAAAGTTTAAAAAAAAAAAAAAAAATAGGGGGCGAGCCTATTACTTCAAACTCAACCGACGCGACGGTCACAAAATCTTGACGACGTGAATAGACCTATTGTTCAGCGACACTTTCCTATGTAGAAAAGTGTCCCTTCTATACGGTATTCTTACTCTATGCCCCCCGTTTAGGTACCGTCGCGATAAAAAATGTTTTAAGTGTAAAATATGCACAAATTATTAATAACACGCACGCGCCGGTTTTCACGCAAAACTTTTGTTGATACGGATACTTTATGTAATCAGTGGTCACGCGTTTTTAAGGGTTAAAGTGTCTTGGTTAGGGAAATGAAGTGGTAAATACGAAAGCTTAAAGCTCGTGTGTTTTGGCCATTTGAAAAAATATTTTTGAAGCAGCAATTTTTTTTGGAAAAATTCCTTTTGTGAACACATAATCACTATTAGGTAGGTAGGGTGTGAATTCCATGTTTAAGTTTAAAAGAAAACAAAGAAATTAAGTGAAACCGCTGTCACCTTTACTTACACCTCTTTTATCGTATTCATACATACCTCATGGGGGTAGGCAGTAACTACAGAACGCCACCTGCTACGATCCTTATATACTACTTTTGCCTCTTTTACTACTACGCACCTGATCTTTCTGAAGAACATCATCATAGGTATTACGTCCTCTGCCTTGTAAATACCTTTTGTTAGTCGCCTTTCATTCAACCTCCCAACTTGACCTAACCATCTAACCATACTCATTTCAATATTTGTCACTACATCTTCTGTTAAAGCACACCGTTGCCTTATCACATCATTCCTCAGCCACACATGCTTCGCAAGGAACGCATTTACACAGCATTTATTCTACTTTGATGCTTCTTTTGCCATACCCAATATTATGATTTTATCGTATTCATTTTATTATATTTATGTTCGTACTCATAATTTTTATCAATACCATAATTTACCATATCATTTTTACCAATACTGTTCTAATTTTCATTTACTGAATACATCCACTTTTCTCCTATTAAAATAAAATTAACCCATCTCTAGTCACCCTAATTTCATATCATTTCAAAAGCAAATTCCTTTTGAATGACTTCTCCAACCATTCTACAACGGTATAGGAACCTGACATAATATTTAAAGTGTCCCTTTATTAATCGGTCAGGTTTCACTCGTTTATGGCCTGCTTTAGCGTGTCGAACCAAACAGTGCCTTGTAATTTAACCATTTTGTCGTACGGCATTATGCTAATAATTTCATAATATTTTTTGATACGCTCGCCCCTGCCTGTGGACGGATTAGGCACGGATTTAGATTTTGTATGTCCTTGTTAATATTATGAATTTTGTTATTGACTGTATCTACTTTTACTTTTAACTTATTAGAATGATTTGTTTTGCACTGCATGATTTCAAAAATGAGTTTGAATACGATTACTGACGTTTTAAGGCCTAAGAAAAAAAAAACTTTTATTTGCAAAAATTATCAAAAATTCGAAAAAAAAATCCCGAATAAAACTTATTTGTCATGTCGTATACAAAATCAGTAGGAAAAATGCAAGCTTGCAATGAGCTTTTAAAGCTATTCATAAGGTACACTTTAAAAACATGTAATCAAGTACTACCGAAGGCTGTTTTTCTATGAAACAATCACTATTGATAGGCACTCCCTCTATTATATTAACAGCTGGCAGCTACATAATTTGGGTTTAAGGCGAAGGCGTCATGGTAGCCCGCGAAATTCATCTATTGCGATTTTTTGCAATTTGCAGGTCAGTATCAGATTGTATGTTGATCTAAATATGATTCGCGGCCGTAGCAAATATTCATTTATAGAATTATAATCATAAAAATCATCAATACAACTCTCTAAGTTCATTATAATCCTATTAAATGACTATTTGATGAAATAAGGAACGGTTAAGGAGTTGTATTGCTGATTCTAATGATTATAATTCTGTAAAGCCATATTTGTTGCGGTCGCGAATCATATTATTTTAATCAAGAGACTGACCTGCAAATTGCAAAGAACGTAAGAAAAATTGAATTTCGGGGGCTACCCCATGCGCTAAGGTAGCCCCCGAAATTCAATTTAGGCTTACGATATCTATGTTAGTTTGAGGGATAGACATACAGTAAGGTATTATGAATAGGACACGGTTGAGCATACGGTGGAGGTCTGTCCGGCTTGGGCAGAGCATCCCCGTGTCCTCGTGGAGGCGATCGGCGGCGGGGATCTCTCGCGTCCGGCCCTAGTCCAGGCCATGGTACGGAGCGAGAGGGCATGGGAGGCCGTCACCTCCTTCTGCGAAGCAGTAATGCTCGCGAAGGAGGAGGCAGAACGCGTGAGGGAGAGGCAAATTTCGCGCCCTCACGCCCCTAGCCGCCGCAGGAGACGCCCTGGGCGTCGGGAATCGCAGGCCGATTCCCGGCCACCGTAGGCGCGGGCTTGCGGACGGTGAGCAATGGGTAGCTCGCCGTCCGATAAGGACCAGGCCCGGGTTGACGGCGCGTTGTGTTCCACGCGCGCCTCAAAGAGATGTCAGCACAACGGAAAGGGTCCGATAGGACCGATGCCTGCCGGGGTTGCGGGAAAGTCCGAAAGGGATACCGTGGCCCCTGGCAACGTAAAGGCAACGGAAGGAACACGGGTGGGTTTTAGTCAGTAAGAGTCTGACACGCCCTCCCGCTCCACCCAGAGCGGGAGAAGTTATTTGATAATTTCCCACCCAAAAAAAAAAAAAAAAAGGTATTATGAATACCTTTTTGGGTGGGAAATTATCAAATAACTTCTCCCGTGATCCTTCCGTTGCCTTTACGTTGCCAGGGGCCACGGTATCCCTTTCGGACTTTTCCGCAACCCCGGCAGGCATCGGTCCTATCGGACCCCTTCAGTTGCTGACATCTCTTTGAGGCGCGCGCGGAACACAATGCGCCGTCGACCCGGGCCTGGTCCTTACCGGACGGCGAGCTACCCATTGCTCACCGTCCGCAAGCCCGCGCCTACGGTGGCCGGGAATCGGCCTGCGATTCCCGACGCCCAGGGCGTCTCCTGCGGCGGCTAGGGGCGTGAGGGCGCGAAATTTGCTTCTCCCTCACGCGTTCTGCCTCCTCCTTCGCGAGCATTACTGCTTCGCAGAAGGAGGTGACGGCGTCCCATGCCCTCTCACTCCGTACCATGGCCTGGACTAGGGCCGGACGCGAGAGATCCCCGCCGCCGATCGCCTCCACGAGGACACGGCGATGCTCTGCCCAAGCCGGACAGACCTCCACCGTATGTTCAACCGTGTCCTCCGGGCGGATCCACGCAGTGATGACACCCGGGCGTTTCCTCCCGCCTAATACGAAACAGGAACCTCCCGAAACAACCATGTCCGGTGAAGACCTGCGTCAGGCGGAAGGTGAGGACGCCGTGGCGCCTCTCTAGCCACTCCTCAAAGAGGGGACTTATCGCCGCAATAGTGGCGTGTCCAGCACTGGGTTGCGACAATCGCACTCTCCATGACGCCATGAGATCCCTAGCTTTTCCCCTGGAGAGACCTTTCTGTTTTTGACATATTGTTTTTTATTCATGGTCAAATTAAATTAGCTAGTTGAACTCCGCAGATTTGATAGGTATCGATATGTTAACATAATAAAACGAAAAATAAATAAATTTGATGATTTTGTTTTTTTGGGATCGGCCACAGCTTGAAATATCAGTTAGTTACTTGAAATATCAGTTTAAACATCAGTTTTTTTATTTGTGTAAACTGAAAGGTCGACAAAACAAAAAAAAAACAGATTTTCTCAACTCATACTGCAAATAACTACACTTCCAGCGGTCGTTGACACCAAACAAAAAGTCATGAAATCCTTTGATGTGTAACATCTTTCCTCTCGCTTTTCTGCAATCTGTGCACAGAACATAAATATACCCTACAAAGTGATTTCGTGAAAAGAGACGGAAGTGTGTAACAGAAAGCCGGGGAAGCGCGCGCTATTTGATTTGACCAATGAGCGCGCGCGGTGCTAGAGTTGGCTGTCTTAAACGACCTTGACGAGGTCCCGCCCCTTTAATGTTGCTTATTACCAAGGTGAGATGTCAGATGTTACACATCTTAGGCGACTACTGCTTAAGGCTCGCTCGTTTTTTTTATTTTTATTTTATCGTGTTTGGATATCGATTCTTACCCATCACGTCTGTGGAGTTTTGCTAGATAGTTAAATTTGACCTGATATTATTTCAGCCTTTTTTATACTGATTGCATTTAATTTTGTTATATGGATACATAAACTATGACTGATAATGTAAGTCAGTTTATAGCAGAAAATTGGTGTCTATTGGTGTTATTTCTACGATTTTGTCACGAGGCCTGGTTTTAAGGCTGAATTTATAATTTGTAGATAATTATATCAACATTATGGCTGGTGCCAAGATTAATTAATTTCCAGTTTATAATAGCGAAATGAAAACATGACAAATGTGTTAAACAAACATAATAAATTGACAAATTAAACATAAAATTCAATTTAAATTTCAAAATCCGGCCCTAGATGTGTGAGCGCGCATTTTCGTAGGTTGGCGTGACACCTCTGCGTTTAGTGATGGGACGGACAGTCTCGATTTATATTATCGATAGTGTTACATTTTAAAAGGTTTCATACTCGATCACAAATCAAGAATGCACATCCCGAACATTGTTTATGTACATTATGATGAATAAATCAGAATTTATACGACAAATAATTTTAGTCTTCTAGAAAATTGTACTATTTATCTATATTTGACATGTAAAGTTTATTTTAAGACATGTGTTTATCCATTACAGTAAAAGTAGGAAATTCCCGTAACTTTGTAAGAAAATCAACGATCTACAAAACACAAAAAAAATTATCTATTTTGCTGTAATAAAACAGTTGATTAATGAGTCATTAAAGGCGGTTTCAACGCTCATCAAAAACGTCCTATCGATATCGACACCCACAAGAACATCACTAAACAATGCTGTTATGCAAAACAGTACGTACAGTGGACACTATCAGATCGGTGACCGCATTAACCGTGGCCACACTTATTTAGCCCCTAAATAATTATAAATTACAGTATCTCGGATACCGGTTGCAGTCCTTACTTGATACGTAATTAGCGTTTCATGCTGTCTGTAATTGATGTTGGTTATAAAGCTCCTCGTGAAAGACTTTGTCTAATGAGTACTACGAAGCACCAATTTTTTCTATTTTTTGCGGCATATAGGTCGTCAACTAAACCAGTTGCCGGACAGGAGAGCTAGAGGTTATGAGTTAGAACCCAATCCGTTTCAAACTCAAACTCAAAGCATTTATTTCAATTAAACCATTTACAGGCACTTTTGAATTATCAAGAAGTCGGTCAGTCAGAAATATGAAGCTAGTTGCCCATTCCAAAGCGTAGTAGGTACCTATGGAGAAGAACGGGCAAGAAACTCCACGGACACTCTTTTAAATAAAAAAACTGTTACAAAATATTGGTTACATCATTAATGTTGAAATTATACATGTGAGGACAATGTAGAAAGACGTGCACGTTAAAAGCGTCCGTAATAAAAATATAAAAACAAAGAACAATTCAAAAATTAAAATATTAAAATAAGCCATGGCAGCTAAGAGATGACCAGTCTCTACTGACGGCGCCCGTTCACGAACATGACGCATGGATTAGCACCATTCAGCTCAACCATTTTGAAGGGAGCTAAATGATCCAACACACGCGCCACCGCCAGCGAGACATTAGAGTGAGCATGACATAATCTCAGCCGCCAGGGCACATTCAAGTCAATGAAAGACATACCCAGTACCTAAATGGTAGCTTTATAGTCGGTACATAGTACTCACACATGTGCTATGCAATTATACAATGCTAAGACATTGAATTTATACAATGCAAAGATAGTTTTTAAAATCTTCAGCAGCTCCAACGGTATTTTCAAATGCTAATTAATTAGTTTATGCTTGTGGAGCAGGACCAGCAATGAGCCAAGCCGTTGCAAAACTAAGCCGAGAAATTACTCCGAGCACAACCTTGTTCCTTCTGTTTTTGAAACTCGTACCCACGCAATGCTGAAAGAAGGTCTCCTCCATTGCTTGCTGTGCCTGCAGCCAGAACCAACATACTGGCGAGGACTCCCTCTCACTAGAGCCATGCGTGTGGTAAACGAGGTTCACGAGAGGGTTGATGTATTGTGGTGCAACTTGAGTGAATTCGCAAAAGCTGCATTATATTTAATATGTTATTTAGATGTAGGATATAGTATGTAATTTTATAGGATGTAGTTTAAGTATTAACATGTAATGCCACTCTATCGCATTGGATCTCAGATCTGTAATGGTAGTTGTAGGTAAGATTTGCGTAAATAAATAAATTACACTCTAACCCATGGTCTATCAAAATCAAAATTGAAATCACTCATTCAAATTAGAGAGAGATCCCTACGCGCTCAACTCTCACTCTTTTAAAACCTATTTAAAAAATGGTTGATCTATCTTTTCTGCCCCCCTCCCCTCTAAGTCTACGTCACCACTCGAGGCCACTTTCTAACACCACGGCCATATTTAGCTCTACTTCACCTCAGTATGGCCAGCCCATAGCCACTTCAACTTACGTAAATATGTAAATAAATACTGAACCGTAAATCATGATAGATAACTCAAATACTTTATGGTGTTGCATTGTATCTCAATTAGCGTAAAGGCTTATCAGTTGCTAAGTTATTGGTGCTAAGCTCCGGGTTTATATAGGCCACCCTACTAGTAGGACAGCTTAGGAAATAATAAGTAAGAAACGATTGGAAAACTTTATCAGCCTGTAAGATTTCAATGCTGACCATAGACTTTAATTAAATTGGAAAAATCTTGTTTCATGGACGGATTGCTAATAGCAGTTACGTTTTCTTCTTAGAAATACTTTAAATTCATAGTGAATGGATTTTTCAGTCAGATAAATCGGTGAACCGCGGTTGACTATCTGGAGTGCGTCAGCAGTAATTATCTATGGTCACTCATGCAGGTTTTTTATTAATTTAATGTATACATCCCATGCTGTTGAATTGCATAATACCATAGTTGCATCTTACAACGCTTATGGAAGTTTTATGTATATATATGTGTCAATACATAGAACATTACACTATGGGTGATCATCGTTTAATTGTAGAACATCGCGTCACCCATTTTTTCGCAACTAGTCGAGAACTCCTTCCCCAATAATGTCCTTGAAAAAAAAAATACTAATTTAGAAACAATATCAAAAAAGCTTCACAATTTTAGTAAAATTGTAAACTGATATTCGCGTGCGTCCACCGTCTCATTGTAAGTAATTCTTTTTGAATGTTCACGGTGATCGGCCATCTTGATAGTATCGATTTTTCGCGTAACACGCACCCACTCACTTAATTCTTGATTTAGGACCGCATCACATTTTGATAAGTATTTTTAATTTGAATAAATTATGATTTAAGGGTGTTATCGTACGGAATGGGCGGTTGTAATCATAACCGTGGTTCGTTTCGTTACGTCACGGCTTGCTAGTGTTGTGGTCGAGTTGTGTTTTGTTTTCGGTGACTATGACTCGGCTTTTGTGAGGAATTAGAAGATTTTTGTTTTTATTATTTCTGAGTTGCATAGTACCTACCTACATATTTTCAGTCTTAACTGAATGAGATAGATTCTAATCTAATAAATAATAGTATATCTTTTCTTTGTTGCTGAAAAGATTTACCCTCGATTTCTGAAAACTTATCTATTGTTAAATCTAAAGTCGAGTCTTCAGTTTCTTCTTCATTTTGCTGACACGATAGTAATTCAGATTTTATTGGGCCAAAACTTCGTAGCTTCCACGGCGTTTATTGGTGGCAGCGCAGAGGCTGCTTTGACTGCATATTTGGGGCACGAGGGCAAGATAGGAGAAACAATCATATCGAGGTTGCAAAAACTCAGATAAGCTTTTCCATTTCTGTAAAAGAGAATCATACAAAAACATACCTACACTAGATAGATTGCTTACAATGAATAGCCATAGAATGATTTCAAAAATCTGGCCCAGATGTGTCAAAATAATTTAAAAAAAAATCTTCTTACTTCTTCTTCCACATAAAATCATAAGGAAATAGTTCCAAGTCAATAGTTATTAACCCTTACCGTGGTCACGTCATTATTCTGGCACAGTTATCGCGAGAAAGCCGATAAAGATGTCACAGGGGCTTATAATTTAGACTCGCGAGCGATTAAACAGTGAGATTACCTTGTTTTGGGGACAAAAGTAATATTTTAATGTTACATTTCTTGCGTATAAATTTCGAGCGACGTTTTTCAGTAATAAAAACGTGATTATACTTTTTGTAGTATATTTTTACGACTTTCGCGTTATTATTTAAAATGTTTTGGGTTGTAGAACTTGGTGTTTTTAATGTAATTTAATGGGTACAAGGTTTACAAAGTCCGATGATCATTACAAGGTTAATATTTGGCATCATGGAAAAAACTATGGATTTAGTGTAACAAATTACGTTTTGGACCTCTAAAACACCATTCAAGTTCTAAACAAGCTATTTACTTCAGGAAATACCAATACCCTTGAAAAAGAAAAATATAATCGAAAATTAAAACCACAGCAGATTTTCAAAAATCAACCCATATCGGCGTATACCCATTTTCATCCTCCCATAATTCAAATTCAATTGAACGTAAGATATTTACTTCAATAAATGCAATACATACTTATCCTTTCTTTTTTTTTTTGGTTGGTAAATTATCAAATAACTTCTCCCGCTCTGGGCGGAGCGGGCGGGCGTGTCGGACTCTAACTATCTTTGTTATTGTATTATATCAGATTAAAGTACACAAATGCACCTGTTATGTAAGGAACTACTTAGTGATGACTAATTCTCAGTAATAAGTATACTTAATGTACCTCCATTGCATCAGTAATACAATAACAAAGATAGTTACTACAGGCAAAATATCTCGGAATCGGCACTCTGGGGGCACCATGTGTCCTTAAAGAAAATGTGGCATAAAATGGGTAAATAACAGTAGTGAAAACCGCAAATCGAAACAAGAAGGGAATCATGAGATACAGACATTTTTCTGTTCGTTTCCATACAAAAATAACAGTTTTCATCGAATCGCTCCTAAATTACTGGTCAAATAAAAAAGCGTAGTAACAATTTTTGTTGTTCTTTAATAGAGGAATGCAACTGAATATTTTTTTTGTTTTAATTAAATACTTTTTCAATTTTTGATTCTATGTCCAATCTCTTGTATGGGAACGATCCACTGTGCGTCGTCAACTCGGGCCTTGTCCTTATCGGACGGCGAGCTACCCATTGTTCACCGTCCGCAAGCCCGCGCCTACGGTGGCGGGGAATCGGCCTGGGATTCCCGACGCCCAGGACGTGTCCATGCAGTACGTACCCAAGGGTATGTACTGCATTAGGAAAAGTAAAATCGATATGTAAAATCACAACGGATTTTCCAAAGTCAATCATCTGCATGTGTAAATTATGTCAAAACGGGCTAGCTTAATCTATTACTAAGCGCATAAGATAAAATCATGTTTAGAACGAGTCAATGATAATCATATAAATAATTTATAATTTTTTTCGTTTGACTGTACTAATTTTGGCTTGAATAATAGATTTTTTTAAGTTATCTATGAGTGGTCCCAGTCGCTGGAAGAAAAATATTTATTTTTTACGGATCCGGCGACTGGGACCGCGGTCCCAGTTAATTGCGGCCCCAGTAGACGGAAACCTCAATCTGCGGAGGCCCATTCTAATTCTCCCCACTCCCCAACTTCAACTTTTTGTCTAAGCCATTTTTAAAAAATGTGATAAAGCAAAAAATACGAGTCTAATCTTTTTTTATTATCTGACTGACGGACTAAATAGAATATCTTTGTTTGACCCAGGCATCATCCCTATTCTACGCGCAAAAAAATCGCAATACAACTGTAACTTATACACTTGACTCATAACCCCTCGCCCGCGACATTAAACTCCTGTGGGGCCTTAGCAGGCAGCTGACACATTCTGCAATTTTTTCTCTCCTTCCCTAATTAATTATATCATGTATATATTAATCGCTTCGTCTTTTTCTTTCAGAATATTTTCGCGCCGGAATGCCACACACAGGTAAATAATTGTATTTAATTTCTTTATACTCTGCATCTATGTTCGGATGTCATTTCTTTTGGAGTTTGTCGTAAATGTGAATTCAACTGCCTTAATGGGTGGATAAACAGTTAATTAATAGTTTTAGACAAATAACCATGTCTGTTAATTAATTGAGTAAGTAATACAGTCGGAAACGCTTGTGACAATCAAAAAATAATAATTGTGAACTTTTTGATTTGTGAGTGTTTTACATATTTAATTTGCAGCTATTCGGAGGCTCGTACCAACAAAACAGTAGTTGCACAAAGTATTAGACAGTAACTTCAGAACATCCAGAAAAAAAAAACACGTAACAAAAGAGTGGTCAAAATGTTACACTTTTTTCGGTCTAGTTCTCATTCGCCAAGTGTGCAGAATACAACGTGCGATCAGAAACGAGGAATTCCACTCAGAGCACTGATTTCAACAGCAATTGTCCGAACCGCACCTGAGGACTTTTTTTATAAGTGGGTTTCGGTGGAACTTAAAATAACAAATATTCGAAATTGTTAGAATTATACAAATCGCGAAAAAAAATCAGCTGTTCATTTTGACGAATTATACGAACACAAATGTACTGAAATTCGCGATTTCAGGGTATGTCCCATAGTAAAAGTTGTTCATAATAATGAGTACAATGACCCCTTAAGAGGTCTTGCGTTATTTACGTTACACCCTGTATATGCGAAAGTCGTGAAAATGGGTTAACGAGGAACTTAAAAAGTTTATTGACAAACGTCAAAATACCAAATTCGGAGTCCACAAGAAACAAAACACTACCACCAGAACCAAGAACTCACACGTAGCAAAAAGCGAATTCGCCTCAACAATCTTAACTTTCTTATCAACGAAACTCAAATACACTGACCGCTAAGTAGAATCATATATCAATGACTAAAATCTGGTAGCTAATGACGGTATGGATACGAAAATGCTCAGATCTTAATTAACTTGAGCATTTAACTTTAAAGGAACCGAAAAGAAGCTTGTCTTATCGGCTGAACAGGAATTTACCTCACGCATTGAAATCATAAGCGTTTCAAAGAACCCTTTGGGACGGGTTGCCATGAATTTGAGAGGTTCTGGATAGTCCTGTTAACACAAAATGACATCAAAATAGTTTTGGAGAAAATCGTCTGTGGCAGACAGTCGTGTTTAGGTGTGGTGCCCGGAGAAATTTATAGTTAAAAAAAAAAACTTCAAAAAGGTTTTGAAGTTTAGAAAATAGTCTGTGGCAGACAGTTGTGCTCAGTGTCATTTCAAAAACGTGATAAGTAGGTACCATCGAAGAAGTTCATATCTATACCTACACGTGAGGACTACTTCTGCATGCAGCGCTCGGCCGCTATAGAACCGGGGCGGTAACAGATGTGGTCATCGTGTTCACGGGATTTTGTTTTGAAAATGCTTAGATATGAAGTTCTTTGATAGTACCTATGTATAAAACAAATACCAAAACGTCAACTAATTTTGGAGAAAATCGTCTTTGACAGACAGTTGTGTCACGGTTTCATAAACTGTAGTTCAGCAGTGAAACAACGTGGTTTTTTAACTACAGTTATGGATCAATTAAGTGTAAAACATGGCAGTTATTACTCAAATTATAAACATAACACTAAAACAAGTAATTAATTTATGACATAATTAAATTGATTTTTATCAAGTTCATTGCATAGTTTCTTGTTTCTGATAAACTTAATTTCATACAAAATCCACTTGTTTTACTAAAACTTTTGGAAAACCTAATTACCATCCGTGCTAAGTTTTAATTAAACTCTAAATCTACTCCTAAAGACATTCTATACCTTAATTTACACCTAAAACATGCACAAAATCCAACATATCACACTCCGCATTCAACCCGAAAGTCTCCCTTTAACATAAAATATATTAACCCTGGTACCTTACTACCGTCCACAACCATTAACGGTAATTAAACCAATCGAGTCCAAATCTCGTATCGAGATAAAATCGGATCCGTATCGAGCGGGCCCACCCGCATCAACACTCACTCGATTCTAATACATTATACATGCTCCGGCCACATTAGTTTCTTATTAACATCTGCTCACACTGAATTGACCGCTCAGAATGTCACACACAACTTTCTGTAATACTTTCAACTCTATGTGAAAGAAAATAAGGGTTATAGAAATGGGAGAGTTGATTATTACCAATAAAATATCATTTTCATGATACATATCTCTTCTACAGTAATAATTTTTGGTAAACGTGATAATATCAGAGCATATTTAGAAACATTTTTGAATGATTTCGTACGTTTTTGGAAGATCACACACGACGTTTCCGGGCTATTTTTTTTTTTCTAATTTGAATACAAACTATTTAGTAAATTTTGGTGAAGAATAATAATTTGGTGGACGTCTAATTAAGAACAGTTTGGTATATTGTTGGAAAGTTATTGAAGTTGTGTCGAAAACATAGAGATTTGACGGAAATACGTTTTCAATTGTAACGCTTTAATAGATTCATTTACATGCGTGATAAGTTTGGGTAAATTACAAGAGACCGTGCTACTAAGATAGAACTTATTCAAAAAAAGGAAAAAAAAATCCGGTCAGGTAAATGAAACTAACTACCGCGAGGACTATCGTGGTAGTTTCAAACGACACTAGCAGAATCTTCCAGTTCAAAATAATTTTAGGATTCTAGTCAATATTTAAAGTCTTCGGTCAATAATTGAATAGAAAACAGCTTTGAAGAGTTGAAGCTCTAATCACGAGGTCTGTAGATCACAAATCTTCTAGCAAAAATCAACCTGTCATCACAAAACGCAAATCAATAACCTACCGATACACTAACGTCCTCTACACCTAATAAAAAACTGATTATAATTTCTAAATCGAACATTAGGCAACACCCACACTATCGGACCAACAGATCAGACGAGAGGCTTTGTAAACGGTATTTAAACGCGACAAGTCGAGCGTCGGTTTGACGCCAAATTAACTTATTGAGCGCGTACGGGCGGGCGATAGAAAGCGACGGGCCATCATAGAACGGCGTAGTGTAGATACACCTATTAATTAGGCGTTGATTAGTAGTCAATATAGCTTAGAGATTGATACTCGTATTAATTTTGTTTTAAAAGGATTATTTTATTATAGAATACGAAGATGACTAGGAGGAGTTCGTGGCTAAGTAATATCATCCGCACGGGTCGATCCATCAGGATAAGTTACGCTTGCGAGAGTTGGTCCATGAATGGGTGACCATTTTTACATACCGCGACCCCTCCGTGCATCGGAAAGCACGTTAAGCCGTTGGTCCCGGGTGTCATTTGTGGATATTTGACATTCCACATCTGTCGTCAGAAGCCCGAAAGTCTGACAACCAGTCTTCTCAAGGGGTATCGTATTACCCAGTTATTGGGTTGTGGAGGTCAGATAGGCAGTCGCTCCATGTAAAATACTGGTATTCTGCTACATCCGGTTAGACTGGAAGCCGATCGATATAGTTGGGAAAAGGCTAGGCAGATTGATTTTTATAGAATGCGAAGAAAGGAATCTGCCCAAAGCTTACAAGCTAGAGCTTTGATGAACTAAACTAAAGAACAAAATTTTAACTTAGAAGAAATTGTAACAGTTGATGTTTCAAAAAGAATACAAATGCCTCGGTCACTCTTAGTTTACAAAGGATGGCAAGGCCTACAAGTATGTTTCTGATATTAAAATTGGTATCACGTGAATCAAGAAATGTGTGATGCAACAAATCAAACGCATTAGAAAGATCTAAAAAAAATGAAGACTGATAATCGGTGAAATTATAATCATGCAGCAAGATTAATATAAAATTATCTAGAATAATTTGACCTAGGTTATATTTATGTAATGCTAGTTTAATAGTTATCTTATGAGTAAAATATATGTGGTCAAGGAACTTTACCAACAAGTAGACTAAAATGTTGCTAAGCCTTGCCACCCAAGACGAGCACCAACAGTTTGCGAAATCGAATAAAACTCAAATGCCATTAAAGTGTTGCTATTTAAAGACACTATTATATTTACATTTAAATTAAGTATAATATTAATTCGGCGAGTTCAATCAGTCGAGTTTAGCGGCGAGATGAGAATGAATGTGTTTTCTGTGCGCTATAGATTTTACTGTTCATCGTTGTAATAGCTTTTAATTAAATGAAATTGATTAGTAATTAAAAGCTTTCTTTGCAATATATCATCATTGTAGCCATAATGCAGTCTATTGAAGGCTAGGTTTTTGACTCTCTTGTTTCATCTACAAAGGTTCAATCAATGTGCCTAGCCTTTTCACAACTATGTTGGTGTCGGCTTCCAGTTTAACCGAATGGAGCTGAATACCAGTATTTTACATGGAGTGACTGCCTATCTGACCCCACAACTCAGTAGCTGGGTAATACGATACCTCTTAGTAAGACTGGTTGGCAGACTTTCCGGGTTCTGACGACCCGTAACGACTGTCAAAGATCCACGAAAGACAGCCCGGACCAACGGCTTAATGTGCTTTCCGGGGCACGGAGGAGTCTCGGTATGTAAAGATGGACACCCATCCACGTACCAAGTCCGGCAAGCGTAGCTTAAGCTGATGGATCGACCTGTGCGGCTGCTATCACTTAGCCACGGGCTCCTCCTTAGCCACAAAGGTTAGAATATGATAAATCCCAGTGTCAGAGCTAAATCACATGATTTTTTAAACCCAAGGTACGAATGCTGTGTTCTGTTCCATAGTAATTTGTTTGTGTCCTAAAATTCAAAAACATTATTTCTGATTTTCAACTTTCTACCACAAAATTGATTAAAGTATTTAGAACGTGTAACTGAATGAGCACGATTATTATTCTGTAAAGGCTGGTTAACTAAGCTTGCTTGCTGACTGCTGAATTAAATTAATTAATTTACAGCAGTCAATGCAACTCAAGCTCAAAGCATTTATTTTAATTTAGCTAATCACTTATAAGAGGAGGAGTTCGTGGCTAAGTTAGACTGGAAGCCGACCCCAGCAGAGCTGGGAAAAGGCTAAGCAGATTGATTTGGCACAGGCACTTTTAAATTGTCAAGGAGTCGAACAGTCAGAAAGACGAAGCTAGTTACCCCAATTTCAAATTGTAGTAGAATCCTACAAACCAGACATAAGGAAACTTGACACATTTCATCTAAGGTGTTTAAGATCCATCTTAAAAATTAAATGGCATGTTCCTAATATAGAGGTTCTGTACATGTATGGCGTGGAGGCTTTACTTATGCAGCGTCAACTGGATGGTGTGGACACGTCCTTCACATGGAGGACCACCGCTTACCCAGTAGTCTTTTACTCTGAGATGGCGAAAGGTAAACGGAAGCACGGCGGTCAACATCTCCGCTATAAGGATGTGTTCAAGAGGCATCTAACCGTTTGTGCTATTGGTCCAGCAGGCTGGGAGAGAAGCGCTTCAGATAGGTCGTCTTGGCGCTCTATTGTCTACGAAAATGTAAAAGCTTTCGAAAAAAAGCCACTCGTTGCACTAACCGAAAAACGCCAAATACGTAAAAAGAGACTTGAGCCCTCTTATATCTATATCTTTAACTCCGGCCAACTCTATTGCATTAGTTGTGATCATGTATTTAAAACAAAATTCGGTCTGGCGAGTCATATTAGGGCACAATTTCAAAGCGTCGCCATTATCGAAATCGATAAGGAGAACTATATATAGGATATAGATTCCTATGGAAAAGATCGGGCAAGAAACTCCATGGACATTCTTTTATTAAATCAAAATATCCACATCATGACAAGTACCATCCACATTAAGTTCAACCACAATTTTGATAATAACTCCGGTCTATATCAAATGAATCTAACATCAGATTCGATTTTCTACTTCGATGTTTACAACTATGTTACAATTTTAGATCATAAACTTTATTTCCTTTTATTATTGTTCATTAATTATTGAAAAAACTTGTATCGGGTTGCTCATAAAGATGTTTATCGACGAATTAACGGTGTCCATATGTATATGAGCACTAAATGTTAAAGAATCTGTAATTGGAAACAAATCACGTTCTGAGTTTTAGTTTAGAAGTGTTGATTTTATATTTCATGGCGGAATAAATGTCGGTTTTGATAAACAAATATGGGAGCAATTATTAAGTTTTTGAGTCAGTCAAATTTTCTGTCCAACTAGTCGAACAGCATAATCATAACAATATAATTTGTCGTTGATTGCTTACCAAAAATCTATGCAGATTATAATTAAAGACAGACAAATTCAGTTAGTTCTGTAATACATTTATAAAAACATTGTTGATATGCAACGGAAAAATAAATATTATTATAAAACGTAGGTACTTAAAAAGATCAAATTTCATAAATCCCAATAATTCATAACATTGAAGTAGCTGTTTTTTTTTCGTAAGGGTCAGTTCACCCCGATACGCGACGCGACGCGACGCTGCGCACACTTTAATCAAATACCGAACTTATTTTCTTCACGTAAAGGTATAATTTCAGTGCGAGCGTGAACGCATGGTGAAGTACGCCAAGATGCGCGGGTTACCGTATTGTGTTGGAAATAAATTCGATATTGTATCGGACCTTAAAAAAGTGCGCGTCGCGTCGCGTCTCGGTGTGAACTGAACCTAAGCTTTTAAAAAACACCGAGATTTTGATGATGTGTAATTTACATCACTATGCTTCTTTTGGGCTTTGCCACAACCCTGTGTCCCCCCTTCTTTTTCTTAGATTCCTTATCCCTCAGTCCCTCTAGTCCTTAGATTTGAAGACCGGTGTCATGAACGGGCACCACATCTTCTCTATTTTTTGAATTCGTAACGGCAGCTTGTTCTCTGGCAAGTCTTCTGGTTTGTACCGTTTGTGGGCTTTAGGAATACTGAAGCATAAGTCAGTGAGATTTACCTTGTTACATACCCATGTCGTGTAGTATTCGCCCCCTGGAAAGAGAAATGTCGAATCAAGATCCTATTTTTTTTCCAAAAAAAATTTAAAATGTATTGTTCCGATAGCAAAATTTTAATTATGAAATCTTCGCGCAGTTTCCATGAATTCAGTACATGATGCTGGACCCACCGGCAATGACCATATATATTTTTTGCAATGCGGATATATTGCGAAGGGTGGAACTAGTCGTGCCAGACGGATATGTGGGTCGTCGTCGTCAGCCGTGGTTGCTGGCGGTGCCGCGCGCGCGATCTAACTTGCTGCGCGAGGCGCCGCTGACGAGCGCGCTCCGCTCTTTCAACCTCAATGCTGATGACGTCGACATATTCTGTTGCGCTCTGGGTGAATTTGAAAGAATACCTGTAGAATTTGTTATGGTACAAGCAGTGGAACTATTTAATTTTTAAGTGTCCTACAATATCGCATTGGGTCTAGCCTGTAAGGATATTTGTATGTTTGGAGTGAATAATTATTTTTATTTTATTTTTTCCCTTCTGTAAGCTTGTTGAAAACGCCGGGCATCATAGCTGTATATTTTAGAGGTTGCTTATAGTGTTTCTCTCTCCTAAATAATTACAGGCTGCTCTTCAACATCAACAGTCGATAGCATTACACTGAAGTACATAGGCCTCTTGAACTGATCGCCATCTAACACACATATTATCTTCAATTCGCTAGACTACAGTTAAGGTACTGTAGTTCTAAATACTCCTTTTGTTTTATTTTATTTTTTATTACTGTTTGTATTTCTTGTACGTCATGATCATCATCCCCGTATACATAATACTTACTATCATAATTTTCAATGAATTCCGGCCTGTGGGTACCAACAGTAAAGAACTTTATTTTCTTTACAGCTGCTTCGTAATCTGCGCAACGACACCGGTCCATGAGCCACAACGATTGTTACACAAATTCAACTTTACGAAAATAATTTGACAAATAATTTTGGTTTATAACTGTCAATGTCAAAAATGTATGGTCGTTTTGTTTTTAATTTGGTTGTTTGTAAGGTTTTATTAGTCGCTTTAATGTCTCTAAAGAGTATGTTTTATAATTACTGTCGTCCTGTCTTGTGCCTATACTTTCGCCTCTTGTATAAAATGGTTGATCAGCCGGTATACAGGTGATTCACTGATTCATTTGATGTGTAATGGTATCGGTAAAACTTCATTTGGATCATTCAGTTTTAGTTGAAAGACCTACCCATACGAATGCAGCAAATAACGTTGAGTAAGCAATAACTAATATTGGTTTCATCATAATAATATTTTATATTGAAGCAGTCGCAGATTTGCTGTTTGATTTTTAGAAATCACATTTTCACACCTACAGACAGGGTCAAATTAAATTAGCCAGCGAAACTCAGCAGATGTGACCCATCACATCTGCTGAGTTTCGCTGGCTAATTTGATTGATCGATACCTAAACACGATCAAAAAAATCCGCCAAGTGCTTGTCGGACCACGCACAATGAAGGGTTCCGTAGTTGGGATGAATTTATCCCAAAAACAAACTTAACATTGTAGTTGAAAAACATGTTCCCCCATACATCGATATACGTCACGGTCAATTCTTCAACTGCAAATGTAAGTTTGTAATCGCAATAAAAAAAAAAAGTGTGATAAACTACAAATTAACTATTTTCGGAGATTTTCCTTTACATGTGCTGTGAGACCTTGCTTTCTGCCAAATTTCATGATTCTGGTTGGTTTTTATTTATTTATTTATTCTAGGTCAACGGAAAGTACCCAGTATTTGATTTATTTATTTGCAGTGCAAGGCACGTCTCGACGCGTACTTTGCGCTGGCGATCATTGAGTTCGTGGGGCACCCATTTGTCAAGCTTTTTTACCTTGCCAATTTGATGCAAATGGACCAATATTGTTTTGACGCTAAAGTCGAAAGCTGCTGCTAATTCAGCCGTAGATTGTGTATCATCAGCTTCCACAATCGCCTTTAATTCGTCATTGTCGACCAAAGTCTTCGGACGACCGCGAGGTTCATTTTTCAGTTCGACATTTCCAGAACGGAAGCGAGCAAACCAATAACAGGTGGTGCGTTGGTTTGTAGTGTTAGCTCCGTAAACGTCGTTGATGTTGCGTGCCGCTTGTGCCGCGTTGCTGCCACGACGGTACTCATATTCCATAATTACTCGAATTTTTAACGTATCCATGATGACGAAAAAGATTGAAATGCGATGAAAATGTAACACTAATCAATAAACAAATGACTACTTTTGGAAAAAAAAAACCATGTTTTTAAAATAAAATTAATTTGAAATTAGAATTCTTAGCCAAACAAAAATTATTTTGATTTGAAATGGCCAGTACCTACTGCAGAACGGCAATTTCATAGGTAAAGACCTAATATTATATCAATCGTTTTTCAAACACCAAAAGTCCAAAAAATATATCAAAAAGTTAATAAGAAAACTCTTTCCTAAATACAATTCAAAACAGCTTTACATAGTAATAGTAGTAAAAGTGGATATTTTAAGGTCCAACCTGACATCTAAATAGCCATCAACAGTTTAAAGCATGGCACGAGAAATCGTTGCTCCCGTATCCCTAATGTCGGAGCAATCGGCGGTGTAGTAAAATCAGTCACAAGTAGTAAAACGCGTAATAACTTGTGCGATATACTGTCGATATTCGTTGGAGGCGAAGGGAGGAAAAAAGAAAAGAAACGAGACTTTAACAACCGACCGATTGTAAACTTGGAAGCATATTAACGTTATGGCTATCGAGACGCGTGCAATTCGTATCTTTAAATGTGTTCCACGAATTTACATTACACTAGGTTTGTGTGTGGCGATGGGTTTTTGTTACTGTCTCGCGGTGTGGATGTGGATTATTTTGTGAAGAAACTCTGCGATTAATTGAAATAATCACAGTTTTTCTTCAATACTACTTCAGAGATTTCCATTCAAATTCAAAAGGTATTTATTCTCAAAACTTTATTTATACAAGGTCCCATTAAAATAGATGGACAAATTTTAACACAGCGTTCAGTACGTTTAACCAAAGATATCCAAGCAAAAAAAACAGTGCTAAAGTGATATTATTTGACCTAAAATAATAAATGGCATTAGTTAACCAACATTTTTAGAGTATTTTCGTTAGCTGATTTATTTTTCTTGTAAGTATATAATGCGTTTTTCTTAAAAAAAATACCATTGTCCTCATTTTGGTGGTTTGAATAATTTCTAAAAGTTTGTCCATCTGTTTTAATGGGGCCTTATATATGGCCACAAGGAAGCTACCAGTGCCAACCGTGCTGCACATGAGCCTCTCCGTAGTTGATCCAGAATATTCGAATCTTCGCTTCCACATTTAGCCAATCTTGCAGTTCTGTCTTAAGACCGATCATCATCATCATCATCATCTTGATGTCCTTCTCCCATATTACTTGTGGTCGGCGTAACTCGTTTTCTCCTTAAGAGCGATCACCATTGTAATTTCTCAACTATCTTTGAATCGAAGATATGCAGAATGCAGAACTGCGCCCTAATTTAGAACGAAAGAAAGAAATAGTATTTATTGGGACAAGCACAGGAAATCTTAATTAAACGAAACACACACTCATTAAAAAAAAACAATAAAAATACAAACAAAGTAAATATTTCAATAAAAGCAGAAAATCCAGTGCGAGGCCAAAAGGCTCCTATCTCAGCACACACAAAAAACTGAATTCTGAATTCCGTCACTTCCAATCACAATCGAGATCTAGAGTTTTGACGGAAATTCCTAATTCATTCCTTCATAGGTTTGACAGGTACTCTGCTAAACAACGTAAATAACGTAGTGAATGTGGCTGAACTATCAAAATGGGCATTGCAATTAAATGTTATTTTATGTGTGTTATGCAATTACCCCGCTGAAAAGGTAATACAAATCTTTTTCGGAAAGAAAACCCCACAAAGCATGATGAAGATGCTACTAGACGCCTAAGACCAAAAAGCCTTGTAGAAACAACCATGAAGGAAAGGATAAGATCACCTATAAAGTTGTAAAAAAAGTCAATTTCCTATATGTTCTTTTGATCTGATAATAACTGTATTAAGTTTTACGAGGATTTCTTTACTGACACTAATGCAGGCTAATCTTAGGATATATAGTAAAAGCATTATTATTATAAGTATCTTTTCCTCTGTATAAATAAAGTCATTTCTTCGCTAGTACCAGCTTTTATGGCTCGTAGTTTATACGCTTAATATTATATTGCGTTTCTTGAAATATTTCTTGGTCAGCAAATATGAATATTGATTGCTATACTTTCTCAGTGGTCGCAATTTTGGACCAATGAGTCCAGCGGGTAATTGCGTCATTTGGTAAGTCAACATCATCAAAAAATCGTCTGTTGCCATAATATCATTATTTATTTCTCATCACAAATGTTGATTTGGACAGGAAGTGCTTTTGTGAGTGACTGGTGCCCGAAAAAGGCATAAAATACCTGTGTTACGGGTCACCAGGCCCCCCAATACTAAACAATATTGCGTTTTTACGTTGTCGAGCAGACGATTTTTTCAAACATATAAATAGATGAATAAAATTATGAATTTCATACAAATCATTCGGATTGTGATTGTAAGTGAGATACACAACTACTCCGCGGGCTTCTTCGGGATGTTTTGCATCATAGTTGACTATGAGACTAGCTAGAAAGACAGTTTATACATCCGGAAGGCAGATGATTGAAAGAAAAGATGCGCTGCACCGACTGAAAATAAATTGGGATAGTGCCTTAATATAAGACACTACTCATGAGTGAAGGACTTAGAGAGTGCATATAACATTTGATTAGGACATTAGTATGTGGCGGCATCTACAACGCCACACGTGAACTACGCATCACACCGAAGTCACGCAATTTCCTGCATCGCGGAAGCAGAGTTTACCACACGACGAGTATATGTACAACGTCCTGACATCAATCGTCGGGCAGTTGCCCACCAGACACGACCCCCGTCTGGTCAGAGGATCTTCCCTTTTCTATGGAGGATTGCTGAACTTTACACCTAGTTCATCTATAGGCACATGCCTTGTTATGAACGCCGAAACTTAATGCGTAAGGAATGGAACCTTAATTGCAATTTGACAGTTCAGCAGCAGCGCGATTAGGGCGCTGAGCCATAAAGATAGCCATATTGATGGCTAATTTGAACACCGTGCGTGTTAAGTGTAACATGAGATGAGTGCCTCAAGCACCTGTCCCGCCGGCGAATAATGTGAAGCGAGTAGAACTAACAACTAAAAACGAGTAGGCTAGCAATGAGCGGCGTGCGCAATGGCGACGAGTGATTACTCTCTGGTATGCGGTATGGTACTTTAGAGGTATGAGGAACAGGGTGTAAAGTTCACTCATCCTCTGTAGAAAAGGGAGGATCCTCGGACCAGACGGGTGTTGTGTCTGGCGGGCAACTGCCCAAGCGTGAGTCTCTTAGCGAGTGTTCTGACCGCAAAGCGAGCGTCGCTGAGCGAGTATTCTCTTTGATAGCTCTTGTCACTGCAACAAACGATTAGGTAGTCGCCAGCAGTGTGAACAGTCAGCGATCAACTATTAATATATTGTATGTCTCTTTTACTTACACGGGACCTACAATCTTTTGAACGTTTCTTGGGCGAGAAAATCGTTGATCGAGCTAGTCGCTTCCTCGTTGGCGGTGGACCAGGTGCCTAAAACGTGGTGTCTAAACGAGCACTTACTAAAAAATATGGCGGTACATAACGTGCTTAGTTTATATTATCATTATTTTCTTAGAAAAGCATAAAATTTATTAAGTAAGCAAGTAAGTCAGGTACTTCCTGGTGTTAAAAGTTCATAAAAACATACTACGTGTTGATGTTAGTAGAAAGGGAAGATAAACCTTCAACCTTGGAAAAAACTCGCCTAGTGAAGTAGTTTCAATTTGCTGATGCACTGAGCCTAGGATATTTCAAGAGCTAATAAAGAAGAGCTAGGGCAAAATAAAGTAAAAGCAGTAGGAACTGTAAAACTGCTAAACTTAACAAAAACAATTGAAATGGAGAGAAAGCTTATTCGTGTGAAAGGTGATATATTATAGTCCTCCAGATCGTATTTCGGCAATGGCGGCCAATCTCAACGGAGACTAGCCTTCGGCGCGGGAGATATTATAGTGCACAAGTGTGTGCGCAGACACAGATGCACTGTCTCTTCCCTCACTCTCATAGTCCGATGGGACGGCAATCCGATACGACCGAAGAGAGATCAGGCGCAGGATCAACGGCTTAACGTGCTTTCCGAGGCACGGGGGTATCACACCGCCAACTTCCTGACTCCGGGCTGTTACTAAGAAATTCCTAATGGAAAAACCCAATAACACACAAAGATCTTTATAATCATAATCGCTAAAAACGGGTTTATATTATATTTTATATTATATTATAACTAACTCAAATTCTTTTTACGGCCTGCAAAGATGAGTGCTAACTCGAACAGGCAGCCATTGAAGGGCTCTCATGGTCTGGATTGGCGCGAAATTAAAGCTACCGGTATTGTGAGGTTGAATGCGTGCGCGCACGGTGACTACGAACCGCTTGTTGGCTATAAAACATGCGAGCGAGACACTGACTCCGCGGGCGATCCAGAATGATGTTGGACTTTTTACTTGTTTTGACAACACGGAGTAGTAGTTTTCGCGTAGTTTTTATGGTTTTTTTCTGTCTTCTTGGTGAACCAACTTTTGGCGCAAGAGCAACCCTTGTCCTGTTCAAAAATTTAATACACCACGTTGTTTGTGCTGAAAACTTTAAAGATCATTGTAAATAATTATAATATGCCTCAATACAAATCAACATTCCGTCACATCCTTTTTCAAATGAAGCTTATTTTCGACATATTTATTCTTATCATGAAACATAAATTGTAGAATACATTTTTCGGAATAATCATCTCTTCATTTTTATTTGGTTTCAAATATTAGCCCTTCGTTACTCGGATGCCTATATTTATGGCCAAATTTCATCAGTAACAAAAAACAGAGAGCTTTTGCATTTTTTGTTAGGATCTATCTAATATCTTATACCCCTCGCGTTAACATCCTCAGCTACAAGTCACTGTTACTTATAATTACATCCGTAATTCTAATCTCATCACAGATCAATAAATACTTTTATACCTCAGCGATGTAACACTGGCAGCTATTTCGTTCAGTACGAGTCTCGCTTTAAACATTTACGATCGCTTTACTAAATGAGATTTTATCAGCACATGTTTTTTTATTGGTCCTTTTTCCCAACTTTCGTCTCGGAGCCCTTACTTGTGTTTTATATTAAAAAGTTGGCTTGGAATGTTTTTGGGATTTTGTTTGATTGAAGATTCGCGCTTTAAATACTGTTGGGGAAATAGATTTAAAGACCAACTGCTATTACTACCAACCAACCGCTATGGTATTTCTAAAAATATAGGTTTTTAGTGAAGATTTAAGACAGTAAGCAAGGATGGCGGCGAGGGTGGGGACATAAAATGTGACCTCCCTGTGTATACTCGTATTTGAATATCGACACACAGGGAGGTCGTATCAAATAATGGAATTAGACAAAAGATGTACGTTAGAACATAAACATCGCCAAGTAATCAATGTAATACATGACACTCGCCCAACTTCGCAGAACTGACCAACGCCTATCGATAAAGCGGACACCATCGCGATTGCAGCTGTTAAACTAAATTAAATTTTAAATGTTAGGTTTAAAGACTAAATTAGCTTGAAAAACTATATAATCATTACAGCAAGCGGTCTGAAAGAGGAATCGTAAAGCAAGGGAAGTAATTTGCATCCGTTCCTCGGAGCGGTAGACGCGACAACACCCGTGAAATGGCGTATAGGCGGGAGCGGTTCTACTTCAAAGAAAAACGTCATAAACCCAAATTACTGCAGACAAATTAGAACGGTAATTTTATTAACATTAAGGCTGTAAACCGCTTGGCAGCGACCGATTGCTTTATTACTTTATAATAGTCTGGCTTAGCAGTAGCGGTTAACGTAGGAGCAAGGATTTAAATCAGGTTGCCTAGAATGAGATTTGAGAGCATTAATAGTGATTGATTTTTCTTTTTGATGACATACGTGCATTGTGGGTTGGTTTATTACTAAATTAGTCTGTTATTTCATTATTATAATCGGATTATTCCTTTTAAGGACGTGTGAATGTTTTGGCAACCGCTGCATTTGTTATTTATGTTTCCGTGTCTAATGAATCTCTATGTTCGTCAACATTAATGGTATTTGGTCCTTCGGCATAACGCTTATAGCTATAATCAATCTTCCAAGGTATGATTTTTGGTCCTTTTGGTCAGAAGTATAAGATTTGTGATAATCAGCGTATCTAAGTAGCAATAAAGGCTCATCCTCTATGTCATGCGCATTGATTGATAATAACGTCATCTATAGAGCTGATAGTTAAGAGGAAATGCGGGTGGTCTTTTCTCCATAGAAACGCTCTCGCCTGTTTTCTTTCTGGTTTATGACCTAACAGCAATGATTTTTTACAGTAAAATAAATATCAACTACTTGTATGTCCCTATGTTTTCCTTTTTGATGATATAAGTAAGCACTAGAACCCTCAAAAAATGCTCAGAATTGCCTATTTAGACCGCTGTCAACAGAGGTCTAGTGTATAAATTTGACAACTATTCATGAAAAAAAAACATTAGGACACAGTATATATTCTACTTATTCAGTTTATGAAATATGTTTTAAATTGGTCCAATATTGGAAGAGGAAATAGGTAAGATAGCCAAAACTTAAAATATGACATTTTACTTAAGCTATTCAGTCGGATCTGCAGCTGCCCTTATCGCACGAATAGCGGCCGACCGACGCTCGTGACAGCGATAATTTCTTCAAATACCTAATTTTCAAAAGTTTCTCCAGCCGAATTTCCTCCCTCTTTTTTTTTCCTTACACTAGGAATTTCTCCTGTATCGTGGGTGCGTTTACAAACATTTAAACCCACATACACAAACAGCCAGACCCGGAACAACTACTAAACTTGTAGGTCATACAAATGTTTGTCCCGTGCGGGAATCGAACCCGCGACACGCAGCGCAGCAGTCAATCGCTTAACCACTGCGCCAACCGTGCCGTCAAAACCGTGTTAAACCGTTCACAGTTGGTTATGTCATTAGTTTAACGGGGAAACTGTTTTATTTGAATTACTATGAAGCGTGTGTAGCCGGTGTATCTTTAGATTAGAGCCTTATTTTACTTTTTTTTTTGGTGGGAAATTACCAAATAACTTCTCACGCTTTGGGCGGAGCGGGAGGGTGTGTCAGACTCTTACTGACTAAAACCCACCCGTTTCCATCAGTTGCTTGTATGTTGCCAGGGGCCACGGTATACCTTTCGGACTTTCACGCGACCCCGGCTGGCATCGGCCATAGCGGACCCCGTCAGTTGTGCTGACATCTCTTAGATTAGAGCCTCATTGTTTGATTGAAAATCAATTTACAATATATACAATCATCAATTTTCAATTTCTATCTTTTGTAGGCAACGTTTTTCATTCTGCTAAGTAACATAACATAACATCACGCCTTGTTTCCCCGAAGGGTTGGCCAGAGGTGTACCTTTAGTATATCCACATTTCACCAGTTATGTTTAAGTCCCACTTAATAGGGGGCGAGTCTATTGCTATCAATCGGGCACGAATCCAGACTCCGGGCTGCTACTGAGAAATTTCTGATGAAAAACCCATTAAAACTTTACCCGACCTGGGATTCGCACCCAGGACCTTATGTTCAGCAGTAGCTCTTGCAACCGCTATACCAATAAGGCAGTCTAACTAAGTTTTCTGCTAAATAGTTTCTAAGAATATATAAGTTGTCTTTTATTTTACGTCTTCTGATGCGCGGTTTGATGCGCTTTCCAAGCGCGGTTTTCCATAATTTCAAAATTTTGTCGGTATCTTTGCAAAAGAAATAGCTTTAAGATTCTTATCAACAACAAAACTAATACTCGTAAAACAAACAATATCAAATTACAAAACAGCTATTAATCCATTTTATACGACTCATAATTAATAGAAAATAGACAAGAAACCGCATTATTCTTTAATTAACGACATTAACGATAAATTCCGACGACATAATCTAACGATCTAAAACTTTTTACAAAGAAATGACTTCTTTTCCCTTTTATCGTAATTGGGCAGTCAAGATGATATGAATTTGGCAATCAAATAAATATTAGTCCGACATTGGGACAGGTGGAGTGCTGAAATTAGGGTATGTGGTGCGCCCTTTGTAATTGAGATATAAATGTTGTTTCTTGATTAACTGCGAGGGGTTGGCTTTAATGTTTTGACCTGTTTGTGAATATGAATTTATGTGCTAAAATTGGTTTTTGTTTCGGTTAAGGAATTGAGTTATTTGAGGTAAGTCCGTTGTGGGATGACTTGATGCAAAGCAAACCTGGTTTTTGAGTGTTTCGCACTGAGTTACATAAAAATATGATGACTTATCCTGGATCAAAGGACCAATCTAAAGAACCAGTATTATTCTCCATTGTTTGCAATCACGTCAATCCGCAGAGTTTTTACAAAAAACCATTAAGTGCTTTTATAATTTCTGACGTGACGATATTCAAACTCAAAGCATTTATTTCAATTAAACCATTTACAGGCACTTTTGAATTGTCAAAGAGTCGGTCAGTTAGTCAGAAAGTTGAAGCTAGTTGCCCATTCCAAAACGTAGATCTCTATGGAGAAGAACGGGCAAGAAACTCCAAGGACACTCTTTTAAATATAGAAATTACAAAATCCTGGGTTATCCTGGTACTTTTGTTGCTTCTATATGTGAGAACAATGTAAAATAAAATAATAATCAAAAACGATTAAAAATATAAGATTAAAAATAAGCAATGGCAGATAAGAGATGACCAGTCTCAACCGACGGCGCCCGTTCACGAACATGACGCGTGGATCAGCACCATCCAGCTCAACCATTTTGTAGGGAACCGAATGATCCAACACACTCGCCACCATCAGCGAGACATTTAAGTGAGCATGACATACTCTCAACTGCCATGCTCTTTCAAGTCAACATACAACAAAACAACATAGTAAACGGCTCCATGGTACTCACATTTACAAATATTGAAAAAAAAAAATGCTTCTAAATTATACAAAACTATAGTTTGCAATGAATTTGTGAAATTAAAAGAATTTTACTACCAAAAAGAAAAAAAAAAACATTATTAACTTTTGGAGTATTCAACAATTAAACCTTGGTTAAGTAAAAATAAAAAGTAAACATTAAGTTCGTAAAGTCAGAAAAAATAAAAAAGGGGAAGCAACTCTTCCAAAAATAAACATGTTAACTAGTGAGCCCGAGTGGCTGTGGAGCAGGACCAGCATTAAGCCAAGCATTTTTATCTATGATATAATCATCCAACTTATAATATGCTTGTCTACATAGTGTGCGTTTAATGCAAGTTTTAAATTTCTTCTCATTTAGTTGAAGAATATCGAGTGGTGTTTTATTATAACATTTTACATAGTACCCCATAAAAGAAGTGTGTACTTTAGACAACCTGAAACGTGGTTGATCTAATTTGTTCCTATTTCTTGTGTTAAAATTATGCCTATCACTTATTTTACTAAAAAGATGTAAATTTTTTCGAACATACATAATGTTTTCATATATATACTGACAAGGTACCGTCATGATGTTAATTTTCTTAAACAGTTCCCTTAGAGATTCACGTCTGCGGAGGTTGTAGATGGCTCTGATAGCCCTTTTTTGCAGAATAAAGATAGAATCAATATCTGCGGCCCGTCCCCACAGCAAAATACCGTAAGACATGATGCTATGAAAGTAACTAAAATAGACCAGTCTCGCGGTATCCACGTCTGTTAGTTGGCGGATTTTCCAAACAGCGTAAGCGGCTGAACTCAGCCGCCCTGCAAGTGATGTTAAGTGAGGACCCCACTGTAGTTTTGAGTCAAGCGTGATTCCCAGGAAAACTGTTTTTTCGACGAATTCTAGTGTCTCCTTATTCAATACAACGTGACATTCACTACTTCTAACATTCGGTAACGCGAATCTTATGCATTTCGTTTTCTTCTCATTTAATACTAAATTATTTACAGTAAACCAATTATGGACCTTTAGCATAGCGTTATTTACGTCGTCAAGTTCCTTTGCATGTCTGTTCACCTTAAAAATCAGTGATGTGTCATCAGCAAATAACACCATTTGTGGTCGGTTTTTCAACAAATGAGGTAAATCATTTATATATACTAAAAAGAGGAATGGACCCAATATCGAGCCCTGTGGTACACCCATTTTGACTTTTAAACCCAATGAATTAACACCGTTTATTTAAACTTGCTGCTGTCTATCATTCAAATATGATTTTACTAAGCTAAGCGCAAGTTTACCCAGTCCGTAATGCTCAAGTTTCAACAGCAGTGTTTCGTGATTAACGCAATCAAATGCTTTGGATAGGTCACAAAAGATACCTATTGCATCCTGTGCCTCTTCCCATGCGTTAAAGATATGTTTCAATAAAGTGACACCGGCGTCGGTTGTGCAACGTCCCTTGGTAAAACCATACTGTTGATCGTGTAGGATGTTATTACGATTAAAATGATTGAGCATTTGATTTAACATTACTTTTTCAAACACCTTGCTGAAAACCGGCAAAACCGACACGGGTCTATAATTATTAGTGTCCTTGCTGTCCCCGGACTTGAAAAGTGGAATAACTTTACTGTGCTTCATTAAATCCGGGAATACCCCTTGATCTACACACAAATTAAACATTAAAGCTAAATAGGGTGCAATTGTCTCAATAATTGATTGACAAACTTTAGTAGACATGCCCCACAGATCTTCGGTGATTTTGATCTTAAGTTGCTTAATAGCCTTTACAACGTCCACAGGGTTTATATGTTTAAATTTAAATTCCACAGGACAGGATGAAACATTCGCTCTTAATAAATCAATAGCCAGTAAGGGGGAGGAATTTAAAGATTCTGTAGTTTTAATTGGAATATTAGTAAAGAAAGTTGCAAATTCCTGAGCAACATCGATATTATCGCTAATGAGACCGCGGGAAGTGTCTAGTGTGTAATCAGTGTTATGTCTTTTGTTCTTGTTCGTTTCATTGTTAATAATTTTCCAAACTGTCTTTATTTTATTTTCCGCTGATTTAACCTTTTATTATCGTGGACGTTCACGTCACGGCATCATGATAACCCAGAGAAGTAAAATATATGGAAATATATAAAGAAGCTTCGATAACGTTATAACGTGCATGTATTTCCATACATTTTGTGGACGATATCGTGACGTTAAAAATGATAAAAGCGCACATTCTATTGAAATGATTAATCTTACTTAAACATAATTATTTAAATTCACACACAGATTCTTACTGTCATCGCCACAAGTGTGAAGCCTTAATCAGTTGCGTGCAATATTACCCGCATGTCGTGCGTGTAATATTGCCGTGGTGGCAGTCGATGTACAATTATGCACGCTTCACGACTCATTATTACCGTTAAGATTTAAACAACTACTGAAATTGAGTGGGCGGTATCCTTTGATGAGAAATGAGAAAAGTAACATGTTATGGGAGGATTCACCACTATGCGTCATACTGGTGACTGGTGAATCCTTCATGGGTCCACCACGGATGACGGATCCATTATGGATTCAGTCACAAGAGTGAAGAAAAACACCTTTGTTACCTACACTTTGGGCTATTTTTACAGCCAAGCGAGACTCTTATAATATATCTTATTTCGGTTCTGCTGTATGGTAAATATGACCAGCCTTGGCCTAGCCATGT
Source organism: Xanthia icteritia (assembly GCA_949128155.2). Classification (NCBI taxonomy): domain Eukaryota; kingdom Metazoa; phylum Arthropoda; class Insecta; order Lepidoptera; family Noctuidae; genus Xanthia; species Xanthia icteritia. The sequence continues at coordinate 9,638,557 of OX421953.2, forward strand.
CACACTATTGAGAAACTCTAGGAATATAGTCTTTATATTACATATTTTGTCGGCTATTGCCTACTTACAAACATAACTACGACGACAAATTGTTCACAGCAAAACAGATACCCCAAACAAAATGAAGCCTCATTCACACGTTGCAAGTTTCTTGCCTGTGGCATGCAATACAATTGAACCAATTTGTTGCAAATTATTTAGACGGTACAACTATTATTGTTGCTATAACTTACGGTATCCCACTGGCAACTAAATCGCACCGTGTCATCATGATCATTTTCAGCCGAAAGACGTCCACTGCTGGACATAGGTCTCCTCCAAGCACCGCCACTTCGACCGGTTCTGTGCTTCTTGCATCTAGCGGATTCCTGCGGCAGGTTATCGGTCCACCTTGTGGGAGACGCCTTCCAACGCTACATCTTTCGGTACGCGGTCACCGCTCCAGAACTTTTCGGCCCCATCGGCCATCTGTTTTGTGAGCAATGTGCCCTGCACACTGCCACTTAATTTTGACAATTCTTCGGCCTATGTCAGTTACCTTGGTTCTCCTACGGATCTCTTCTTTTGTGATTCGATCACATAGGGAAACTCCAAGCATAGCCCTCTCCATTGCTTTTTGTTTGACTTACAGCCTTCTAATGAGGCCCATTGTGAGCGACCGTGTATAACAGGGTTTAATATTCTATTGACCTCATAAATTTAAAACACTACTTTAAGAACCAGCAGTGTATTCACAAAGAGGTTACATCCACAGGTCAGGCCGGCGTCAACCAACTGGGAGGCGTATTTGTCAACGGCCGCCCCCTTCCCGATGTGGTCCGAAAGAGAATAGTGGAGCTGGCCATTATGGGAGTAAGACCCTGTGATATCAGCAGGCAGCTGCTTGTGTCACATGGATGTGTTTCAAAGATCCTGACGAGGTTCTACGAGACTGGGTCTATACGACCAGGGTCTATTGGAGGCAGCAAGACTAAGGTGAGTGTTAGTATGTATTTTAAGTATTAGTTATAAGTGGCCTTTTTTGTGTGATTATGAGAAGGGGGTTTTCAATTCGATTACTGTACCTACTTAGGTATGTTGATGTATTCGTGTCTAAAGCTTTTGTGTCTTGTTTTGATTTTCATAGCGCAAGTACCTAGGTATAATTTTTAGAAAATAACCTTGAAAAAATTACTCAGATCTGTTCATTGTAAGTAAATGTTATTTTAGATATATTTTTGCATCAACACACGTTTATAACTCAATGCCAAACCAACAGTAACTCTATGCTATAAATTCTACAGTATCGAAACCTTCGGCATTTCACCTTGAAGGCGTAAGGCATTCAAGGATTCTCGCGACCGAAGCAGGAACGCGAAACTTGCCAAAAATCTCAGGCATTTTTCCAAAAATCCGCCGTATCCTTAACAAAACTTTGTAAGTAAAAAAGGAAATATAAATGTGAGCTGCAGTGTTGTCAAACATGACTGGTACCTACTGTTGGATTCCTTGGAGTCACCGTGACAAGGTGACGCCAATCAGTAGTCGTAAATGAATAATTATTATTGGTCCTTTTCCTCTTCTGCGTAATTAAAATGGTCTTTTTAATTATTTTTTGTTTTGGCGCCGCCAATCTAATCAGAGATATGCCAAAACTTTATGAAGAGACAATAAATCAGGAATCTTCAATAAATCAGGAAATAAACTTGGAAACGTTTTGATAACTAATTTAAAAATCAATCAAATCACTTGAGTTTTTGGCCAATATGCTGTGACAACAACATACAACACAACCTATTCGACAAAATTTTACAATAGTACAATTGTAGTTTCTGTAGATTCTACAAAAATAGCTTCAACAATTTCCCCTCCTGTTTTATATACTTGTACATATTATTATTATAAGTCTGTAAGTTTTTAAATTATGTAAATATTATCTTGAAAAAAGTAAATAATTATTGAAATAAAAACTTCAACTTTGACGTCTTACATAATATATTTTGGAAGGAAAATAAAAATATCAACTGTGTTGTCTGTCTGTTCATCGATACTTGGCGAATCGAGCGGGTTACGCGCGCAATCACTAGTAATTATAAACTATTTAACATACTAATATGTTATTAACCTTTTACTTCCTTATTGACTGATATACTTTGTTGCCTACACACAGCTTTTAAAACTGAATCTAGAAGTCACTCCGCAAATGTGTAAAAAAACAAGATCTGTTATCAACTGATACTGAATAAATAATAGTGACAGTGTTAATATTCATTGTTGAATAGTTAAAAATAATAGCCAAGTTACTTCAATTTCAGATATTTTTCTCAGTAATCGGATTACCTAAAAAGAAAAAAGGTATTTAAAAAAAACCGAAGAAAAATTGCAGCTAGTTTTCTCAAAAGCTTTATGTTACCAAATATCGGAAGATGGAAGGAAAAAAATGTAAATCAACAGTGTTGTCGGCTCATCTTCCGTCTATAGCCGGCGAATCGAGCGGGTCACGCAGCCAATTACTAGTAATTATAAACTATAAAATTTTTAACCGGCACCGACTTTCGGCTTCTTGAGATGGCCTTTCGACACGCCCGTAAGGCGCGCGATTGGTAGGGTTAAGTGTGGTTCTGTATGTGGTTTTTAATAGAAATCTTCAGCAAAAATTGTGTCATTCAATGTTTCTTCCAACTATACACATTTTAACCTTACATTATAACTAAGGATCGAATGTTTTTATAAAAGAATATAATTTTTAATTTAGTTAAAACTTTTAATATTTTAGTAATCTGCTTGCTTGCTCTGCTTCTGTACAAAAATTAGATATCTTGGTCACAAACTTAAGAATATAAAGGTCTTTTAATTATATGTTTTTTAGATTTTCTGCTATTTAAGCAACACCAAAGTACAATATGCGTATGAATAAAAATAGAAACCATCAACACGTTTCTTAAAAAACCTTTCTAAAAACCGTCAAACATAGACCAAGTACCGTTGAAAACATATAAACGATTTACTATCAAACGATAGAACCCCACAACAAAGTCCGGTAAGCGTATTCGACATCGACCTCACTAAATTCGGTACGCCAATAAAAGAACCATTTGTTCTTCCTCAAACGGACGCCGACATCAAAAAATTGATTACAACAAAATACTCCGAAATCACCGAATACTTTTATTGACGGTGTTATGGGAACACTTAATTGACTACTAATCAAGGTGATCAAACGTCACGTACAACCCGATCCATCGTACGTATCGATTAGAATCGGTATACATAGAATTATATCGATATGACAGTGAGGCAGTGAGCTCATCACTAAAAACGGAACCAATTGTGAATTATGTAAAACGTTTCGTTTTGTAATTATATTTTCGCGTTTCTTTAAATCATTTTATGGTTATATATTGCTGTTTTATATGCTGATTGAATAAATAATAGCGTGGCCTTTTACATCAATATTTTCGACATACAAATTCTGTGGGATAAAAAATTTGCCCAGTTTTTGTTACTTTCTAAATGCAGCTAATATTTTTATTATAATGCTCTAAAGTTATAAATTCTCATCATTTTGTCTATAAAATTGATTGTCCTGACTTTAACTGATTTGTTTGTGAAAAAATATACTTTCTCGCTGGAGAGATCTTTAGAATCATAGATGATGCTTATTAGGCATGGGAAAAAATGAAAACAATTTTTTTTTTTAAATTTTATCTTTTGTTTGCAAAAATTATGCACATGTTTTATTCTTTACGGTTCGATCTTATTTTAGACGGTGCTAAAGTTAGATGCGTTTTAAACTTTTAATAAATTACCGAGTAATGGATTGCCGGCGACAGCCAACGAATAAAATTCGCGTGGGAGGATACATTCCGATGTTTTATCGTTCCCAAATCAATTTAAACATTTGAAACTAAGCATTTAATTTAATTTCTAACGAAATCTAATTTTGATGAAATTAAATTAGTCTACTGCTAAATCAAAAAAAGAAAATCTTTAACTTAATAAAACGTGAAATTAATAAATATCAATAAAAACGTACGGACAAATCTTAAGATGATACCAGAAAAAGGCACATTTTCGTATTCTGTTTTATTAATAAATTAAAAAAATAATAAATATTTTTTTATCTTTTTTTGATAAAATACAAATTGTTAAACTTGAAAATTATGCAGGCACCATTACACCAGTGCGATAACCTCAATCAATTAAACACTACATCAAAATCAAAGGTAGGTATAAACGAACAGTAACGATTTCTCTGTGAAAAATTGTTTGATTGGACAATTTGCCCAGCCTTGGGTTCTAAAAGGTTAAAACAATATCGTTTGTGGCACCTTGAAGTCTTATAACCCTATTTAGGTTAATCGGCAATACTAATTCGATTTTCCTTTTATAAATTAAGTTTGATTGCAATGGTGCATAATTTAACTAGAATTACTTTTCTGTTTCTTTTTATGAAAAAGAAAAAAGATACGCCGAAAAAAGCTTATGTAAAAAAATAGGACTGGTCTTTTTATTTGCTACATATTACACATGGATGTACAGATCGGAGTACACAATATGCTGCAACACTAGACAGACTATCCGTAATGCCTGTCATCCCTGTCAAAATCTACAAATGTCAGCCGGGAAAAACGGCTTATCGTACTTTCCGAGGCAAGGTGGGGTCTCGGTATGTAATGGATGGTCACCCATCCATGGACCGACCTTGACAAGCGTTGCTTAACCTTGAAGATTTACCCATGTTGCTGTTATTATAAAGCCACGAGCGCGTTTCCCAAAAGCTTTCATTTCCAAGAACCTTTAACAGTCCATATTTCCAAAATACCTTAACTAAATACCAAAACCGCTCGCCACAAATCTATAAATTGCTCCAAACGCAAGAACATAAAAAGCTAAACGTGAAACACATAAAAATCGTACACATTTTAAATAATTTGACCAATTCAAATCACTAGTGTGGGAAACCACGCTATCTTTTACAATCTTTTTTCTTACAAATATTTACCGTTATTACTTCAGTTTACGAATAGCGAAAACTCGGGATAAACGGTCGATTACACCGTGCAGCTATTATAAAATTACGATACGCTTTTTCTAAGTTAATTGGTGATCACTTCAGAAGCATATTTCTATAGTTTTACCGGGCAGTTGAGCTTCTACTTTTAATTAAACTTTAAGTTGTTACGAGCCGTCTAGCTAGCGTTCGTTAATGTTAACTGTTCTGGTACACGAAAGTTTTATCATCTGTAATAGCTGGTCTGTACTAAATGGTAAACAAATGAATCGCTTTTCAGTTTGGATGTTTTAAGCTCAACACACACACAAAGCGGGTGCGTGTCGGGCGCGGGTCGGGACGGGAGTACGGCGGGCTTGTATATATTGTAATTCCTTGTATTATATGGATGTGAGCACACGAAACGCGTACGCGGGTCGGACGCGGAGCGGGTCGGAAGCGGGAGCCGCGCACGCTTTTACAATACATACAAGCCCGCTGTACTACCGTCCCGACCCGCGCCCGACAAGCAACCGCCTTGTGTGTGTTTTGAGCTTTATAGTCTAACACTTAGAGCTGGTAGGATTGGTTGCTAGCTACCGAATAAATACTTCTTTCTCTAGTGTTGAGAGTGTATAATGTTTTTAATAAAACATGTATTGAACACTATTGCACAATCGTTTATTTAGATTAGTATTCCACAAGTTCTTAGATCCTTGTCCGACGCCATGTCTGTCTCTTCGCTCGTGTTGTCCATCTCTTATTTTCTAATCCTAGTGATGTTCCCACTTACTAACTAATAATACTACATCTTCCCCTTATAATTATAACAAATTTCAACAAACATAATCTGCTAAATGTTTTGGAGGAACTATGTTTCTCTTAGGTCTCAACTGAAAATCTGGTACTTGCTCTTGAGCATCTTCCACTACAACTATTTCTTGACCATCACTATTCCTTCCTTCCATAGATACATTTTCTTCTGATTGTAATTGTTCATCATTGTTTAACAATTCCAAATTATGTTTTTGTTGAACATTTACATCTTTATGAAATGAAGGTTTTACATGCAATGTATTCCTTCTAATTATTTGCCCATTAACATCTTTTAAAATCAGAGACCTCGGAGATGAGTGTATATTTATAACGTTTGCTGGAACCCAAATATTATCTCTTAAGTAAACTACGTCTTGGCCAGAATAAAAAGTGTGTTTGTTACATTTGGCAGTCTTATCAAAGTTTCTTTTGTTATACATATTTACTTTATTTTGAGTTTCATTAAAATTTGTTACCAACTTTGGTTTTAAAAGTACATCATGAATAGGTAGTTTGGTTCTTGTCAATCTGCTAAATAGTAACTGTGATGGTGTGTATTGTGAACCTAGTACTGGGGTATTTCGATACTCTAGCAATACTTCTTGAAAGTCAACCCCACTTTCAGTTGATTTATTTAGCAATTTTTTAGCAATTCCAACAAATCTTTCAACAAAACCATTGGACCTAGGATATTTTGGGCTTGAAGTAATTACTTTTATATTCCAAAGTCTTGCAAAATTCTGGAATTCAAAAGAGTTGAATGGCATATTATCAGCCCTTAAGATCCTTGGTATACCATGAATTGAGAAAATATGTTTCAATAGATTAATCACAGTTAATGCAGTTAATGAATTTACATGGATTAAGTCAAACCACTTAGAGTAATAGTCAGTTACAATTAAATAAGTTTTGCTATTCCACTGTAGAAAATCACAAGCAATTTTTTGAAATGGTAATGATGGTATCTCATCAAGCAACATAGGTTCTTTTGATTTTTTCGCACTATATTTTTCACATGTCTCACATTTTGATATAATATTAATAAAATCAGTCTCAAGATTCGGCCAATAAAATAAAGATTTTGCTCTAGCAATTGTCTTATTTATCCCAAAATGACTTGAATGAACTTTTTTAATTACTCTATTTCTTAATACTAATGGCACTATAATCTTATAATCTAAATAAACAATTCCATTTTCATATGTAATGTTATCTTTACAATTATAATAAAATTTCACAGTGTCAGCTACTTTATTTTTGCATTTAGGCCATCCATTTTTATAGTATAATATTAATTGCTGAAGGACTGAATCATTTTCAGTTTCTGACATAATGAGACTTTGTACTTCTTCACTGACATTGATAGTGTGTACAGTTTTAGTAAGAGAACTATCCAATTCTACATTGTCAGCCTTGCTTGAAGCACGACTTAAGGCATCAGCTACGTGCATCTTAGAACCTGGAGTGTATTGAACATCCAAATCATAAATGTTTAATTTCATTTTTATTTTTCTTAAACGTTGTGAACCAATGGAATTAATTTCCTTTCTCATAACCGCCACCAATGGTTGATGATCAGTTTGCATTATTACATGCCTTCCATATACATAGTAGTGAAACTTTTTGCAGGCAAAAAGTATTGCCAAGAATTCCTTGTCAATCTGCCCATATTCAGATTCACAAGTGGATAAACTTTTTGAGGCATATGAAATTGGATGACCATTTTGCATTAGGACACAACCAATCGCATCCTTAGAACTGTCAGTCTGAATTACAATTTGTTTTTTGGGATCAAAATTTACAAGCACTGGTGAACTTATTAAAATATTCTTAATATTATTGACACATGTTGTATAACCAATATTCCAAACAAATTCTATATTTTTCTTTAACAATTGCCTAAGTGGACTGGTTATTTCAGACATATTAGGGATGTACTCTCTATAATAATTAACAAAACCTAGAAATCTCTGAAGACTTTGCTTATCACTTGGCATGTCATATTCTAAAATAGCCCTAATCTTATCTCTGTCTGGTACTAAATGTCCATCTACAATTTCATGTCCAAAATATTTAACTACATCAGGTAAGTATTGAATTTTCTTTGGGTTAAACTTGATATTCAACTCACGTGCTCTGTTGAGGACTTTTTCGAGTATCTCATCATGTTTTTCTTTTGATTCAGCATGAATTAAGAAATCATCGATGTAGATAAACAAACCTTCAATGTCACTAAAGCAATTTCGACAGTTTTCTTGAAAAACTTCAGCTGAGATTCCAAGTCCAAATGGTAAGACATTAAAACAATAAGATCCATATATCGTAGAGAATGTACAGTACTTCTTACTATCATCAGTCAATCGAATCTGCCAGAATGATTCTTTCAGATCTAAAACAGAGAAGAATTTTGAATGACCTATTTGTGACTTTAAATCATTGATAGTTGGAATTTCATAATACTTTTTAAGAATGCACTCATTGAGAGCTTTGGGGTCTAAACATAAACGGATAGAACCATCAATTTTTTCCACAATAACAATTCTATTCACCCATTCTGTAGCCTCCTCAACTTTGGATATCACATTTAGTTTACAGAGTCTTTCCAGCTCATCTTTTAACTTATCTTTTAATTTTAAAGGAACCCTATGTGGAGGTTTGGACACTGGAATAGAGTTTTCTTTTAATAAAATTCTATATTTTTTAGGAAATTGACCTGTGCCTGAGAAAACATCTTTAAACCTATCCATCAGTATCTGATCATTTGATTGATTATTTTGAATACTGTTTATAAACTTTCTTTCAACAATGCCTAATAACAAACATGAATCCTTCCCTAATGTTGGCTGATATCCAGAACTAGTAACAATAAAATCCAATAAATAAACTTTTGATTTCAACTTTGTTTCTAATAAAACAGTACCATAAGTTTTTATTTTTGATCTGTTGTATGCCTGTAACGTGACTTTTGATTTACTAAGTTTAATATCATTAAATTTATTTCTTGAAATTTTATTTTGAATATCCTCTAGCAATGAGATAGGTATTAGGTTAACATCAGAACCAGTATCCAGTTTGAAGGTACAATTTATGACATTTTCAATTAATAGTTTCTGCTCCCAACAGTTAGCATTATGTATTTGACCTACCGATTCACAATAAAGTTCTTTGTCATTTTTCTCCTCCGATACAACTTGCACTTTTTTTGTGCGGCACACTTTTGCAAAGTGGTTATATTTTCCACATTTTGTACATTTTGTTCCCCTTGCAGGGCATTTGTTGATGTCCCGTTCATGTTGGCCACCACACCATTTGCACTGTATAGTAGAATTTTTTACCTGCACCTTGTGAACGTCCCCAACTTCTGCTGAGGCACATTGCACTTCTTTAACCTGTGACTTTGTCACCTCTGAGAGACGTAGCCTCTTTACAGTTTTTTCTAGGTCCACATCTCCCATGCTCAACAAATTCTCCTGTTCGGATTTATTGGTAGTGCCAAAAATCACTCGATCTCGGATGGCTTCATTTTCATTTGTGAACTCGCAATTTCTAACCAGACTTTTCAAGTCTGTGAAATATACATCAAACGGCTCACCCTGTCGCTGAGAGCGCTTGTAAAATAAAAATCTTGAAAACAATATATTCTTCTTCGGTTCGCAATATTCATCGAATGACTTCAATACGTCATCAAATGTCGCCACCTTTTTTTTTCCGTTAGCGTCAATAAGCTTGTCGAAATCAAAATTATTATAGATTTGTACTCCTTCCTCGCCAATGACATTTAACAAAATTGCAATTTTTCTTTGTTCCTTTTCAACATCAAGCCCAGAGGCAATAAGATATATACTTAGCTGTTGTTTAAACCTTTTCCAATTGCTTGGCAAATCTCCTCCGAGACACAATTTTTCGGGCAGGTTGTACGACGCTGCGGCCATGTTTGCACACAGTTACAAACTGTACGGCGATTATCGTAAAATATGGTACGTACGTTACAATTACGGCTGCGCCATGTATAATGTTTTTAATAAAACATGTATTGAACACTATTGCACAATCGTTTATTTAGATTAGTATTCCACAAGTTCTTAGATCCTTGTCCGACGCCATGTCTGTCTCTTCGCTCGTGTTGTCCATCTCTTATTTTCTAATCCTAGTGATGTTCCCACTTACTAACTAATAATACTACAGAGAGTCTCTCAATTTAAAACACTGGTTGGTGGTTGAGCTTTTTTTAAGTCCGCCTGGCTAGCTACCACCATCTTATCTACGTCTGTCGCCATAACAACAATGTTAACAGCATTATTGTGTTTCGGCAGTTAGAGGTAAGACAGTCAGTTCCTCTGTGGTTGAGGATTCCGGGTGAAGCTCGCTTCCATCTTCGGCCTGATCATCACTTATCATCAGGTGAGATGCAGGCCAAGAGCTACCCGATGTGAATTAAAAAAACATATCACTTAATATAAAATCACGCCTGTAATCCCCGAAGAGTCCGGCAGAGGTGTACTTATAGTACACCCATATTTCGCCAGTTATGTTTAAGTCCCATGTAATAGGGGGCGAGCCTATTGCCATCAACCGGGCACAAATCCAGACTCCGGGCTGCTGCTGCTGCTCTCAATTTTGTTCAATTTCTTTATGCTTGAAGTCATCTAAGGTTCCTGAAATCATCGAAAGAGACTCTTCTACTAAAAATCATTGTAGCCTGTAGAGCTAGAAAACCCGCATGTTAACCTACCATAGAACAGAGAAGTGAGGTAAGGAGTGATAGCCTAGTGGTGTGACCGTCGGATTCATGTGCGTATTGTATAATTATCACTTGCTTCGAAAACGGTGAAGGAAAACATCGTGAGGATCTAAGAGATATTTCTCGACGGCATGTGAAGCCAAGTCAGAGGCCCATGGGCGGCCAAAAACTTTGACTCCAGGTTAGTAACTAACCACACGAAAAATAAAGATCAAGTGGTTTGATTGCGTAGTTTTAAACTCGAGGCATATTGTTTAAGTCTTGGAGAACCGTTGTACTACTAGACATTGTTCCTTCAAGACGTGACTTTTAGGAAATAAATAAAGTCACATGATTTATAACGCGAATCAGTTTTAAAAACACAAAATGGTGTCTATATTATTGTTGTTCGGTACAGATCTTTATTGATTTATTAGGATGTGACTGTTTTTGGTGGGATCAATACTAATTGTGGTTGGTCGCACCACTAATCGTCGGATTATGATAATCCGTCATAAAACCACGGAATATTAAATTTATTTTGACAAAGTAATATAGAGCGATTTAACATTTTGAATTCAAATTGCTTTCTTAAATGAGTTACGCTTTTTTAAGCGGAAAAAAAATAGGTAAAACTTTTACTTTACACGGAATTAATGAATGATTAAAACTGCACCGCTGAAAAAAAAACGTCTTTAAATTTCGATAGAGTATAGTGCTCAACACATTCGTGTGAGAAAACTACATAATTATAAAACATTTAAAAAAAACGAAAAATATTAGCTCTGGACAAGTTAGAAATATGACAAGTAAGAATAAGACTTCAAGATACTGTACGTAAAGTATTCATATTTTCATAACAAATCCTAAGAGGGAGCGTACCAAAAGGTTTTAAAACATTCCCTGGACTGCCCTAGCTTTAAACCAGCAAATAGAGACATCAAACCATTTATATGAGACACGTTATTTATAAGCCCCAACATTTGTCATCTAAATCCAGACCGCACTACGGAAACGTCATAAAAACTCACTAAAGGTCAACCCTTCGAATGCGATAGGCTAACCAACTAACCAAGATATTTGCATGAAAACATTCACATATATCCCTATCTCCGCTTTATGACCGCGAGTTACAGCCTTTATGATCGATGGCCAGTATTTATGGCCAAATGACCATAATTAGTGGGGCCGAGTACCACTGGACTTTATAGCTGGGCGGCCCGCGATTGAACATAGCTTTCACACAGCATTTTAGTGTTAAGTTTCGAATTTGTATTTGTTCTGCTCGGATATTTTTGTATATTTATTAGCAGTACAGTTTAATTGTAGTTTTAGAGGAGTTTAACATTTATTGTGGCGTGTTCGTTTTAGTGTTGAAGCTTACTGTGTTGGGTGTTAAAGAAAATGGGCCTGGGCCATGTTATAATGGCTCTTCCTGCTCTTATTTTCACACATTATTTTAATTATGTGAAAATATGTTACTGAAAAGTTGTGCGGTAATCGGTTGTCATGGTGTGGCATGTGATGCGGAGGAATGAGGAAAATGTCGTGAGGAAAGTTTTGACTATGAATGTCGATGACTATAAGAGTAGGGGAAGACCAAAGAAACGATGGATGGACTGTGTGGAAGATGATATGGCTAGAAAGGGAGTGACTACCGAGATGACGACTAATAGAGAAGTAGGGAAGAAAGGAACATGTTGCGCCGACCCCGAATAAATTGGGATAAGGGAAGTAGAATGATGATTGCATATTTACATGACCACAGAGAAAATTATCATACCTATAACGCTTGGTAAATGATAAAGAAAGAAGAAAGAAAATACGTTTGTTTGTGGTAAACATGACGCAAAAAAAAGAAACAAGTTTAGAGAAATATGCGTCACATCCACGCAAAACGGCCATCACTCAGCATAATGCTGCGACCCTATGCGAGACAGAGCACCAGCGCAGGTTATGAATATGATAAGTGATCGATGTCTTATGTTGCAGGCTGGAGGATGCTACAGCCTAACCTCTTGTCGTAGTAATCTATCATCCGACAGAGATGTGAAAGGGATTCACCTCAGCCTTTTCATGTCCTTAACGTTGTTCTTCTCAGTACTCTTCCTTATACAATATGTTCTTATTGATCTCTATAGTATTTTCAAGCAATTCGGTACTTATAATAACCGATACAAAATGGCTGATATTACTTGGCAGTTCTGAACATAGGCACTACGAACGTTCGCGCACTCAAAAAATGATTTCTGCGTGAAGTTCGGAATTGCCAAGTTATATCGGCCGTGTTGTACGTGGCTTTAATTGCTATACCTATGAAGCTTATATTGCTACTCTTCTTACACTAAAATATCACAAGACGTTCGCTCACGTATCTCACAAATCGCAAAACACACAGCTAACCTAGTGTAACTAAAACGATTGCCACACACCGTATGGAAATCCGGCCAATCGTAATGAATGGTGTTTGCGCAAGCTCATACGGACAGAAGTATTTGTTACCGTCACTACTGCTAACGTACCGATATTAGACGCGCGAATATTACGGTTTCGTCACAGAGTATTGAGTTGATATAGTTTAACAATATTTTATGTCATGTTTGATATACACGATCGTCTTTGAAGGGTTGAGTAGAGTTGTACTGTTTTAGTAAATTAGTTTTACATAAACATGACATATATAGTCCTCCAGACCGTATTTCGACCACGGCGGCCAATCTCAACGGAGACTAGCCTTCGACGCGGAAGATATTGTAGTGCACAAGTGTGTGCGCAGACAGGTGCACTCTCTCTTCCCTCACTCTCATAGTCCGATGGGACGGCAATCCGACACGACCGGAGAGAGATCAGGCGCAGGACCAACGGCTTAACGTGCTTTCCGAGGCACGGGGGTATCATACCGCCAACTTCCAAACTCCGGGCTGTTACTAAGAAATTCCTAATGGAAAAACCGAATAACACTTTGCCCGACCCGGGAATCGAACCCAGGACCTCACGCTCAGCAGTCGCGCTTGCGACCACGAGACCAACGGGGCAGTTAAAAACATAACATGCACAACAATAGTTGGTCGCTGTGATTAACTCAAGACAATGCTTAAATGTTCTTTCTCCAGAATTAGCTTACTTACTGACAGGTTATATGAGTTTATATAATTGTTTATAATTTTACTAATTTTACTTTATTTATTGTTGACATAATCTACTCATTACAATGTTTTTTTTTATGAGTTGTATTGCAATATGTGGTTAGCTAGCGACCTCGATATTTTTTTAATTTACCTCAATGGTCCTAGTTTATCAATTATAACTTCTAGTTACAGCTATATGTAAGCGGGCACGCCCTTTATGTCTGGAGGCTTTTATTTAGATATTGTTTTCGTTAAGTTATTTTTATTTCTGCTTGAGTATAGTTCTCGATGTTTTTGGTTGATATATTGGCGTGTGCTAGCTGTCATATGGCTATTAATTTTATAATTTAGATTATGTTTTGTGTTGCGTAATGTAAATATCATTTTGCATATAGAATCTTTTTTACTGAACAGACAGCTGTGCTGCTGGGGAGTATGTTGCGCCACTTCTTCTTCCCAGCTAAAGCACTAGGAAGTGGTGAAGGGTGGGCGTTTTGGGGGACTGTCTTATGTAATTTTGACGTTCGAAAAGTGCTGATTCTCAGCCTAGTTTGAATAAATGACTTTTGAATTTTGAATTTCATGACATAGAAAAACATAACATAATGCCTATTTCCTCCGAAGGGTTAGGCAAAGGTGTACCATTACATCTTCATTTCATTTCAGTTATGTTTTAAGTCCCATGTAGCAGGGGGCGAGCCTACTAACATCAACCGGGCAGAAATCTAGACTCGAGTTTATAAAATACAGAGAAAAAAAATGAAGACTTGGCAGGTATTATTTATGACTCTGGTTAGAATCACCAACTTTTCCTGTTAAATATGACATGTTTTCCGTCTGCAATAATATTTAATTTTTGTAGGCTTCATCATGCAAAAAGCCTTTTTCCCGTGATGAACTTCATTTTGTTTTAATATGAAAAGCAACAATATAACAAACATTGTAGGTTTATTATGTAACTCAGAGATGGAACATATGGAACCATAATTACTCTTTATCTCTTACATCGTCCGCCAATAGGTGTGATGCCAAAAAAACTATGAAGAAGTAGAGAAAAATGATGGAAAACCCTCTGATCAGCTTTCCCTTCCATACTTCATTACTAAAATTACTCAGGGCTCCAGATACGCCTTCAGTGTCAATCTCAGCGTCAGTCCGAGGTGTGAGCCGCATTCATAGTTTATGACCAATTAGGAACTTTGCACACTTCTGCGAACTTCGTTAACATTTGACGTTTACTGCATTACCATTGCTCTAATATATGAAGGTATGATGCGGGAGCAGTCTTTTGTTTACGCTTATTTTCCCACTGGTGTAAGCGGATTTTTTTAGGCTGTGACAGTTGAAGGTTCAGGGAAGTAGTGGTAGCTGAAATTGAGTTTTAATTTACCAAGATTTGTATTTTTTTTTTGAACGCGATAATTTTTCCCAAATAAGCCAAGTGTATTATTAAGACACTCGGCATTATTGAAAATCATAATTTTGATCTTCTTCTTTTCGTGTGACTAATGACTAACCTGGTGTCAGAGTTTTAAAGCCGCCCATGGGCCTCTGATCTATGGACTTGGCTTCACATGCTGTCGAGAAATATCTCTCAGGCATGCCGGTTTCCTCACGATGTTTTCTTTCACCGTTTTTTAAGCAAGTGATAATTATACAATACGCACATGAATCCGAAAAATCAGAGGTGCGTGTCTTGGATTCGAATTCGAGACCTATGATTTTGCAGTCTGACGGTCACACCACTAGGCTATCAAAGCTCTCATTCAAAATTCGCTCCCAAAATTCCCATACATAAATAAATCCCTATAACAAATTCATATCGATTAAAAAACTGTCGTGTTTTACAAACGGACTGTGTTCACAATTACGTAAATACGAACAACACGAACCAATTAAATACAATACATCCGATCAGCCCTAATATCCGGGGTTGGGGCGCAAAATAGATAGGTACAGAAGGTCGGCTCCATACAACGAGCATAAAACAGGCGCAAATGCATAGGCGTGTTATTGTCCACTCAAAGAAAGGTTTGGAAATAAGTAAAATACAAACCGATCACAAAGCTGACACAGTTCAAGTGTAATGCTAAAAAAGCATACATATCTCGTACTTACAATTTGTTTACCCAAAAGTTTATTTAGCACAACACCCGTGCAAGTGTTGAAGTAGCATGAAGAAGTATATGTAAACACGTTTACGTACAAACGTAATGCATTCCCTTCTTCGCCTCAACACAGCTCATGTTTTGGGTCAGAGAAGCATATAAAGCTCGTATTAAAAATTTGCCAGCCCGAGAGCTTTTTTAGCAGAATATAGAAGTATTGGTGTTACACGTAGACGCGTATGTATGGTGATATCAAACAAATGCCAGTCGCGAGTGCGCTTGCACTCAAAGGACGTGAACCGTGTCTGTGTGCGTACGTTTTCGCTCGTTGTATGGAGTCGACCTTCTGCACCTATCTATTCTGTGGTTAAGGGTAGGGGCGACCCCGTTTATCTTAATAACATGTTAAAACATCGAGTGTCGCGATCGAGGGGTTAATTTTTACCTGAGTGTGGTTTGTGTTCGCTCATTTGCGGTATCTATTTGATCGGACGAGGGATTTTTTTTTTCTTTTTACATGCTGGCAATTTTTGTGGCATTCGTGCAAGAAGGTTTAGTTTGCAGTTCTAATTTTAAACAGATAAAGAAGATGTTTTATGTTTTCGTTTCTTGTCCATATTTGCTTGGTAAAAGAGCTAAGTTAATGAACACAGGACTTTAAATATTTCTTTGAACTAGATAATTTAAATACCTACACAACTTATAATTATTAAAACTTATAATTTCGGCACGTATAAAAACAATTACTGATTAAAAAGAATACTCAATCGATTTCTATGAATTTAAATAGCTTAATAATTTCGAAAATTATAAAAAAAAAGTGATAGTCATCGCCTGAACGCCATGACATGCCAAACTGACATTAACAGCATTGTCAAACAATATAACGCGGCAATATTAAATATTCAACGCTGGCAACACATTACCTGTACGTGTTTTTAATTGATCTGGCAATACCGAAGCGCGGTGTTTCGTATAACTCCTACATTATGTTACGTGTGTATTTTAATTTATGTTTTTCTGCGATAATTATCGGTTTTAATGTTAAATGCTGATGATTTGATCGATGTCTGTAATTAGACAGACTTTTAGTTCAGTGGAAACTTTTAATTACAGAGCGAATAGCTAATTTGGTTGGTCTAGTTATAAATAAGGTTTATGTAAAAGTTATGTGTCCAAAAATTTGTGTATTTCAACAATCACATTGTTTTCTTTATCTGGATGGACGACTTCATTAATTTTTCATTCCGTTAATGTTTGAGGTAAATCATTAAATTAATTAAGTAATCTCATTCTTGTGCAGGATACGACATTTTTTAAAATCAACTTGAACGATTTAATCAACTAAAAGTTTTCAAATCTTACAAGTTATCTGTTAAAGTAGCAATTGATAAAGATATCGCTTGTTGTAAAATCGATTTTGATAAAGACAAAACATTTAAAATCTAATCTAATAAATTAAAAGATATTGGTTCTTACTGATACGTTACAAACGAATTTCTTTTATACAGACAAGAAGTAGGCAGGTAATTTATATTCTGGATGTTAAATAAGAGAATTTTATCGTTACAAAGATACAGCGACAGCTTAAAGAAGGGAAGCAAGTCATAGGTCTCAAGTTCGAACCCAAAGCACGCACCTGTGACTTTTCGAATTCATGAACGTATTGTATAATTATCACTTGCTTCAAAACCGGTGATGGAAAACAGTATGAATAACCGGCCCATGCCAGAGAGATATATCTCGACGGCATGTGAAGCCAAGTCCGAGATCCACGGGCGTCATAAGAACTCTGACAGATTAGTCCCTAACCACACGAAAAAGAAATAAAGAATAGCGAATAAGCAAGTGAAACAAGAGTAATGAGAGTTCAATTGTAGCCAAAATTAAGAACAGTCAAACCCACATGAAAATAAATCTTTGTGTCGATAGAAAAAATTGTTACTTTAATAGGGATAACAATTTTTCTATCGACACAAAGATTTATTTTGATTAATCCCTAAGCGTAGGTACAAAATTCAACGACAAATTAAACAAGTCTGACACTAATACAGGTATCTTTTCAGATTTACATTTTGCTTCGTGCTAATGTTTTGGTTATACCTATACTCCATTTGAATTAAGAACCTTTTTTACAGTCCGTTCAACCGATTTTGATTTCTATACCGTAGGTATAAAGATGGCATTAATAGCAAAAAAGTAGTTACAATACCAACTGTTTAGCAGTGCAGCTGCCATTTGTCATGCCACCAATAGAAGTCAAAATCGGTTGAACGGACTGTAAAAAAGTTTCTTAATTCAAATGAAGTATAGATAAGTTTTTTTTTTTTACAGAAAGCTGTAGGTTGGATAATTTGCTAATTACAAGACCAACAATATTAAGACATTTTTAACTATCATGTCAACTACAACATATCATAAAATGCGAGTAATAATGTTTGTCTCGCTTCTTTCATACTCGATAAATAGAGCTTAAGGGCTTTAGCAGATAACTTTTACACGGAAAATCGACCGGCGTAAACAAAATGAGTATTATGACCACATCCTGCGATAAGCATGTAGGCTGTATTACTTGTAGCAGCAGTAGGTTGTTGAAAAACACAGAACTAGAATCAAGACAAAAATACTCTTAGAATACTATAAATTAAAAGGATTCAATTATTTTCCTACCGATTGGAGATTTTTTTTGCAGTATTTTTCTTCATGTTTTTGTTCTTTTATTTTACTGCTTTCCTTATTTTTTTAGAAACCTTTTATATAAAGTAACTGTACACCAGTACCTAAACTAAAATCCACTATGGAACTGAAATTCGCTCCATAATAAAATATTTGTTAATCAGTTCAATTTATACAAACGTCAAAAACACCTGATTATGATTATCAAAATGACAGCTCCCTAAAAAAGACGTTCGGAAACACAATCGAAATACGTAATTACGTCTTCCGTACACAATCAGGGGTCGGATCAGAGGGCAATTTGTAACAATAATGGTGCGATTGGTCAAGCGGGTCATGGGAGCGGGTGGCACCTGTCACTGTGTCAAACTATCGCGGGTGTTATCTGTTAGGCCTTAATAACCTCACGTGGACGTACCGACAGGATACGGGAATTTGGTTGTATGAAAGGATTTTGTTGATCGTTTTCGGTTTTAAAGGGTTGTGCTTTTAATGTTTTTTTTTGTTATTTAGATACTTACCAGATTCTTGATTTACTTGGCAATACATTTTGTTTTAACAATATTACAAGTTAGTAAAATGTACGCAGAAAAAGCTTTACCTAGCTGCCGCATTGTTAGCTATCTCTTGTAATTATTTTTGCATCGCTTTAACAGGAAACTACGATTAACAATTTTACGCCCACGGACAAAGATCGCTCCTTCTAACGTTTAGTTTAATTAATTAAAACTTAAAAATATTTAAGAACCTAACCGGTTATAATGACGGTAACCTATCAAGCTTTGTCTAATGAGACACAATTAATTTTATTTATTGTTGCGAGGGATCAACGGAAGGATGTTCTAAAAAATGAGTTAAAATGCCATGAATAACAAATAAAATCTTGTAAGTTTTTTTAAATCATGGATTTCTCTCTAAATATGGAAGATGAAGGTTGTTTTAAAAATACGTTAAAATATCACGAATTGCGACGAAAAACACATTAAAAAAATCAGGCAACTCTGTCATTTTTTCTCTAAATCGAGCTAAAACACATCACTATCAGAAGGATGTTTTAAAAAATGCCATGAATATTAATTTTATTTCAGAATCGTTTTTTAAACACGCTTCCTGCTACATGTTTTTTTTAAATCACGCATGGGCTAAAACGAGCTAAAACACTTCACTATCACAATTGATCGTCCAGCTTTTCGCAACTTAAGTCGGATTTGCAGCGATATCGTTCAGTTTATGTTGCCCCGTGGATTACGCTGTCAATATTATTACGCGCCTTTTAATACCGTTGAGCCGCTCCATAAAACATATTGGAAATTATTGCTTGATACGTCCACTTTATCATGCTATTGGAAATTGCTGCTTTTGTGTGGAAAGGATGTCTTATTTAGGACGTTGGTACTTAAACTTACCTATTTGAGAGCGAAACATTTTTTTTTCTTGACTGGGTAGTATTGATACGAATTACGAACGCACCTAATACCGTTTTTGGTTTTATTGCAGCTTCTTCTTATTTCGTGTAATTGCGAACTAAACGAGAAATATCTACTTATATCGCACCGCGGTAACAAAATAATGAAATCGAACTTATTTTACGGAGCTTTGGGAGGCAGATAATAAGTTGCAAATCGATTCATTTCGGTAGTAAGAGCAACGTTACACAAAACTTCTTAAAAGCAGAGACAAACATCCTGTGACAATACAAGGGCCAATCTTAATTCTACATTATTCCAGTTCTCGTTACTCTATTTTCAAAACAAAACCTTACATCTGGCGCCAAACACCACCGTCCTTCATTCACAAAGGAGATCACAACACTTAAAACGGCATAAAAACTCTAATTACTCGACCTCTTCCGTTAAAAGAGGTAAGGCACGTTAAACTGATAATTATCAAGTGCGTTTGGAATGGCCCTGTCCCGTCCGGCCTTGTCTTCTGAAGCCTTGGAACGCACGTTACCCCCAGTAAAAGGGCTTGGCAGATCGATCCACAGTTTTTTGCGAAGATTAACGCTGAGATTCTGGTACTGTACGAGCTTTAAGATGTAGGTATCCTTATGTGGATTTTGAAATTGGAAAGTGACAAAAACGGGAGTATGATCAGGTTTTTTGCAGATTGTGGACGAGTCTTTAAGTTTTTGAATAACTTATCGAAATGACTTTATCGAATGACATCAAAACTATTCTAAAGTCGACCCAGGCTCTGTGTATGAATGGGTTTTGATTTTGAACTTAATGGAAGATAAAAATAGCAGAATATCACACCTGAAGAATGCCACTAATGCCGCAATTAACGTTACCATCTACTGGGCCCAAAACAGATAAGATCAAAGTACCATCGACACAAAAAGAGGGAAAAGACACTACTAAGTAAATCGTGAATTGTATTTAAAAAATAACACAAATACATAAAAATAATGAAGATGCAAAAAATGTTTAGGTGCACAAAGGTACAAAAACCTTGTGAATAATTGATGTCAAGTTTTTACCAAAAACATCCATCACAAAATACTCCCATAATTTCCAGCTTACAATTAAATTAGAAACGATAACAAACACAGAAACCCTTCATTAGGAATAGCCTGGATTCCTTTGCCAACCCGTCATGGATATAACTTTTTTCCGCTCAACTATTTGAGGAATGGAACACACTACATAGAAGTATGTTGATGAGCTCATTATAAGAATAACATCACACCTACAACCTGTCTCCAGGTAAAGGACATCGTCTTTTATAGAAAGTGATGATGAATTATACGAAGCAGAGATTTCTTTAATTGATTTTTTTCCGTTTAATGGAATTGTTGGAAGAATGCTTTTCGGTATCTGTTGATAGGATTTTAAGGTCTTTATTAATGCTTGTTTAGCATCAAGTTGCAGGCTAGTAGCTATATTGATCCTAAAGGTTGAGAGGGGCTCGCTTTACACAGGTCGGCTTGGCTTGGTCGTCTACTATTCACAAACATATCAAATCTTTCGAAGAAAAGCGACACGAAGCTATTATCAAGAAGCGCAAAATACGCAAAAAGAGCCCTAAGCCCTCTTACACGTATATCCAACTTTATTGTTCTAGTTGTAACCGGCTATCTTATTACGAAATATATTTTCGTAAGCGATTACGACTTATTTGTTTCATTTTGACAGTTCAACAACATTCATTGCGTTATTTACGTTGTTGAGCAGATTTTTTTTCGAACTTTTTCGAACCAATGGATTAGCAATTTGTTTCAAAATCAATCAGATTCTGATTGATCATGTATTACGCAATTAGAAAACTAAATTCGGTCTAGCAAGCCATCACACACGCAAGGAATTGATTTTCAAGGGTCGCCGTTATCAAAATCGATAAGGAGGACTATATAATAGTAGCTACGTGACATTTTTGCTGCCTAATGTTTTTTGAATTGACCGTCACACACCATAAATGCGTGAGGAAAACTGAACTTAGGGTCTTAAATCGCCACATATGATCAATTACCGCCCCTTTATATTATAATTATGGAGAATTCATGACGGCTTTTATGTGTTATTGTTTATTGTATGTGTTATTGTTTTACACTAGTCTTTACGATTATTTTTACGTGAAGTTTAGGATGACTAAACTTCTCATTACTTTTCATTGCATTCTTATCAATATGGCTACCGAAGACCATAATAAGAGCTTGTTAATTAGTTCTCGATACAGTTATCTATATTTAATAAAGTTCTTCATAATTCGCGTGATATGGTGTTTGCATAAATGTTGACTCATCGGCTATGGTCATCGGAAAAATCCATTCCCCTCTGTTGATTTTGCATTTTGAGGCGTGCTAAAGCGTGTTCATACATTGCTGACACGCCTGTCATCCACGAAAGTTACCCTTCGAAAAGCAAAGAGCATAAGAGACATTTAATCGTTTCATATGCAAATCTAAAAAGATATATTATGCAGGAATACCCGCGATCGGATCTTTAATATAACTTTTGATAGCTGTCTTGTCTATAGCTTGACGGCAAAAACACTACAATTGCGGTCGAACAATCAAATTTTTATTGTCACTGGTACCGTATGATCTTCAAAGATTCTTTAGCAACTTTCCGGTCTTATTTCAAATCATAGCAGACCCAAGCAAGTTGACACAAAAGTTTTGAAACGTAGAGAATTCTGAACCTGGGTGAGAAGCCACAATTCTTTAACGATGTTCCCAACCTGACGCAAAACTAGATTTTTAGATTTTTGATTCAAGATTCATTGAGCTACGTGGTAACGTGAGGAGCTTCTTGCCTTAAATATAGCCTCTCAGCTTCAGTCATCATGTAAGTTTAGTTCCGTATGTATAGTCGTATCTTTGTTGTTTGTAGTATGCATCGGAACCAGGCCCTCAGACTTGCTATTACTGCACCATTGAGACTACAAGGTATATTTATAGCTGATGCATGTCATTAAAACGCACAACATGAACACAAGCATTAATTATTCGCAATCAAACACAACAAAAAACCTCGCCTAATGATATATAGATTACTTTAATACTATCTCTTGATAGCTTCCGTAAACCATATAATTACACCCTAGTTCCTGATAGGATGCAAGCTTAATGAGCACAACGTTGACCCATTTATTACACGAGAAAAAAAGTCACATGTCAACTCCTAGACACCTGCAGTTAATGCATCCTTGGAATTAATATCGAATCAATCTACCATTAAGGTATTAAAGCAACGGGTCTCACGCCCCACGGAATTATCTTTCACCCCATCAAATGTGGAAAGTCTAATAGAAATCCGTAGTAGGTAATAAGAAAGGCTAATCGCACGCGTAGACAGTTAGCGCGTTGCGGCATCGTGCAAAAACATATATTGGATGTGTCAGGCATGATTGATGCGCGGGAGTGGGCAAAAAGTTGTGTTGAACGGAACGGGCCGTGACGTCGCGGGGAATGTGAAGCGGTTATGTACGTTCGTTTGATCGTGAGGTACAGTTTATAGTTTGATATCGAGCTTAGATAGTCGTAAGCTGTTTCATTTTAGATTAGATTTGATGTGAGACTCTGGTCTTTAACTGGGAGCTTCGTAGTGATATTGGGCGTTGATGTCTTTGTTAGCCAGATTCGTACACATCAAGATTTTGTTTTGTCGCTCTTTACCGACTCTAGTTGCGTCCCGCGGTTTCACCCGCATAAGTCTTGATCCCTTGTGAATATCGAGATTACAAGTTTCAGAATCAAAATTCTATCTCCTAACACAGGTCATGGTCTACTCATATGCCAAATTTCATCCAAGTCCGCTCAGCAGTTTTAGCGTGAAAGCGTCACAAACAAACCAACAAACTCACTTTCGCATTTATAATATTAGTAACATTAGTTAGGATTAGCTCACGCTTATCGTCATTATTATTTTCAATCACAATTCAGTCACAATAATGGGTATTGGTCGCGTATTGAATGTATCTTTTGATTGAAATATACTTTTAGGTATCAGGAGGCGAAACTTAGACCGTTGCAACTTCAGGAGGGACAAGTGGTGAGCATGACATCTGTCATCTTCAAATTAAACCATATTTAACATTATTTGGAATGTCATTCATAAAAATATTAAGGGACCCAGAATACTGCCTTGAGATACTCTTAGGGGATTCAGCTGCTCGCTCTGCTAAGCCTTGTGATAAAACCATAAAATGTGACATTTTAATTATTATATAAAATCATTAAAATATACCAGTTTTATATACATATTGTCATTGTTGAAAATTACATACAAAATGACATGATTACTTTGTAAAGTATTATATTGTTTTAATTATTGTGAATGTGAGGACTATGTGGATATATTTTTTTTCCTCTTTATTTTTTTTTTCTTTCTCAGTTAGTTTTCATGATGGTTTGGCAGTTTTATGCGGCCTACCCAAAAGTCCTTTCTTTGGTATTGTTCGTCGAGTTGAGCTCCTTAAGTTCTGAGTTGAGCTCCACGATTACTGACAAATGCTTGCACTGATTGGACAGGTCCACTCAAATCTGTGTGGTTCTTTCCTCAAAAGACCATTTCAGACACATCTACATGGTCCTCATGTGGCCTGACCAAGATTATGTCTGGACTTTAAAAGAGACTGTGACCTCTGAGTTTGTTTCGGTCTTTCTTCTCAGAGTAGTCAGATAGGCAACGCCGAACTCATCTATAGTTTTTTTTAGTTTTTTTTTTTAATGTGACTTGTAAAAGTGATTGCAATATTCTATTTACAGAATAAACAATTTCATTTCATTTCATTAGCGTTACTTCAAGTGCGACCTATGTAATGCACGCCTCTGTTAATCCTGACTAATTCCACTTTTGAAATTAATAGAAATCTGACTATAGCTGCCTGGCATACAAACTGGCAAGCGAAAGATCAAACAAAATCCGTTTTCGTTTTAAGGTAAAAATAAAAGACATCTACGTAATGACACGGTTTTACGGTACGGTTAGAAGCTATGTAACTTAGTTGAAGAGGTAAACAGAAACATTAGTAGTGGGAAACCAACATCGCCAGTACGTAGTATTTGTAATGAACAAGGTATCATCGATTTTTCTAAGGAACCAGAAGCTGTGTAATTGGATGTCGTGCATCGCTGGGTGCTTGTCAATCAAATATTCTTGTTTTGCCGGTTGATACTGTCTCGTGAGAAGGTAACGCCATCTAGTGGCGCCAACTGGATTTAAAAACTTTTATGGCGTTGTAAATTAAATGCCTTTTGTGTAGATGTATAGATTCGAAGCTCGATTATTTGAATGTGTGAATCCCTTAAGAGCGTTTATTCTGAAAGTGGGCAACGTTGCAAATAGATGTCAAATATTTCGCTGTTTTAATTAATTTGGCAATATTGTATGGAAATATGAAATGTGGTTAACTGGCGAACTAAAATTAATAATGAATTGCAATAATAACACTGAATCATATATTGTAACCGTTTTAGGTGTAAAAACGGCATTTGGGAAGTTTTCAAATACTCATTTCTTATTTCCGTATAGTATTATTGCCAAATTAATCAAAACAGATATTTGACAGCTATTTGCGACGTTTTCAACTTTTAGGATACCTAAGCAATCTTAAGGCCGCGCGCTCTTTGGAAACGAATTTGTATCGTACGGAAACGTATGACCGTGGTCGTACGAATTGAGTGCGCACACTGAATACAAATATGTAGTGTTCCGATGATATCGCATTGAACGCATGAAAAATCCCAACAAGTTTGGATTGTTTTCGGACGTCGGAACTATACGTACGCATACGTACGACTAACTCGCCCCCAGTCTGCGCGCTCCCTTTGTACTTGGAAGGTCGGGATCGTACAAGCGGTCCACGCCCTAGAAGCCAGGAGGGTTACGGACACCCACATACGCATACTCTCCGACAGCGCCTCAGTTCTCCAATCCTTACGGAAGAAATATACTACCTCGAAGCTAACACTAGAATGTCACGATGCACTAGAACAAATAACGGTATCTAGCCGCAACACAGTGACACTGCAATGGATAAAAGGACACAGCGGATCGCTAGGTAACGACGCGGCTGACGAACTTGCTAGACGTGGATCCAGCACGGCAGTCTGCGGACCCGAGCCTATCGTACTCATCCCCTTCAACCAAATACGCAGGTGGCTGCAGAAGTTCACCCACACACAAGCGGAACGCTGGTGGACCTCGACACCAGGTTGCAGGCAGTCAAAGGAGGCTATGCCATCTTTGGACAGCAGGCTGACCAGGCGTTTGCTACGCCTGGACAGGAACGGCCTGCGCCTGGTGACGGGGACCATCACGGGACACTGTTCGCTAAACAAGCACTTCCACACAATAGGCATAACGGACAGTCCTCTGTGCAGGGCGTGCATGGAGGCTGAGGAGACCGTTGCGCACGTGCTCTTCGAATGTACGGGCGTCACCCAGATTAGAACAGAAACCCTCGGGTCACCCAGATCATACACAGACGTTCTAAACAGACCAGGAGACCTAATCAGCTTCTGGAGGGAGGTGGGCTGGTTGGAATAACTACCAAATGGCCGCTATGGCCCACGCACAATGGTCCACCTGACGGACTAAGTGCGGAAACCAAACCCCCTAACATAGAACATAGAACATAGGTCGGGATCGTTTGTGCGTCTTAGTACGTCTTTGCACGAGTGAAATTCGTACGAAAACGCGTCCAAAGTGCGCGCGGTCTAAGGCTCTCATTTGAGCCTTGAGGGATACCTATAGCAGTTACTCTCCTGAAATGCTGCTATTTCAGTCCCATTTTATTGCACTGAAAGCTGACTCCTGAACTGAGTTGGAAAAAGGTATAATCGTGACAACGATGAAAGTCAACGCCGCCATTGTCAAAAATACTACTTTGGCCAATGATGGATTGGATGAGTAAATTCAGAGGACTCTTATAAGCAATGTCAAATTTACTGCTGCTTTAGATGAAAGATTTGGCAAAACACCAAGACATGACAGCAGACTTCTGAGTACGGTGGTTAATTTTAATGGTAGCCTTTTAAAAAAGGACAGTGATTTTGTGTAATATTTTGACAGGAGCATAAGAAACGCATGTAATAATTGCATAGTGCAACCGGCAATTTAAACACCTTTTTTTTTAGTCTCTACGAAACGGACACGAACTAGTGCAATATTTTTTCCTCGAAATCAACGATGGCACCTTTCTGATCTTGATTCTATAACATTGTGTACAGATGCGGCTACTCAAGACAAATATGAAACCGTTATATTTTGGAACGAAATAGAACATTTAATGCATTTCTAAAAAAGCTTCCTCCAATCGTCTTTACCCATAACATTTACTATCCACATTCGGATGCACCGACCACTCAATAGGATATCGATTGTGCATCTAATGGCGTAATAATCGGTTACCCTCCAAAATTGACGCCTTGCGTTCACCGATTCTTCGCCACACCTCTACTCCATACCCTACTATTTACCCATTAGCTTTGACAGCCTACTTAAAAGTCCTATAATTATTTTTTTAAAACCACATGTGTGGAGGTAGTGTTCAAAAAAGTTTATATAATGGATTTTCGGTTGTTCGAATTTAGATAATTGTCGGAATATTGATTCGATTTCAACAGATGTATCGATCGTGAGGTGTTGAGGAAATTGGTGTTATTATATTAAAAAATCGGTAGTCGTCTTGATTGTACGAATATTTTGACTCTAGTGTAAAGTGGAGCAGATAATTGCTGGCTAAAGATTTGGGATTGGTAAGTCGAAAGTAGCAAAAATCAGTTCCATCGTTGGTAACCGTTACAATGAAGAATGTATGCATGACGCATCCAAAGATTCCCCAGTAGTGAAACCTTGGCACGCTGAAAAACTTGTTATTGATGATGCAGTAGTAGTACTCTTAGCTAAGTTCTGAACTGATAGAATTTAGGTTACTAAAGAAACGCTACAAAATCAAATCAAAAGTAATTTATTCAAATTAGGCTTAGAAACAGCACTTTTTGATCGTCAAAACTACATAAAAATAACGACCGCCCTTCACTACTTCCTAGTGCTTTAGCTGGAAAGACACAGGGAAGATGAAGACAAAAAAGATGACGATCACTTTCGGCAGCCGACCCCTCCCTATTTTGCGCCGCAATTTATGATGATTACTCTTACTGCTCGTGCCGTCAAGGAAGAAAAATGACTTACAGTGTTCCTATGTTACATCATGCAACAAACTAAAGAAAAACTATTTCACTGGCTTCCCTTCCGGGACGTATCGTACGTAACCGAGATGGACACAGTGTTTAATGGAGTTCCAATGATCTACACTTCTTGTCGCTAATGTTACTATATTCACGATTATCCATTACATAGTACCGATAGACTTGTGATGGTACCGTCAGCTATACAGTAGAGCATGACTATAATTTTACTATTATAAAGCGCCTGCGCATGAGCTTTTTTAAGAGATTCTCCAGGGAAATGCCAACTGTCAATGACATACCTATTTCTGTAGCCAAGCAATCCTGTATTTTGACGTGAAAGACATGTGTGTACGATGAGAAAGCTTTTTATCATTACACGATACAAGTTTCTTGCTTGTGGCATACAATAAAATTGAAGTAACGAATGATTTGCATCGTATAAACACTGTTTACACGGTGCAACTTTTATTGTTGTTTCAACTTATGGTAGGCCACAGACAATTAAATAGCATTGTGTAAAAATATAAAGTGAAAAGAAAATAGGAAGAACAATTCCACAAAGCGTGTAGAGAGGCTCTCTAAGTAAGGACTTTTCAAACGAAATGGGTCAAACTATGGAAACTTCGTAAAACAGTTAGTTAATATAATCTTTAATTGGGAAGTTAGTTAATAAAAACACCGTGCGAAGCACCTAGTCTAAACTAAACTAATATCTATGCGGATGATTTTTTCGACGCTATATTTTAGTTTCTATAATACTTAGTTGTATACACATAGTTTAGATAGTCCATATCTAAACTAATACACACATCAAAAAAGTCTAAGCAACATGTACGGTTTCGAACTTTTGAACGATTTTTACTATTGTAATTGTAATACTTACATGTATAGTTCTTTTTTAACTAAGCATTGGTGACTAAAGCAACAAAATCCTTTATTCAATTGTTCATTTAATCACAATAATTAACAATGTGTGTACCGAAACATACGTAGTATTAAATAAAGTTAATACGAAATTAAAATTTTCATGTTCTACAAAATTAAATAACGATTTTTTTTATTATTATTTGGTAATTCAATAAAAAGTGTGACCGCTTCTGTTGTTTAAAACTTGTCAGCAACGATTTTTCATTGAATTTAGATTGTTTATCTGATCCTGCGGCAATCGCTCCCAATGGAATTTTAACAAGTCTTTCAGTTGTTGGGTTGTCGACACTACATCCAGGTTCTCTAGAACACGTCTCCGGAGCATGTCTCATGACTGAGGTCTGGCGATTGTGCTGGCCACGGTAATACCCCGATGTTTTCCATTGCCTCTCTGGTCCTCTGAGCTGTGTGAAAAACTTTGTGCAAATGGGTGAACATAAGACCGGAGGACATCTTCAACGTAACTTTCAGCGTTCATATTGCCATCTACAAAAACGAGCTCAGTTCGTCTGTTCTTCATAATACCCGCCCATACCATCACTATGGAGCCACTGTAAGAGTGCACTTCCTGGACGCATCTCAGCCGTTCAGCATTTCCAGGACGCCGATACACTCTTACCCTTCTCGTATCAGGCCTAAATCCAAACCAGGACTCATCGCAAAATAAAATTTTATCCCATTGCTCCTGGGTCTATATCAAGTGTTCCTTACACCATTCGTTTCGACGGGCGCGTTGTGCTCGTAGGCCGTATTCATGCAGCATTTCTCACGGTGTGTGGTGGCTAACAATAACACCGCTTGAGAATTTTAGCTTTAAATCTATCTCCCGGGCGGTTAACATCGGCTGACGTCTTGCAGTCAGTTGTATGTATCGGTCCTATCGAGCAGTTGTACTTCTTCCACGTCTTGGGTGCCGCTCAGCAGGATCCCCTGTATTAACGTAACGCTGCCAAAGACGACAAATCACGCTCCTATTGACACCAAAATGCCGCGATACCTGAGTATGATTTCTTCCCGCTTGTAGCATTCCTACAGCTGTCTGCATTTCATCAGCAGTCAAATGGCGTCGCTCCATGACATAAAAATTACTGATAAGATTTTTTTTTCAAAAACTGTACCTATAACTCAAAATGATAAAAGTGTCATAAATACCAAATTTATCAAGCAACGAAAACAGATGAAATAGCGAAAAACAATTAGCTTTTATTTTAATGAAAACAAAACACTCGAAAAGTTAATATTTTTAAAATCAGCCAGTATATGTTTCCGAGACCAAAAAGATTGTAGGTATACCAATCTACTTTGTTAAGAAAAAAATAAAGTATCAATTAATAAAACATGCAGTTTCTGTGAATGATGCGTGTGTGTTGCTTAGACGTTTTTGATGTGCGTATTATAAAGACAAAAGATTATTTTTTTGTGTTTGTATGTTTGTTACGCTTTTACGCTAAAACAACTTAACAGATTTGGATGCAATTTGGCACACGGGTAGACCACGACCTGGGACTATCCTAGGACATAGGCTACTTTTTATCCCGATATTCCCACGAGATCGAGACTTATGCAGGTGAAACCGCGGGGCGAAGCTAGTTTTAAAAAAAACTGAAGAAGCAATACCAAAGTCATGTCCAACCTTATCTCCCTATCATCGACACACAAGTTTATTATTAGTGTAGGAATTTTCATTACAACACTACAAGTAGTCTACTCAAATTATCGACTATATCAGTATTAAAATGAAAGTTCGTGCGAACTACCATGTGTGGGCAGTAATGACTTAGCTTAGTCCGTTGGCTTTGCTCATTAGTCGGCTAGAGTGTCGATATATCAGATTCGATTCGAGTAAAGGGGGTCCTCTATCGATATAATCTTCGTAGTGGCGTGAGAGGTAGCGAGATTATTAAACACTGGCTTATTTAATGTTTTTTTTTTGTTTCTGTACGTGGAACATGATTGCCACGGTTTTGGGTTTAGTACTGCCTGTAAATAAAGTCCTGAAGATTCGTTATATTGCACTAAAAACATATTTATTTGAGATTTCAAGCCTTCTAATTCGTGCTTTATAATATTAACTACTATTTAATCGCAGTGATTATAGATACTGATTCATATTTCAGGATTTTTGATGATTCATATTTTCAATTTATTGAGACAGTGTCTTCTCCTAAATTGATTTCGCCGACATAATTATAAAGTAACAAGCCAAATGAAAACTACAGTCTACCCTTTTGATACTACAGGAAGAATTGAAGAGCGGGAAACGCCAATGATGATTAAGAGCGTTTATTCTGAAAGTGGGCAACGTCGCAAGTAAATGTCAAATATTTCGCTGTTTTGATTAATTTGCCAATATTACTGTATGGAAATACGAAATGTGGCTAACTAGCGAACTAGAATATTAATAATGAATTGCAATTATAACACTGAATTTGATGTGACTGATTTTAGGTGTAAAAAAGGCATTTGGAAAGTTCCCATATACTTTTTTTTACATCTAAAACTAAATATTCGGTGTTACCATATTAATCACCCAATTAATTTCGAATACAAAATAAATGGTACTAACATATCTAGATCAACCAACATGAAGGACTTGGGCGTCACATTTGACCAGAAACTTACTTTTCATGATCACATCTCTGCAGTTGCCAGGGAATCTTTTAAGAGACTAGGGTTTGTTCTACGGAATGCCCGTGACTTTCGTAACGAGCATGTAATAAGGCTCTTATACGGCACACTGGTCCGTACCAAGCTAGAAGCTAGTTCTTCTGTATGGAATCCGCACGAAGCAAAGTATGCACTTCTACTAGAAAAAGTGCAAAAAGCATTCCTGCGTTTTCTTTACAAAAGAACTCGCGGTTATTATCCCTACCTATATCCTACCAAGTTCCTCTTAGGATGTCTAGGATATCATTCGTTAGAGACCAGAAGAGCATGTTACCAGGTGGGTGCTATGCTTAAGATATCGAAGGGAATGACGGATGCTCCTGACATTCATAATGAGCTGATTCGACTCTACACGCCTAGCAGGTATCTTTGTGGCAGAAAGCATCGCTTGCTGAGCGTGCCGCCCTGTCGGACTGTGGCCCGCGCTGCGTCTCCCGTACCCCGCGTGATGACCGCATTGAATAAGATCGTGGAGGCCAACCCGGACTGCGACCTTTTTCATAATAGTTTGAAAAAACTGATGGCTATGTGTCTACATTTCAGTGAATTCATTGAGAATTAATTGTTGTTTTTGGTTTAGTTAGTTTAGTTTATATTTATTTGTACTTATTTTATAATACATATAATGTTGATTTATGTAACTGGTTTCTAACCGTGTAAATCAAACAAATAAATAAATAAATAAATAAATTATTGCATTTCATAATCAATATTTTAGTTCACTAGTTAGCCACATTTCTTATTTCCATACAATAATATTGCCAAATTAATCAAAACAGATAAATATTTGGCAGTTATTTGCGACATTGTCAACTTTTAGGATAAGCGCTCGACCCCGTGGGGTAACTGCGTGACACACCTTACCTTTGGTCTTTCATTTTGACAATACAACAACATTCATGGCGTC
Source organism: Xanthia icteritia (assembly GCA_949128155.2). NCBI lineage: Eukaryota > Metazoa > Arthropoda > Insecta > Lepidoptera > Noctuidae > Xanthia > Xanthia icteritia. Next base: position 9,671,118 of record OX421953.2, read on the forward strand.
ATTAACGTCGTCGAGCAGACAAATTTTTCAAAAGTCTTAAGATATGTGGGGGCACGGCAGTGTTGCTGGGGGTACCTATGTGATTCTATTGCCTTGTGCGATTGTCAAGTTGTTATATTTATTAAAGAAATAAAGACGTCTAATATTGATACAGTCACTATAAAATGTTCTTAGTTAACTAATTAGGTAAAAATGTATGACAAAGTTGTCGGATAGATGCTCCCATAGATTGGTACTGAATAAATTAACCAACTTGGTTTTACATTAGATCTCACACAGTTTTGCGGTGGAAGAAATGTGTTGCGAGGCTTGCATTTTTTTACATGTCATATTTCTGATGGGATCAGCATTTATCAGCAACGGATTTGCAGTTTCCTTCGGATTGTGATTGAAAGTGTGTATTTCCGACTTCAACCAAAACATACAGACAGACAGCTCGAAAGAGTTTCCATAACAAAACGACGTGTGACAAAAACAGTGACTTTCACACTATAAGCTGCACATAAACATATAAATGATGACATTTCTGAGTACTGGTCGCGCATCATGAGGCGTAGTTATTATATCGTCATTATCGAGGCTTCCTTGACTGAATGCAATCTACTGGTTTAACTGTTGTACTGTAGTTCCGTTTCGTTTCTTATTTTGTTTTGTTACTGTTTTTCTGTAACGGTGGGGGAATAAAATAAAAGTGTTTGTTTAGTGCTTACGGAAAATCCCCTGGAGGCTTTGAGTGTAGAAGCTTAAGGCAGCCACAGGAAAGTCCGGTTAAGCAGCTACGACCCTCTTCTGAGGTCAACTGCGAGATGTACGAGTCGAAAAAAAAAAACTTACGGAAAATGTAGTTATTACCTATTACAGTTAAAAATGTACCTATTATAAGTTACCTATTATAGTCTAAAGTCTTAGATAAATACTTGCTTCATTAACCACTTTAGAAGGCATTTCAAATAGGGCAGCATCTTACAGTTTTTTAAAGTCACATAGATAAAACTCCAAATTCTTTACAATTATTGTTCATTCAGAGAAAACGTCGAAGAAGCTTCAGAAAACCTAAAGTTTCGACTCATCGAGATTTCGATGAAGACGGTTACGCAAATTCTATAAATGACAGAAACAATGCCGTTTTTTTTTGTTGTAAAACGCAATGCTATAAACAAAACAGGCGACAAAAACTTTTGCTCACTTTCACCGAATTGAAAACCCTCTCTATGAAGAATTATCTTCTCTCTGTACCAATCACTAACAGCATCTTCTTTTTCACAGCAAGTCGCAACCCCGACAGTAGTCAAGAAGATCCTACGACTAAAACAAGAGAACCCCGGTATGTTCGCGTGGGAGATTCGGGAGAGGTTGCTGAGCGCGAGAGTGTGTGAACCCCACTCTATACCTTCAGTGTCCAGTGTGAACAGAATACTGAGGAACAGTGGGCTGGCGTGGAGCGACGATGATACAAGGAGTGCACATGGTAAGGATTTAGTACTTTATTTTTTTATTGATATTCTAACTCATGATGATATTTTGTCTTCTTTAGAACTTAGCGGTCGAAAACACGACTACTGTGCATGTGGTCCTGGATTCGATCTCCAGGCAGGTCAGTGTTATTGGGTTTTATTTGGAATTTCATATGGGTAGGGGACTGAGAGTAAGCCGTGCCATACTAGTGGAAGCAGGAGTTACCAAATGGCGGACCGCGGTCCGGATCTGGACCGCCGACTTATTTTGTGCGGACCTTAAGTAAACAGTAAAATTTATAACTAAAACTCAAGATAAAAACATAAAAAATAAAAAATAATTGAGTTCATACTTGCACTAACTTGAAAATTGGCAAAAAAAAAACACGTTACTAATAATTTTGTACTTTGTTTATTTTTGTTCATTAGATAATATTTGATTATAATTTAATTTAAAAAAAAATTAAAAAAAATAATCTTGGTTACTTGCTAGTAATCGTATACCAAACGGACCGCAAAAGTCATATTATTTTTAAAATCGGACCCCCAATAAAACTGGTGATCCCTGTTCTACAGTAAAATGAGGGTCATCATGGTCATCATGATATCTTGAGTCAAACCGTAGCTCTTCGTTATATTCAACTCGTAACTAGATATTATAAAGATAAACTTGATGTATTTTAGTTCCTCCTTTTCCCGGCTAGAATTACCCATCAAAAACGCATAACTAGCAGATCTCTAATCGTCCTACCGTTTTATAACCCTTAACAAGATCATCATCACACACTTGACGCGTCATCACAAAGTTTTAATTTCATTAACACCTCTTTTTCACCTAAAAAAGTCGTTACTCAAACATCAAAATCAAATAAAGAACGTGAATGGAGCGAGTCAAACATCAAATTCAAATAAAGAACGTTAAATAGACAACATTAAAAATAAACGGAATGAACTAATTAATGGCATTATAGGCGTAAATTCTCGGCGTTTTACAGACAGGTGTCAGGAAGTCTCTAGCAATATAAAATGTTATTTTTTATTTAATTACACTTAAATCTTAGGTGGACATATTTAAAAGACATTAAATCCGGTGTGACTATGCGTGGGTGTATTATCTGAGACATTGTTGAGTTATGTTGGTCATTTAACAACGTTCTAGTTGTTTTACAGGAAAAATAAAAGAAAGAGTTATGTTAGGCTATCCTAGTTAGCATATTGTTCGTTTATAGTGTTTAAAATCACCGGAAATCTAGTTTTCGGACATTAAACTCGAACCATATTAAAAATTAAAGGTCATAATTAATTACTCGGGCACCGCCGTGCGTTCCATTCATCTTGTTTCTCTCTTAGATACAATTAATATTTTTTCGTATATTAATCGACTTACATTGATGGTCTAATTTGCGTAACATATTGACCCAACATAACCTACTATCTGTTCGAATTCAATTAAGATTACTAAGCCACCTACATTAGTTTTACAAGAAAACAAAAGTTTACAACATTTCTCTTATTCTTTTCAGAAGCATACCCTCAACCGGACATACCGCCGAACATGATGGAATACATGTCAATGAAGAACTCTTTACCCCCCTCTGGGATACCTTCACAACAAAGCTCCCCCTACTTCGCGCACTCAGCCGTCAGGGTCCCACCACCACAACACACAGATCCGACCCAGTTATACGACCGACGACTGGCAACATCCTGGCTGTTAGCCAATCAGGTGCAAGCACAAGGCCTCCTAAAACCCTACCCAATAAATCCTTGGCAAAGAATAATGTTGCCATACCACGACTCCAAAAACTTCTCTCCATACGCGTTGAGTTTACACAACGATCTCCTAAACCGAATAAACCCAGATGAGGTGAAGTCAGAAAATTCGGAACACATCTCTGTTGAAGCGAGTGACGATAGCACGGACAGACCCGATGTTGATGACGACCAGAAATCGCATGAAAAAGAAAAAAAGAAGAATCCGTATTCCATAGAGGAACTTTTGAAAAAACCGGATAAAATGGTCAATGTTAACCCGATTGGGTTCCAGAATTTTCTACGGCAACCTAGTGGAAGTATGATAGAAAGTAGCCAGGATGTGAGTAACAGAAGTTCGCCAGCCAGTTTCTGTTCGGTTCAGAGTGGAGTTTCAAATGATTGCTTTTCAGAATCTGCCAGCTCGGAAATTAAGGCAGGGAATTGATTTGTTTTAATGTTAGCTGTAAATACAATCCCAGGCTTGTAAATCGAACCACCGTGCATTTCAAGGTATAAAGGCCAAAAACGTCAAAATAATTAAAAGTTTTGACATAGTTTTGAAGGCGACGATAATGGCCACCATTTTGGTGTCATCATTGTTCCGAATTTGAATTCACGACCATTTAAAAAGTCGACTTTTATACAACAAAATGCAGGGAGGTTGGCTCGAGTTAGGTAAGGAGTCCGGGAGTGTAATAATGTTTCACATGAATTCAATAACAAGTTCATTGTATAGTAACGATTACCAACTAATCGCAGTACCATACAATTTTTATTATACAGTCAACAGCAAAAAAAAATGTCGGAAAATTTCCATGTGTTTTATAAAATTCCCTTCCCTTCATACATACTTAAATGTAACAATTAATTTTGGATAGATAATGTCTCGCTTTTACTATAATTAATTAATTATAGTGGATTATCTATAGAAAATTATGCTGGATTTATTTTGTACCGACTACACCACAGGTACCACAACGCCATCTATGGGAATAAAACTAGTTAATTGTGTAGCTTCATTTTAATTTTGTGTACTTTCATAGAGCTTAATAATATTGTACATAATTAATGCCATATTATTCAATCATAGATACTTATTTTGAGTAACGTGTCCATATTATCTAGTAGATTAAATTTTAATAGAATATTTGGAAAGTTGATTGTAGATAAGTAAGTGTAAGAATGTTGTAATAAATTATTTTGTTGGTACCTATTCGAATTTAGAAAGTAAATAGATATTTTTATTAAATTGTATCTAATAATAAGGTGATTGTAATTTTTTTTCTCATAAATTTAAAAACATTGAACGATATCGTTATGAATAACCAAATTCCGAGTGTAATTAGTAATTACCCAATATGGAAAAAAATCCACTTACTTTTACATCTGACTGTACATTTTTAGTATCGTATAGACAATGGACAATCACCTTAACGCCCAATAATTACGTAATTAATTATATTTATAATTATAATTCTGTGATATTGTAGGAAGTATGTGTAAATTAGTTTTCTTTGAAAATAATCATTCCTTTAGAAAACCTTATGTTTTTAGTGTTATAAATAGTTATTTTATTGTACTTAGTTACAGTTAAGATAGTCGTATTGTACATAATGTAAGCACAGTAGTTGTTTATTTATGAGATGGCACAATAAACCAAATACAAATTAAAACTTTGTTTACTTATTTCATTAAAAAACATCCATGCCTTATTTCATTCGGTAACAATCATGCCAATCTAGTTATTGGGTAGACCGTATACTTAATACTAGTCCCTGAATTCTTTCCTAGTCTAAGCTGAATTCACAAACAATCAACTCAGCGTGCGTTGCGCCATAACACCCTTTTTTTTTTTTTTGGGTGGGAATTTATCAAATAACTTCTCCCGCTCTGGGCGGAGCAGGAGGGCGTGCCAGACTCTTATTGACTAAAACCCGCCCGTGTTCCTTCCGTTGCCTTTCGGACTTTACCGCAACCCCGGCAGGTTCCCGCAACCCCGGCAGCCACAACACCCTACCCTCCGCCTTCCGCATCCAGTCTGTCCCACCATTTTAAGATCGTCGTCCATCCAGAGCCACGCGCGTGAATTGCTTGACAAGAACGTGATTTTTCGTGCATGTCAAGCAATTTTGACAGTCTAGGGACGCCATTAGGACTTAGCGACCGAATTCAGTCGTATAGCGATACTGCAGCCCCAGGACTCGTTTGCTCCACCGGCCATCGCTCGGTCTTTCGACAAACGGCAAGCTGGCCTTGCATTTATTGAAACTCCGTATTACGTTAGGCTAGGCCAGGGGCGGCAGTCTCGATATAGATAGCGAATTGTGCTTGTCAAGCACCTCGCGCGCGTCTAGGGACGCCATTAGGACTTTGGGACCTAATTCGGTCGTATAGTGATCGCTATCTATGTCGAGACGGCAGGGCCAGCTCACTCAAGGTCAAAGTATTGATACCGACGCGGACGTGCAGTTTACTGCGCCTATTTACCTAGGCTGTGGTTACCTATCTCTTCTTGCCTCCGTCCCATGTTACCTGAGGTCGGCGCAACACGTTTCCTCTTTCTATTCTCCCCTGTCAATCGTCGCGCTATCATTCACTCCCTTTTCTTCCATATCATTCCTCACACAATCCATCCATCTTTTCTTTGGCCTTCGTTTCCCTCTCCATCCATCAACATTTATCTTCATCACTCTTCCCTCTACATATTCAGCTAAAATACTGACCATCTATTCTGTAAAAATCCCGCCGTGAAAGCTTAGAAACGTGAAGTGAGTTTGAAGTCAACTGTCAAACCTTTGGTAGGGTTTGACACTATTGACAGTTGCCTTCAAACTCACTTTACCGGTAAACTTTTTACAGAATAGTTTGGCCGGTCTACGCAAATCAACATTTGCTTATACTTGCTTTAAACCAGACAACGCAAAAACGTCGTTCATAAAAAATTGGATCGAAAAAAGTCGTATGTGTACTTACGCCTTTTTAATCTCAGGGTTTAAGATTATGCCATGCGTAATGACCCCTACAATATGCAAATTGTGTGTAATAGATGTATTATGGAAATACGCCACCGACCGGAAACTTCGTAATTTCATAGATTTTGTTTTGCTCCATTTTGAATTGGTCATTTCACGCGACATTTCTTAGGAATTACAATTTACTTGGTCATTACGAATGTGAGATTTCATTTTAATTTCAAATGTGATTTGAATGTAATATAAGGGCTTAGAGTTTAGTTGGGAATTATTAGGTCACATATGAGTACTTAATAATTATCTTGGTAAGTAGGAATTTGAACATACATAGGCCGGTAATTTAGATCAGCACAAAGATAATGTCCTTGGCAATAGTTACAATAGAAAAATAAACTAGGTAAGTTATAGGTAGGCAGCTACTTAAGGAATACGCGGTGAGCGAAAAAAAAACAGCTGCTCCATACATTCGCTTAACTCAACAAACTGTAAGGGCTGATTTTTGTATTCGCGGTTTCAGGGTTGGTCTTTGGTCCCGTACCTACCTACTAAAAGTTGTTCAGAATGATGAGTGTACAATGAAATTTTAAGTTAAGATGCTTAGGCTTATTTCAATTACACTTTGTATAATGTAGCTGCAGGCGCAGTTAGGCCGCCCTAGGCCCGGGCCTCTTCGGCCGTAAGGAAAGTCCGCCACTGACATTCACGATTCACGAGTGTTGATGACCAGTATTCGACGCTGATGTCCAATATTCAGGATTTTTTTTAGATAAGGATGAGAAGCTTAGGTTGCAATAAAATAACATTCGCAATGAATTTGAAGACGTCATAAAATATGTTTAAGACATCTATCTCACTCAATACAGTCGGAAGTTGTCTCGTGATATACCTAACCAACAGATAATTCTACTCGTACAACATATTTGAAAGCTACTAACCCTTACACTAAGCTAAAATACCACAACAAACAATAAAGCCTCTCCCCCACACGCGCGTTTTTATCGCGCGATAATAACGCAATCGTTATTGTGTTAATAAGTACGTCCCGATTCCTTGCGTTTTCGTCTGCGTCTGCGCGTGCTGCGTCCAATATTTCCAACGTCTGCGTGTATCCTACGCTAGGTACAGGCCCCTCGCCCGCACTACACTGTAGTAGCGTTATTAACGCAGGTGTGTGTAAGATTGCATGCGTCCTAATACAAAATTTTCCAAGAACACACATCGGAATATCGCAGGACGGTGGAACGCAAGCGTCCTACTTTTATTGCGTCGCTATTATCGCAGCAGTATGTAACTTTGTGGCTGTCCTAATACAAAATGTACTGAAAGCAGATATCGCAATAAAGCCTCTCGCTCTCTCTCTCTCTCCACAGTCGCGTTTTTATCGCGCAAGAATAACGCAAGCGATTTTACACACATCAGCCTTAATAACGTTAGTAAGATGTAGTGCGGGCGGGCCAATAATGTAAGTTACACTCAGACGTTAGAAATATTGGGCGATAAAAACGTAGCTGTGTGCAAGGAATCGGGACGCAATCACCGATAAAAACGCGCCAGTGGGGAGAGGCTTTATTTTTTAAACACGGCATTAGGTACACACACTTTTATTATAATAATATAAACATAACATAACGCCTGTATTCCCCGAAGGGTTACGCAGAGGTGTACTTATAGTACACCCACATTTCGCCAGTTATGTTTAAGTCCCATGTAATAGGGGGCGAGCTTATTGCCATCAACCGGGCACTAATCCAGACTCCGGGCTACTGAGCAATTCCAGATGGAAAAACCCAATAACACTATGCTGGACTCGGGAATCAAACCCTGGACATCATGCTCAGCAGTAGCGCTTGCAACCACTAGCTAGACCAACGAAATAACAATTATGAGTATAGGTACTCTAGAAATAAAAATACGTGTAAGTAATTAATTTTGACATTTAAACGCAACATAAAACAAAACGACACAACTAAACGCTTTTGACATTTTCGTGACAGATAAATATAGTGATGTGGAACGAATTACTTGAGACTATAGTGCCAATAGTCAACTTACTAAAAAAAATGGAAAAGTAAATACTAAATCGTGAATTGACCAGATTTTTTTTTAGAAATAATAACTAATAACTTTTCTCGTTTACATGCCTCCATGATAAAGAGTTTTATCGGCTGGAGTGTTGAGAGCAGTGGGTAACGATGTATAGATTTTATTTAATGGTGTAGTTAACTAATTATCAAAGAAATAATAAATCACGAACCGTTACACATCATACGGTTTTAGGATGATTTGATTAAGCTTATGAATGTCGAAAAGATTATTTTTTTAAAATTTGGTCAGCAATTTTTTTAACTACCTGTCACGACAATAAATTCAAATTCAAATATTTATTGGAACAAAAACAAGTTCACAATTTTTTTGTGTTTGTTAAAAAAAAACTGTGTTAGAGGCATTAGCACCCACATCCGAGAGGATAGACGTCGGCGTTCCAACATTTATAATACAAAAACAATAAAAAAAAAATAGATATTAAACCTAAAGTAAAAGTAGGTATATTACTATAAACTAAAATTATTATTAATAATTCTATTGTATTCAACTCCATTCCACTGCTCTTTTTATCAACATTTATAATGGTAGAATCTACCTGCAGAAAGTAGCTGAGAACAACTAGTAAACTGTCTTATAGTGAAGTTAACCGTAAAATATCTCATCATCATCTGTCTAGCCTTTTCCCAACTACATACATAAATGTTGGGGTCGGCTTTCAGTCTAACCGGATGAAGTTGAATACCAGTAATTTACATGGAGCGACTGCCTATCTGACCTCCACAACCCGCGGGTAATACGATACCCCTTGGTTAGAATGGTTGTCAGACTTTCGGAGTTTTGACAACCCGTAACGACTGCCAAAGATCCACGAATGAAAGCCGGGACCAACGGCTTTGTGCACTTATCTATTTTTTAAATTAAGTTATTAAATGATTCAGAACTAGTTGACTAACTTTAATTACTAATAATTTCCCATCCTTAAACAATATTCAATGAATTTGACATGACAGTAAATGTCAAACTTTGTGTCAAACAATCGTGATCGTGTTCGTCAATTTCACTTTAAAGTTTAATATTGTTAAAATTACTGAATTAAATAATAAATAGCCTACAATTCCATTGCCCCACAACAAATTGCAAAACAATCTAAAAATGGAAACAGACAATTTAACTAAACAGGTGAGCCACAATACCTTATAAGTTTATTCCTTCCAGTTTGTACCGTGGTATTATTTTCTTTTAATTTGTTTATCAGGCAGAGGAAGTAGAAGCATTGAGCTCAATCTATGGTGACGACTGGATCACAGAGAGCGAAGTAACGAGGTCGTATAGCATCAGAATAGAAGAGAATAAAAATGAAGTTAGGCTGTATGTGACAATGCCTCATGACTATCCCTCTGAAGCGCCTCCGAAATATGAGTTGTCTGCTCCATGGATGGACAGAAAAGCTAAGACAAAGTTGCACCATACCTTGGATGAAGTTTATTTGTGAGTATTTGTGATAAATAAATTGCCTGCTTGTGTTGCTAGCTGTAGCATTTGCCAATAAACTTTAACACCCTAAATGAACTGTGTAGTGGTATTAAAATAGGTACTCCTTTCTCAATGCACTTTTACAGTTGTACTTGTTACTTATATTCATATTCACATTTTATTGTTTTACATGACTTGCATAGGAGGTAAGTTCAGTTTGTAATGCTATTGCTAATCATATTAATTTGGAATAAAAGACCTGTGTGCCTATGACCTATGGGCCGGTGTGCCTATGACCTTTTTTTTTTCGGGGGGAATCCTTCAAAAGGCGCCTGGTCTTTGGGGATAAAACCGGCGAGTGTGGGATTCCCACCTCAGTAAAACCACCCCGGTGGTCACCATCTGCACATGGAAGAGGCACCGTTACCTCTTAAAAGACCAATCCGGAACCCCCTCTGTGCAGCACCTTTCAGGGCACATCTCTGGGGGTGTGCCTATGACCTAGGTGTATCTAAGACAACCCACTGACCGGTTTTTCTCCAGATTTGGGTTCTTCCATAATAATAATAATAATCAGATTTGTGTTCAAAATTTATTTAATTTTTCAATTCATTTATCTGGTGGGTAGTGCCCATCTAGAAGATATAAAATTTACAAATATTTTAACACAAGTCATCTTTAAAAAATCATTTTGAAATAGAATATTGTTTACAGTTGCTGCAGTTATTTAATAAATCAAGTTCATCAAAATTAAAAAAGTATCATTACAACCAGTGACTCAAAAACATTACGCGTAGTTCCGGTAATGATAATTTGTACTGTTCCACCAGGATCGTAACAAAATTAATTATATGGCTGAAACAATACTAATAGATGGAACAAAATCATAAACAATTTAATAATAATATATCGTTATTAATATGTTGGTATAACAAAATAATAATGTTACCTATTCATTTCGATACTACAGTTGACACTGTCACATAAATGAAATGAAATTGTTTATTCTGTAAATAGGATATTGGATGATTCCAATATCCTATTTACAGAATAAACAATTATCCTAAAAACTTTTACACGTCATCTTAAAAAAATAATTAAAAATTAGCTAGATGAGTTCGGCGTTATTATATTATTATAAATATAAAGGAATAGATGCGACTCATGAAAGAACTTAATGTTTGAATACGACAGTAGTTTACCACCAGCTGGCTGCCGCACTGTGGTCTGAAAATCGAGCTCCATACTCATAGAAACTTGTCAGGAATTTACAAAAAAAAATGTAATGTCGCTGGTATACCTCCCTTTACGTTATATTAACATTATCGATTATATTAATAGCTCCACGCGTGAGAAAAAAACGTAGTTAAATGAAGTTGCCGATCGATTTACTCATACTATTGTTAGTTTATAGTCTGCTAATTACTTTTATGATGAGAATAATTAAAAACTATATTGATTAAATATTATTTTTTTAGAAAATTGCATTCCAAGAACTAAGTAACTTCTTTGTTAATCACCATTATTATATGGAATGTACCTTTGGGTGCCGCTTTGCATGTAGTAATTTTACTTAAAATAGATTGGTCTGCAGAACATTGTGAAAGATGGCTTTGGATTCTGCCATACCTTTTTTCGCGACAAACTAAGCGCAGTGGCACAAAAGAACACACAAATGCTAGAATCGTCTTCATCTGCCCTAGTATTCTTATACAAACTTTGCCCTGAAGCACCATCAAAGCCACACCTGCATATAAAGTTCATCTCTTTGCCATCCAGCAAAGATTCCACACATAGGAATTTTGATGTTCCAACACTGCAGGTCTCCAACTCCGGTCTGTAGGATGATGTTGCTCGCTCTACTGACACTAAAGAAGCAGTCATGTTTTCCTTCACGACCTCAGGCCATTTTATGTTCTGTTGCAGCCATGTCTCATACTTTTTTATAAATGTACGTCTCGTGCGATAGTGTGATTAACAAATGAGTTACCTACTTAGTTCTTGGAATGCAATTTTGTAAAAAAGTATTTAATCAATATCATTTTTAATTATCCTTACCTTTTATAAAAAAAAAGTCACCCGCCGCGTCTGTCTGCCTGTCTGAACGCGATAAACTCAAAAACTTCGGAACGGATTTTCGAACGGTTTTCATCAATGGACGGAGTGATTCATGAGGAAGGTTTTGTGTAAATTGGCTGAATTATGATGATTATTGTTGAAGATGTCGGAAAAAATCATGCCGACTGGGAGCTTAAAAGTGGCTAAAAAGTGGGTGTACTATTGGTAAACCTTTGCTTAACCCTTCGGGGCATACAGGTGTGATGTTACGTTAATTATATTTTGTTTTGTGTACAAAATTTCAGAGAGAACATAGGAGAACATGTGGTATTTCAATGGGTAGAGAAAATTAGAGAAGTACTGCAAGCAATAAAACCTGCTGAAAAGAAAGTAGAAGCTAAACCACTTGCTGTTGAATCATTAGACTTGGCTCTGGTAAGTTGTGATAATTTATTACCTTACTAGCTGTGACGCGCGGTTTCACCCGTATAAGTCTCGATCCCGAGGGGTATATCAGGGTAAAAAGTATCGCAGGCCGATTCCCGGCCACCGTAGGCGCGGACTTGCGGACGGTGAGCAATGGGTAGCTCGCCGTCCGATAAGGACCAGGCCCGGCTCGACGGCAACGGAAGGAACGACACGCCCTTAATTATCCCGCCCGAATTATCAAATAACTTCTCCCGCTCTGGGTAGAGCGGAAGAAGTTATTTGATAATTTCCCACCCAAAAAAAAAAAGGGTAAAAAGTATTCTATGTCCTAATCCAGGTCATGGTCTACCCATGTGCCAAATTTCATTCAAATCTGTTCAACCGTTTTAGCTTGAAAGCGTAACAAAAAAAACAAATAAACAAACTCACTTTCGCATTTATAATATTAGTTAGGATTTGGGACATAAATCTCTTCGCTTCCTACTCCACTATTCTTGTAGATTTAAACATTTGCAATAATTATCTGGAGTAATATATAGCTTCCTAATGCTGAAAGATTTGCAGAATCAGAGTATTATTTGAGCCCCACACGACACAACAAAATCAAACGCACGCATATGAATTAATTTAATTAACATTTTGAAGGGTAATGGTAAAAAATACCTGTGGCTTCATTAAGTGGTCTATATTACGTAGTTTTTTTGATATCCGATAACTCTAGGATATGAATGATACCATATCAAAGAATAATTATTATTATTATTTAATACTTCAAGCACACAAATGTACAGAGGCGGACTTAATGCCATGGGCATTTTCTACCAGTCAACCTTCGGGTGATGCAGAGACAAACAGTGGTAGGTGCAACAGAGAGATTTGAAGATTTTAATATTTAAATATAAAGATATACATATATACCTATTAAAAACTATAAATATAATAGATACACCTAATTATACATAAATATAAGTACAAATAAGACAAACAATGGGAATAAATTACCGTTGTGATGATACTGCCAGCTTCTTGCGAATATGTTCGCGAACTTTAACTCGAAAATATAACCGGTTGGTCGCCATCCTGACTTCCTGAGGGAGCGCATTCCACAGAGAGATAGACTGAATGAAGAAGGAAGAGTGAATGAAGTCTGTGAGTTAATAATAATCTGGCGAGTTTTTTTTTTCATTCAAAGTAATTCGACAAATTCGCGTCAAATTATTTATGTAAAAAACCATTAGGGGAAATATAAAAAATATTTAAAAAAAATATTTAATTCAGACTGTTTTTATTCATAAAACGAAAATATGACAACGTCGCATTCTTTTAGGTTTAAATATGAATGATTGGTTTGAATGAAAATGATTTACTCGTACTTATCAATGAAACGTAGATACACAAGTGTTAGTCTAGTCTCTAGTGGTAAGTTATTTTAAAAAAATAGGAAAATAATTTATATGCTAGTTGATTCCTTGACATGGTCTCCCTAGTGTTATGGGATATCAAAATTAACACGTTGTATACATAATAAAAAATATAAAGTTGAAGTGTCTGCTTGTAATGTAAAAATAACAGCCTTTTACTAATTGCATAAGAAAGTATATACGGTACTTATAACAAAAACATTTTTTTGTCTGTCTGTTTGTTCCGGCTAATCTCCAAAACGGCTGGACAGATTTCACTGGCAGATAGCTGATGTTATAAGGAGTAACTTAGGCTACTCTTATTTTAGAAAAATAATAAGGTCCCACGCGGGGGAAGCGGCGGACAGCACCTATTTATAAATAAAACTGAGTTTTGCTTTATATTTTTAACACCCATGAGCGAGAAAAATGTCTCTTTATCATCGTTGTCCTGCCCTTTGTTTCTTCCTATCCTTTGTAATTTATTACAATAGGTGTATAATCAGGTCTAATCTGGACAAACTTTCATCTGTATCAGGCCATTATTAATAAAATAATGTAAAAAATATACATCTCCCTTATTTCGTTTTTTTCTTTCTCAACTGTTATGTCTTATTATGGAACTAAGATAACACTACTGACCTATAATATCTCAGAACATGTTTATGTAATTTTCAGTTAGATATCAACTGCCCTGATATAACTCACGGTGAAGTGATCATAGATAGAAAGAGCTCCTTCCAAGGTCATGCGGCTGAAGTTCACTGTATGGAAGATGTTAAGTAAGTATTGTATATTATAGGAGCTTCATTTCTTAGAAAATTATGAAAGAAAACATGTTAAAAAAAATGTTCCTAAGTTGCATTGACTTAACGCCAATATCGTGGCAGTCGCGGTCATAAAACGAGGGAGCGAGACCACACGAGACTGTAAAAAGGTCGAGATTCTAGACCTCTATAAAGTCTCGTGTCGTTTCGCTTCATTTCTAGACTAGAAATCGCGTATTAGTAAATATTCACAGTCTTACTCGCATCTTTTATCATCTTGACTGCCACGAGTCTGTGTTTTTGTATAAATGACAAAAGATAGCTCATCATGCAACACTCTTCTATGAGAATGTATTTACTATAACAATCTATTTAAAAAATCTCTTAAACATTTTCCAGCGCTGTCCTAACAAAATTAAAACTAAACAAGAAGATAATGAACGCGACACACAACATGTACGCATACCGTATAGAACGTAAGACAGCTAAGGGCGCGAGCATACTGCAGGATTGTGACGATGACGGCGAGGCGCACGCCGGGGGCAGGATGCTGCATCTGCTGCAGATACTGGACCAGAAGAATACTATCGTTGTTGTGTCGCGATGGTAAGTTACCAACTATTTATTCAAAGCGAGACCACTGCAACTCCTGTAAACCAGAGTCTACAATGATAACCAACAAGAAAGGCGCTGAGATAACGAAGCTTGGAGAATCCGACGAAAATGTTTGAACTGTCTTGGATGGAACCACATATTAGTACAGATGGTTCACTCCGCAAAATCATTTAAATAAAAAGCGACTCTTGCTACACAATAAAGTGCAATTCAGGTCGCACAACGCTAATTACCTACAGTTATATTCGCCTAGAAGTTGCCTCTCTTTCTATCGCGTAACTCTTATATTATCTTCTGACTACGTTACGCTCACTGAATTGGCCCGACATAACGAGCCCGCCGCATACTTGTAGTTTCCACATTTTACCTAAAATGCGGAGTGCGCTTTCTGTACTATTCTGTGATGGAACCCACATTAATAGAAAATAGACAGACAAAGAGAGAAGTTCGTATGGACGGGGCATAACGCTTTTTCCTTACGTGACGATTTCTACCAGTCAACTTCTACCGCAAGCCGTGAAAAGGAAATTCGTTTCAAAAAATTTTGGAAGCAGGGCATAATTTTCATTTCATTGGACAGGAGACAGAAAAAAGCTAGTCATATAAGCAAATGAATTTTTACAACTGGGCCAAGCCCACATGCCTAGCACCACCAATTAAAATTAACTTTCCATGAGTCCTATTACTTGAACATTCGATCAAATTTATTTAATAGATTTTCAACTTTATCACTAAAGCATAAGGTTCAAAGTTGATTGGGAAAATTTGACAGTTTCGGGTAGGTTGACCTGCTGGCGTCTGTACATTACTTATCTCCAGTTTTCTCTCTTCCCAGGTACGGAGGCATACAGCTAGGCCCCGACAGATTCAGACACATCAACAACGCGACGAGACAGGTCATACAGCAAGCAGGCTTGTTAAAGAAATGACATTTAGCATATAACTTAGATGTAGGGTGCGAATATTAATACTGCATTGAAGACATAGCTTTGTGGGTTATTTCGAGATTTTGATAACTATACTGTGTAGTTTTGGCAACAATCAATGTTTCAAAATTGTCATGACCGATTTTACTAAAATTAGGTTACACTTTAATTAATGCCCGCTGTTGGATTTTCAACTTTAAGCGCTAAACCGAGCGTCGAAAATTGAAATGTTCGCTAGTGAAAGTAAAAACGGGCATAAGTGTTGCCAGTAAGGATAAGGGCGTTCGTAAACTTTTTGACAGTACAATGTCACTGTAATCGCGGTGTAAGCAGTCGCGGTCATAAAACGCGTGAGTAGGACGGTGAAGATCAAGTCATCTCGCTCCGACGTCTTATAACCGGATACTATTTTGCCTCCTTTGTTTAGATGGGCCACTGTGTTATTGTGTGTATGTCTAGGATACGTTGTAGTAAATCGGCTGGCTTCACAGCTGTGCGGGAGACCCGTACGGGCTCCCGGAACGGAGACACACGTGAGGCGCTAGAACATTGTTTCACAGCGACGCTGATGGTCCGTACGCGACCCGCTACGGGTCAAAAATTCAAAATTCAAAATATTTTATTTCACATAAACCTATAAGGGCACTTATGAAACGTCAGAAGCTAGATGCACGGTTCCAATTGGTCGTTTCGTAGAGCCCGTACAACGTATCGTACTACTCCCTCGTTTCAGAGCACTGCGGGCGCTATCCGTACGGGTCTCCCGTGTACGGGGGCCCGTGCGGGTTTCCCGCACAGCTGTGAAACCAGACTAAAGCTAACCAGACGAACTTTGACTTTACTCAAGCTAAACACAGTAGCGTTTCATACGAAAATGAACCTTATTCCTATTGGTTTAATGTCTATATTCGTATGTAACGCTTGACCACAGTCACGTATAGATATAGAATTGCACATAAACTTCATACAAATAAGGTTCATTTTCATATGAACGCTACTGTACTTAGTTTGAGTTAAGTCTAAGTTCGCTCTATATATTTCAGCCTTATTGTGGTTTTACACCTTACATAAAGATAATGATGATACCGAACTAATAGGAACTGTAATTGGTGAATAATCTACGAAGCTAGTCTTCGAATGCGTCTATTTTGTATAGACTGTATTCCTAAAAGACATCGCTCATTATAACGACACGGCTAATAACTTGTCATTCAAGTTAGGATTTTAAATCAAATGCATTAAAGTCCATTTTACGTAAGACGGCTCGCGGGCAGTGAGCCGTCCACTATTCTGTATAGCCATCGTAAAATAGACTTTGATGCATTTGATTTAAAACCCTAACTTGAATGACAAGTTATATGCCGTGTCGGAGCGATCCTATTATAATGAGCGCTGACCTTTAGTTAGTGTTTGGCATAGAGTGCCAATACGATTTATTTTTCACTCAGACATATTTAATATTTATATATAAAGGACTTGTTAAATATAAGGTGTATATTATAGATACTGTTTTGACTGTTATACTCGTAAGTTTCTTGGATAATAAAAGTTTACTATGTAAGTACTTAAAGCGACGATAACCAACTTTCAATGATTTTATACTGGAGATCACGTCTAAACGAGTAGTGTTAATGATTTAGAAAAAAATATGTTAAATTAGAGCATTTTCTTAATAACTTAACATAATTATGTGAATATTTCAGATTATGTTTATTACACAGTGAAATTAATTTGTAAAGTTATGTTTAGCGCGGATAAAAAACTGTGAATCTCGCAAAATCTATCAAGCGTATTTTTCTGAAACCTTCACCATTTTAAAGATAATTTAACTATTGATCTTTTAGTATACGTGATTAATTAAAATACATTTTGTTTTATGTATAATAAATTAATAATGCCCCTAATTTGGGACAGCGCTCCTTGATGGGCGAGTCCTATTAATGGATGGACGTACGACGCGTTGCGTGAGCTCAGTACAAAACACACAAGCTAACCATTCACTATAATAATTTTCTTTTTGACTCCAAAAAATCTCGAAAAACCCCTTTAGTTCAATTGCAGATCTTGAGTGTTTGTGTTTACGAGCGTCTGCATATTATTTCGTCCTTATGAACTAGCTTCAACATTTAAACTAACCGACTCCTTGACAAACATAAATAAATGGTTTTATTGAAATAGATCAATGATTTTGAATATTATAATAAAATATCATTGAAATAGATGCTTTGTGTTTGCAAGTCGATATTATATCTTTGAAGGTCTAATCTGGCTTTGTGACCATAAACCTAGAGATCAAACAAAATGTTTGATCTCTAGGTTTATGGTATGGTTACGTATTTTGAATTATTCTAATTTAATATCAACCACGGAACTAGCTGTTGACCAGCATCTCTGCAGTGAGCGAATTAGAGAATAAATTGTGAAGTACTAAATTTAATACTGGTTCGACATTTCCTGATAATATGCATTATATATATAAAAGTTGTTTAAAGTTAATTAAGTAATGATTAACGTCTGCATAACCACACATTTTTGACGTTTAAAGGCCCCCCAAACAGGCGCGACGCGACACCGAGAGAATAATTTCCGTGAAGTTTTCATAGAAATTGTTACACCTGAGTCGCGTCGTGCCTGTCGCAGGAGCCTTAAGGGCTAGCGTAGTATGGGGCGAGCCACGCCTCAACCAAAAAAGAATTTGCAAAAATCCTCCTTTATCGCTTTCGTACATTTTCTATGAACAACGCAATACAGGCAGGCCGCACTTCTTTGTATGAAAATGCGTTGCGCTGCGGTCCGTTGCGGCTGTAATGTGCGCTTGGCTTAAAGGCTTCTTTACTTTAAGAAACGTTTATAAATAAAGGGGTATAGCACCGCCTTAGACTAAAAAGTTATAATATTAAATTTCGTCACTCTGCACGTCATGTCAAACTGGATAATTCACGACACCGAGTTAGAATCGGATACATTTTGTTTCGAATAACTGTACAGACGTCGGAACGTCAACCTACTACAATCTGTCAAATTTCTTTAATAGATTTTCAACTTTATCAATAAAGCATAAGGTTTAAAGTTGACTGGGAAAATTTGATAGTTTCGGGTAGGTTGATGTGCTGGCGTCTGTAACATAATAAAATTGTATCGAATCCAACGCAATTCGATTCAAAAATCGGAAATGTCTGAAGAAAGTAATGAACATAAATATGTTTAAAAAAAAAACAATTTGTTTAAAACTTTGTACTTTATATTACAAATATTTACAAAATATTTTCATGATCATATTCATACTATCTTTTATTGTTCCTTGCATTGTTATCTGTTGTTTTTACAGTTATGCATTTCTTGTCCAAAAATTTCAGGAGATCCTGTAATAAACAATTTTGTTTAAGAAACTATGTTTAGTTTATTTCCCAATACACCCGATAAATAACTCCAAGGGTCGATAACTGTCCTGACTTTAGGAGATAAAGATTGCATTATCTACATTATACCAATATGGGACCAGAAAGAAGAATACATGTTACACTGAGTTGCACAAAGGCAAAATAAAGAGACAAGAAAAGGACAGATACTTCATTACTTGTCCATATCATTCCCTGGGCTTTTATGAAAAAAAACAACCTCCGGGAGTGCCGGCAGAAGTGAAAACTTGAATATTAACGTTGCGGTCTACTCTCCCTCCGTCTTACGAATTTTCGATCAGGTCACGTGTCCTGACGCGGGTTTAACATTTTTTACCCATCACAAAAGAAGTGCACAACGCCGCTATAGAAATCTTCTTTTCAAAAATCATGAAATAATAGTTTGGGGGTCAGGAACAAATTAAATACATCTCTCTTTATTGTGTGGGTAATCAATAACTTAGCTGCTAAGCAAGACTTCCGAGGGCATATTTTGAACGCCGCTATCGGCCTTACCCCGCGTCCGTCCGCGTCCTATATAAAAGCGATCGTCGCGTGCATGTGTCACTTTTTGTACGGTGAACCTGAACGCGTGTTCGCGCCGACAGAGGGCACTTTCCGGTTTGAGGTTCGAACAACCGAAAAGCGCCCTCTGTCGGCTTATTTTAAACGCTGCTTACCGCTTAGTCGGCAAATGAAAAGGCTTATTGTGCTCGACGTAAAGGGCACGCCAATCCGTCCAGAAGATATCAATGATTTAGGCTTACCTTAGGATCATACCGGTGTCCATACCCCACCAAATCTTTGTGTATAACATCAATGCTGACTGGCTCGTACTTGAGTATCGCTTCTCTCAAAGAGCGTCGACTTAGTACGTAGTTATGAAAGGCTACGTGCAGCGGTACGCGGCAGGAGTGTACCTGTTGAATTTTTTACCGTTATTTTAAAATTAATACTTCCATTTATTTATTTGATAAGTTTTTCCATTGTGAAGCACCCAGACAGGAGTCTGGTTTTGTGACTGCCTATTACATGGCATAAGCATAATCAGCCTATAAAGTTCCCACTGTTGGAACACAGGCCTCCTCAGGGAGTGGGCCGTAATCCACAACCCGCCCCGGAGCGCGTTGGTAGATGTCACGTCTTCGAATTTTTTACGTGCACGTCTTTCTACATTGTTCTCACATGTATAATTTCAACATGAATGATGTAACCAATATTTTGTAACAATATTATGATATAAAAGGGTGTCCGTGGAGTTTCTTGCCCGTTCTTCTCCATAGGAACCTACGCTTTGGAATGGGCAACTAGCTTCATATTTCTGACTGAGTGACCCCTTGACAATTCAAAAATGCCTGTAAATGGTTTAATTGAAATAAATGCTTTGAGTTTGAGTTTGGATCTAGGACATGCCGTTTCCTCAGGATGTTTTCCTTCACTGTTTCGAAAGCAGTAGTGATGAAATAATTGACACAAAGTAAAGCGCCTGTCTGGGTTCTAACCTACGACCAACAACTCGTAAGTCGCGGCCGCTATAACTGGTTAAAACTGCTCTAGAGGAGCACATACATGGGACGGGCTTAAAACATAATTGGCGAAATGAGGGGGAAATGTATTACGTTGTAAAATGGTTCATCACATAGGCGTAGTCCGAGCTGATCAGAGTTAAAAATTTAAGGGATGAAATTGAATGACCACCAAAAAAACAATCGTTACCCTAAACAGCCTCATCCAAACAAAAAAAAATATGTACAAATAAATGAAACCTGTACCAAAATCTTTCGGGCTATTTAAGTCATGCCTGCACTACTAAAACTTTTCATAACCCAAGAAGGCCACGCGTGCACCAAATTTTAACTAGCAAAGTTTTGTGTCATTACTACCCAAATATATCACTACGTTTGCCATAAAATGTATGCCTATAACCAAGTATATTATATTGTTGACAAATTAGTTGAGTCTCATGAAACGTAAAAGGGGACGACCAGCTAAAGCCAAGAAAGCTTTAATAGTACAGTAAATTATGTATAGATATGAAAAGTTCTACCTAGAAGACTTTAATTAAGATTTTAAAATGATTATAACTACAAAAAATAATTGTATTTTATGTTTATGAAGACTGATTTATTCGTTAAGATTTTAAAACAATTGTTACCATACAAAGGAGTGTGATGTTATGTTATTTGAAGACTGATTCTTCATTAATATTTTTAAATAATTATGACCATACAAATGACTGTTTTAATGTTGGTTGTTTGAAGACTCATTTATCACTAAGATTAAGTTTTTTGAAGATCCACTCTTCATTCAAATTTTAACACTAAGGACTGCCTTATTAAGTTTATTTGTATGTAGAAATAAAACATGTTGTTTATAAACTAATGTTTTTTTTTTGTGGCCGTTATTTTATTGAAAGCTCTAAGAAGCTCAGCCTTTAGTAAACATTTTACGGTAGTATCGGTGAACCTTTAGAATTCGATTTATATTTTTTGGGTAAACAATGATTTTTGTATATTAATTTACTTTATTAGGATAAAATTGTGTAACATATTTGGATGAAATTTTTAAATAAAATGCGAGTACATATTTGGTGCATGAGTGGCCTTTTTGGGTAGCTCAGCGATTATTCTGAAGATACTTGCCTTTTTTAGGTTAGCAGACTTTACGTTTTTTGGTTATAATTTCATATTAAAATGGGGATTAAATTCTGGTAAGTACTTACGATTTTTTGGGCGTTATATTTCATTATATCTGGTGATTGCTTAAACCTAAGCCAAAATTTAATAATGACATTGAATAATTAACTGTTTTTTCAGTGACAAAGTACAAAATTGCACGAACATTTGCTCTTTATGGCACTGAGAATAGTCGTCTGATCTCCTTTGGATCCGCCTTACTTAGCTTTACAGTCGAAACCATCAATTTAATGATTATTTAATATTTACCTTAGCTTTCTCCCTCTTCTGAAACACCCAATCATCAGGACTGCAATCAACACTCTTTACAACTGCAACTTCACTAGTCACTTCATATCCACACACATCTATAACTCCTTTTATTTCATCAGTCTTTGAAGAAGATGGTGCAGGCAAAATATCTCTATCTCTTTCTAACTCATTAGTCTTTGTAGAAGATGTTGCAAAGAACCTATTGTTATCTCTTTCTAACTCATCAGGTTTTATAGGTGAAACTTGTAGCCTTGTTTCATGCGTTGGTTTCTTATAAACGAATTTTCTTGGAGATTTCACTAGTGTTTTTGAACAGGCTTTTCTTTTAGATGGTGCAGATAAAATATTTCTATCTATTTCTAAGTCATAGGGTTTTATAGGAGATGGTCCAGATAATATATCTCTAACTCTTTCTAACTCATCAGTCTTTCTAGGTGAAGCATGTAATCTTGTTTCATGGATTGGCTTCTTATAGACGAAATTTTTTGGAGATGTCACTGGAGTTTTTGGCAAAGGTGATGTGATAATTTTCTCTGGTGATTCTTGTGTGTATGTATTTGTTCTTGGTTTTTTAGAAGGCGATGGTTGACCCTCGTCGACCAGCTGTTGTATTGTTGGATGCGTTTGGTTGTAAAGGTGCGTGAGGATTTGTATGGCTGGAAATCAAAGTAACTGATTTAAGAGGAATTTCAACAAATGTTTCAGTGTTGCATTCTATAAGGAGTTTAAACGGGGGCTCCTGAGTTTACACGACAATCAATTTAAACAGAGTAAAACTGAAAGATGGTATGGCTAAAAAAGGGCAAAAATATATTTAAGGAAGAAGAATACACGCTGTGCCAACCCCAAATAAATTAGCATGACAGAGGATGACGAAGACTATAGTTTGACCGAGACCGCTGTACTGCGCTTAAGGAATGCGCGGCGAGGCGGGGGGCAGCGTTGATGAATGAGCGGCCTGCACTGCCCCCATGTCTCGCCGCGCATTCCTTAAGCGCAGTACAGCGGTCTCGGTCAAACTATAACGCAAATCATTTAGAAAGATCTTTAGTTATCAAAAGTATATTACCTCTTTTTCTTTTGAAAGGTTTCAATCCATATCTATCCAATTCTCTATTCCGTTGAGGCGTAGACATAGATGCGTAATCCGCTATCGGTGTAACATCAACAGTCTTGATAATATACTCACTATTTTTAGGCGTTTTTATATTAATTATACCATTATTACTTTTTAGTACTTCCTGAACTTTTATCGGACTAATTCCTTCGACTTTATCTATTTCTAATTGAGTTGTTTCCATAATTTTCGTTTCAGTCTTTTTTACATAAACTTCAGGCAGAAAACTGTCCTCTACAGTATCATTTTTGTTTTCAGTATAATATGGTTGACAACCTTCACTCAAAGATTTTCTGTAACTTCCAAGTTTAGTCACATTATCCAAAACAGATATACCGCCAAAATCAAAACTTTCTCTTTGTAAATCACATTTAGATTTGTGCAGAGAATAATCCAATTCCTTATCAGAGATTTGAAATACTTCGGAGTTTTGACTTGAATTGAAATCAATATCATTGTTTTCATCTACAATTTCTATATCATTATGGTCCTCAGATTTGGACGAATCGTAATTTAAGTCAACAATTTTATCTTTCTCACTTTCTTTGACGAAATCGAAATTGTCTCTTGAAAAATCACGTCGAGACTTGTAAAGAGAATAGTCCAATTCCTTATCTGAGATTTGAAATACTTCGGAATTTTGACTTGAATTTATATCATTATCATTATTGTCATCTACAATTTCTACATCATTGTAAACTTGAGATTTAGATGAATCATATTTTTGAGGTGAGCTATTATCCTTCGCAATCTCAAAGCTCTTGACCTCACAAATATTGTCTTCTATTATGATTTCATCATAATCTATTGACATATCATCCCGTTTTCCCAAACTACTATTGTTTGGAA
This sequence comes from Xanthia icteritia, assembly GCA_949128155.2. NCBI lineage: Eukaryota > Metazoa > Arthropoda > Insecta > Lepidoptera > Noctuidae > Xanthia > Xanthia icteritia. Next base: position 9,695,325 of record OX421953.2, read on the forward strand.
TATTTTCAAGTTCTGTGATTGGTTTTTGAGACGAAAGTATTTCTTCAGAAGTACTTGAAACTTGGGTTAAATCTACATCATCGTTGGATTCTTCACTTTCATTATGTGAACTATTATTCTGTTCTTTAGACATATCAGTATTTTGTTGTTCAATTTCTTTACTATTTTCAGTGTTTTCTGAATGATCATGCACAAAATCTTCATAAAAACTGTTACTGCATGTTTCTGTATTTCCTACCTTCACTGGGCTAGAATTATATTCTATAGAAGTATCTTGAGCCTGAGTTAAATCAAAAACTTGATTGTGTAGTTCATTATGAAAGACTATTAATTTTTTAACTTTACCATTGGCAATATATTCGTCTTTATCAACTATAATTGTATCATCCAAATATGCTTGAGATTGCGAGTTGGCTACATCAACTAGAGGTAGACTGATGTCAGTAGAATTTGAAGATTGAGTCAAATCCATACTTTCTACTGCTTTTTTAACTGAAGTTTGGAGATTTTGTTCTATTGGTATTCCTGTATCATCTTCATTGGAACTTTGAGTCAAATCAATGTTTTCTTTTGCAGTTTGATGTGAATCAGTATTTGGAGGGTTTGAAAGTACTGTAATTTGTTGCTCATCTGTGATATTTTGACTAATACTGTCTGTAGCATTTTGTTCAGCATCTTTATACAAGTTTTTACTTAAATTTTCTACATTATTATCTATGTTAATGCCATGATCTCCTTCTATTATTGCACCTTTGTCTTCAGGGCTTTGTGTCAAATCTATCTCTTTCAATTCGTCACATATAGGTTGTGAGGAACCTACAATACAGTCAGTAATTTCCATAAAATCATTCGACCTCCTTTTTGTTACATTCTGGGATAGCTGAATACCTTTGTCAGAATGTTGTGATGGTATAATATTAGCACACTGAGTTAAATCCATGATTTCTTGAGAAAACACTTTTGTTTTATGATCTTGTGATAAAACAATTATAGGTTTTGTAGTTTCTATTATGGATGATAGTTCATCATCAAAAATATCTGGAGAACAACTTCTGTACTGTTGAGTAAATGTTAGCTTGTTACTGGTTTCTACATCTATTACTTCTTCAGAAGGACTACTACTTATTGCTGGCTTGATAGGAGATATAATTTCAATCTCTTCACTTACCAGTGTTTTATGTTCAAATAGTCTCTTTACTGGTGACCTTATATCAAACATTTTGACTGATGACTCCACATTAAATGCTTTTTGGAAAGGGGATTTGTTCTCAGCTACATCAACGTTATGATCATTATCATTATCATCACTTACAACTTTTACTTCATCTTCTATTACAATTTTTGGTACATCACAATCTTTATATTTCTTCTTATATTCAATTTCTTTTGAAGCAAAGATATCTTTAACAGATTTGATTGGCCCACTTAGTATGATATCCAGCTCATCCTGTGAGCAATCAAGTTCTTTGAAATTCATTATAAAACTATCAATAAGCTTAGGACTTTCAGGTCTACCAGGAATTTCTGACCAATCCCTTAGTAAAGAACCATTGGTTGTAGATTTTTCTACTAAATTATCTACATAGAATATGTTATTATCTTTCATGCATCCATATGGAATACTTGAAGCAATATAGAAAACTCTGGCTTCATATTCTTGATCATTAGAGACATCTTGTTCTACTTTTGAATGATCAAGATTCTCAAACAATATTCTTGTATATTTGCCAGTAATATTCTGATGTTTCTCTTCCTCTGTAACAGTAAGAAGTTTATAATTCTTTCTATGCTTTTTAGTTTTCTTACCAATGGTTATTTTAGCTTCAGGTACTTTGAAACCATATTCTTGTAATGTTTTCCTTATTGTTGCTACTCTTTGTTGAGATGATAATGCTTGTGAACTTTCAGCGTTATTTGATTCAGTTTGGAGTGATTTGGACAATGCAATAGCTAACTGCAGTTCTTCTGAATCAACGTCTAAGCCAGACTTTTTACAAACAGTATCAAACTCCTTGCTATATGATACTAATTCATTTTTCGTTCCTTTCAAAGCTGTTCGTATATCTTTTTGACCCTTGATGCGTTTAGTTACCTTTTTAGCCTTAGTTTTGGCAAGTTTTTGAGCTGGTTTCGGACCTTTACAACTTTTCTTTGTTTCTTGGAAATCTGAAAGACTCTCATCCATATCAGTCTGGCCAGTAAAATATTTGCTTCTAACACATTCACTGAAATGGAACAAAAATAAAACAAATTATAAAGTGAACTATTTTATTAACTACATGATAAATAACAATTAAAACATAACTATTACCTATTGCTATCTATGCTCATAATATCTATTTATCTGGTTGATCTGGCCTTTGGCTTTCTTCCATATATTTCCTGATTGCGTCTCCGGTACGGTTTGGCAGCCCACTGGCGATCATGAGTCTTCTTTCTACCTCCTCTATCGGGTCTTCGTATAATCCTTCCACTGATGCCCGTATATTTTTAGTCACTGAGCTAAAACTAAAAATAAAAGTAGACACAATTATTATTAGGCTGTAAATCGCGATTTTCAGTGATCTAAATAATAAATGGGTCAAAGGACCGTTTAAGAGCCGATTTTTCCAAAATATATTGAAAGATGAGTAGGACAAATGTTAATAAATAAAAAGGTTAATTTTATATACTGACATATAGTAAATTGAATAGAAACTGGAGCGATAGTAGTTTCTCCATTAATAAGTGCAACAAAGGCATTAGGTCATCGAGGTCATCATAATATTATGAGAAAACGAGCTGTTGTTGTGAAGCCCTCAAATGCAATTTATAACCTCAAAAATTAACATTGTATGAATGGTTCATTACTCGATATACATACTGAAAAAACACTCCGGTTAGTAGTCCAACACTTATTAAGCCTACACCAAGTATATTCCGGAATTTTGAGGCTGGTGTTCCTATTATTTTTCTAGGCTTCCAGTTTGACGTATCCACACCGATCGCCATTTTAAAGTCTTTCGTTCCGTTTCTGTGTTCTGTTCGTGTTCGCTATGAACAAGTTAATCGAATAACACGTAAATTAACACGAAAACTGTTTCTTTTTTCTTTTATTAGATACAATTTCATACAGTCCAAATATAATGAATTCTTACAATACGCAAAAAAAAAATTGAACTCTGAAAAAATTTGAAACCTGTTTCTGTATACGTTGAAAGGATTGATAAATTTAAAGACTAAAATGTCAAAAACATCTGTTTAGGTTTAGGTCAGTTTTTGTTTATTTATTTTTTCGATCTTATTCCTTGTTTGTTGTAAAATGTCTTTACTACAGAATTTGTCGTATAAAGAATACCAAAAGGCTTTGGAATTAAGTTTATATCAGTGCGAAATTATAGCAAAACTTGCGAAGATTAATTACAAAATTGAATTGTAAGTTCCTGTTTTCAGTACTTATCTACTACAAAAGATAACATTATTTTGTGTTATCAATTTATCATGTTATGTGCACCTTTACTAGAAGCATCTTTAAAATTTTCAGGATATTATTTACCGACTCCAAGAAACCAGGTGAAACACTAATAAAAGCATTAGACCGCTATGGCCTCTCTGTAAAACATTACAAGCAACTTGTGTCCGAGTCCTACAATGTTAAAACTATTACCACTTTCTACAAACCACAGTCCAAAGTGGCTATTCTAGTGGCCAATGAAAAATACACACATTTGTCAAAGTTAGCCACTCCATCCATAGATTGTGATTCATTAGCCTCGCATTTGAAGAATATAGGTTTTATTGCTATAAAAATAAAGAACAGTACAAGCGCGACTTTGAAAATTATTCTTTCAAAGATTTTTGAGTTGCTTGAAGAAAACTCTTATTGTAAGTACTTACTTATTTATTCAAAAATATTACCTTATTACTTTCTTATGTGTCCTCCATGTATCTCTGATTCTTCCGATTAACAGCTTCTATTTTAGACAATATATTAAATATGGGCACACAATATTATTTATTTAAAACAGGCTATAACTCACTGCCACATATAGACTGTCAACCTTGACTGCATTACATCCTGCATTTGTTGCAGGGTAGTAATCACTGTGTCACTATGAAAAAAGATATTTAAATCAGTAATTATTGTTGTTCCGCATTGAACTTTATATTTGCTGTTATTCGAATGAACTGAATGCTTTAATTGTTTAAAGTTCACCATAAACTATTCTGTTTCCAGGTTTTTTCTTTTACGCTGGTCACGGTTGCCAGCTATGCAACACAAAATGCATGTTAGGAATAGACTGCCCTGCAGAAAACATCAATTTAGACCACTGCGTTACTGAAAACTTTGTACTAAATGAAATGGAGAGATGCAAACCTGAACTGGGAATACTAATTATGGATATGTGCAGGGTTCATTTGGACAGGTAATAATTTCGTGACTTGTGGATAGCTTGGTTACATTAGATGCAGACTGCTGAAGCAGAACAATCTTCAGTGCAAAATTGTACTTTGGAGATTGGTTAGATTTTCAATTCAATTCAATTCAAAATATTTTATTTCACATAAACCTACATGGGCACTTATGAAATGTCAGATGCTAGGTGCACGGTTCCAATTGGTGATTTCCTATGGAGAAGAGCCGGCAAGAAACTCCACGGTTACTCTTGTAAAAGTAAATGGTATTTACAATGTTTTCAAATTACAGTGTTAATAGGTATGAGAAGACAGTGTCGGCCTATCAACAAGTACCAGGTACTTAGCAAGATAGAAAATGGTCGACAGATCTACAGTCTGTTAAGCCTACAATGTTCTCACAATCACAAAATCTAAAAGAAAAGAATCTATATGAAAGCAAAATAAAATAATAAAAATAAAAACCTATTTACACCTTCAATAAGGCACCTTATCTCTCAAGATCACTCATCTCCCAAGACTTGAAACATGAATCGAAATAATTTTGTCTATCTTTTCACACACACATTTCCAAGCCCAGTACCACGTGTTTGATCTTGTGCATTAATTTTATTTCATGAGTGGTACCCCAACTAATGACGTTTGCAATGATATATCTACTGCACTGAGTCAGTAAGTCGAACATCTACTAATCTCATCTAATCCAACTTTTCAGGCAAGCAAACCCCCAAATCTATGCAGCAATTCACACAGTAGTAGACTATAGAGCCCACAAAAACTTACTCATCATATACTCAACTCAGTCTTCACAAGCTGCGTATGAAGTACTTCAGATAGAATGTTCTACCACCATCAATACGGATGAGACTTATGAGTTGAAGACCGGTGATACGGACAAGATTGTGCCGGGAGCCAGCCAGTATGTTAATGCATTGTGCTCGAGGTTGGATGATGATCTGGATGTTAGCAGTTTGCTGGATAAGGTTCATGAAGGTGAGGAATTATTGTTTGAAATAGCTCTTTGTCTAATAAGTTTACAATAGTATGTAAATTGCCATTATCAACTACAATTTATCAGATTAAATAAATAAATCTACTAGTAAAAGGCTGGGCTAATTCTACTAGGTAAAGGTTATTGTAAAATTTCCACTAGGAAAAGGCTAATTGCTGCAAATAAACTAGAAATAACCTGTGATATGTTTACTGTAAGTACATCAATAAACTTGTTTCAGATGTCGAAAACTCGCTGAAGAAGCAAAGACCCATCAAAGTCCAGTGTGGAATCGAGAAGAGATCTCTGTATGATCCTACTACAGGTTGGTTAATTTTAATTGTTCAACAATAGTAGTTTTGGGGCCAGGTGGCCACTTAGTTTCATAAACTAAAGTCTATTTAAACCCTTGTTTCCACATAACATAACATCTTATTTTTCAGGCGATACAGAGATGCTATTGAATAACTTGCGAGAAGCAATTCAAGATTACAAGGAATACTGCTTAGTATTTTAAGTTGAAGTACTTAGTACAATTTAAGAAAATATGGTGCTAAGATGTGATCTTTTAATCTTTATAAAAACTTTTCTTCTAATATCTGCCCGAAAGGGCTTTACCTTAAAAATGTATTCGTAAGAATTGTTTTTAGGCATGCTAAAGCGCGTATGGTTATCTTACTCGCACAGTCGCGATCACAGCCTCTGTGCGAGCGAGACAGCTATACATTACCTCGTCTGACCTTACCAACAGTGACAATAATAAAAAGTTATGGCTAAGCCAAATAACTATATCTGTAAGTATTTCATAAATAAAAGAACATTTAAAACAATTCAACTGCATTTATTTTACACTGTCTTAAGCCTCATTTTATCATTAAAACATCAAAAATATTATTTCTTTATTAACGAGTGTGGCTGGAAGTGGTTCACAATATTTACCCACCAACTGTCTTCTACGCCTTTGGTGAATTCTCTAATAAATCTGTAGTTTAGTATGAATATTTTGTCTTGATATTCTGGATGCACACTGTAAGTAAAAAACATTTGAGTCATAACTACTGGATTGTCGTATTCTTGGATGTAAAGTGGGCTTAGTTTATACAGATGAAGTTGAGATAACCAATCATTCCACTTTGCCCCACCAACCAACCAAATATAAAATACGAGCATACTTACCTACACAAATTCTAAAGTGCCAACCCTAGTGAGGCCGAATCCATCAAGATTTCAGACAAGTTGAATCTGCCCCACCAAATCGAACTAGTGGGGCAGATTCCACTGAAAATGTTTAGGTATTCCACTTTGCCCCACCAGTGGGACGCACTGTGGATCGAAAATCGCCTCTAGAAGACTTAGGGATTTCAATTTGCAAGTGCCGGATTTTTTGCCGGTTATCGCTCTATTAGTTATTACTTTATTCAAAAATGACACCCGAGTTAATTCTGCACAAAAACGAAGGAATTATAATTTTTTTACGAAAAATTTGTATGAAGCTAGTATGAAAAAGTTAATTATCTCGTAAACAGCCAAGAAAACCGTAATATCCTCACAGGTGGTTACAGTACTAATTATTTATGATTTTTTGACATATGTCATATAACGGTTATCGCTGCTGATTTTTTTTTTAAATCGTCAAAATATTTTTATTTATTTTTACATTATGTAACGGTTCCTTCTAGTGTTTAAGTTGAAGAACACAGACTTTTAACAACACGTAACATAAAATAGCATCACCCCTATATTCCCGAAGGAGTATTCAGAGGTTTATAGTACATCCACACTTAGACAACTATGTTTGAGCTAGATATTTAGAGTTTTAAAACTTTACATACACCAAAATACCAAATAACAAATGGTTTAGTCTTCTAGTGAGTGAAAATAAGTGATTAAGTAATTACAATGATTTAGTTTTCTAATAAGTCTGAATAGGTGATAAATTATTGTTAATGATTTCTGATAAGTGAGCTAATTTATTGATTAGTTGTGTTGAGTTCTAAGAAATGTTTTTGACGATTATAAATTTTCATTTGCACATCTTTTAAAACTCTAATGAGGGTAGTTAACTAATTATCGATGTTTTGCAATAAAAGCGCTAACATTTTGCTTTATTATTTAGATTGTTCACAACTGTGTAACTGCTAACACCAAATTTTTGCTCGGCGACTTTAACATCTTAAAATGGAAAGTTTAATCACCAATTTAGACTTGTTTGTTCTTCTAAAAAGTGAGAGTACTTCATTTAATCATGAAGTATTGTTTGGTGCAGTTGTATCCCGCATAGGCGATTGCCTTTCTGCCGAAGATCGAGTAATTCTCAAAGAATTTTGTCGGAAATTCACGCGAGCTGCTTTACAGAGGTGGCAGAAATCCAACCGATTCCTTGATCACTTCAGAAGACTGTACGGAAAGTGGCTGCAGGCAAATATTGATTGGCCAAGTTGTGTGCAAACTTTAGTTAATCAAGAACCAACTGTTGATGAGATACCAAGAGCACGATCAGACTCTCAAGAACCGTCGTCATCATCTTCCGTTGGAACAATGACAAAAAGGTGCCGAAAACCATTCGAAGATTTGGGAAGTAAACAGAAAAAGAGAAGATCTGATGATCATACAGGCGAAAACTCCAGTGAATTGGCATATGCAGCTGCAGCGCGTTTAAAAGAAGAAGGGCATGAGGATATCGCATCTGTAATCGAATAAATGATGAATAATCCTGAATCAGTCGTAAAAATTAAAGAAACGCTTAAGAAACCAGTGAAAACAGTCATATTTACACCAGAGAAAGCGCTTGGATTGCTTCTTTCATTAAAACTGTCAAAGTGGCAATATATTACTTTGCGAGAGGCTGCCATTCGGTAAGGTGCTAAGGATATTTATCCATCCTACTATAAAGTGCAACAAACTAAGCTTGATTGCTACCCTCCGAAGCAATCAGTGTCAGTTACGGATTCCTCGGCTAGGATTACACTTCAAGCTTTACTTGACATCACGGTGACGAGGATCCTTCAAAGTCTTTCTGACTATGCCGATGTGCAAAATAAGCCGCTAAAGCTGATATCCAAGTGGGGATTTGATGGTGCTTCCAACCAAAGCCGATACAAGCAGAAAATGGAGGGTGAGCAAGATGATGAAAGCATTTTCATGACCTCCTTGGTGACACTAAAACTGACAGATGGAGACAATACTGTATGGACGAACCCAAAACCATGCTCAACTTTGTATTGTCGTCCAGTTCAGTTTACTTTTGTAAAGGAGAGCGAAGCAGTTGTCATTGGTCTCAAAAGACAAATGGATGATGAAATTGAGGCCCTTATCCCCACAGAGTGCAGTAATAATAACATGGTGACTCATCAACTAATGATGACAATGATCGACGCCAAACTCTGCACGTACCTTTCTGAAGCCAGATCAAATGCATCGTGCTACCTGTGCTTAGCAAAACCTACGGAAATGAACCGCTTAGATGTTGTAACATCAAAGACTGTGTGTGCTGACATATACAAATTTGGCTTGTCATCCCTACACGCACGCATAAATTGTATGGAATGTCTGTTACATATTGCGTACAGGCTCGACTTCAAACGGTGGGCAGCGAGAAGTAATGAGGACAAAGAAATGTTGCAGAACAGAAAACAATGTATTCAAAATAAATTCAAAGATCAGCTCAATCTGTTGATTGATATTGTGAAACAAGGCTCGGGAACTACCAAAGACGGGAATACCGCAAGAAAGTTTTTCGAGTTTCCCAATAAAACTGCAGCTACTACCGGGTTGGACGAAGATTTTATTAAAAGATTTGCTGTGATTTTGCAAGCGATAACATCTGGCGAGAAGATCGACGTAATAAGATTTAAAGATTTTGCCCGCAAAACAGCAGAAAAGTACGTGGAATTGTACGACTGGTACTACATGTCGTCAACCGTACATAAATTATTAATATACGGGGCTGACATAATCGAGAAAAATGATATTGTGCCGATTGGGACTCTCTCGGAAGAAGCCTCAGAGTCTCGAAACAAAGATTTTAGGAGGTTCCGGGAACATCATTCGCGGAAAAGAAGCAGGCAAGATTCTAATCAAGATATCTTAAATATGCTTGTTGTTTCTTCGGATCCTTTCCTAAGTGCACAAAGGCCTAAGTTAGGTGCCAAGAGAAAGCAGAGCTTTTTTGCTGAAACTCTAGACTTAATTCAGTTTCAGGAAAGTGAGTTCCGAGTTTTTAGATATATCCAATCTGGATTCTGACTCAGAATTGGAGTCCGACAACGACAAAGATAAGGAAAATGAATAATATTTGATTTATTTTTTTCTATTTTTTTAAATATTTATCTCGTTTTATAATTATATTCTTAATATTTGGGTCAGTAAAATTCTTCATAATTAACAATGATCTTACTTTATTCACTAAAAGGAACCGTTTCATAATATATGTAAAAATAATTTGACAAATTAAAAAAAAAAATCAGCAGCGATAACCGTTGTATGACATAATATGTCAAAAAATCATAAATAATTAGTACTGTAACCACCTGTGAGGATATTTCGGTTTTCTTGGCTGTTTACGAGATAATTAACTTTTTCATACTAGCTTCATACAAATTTTTCGTAAAAAAATTATAATTCCTTCGTTTTTGTGCAGAATTAACTCGGGTGTCATTTTTTAATAAAGTAATAACTAATAGAAGCGATAACCGGCAAAAAATCCGGCACTTGCAAATTGAAATCCCTAAGTCTTCTAGAGGCGATTTTCGTTCCACAGTGGGACGGCTTGGTGGGGCAAAGTGGAATGATTCGAGATAACTTGGGTGTATACAGCATGTATCAGAAAGGTGTGAACGCATATTAAAGGGTGTGGTACAGGCCATCACACTGAACAACTTTCTCCATGGTACAGACGCCAGCACATCAACCTTCTACAATATGTCAAATTTCATTAATATATTTTCAACTTTAATACTAAAGCATAAGGTTCAAAGTTGATTAGGAAAATTTTAGTTTCGGGTAGGTTGACCTGCTGACGTCTGTACCAAACCAACAACGTAATCGCGAAAAATTATCAGCTGTGCCATAGATTTGAGTCGAGTAGGTATCAGTTTTGTATAGGACAGTTGATAATTTTTTCCACACCCGTAAATATGACCACACTTTTCTGATACATGCTACAGTTATATATTTAACTAAAAATAATTTGTACCTAATGTTAAGCATGCTGATTATTAGTGGATTTGTGCAACGCTATATTATTGTCTGGCTTGTCATCATTATTTCGGTTATCATATTATTCACAATAAAATTACATAATTTTCTACTGGAATGTTTAAAAGCTTATGTGAAACTAAAATTAACCTTTGGTTAACTGATAAAATGTTATAACTACTACTACTACTACTAAACTACATACAACATAATTTTATTTTGGTGTCACCATTTGGATAAAAAGTAGTGTCCGACCGAAGGCCAAAAAAACCGGATTTCGGCCGAAGTTTTGGTTTCGGCCTGACGGAAACTTGCATTCGTTTGTTGTCGGTTTTGATAGAATACAAATAGAAGGCTTAGTTAGTTTTCACATTTTTGTACATACTAAAGCTTTTACTTATAGAAGTTTTTACTTATAAATTTAAGTCGTGCGCGGTACAAATATGTTGTTACCAGACATGCTGTTTTTAGTATCAGCGACTAGGGATTTATTCGGTTTCCGGACGGATTGATAGAAGCTCTAAGGGCAACAGCAGATCACTTTAGCGACTACAGCGAACACACGTTTTAGCGATTACTTCGACGCTGCATCGCGTTTTGGCGAATCTTTCCGTTTGAGTGTGGTTTAAAAATTGCGTTTTCTAACGCTCAGACCAAATAAAAAACCAAAACAGAGCGCTGTCAACAGTGAAGTGTATGAACAGAGCGGCGGTGTAGTTTTGGCATGCTTCACTGTATTTGTCACAGAGCTGTCTTGGTTTTTTATTTGGTCTGAGTTCTAACGATGCTGAATAATTTGGTGGAGAGGTAAATCGTTGTCGCTGTATCGAGCTTCTGTAAAACTATTAAATCGCTCGTCGCAGATGCTAACAGTAGCACGTCTGCTAATGCCTTTGTCTAGGCTGATTTTCAATCATCATTTGGAAATTTTGGCACAAAATCTGCCAAAAGTAAATTTTGTCTTTGCATAAAATATATCTGATAATTTCAAAACATGCTCTTTATTAAATTATTTGTTAAATACCTACGAAAAACGATGGGTCCCAGAAAAAATTTCAATATAACTAACTTCTACTTAACTTCTTAAGTCTCAGTTTCGGCCGAAACTAAAAGAGGAACCGAATATTCGGTTATGGTTTCGGATAAAAATCGGGTTACGGTCGGACACTACTACTAGTAAAATCTACTAAATGTAAAATGTTAAAAGACATCCTTCTGCAGCCCTAATTTTTACAGGCACACAATATTGTATTAATGGGGAATCAACTTGATTTTGTAATAAAATGTGACCAAATATTTACTGCGCCAATAAATCAATCTGCTTGTTATTAGGGGGACCTTTGCCATAATTATCGTGGATGTCTAGGGCGTAATATCATACGTAAACCTACCCAACAGTAAGAGCAGGAAGATCGCCGGCTTCTTTTAAATTTCTGAGTCCTCTGAATACGTGGTAGCACATTGTTATCTCCACCCAACGTTTGTCAGCATCGTCAAACATTACACCAATCTGAAAATATAGTTAGTACAAACATCAATACTATGTACTTGCAATTTAAATAAAATATTTTTGTAGTCTGCATTATACAGGGTCAAATTAGTTAGCAAAGCAGACTTGGGGTGTGTCAAAAATGACAGTTGTGCTGTTTTGTTTTGACTCTCATCTTATCTTTAAACTCACGTGGCATTTTCGAAATTGTGCTTCTGGCTACCGTTCGCCACATAACCGAAGAAGAAGAAGAAATTTGTGGTATAAACACAAAGAAATATGATATGCAAGTTTTGACGTAGAGCGAGTACTGTGAGCGTATTCACGAGCGTTCCGAATTGTTGACAGTCCTCAGTAGTCATAATCGATATCTTAATCGGAACTCAAATTATCGATGCCAGCGCTGTGAGCGATTATGTTCTAATTCGGAAAGCGGCCTTGATGGGTATTGATATCTACATGATAGGGTTGCTAACCCTACTATATAATATAGTATCCTGCTATATTAGAGGCCTAAATACTATATGAAAAATTAGTAGACAAAACTACTACACATATTTTTATTTCAATACAAAATGGCGAGATGACCGCAATATGACCAGTTTTAATCTCATTTAAGCTGAATTAATGGTATTTTCATTTGTAACCTTAATTTAGAGTGTAAAAAATGCCTTTAAAGAATGAAAATGTTTTTGAAACATACCTACCTACTATATTTTTACAGGCAATGGTTTCGAAAATACTATATTTGATATAAAAAAGTCGGCAACCCTACTACATGATAAAACAAAACAAAAATGATTTGATGATATTTTTTGGGAGGTTCAACACGACCACATCACGTAGTGTAGTTAGTAGGTTTTTTTTTGTGTAAATTTCACAGACGTGGTGGGTATCACTATTATCTAAGCACAATAAAAACTCATTTTCTCAACTCATACTCCCAGTAACACTAGGTACCTGCGGTAGTTGACTCCAAAAAAGATATGAAATCTTATTATTTTCGTTTTGTCGTGGATTGATATCGATACCTATCACGTCTGCGAAGTTTCGCTAGCAAATTTTATTCGAACTTGTATTATCAATGGGTAAATAAGGTAGACATTAAGATTTAGGCACCTGTCTCACCACCGCGCTGGCGATTAACGAGAAGCGAGTAGAGCAAGCAACTAAAAACTAGTTGGCGAGCAACAAGCAGTAAGTGCGTGACGACGACAAGCGATTGCCAATCGCGAGTCTCTCGGCGAGTGTTCTGCCCGCCAAGCCAGCGTCGCTGAGCGAGTACCTACTCTCTTTGATAGCTCTTGTCGCTGCGACAAACGAGTACTCGCCGGCGGCGGCGGTGTTAACAGTCAGCGATCAACAATTAATATATTTTATGTAGGTATCTCTCGTACAGTTGTACTTACGCGGGACCTACAATCTTTTGTACATTTCTTGAGCGAGAACATCGTTGATAGCTAGTCGCTTACTCGTAGGCGGTGGCGATGGCGGTGAGACAGGCGCCTAAGTATAGCTTGACCACTCTGAAATGACGCGCCCCACTACTGCATTTTACAGGTGCCGCGGCGTGTACGTAAACTGGGGTAGTGAAGCGCGTCATCTCAGAGTGGACAAGTTATACCTAAACACTAGCCTAATTTATTAATTATGTGCAGTTAATTGCAGTTACAAAAAAAAAATGTATGTCCAGTTTTTTTTGTCATCTGTGTATTTGGGGCAGGTAAAAACATTATATTTAAAATTGTAGCTCCTGAATTATAAACATACCTGGTAAGGAAAAGCATAAAAGATATCTTCTTTTTCAATAGATAACAGCTGTCTCTGTGTCACAGACAGCTTCGAGATGGTAGTCTTTAACACGGCAGCAGCTTCCTTGTCAACCAGACCGTCAAGAGACTTGAAATCACTCCTTTGTAAGCCATCTGAAACAACCTGACGGTAGACGTTAATGGCAATAGAACTTGGAAATAAAAAATTTGGGGGAATTAGGGTTACTACCCATCTGGATTTGTCCGGACATGTCAAATTTGTTCCCCCTTGTGTGGACTTTGTCCAGCCTTGTCATATGTCGGGACTGTTCAACTAAAAGATATTATTATCAGGAAATAAAAAAAACTTATATTTTTATGAGTACTGAAAAAAGAATGTGTAAAAAGTAATTTGCCCAAATGTTTTTTCTGTCTGGCTTTTTTCAGGACTTGTCCAATTTCGAAATGGTAATCCTAGTTGGCATGGAGTATCGGAAAGCACAGAAAGCCTGACAGAAAGCTAAGATTTACTGGCTGTTTTATAGAATGGTAGGTTCACATTTGACTATTATCTCACCTGGTGGATGAGTGTAGCGCATTCTAAATAAGATGCCTATGACAAAAAATATTATGATGAACAGCAAACAAACAAGAATTTGTTTTGTTATGACTAAGAGGGTAGCTCGTTTAAATGTATATTGAACCTTTTCATGGAAAACATTCTAAATCGTTATTTTTAGTTTGCTCTTTTTGGCACATAATTATAGTATTTCAGTGTTGATGTAGGTCTGTATAATAGCATTTTTTTTTTATTCAATGCCTTGGTCAATATGCAAACTGATACCTACAGTTTAAAAAAAAAATTAACTGTGCATTTATTAGAAATGTAGCCAACACTTTAAAGTATTTTTGGGCACTATTGATTATTCAAACAATGTTTTGAAAGTAGACGCAAATATAAATACCTGAACGGCATGTTTTGATGCTTCGATGAACTCATTTAAGTTGAATTCCGAGTCAAAATACGGTCTGATGATAAAATTCGCAAACATCCAATTTTTTATAAATTTGAGGAAAGAAGGCCACACGATAGGCGGGAATTCCATAAGCTGCGGCAGTTTTCGATTCTCCAGCCTTTCCTCGCAATAATTTCGTCGTAATTGTATAACAGGACATGTTGAGGTTATCTGTTTGGGTAAACTTTTATACGCCAATCTGTCACATAGTCTAAAAGGTTGCCTCGTCAATTGTCTTATAGCTAAATTCATATTTCTTATTATGTTTTGGCGAGAAAATTATGCTATATAACTACTACGTGAAAATGAAAAATAAAACATTCAATTCAAATACTTTTCGATGAACACAAAAACTATTTGTTTTACATTTCACACTTCTTGGAACTGTCACTTATTTTTATCTTTTCTCCGATCTTATTGGATAACATCCATTAACTCCATTATCATTATTGGCTGAAATACTCAGACGATAAATAGAGAACGTACACTACGTGCGTTTTGAAATAGGTTTCGACCGTTTAACAAACATTTTACTTACAGGAATGTTACATGAAAAAAATATTGACTAAATACATACTAATAAGAAAATCCTAAAATCTAACTTTTGTTAATAACTATATTTAACATCAATAAATGGCTACAACTTGATAATCTCATTAGATTTGTGAGTAAACTAATGAACAAAAACCTCAGACCTACTTTTAATTGTTTCAGAACTGGCCGCCCAAATAACAATATTATGACAACGACAATACAATATTACTCACTGTCAAACTTGTGTCAAACTGCAAAAATCGGCTTGTCTTTTAAATAATTCCGGCGGAAAATGTTTTAAAGATAATCTGCTGTAGTTTATCTTACAACCGACTTATTGTTTACAGAAATTAGGACCCGAAGATAACACAAACATGGATGACCAAGCTTGTCCTCGTTGTAAAACCACGAAATACAGAAATCCGTCTCTAAAGTTGATGGTAAACGTATGTGGCCATGCTTTATGTGAAAGCTGTGTTGACTTGCTGTTTTTGAAAGGTAAACACTTTTTATTTTGTAAGAAATCCTCTCTTACAATTTATTGCATAATATAAGTATTTCAAAAGGTAATTGAGTCTCTGAAATTGTTTTTTCAAATATCTTTAACCCATTTTTTTCTTTGTTCCTGTAAAAGTTTGAATAAATAGTGATACTTACATTAATTATCTTTATCATGACACGGTATTGTCAGGCACGAAAGAAAGTTAACTTAAAATGCTAAAATGTTCAGTGTGGAAAAATATTTAGGTAGGTATATAGTGTTTTTTATTACATACCAACTTTAATAACTATTTTCTAGGGTCTGGTTCCTGTCCGGACTGTAATGTACCACTACGTCGCAGTAACTTCAGAGTCCAATTATTTGAAGACCCCATGGTAGAGAAAGAAATAGATATCAGAAAACGGGTACTCAAAGATTATAACAAGAAAGAGGAAGATTTCGCTTCACTACGGGATTACAACGACTATTTAGAAGAAATAGAGACAATCGTTTACAATTTAACAAATAATATAGATATTGTTGGCACTAATAAACGCATAGAACAGTATAAAAAAGATAATAAGGAAATTATTATGAAGAATAAAGCTAAAATAGGTAAGTCACTCAATAACAATCGGTATTTGAGGTTGTATATAATATATCGCCACTAGCTTTAAAATACACTATGTAATAATATAAATCTGTATGTATTTACTGAAAAATAAAGTTGATATGAAACCCTTTCAAGTATTTCATGGCTTGAATAACACCTTGAAATCAATCAAATCAACATGATTAGGTACAAACAAAACAAACTTTTGAAATATAGACCAACCTGATTTATTATTGTTGGTTTAGTTGGCCAAGGTTTCCTGCAGTAACATACTTTCTTTAGAAGAACACACATGGTTTTCAATTCATTAGTAAGCCAACATTTGTCTGAAGAGTGCAAGGTTTTTATTATTTCATGAAACTGTAAGAAATAAAGGAATGGGAGTATCTGAGGGAGAAAAGGGTAATATTAGTAAAAGTGGATTGAAATAGAAGGGCGCGGGTGCTATTTTGATGCAAATGGCAGTATGCTTGCTGCCACTGCTGGCTGCATGTTATTATTCGTGCTATGATATGTTTGACCCAGAGAGCCTTAAACCCCAAAAAAAATATATAAAAAAAAGTTCCTACTATAATATTAAACACACTCATTACAGGTAGAGAAGAAGTAGAGTTAGAAGAAATACTAGAAATAGAGAAGCAAATGGAAGAACTTCGTAGACAGGAAATAAACCGTTTAGAACAAGAAGCAAAGAAGCAGAAGATTAGAGAAAAGGAGGCTCTAATTGATGAGCTCATGTTTGCTGAGGGAGATGCCAAAGAAATACTCCACACATTCGCACAGAATAAAGCTAGTAAGCAGGAAGAAGTGTTGCCTGTAGCTCCAAAGGTATGTATAGGCTATGTTGGTAGTCACATTTACAAAGGTTCTACTGATCAAGCAGTAAGGAAATTGATCAAAACAATAGTTTCCAGTAATTGACAAGACAATGTTTTGGTATTATACTTTGCTAATTTAATTTATTCACAACTAGTACAAACTCATGTAATCTGTGAGTTGTATCTGATTAAGGCCCGAATTACAGAACCTCACTCAAGACTCAAGCATTACTTAAAACTAGTTTCAACCAATCGAAAACCTTTAAATGAGTTTTAAGTAATGCCTGAGATTCAGAATTGTCTCTGTCAAAAACAACAAAATACATTACAGTATTTTTATCTCACAAAGCGACTCGCTCTTTACTTGTAGTAACCAAGTGTACAAAAACTCTGTGAAGACGAGTAGTGTCAGAGAATAGAATAAATTGTAGGTCTGAGAATAGCTATTGCTAAGGCTGCAACCTATTTCGCGTCCATATGTTACTTTTTGTTCTTTTTAAACTGCCTCTGTGGAGTGGCTAGACCACCTGTCTCAGATTCAGAGGTCCCGGGTTCGATTCCCAGTGGGGGATTTTTTTTCTGGGTGGTGGTAGGGCTTGTTCTAATTCCGCCTGGCTAGCTACCACCATCTTATCTAAGTCTGCTGCCATAACAACAACGTTAACAGCATGGTTGTGTTTCGGCAGTTAGAGGTAAGATAGCCGGTTATGCTGTGGTGGAGGATTCCGGGTGAAGCTCGCTTCTACCTTCGGCCTGATCATCCTTACCATCACGTAAGATGCAGGTCAAGAGCTTCCCCGAAGCGGATATAAAAAATAAACATAAACCCGAAACCGCCCTCTGTTGGCGCGACCACGCGTTCAGGTTCACCAAACAAAAAGTTCGGGGTAGCAGTACATGCTAATCTTAAACCAAGAAGGAGTAACTTAGGCTTAGAGTGTAAAGAATCTCACAACATGCTGTAAATAATATTTTTGCCATGCTTTTCCAGGTAACTCAATTCTCAACAGGTGTAAAATTCACACGAGTATCAACACAACCAACGTTACCACTCATAGAAGAGGGACCACTGTATAAGTACGAAGCACCAATTGTTCCGGACCGTTGTGGACCAGATGCACCTTCTATTGAGGATATTGTGCGATGTGGTTATCTGCAACACGTTAGGTAAGTAAACAATTTTTTTTTTAAGAAAATGGATATGAAAAGAAGGTATAAAGGTTTCTAGCTTATAAAAAAAAATCGGGGCTTGCATTGATGACTTCTTCCCTTCTGCACGCGTAGCATGACCACCATAGAAACGGGTTTTGTCGACGGAAGAATAGACAAAATGACAGATTCTGATTGTTTATCTGTCATTTTGTCAAAAACATTAAAATAATAACAATGAAATCATATTTACTGACATAATAACGTATGTCAACTAGGTTTTGGGGTATTAAGAGTTACTTCCGAATCGATAACATTAATATGCTATTTTTTTATCCACATTCAATAGTATCTTTTTACATCCACAGAGCAGAGAACGAGACAGAGAAGGCAGGCGGGTACAAATCAACATTACCGTGCCTACGCGCACTTCAGGATGCCCTAGCTGGGCTGTATCATACAAGCTGACCCGACGCTTTAAGTGCCGATACTGTTATAGTACTAGATTGAGGAATATAGATGGCGCTAGTGATGTAACACTATACTCTATCGGCCTTATTACAAAACAAGGTTTTTCTTTACTGCAGGTTTAAAACAACGAGCTGTTGTTTGATAAAAGTTCTATTTACAATTAAATAACATTTAAACCGAGCCTAAGGCCGCCATTACACTTGTAAGTTGCTTTGATTCCGTAAAATGTATGTATGTAACTTATGACTGCGTAAGATGCAATAAGAAATTACGATAAGCTGCTTTAAGACTGACACATTAGCAAATTTATCGTAAGTTAATTACGTAAGGTATAATTACAAGTGTAATGGCGGCCTAAGTCATCAATTTTGTAATAAAAACTTTACTGGTGTTGGAATAAGGTTGGAAATACAAAACCTGGCTCGAAGGTTTAAGCTTGGACTAATGTTAGAAATTGTTTTGTAATAAGACAATATGAATTATAGCAATAAACAAAATAAGACCAATTTTAGAAATGAAATAATTACGTTTTTGCGTCCTATAGGAATTCCAGTCATTATTATGGTTTTATGAATCTCATCTGTCAACCAAGATGAACTGAAACTGTACTTTTGAAAGATATTGTCTGTTGCTAGGCAATTTTGTTTATAATGATGGAGTATAAATACATCTGTTTTCTGTGGTCCCTCTCAATATGCCCCAGGTTTATTTGTTTTTTTCCTACTAGAATATTACCAATTTATATGATATTCATATTTTTATTATTTATTTGTGAAACTTAGAATGTCATACCATTTTTTTATGGGCCACATAAAATTACCTCACACTACACTAGCGCCATTCCTCCTCTAGTGAGTAAATGTGGAACTTGTATGCTTGTCAACAACGGCTTTAACAAGACAGTATCGTGTTACGAGTACAAACAACGAAAGGATGATGATGAAAAGGGAGAAAAACTACGAGTCTATTTTATGTGATCAGTATTAGGAATAGGGACCCCTGGTTTCTGGATGACTGTTCAGCTCTCTTATTGGTCAATATGCTGTCAAATCCCATGTAAGATGTTGTGATTGGTTGAGCAAAATACCGATAACCAATCACATTACTAGATTAGACAGCCGATCAGCTATTCTAGAGTCCGCACTACCACAGAAGTCTGGCGGAAAATTGTGGAACTACATTTTTTTAATGCAATTTGTTACAATGACTTAGGCGCTAGCGCCGCGTCTATCGGGATTGAGTAGTGGCGCGGACTTTAAACCCGGATCGGTATCCTGGTTTGGAATAGGTCTATAACCTGGGGTCAGTTTATTGTTGTGTAAATAAACCTAGCTGTGTTCAATGTAAGAGAAAAGGTTTCGACATGGAGGAAGCCAGACAGAAAATCCCTTTAGAGATAGATAGACACTGAACTGTCAAAGTGACAAATTGCAAGTTGCAGTCGTCAAATGGCTGTTAATGCATGGTGGAAATAGTCTATCCCATTCTTTCTTATGCATCATCTATGTCTATCCTTATCTAATTCCTTTTTTGCTCTACAGTTTCTCCAAGAAGGTTGCCAATGTAAATAAATGTACAAAAGTTATTATTGTACGTTGTTAGCTAACTTAAGTACGTATTTAAGTACATTGTGGGGTGAGTAAGAAGTGTTGTTATTTGCTGTTGTTTTGTGATAATTAAAGTGAGTGTGAATTATTTTTTGTTTTAATTTTTAGTGATTACAACATCCTACATAGAATCAGGAGCGACAAGTATACAAACAGACAGCATCAAAGACGGACGCACTCTTAGCCCACGGACGTAAAAATATCGCGGTGGGATTTTATCGGGCACTGGATTTTCAACTCTTGATGTTGAGCCAAGAGTTGAGAATTCACTCTCGTCCCAGCGCATTGAAAAAACCCTCGTGGGATTTTCAACTCTCGGCGCCAAGCAGAGCGTTGAAAATCCACTGCACGAAAAAAAATTGCCGCGATTTTATTACGTCCGTGCGAACGTGGGTTTACGCAGAATTTCAAGAACGCACAAATAAGACTGACGTAAATAATAGGTCTTTACCTGTGAAATTGCCGTTTTGTATGAAAAAATTTAAACGAATTTTTTTTCATATATTTTTTATTTGTATTAATCGAAGTAATCACCAGTGATCGGAGTAGGTAGATTGATTTTTGGTACTTGTATCATAAATGCACACAGAAAGAATAACGTGGATAAGCCATTTTTCCGGAAAGCAATTCCGGTATTTCCGGATTCAATTAAATATTGTTAATGTTGGTAGTGATATTATTACTACTCAATTCAAAGTTGGTGATGGTATGTTCAACAGCTTATGCAAACAAAC
Source organism: Xanthia icteritia (assembly GCA_949128155.2). NCBI lineage: Eukaryota > Metazoa > Arthropoda > Insecta > Lepidoptera > Noctuidae > Xanthia > Xanthia icteritia. Next base: position 9,716,570 of record OX421953.2, read on the forward strand.
ACAATACTAAAAATATTGTTATAGTATATCCAAAGATGGTTTAAACTCCTTGTAACAAGTAAAATATTACTTACCAAAGCTTGGAATCGTGACTGTTTGCCGTTAAAAAAAATTATGAAGAATATAATATTGCTCATTTTAATACAATTCCTACCTAAGTTCCGTTTTTTTTAAAATAATCAACCAATTCCGGAGGAATGTCCATATTAATATATACGTTTCGGATCAATGATCCCAATTCAATCTACCTACTCCGATCATTGGTAATCACCCATGCAATCAATGCATCTTTGCCAACGCAGTGGCAGTTTATTGATGCCCTTCAAGAAATCAGCTGGACGGGAGGCAACAAATTCTTCAAAGGCATTTTGTACTGCTTCTCGGGTATTGAATTTTTTTCCCGCCAAGAAGTTATCCAAATTCTGGAAAAAGTAGTAGTCTGTAGGCGCAAGGTCTGGTGAGTAGGGCGGATGACGGAGAGCATCCAACCCCAGTTCTTGCAACTTGGAGACCGTCTGCTGTGCAGTATGAGGTCGCGCGTTGTCGTGCAGGAGCAGCGGAGACGAGCGATTGACCAATGCTGGTTGGAGATGTGCCAGCTTCTCCATCATTGTGTTCAGTTCTTCACAGTACACATCTGAAGTAATGCTCACCCCGTTTGGTAAGAAGCTGTGATGAATCAAACCGGCGCTAGACCACCAAACAGTGACCATCACTTTTCTAGGGGTAAGTTTTCGTTTAGGGCATTGTTTAGGTGCTGAACCAGGATCCAACCAACTTGCTGAGCGCTTGCGGTTATCAAACAGAATCCATTTTTCATCGCAGGTAACAATGCGGTTCAAAATTCCTTCATTTGTGTGTCTGTTGAGCAGTGCAAGGCACGTCTCGACGCGTACTTCGCGCTGGCGATCATTGAGTTCGTGGGGCACCCATTTGTCAAGCTTTTACCTTGCCAATTTGACGCAAATGGACCAATATTGTTTTGACGCTAACGTCGAAAGCTGCTGCTAATTCAGTCGTAGATTGTGTATCATCAGCTTCCACAATCGCCTTTAATTCGTCATTGTCGACCAAAGTCTTCGGACGACCGCGAGGTTCATTTTTCAGATCGAAATTTCCAGAACGGAAGCGAGCAAATCAATAACAGGTGGTGCGTTGGTTTGTAGTGTTAGCCCCGTAAACGTCGTTGATGTTGCGTGCCGCTTGTGCCGCGTTGCTGCCACGACGGTACTCATATTCCATAATTACTCGAATTTTTAACGTATCCATGATGACGAAAAAGATTGAAATGCGATGAAAATGTAACACTAATCAATAAACAAATGACTACTTTTGGAAAAAAAAACCATGTTTTTAAAATAAAATTAATTTGAAATTAGAATTCTTAGCCAAACAAAAATTATTTTGATTTGAAATGGCCAGTACCTACTGCAGAACGGCAATTTCATAGGTAAAGACCTAATATATAATCAAACGCCATCTAGTTATGAGACTGAGGTACTAATCTAGTGTTCAATATCGCGGATAGATGTCGTTGTAAAGCTAATGCATTTGGTTTCAAAACTAAAAAATACCAATTTTGCTGCAACCGATCGACCAATGGAATTAGAACTTGCCCAAGGGCATCAACCGTTAGCACATATTGTAATATTCCGTGGGTAAATAATAAACCTTTGAATGAATACTTATATTGATGATGGAACTCAAGTTAGGGCTTTTCCGACATCCCCCTATCTGCTAACGGCCACTACAATAAGCAGGTTCAGGAAAACTATGATCATTCTATTGAAACTGAAACCACCATGCCTGGCAGTCTGGTTAGTCAACTCAGCCTACCGCAGTCTACTGCTGGACAAAGGCCTCTCTCAGCACGCGTAGCATGACAATCATAGAAGCGGGTTTTCTCCGGGTTTTGTCAAATTCAAAAAAATTATTAGCTTGAATATGGGTAGGTACTTATATGAGGTGATACACAGAACATAAGATCTTTCAACTATATCTTACCGTAATAGGTGTGCAAATATCTATTACAATAAACAATAATAAATCTTACATTAATTTATTTTATTACTTAGGTACCTACTAAAAAAGATTTTACATTTATCATTCAAAAAATCATTAACGTTACAATAGGTTTTATTAATCAAATAAGTCTTGAATCTATTCATAAATGACATAAAAATATTTTCGTCCTTTATATTATTAGATAATTTATTATATATTTTAGGGCTCACAGCAAATGCACTCTTGTCAGACAACCGTACTGGCAAGTCTGGTACTTTTTAGCGTCTCATATTTGTTTGCGGAAGAATAGACAAAATGACAGATTGTTATTGTTTATCTGTCACTTTGTCTATTCTTCCGTCGATAAAACCCGTTTCTATGTGGTCATGTTAAGCGTCACCAAGGCCGCTTTCCGAATTAGAACATAATCGCTCACAGCGCTGACATCGCTAATTGGCGTTCCGATTAAGATATCACGATTGTGACAGCTGAGGGCTGTCAACAATTCGGAACGCTCGTGAACGCGCTCACAGTACTCGCTCAATGTCAAAACTTGCATATCACGTTTATTTGTGTTTATACCACAATTTTCTTCTTCTTTGGCTACGTGGCGAACGGTAGCCAGAAGCATAATTTCAGTCAGGCGAGTCAAAACAAAACAGCACAACTGTCATTTTTGACAGCGCTCACGGTGATATTAGTAAAAGCCACGGTCGGTGTTATCGCAAGATGGCGCATGTCGTGACGTCATCTATGACGATTCAAGACACACCGTTATCGCGCCCACGTTAATTCAATACAGGAGTTAGCGCGCTCAACTCGGAATGCACCGCAAGTCTGTCCCAGCCACCTGTTTAAGGTCGTCAGCCCATCTGACTGGGGGGCCTAACACTACTTGCATGCGTGCGTGATTAGTCCATCATCCTAATTACAATAAAAAGCATGGACTAATGATTGCAGTACCGTAGTCATTTTAGTGTATACTTAACAGCCTTCTATGAAATAATAGATAGGTATAACAAGCATAATCCCATATCTCTATGTAGTCTGTGCATAATCCATAAGTCGCATTTTACGATACTGACAGGTGGAAAGCCCCTGCAATAGATATTCTTTACCGGGAACCATAAAAGGCTAACAATTTATTAGTCATAATGACGGCAATGATAGAAAGCATTGGGACAGAGGTTCTCAACATTTGATACGACTGATGTTGTCATAAAAACTCAAATTAATTCCAAATGGTAGAGTTGGATTTTTGAGATGATGGTAGTTTGGTATTTACCTAAATTACCCCAGGTCAAATTGTCTGTCGTTAGTTGTAACCTATAACTAGGTATCTATGTCGTGTCAACCACAGAGTACTGTATAATATACTGATAATCAAGTATATTATGAATATTGTGTCAATTTTACCACTGTTATAAATTTATCAATTATTTTGTATATTTTATCTTTACCAATCTTTAGCAATCTTTAGCAATGTTATCAATTTAATTTAATTTAATTCAATCAATTTTAAATATTTTGTTGATCATTTTTAATCATGTTTTAATTTATCGAAATTTTATCACCATGTGCCGATGTTAATAATTTTTATGAATTTACTTATTGTTATTAATGTATGAATTTTTTATTTTTTTATATTTTTTTACCATTTTATTTTTATGCAATTCTTATCAGTCTTACCAATGTTATAATGTCGAAGAATATCAATTTTACCTTTACCAATTTTATATTTTTTAATAAGAATTTCATAGATTTTAAATTTTATATTTTTTTTTATATAAATGGTACTTTTTACACTTTTTACCGATGTTACAAAATTTTCAATCATAGTGCTTATTACTAAGTAAGTTAGCTTATTTGTCTGATTCATTGTTTTATGCATGTGGTGTTTACCTATAAGTAACTGATGCACTGTTATTTTACTTAAAAAAATGTATTATGTGTTTGTATCAGTGTAATCAATTGTTGGTAAACCTAATAAAATAAAATATAAATAAAACAATTACGCACTTAACACCGTTCATGAATTCATACGCTACTACGTTACTGTGAGTACAAGTACCTTTTTTTTTTTTTTTTTTGGTGGGAAATTATCAAATAACTTCTCCCGCTGTGGGTGGAGCGGGAGGGCGTGTCAGACTCTTACTGACTAAAACCCACCCGTGTTCCTTCCGTTGCCTGTACGTTGCCAGGGGCCACGGTATCCCTTTCGGTGAGTACAAGTACCTCGTTACCTATTGTGTCTGCTGCGTGGCAATCAAAGTGTTAAATGGTACCTTCTCTTATCGTATAGCCAAAAAGCAGAATCAGCAGTAAAACCAAGCAATCACAGTAGCTACCTGCCGGTCTATTTTGTAATAATCTCACGGTGAAAACTTAGGTGAAGTGAGCTGTGTGAATAGTGTACATCGCTAGCATCAGTGGAATGACAAGTCAACCTAAGTTTTCACGGTGAGATTTTTACAGAATAGATCGGCTGCAGTGCTATTCTGTACCTAACCATCTCACCGTGACAACTTAGGTGAAGTGAGCTCGGAGTGAGCTGTCAGTCCCTAGCAGCAGGTGGAATGACAGCTCACTCTGAGCTCACTTCACCTAAGTTTTCACGGTGAGATGGTTACAGAATAGCACTGCAGTAGTTCTCTTCTAAATCTCACTTGTAACGGCTAACGGGTGTAAACATACCCAGGTAACGAAGCCGAGAGTCACTTGTTCTTCCCGTTATTATGATATTTTTTTGTATTGAATCATACCTGTACCCTGTGTGTGTAATATAGGTACGATCAATCAGAATCTGAATCGTTTTGAAACAGATTGCTAAACCATTGCTTCATAAGTTCAAAAAAAAATCTTCTCAACAACGTAAATAACGCAATGAATGTTGTTGAACTGTCAAAATGAAACAAATTAGTCGTAATTGTTTACGAAAAACGGAGTTAATGAAGGTCAAGTTTAAAAAAAAAATGTTTTTTACGAAAAAAAGTCTTAAATGTTGTAATAGGTTATAAAATTTAAGTTTAACACTTTGAATACTTACTCCCACAATCCCTGTACCGTTTCATGCACCCATAAGCACAATGTTTTTCGTGCGTTAAGCCTCGTGCAGACTGGCGCGACGCGACCGGTAATTGTTCTACCGTGACATTTTCTTAGAAATTTTATTGTTTGTTAGAGTCGCGTCGCGCTGTCGCGTTGTGCCAGTCTGCACAAGGCTTTATACGCACGCTACCGTGAACAGCGAATTTTCAAAAATAATGTTAGTTGCACAGCAATAATTTTGCATTAAGTTATTACCTAGTTTGATGTACAGAATGCGTAGATTGCGTAGACACTCTGTGTATATACCCTAAGTACTTATAACAGATAGGTTCAAATCGTCTTCTAACCCAACCGAATGTTGAGTACCACTATACCAAGGTATGCCTTGTGTACAGTGAGGGCGAACAAGCAAATATTGTCGTACCGATAAAGTGTAAAAGTGCCGCCTGCAGGTACTAAACTATGACAAATATAATGCACTTTGAGTGGTAAAGGTTAGTGTACCTTGGTATTTGTTAGATAAAGTGATTGAGAATCCTAATTCCTTCGTGACCATGATACCTACAGGCCAAGCATTAAGTACCTACCTACCTATTGAAATAATTGATTTAAAACAGGTATGACGAGGCGTCCCTAGTTTATCAAAAATAAGACCTAGTCCGATCTTAGTTTTGAAACCATCATCATTGTCCCGTAAAATAATTAACGAAAATAATAGGTAGGTACTGCTCATCCTTTTGTCATTTATTTGACGGCGCAGCAAGTGGCGCCGCCTAGTTTTGCTACGAAGTTATTGGAATAACCAAAAAGTTCCGATAACAGTGACACTGGCTGGTGACTGTCACTCTAGCAGAGCGTCGCATCTATGGTTATGTTATGTTATGTCTATGTTAGGGGGTTTGGTTTCCGCACTTAGTCCGTCAAGTGGACCATTGTGCGTGGGCCATAGCGGCCGTTTGGTGGTTATTCCAACCAGCCCACCTCCCTCCAGAAGCTGATTAGGTCTCCTGGTCTGTTTAGAACGTCTGTGTATGATCTGGGTGACCCGAGGGTTTCTGTTCTAATCTGGGTGACGCCCGTACATTCGAAGAGCACGTGCGCAACGGTCTCCTCAGCCTCCATGCACGCCCTGCACAGAGGACTGTCCGTTATGCCTATTGTGTGGAAGTGCTTGTTTAGCGAACAGTGTCCCGTGATGGTCCCCGTCACCAGGCGCAGGCCGTTCCTGTCCAGGCGTAGCAAACGCCTGGTCAGCCTGCTGTCCAAAGATGGCATAGCCTCCTTTGACTGCCTGTAACATGGTGTCGAGGTCCACCAGCGTTCCGCTTGTGTGTGGGTGAACTTCTGCAGCCACCTGCGTATTTGGTTGAAGGGGATGGGTACGATAGGCTCGGGTCCGCAGACTGCCGTGCTGGATCCACGTCTAGCAAGTTCGTCAGCCGCGTCGTTACCTAGCGATCCGCTGTGTCCTTTTATCCATTGCAGTGTCACCGTGTTGCGGCTAGATACCGTTATATGTTCTAGTGCATCGTGACATTCTAGTGTTAGCTTCGAGGTAGTATATTTCTTCCGTAAGGATTGGAGAACTGAGGCGCTGTCGGAGAGTATGCGTATGTGGGTGTCCGTAACCCTCCTGGCTTCTAGGGCGTGGACCGCTTGTATGATGCCCACACACTCCGCCTGATAGACGGTGTTGAACATTCCCAGCGGTCTGGATATATAATATTTATGTTGAGGTCATGTGAGAAAACTCCGACTCCGGTACCTGAGTCGGTCTTTGATCCGTCGGTGTAAACTCTCATCTCTTTTGGGCCTGAGTAGTCACACTGTTCTTCTGTAAGTGATATATTGTAGTGCCTTTGAAAGTGGTGTGTTTTCGGGGCTTTGTCGCAGGGTGATGCCATCATTGGCTCACGTTTGATCGCATCCTCCTTAATGCGTATGTTCTTAACTCTGGAGTCGTTGCATAGGGTTCCTGTTAAATGGAGCCTAAAGGTGGCCAGGGCCGCCTCCTCCCGCACGATGAGGTGCAGAAGTGGCAGTCCCAGCATTGCCTGTAGGGCGGCGGTGGGTGCAGTTCTCATACTACCAGTGATTGCGACGCAAGCAAACCGCTGTAGTTTTTCGAGATCTTTTTGGGCTGTGCACCGGTCTGTCCTGGGCCACCAGACCAGTGAGCCGTATGTGATAATCGGTCGGATGACTGTGGTGTATAACCAGTGGGTGACCTTGGGGCTGATTCCCCAATTCCGGCCAAGCAGTCGTTTGCACTGCCACAGGGATATGCTGGCTTTTGTAGTAATAGAGTTCGTGTGTTTTGCCCAGTTCAGCTGTTTGTCCAGATAGATGCCCAGGTATTTGGTTTCAGTTGAGAGGCTTAGGGTTGTTCGCATTTATGGTTTTGTGGCGGCTGTTCTTCGTTAGTCTCATTACAATAAGGAACTTAGGACTCATAACTATAGAAAAATGGGTGCCACTATACCGACACCTCTGCATACCCCTTGAGGGGAAAACTGGCGTGATGTTATGCTTTCGAATAAACGCATCTTTACCTGAACTAGCGTCTGACTCCGCTCGTCTATTTGTATTGTTGATAATGTAGACGCCAGAGTTGTTCCCTCACCTGCTTTGATTATGATTTGTTATAAAACTATCATGATCATGGATACCTTTGAAGGCTTTCGACAGTCTATATACCATGTAGATAGTAAGATTGACCGCCCTGATCTAGCTGTAGAAAGACCACTTCTATAGATTATAAGCAGTGATTGGAGTAGGTACAGCTAAGTATTTTTTGTACTTGCGATACGTTGTCTGTACCTATATGGACACTCCCGGAATTCGGGGATTTATATGGGAAATCTATACTTATTACTTATTAAATAAGTTTTAAATTACTTTGTAAAAAGCTATTCGCGTCTTAAGGAATTATGAACGAACACATATCCCTCCTCCCCTCCGACGGGCAAGTATAAGACGGACACGTTTTAGGTTAATGAAATTAAAAACTTTATTTTTTAAATAATATTCCTATTTAATTTTCTGTAATAATTTTGTATAAACAAGTACTCGTATCAAAGCCGTTACAAACTAGTCATGTCACGCGTTACACTTGAGCGGCAACATCGCGCGCTACACCTGAGCGGCAACATCGCGCGTGTGCGCTTTCGAAATTAGCAACGCGTCGCTGATGTTAGTTTGACAACGTCGTGCGCTCACTGCCAATATACAAGATCCCATTAAAATAGATGTCTAACCAAAGATATCCAAGCAATAAAAAAATCACTGATTACAGTGATTTTATTTTGACCTAAAATAATAAATGGCGTTGAGTAACCAACATTTTTAGTGTTGTGTGTGTTTCGTTAGCAGATTTATTTTTGTTGTAAGTATCTAATGCGTTTTTCTTATTGCTTTTTTACCATTGTCCTTATTTTGGTGGTCTGAATGATTGCTAAAATGTTGTCCATCTATTTTAATGGAACCTTATATAAGACAAGCTTTATTTTATTCTTGTTAATAAAAAATGAATTAATATTTTTTTGAATCCGAGTTTAAGTTAGAATCCCGGGGAATGTCCATATTAACATCAACGTTTGCGGTCATTGAACCGAAATACCTACTCCGATCACAGATTATAAGACAGGTGAAGTCACGAGCATAAGTACCTACCTACAAGTCGGCAATAATATCTGATTTCATGATTCAAGATGACGGCAAATATAATAGTGTTAATTTGTGGAAGGCACTGGCAGCACGAATCTGTGACATAATATCGAAGGAACACCAAAACTATCTGACGAGACATACGACGTCAAAATATGGGATGCTGCATCGGCTTCAAAAAAATGTCGCATCTCTTAGAATGCCATAATATCGGACATGTCTTGCTTTATAAATATCTGCGTACTTAGTTGAATTCAGAAGAATGTGAAACCTTGTTGTGATAAAAAATATCGTATATTAGAAATTCACCCGTCTTGCTTAAGTGAAATAAAAAGAAAATACGCCTTCCAAAGGTCCAAAACCCCAAGCATGGACGTAGCTGCTGCTGTATCTATATACGAGGCCCCCGGGCTCCAGGGCCCTCGACCTCGACTCGAAAATTCGTAAAATTTTATGTACAACCTCAAAATCTTTTATGCTATTATTTATGTACACACAGTAACCTAGATACAGATATGACATAATCATAATTATGAGTACAAATGTACTGATTATTTCTTAAGAAATTTCTTCCAGCAGACCTGTGAAAGGAGAAATGAGAAAGAAATGTAGACAATAGTGTGTGAGAACAAGAAAAGAAAAATATAAATATGCGAAGTCTTAACCTAAAATATTGAAATAGGGGCGTGTAGGTTACACGTATAAAATAATAAATTAACATATACTTAAATAAATAAGTAAATAAAGCTTAAATATATAAACATACATACGAGTACTATGGGAATATAAATACTCATAGTTGAGAGGAAAATAATGGTATTTTAGGTACCTACCTACTCGATATTTGAATTGTGAAACAGTTTTTGAATCACGAATGCTAGGCGGAAGTGAGTTCCAAAATCTTTCTGCATGGACAGAGAACGAATAGAAATAGTAGCTTGTTTTATGAGGATGAGATTTAAGGAGGGATCTGAGGTGTGATCTACATGGTGCATCGCTAGGGCGCGCGTAAGAAAAACACTCACGCAGGTAGGAAGGATAAGACGGGTTGTGTAAGACGTTGAAGAGGAGACATAAGATCCGAGTGTTCCTGCGAAGGCGGATTGGGAGCCACTTGAGTTCTTTGCGAAGATGAGAAACATGGTCATACTTTCTAAGTCCGAAAACAAAGCGAATGCACAAGTTTTGCAAGCGCTCAAGCTTGTTTAATAGCTCCTCAGTAGCATCCAGGTAGCAGGAGTCGGCATAATCTATAATCGGCTGAATAAGTGTTTGTGCCAAAGAAATTTTAGTTTTCAAGGGCAGGAGACTTTGAAGGCTTTTCAACGAATTAAAGGAGAAATGTACCTTTCGACTGACCTCATTGACCTGAGCACGCCACGAAAGATTGGAGTCAATAATGAAAATATTAAATGAAAATATTAAAAATAACGTAATTTGTTTATGGCTTACAAGGACTTCAAGCGTGATCTAATTAATTTCAAGCTCTTGCATTCATTTAGCAAAATCACACAGAAAATCTAATCTATCCGAGTCCGGATGCTCCAACTTTCGAGTTCGCTCTTGCTCTCTTGGTTAAATCACAATAACAGCTTAACCTTTGCAAGTCAGGTATGTCAAATTTTCAAAAAAAAAAAAAAAATACTTTTTTACCCGATTAGTTCTACTAAAGGAGGGTAGGTATTGTTTTTTTTCTGGCTGAGAAGTTTATGGTGTCATTGTGAACTTATCAAGAGAATGCACACGCGAGCGAAGCGAGCTAGAAAACTGGAGTATCCTTGGATAGGTTAAGCTGTTATTGTGATTTAAAAAAAAAAGCGATGTTGATGTGCGGGAAAAATAAAAATAAGCGCTGTTAATACGAATAGGTTCCTTAATTGCTGTTCTAGCATGCTTAGGAAAAAAATATGTATTATTTAGTTATGCCAAAAATAATCCGTGTAATAATTATTCATAAGCCCTGAATACCTGATCCCATTACAGAGCACTACAAGACAATAGCTTGTAGTGCCCTGTAATATTTATTAAACAGAATAAAATATGTTGAAGGTATTTTATTCTCTCTAAAAAGTAAATTGGGATTTAAAACAAGCTTGAGAACGGGACAACCCTAAGCAAAGCACAAAAATCTTACCATCTCCCCACAGATTTATTAATTAAGGACTAATAATGTGTATGTTACACAAACCGTACACAAAATCATAAGGCTATATACACACGGCGCTGTAAACAGACTAGGTACGGTGCACACGGCAGCGTAGATACAATTAGCCAGTGAAAACAGCGGAGGTTGCCGCGGGGCCAGTCTAATTGGCGCTGTGTAAACTCGCCCTGTTATCGGGGTGCCTCGAGCTTCACCGGGATGTGGGTTGTGTGGAACGGGCTTTTGTTTAGGATTTATTTTCAAGTAGATTTAAAGAGCGTATTGCCATCCACCGGGCATAAATCCTGACTCCAGGCTGCTACTGCGAAATTCCATATGAAAAAAAAATCCAATAGGTAACACTTTGCCCGACCCGAGAAACGAACCCTATTACATGATACTTAAACATAACTGGCGAAATGTGGGTACAACTCTGCCTAATCCTACGAGGAATACAGGAATGATTCTAAGTTATGAATATTTAAAGAGTGAAAATTCTTGAACCTTGTCTCCGCACTATGTACAGACGCCAGCACTTCAACCTACTACAATATGTCAAAGTTCTAATAGATTTTCAACTTTAAAACTAAAGCATAAGGTTCAACGTTGATTGGGAAATTTTGACAGTTTCAGATAGGTTGACCTGCTGGCGTCTGTACGAACGAGTATCCCAATCCGGGAATGGAACAGATTTCCTATTGCACACTAACTATCCTAGCTGCACTCATTGAACTACTTCTAGCCACTTTGCTGAGCCGCACCTTAGTTTCATAACAAACGAATAATTTATTTCATTTTGACACTCAACAACATTCATTGCTTTATTTACGATGTTGAGCAGACACATTTTCTCGAACACATGAAGCAATGGATTATCAATATCCTTCAAAATTATTCAGATTGTGATTGATCATGTGTTACGCATTTAGGGTGCAGTAGGTACTATGGAAGAACTTCATATTTGAGCAGTTTGAAAACAAAATCCCGTGAACACGATGACCACATCTGTTACCGCCCCGGTTCTATAGCGGCCGAGCGCAGCAAGCAGAAATAGTCCTTACGATGTATAGATAAGTTCTTCGATGGTACCAATATCTAAATGCATGTGCTCAATTTTAAATTAAAGAATTTTATTGTATGATACAAAATTGTAATTAATGTACTTAACTTCTTTTTGTGTTCATTTTTATGTAGGTAATTAAAGTTTTCCGAGGAACTATTCGATTCATTTGCGTTGCGAATATACCAAAGACACTAAAATAATATACTTGGAACTTCGAATTGGCAAAAAGTCTCCCTGGCAATCTTCATCAATCAATTTTTTATTTTGTAAATAAAATTAAAAAAGAATTACTCAAAAATAAGTCCCTCTCCACACTTTCCATCCCATACAAATCCGCCCGCCCAACTAATATTGACTTCTTATTACGGCGGTCGCGGCGATATCGCACCGGTGCGCGGATAATGTCCGCCGGTGACCGCAGATAGGGACGTGCCACAATAACCTGCGGATTTTAGTGATGCGACCCAACTTTTGCTGGATCCTGATAGCGTTGTCTAGGACTCAGACATGGAGAATAGAGGAAGTTGCCAGTTTACTTGCATAGGTTATGGTTTTTTGTGAACGGTACTTAGGAAGTTCTTTAGACTATGTTTTTCTTAGTTCCCTTCGGGGTATGACAAGAAAAATGGTAGATAATTTTCATATGAAACGAGTCTGTTATACAAGGTAAGTATTTTGGGATTTTTCTTAGCTACTTAATTGCACAAGAGGAAAATGTCGTGAAGAAAGTTTTAAGTAGGTATGAACGTGGATGGTTTTATGAGTAGGGGAAGACTATAGAAACGATGTATGAACTCTGTGAAAGATGATATGACCCAAATAAATTGGGATAGATACGGGCAATTGAATGCTGATGTCTTAGTTGCACAATTATTCCTTAAAAAGTGCTGTAAGATTTATATTTTACAACCTTCACTTCTAATTGTAGTTTATGTAACTGTTGCATAATGAGGGGTATTAAAACACGAGTGTGTGTTTAAAAGCCGAGCCGTAGGCGAGGTCCTTAAGAGTCTCCTTAAAAACTCCAACTTACAAGAAAGACAATGACAGTATCGTTATTATAATCAAATAATTAAAATATCTTACTATTGCTGAAAATTACAGCGTCAAAAATCATTAATATCCATTAAAAAATGTAATAGATCTCTTAATAGTATCACACGAGTGTTTTAATACCTACCTAGTTATGTGCAGTTTTATACAGTACTTTGTCTACTCTCATACATTGGGATTGAACCTACTAAATAAAAGAAAAAAGTTGAAAGATCAAGAATTAAAAAAAACCGACGAAATTCAGTAGAATAAAACGTATGAATGGCGCCTGCCCCCAGCACCAGCACATCACCGCTCATGCGCTGCAGCGGGCGCTATCCCCCGCTTAAACGTTCCATTACAAAAAAAATAATTGATGGAAACTCCTTGTGATATTAATTTCTTGGATTTGCCCTGTATCGTAATGGTAAAATCATCATCATCATTTCAGCCGAAAGACGTCCACTGCTGGACATAGGCCTCCCCCAAGCACCGCCACTTCGACCGGTTCTGTGCCTCCCGCATCCAGCGGTGGTTAATTAAAAGTGCTATGATATTATGATTCTATTTCGAAATTTCGGTACTTTTTTATAAAGTATGTCAATATAAACTCGTTTTGCGTGGATGTGACGCATATTTTCCCCCAATTTGTTATTCTCGTGTTTTGTTTTTTCTTTGCGATATGTTTACCGCAAATAAACGTATTTTCTTTCTTTCTTTTGAAGTTTATAATTCGAATTTTACGATATGATAGTAGATAAACAGATTTTTCGCTTCTCTTAATAAGTCAATAGTTTTAACTGCAGGCCACGGTTATACCAGACTTCGCGGAACAATATGACGCTTCCAACGATACCTCGTTTTTCAAAATAGGACGAGTAGTTTAGGAGTTATGAGGGAACAGATGAACATACCTACATAAATAATTACATACATAGCCTGTTCAGTAGATCATAAGCATAACCCTCCTCTGGCTTTGCCGTAAAAATCGGCAATCGTCGTATAAAAATACTATTTACTGACTCAATTAGACTTGAGTCAGTAAATAGTATTTTTATCCATCTCATAATTCCGATACTCGTGTGGCCTTTCCATCGTATTCGCACGCTACGCAATTAATTACATCCATCGGCGGTGGTCCCACCAGGCGCCCTTCTCACAGAATTAAACAAGTTAATCTGATCATAAACCTATCGATATATTGACAACGGGATACCTTCTTTTCGCATAATGTTCTTTGTCCTAATATACTTCGGCATAACGATTTTGGCACAATTTGTTTTGGCATAATAATACTTCGGCATAATTTTTTTAGGCATACATTTTATGTTGGCATAATCATCTTAAAGACTAATTTGTTTTGGCATAAATTTGATTCGCATAACGTTAGTAGGCCTAAGAACCGAATTGCTGCAAAACCGACTCCACGTAGTCTTGTTTGTCCTACCCCTAGAGTGTAATTTAAAATCGCGTAGGCGCGTAGGAGCGAGGCGGCCCGCGGGCTGAGGAGCAGGCGGCTGCGAGCGAGCCACCGCGGCTGAGGCTGGCCGGCGAAGCCGGCCAACAAGCCGAAGCTGCGGTGGTGAGCGAATGCCGTCTGCGACGATTAGCACGCGTGGGGCCGCCGGAGGCCCGCAGCGCCGGAGCCGTGACAGAAACCCTGCCTGCTGCATGTTGCATGCTCGCTTGAATGCTGCATGCTGCATGCTGCATGCCTGCTTGCATGCTGCATGCTTGCTTGCATGCTGCATGCTTGCTTGCATGCTTTAACTTTATGCTTAATAAATTTATGCTTTAACTTTATGCTTAATAAATGTATGCTTTAGAATATTATGCTTAATCATTATTATGGTTAGAGAAATTATGCTTAAAAAATTATGCGTAAGCTGTTATGCGTAATTATATTATGCGAAAATATAATTATGCCAAACAACATTATGCTAAGTTATATTAGGTCTTAAAATTTTATGCAAATGGATAGGGAACCATTGACAACACTATTATTCACTACATTAGTCACGTTTAGAAGTAGCTCGTGATATTCATTTTGTACCTACTAAGTTACTTACCTATACTGGGACATCACTATTGATGCAATTTATCTGTATCTTTTGACCAAAAATGAAAATTGGAAATTCTAATCTGAAAATGCGGACCATTTTAACAATCCAGATTTTTTCATAATAAGTTACTTTTATGGAATTATTGGGTAGGTACTTGTTGCTCAATGCAAACTCTTTTTCACTGATTTTTCGAAGATATGTGCACAATTTTTAAGCATCCACTTTTCGACGGAATGATGCACCAGGACCAGCAGTAGGTTTCTTTTTGACAGTTCAACAACATTCAGTGCGTTATTTAAGTTGCTGAGCAGATTTTTTTTCGAACTTTTGAAGCAATGGATTAGCAATCTCTTTCAAAATGATTTAGATTGTGATTGATCGTGTATTACGGAATTAGGGTGCAGGTAAGTATGCCATTTGATCTGTTAGCCAGGTTTTTATCGCGGCGATTTTGTTTCGTACACTGGATTTTCAACTCTCAGTGTTGAGCCGAGCGCTGAGAATCCAACGCGTTGGGACGCACTCTCGCCCCAGCGCGTTGAAAAAACACTGTTGGATTTCAACTTTCGGCGCTAAGCAAAGCGTTGAAAATCCAGAGGACGAAAAAAAATCGCCGCGATTTTATTACGTCCGTGCGCACGTGGGCTTAGTCTTTTAGTGGTGATGATTAATTTTCTAATTCAGATAGTTTTGAATCGAAGCATACTTGCTGTAGTGCAAGTTGCATGAGGAATTTGCGCTTTTTGTCGATCAAGTTTTCCCAAGTCATAACTATTGAAACACACAGAACTATCACCACAATAGACCAAACCAACAAATACTCTATCACATGACACGATTCACACAAATCTACCAATACCTACCTATCATAAAATGATCGACATACATTCTCTTGTGTGGTCTCGAATTAAACCTCGAATTAGCGCTCGCCATATCACTTTCATTCTATTGTGCGGAAACTCGAAGTGCTTTGTTCTCATTTCAAATGCAACCCGATGCAAGATGGCGGCCGTCGAAACGTCATCGGAACAACATGGCCGACTGAACGGTTATTGTTTGAACGTGGAACATTATAATGGGTATTGAGGGGTTACGTTGGTGAACGATTGTAGTATTGGTCGGATACGCCTATTTTGGTTAACTATGTTCTTGGTTTTGTTCGAATTTATCGATTATATTTTTCTTCCTTTCTCATAATTATGAAATTGAACAGCCTTTTTCGGCAGACGGCATGATTGTTAATTGGACTGATAGCCCAGAAGTGTTACTGTTTTGCACTAACAAGTTCATAAAATACATTGCATGTTGGAGAATGAAGCTGGAGACAGCACAGGGTATGCTGTGTCTTTGAACATTTTCGACACACTTGATTAGAAGAATCACCCTAGCAGCTGGTTCTTCCCCAGATAATCATATAGGTACCTGCCTAAGAGGAGGTTTGATAGGAGCGCCGTTGATCGAGAAGTTTTGTGGAAGCAGTCTTATTTGGACCAGGTGAAGATTTGGTATTACGCACATAATTTGAGTACGAATTTGGATGGCTATAGGTAGAGGCAGGAAAGAGGAAAGGAAAGAAAGAAAGAAAAAGTATTTATTAGGTAACGCACAGGAGATCACAAATAAAAAATTATGAAATTAAAATAAAAGCAGAAAGTCCTGTAAGAGGCCAAAAGACACCTATCTCAGCATGATGCTGTGACATTTATAAAAAAGTGTCACAGCGCTGCGCTGATATTCTGATAGGGCCCGCATATGAAAGAGTAAGTCCTAATAAATTGGTATTAGTGCAGACATATGAATGATGAACCATATAAAAAACATTATTCTTCTCTGTTCACACTCATAGAAGTCGTCACTATAAAATCATGGCCCGATAATGAGTATGGATTTGAGTTAGTAAGTAAACACACTTCATTCAATCCTCCACACATCAATATTGTTTAGTCTATACTACAACTTTTCATTATAACGTAAACAACGAGCTCTTGACGTTAAAATCTCGGTTTGATTGTGTATTTTATATTAATAGAAACTTACATTGTCTTATTTGAGTGGATGGAGTGACGAAATCCAGAGTATTTCAAATTATTTTTAAATAATTAAAGATTCGAATTTCGAATGACTTGGGGTCTTCCTGTGTTCAGTTGCCATAAAAATCTATAATATAATAAAAAAAATATGCTGTTCCAACGAAAACGGCTGGACCGATTTGGCAATTTTTTTTTTGTTTTTTCCGATTTAGGTTTTAATGGAAAGAATAATTGGAAAAGTTTCCCGAAAATATTTAAATTTCGGGAAAAACTGAACGCCCCTTTTCGTAAGGGGTTTTTGTATGAATTATTGACATTTGGACAGGACAATACCGGGTCAGCTAGTATGATAATAAATATGGTCTGTTCCATCCTTAGATGTATTATTTAGAATTAGAACTAGCGTTATCTATGGTTTCATCACTCATCTATCTAACAGATGGTTTCTTAACATATTTAAATACCTACTGTTCATTTTTCAAAATTTCCCTGGTAGCTCATAAAATATTTTTTCATAAATACATAAATCACGTTACTTTAGAGTAACAAAAAAGTAAGTAAGTGTAATAAAATACCCGCGCAAAATTCTAACCTCGCAAAACCATAAAACGACGTCACTCCACGTTATTTCTAAAAAGGTGCCAGTAATAAGGTCATACCAATCAACGCCTAGAAAAAATAGAAAAACTAAAAATTCCGCAAACGAAATTCACTGCGACTTTTATTATGGCAGTAAATTAGTATAGTTTTATAGAGATAAACATATTAATTGGTAGTTAAAACGTACAATATACACTCTAAAGTTTACCCGCGTGTTTTATAAAGACGGATGGGTCTGGTCTGAGGTCGTGATTGATAGGAAAACACTGCGATGATTGACCGCAGATACAAGCCAGTATTTTGATAAATAAATAAAGGAGTAGAGTTGGGAAACACGAGGTCGAGGATTTTATCGATGTTTTTTAGAGTTTGAAGAGGACAGCCTCCTTTTTAGTGAACATTACATTGATCGATATTGGATACTTCTGTCGATAGAATGCTTTCATTATAAGGCGAAAATAAATATCGAGATTTTAATAAATAGATGGAAATTAACAGTCGTAATTTCTAACCATAGCCGTGACTTTACGCGGCTATGCTTAGAAATTACTTTGACCATTTACGATAGCTTACAGTCTAGAAATTATACGCACTTAAAATTAAATTCAAAATCAATGCTTAAATGTTTCTCATTCATATAATTTCACAAGATATAAATATAAACGTTTATGAGTTAATTCCGCACAGGAATGAAGTAACTGGGTGTAATAAAATATCGATAAACATTATGTCTAGGTTTTGCATAATCTCTTAAGTGCGAACTGTATAGAATGTTGGCTGCTTACAACTAATATTATGAAAAGTTGCAACTTGATATGAACGGTAAAAGAAGAAAATTGAAATTTTACATAATTACGTGGTATTTATAACTGTGAGTCATTTTAATAATGAGTTACATTAAAGATAAACCGTGTAATAACTACTGCAGAAAAGTACGAGTTAGAAGCATGGGTGGTATTTTTAACTGCCTATTATAGTGCAGACAATGCCAATGAGATGTGGCTACTGTTCAAGTTAGTAATAGGAGCAGTAATGTCTACCTGACGCTTGAATATCGTTATAAATAATGTGATCGTCAATTACCACACCCAAGGTGATGATTATATCATTAAACTTATTAAGTAGTGAACTCATGTTTAACAAATAATTTAGCTGCTAAACCCACAAAAATATCGACATTTCTCTCCCAAAAAGTTATCGACGCCATCCCATCCCTACTTCAAAAAATCAGTTCAGTGTAAACGACGCCCGTTCACCTGAACAGCATGTTATTATTCGGGCCATACTTACGCGCCAGGCCGCCGTAAAACCGATCGTATTACTTACCATTTACCATCCGTAGTTCAGATGGATAGAGTCATATGTTTGTGATGAGATTCTATTTTGAATAAGATTAGTGAGTCAGGGGATGAAGAATGGTTATTTTGAAGAATTTTAACGCCTACTTTGTCGGGATGAAAATTCCTGTGCTGCATGGCAGCCTAGTACATTTATCAATTCGAAAAAAAAAATGTATTGGAAAACTTTCTTGACCTCTTCAATATTATATTGCTTTTGACGTGCACGTCTGTATACATTGTTCTCACATGTATATTTTCAACATGAATGATGTAAAAAATATTTTGCAACTAATTTTTGATTTAAAAGTGTCCGTGGAGTTTTTACCCGTTCTTCTCCATAGGTATCTACTACGCTTTGGAATGGGCAACTAGCCTCATATTTCTGACTGGCCGACTCCTTGACAATTCAAAAGTGCCTGTAAATGGTATAATTGAAATAAATGCTTTGAGATTGTGTTTGAGTTTAAAACATAAAATCTTCTAAAATTGTACCAAAGCTTTAGGTTAAGACATTTTCTCCTTATGGAAGGATTCTTTTGTAATTAGTCGTTTTCAAGTTCTGCCACCGACCGTCCCTTTTTCCGCTTCCAAGTAGCATTGCCCTGTTCCGGTTTACAAACGTTAATGATGTGCAGGCACATATAATCACCTATTATGTTCCCATTGCTGGAACGCAGGCCTCCTCTCTTCGAGAGGGCCCAGTGCGGGTTGGCAGGCACAGAGACATATCAATTTTGACTTCGTATTTGCAAAATTCTACAACTCCAGGAGTTGCAGATATCTTTAGGTATAGGGGTAGTCATTCTATTCAGAGGACCATCGGCATATTTTAAATTATAGTTGCTTTTCGTGTCTGTTTGTGTGACCGCGTTGTTCTTCTAAACTGCGCAACGGATTTTTTGTCAGTTTCACCATCATTTAGTTATAACTAATTAATATGAAATTACAGATAATAAAGAAGCAGGGGCGGGTCGCTAGTAGTAGGTATATAAGTTAAAAATATCGGTGTAAAAACCCAATTCCTCATACATAATATTCGAGTCCTAATCGATCCATGTCACTAGTTGAAGGCTTTTCCTTTAAGCCATCACTTTCCCGTCCCTTGTTATCAGACCTTATGCGCAATCGTTTCAAAGAAAACCTTTTAACCTAGAGGGCATTGTGTGATGCAGTGAGAAGTGCAAGGTTCCTAGTATCCAGCCAACCGATAGGGTGCGTCCGCATTCTGCGTTTAAAATCTAGTTCCATTCGACTATTTGGTAATTCATTATGAATTGTCAGAATGTTTTAGGCAAGTCTAAAGTTCTATTCACAAATACCAGGGCCGTTCCAGCGACGCGGACGGGCCGTGCTCTGTCAGGGTCTCAAAACAATATCAGTTTCATTGTTTATGAACTCGTTCGCACAAGTCCGTGTCCGGGCTGGCGTACTTGCCCTGTGCTCTGCCACGGTTCTGTCACGTTTCGGGCACGGCCCTGATAAGTGTAGATAATCCATTCGATGTTTCTAAGGGTAGTGGAACCTAACCGGCGAGAGATGCGGTGTCCCACAGGGATCGGTTCTGGGGCCGCATCTGTGAAGTATCGGATACGACTGGGTGTTGCGCGCGGTGCTGGGACCAACGTGTCGTCAGCGTGGTTTGCTACGCTGACGACACGTTGGTCTTGGCGCAGGGGAGGTCGTAACAGGTGGCGGACGAACTAGCGACACGCGGGGTTGCGAAAATCGTCGACAGGATCCGGCAATCGGGACCTACCTCGGGAGTACCTTGTACTTATGCAGGGACACCTTGAGTACACCATGTGTTTTCATGGTCCTCGGAACGCACCACCGTCGAGTTCCCATGACTAGAGAGACACCACGGCGTCCTCACCTTCCGCCTGACGCAGGTCCTCACCGGACACGGTTGTTTCGGGAGGTTCCTGTTCCGGATAAGGCGAGAGGAAACGCCCGGGATATGGTGGAGGTCTGCCCGGCTTGGGCGGAGCACCGCCGTGTGCTCGTGAAGGTGATCTCTCGCGTCCGGCCCTGTTCCAGACCATGGTATAGAGCGATAGGGCATAGGAAGCCGTTACCTCCTTCTGCGAAGCAGTTATGCTCGCGAAGGAGGAGGCGGAACGTGTGAGGGAGGCAACTTAAGGAACACGGGTAGGTTTTAGTTAGTAAGAGTCTGACATGCCCCCCGCTCCGCCCTGAGAGGGACGAGTTCCCACGCAAAAAAAAAAAAAACTATGAGGGGTAGTGGAACCTAGTACATAATTGTAAGCATAATTTCCTTCTTCTCTCGAGGTATATGTAAATACTCATGCTGTGAAATGATTAGCAAATCAGCAAGATCGGAAACGGGCCGGGACTAACGGCTCAGACTTAGATACTGAAGTGTCCTTAATCGTGGAAGCTCTTTTAATGTACCCCAGTAAATATCCTGCAACTTGACCTCTCCATCAATCACTAATCATCATCACTACAGAGATAGTACTACTACAATTTCCTTACTTGACCCAATTTTTCCTGAAGACAACCGAAAATAGGACACCCAATCCATATTCATCCAATGATTTACCTTCTAACCTTCAGTTTGCTGACTAAAGTTTCTCACAAAAAACAAAAACACACATATTACTAAAAGCGGACAGAAGATCCTGTTCGAAGTAAACAAAGGAATAAAGAGACAATCCCTATGAATAAAATAAAAATAGTAAGAGATGATATCGAAGAAAACTGGCTGACTATGGAATATGTCGAGTTATTATTCGGCTAATAACTGGATCGTATTAACTTTGGTGCATAGAGTTAGCGATCGAAAGAGGTGGCGGGTGGCAGTAGAAAGCAATGGAAATTTTCAGGAGAAAGTACTCGTTATGTATAGTCATATTCTGGATGTGATTTAAATATGAAACGTGAAAGGGTAAAATGTTTTTCAGTAAAATTATGTTAAGTTCTAGTCAATTTAAAATCAGTTTTTTTTAACAATTACGTACTTAGTTATTTTTATTTTTAAAACAAAATATTATTTATATAATATATAAGCTAACAGTCTTAAAATAATGATAATATGTTGGTACATGTACGTATATAAATTTATATTGTTAAATCATTATCATTTTGGATTTAAGTACTATAAATAGTTTTTAGCGATTTCAATGTGAACAACGAAATATCTTCTCCACTATAATTCTATTAAATAGCTACCCCAAGCTAGAAAGAGGTTATAGCTATGGATGTACCATCGAAGAAGTTCATATCTATACACCGTAAGAACTATTTCTGCTTGCAGCGCTCGGCCGCTATAAAACCGGGGCGGCAACAGATGTGGTCATCGTGTTCACGGGATTTTGTTTTGAAACTGCTTACATACGAAGTTCTTCGATAGTACTATTAGTTTAGTCTTAAGCCGCTGTTATGTTATTATAACCGCTAACACTCCCACACTCACACACAATCACACGCACTCTGCTGGTAACTGCTGCATCTTTGTTTTAAGTCCAACTGACAATAGATCTGGCATCTCGTTGTGTTTAACAATGCTATGGTACTCATTTTGGCAATAAAATCTTATTCGTTCTTCTCTACACCATTCCTAATTCTTCCAATCAATGTCTTAAAGGCATTTATAGATTATTCATTTGTATCTCGCAATATCGATTCTTTTATGTTATTGTTTTGCCGTCGTTCCGTCTACTACACAGATATCAGACGTAATTGGCAGTTACCGTATGACAAACTTATATCTGCTGTCACATCCACCCTTATCTTTAATACTTTCTGAACGATTCTTGTTTTACGGGCTGCAAAGGATATTGGCAGATGTTTCAGTGACTTTTCTTCTAACAAGTTTAATGTATTGACTTATGCCAGTTTGTAGCTATTAGATTTTGTCCGCTTCGTGGAAGTCGATGTGTTTTGTGTCTTGTTGAGATGAGATGCTTGTTCTTTGCTTGTTCAGTTTCGGCTTTTATGGATAGGAAGAGAAACTTAATTGTCATCTTCTAATTACGCGTTTTTTTTTTGGTAGGTTATTTTTCATCGATCTGTAGGTATTGTTCCAAGTTTTCTAGTTCCAAATACAATTGGGTCGAATTCGGGGACTTTAGCGCAAAAAGTAAACTGATTTGTCGCTATGCCAACATATTAGCCGACTGGATAGATCTTTGTTAAAGAATAGTTAAAAGTAACTCAAATTAAATTACATGAGTCAATTCACAAGCAATCCAATAACAACATAGTAATTCTTTCCTCTGGATCAAAATCTATAGCATTGTATACCACATAATTGAACAAAGACAATCTTTACTTACTCCATCCCCGACATGACATGACATCGACTCAGAAATATTTCTTGCACGCTTTAATGAAATAATGGTGCAAAACAATTCTAGTAACTTTTAACGTAGATTGAAAACAATTGGCGACTATATTGCTCGTTTGCAGCTATTGTAGACGAACCTTGGATCCGTTTTATAAATAAAAAGGGAAGTTGGTGTTAAGATCTGTCGGTATTATGTTGAGACGGTCTTTAAGTGAATGGGAGAATCTAGAATATTAATCACAATGTAGAGATGAGACAGAAAATGCGCAATGTCTGCAAATAATTTCATGGCAAGTATTTTTGGGATAAATATAACAAGTTTTTGTAATTGCAACAATTGTATGTTGATTCTAGCATTATAATAAAGAAACTTATGAAATCAAGTCATAGAACAGGCTTACTTGACAATTCAAGTAAGCCTGTTCTGTGACTTAATTCAGAAACTGGATGTAAGTCATCAATAAAACTTACACCCAGTTTCTGAATTGAGACTTCAAAGTCGAGAACTTGGCAAACTCTACTTTAGCATTAGGTACTTATGGTGACTCCCGCGAAATTCAAAATTTCTTTATGCAAAGAAATTTCGCGGGCTTTCATTTTAAGTAGGTACTGCTAAAGTCGAGTTTGTCAAGTTCTGAACTTTAAATTCTCAATTCAGAAACCAGGTATTACCATACACACAGGTTTTACCAGCTACAGAATGTTTTACAGGGTCAAATTAATTTACCTAGCGAAACTCCGCAGACGTGATGGATGTAAATATCTAAACGGTAATGGATATCAATATCTATCACGTCTGTGAAATTTACACCCAAAAAAAACGGGTTTTTTAAACTGATATTTCAAGTCACTACATTATTAATTGCGGTTGATGATCCAAAAAAAAAACATCTAATTAATTTCTTTTTAGTTTTATCATGTTGAGATATCGATACCCATCACGTTTGCGCAGTTTTGCTAGCTAATTTAACTTGACCCTGTATACGATGCATACTGAATCCTTGTACTCTTTTTGTCTCGTCATTTAAACATTCAATAAATTAACATTCACTACGACAGACGAGTCTAAAACTACATTTGAAAGATGAATGCACTAAATACTTTTAGTGTTTATAAATATAAGTCATAACTAATGTAGAACCATACTATGTTACTATTGGTCTACATTAGTCAATTACTTACATATACATATATATTTATGTAAAATATAAATACATATGTATGTATATTAATAATGATGATAATATACAAATATATTTATATATTATCATCGTTGTATTTAGCATATTAATAATAACATCTCCTTACTGAAGGTAAATAAGAAAAGGGTCAAAATAATTGATGCTTGCCAACAAATACTTCTATAACACTTTTTTATCTGCTTTTATTTATCTCCACTTGTCAACGTCGTTTAGCAAAAAACCTTTGAATGCAAAAAGTTAATTCAATAGTGTGTCGACACCCTTCGCTTAGTTCGAATCAGTTTATTTATTTCCTATCACATGTCGTACTTTCAACTTAAATGATTGTCTTCAAATACTTAAAATTGTTTAGGAAATCGAGTTATATTCCTTTCAGCTTGATCCAAATTCGTCATCCAATTATCAACTTTAACACCATCAGATACAATTGAATTTAACACTGATAAAAGTAAATCTAAATCTAAATTGACATCTTTGCGATCATGTTGCAAAAATCCTCAAATTGTATCATCTGCACAACTGATTTTAATACTAACAGTTTTAAGTTTAAAATCCTCTAACAATGCACCAGTTGCATCTAACACCATCTTTATTTTTCGTATCAATAGCATTTTTATTTTCTTTATTATCTTCGCCGTTAAGTTCATTATTGCGTTCTTTATGAAATCCAGACCGCAGAATGGTTGTTACAATATTCTATACAGTTAAGTCAGCCTGTCGGTCCGTTTGATCTGCTGCAATTACAGTTTTACTGCGATCGTAAACACGGGAAACAAAATGGCTGCAGGTAAGCCCTATTGTTATCGTTTTTTACCCTCCATGGGTTTTTTAGATCGGCTCTCTAAAATTAGTTATGGGTTGAAGTTGTGAAGGTATGTTACTGAAGACATCTGCTAATAGTTTTTGTCTGCTAAAAGCTTTGACTGAGAAAGCGATGTGTGAAGTTTTTAGAACGTGTAATGCACTTTCTAGGTGAGCATTATGATTGTAAGGGTGGTCTAAAGACGATCCACAGCTTTTTTTTTTCGTTTAGTCACGATAAATTGGTATTTTTATAAACAACGATGCTTGAAAAAGAAAAGTTGCTGAGTCAGGTTAATATAAATAATCGATTGTCAGACTTTCTATGCCTACTATTTGAGTAGATTTGGTTCAAATGCTGCGTTTTAAATTTCTGCACTCAGCAATACTTATAATACGTGTGTAGAAGCGTTTTGATTACCGTCTTAGTTGAATCATCCCAATACCTATCTGTTGCCACATTTAATAGGATGGAAATCAAGGTTTAATTTTTTGATGAACTATAACCAAAGGGTTTCTAAATACCTTTTACTTTTGCACAAATAAGGGTAATTCAATTACCCAGCTTCGGCGATCTATGATTAGATTAAAATACCAAGATAACCAAATTTGGTTCAATGCTTAATTAGAATCGCGTGAAATGCTAATTTTCTATTTATTATCTCTTGTTTGATAGACGATTATCGTTTATCTGGACAAGAACATGAATGTTTTTCTAAGTGACGGTTAAGGACCTGCAATACTGCCTTGCGAAACACCGACGCTTGAATAGTGCACTATGAAGATGTAGAAAGTAGTAGCAAATTAATTCAAGGATACCACGATAAACGTAAAGTGATTGTAATATTAATTTCATTCAATACTGAATTTATATCTCTAAGACATTATATTGTTAGAAACCTAGTCAGAAGATTATCTAGGACAATCAGCGCGTTAAAGATAAGCTTCTAAAAAGCTTAACCAAAATATATGTGGCTCTTAAATCTCGAAAGGTTCTCATAATTTTCGTAATAAATACAATTTGTTTGGCATTTACGCGTTTAAATCCTATCTTTCGATCAGCAAATCAATTTGAAAAATGGAAATAACTCACGGTATTAAACTCTTGAGTGGAGGATAAGCTCACAATTGATGGTCGCAGACATTTTTCTGCAGCACACATTGTTACTACATGTTGTCGCAACTCTATATAACTCGATGATTATTTTGCGTAAACGTACGTTGACATTTCGCGAAACACCAGCATTCCGGTCTCTAAAGTTTACGTGGATCGTAGTAAGGGCTTGGAAGGATGAATTCGTGCAGCACTATACTGCATCTACACGCCCTCCGATTCGACCCTTCCCCTTACTGAGAATCCTATGGAATACTTACAAACGGCTTAAAGCAAGCCAGTCTGGTTTTGTGTTTCAATGCGCGCGGATCGCAAGCGCGTCGGGTCTAAACGGAAACGACTGCACACAAAATCTTTTTTCGATTTTTTCAACAGTTCGAATTTTAATAAACGCTCTATGCAATCTTGTGTTGACAGCTTCGTTTTTTAAAAGAGTGCCCGGCAAAAGTAAACTTTCGCAAAAGTTTGTTTAAAAAGTTTTTATTTCTTTTTCGTATATTTTTTCTGTTTGCATTACAGTGATTACATTGTTATTTTGTGGTTTTTGTTTGAGTGGTTGTTTTGGTTTATTTTTGAGTTTTGCGGTTAAAAATTAAAGGTTTAGTTTGTTTAAAATTTTGCGGTGTTAATGTGAAGTGTTCAGAGTTAAACTTTTGTACGAGTGTTTTACTAAAATAGGATGTTTGTAAGGTGACTTGGTATAGTTATTTGGCACTATGAAGCTTATTTGGAAAGTTTTGTGCTCTTTGCTTCTTCTAGTGCAAGCTGTTCTGGGGAACTGGTGGTAAGTCATCTAACATTCATAATATTTAAAACGAATTATTAATTATTTTAGAAAATAAACTATTTTTTTAAAGTTTTAATCTTAGCGGTATTAATAGCGTATACTTTTTAAGTATATAAAATTGAGATTTACAAAACTGAATAGAACATTTTTTTGAAAAAATAACGAAAGTACCTATAAAATATACATTTAAAAACCAACGCAAACCACGTGAAACTTGAAATATATTCTCAATCAACAATGCACCTATTTATTTTGTACAGAGATAGAACTGCACCGTCGACGGTGATTACAAACACAATTGGCTTAAATAAATATAATTAATATGTATTTCAACATCTAAAAAAAATATCTAACTTCATACTTAAATAGCCTGTTAGCTTGTGACTGGTAGATATTTTTCTGCGATCTCAAAAACTGCACCAAGATAAGTGTATATTCCTTCAAGAAAGTTGAAGCTTCATTTTAGGTCTTCATAATCATAAATACCGCCGCTAAAGTTTACCGAAAGTGATAATACAAAGAACGATTCTGTGGGAACATTGCCATAATACACCTTCACGGGTGAACCGCAATATGTTATTTATTAGTGGACAGAAATATCAAATACCGATTATTATCTCATCATTTTTGAGTTCCCACGGAAAACGTCTCAGCGGGTATGACAAAGATTCAGGCAATACTTTGGTTAATTATCTTATACCTATCTCGGAAATATATTATTTTCTAAAAATCCATAGACTAAACTGAAGATGAGAACAAGCGTGGTGATCAAATCAAAGTATAAAAGTTCATAAGATTTTAGATTCTATCTTTAACCGCCTAAAGAGCGAACAAAAAATATTCTAAATACCTATGATATCTTAGTTAAACTAATTTAAAAAAGAGAAAAAGACGTAGACCGAAACCAAGGTACATGAAGCGCAAGCGAAGAAAAAAATTTTGAGACATAATTATAAGCATGCAAAGAGAAATAGCATCGAATGGAGTAGGTATGAAATTGTTACACCGACAAGTACGCACTACAGTTTTCGGTGAATGATGTTTTAAAAAAATGAAGACGCAAAAACAAACACCGAAAGTAGTAAAGGTAATAAAATTATAATAAAAGACGAAGACCTCAACGGTAAAGTAATAAAGGAAAATAATATTTATCCGTTACAACGCAAGTTATTTGTAAAACAAAAGTAACTTATGTCGCAATAGCAAACGTGTTAGTAGTAAAACCGTTTTGTTTTATTTCCAAATATATACGAAACGCTCTATAAATAGCACATCCCTAACATAAATAATAACTGCTGTTTACATTTCTCATTGCACTGAACAATGTTTGACATTTGGTCGAAAAACAAAACAGATTTATGTAACGCACTAGGGTTTACTTTGGCATAAATACGTTTTTGATTTATTACAAATGCATTATAAATTATTGTAATAATTTTGATTTATTATAAATGTAAGGGATGTGTTTGAGAAGATATAATTTTGTGTCAATCACTGTTGGAAATTTATCCATTTCTAAAACGGTATCGTTGTTATTTATTTTAGTATGAAATCTAATATAAACGATACTTTACTGGTTCATATTGACAAACCATATAAGGCAAATACTTATTCTCTTATAGAGAAGGACCGATCATTAGGCACCACGATTGCTTAGTATGGATTGGCTTTTTCTCACTATCAATGATCCAGAGGGGATAAGAAAAGAACTATCGGTGGTTGTGGCAATCTTCGGGGGAGGCCTGTGTCCAGCAGTGGACGTCTTTCTCATGAGATGACGACGAAAATAAATCTAGTTTCTTCAAAATGTTTTCCTTCACCGTCAATCAAAAACATCTAAGATTAACGTCTTACAAAAAAATATAGTTTTGAATTTTAAAAGTGCCATTGATACTTGCCAGGTTAGAACCAGCGACCGAGTCATCCCTTCAAATATAAGAGCACAATCATTAAGTATTTAAGTTTTAAGGACAGGAAAATGAAGCAAAATTTAAACAGCTGCATATTATTAAGGTTTGTGAGTCGTTAAAGTCAAAGACAAGAAGCGGGTAATATTAGACAATTACGCTTCGTTTGTACTTTACGATTTGAGTAAGTAGACATATTTGGTGAAGTGGAGAATATTATTATTGTGAAAGACGATAATGTTTACACATGAGCTGCACTAACTGGAGAAGATATAATAGTTAGTAATGGCGAAGCAGGTTTTCGACAAAGATAATTTAAAGTGGAAGGATATTACGGACTTTTTGACAAGTTTTCATCTTGTGTAAAGACTGTGACCTCACACATGTATTCCATTAAAACTACATGGTTTAAACCTCGCAATAACATCCTTTGTGTTACACTTGAACAGGAACCGTCTAAACGGTGCTGTGCAAGGTGTCTTGTGTGAGTTCGGCTTGGCATTAAGTTATACAAAGGTCTGATGAACAAGGTCTCAAGTTTTTTAAATATTTCCTGTTCTCTTGTTTGTCTCCTACATATCAAAGAGTAACACAAAACAAATTTGGTTTCAGTTAGATCTTAAAAATATGTAGGTACATATACATATACGTATATTAACCAACAAAATATCAACACAGCATTGTTATCAATTGTTAGTCCGTACGTAGCTTCTCATAACAAATACTTTAAGAACTACAAAATTCACAATTCTGCGCTAAAGACCTTTTCCAAACTACTTACTTTTACCCTCGAAAAACTACAGCATAATTACAAGCTACGAGTAATTCCACTTTTGCATCTAAATATGGCCCATTTGCGGGACCTAATAAACTTAAAGCACCAGACGAAATACAAACAGACACGCTTTGATGTCCGCGATGCATGTCCTAGTAAAGGGCTTTAGTTCAATTATTTATACCTTTGTTCACGCGCGAGAAGTTACCGTCTTTTGTTTTTTGGTTTAGGTCGTTATTGGGCTTGATGGCTTAGTTAGGGTTAAAAAAGATATAGAGCGTGAATACATCGATCAAGGAATTATTTGCTTTAATTGAGGATAGGGATTGTTTGACTTGGCTTGGTTTATTAGAGACTAAACAATGTGCCACAATTAGATAATTTCACCTAGTAGTAGTAGGTATATTTTTGTGAATTCTTGTTATTGATAGTACCTACCTATATTTTTCGTTAGTTATACAAATATCTATTTGGTTGGCTAGACCAATGAAAATACTAAACGTTTTTAAACGTCATATACTGTTTGTATCACAACTAAATAACTGGAACAAAATCGATGCTGGTTCCAGGAGTGGGAGGTAAAACAGATGACGAGGGAGAAAATGAAATGGTTTAAGACTCGCTTGTAAGAAAACTAGATTACAGCTACTTGTCATTCATGTAACAAGATGCGCCTACACAGGTGATCCAGTTGTATAAGTATAAACATAAGCCTTAAGTTTGAAATAGTAAACAGTCTTGAGAAGATAATTTCTTAGATCATCATGTTTGACAGATACAATGGTGATCGATGTTTAAAGTCACCAATGGATGTGTTAGGAACTGCTTCTTATAGTAAATTATTTATATGTAGTTGTTATTTTTGAGCTGCGTAGATATTGTTGTATTGTATTATATTATATTGTATATACTTGGATGTTAAAAGAGCTAATGGACGCTACTGATAGTGCTGTACTCGTTGCTAAACTTGGGCTGCCATAATTTAAAGTGCCACCCACAAGTTAGGAAGAAGAAGACTTTACTCGACTTCTAAATTCAAATAAATTATTTCCTCTTCACAAAAAATTACATGATAAATTATTTAAAAATTGCTTAAAAACTACGTACCAAAGTTTGTGAGAGACTGGTGTCTCACTAGGAATACCTGTATAGAAGATCACCAGGAAATGTAAACATAATTAGTTATACAGTAAATGTGAAAGAGCTGACTATAACAATATAAATCTTATATAAATCAATGATAACAACCAAATAAAAGTGAAAACACCATAAAACAAAACAATACAATAGAGAAGTGGAAAATGTGTGGGGAAAATAGCAGGACGGACTATTTAGGATGAGAAAGTAATTCCTTAATTGCTTTATAATCTAAGTACATCTATGTATCTAAGTTGTGGAGCCATTCAACGTTCAGAGTTCTCTTATAGGCGTCTTTTGTTAGGTGATAGATCGTGGTAATTCGATTAATTTTATTATAATATTGGGGTTGGTTTCCAGCCTAACTGGATCTGATCGATGAAATGCATGATTCTGTGGATAAGAATAATTATGTTACTAAAAGGCAATATTGATCGGGTGCATCTTTACAGTAATTTGTATACAGTAGGAATCTATTTGATATGTATATTGCAATAACTCTAACACATAAAACCTTCATTTTAAATACACAAATACTAAGTAGTTCTATTGCTTTATTTATTTAAATTAATTCTAATGCAAGTAATAAGTTACATATTTAATGTAATAATTGCATCCACGAGTTTATTATTGACACAGATAATTACTATGGGAACTGTGTATCTGGAGATTTAAGACAAAGATTAGGTCACCCCCTTTTATTTTGTTTTATTAATACTTTAGCTAGTGAAATCTTACTCTTCAGTTGTGTCATTACGGTCTAATAAAATTTCATTTTAGTCGCATATATTTAGACTGGTCAGCGCCGCACTTGCTTTCACGCTTAACGTACTTGCAGAACCCAGGTCAGGTATATGGTGATTGAGAACAATATTTTTCTACTAAGTACCTATACCTCTACATAAATATGAAATTTGTTTGTTACTCAATCTCGCACAAATTGCAGAGTTTAGATTAGCATGAAGATATACAATGCCTTCGATTACCACTTAGAATACTTTTTGACCAGGTATAGGAACCATCGAAGAAGTTCATATCTATACACCGTAAGGACTATTTCTGCTTGCAGCACTCGGCCGCTATAGATGCGGCCATCGTGTTCACGGGATTTTGTTTTCAAATGTAAAACTGCAAGCAACAGTAGTTAATAATACAAGTGTAGACAGATATAAAACCAATTGTAATTACAAGCAATAAACAGCTAATGAAGTAGTAATAAAACAATGATAAGATTACAATCTAAAGCTCACCGCACAAACAGTAAAATAATTACTGTAGATAAACAGCTACATGGAGTTATGCATGTTTATGATAATGCAGTTGTGGGTACGTTATTGACAGATAGTACGATGAGTTTAGTTAACGCCCATTAAGACTCATGTTTTAGTAATAATGACAAAAAGAAATAGGTCGTTTACAAAAAAAAAAAAAACAACCGACTTCCAAAAAAACACTACAAAGTGAAATATATATATTTGTCTTTTATGGTACCCTACCCCACACCAATTCGCATACCACTACTTGCTTTGTAAACAACATTGATAGGAAGTATTATAACATCATCAAGATACACAAAGTGGATTAAATACGTATTATCGAAGCTAACTCAAAAACTACCCAAGCAAAGTTAATAAAATTTAATCACTGGGCAAGCCCTGTACCAAACAAAAAAATAATTTTCAATATCGGTCCGCAATTAACGAAAATATCGATGAACATAACATACATTTAAAAAAAACCGGCCATGTGCGGGGTTCCGTAGTTGTAATGAACTTATTCAAAAAAAAAACTTAACATTGTAGTTGAAAAACAGAAAAAAAGAAAATAAATTTATATGATTCAATATTTACACAAAAAAAAAATATCTTAAAATAGTAATGTAATACGTAGTAGTGTAAACACGCACAATATTGAGAAATTTTGCATGTTATTTTAAACCATAGACTTCTTATAGGTTTTCCTGTAATTTATGAGTAAAGAACTATTCTCTGCATTTTTTTCAAAATTTTAGGGTCTGTAGTTTCGGAGTAGTAAATTATCGTCTATTTTCTTAAATATCTTTAAAATAATTTAATAAAAAAAAATAAAAAAAATTTAGGTCCTCACAACAAGCCCTTTCATGTTGATATGCCACACGGTACAGTTTCTAAAACTTTTTTTTTAATTTTCTTATTTGCCCCCCTAAAGTAACCCCTATATTCAAAACTCATTCATTTACGTTAACTCAGTATTACATATGTGGTCACAGAAATACATATATGTACCAAATTTGCTGCAAATTTGAGCTAATTGGCTGTGACAGACGGACAGACAGACAGACAGATAGACACGCGAGTGATATCTTATAAGGGCTCCGTTTTTTTCCTTTTGAGGTACGGAACCCTAAAAATACATACAGACCTTCATCAATGTATAACCTCCTTTTTTGAAGTTAATTATGGAAAAAAAAAGATGGCCTATCTTTTTTTTTTTGATCTGCAGTCTTTTTTTTGTAGTTATAACGTATAGAGCAAGGAATGAGGATGAAAGAAAATTGCTTTAGAAAAGAATCGGGATAAATAAAATAGAAAATAAACATTTAAAAAACTTACTGAGAATAATTTATTGCTTTAACTAGGTCAAAAAAAAACGGTAGGGATAGCTTACAACTTCAAAAACTTGGTATGAAAAAAGAAAAAAGACTCCAATTTTTACCCTAAGGGGTGCTGATTGATAATTTTTGCCAAATGTGGAATGAGACGGAAGGCGAGACTAAAGTGCTACTAACCATGTCTAACAGAACAAAGGACATGACCAATAACACTTATAGACCAATTTACTTTATCGTAACCAGGACTAATGTAGAACAAACTATTACTCCAATTATCTACTTAGAACAAACAGAAACAACCTCTTTTGACCATTAACGTGAATTGATCACCAATCAAAGCGTTTAAGTTCAAATTAAGAACACAAATCCATAACGTTGATCGAGATCATATATCTTTTTTAGAACGCCTGCGCAATCCCAAAATCGTATTCTAATTTTAAAGTATCTTCGTTTAAATCGTCCTCATCAACGAATTCGGTAAATAGGACAATAATACTAAATTGCAGATTTCCTTATACAGGAATGTTTATGTTTAAGATTGGTGTGATTTCGCTTGTATTATCGATTTCTTAAAATTGTTGAATTGTTTAGTTTTAAACTTAACTTGGCAGAATAGATTGGTCAATCAATCTGCCTGCCTTTTCCCAACTATGTTGGGGTCGGCTTCCAGTCTAACCGGATGCAGCTGAATACCAGTATTTTACATGTAGTGATAGCCAATCTGACCTCCACAACACAGTAACTGTGTAATACGATAACCCTTGGCAAGACTCCTTTCATACTTTCGAGCTTCTGACGACTCGTAACGACTGTCAAAGATCCACGAGTGACAGCCGCGACCAACGGCTTAACGTGCTTTCCGAGGCACGGAGGAGTCTCGGTATTTAAAGATGCTCACCCATCCATGGACCAACCCCGGGAAGCATAGCTTAATCTGATGTTATTACTTAGCCACGAGCTCCTAGCTACCTATACTCCATTTAAAATAAAATTAGACATTTTAAATAAACCTTTTTGACAGTCCGTTCAACCGATTTTGACTTCTATACTATAGGCATAAGAATGACATTAAAAGCAAAAAAGTGGCTACAGTACCAACTAATTACTGCAGCTGCCGCCACCAACGCAATAGAAGTCAAAGTCGGTTGAACGGACTGACTAAAAATCTAATCTTATTTCAAATGGAGTATAGTCGAGTTACAACACAACTATATTCATACTTTTTCTCACATATACAACATTTATAAACTGAATACAAGCCACACTTTTGAAAACAAACGCCTGTGAATTTGATGAATTGACCTCTGTTATTATATTACTTAGCCACCAGCTCTTCGAGATTGGTGATTGGTGTTCTTTGATTATACTCTAGTCCTTCTATAACAACTCTGTTCGGGGAACGTTCTTTCATACTACTTCATCATCATCGGCATCCACAGTCTTACTTGGCCCACTGCTGGGCATAAACCTCTTTTTTCTTGTACAATCTTTATTACATTTTCAATTTATTATATAAAAAAAAAAATATATATATATCCTCGGTCCTGTTGGCACAGGAGCACTACATACTACATACATCAACAGTATAAAGTTTTTTTTTAACCGACTTCTAAAAAGCAGGAGGGTATCAATTCAGACGTTATTTTAAAAAAAAAAGTATGTTCTGGTATAACTCCGTCATATATAGACGGATTTACAAAATATTTTTTTTTGTTTGAAAGGGTAGGCTCTCGTAGTGGTCTCATGTAAATTTTATTAACTTTGCTTAGGAATTTTTGAATTAGCTTCAATAATACGTACTTTTCCCATTTAGTCTATATAGATGATGTTATAATAAATTCCTGTCACTGTTTTTTACATAGCAGGTAGGCTATTACATTTTTTATTGTGGTACACCACTAAAATGTAAAAAATTAAAACTTTATTTAAAAAAAACTACTAATTTTTCACTGCGTAATGTTTTTTTTTGGAAGTCGGTTGTTTTTTTTTTCATATTTATTTCAACGACCAACATGAGTATGAAAATTATATTTCTATATTTATATATCTTAAGTTACGAAACCACAGTAATATTTTGACAACCCTAACAAAATCCCAACAACAAATAAAAATCATTTTAATAATTCCACTATTATTACCATCAACTTCAAACCTCAAACGCCGAGCCATTTCAATAAAAACAATTGCCCACCTTTCCCGTTTTTCGTGCCCGTATTTAGCATAGTCAGGACGGCAATACACAGTACTTACATCCTGTACGGCTCTAATAATAGTATAAATGGGAATATTTAACTATAAACAAGAGGACAGACGCACACACATGTTGTTACGGGGCGTTAAGTTCAAACGGACCGCAACTAACATTTTACTAAGAATCCGTTCATTTTTTTGTTGTTAGTAGTTGACATTTTTTTGTGTGCTGTGGGCATATCATTTTAGGGTTAGGCGATTTAAGTCATTGGGTATACATTTTATTAATAAGGCGAGTGATTTCACTCCCGTGTAAAGTTTTTAATTTACCGGCATGAAAAATAGCGCCATGTTCCTCTTGTGAGTTGCGCTGCGGAGATTCTCGTCTGTACCGAATAGACAGTAAATTCGGTGTACTCTTTGAAAAGTAATTAAATATTCTACCAAATTATAATAATTCCTAGAAAAAAACGAGCGAGCCTTACAGTAGGCGCATATGATGTGTCATCATCATCATCATCATTTCAGCCGAAAGACGTCCACTGCTGGACATAGACCTCCCCCAAGTACCGCCACTTCGACCGATTCTGTGCCTCCCGCATCCAGCGGATTCCTGCGGCCTTTGCAAGATCATCGGTCCATCTTGTGGGAGGCCATCCAACGCTTCGTCTTCCGGTACACGGTCACCACTCCAGAACCTTTCGGCCCCATCGGCCATCTGTTCTGCGAGCAATGTGCCCTACCCATTGCCACTTAAGTTTGGCAATTCTTCGGGCTATGTCGGTTACTTTGGTTCTCCTGCGGATCTCATTATTTCTGATTCGATCATGTAGAGAAACTCCAAGCATAGCCCTCTCCATTGCCCTTTGGGTGTCTTTTAGCCTTCTGATAAGGCCCATTGTGAGCGACCACGTTTCAGTGCCATAGGGCTGTTACATTATGATGTGTAACATCTGACATCTTGACGGGCGTATAGATGATATAAACAATATTCATCACTGTAACCGTCATCGTCATCTTCATCATCATCCCGTTTACAACCTCTCAGAAAATGTGTTGGTACCATCTGACGGCCATCTCCGCGCGCGCTCATTGGTCAAATCAAATAGCGCGCGCTTCCCCGGCTTCCTGTTACACACTTCCGTCCCTATTCACGAAATCACTCCTACAGATTTGATTATTTAGATTTAGAATTAGTTTTTGATTGCAGGAAAGCGAGAGGAATGATGTTACACATCAAAAAATCTTCAGTTATTATAATTATTTTTGTTTTTTTTTAAATTTTTTTCTCAGGTTCCTAGAACCTGGTATTTTATTAAAATCTCACGGGTGTAAACCAAGGTGAGATTTTATGTTTGAGTAGATAGATTATGTGTTTTGTACTGCATTGAAATTATTGCCTAAATCTAATTGTAGGAATTTCCGTACTATGCGACATGTGTTGAATATAGCTGCTTTCTGTAGTGTAAGATATGTATATTTGGAGAGATTGATTGTATTTAAGCTAGTAAATAGTTGTTTCGGGATGATACCAGTTGTATTATTATTATTTTTTGTATTTTTTTAAGTGAAAACTTCTTTAGCGGCATTGTGCACTTTTTTGAGATGGGTAAAAAAAAAAAACTCGCGTCAGGACACGTGACCGTCAGGACAAGTGACCGTCAGGACACGTGACTTGATCGAAAATTCGTAAGACGGAGGGAGAGTAGACCGCAACGTTAATATTCAAGTTTTCACTTCTGCCGGCACTCCCGGAGTGCAAACCGTTGTTTTTTTTTTAAACGTTGCCCCTCACTAGCATTTTCTCCTGTATTGTGGGTTCGTTTACAAACATTTAAACTCACATACACAAACAGCCAGACCCGGAACAACTAATTGTAGGTCACACAAATAATTGTTCCGTGCGGGAATCGAACCCGCAACACGCAGTGCAGCAGTCAATCGCTTAACCACTGCGCCAACCGTGCCGTCAATGAATTTGAATGATTTTTTATTTGGCTAGTCACATTCATGAAAGAATCAGCCTATTCTTAAAACTGGAGAAAACATTTAACGTGCTATATTTTCAACTAACGCGTCTCGTGCTTTTTTCTGCTATGAAACTTAGGGACCAATGAGGCTTTTATTTATGTTAACTCAATCAATCTGCCTAGCCTTTTCCCAACTATGTTAGGGTCGGCTTCCAGTCTAACCTGATACAGCTGAATACCAGTACTTCACTTGGAGCGAGTGCCTATTGTATCTCCACAGCTCAGTCACTGGGTAATACGATACCCCTTGGTAAAACTGGTTGTCAGACTTTCGGGCTTC
Organism: Xanthia icteritia; assembly: GCA_949128155.2. Taxonomy (NCBI): domain Eukaryota; kingdom Metazoa; phylum Arthropoda; class Insecta; order Lepidoptera; family Noctuidae; genus Xanthia; species Xanthia icteritia. The sequence goes on from OX421953.2 coordinate 9,754,681, forward strand.
TGACGACCCATAACTGCTGTCAAAGATCCATGAATGACAGCCGGGCGGGACCAACGGTTAAACGAGCTTTCCGTGGCACGGAGGAGTCTCGGTATGTAAAAATGGTGACCAATCCACAGACCAACCTGTGCGGCTGTTATTACTTAGCCACGAGTTCCTTCCTTTATTTATATAAACTAACCGAAGTTAATATAGTCGAGTTACAATGCAAAAGGTCTCGTCTAACTTTATGAAAGGACCACTTTAAGTACCGATGAGTTTAGAATCTTATTTGACAAGATATGGCCAACCCTGCTCGTTGTCTATTTGTACAGGCGTGATATTTGATTTTAGTTATTTAAATTGTGCTCCTTATTATATTGGTTTTCAAAGGTTATGGGAATCTTGTGACTTGGTTGTAGTAAACTTGTGAAATTATTGGTTGGTCTACTACCTACTGTTTGTTGGGCAAACAGAATCTGGTTCAGGGGTCTTTGTAGTAATAATAATAATATTCCCAATAGACCCTGTTCCCGATACCGGCGGGCAACATTTTTTTTAAATTCCTTAATGTATTTTTTTGTTTTTATATAAATATTTAAAAATGTAATCAATGTGTATATAAATGTTATAAAGGAAATAATAATATCAAGGTATTATTGTCTCACTGGGTAAATGCCTCTTCTATAAGCCCAGGTTTCCTTCAGATCTTCGTAATGCAGGAGAAATGTTAGGCTCTAAGGCACGATTTCACCAATAAAACAGACCGTTGATCGCGTTCTTGCATATCTAAACTGCGACCAAGAGCTGTCAGTGCCATTTTTATTGAGGAATATTGACACTGACAGCTCTTGAACTCAGTCTAGATGTTGTGATCGCGTTCAGTTTCATTGGTGAATTGTGGTTACTGATGGGACCGGCATCGACATATTTTGCATGGTCGATACTGATAAACTATTTTGATTAAAGTAGAATTGACCTTTTGCATTTAGAGCTGGATTCGATTTGTATAAATTGATTTTTTTTTAAAGACTGCCTGCTATTCATTTTTTATTATAAATGCCTTGCTTAACGGCTGGTCTACTAAATGATGACCAGAAATCAGAGTAACGGAGCGTTCAGAGCCAGTGACTGTGAAGCTAGACTATCAATTCACCAAAATTATAATATAAAATAATATTTATTTTAGCAAACTAAGGATTGTAGTACAAGTTAATAATACAGTTTTACAAAATAAGTAGGTACTATCTACAATCGTGTGGGTGAGCACTGCTCTCCTAGCTAGGTTCAACATCAAAATTATGTTTCCAAGGAAACCACGTGAGCAGATCGCAGGAAAACCAAATAAAATGATCGTATACGTATGCATTTTAAATTTCGAACGTCTACAACGCATTTCCTTCAACCCCCCAAGCAAATAAAGTAACCATTATTTACATTATGACGTATCAACCGCAGAGCCCCTCTTAACCCTACAATGACGCTATTGCGACTGACGGGACCCACCTACTGGTATTATGACTAATTATTTGCTTAATATCGCGTAGGGTTGGATGGAACTGGGACTAATTTGAAGGGAATTGTAGAAGGTTCTGGTTTTAAATTGTAAGGTTTGTAGATGTAGGTACTACATTTATGTTGTTGGATGTTCCATGACCTCTCCCTACTTCTTTAAGGAATATAGGCGTGATATTATATTATGCTATGCTGGTGTGCAAACTGAACTACGGCCCCACCTGATGGAGAGTTGAACGTAATTGCCTCTTATAGCTACAGGCCCTTTCTGATGCGTCATCAATTTTAGATTTGAAGTAAAAATATGCTGGTGATGAGGACAAAAATGATAGAGAATGATAGCACATCGTAGGTTTTTTTTTACAAGAAAATCTATTACCACTAATGATTGATTATAAGGAGAAGTACTGAGAATCTTTGACGTTGCGAAGATCAAACAACAGTGATTCAACACATAGCCAGATATTCGCCACGAAATTTACTTACAGTCCGTCGAGAAAATGCGTTCTTGACATAATATCAGTTTCATACTAACGAATATGAATTTTGCGAATTTGATCCTTATTACTACTAGAATTTGTCCAACTGACAGGTGTCAGGAAAGCATTCTCTCGACGGCCGGACTGTAGTGCGTATCGCATAACACACAAATTGCAGTTCTTAGTCTGTATGTTCATATTGTTCAACATTATATAGTAGTTGGGTCGTTTTCCAGTTGTATAACTTGTGCATTATATTAAGTAAGACTAAGTATCAAAATAGGTTCTTACTTTGATATAGTAACTGTGGTAAAGTCGACACTAACACGTTTTGATATTTTAGTAGCGCAACTAATCAGGCTTTACGAGTACCTGTAATAATAACTGTGGTGAAGTATTTTCAGCATCTTGAAAATATTATAATGTTTAACTCAAATATTTCTTAAATTTTTAAACATAAACATGTAGTACATGGCAACGAAACATATTTTAAGGTTTTACAGTGTACTGCAAAACCTTAACATAATTTTTTACATTTTCCTAAATCAAAAATATTTTTTTTTTTTGCTTCCAGCAACTCTTCAGCAAAGTATGTTTTAAACAACAACATCAATTTAATTGATATAAACAGAATAATAAACACGCTCGCATTTTAGTGTTACAAGTGATTTAAAATTCGAATATCAAATGTCACAAAACGTTGTTTTAATATTTGGACCGTAATTTGACATAAAACATGTGTCGTTCGAGACTCAACAATGGTGACCAACATTGTTGCGTACGATAACATGTAAACTGTCAACATTACAAAGAGTTGCATTGTAAATGTTGGGCCAATGTTTGATCAAACAACCCTTTGCATAGTAAGTAGTGATGCGAAATGCTGTATTAATATTTTGTGAATTAGAACAGGTTAAGAAAATAATAACAACGGGCATTTATGGAACATGAACCTCCAAATAAGTTACTTAGTAGGTATAAGAATGTTGTGGACATTTATTGGAGATGTAAAGACGACCCCATTATTTCAGATTACTAGTACAATATTTAATATTATTATTCTTAAGATCAAGCAAAAATCGCCGAAAAAGCACGTTTCTTGTATGTGATCTCCTTTTTTAATTTATTACAATTTGTTGTTATAGCACACATCAAGCTATACATTTCACGTTTATGCTGATCTCGCATTGTATAAGATTTTCGTACAATGCGAGGTCAGCTTATACTGGAAATGTATAACTTGATGTGTAGCCGTGTGTACACACTATGAAAAATTTCAAGTGTTTACGCCCTGTGACAGACAGACGAACGGACAGCTTAGCCATAGTAATAGTCCCATACCTAAAGGGTGCCAACCCTTTGGGCACCGAACCCTTAAAAGCAACTAAGGAAATAACATGATCAATGGCACTTTCCAATAGGATATCAATAAAATCAAGCAGCGTTGATGGCCTATAACAGCAATATCTTTAATCGTCGTAATGGCTTGTAAAGGTGCTTTTTAATAAAAATATCAGCTTGGCTTGTAATAGGGATAATGACTAATATTAGAAAGGCTGAACAAAATAATGTAAAGGAGGTAAAACAAAATGAGAGAAAATCAGTAGAATCGATGGAAATATGGAGAAATCGATGAAAAGTTTTTGGAATGGATTATTCCCGTCCTTTTCACGCAGTACGGACAATGTGACGGCACGGTTGGCGCAGTGGTTAAGCGATTGACTGCGGCGCTGCGTGTCGCGGGTTCGATTCCCGCACGGATCAAATATTTGTATGACCTACAAGTAGTGGTTCCGGGTCTGGCTGTTTGTGTATGTGACTTTAAATGTTTGTAAATGCACCCCCGACACAGGAGAAATTCCTGGTACGGGCAACGTTTAAAAAAAAAAAAATGTATGGCGCTAGTTACATAGTCCTGACGTCACTCCTGTGATAGTGCCGTCTTTGTCTAGCAGTTATTTTAAAATGCTTATAAGTTGGAAATTTTAAAGTTTTTACACTTTTTATAATATTGTTTAGAGTTTAAAATAAAAATAAAATGTCATCATCCCTATTGTTCTCCTACAGGGCAAATGCCTGTCCTCATTTAAGAACCGAGAATGTCATGTTGTATAAAAAACTTTTTTATACTGAGAACGGAAAAAATGTTTCGGCTCTGTCAAATTTTTACGTAAAATTTACGTGAAAATTATCAACTTTCTGAAGACAACATCGAAATGATTACTTGTGATATTCAAAAGAAGCCGTGTATTTTTAAATTGAGTGATAAAAGATAAACGTACAAATATTTGTACTTTTTAAAGTTTTCATTACCACAGATTACATTATATTATAAGATAAAAATGTGTACCTACAACTTTACAACTACTTACTTTGTTATTGCAAAATGTGCCTACAAAAAAAAATTATAAATGTTTTTTACCTTTTTAAAAGTTTATAAACTTAAATACTGTAAAGCTTTTGATTGAAATTAAAAATTCAAACGCGAGTGAAGTCGCGTGGAAACATAGTTTTTGATAAATGTGTAAGTGTTTAAATTTTCTTTACTATATTCTATGGTTATGCAAATTTTAAATTAAACATAAACTATTTTGTTTCTTAAGAAACAAAATAGTTATAGATTTTTAATCAGCAAATGACACATTCGTTCCACTGTGGCCCGGTCGGCAATGTTAGTATGAAAATCTATATCTGTCGTGTTTAGCGGCCGAATAAATTAGTATGAAAGCTCATATCTGTCGTGTTATTTAAAAATGGAACGAACTTTTTACTTCAACACATGGCAACCAAGAAGGTAACTTATCAAAGGTTTTATTTAAATTTCGATTTGGCTTGCAAATAGAGCTTTTAAAGTAAAGAAGTAAAAATTGAATATATTGGCGCGTGAAAAATTGTCGTTGTTCATCATTGATTCTAGAATTAATCATTCATTTACTTAGTTTGAATTGCCGCGCATTATTTGAGAAAAGTAGTATACAAGCCGCAACCAGGTATTGATGGACTCACGTATGTGTACCTCGGCTTGGCCTCAGCCCTCGGCCCACATTTTCGCGATCGTCCATCAATGCCCTTGTTGCAGGCCGCGACAGTAATGTACTAGTGTTTGACATTATGATACCGAAAACCTCATGTCAATACTGTTGAAAGTCGTTGTAGAAATACGAAACGCTTTGAAAGCGATTGTCTCTGCTCTCTGGAATTAAAAAGGACAAATAAATTACAGGAAAAATTAAAAACAAATTAATTAAAGGATATGAAAACAATGCATTTTATTCATTTTAGACATCTTGTTTCATAGTAACATTTACTGCTTAAGACCTATACAATCGATATCTAAATAGAAATAGTGTTATTTTTATTTTTCAAAACGTCCGGGTTCGATTCGCGAGCTGAGTACAAGTTTTTTTCTAAATGTATGAATGCAGTTTTTATTGTTACTAAAATCGATGATATGGTTCCTAAGAAGAGATCTTCGTATGTCTTATAGTTTCAGACTTTCCCATACTGACCGATCTAAATGTGCCACCCTGTATAAGTACAACTTCCTAACAATAAAATAAAACCCAAAACATACGCTATATTCAACACTTCAGAAATGTATTTTTATCAGGTTTTGTATTACCACGTTCCATAGGACGCTCGCATGTATTCGACCAGTACCGCAATTTCGATTTATCTCGAAGAACGTTCGTCAAAATAATGTTCGAATTTCCAAGTATGTTTGAGAAAACACTTTTTTGACGTTTCCATCATTGTTATTGCTAATAGAATTACACTTTGTCTGGGTCCTAAGGTTTACTCATTAGAAACGTTTTCCTTAAACATTTGTCAGTAGTAATCAAAAAATCGTGTGCGGTCGGGAGACCTCCATCAGCAACGAAGTTCCACACGCACACACACTCGTATCGTATATAATAGAAAGAGAAAGAAAGTTGCATGGATGGAGGGGGCATAACGCTTTTTCCTTACGTGACGATTTCTACCAGTCAACTCCTACCGCAAGCCGCATTAAGGAACTTCGTTCCAATAATAAAAACTTTATTGTTCAAGAGAGCCTTACGAATTAAAATGGCACTAACCTCCACACTAGGATTCCGTGTGTCGTGGAGACTAGTCTCCTTCGTATTACAAAATTATAAGATAGTAAGTAGGCATATACATACAGAGCATCGGTCGGTAAGATTTCTGAGGTGACAACAATCAAATGGTTTCCGTCTTGGTACTTACATGTCAGAGGTATTTAAACCTGCAACCTCGTTCTTAAGTATAGGGTTGTTAAACCTGTAGTGCCACTTCGTCAAAAAATCTGCTTAGGCGCTTCTCTACTATGTTGGGGTCGCCTTGCAGTCTGACCGGATCCAGCTGAATACCAGTATTTGACATGGAGCGATTGCCTACCTGACCTCCACTACGCAGTTACTGGGTAACACGAAACCTCTTGGCAAGACTGGTTGTCTGACTTTCCGCCACCACTTATTCCACTTTGTCTCGCTCATATACAGGGTTATTGGTAAGAATAAGAATAATAAGAATAACGTTTATTGTGACCAAAAGTATTCACAAACAATTTTGGGTTTGGAGTCTTCATTTAAGCAAGTAATGCCTGAGCCTGCATTGGTAATTATGTCGGCTATCCATTAAGGAGATGTAGGAGAGGTCATTTACAAACAAAAGACTCCTTATGCCTCCTATGCAAATGTCAACCATTTTCGAGTAATTTGACATTTTATATTTTTATTTAATTCATTATAAAATATAAAATGTGAAATTACTCGAAAATGGCACTTATTTACCAGTGGATAATTAAGTACTAAATAAAAATTATGGGCTAAATACACTAAACAAACACTACCAGTCATTCCAAGATCTACTGCTGCCGACGAAATAAACGCTTGCCTCAAAGCATCAAATCTGTGGCGATATGTGAAGAAACTTCAACTGTTAGTAAATATGAGAGTTGCATTGTTGAACGATCTATCTGCTGATGATTTCTCCAAGCAATTGCTGACTATCGGTAATGGCCGTGTTCCTGTTGACGAATCGAGCGGATTGATTTAATTTCCTCCAAATTTTTGCAATTTCGTCTCATCGAAAGACGAGCTTATCAACAAAGTATTCCCGGATATCATTGCTAACCACAAAAATACTAAATGGTTAAGGGAGCGAGCAATTTTGGCGGCTAAAAATAAAGATGTAGATGACCTAAATTTTATGATTCAGAATCAAATCGTTGGTACTCTGTATTCATTCAAATCTATTGACTGTGTAAGAAACGAAGATGAAGCCACTAATTATCCAACTGAATTTTTAAACTCCTTGGATGTGCCTGGTTTACCACCGCACAATTTACAACTGAAGGTTGGCTCGGTAGTCATCATGCTTAGAAATTTAAACCAACCAAAACTGTGCAATGGAACGCGTTTGGTGATAAGAAAACTGATAAGCAATGTGATTCACGCGTCGATACTCAAAGGAAAATTTAAAGATGAGGAAGTTCTCATTCCAAGAATTCCGATGATCCCAACATCCGATGACATGCCCTTTGAGTTTAAACGAATTCAATTCCCGATTCGTCTTGCCTTCGCCATGACGATTAACAAATCACAAGGCCAATCCTTGACTATTTGTGGCCTCAATCTAGAAAATGCATGTTTTTCTCACGTGTCGGCAAACCATCCGCTTTATTTGTTCTTGCGCCTGACAGAAAAACAAAGAATGTCGTTTACCACAAGGTGCTTGAATGAAAAGAGTTAATCTGAGTGCATCCCATGCTGCACAACATAGTTTAATTCTATAATTTTTTTCTGAGTCGTGTTAAAATTAAAAAAAAAACAAAAATTAACTACTTCAAAGTAGTTTTTTTTTTAATTTTTATTCTCTTTCTGTATGTATTATTCATCATAATGAAATACTTTTATATATCTATCTATATTAATATTTATTTTGTATCATTGTATTACGTTCATCAAAGCCTAAATTAGTTCAGCTAAAAGGTAACACGGCATTCATTGACTATTAGGCGGTACGAAGTTCGCCGGGTCAGCTAGTAAAATATAAAATGTGAAATTACTCGAAAATGACACTTATTTACCAGTGGATAATTAAGTACTAAATAAAAATTATGGGCTAAATAATTATGGTCAACTAAGATAGTTTAGAAAAGAAATAAACCAATCAGGTGATTAAATAAACAACTTTATTTACTTCTAAAGGTCACTCTAATATTTATTTGTTTTCTGTAGATAAGCCGGTTGTAGAATTTACTAGTATTGTAGTACGAGTGTATTTATTAGACTATCTATCTGCAACTTTTCTCGCATAAAAACTGCAATCCTCCGGTTGCATCATTAAGTTATTTCTTTTTGGATTCATGTGCGTATTGTATAATTATCACTTGCTTCAAAAACGGTGAAGGATAACATCGTGAGGAAACCGGCATGCCTGAGAGATATTTCTCGACGGCATGTAAAGCCGTATAAACGCTTTTAAACTCCGACACCAGGTTAGTCACTAACCATACGAAAAGAAGAAGACCAGGGGCCGTATTATGACGTATTAATGCAATAATTATTCCAGTGTGAGTGAGAGACGGAGCTATACAAGGCCGCTAGCACCATCCTTTTTTCGCAGTGGAATAATGATGGCATTAATACATCATAAAAAGGCCCCAGTTATTTAAAAAAATCGAATTATTTGATTTGTTGTTTGGAAATGATGGCTTTATTAACATAACATCACGCCTGTAATCCCCAAAGGGTTAGGCAGAGGTGTTCCTGTAGTACATCCACGTTTATGTTTAAGTCCCATGTGAGAGGAGGGGGCGAGCCTATTGCCATCAACCGGGCACAGATCCAGACTCCGGGCTGCTACTGAGAAATGAAAAACCTAATAACACTTTGCCCAAAGCACTCAGTAGTGCCACTTGCGACCATTAGATCAACAAGGCTGTTCTTTTTAAACGATTTCAAAAAGGAGGTACAATTTAAAAAAAAAATTGCTTGGGTAGTTTTTGAGTTAGCTTCAATAACACGTATTTTTCCCAGTATATGGATGACATGATCATAAGTTCCGGTCACTGTTATTAACATAGCAGGTAGTGGTATTCGAATTTCTGTGGGGTAGGTACAGACGCCAGCACGTCAACCTAACCTAACCTATAAATTCTCTAAACGATGGTGAAAACCTTATCAAAATCCGTTGCGTGGTTTAGAAGAACAACGCGGACATACAGACAAACACGAAAAGCGACTTTAATTTATAATAATATGTATAGAAGCATCGTCAGTATTCTACTTCACTCTTTTCCTCGCAAAAACTCAACTATTAAATTTTTAATGGACTAATATATTTAATCCTAAATCGTATTACCCAGGGGATTGCAAGAGCCCATGTGCGCCCCACCGCCCGTCCAGATTGCGTCCTATTCAATTTGTGAGTGCAATATATCAACAAAACTCGGTAGATACAATCATTTGTAAGGCGTCAGTAAACATTTTGAACGATGTATCCATGTCGCGTACCCCAGATAGGGTTGTGCGAACTGGATCATAAAAGAAAATGTAAAATTGGTTAAATTTTTTGTAAAGTATAATTGAGTCTACTAGTTTCAAAAACATAAATGTCCACTATTGTAAAATGTCCACAATTCTTTATTTAAAAATTGTTAGGGTTCAAAATACTAATTTATATATTGGACATTGTTAATTTTCTAACATACATTGATTTTATAATGTGATTTTAAACGGGTTTTTGCTGTTTTTGTTGCATCAACTGCTATTTTAATATACAATTCGAAATCAACTTAATTTTTGCAAAGTATGGACATTGCTGTTTTTGAAACTAGTGGACTCAATTAGCAAAACGCATAGGTATGGAATCTAGAGCAGTGGTGGCCGAGTGGTAACGGCCACGGCTTACGAGTTGTAGGTCGTAAGTTCGAACCCAGACAGGCGCTTTACTTTGTGTAAATAATTTCATCACCACTGCTCTCAAAACGGTGAAGGAAAACGTTGTGAGGAAACCGGCACGTCCTAGAACCAAACATTCGAAGAGATGTGACATCTACCAACCCGCACTGGGCCCGCGTGGTAGATTACGGCCCACTGCCTCTCACCGAGAGGAGGCGTGTGTTCTAGCAGTCGGAACATTATAGGCTGATTATGGTATGGAATCCGTCCGGTGTCTGCCTGTTACTGGTGTTTTTCTCGACTATATATACGTAGTTATTTGAATAATATTGACTTCGCACGAGTCATGCATCGTACATGGCACGCGCTCATTGCATAGATCAGCACTTTTCCGTCGCCTTACACAAATCATAGTGCGTAAAGCGACAGCTTTACGCACTATGATTTGTGTGGCGACGGAAAAGTACACAATCAGCGTTCATAGTCAGCTGTACTCATTCACACAACATGCATATAGCATTAGTTACGTAGTAGTTAAATATATTCAATAAACCATCATCTTTGGCTATCCGTGACTTATCATTTCAAGCTATAATCCAAGGTGTGTGCGACCTATTCAGCAGCGCATTCAGACTTATATTGAATTTTGGTTCTGAGGGTAAAACTTAGGTTAGCTTTGGTTTGATACGTCAACGTTTTTGTTAGGACATTTACTGGAAAAATATAGTGGTGCCGATTCTCTTGTACACCGAACTAAACTATCACTAAAATTCCTTACTTTTTACTATGAGAATCTTAACGCTATTCTGCAATAAAATGTCTCTAAACTTAAAAATTATTTTGACACAACTAAATCGAATTTGACAATCGCGACTCCACGTGGCACACACTTGTTTGTGCCCTACCCCGTGAATTTTTTAGAGCCGGAGGTGCGCAGTGGAGGCAGCCTGGCGTGTTTTATATGGAATTTTTCACGTTTTGCATGGAAAAAAAAAAAATATTACCTACGTGTTGATAATTAGGGGTATAGGGGTTTCATAAAGGGGGTCGAAATTTTCATTATTTTTGCGATAGGACACACCATTTTTGAGTTATAAGCAAAAGAAAAGAAAAAAAAATATATACAGTACTGTTTTTGCATCTGAAGTCGAGGTGTTCGTGTGAATTTTAGTTCATGACAACTAATAGTACTCCACACCATATTTTATCGCGATTAAAAATGGTCAGATTTAGGCAGACAATTAAAATTTTAGGTGAAAAACGTCAAATTCAGAATAGCAAAATTGTCATTTTCACTAAATTAAAATCTCAGTGCCATCTTAGTGCTGTCAAACTAAAATATAGTTAAGTTGTGTCACTTTAGTCTATTTCAGAATGAGAAATCATCGTTTGACAGGAATAAACTAAATTTTAGTGATTTTTAGTCTAGTTTAGAGGCATTTGTGACAAAAGAATCGGCACCAGTGTTACTGATTTGACTTGTTAAGGGAAAACAGCAGAAATGTTGGGGTTTATTTATGAATTTGAAACGTTGCTTAAAGTTAAGTAATGATTAGCGACTGTTTAACCATACATTTTTGACATTTCAACGTCACTTAACTTTTAGCAACGTTTTTAAATAAACCCCTAGATTAACTAAAAAAAAATCATAAGTCATTTATTCAAACTAGGCTGAGAATCAGCGCTTTTCGAACATCAAAATTACTTAAGACCCCCAAAACGCCCACCCTGCACCACTTACTAGTGCTTTAGCTGGGAAAAAGAAGTGGCGCAACAAACTCCCCAGCAGCACAGCTGTCTGTTCAGTTAGAAAAAAATGATTCTATATAATAGTATGCAAAATAATTTACATAACGCCTGCTTAACTATAATTTGTTTGAAGTTTAAACGTCTGTTAACTATAAGCATTTTTTTTTAAATAAACACCGTTGTTCTTAAGTATGGATAGACAGACACAGTACAGTACTAGGGCGATATAATAAAATTACTGTCATTACTTTTTGCGCTTTCAAGATTACATTCTTCATAATGTACCAACACGTCAATCTTCCCTGAGTGCTATAAATTGCAATGGAACTATTTTCCTGATTTATTGTGACAGTCACTGTCAAAACAATTTTTCATTTTAGATTAATTGTAGAAGTGTGTGAAGTGTCAAATTTGTCTATTCAATCGAGACGAATATGACACAATTCCAGAAATTCGCATTCTCAAACATCAACTACTAAAGTGTTTAAGAAGTTGGTGTGTGCGAAATGAGAATTCGTGTTATATTTGGATACATGAAGTAATAAACAAATTCCAGACATTTTGATTTTATTAAAAAATTTACAAACTTTTCTCCTTGGTGTATCAAAATCAATATCTATAATACAAAAAATAAAATACAAAAATTCTAATTTATTTTCCTCCAATAAAAAACGCCATGACGCCAATGTATTTTTGATTAAATAATAATATACGTTGAACAGTACAATGACAACCCTATCGCCTAAGGGCTATTGCACATCGCTTGCTAATTTGGTGATGTTATACAAGTCGCCTCACTCTTTAGTTTGCCTATTACGATATTGGACTGTCTTAGTGATGTACATTTTATGTAACAATTATCGATAGTTTTCTGTTTTTGGAATTTAAATGACACAGACTGAAAATCAGTTTTATTTTTGTGTGTTGTTATGGCATCTATAATTCTAATGATCACTAAGACTTGATGGAAATACTTGATCTGCGATACCAACAGAGACCAAGCAATATCTTACAGAAGAAAAAATATTAATTCTGATAGTTCTTTCCCATAGGTACAAATGTTTTTTTAACTTACGTAGAAATCAATGTTACAGTATGTTGAAATTCTACTAGTCTCCCTTGCTTCCTTTCTATAACTATTCCATCCTTTATCGTCATCCCATAAGCTTATAATGCCTATCATTCCATTTTGACACGGAATAAAACAAAATAATCAACCAAAGTTCCTCAAGATAAAGCAAAAGCCTACTGCCTCAAAATGTCGACAAAAAACCCAACAAAACATCGATACTCTCACTCTTCACCATTTAACCCATCACCCGTATATGAATATTTAATTTCACCCCTTTCTGTGTTTATTTATTGGTCGTATATTTCACGGGCCGGGGTTGAATTTGCATGCGTTACCGCGTTAGTGTGTACGCTGTCCAAATTATTGTGGGGTTGGCCTTCTGTTGCAATGAATAAACGCAGATAACGGTGACGGGATGTAGAAGTGACTGGATGTGACGGTGTGAATGACGTCATGTTGTGAAAAGTTGGTTTTGCTTTGCTGTTGAAGACAAGGAAGCTTGGCAATAACTTCTTCTGCACATGTGGCTTCCCTGGTACCTGATTAACGGCAAATTATGTAAGAATCTATTAACTGCTCCCAAATTACCATGTATACATTTTTTTTTTTTACATTCTTCCTTGACATAATCACCCTATTATTTGACATTACATACCTAAAATTTAATTTCAACTCTTTATTAGTGGCTTTTGTGGACATGATAATTATTGAGATTTGATACAGCTGTAATAGCAATCACGTCATTTCGTTTAAAATTCGTTTTTATTTTTATTAATTTATTTATCTTTATATAGATCTTTATATCTTCTCAATTTTGTGAATGTGAGAACGCTGAAGGCCTAGTGGACTGTAGATTTGTTAACCATCATTATTCTGTTAAGTACCTGGTACTTGTTGAAAGACCTACACTGTCCTCCCATACCTAATAACACTGTTATTTGAAAATATTATAAAAGCCCATTATTTTTAAAAGAGTAACCGTGGAGTTTCTTGCCGGCTCTTCTCCATAGGAAACAACCAATTGGAATCGTGCACCTAGCTTCTGACGTTTCATAAGTGCCCATGTAGGTTTATATGAAATAAAAATATTTTGAATTGAATTGAATTGAACTACTTTTAGCTTACATACTTTTAATTTTCATTTGGGCTTGTGTTTGGTTATTGTCGTACTGTTTTGTGTGGGAATCAGTTAAAATAAGTTACTCAATATTATCAACGAACCGTCACTATGCTATGGTTATGACATGTATAGTCCTTCACAAAAAAACTGAACGATCGAATTTTAAAGAGCAATTGGACAGTATTTGAAAACCTAAGACTAGACTAAATAACATAGACCACGCACAAGTAGGCAACAACTATAAATCCCTTCTCACCAACGCTATAGCTCTGGCATTTCATTTTATCTCCGCAACAAGTAAATATTAGTACCCCACTAATAAACTACATCGATAAGCCGTATCTAGGAGTACTAATTTATCTAAACCCTTCTGCGGTCGATATGTCGATGTCGACGTGTAGCGCACTGCATGCATTTCACATCGCTATTTTTATTGTTTTAAAGCCATTGATACACCGGCGATTGTTATCACAACATTGGTCGGTACGGATATAAACCATAATTTGTTTATTTTGGTAGCTTTTGGTACATTGTCCTGCGACAATATTTCATTTAGTTCTGAATTATTTATTGGTTAATGAATAATATTTAGTGGCTCGAAGTTGATTAATATTGGTTTGGTAATTGTGTGTTATTCTGGTCTAATATTTATGGCTGAAAGACTGGAATACAATCAAGTGTTGATAAATTCTTGGCTCTTGGTTTCATATTTTAGGTATCTAATAATTAGCCTAAATTATGAGACTATTGTTCAGAGAGTGATAAAACCCCATGGTAATTTTGTCACTTGTATTTAATCATTATTAAATTGGTAGGTAAAAGAATTTAATTGTTTTTATTTTTGTTTTAAAAATTGCCTCCAAAAGTGACCGCCCTCCAAAAACAAACAATCTGCTGTTCCATACTTTTAGACCGCGTAGGAATTGCACTTTTATAGGAAACAGCTGTTTTTAGGCTTCCGTACCGCAAAAGAAAAAACGGAATCCAAATAGGATCACTTCGTTGTTCGTCCGGCTGTCTGTCAATACCCGTTTTCTCAGGAACGCGTGGAGGTATCAAGTTGAAATTAATTTCAAATACGTAGGTCTATGGTCGCTAGAAACTCTAAAAAAATCAAGCTTATAAGTTAACGCAATAAAAAAATACGACCATTTATGCGTCATATTTTGATACTCGCAAATAAATCAAAAGCTACAGGGTACTTCCCGTTGACTTAGAATCATGAAATTTGGCAAGAAGCAAGGTCTCACAGCACATAAAAAAAAAGTCACAATTTTTTTTCGCGATTTTAAACTTATATTTGCAGTTGGCGAATTGACCGTGACGTATTTCGATGTATGGGAGAACATGTTTTTCAACTACAATGTTTTTTATCTTCCTAGCACGGTGGGCTGTGCTGGGGCTGCTGCTGCAGGTGCGGAAAACCTCAAACGGCGCAAATACTCCAATCTTATTGGGACTTATATGTTTGAGCCGTTTGGGGTTGAAACACTAGGGCCATGGGGTCCGAGTGTCCACTTAGTTTTTCAAGACATCCCCAAGCGGCTGGTCGACTCTTCACGTGACCAGAGAATCAGCATTGCCATTCAACGTGGCAATGCTGCCAGCCTTTTGGACACTTTTCCTGTTGTACGAATTTTTTTATTACCCCCCCCCCCCTTAATATACTTTTACATATTATTATTATTTTAAGTCTGTTAGTTTTTAAATCATGTAAATACGTTTGTGTAAATAAAAATCTCATCTGAGCTAAAAAGACTACATGTTAAGTTTGTTCTTGGGATAAATTCATTCCAACTACGGAAACCTTCATTGTGCGTGGTTCGACACGCACTTGGCCGGTTTTATTTTAAATAACCGACGAAAAATTTCAACGCATAGTGTTCTAGAATCATGTACTGGACATGGTCATAGGTTGTACGTCGATGTTTGTGCCACCTGTATAGTATCGTGTCAATACGAGAGTAGAAGAAGATGGTACGTACCTGAAATTCTGATAAATAAAAATGTATTGTACCTAAGCGTGGGAAAGACTTGTAGATTGATACAATGACACAGTCTGGACAGGGAATACGAAGAATCGTGTGTCCTGTTTGTGTCAGCCCGTACATCTAATTGAACTATTTTGCGATAGTCGGTCGGTAGAAGTCGGGATATGTGTCCGGTTAGTGGCAATATATTCAACCCTAAAAAAAAAAGAAAGAAAACGGTTATTTGGACACAGATCCTGAAACACAAAATACAAACAAAAGAAAAAGTGAAAATAATCTTTTGACTATAATGTACTCATGGCTGCGCCAAATAAGGTTCATTTCAGCATTAATGCCAGACAGATGCTGTCTGACGCTGGTTTTCTAATGAATCCTTATGGACAAGTGACGGGGAGTACAAACAGTTTCAACATACCTAATACATAATTTTTATACTTCTATATAAATAAATAAACTATTTACAAAATAACAAAAAACACGAATTAAAATATTACATGGAACTTACCGACGGACGATTCCGGCTTAGCTTTTGTGTGTGATTTAAAGATTTCTGGGGCCTTATTATGAAGTATTAATGCCATCATTATTCCACTGCGAAAAAAGGATGGTGCTAGCGGCCTTGTATCGCTCCGTCTCTCACTCACACTGGAATAATGCTGGCATTAACACGTCATAATATGATAATAATAATAATTTTATTTATTTAAAAAAAGTGTGGTACAGTCTGTTACAATAATTACAATTTAGGCATAAATCTTAAGGAGAGTAACAATATACAGAATTGAATCTGGCGTCCTAGCTAGGTTACATAGTAACCTGTATTAAGGTTAATATGGCCCCTGATTATGTGGTACCTGAAATAATTGAATTTTATTTTATTTATTTAGCATTCACCCTTGTGATGACTAGACCAATGAGGCAGACTGAATGTGCTATATGATGTTATGAAAGACTAAAGCTACGTTTTCCTACAAGAGAGGGGCCACCATATAACGGTCAGCAGCGGTAGTGTCGGCTGTCATGAAAATGATGGGAGCGGGGTTTGCCTTTACGTGTCAAAAAACGCTCGGTGGCAATGGCGGGATCCCCCGTCTCACCGCTCACACACACTGACTAGCAGTCGCGCGCGGTCTATAGGAAAACATACCAACTTACTTTGATAAATAACGTTTCAGTGACGATATTCGCAGTTAAAGTGGTCACCGGTCTTCTAGGAAACCGTAGAATTACCCTGATTTTTCAAACGCCAGATGTCTTTATTCGAGTAATAATTTTCTATAGAAAAACTGTCAGAAGTCTTTATTTCACGGATCTGACGTTGAAAATATCAGCCCTTTTTTTTTTGGGTGGGAAATTATCAAATAACTTCTCCCGCTCTGGGCGGAGCGGGAGGGCGTGTCAGACTCTTACTGACTAAAACCCACCCGTATTCCTTCCGTTGCCTGTACGTTGCCAGGGGCCACGGTATCCCTTTCGGACTTTCCCGCAACCCCGGCAGGCATCGGTCCTATTGGACCCCTTCACAAAATATAAGCCCTTAGAATGATTATTATACAATGTTGCAAACTCATGTGTTATTAGCTTAAGAACTAGTAATAACTTTAAGAGTTCATACCTTGCCTAGAGTAACGCATCTTCTGAACAATGAATCGTAAAATAGAAACTAAGTTGTCTTATTTACACAAGAATTTCCTGAGTTAAAAATATCTGTCAACGTAATTTTCTGTTTGAAAATGAGCAGCCGATCTATTCTGAAAAATTTCAACATGAAAACTTAGTTGAAGTGATCTGTCGATAGTGTGAATCCCTAGTATCAGGTGGAATTACAGCGCATTTAATTTTTTTAGGATGAGGTTCTTACAGTATAGACCGGCTGGTATATCGTTCTCTCAATAATGCTTGGAAATTCTAGCATTATTTTGACAACCTTCTTCGAGATAAATCGAAATTGCTGTCCTGGCGGAATACATGCGAGCGCCCGGCCCGCAATGTATGTATGAAAATCCAAATCTGTGGTATTTAGCAGCCAAATAAATTACTGTGAAAACTCATATCTGTCGTGTTATTTCAACGCATGACAACCAAGGAGGTAACTTATCAAATATTTTATTTAAATTTCGATTTGGCTTGGAAATAGATCTGTTTAAAGTAAACAAGAAACAAATGAATATGACACGTGTTTTTTTTTTTTTTCGTTAATGATTCTAGAATTTATAATTAATTTACTTAGTAAATTTCCGCGCATTATTTAAGAAAAGTGCTATACAAACCTTGGCTGCAACCAGCCATTGATGGACTCACGTATGTGTGGCTCGGCTTCGCTTCGGCTAACATTTTCACGACCGTCGATCACTGCCATTGTTGCAGGCCCTCCTGACAATAATGTACAATTTTGAACATAGAATGTGTCCATGGTATGGTCGGATATGACGAGGAGGAATGAGCAACATGTCGTGAATAAAGTTTTAATTATGAATGTGGATGGAAATATGAGTAAGGAAATATCAAAGAAACGAATGGATTGTGAGACAGACGTCATGGCTAGAAAGGAGTGAACACTGGGATGATAAAGATGTAAGCATGGAAGGAGAAATGAATGCTGCGCCAATCCCAAATAAATAATAGTGATAAGGGCGATTAGGATGATGAATTGATGACTGACTAGACAAAATCAAACTGGTTGCTAATTTAATTGTAAAATATTTTTTTAATATTTATTATTTTTGTTTTTTTAATATATTTTTTTATATCATTGTTTTTACATTCTGTGATTACTTGAATTCACACACTGACTTATTAGTACCTATTACATGTTAAAATATCGTATAATTTTACAATGTTTGTAAATATGGGAGCACCATGTATCTATCACATAATTAATTTATCTGTCATTGCTTCATTTTTAATTCTTTTACCTATTGTGGTATAGTAATCTTATTTCAGGTGCACCGTCTTCACATATAATTATATAATTAATGTACACAATATATTGTGAAAACATTTTAAAAGAGTAACGGTTGAGTTTCTTGCCCATTTGTCTCCATACAAAAATTACATTTTGCTAGGGGCGACTAGAATCAATTCTATTTTTTGGAAATGTTGACGTTCAAAACAGCCTTTTATGTGCCTAATTGAAATAAATTATTTGACTTTGACTTTGATTTAAAATAAGGCATTATTTGCTTTTCGAAATATAGTTAGAGGCCAGTAAAGTAATTAAAATTATTATAACTTATTACTACCTTTATATTATTATCCTTACAAAAGTTCTAACACAAGGAAATCCGAACTTTATACCAATTCCGTTTCAAATCTATTTACTAACGAACTCAAATTCAACCTATCTCAAAATATTAGTCTACGAAAAGTTCCGATTCACGTTGCGAAACTTTTCATATAACTTGCGGTGGTTGTACCATTCTGTTTGACTTCTAAAACGGCGTCGGAGTGAAACGGAACGTTCTATTCAATATGGCTGACTTAATAAAGTATAACAATAAGTTTTTGAAGTTAAATACGTAGAGTTGGTTTCGGAAATGTCGATTGAAATAATTCGATTCTTTTCGGGGATAAAATGTGGATTTTATGAGTTACAGAAGTTTGTTTGGTCTGAATTTCTTTCATTATATTAAAGGGTGTACTTAGAACTTTTACGAGTGACGGTACCTACCGACTTTAATAAGCTAAGCGTAGCCTGGGTTATCTTGCAACTGTGTCTATCTATACTTGTTATCGCCCGTTTACGCCTATGTTTGAAACATGTATTCTACATGTTGTGTCTACTGTTTTTGTTTATTGTTACTACTAAACCAGTACTTATACAAAACTTGTCAAAATTTTCAAAAAGGTGAACAATATTGTTAACAAGATTACAAGACATGTCTGTATGCTTTTCTTTGTTTGGCGTATTATATTTTAATTTTCTGTTAAATAACTTAAAAAAAAAAAAAAAATAATATGTTTATTGTGTCTCAAAACGTTTACATTTTCAAATGTGATTGAAATAGCCCCAGTAAGTAATTATTAACACTTGTGTTGGGGTTGCTTCGCTCTTTTCCTTAGTTGGTACTTTACAATATTAAGACCACAGAACAAATAAATGTTGACTTTATAAAGTTTAAACTTAAAAACTAATCTTTGAAAAAGATAAATACTTAAAAGAATTTAACAGCTCTGTACGGTGTGTACTGTAGAATTGTGTGAAAGTGGGTATGTGTATGAGTGTGGGTTTGTTTATGACTGTGAGTTTATGTTTGAGTGTGGGTTTGTATGTGAGTGGGTATGGGTTTGTGTGTATTTTAGTGTGATTGTGTGTGAGTTTGTGTTTGCTGATAGTGCCATAATAATGTACGTAATAGAAAATTTCTGAAACGATTATTAAAGTTTATTATAAACGTCAATACATA
Source organism: Xanthia icteritia (assembly GCA_949128155.2). Taxonomy (NCBI): domain Eukaryota; kingdom Metazoa; phylum Arthropoda; class Insecta; order Lepidoptera; family Noctuidae; genus Xanthia; species Xanthia icteritia. The sequence goes on from OX421953.2 coordinate 9,774,899, forward strand.
TACATGTTTGTTGTGGTCCTGGGTTCGATTCCCGGGTCGCGCAACGTGTTATTGAGTTTTCCATCTGGAAATTCTCAGTAGCAGCCCGTAGTCTGGATATGTGCTCGATTGATGGCAATAGCCCCCCCCCACGTTACATGGGACTTAAACATAACTGGCGAAATGTGGGTGTACTTTAGGTAGACTTCTGCCTAACCCTTCAGGTGTGATAATATTATGTATATACAATCATATTTTATACATTTCTATACAAAGTAAAAATTACTGTATTCCCAAACATGACCACAGATAGAATACTATTATTTCTATCAACAAATTAAATAACATTTAAAACTAGGTTAAAAGACAAGCAGCCATGTCAAGTACTTTTACAAACGAAAAAAATAAATTAAGATCAGTTTTAGAAGAACCGTTTGATTAACGAGTTTAGTTTTTGTAAGCTTCATTCAAGACCGTTAGGTGTGGCCATGGAATACTGTAGTTGAGCGATTGTAAGGCGTTGTCGGTATAATATTAATTGTTGTGTATAGTTCATAGTGGCTGGATACTAATTACTGAATGTTTTTTACTCTAGGTATGTGAACTATAAACAGACAATATTTTAACGAAATTGCAAGATTGTTACTATAGGTACGGCCTGAAATAATCTGAGTTGGTCTATGTAAGCAGATCGTACCGATATGAGATAAGAAGAATCACTTATGAATTGACTTAGGATTCGTTTTTAGCTCCTACGGGTGAATGGTAGATGGGTTTTTCGGGGAACCACACGTCTGAAATATATCGTACTTAAAACTACAGTCCGTCCGACGAGAAAATGCGTTCCTGACACCTGTCAGACAAATTAGCAAAATACAGTAGTTAGTATGAAACTGACAGGTGTCAAAAACGCATTCTCTTGACGGCAGGACTGTTTTTAGTATAATTTTGCAACCAACGGTGGTGTACATTATGCTTAAACTTATTGTTAGACTCATTTATGTTAAGCTTTTATTGGTCTGTTGAACATGACATTGTGTTAATTATAATAAAATTATAACATTTCTCTAAATACAGCTTGTTTTCATAAAACGTAACGGTATTGAATATAAGATATTCCGTTATGTTTCATAATAAATTGAGTGTCTTTTAAATTAAAACAGTCATCTTGTGCGTAAGAGTTGAGAAGATTTTAAAGATTCGATCGAATTCCTCATTCAATCGATGAAAAACATTTATTTATTTGTAAAATTTAGCAGCCTGGAGTGTGTCCTGCCACCTAATTGCGTAACACACGATCAATCATAATCTGAATCATTTTGAAGGATATATTGTTAATCCATTGCTTCATATTATGTTCGAAAAATTTGTCTGCTTAACAACGTAAATAACGCAATGAATGTTGTTGATCTGTCAAAATGAAATCGATTTGATTGATCGTGTATTACGCAAGTAGGGTGCTGTTGATGGCCCTTATTGCCCTATATACCATGGGACTGACTGGTGAAATGTGTGTGTACCACAAGGCGGGTAATCCCCGAATGTTTTGTCCATAAAGGTTCATTAGAAAACCAGCGTCAGACAGCATTTGTCGGGCATTAATGCTGAAATGAACCTTTTTGGCGCAGTCGTGAGGCACACACTATTATCGCTTTATGATTATTTTCACTTTTTATTTTTGTATTATGTGTTTCACGAACTGTGTCCAAATAAATATTATTCTTTCTTTCTTTCTCTTTCTTTTGTCCCTTAAGAATCTTTAGCCCTCAGTATGTCTGAATGGTTGGTGATCGGCTATCATCAAATATCGATATCGATACGCATAGCGGTACCTACGATATTTTTTGAAAGCTTGACACTTGCTTCTCGTCAGGTTGTCTCATATAAGTTGCTAAGGCCTTTCTCCGTTTGCGCGCACAGATTGCATCTGCGGCGCGGCGCTTGAGTTGCCGACGGAACGAAATGTTGCCATTTTAAATATTATATTATTTTATGTATTTATTTTAGATTTTGTTATTTCACTTTATGCTGCACCGGTTGACGTCATCACGTCAACGCCGGCTGTCGCTGAAAACCAGCGCTGGGGCTCTGTCTCGCATAGGGTCGCAGCATTATGCTGAGCGATGGCCGTTTTGCGTGGATGTGACGCATATCTTCCCCCAATTTGTTATTCTCGTGTTTTGTTTTTTCTTTGCGTTATATTTACCGCAAATAAACTTATTTTTATTTTTTTATAACCGACAAACTGTATACTGTAAAGCTCTATGAAGGTGAATTTCTATAGAAATCAATAGGTACCATATTGGAAGTTCATATCTATACACCGTAAGGACTATTTCTGCTTGCAGCGCTCGGCCGCTATAGAACCGGGGCGGTAACAGATGTTGTCATCGTGTTCACGGGATTTTGTTTTCAAACTGCTTAGATATGAAATTCTTCTATAGTACCTACGTGTTACAGCACATTCTTTGGTCGTGTCTGGTCGTGTTCTCACGATATACCGAGAACTATCGGGATTGTGAGGAAAAAGAGCTCGATATTGCTCCACATATGTTTTGTTTTGAAGATAACGTGTGGTGAAGAGATTTGCAGAATTCCTATGACATAATTTTATGACCTGTCTGAGGGTACTCGATCTTAGTCATACCTATTATAGGTCTAATTTAAATCTAAACAGCGGGATGGTACTAAGATCTTCTTTTATTCTTTCAGTAAACCCTATTCGTACCTATTGAGGATTGGGACTAAGTATAAGCATGAGGATTCTGTAAAAGCTAACAACAGGAAAAAAGGAAGGATGCTGTTTTGCCAATAATAGGAACCATTTCTTGGTATTTTTTTAAAGTTCGTTTCTTGTTAACATTTTCTACGCAATGGATATTGACTATTGTTGAATTGTCAAAATGAAAGTTATTGCCATTACGGCTGGGTTCCTCAAGGGTGCATTCTTTTATCTCGGAAGTCTACCTATTTCTGGCCAGAATATAGCAAACATTCAACTAGATTTTCTAATCTTGAAACCGACTTCGAAACTAAAATTCCTCATGCTGTGGTTTAACCATAAATCAATTATTATGATTGTGTATGATTTAGAAACACAACCAACAGGATATTGTTTAGCTGGGTTGTTGATATTGACCGTCTGCACCGCAACAGAGTCACGGAATAGTTGAACTACAGAAGGTTCGGTTCATACAACGAGCGAAAACAGGCTCACGCGCACATACAACGCAACAAGGTTCTTTTGGCGCGTGGTCAAAATCAGATGTAACGCTGCTACAATACAATTTCTGTGACACAGTTTCACAAAGACTAAAGTCTTCAATCAGTGCGTCCTGCCCGTTATGACTTACGGAACTGAAACGTGGGCACTGACGGTACGGCTGGTCCATAAATTCAAGGTCGCTCAGCGAGCTATAGAACGAGCTATGCTTGGAATATTTCTGTTATTTATACTCCGGTATGAGGTGATTCGGCAGATAATCAAAATTGTAGACATAGCTCACAGAATAAGCAAGTTAAAGCGGCAATGGGCCGCCCATATTAGCCGTTGAAACGTTGACAGTTGAGGTAGAAGTGTTCTTCAGTGTAGGCCGCAAATCGGTAAACGTAAGGTAGGACGTCTTCAGGCTTGTTAGAGCGGCGATCTTGGCAGGGTGGCTGGTAGCAGCTGAATGAGAGATGTCGAGAATTGAGCTGAATGGGGAGCAATTGGAGAGGCCTATGCAGCAGTGGACTGCTGTAGGTTGATGATGATGATGAGGAGCACAAATGTTTACCAATAACGCCCCCCTGTAAATGTCATTCAGGCGCCAAAAGTCCAGTTTATACGATACTTGTAACTCTAGACGCGCTTTGACATTTGTTTGAAACAAACAAATGCCAGAGCGCTTACACTCGCTGTACGTGAAGCATGTCTATGTGTGCGTACATTTTCACTCGTTGTATGGAGTTGGCCTTCTGTACTATTCTGTGACTGAGCTATTGGTTAACCACAGCAAATGAACCATTTTGTGTTACGATGATACGTCGGTGAACTTAGAAGTTTGTGTGGTTACTTTTTTATGTTTTAGGGGTCATTTTTAGGGCATTTTCTCGGATGTACTCTGAAAGGAAACTTATTATTGATTATGCACTACACCATTCTTTTTGAATACTCTTTTCAAAATCTTTGTTTGAAATACCTATTCCAATTTTGAGAAGAGCTTTTAACTTTTTGACTGGCATTCTTCTTGATAATTTAAATTAAGTGCAGGTAAAGAAATTAAAATTACTTATGCTTTGTAAGAAAAAAGAGTTTATGAAAAAAGCTTGTTGAATCAAAAGGATAGCAACACTGCAAGGCTGGTGTGTTGGCCGTTGGACAGCAATAAGCTCGCTCTTTATTATTTATCCCCCTTATACAGGGTGTCCAGTAAATAGTACGACATATTGCAGGGGGTGATAGCTTGGGTCAATACCTTCCAAAAAAACCCAATATATGTTCAGCAGTATGTTACGAATTTAGAGTTCTACGAAATTTTCCAAAATATCGAAAAATCTCTACCTTATAACAGATTTTTTAGCATTTCGTAGTGAAAAATTATTATTCTAGTATTTTTTTTTACATCATATTATTCGTACTCTACACATTGATAAATGATAAGTCTTTTTTCTATCAAAAACAAGAACCTTTTCAAGAAATACCATTAAACAAAAAAAAACACCGTTTTCTTATCGCTTAACTTTAAACGTACAGTGGTGAAAAAAAAAGTAACATATTGCTGAACATATATTGGGTTTTTTTGGAAGGTATTGACCCAAGCTATCACCTCCTACAATATGTCGTACTATTTACTGGACACCCTGTATAAGGGGGATAAATAATAAAGAGCGAGCTTATTGCTGTCCAACGGCCAACACACCAGCCTTGCAATGTTGCTATCCTTTTGATTCAACAAGCTTTTTTCGACAAATGCTTGCACTGACAGGACAGGTCCACTCATATCTGTGTGGTTCTTTTCTCAAAAGACCATTTCAGACACTAATCTACATGGTCCTCATATAGTCTGACCAAGATTATGTCTGGACTTTAAAAGAGACTGTGACCTCTGAGTTTGTTTCGGCCTTTCTTCTCAGAGTAGTCAGCCGAACGCCGAACTCATCTAGCATTATTTTTTTTAAGTTTAACTGTAAAAGTGATTCCTTTATCCTATTTACAGAATAAACAATTTCATTTCATTTCAAACATTTGACAGTGAATATGAACCTTAGTTTCTGGCCACGATTTTGTTCACGTGGAAGTCCGCTATCAACTGTCCTATGACACTCAGGGATAATGAAGCTTCGCATTAGTGAAAGAATTTTCGAAATCGGATCAGTAGTTCCGAAGATTATTACCTCCTACACACAAATCATAAAATATTACCTCTTTACTACTAGTAATAGTTATCTTAGTCACGACCCGCTATCTACTTACGCAACACATTTCCGTAAACGATTACGACTAATCTGTTTCATTTTGACAGTTCAACAACATTCATTGCGTTATTTACGTTGTTGAGCAGATTTTATTTTCGAACTTATGAAGCAATGTATTAGCAATCTGTTTCAAAACGCTTCAGATTCTGATTGATCGTGTATTACGCATTTGGTTGCCTTGGCTAACCTGGAAGTCTTTAAACAGACTCCGGACCCGAAGCCGGAGCAAGAAAAACGTGCTCAAATGGAGATTCATAGACGACTCCGCCTTGAAGTGCAAATGCGGTGCTGTTTCACAAACGATAGGACACTTAATGTCGTACCCTGCTTGTCCTGTCGTCTGCACATTATAGAAAGTGATGGACGATAGTGATGGCGTCAAACACGTAGCCGAATTCGAGTCTATTTAGATTTTCATCGACACGCTAAGAAGAAGTAGAGTATACATACCTAATTGTTCGAAAAATGAGTTTATTTTACAGTTCTGCTTACCCCTTTGGGGTAAACAGGCGTGATGGTATGTAGTGTCAAGGCTGGTATAAGGATTGTCTTTACCAACAAATATGTTATCTAAATAAAAATCAATGAAATAAATGGCATCGTTGGAGTTAATGACAGAAATATCTCGCACAGTAAGGTATTTGGAGCATTCAAAATGAATCTTACCTCTACTTAATTTTGGAGGTGTTGAAAAAAATTTTTTTTTTGTTTAAATGTTTTAACGCCCTTTTTAATTTACATACTTATGTTTTTGCTTTAACACGGGAAAATATACGTTGGATAAGTACCTAATTAGTTTGCAGAAGTAAATCTTATTAATTAGTGTAGGGGCTGAGATACTGATTTCGGTCCTTATTCCGATTCTAAGGTTTAAAATGAAGCATTTCATAAGAAAATGCATAATAATGTCAAGACCTTTTTCTGTTAACATCAAGATTTGACAAAGTAATACCATTTATACCTCTCAATTCAAGCATGGTATTTACGGAACCCACTCGAAAAAAGCAGATATTATCAAATATTTTTTTTACCCAAAAGTGTAAAAGGTGGACCACCCCTGACTCTGGTAGCCAACTAACTTACGACCGCCATTAATTTTAAATGATGTCAGTGGTTGTCAACAGTTGGGCCAATGTCTTTTTTTCTCGATAATAATTTTACACGATTTATGTGTTTTGATTGTGTTCCTTGAATTTGTATTAATTTATTTTTCATGTTTCGTTATTAGCTTTATATTACTTTTATTGCTTTGGCTTAGCCACTTAACCCGTTCTGTTTTTTGTCCCTTATAAATTTTATTTTTCATTATATTCGTCATTTCGTTTTTAATAAAGGAAGTGACTCACCTGAGTCACTGAGGTATTTTTGTTTAATCCTTGCTTATAAGGTAGCCTTTTATTTTTTTCATGTTTTTAATTAGACTAAGGTAAACCTCTTTTCCAAGTTATAATTAATTGCTATTGCGGCTAAGCTTTTTTTCTTTTTCTCATTTTATTATTGAATTTATTCATTAGCAAAAATTTGTTTTGCTTTTCTAGAACTACATTCATTGTACGAGACTCATAAATTATTCAGTTATTTATAAGTTTTCAATTCCTTAAAAGTCTTAATTAGTAGCACCAAAGAATTCCACAACACGTTCCTTCGCTCTTCCAAAATCGTCAAAAATCCTCAAACACCTCATACATTTATTACCTTTTTTTGTAATCCCGGAGACCCATTAACACTTAACAAACATGAATAATGTCCTCGTCCCGTTCTCAAGACCGTAATGTCCAAGAATTTCATTTTCATCATGTTTTTGTGTCGTTTTTCTCGAGACACTGCTACCAAAGAAGTTATTAAGGTGATAACATCGCTCTCCACAATTTACTGACCATCCTCTATTAGCGTTGGGCCTGTTGTGAATTTTAATACTTAATTTAGCTCCCTGCTTAGGTTTTGTGGTGCAAAATGGAGGTGGAATGCGGGTTAGTTCTTTTTATTAAAGATATCTACGCCTTTTTCCCATGGCCGTCCTACCAGACTCTACAGAACGCCATCTGCTACGATCCTTACACACTCCATTTTCTTCGTTTACGTTCATGCATCTGGTCATAAACGCACGCCGCCGGTTGCGAGGACTACGCACCTGACCTTCCTGAAGAACATCACCACTTTTTTCTGTTAAAATGAGGATAGATAGTGCCATCTGAGTTGATACTGGGGTGAAATGTTAGGACAGTAGATTTAATTTTTTTAATTATTAGGGGCGACAAGAAATGTGATACAAGTCTGTTTAAATACAATGGCTATATTGATTAAAAAGATAATTTTGGGAGACTTTCAAATACATTCAAGGAGGAGATAATATATGAAAAGAAATATTGAAATGACTTTATTAGAGTGAAGACATTTCTTTTAGGAATAATATAATGTAAGATTAGACCTTGCCTAATGAAAATATATTCGAAAACAATATATTTCGCTTATAAATTGCACCATACAAATTACCAATAGTTGGCGATTGCATCGAACAATTTAATTATCTACAAGAAATATCTAGAGTGTAATTAGTTGTGAAATTAATAACATGCACATTGATAATGATGATGTCCATTTACGACAAGTCATGAATATTATAATTTTATTACATGACTTTTTGAAAATTATTGGAAAACGATAAGATCTATGTAAGAGAGCTTTGGTCTTTCTCGTTTATGTAGATAGAAGACTTTTTGTTTTTATTGTTTTTTTTTTGGTCTTTTTTACGGGTTGATTAATATTGGTCCTTTTGCTGTGACGGCTAGCGATTTTCTTTCTTTATATTTTGATTTAATTTATGACTATATCTCCTCCACATTCAGGTTTCATTTCATATATTTGCAAAGTAAGTGATCTTGCCTATCTATTGACATTATTTTGTTATTATTTTGCCTACTGTTGACGATTCTAACAAGCTTTTTTTGATTATTCTTTTTTTTTTGCATAGCTTCTAAACTTTTCCATATTTTTTCCGTGGTACCTGCTTTACATATACCTCTATACTCGCTTTAGCCATGGCTAGATGGAATTCCACTGGTTCACTTATAGAACTTGCATTTATAGCAAAAATGTTAATGCTCACTGTAGCTAGTCTAAAGTTAGATTAGAAATTCTATTACTCTTGAAGTTCACTATTTCTTGGAATTGCATCTTCAATATCATTTGCATATAGCGGTTTGCATTCTTTGATTTCTTTGAATTACTTGAAATTCCTTCTTCTCAAAATTTTTTGCTCGTTTTAAGGAATCTTAATAAAAAAATACACGTACTGAACTGCATACGTGTTGAGATTATACTTATCTTTTCGTTTGTCTTTTTTTAATAGTTTCTCAGTTATTGATTGACATAAGTTTATATGTTTGATTGGATACAGAGTTTATGATATTTTTATTATTAGCCCGATTTATGTAGTTTTACACTCCCGATATTTTTGTTTTTTTTCTCATATAGTTCGTGCTGATAACAGATAACAATTATTTCTGATCTTAACCTCCCATCCTAGCAGTTGGCAAACCATTAAAGGTAGATATTGACGTTTGATATGTAGGTAGCAATACTTATAAAAGCCGATGATATCATCACTATTAAGGATAAGATTGTAAAGTACAACCATAATTTTCAAACAAAATCATAAAGTCAACAGAACATTTAAGACACAGGTGGTCTTTACGGCCCCGTATATAAGGTTTTAATACGATATTTATTATGTAGGAGGGTATACGTTCAATGTAAGTGGTTTTTAAACATCGGGGCTACCTGGTGTCGATTACATTGGCAGCTTTTGAAAGACGGTACATGTAATTAAAAGATAAGTGTCGCATTTTTAGGCTGCGATAAGAAACGATTATTTTAAAGTAACGGTAGGTTTGGTCTTTGGGTCCGGAATTATCGGGGAGATAATCAAATGTCGAGCAGTGTTGACGACATTTTGAATTGACCCCAGGAGAAGACTTTTATGGACCTTGAACATACGTTGAAAATAATTACAGTCTAAAATTTTATCGGTAATTTCAGTCCCGCACAGAGATAATATTTGTATAAAAGGTAAATAAATAGTTGTACTGCGTTCGAAGTTCGAACTATCTGCATTTATTTCTGGTGGTACCACAACTCTATTTTTTTAATTGCCAGCTCATTTCTTATGCAGAACATCATTTGGAAAACTTTGTTGCAGCAATGAACTGTTATAGGCTGACAATGATCTTGCAACTGATTAAAACCTTTTGATGATTGGAATCTTCTAGTCTGCTAGTCTGCAGAGCTACTGTTCAAAAACTTCCATACAAACATCAACTTGATATCAATATCAATGACATCCGATACTTATTGGAGGAACTTTTCTCAATCCCCACTAGAACCCCGTTATGTTTAGTATATATGTGCATTAAGGCGTAAGTGACTCGTCGTGGTGGCTGATAATACTTAAATTGAAGCTTTAGGAGGTACACAACAGGTTTTGTAAGAGGGGTTTTAGACATTCCGTGTGAACTTGCGTTGGCTGTGTGTGGTATATGCGAATTTGTTTTTTTTTTGCCATTTGTGAATATTTACGGCTTTTGATTTTAATTTCTTAATTGGTACACAGTACTTAGTTGAAAAATACTGAAAAGATATTATTATTTGTGTAAGTCTGTCTGTGAAAACGTTCATGACATATTTATGCATTTTCTTATTTTTTTTAGTTTTTGAAACTTATACAGGCATAGAGCCATGACAATTGTATTAACCATTTTAAAATACAAGTTACAATCTACCCACACATACTAAGGCCCGTATTACAGAACCTCACTTAAAACTCAAGCATTACTTAAAACTCGTTTAAAGCCTTTTGATTGGTTGAAACTAGTTTTAAGTAATGCTTGAGTCTTTACTGAGGTTCTGTAATACGGACCTAAGAACCTAATAATATTTTTAACTACTAAATTACTTGTCCAACTGTAACCAAAGCTTTCAACAAGTCCTTCCATAATATTTTACGATTATATTTATCTAATAGACGCACTCAAATCTATTTTTAGTCCTGGCAACTTTGAGCCTGGCATTAGTTAACGTCATTTGCATAAGTATTCATTTGCCAAGTGGTCTGACTATTATGTGACTTCTTTAGCTTTCCTGAGAAATGTTCTAGTCTCTGGTTGTTGACTTGTTGCTAGCAAAGACATTCCTAAGTTGATGTATTATTTTTAGTACTTAATTGCTTTCCTAATATGAATACATGGTACCGCGAAGGACCAGTCCATCTTAAAATGGTACAGAAAAGCTATAATTATAAAATAATGCTTTAGTGTTTATCAATAGTTTTATTAGCTAGTTACATTGCCCTTTATATTCTACATTTTCCTTTCAAATCCTGTACGTTCAAACAACGACCTTAGAACATAAATAAATATATAAAACTCATTTCAACACTTCAATAAAACAACCGTAAAAGTCTTTATTAATTTTATTGAAATATGAAAATAAAATAATAATTTCTTACGCTGCGATTACTTCGGATAGTGTGTATTCACTTTTAACTGGTTTAATATGAGAAAGACAATAATTACCGATATGTTTGCTTCTTCACTAGTATATTAAGATCTTATTGCTTTAGCAACTTGCTTCTTGAAGGAGATGCAAAGTTATATATTTTGAGCGATTTTCATTTTAAGTGGTTCTACATCGTGGCCATGCCTCGGAAAGCACGTTAAGCCGGTTCCGGCTGTCATTCATAGATCTTTGACAGTCGTGATAGTCGATTGTCAGAAGTTCAAAAGTCTGACAATCAGTCTTACCAAGTGGTATCGTATTACCCATTAACTGGGTTGTGGAGGTCAGATAGGCAGTCGCTCCATGTAAAATACTGGTATTCAGCTGCATCTGGTTGGACTGGAACCTGACCCCAACATAGTTGGGAAAAGGCTAGGCAGATGATATGATGATTATCTACATCGTAGCCTTACTGGATGGGTTCCTATTAACTGGTTGCTGCAAAGAAACAGTAGCTAAATTAGGTATTAAGAAGTATCTAACGATATGTCCTTTTTTTAGTTAACTCATGCGGAAAAGATAAATAGAGAATACGAGAATAACCCAATTCAGCGGCCTGAAAATCATCTTGACCGTCATCTTCTTATCCTTTCCATTGTTACTTGGGCTCGGCGCAACACGTTTACTTCCATTCTCTCCGGTCAATTGTCACGCTATTTGCGAAATCGGGGCCAAAAGATTTGCTAGTCAATACCTTTGGTAGCGATGAAGAATGCTAAAGGTTGCACTGGACGTACTTTACTCGTAGTATCGTCACCCGCGGAGGCAGCTTCAGCATTCCGCAAAAAGTAAAATTCTCCGCAGTAATATTTACATCGTACTTGAATTCCGCGGACAGAAGGACCACACACTTAAGCAATTATTATGCAAAATTATATGAGTTTGTATTAATTATCTTTTAATTTAGTCATCCTTATGCATGCCTAGGATACCCTTATACATTTTGATAACATCTAGATTGAATCTGTGGGCTTGGTCGGGTCTTTAATGGGAAGAACTTAATAAGAAAGTTATGAGTTTTGAAATGCCTGTTTTATTTTGGTACTAGCTGCTGGACGCGGTTTCGCGTGGATGTCGGAAAATATCCCACGGGAATGTACTACCGTAAAAAGTACCCTATGTGCTAATCCATGTGTTTTCTAAATATATATTTTTTGGCGCAGACCCCTTCTTTTTCTGCTAATTTGTCGAAGTTACTTCTTATAACATCAGCTATCTGCCGATGAAAGTCTCGTCAAAATCGTCCAGTCGTTTCGGAGATTAGAAGATAGACAAAAAAAAAATGTTTTTTTTTTATAAATACTGTATATAATTTCATACTCATTTAGTAAAAAGTTGTTATTTTTACATTACAAACAGACACTTCAATTTAAAAAATTATTTATTTTTATAGATAGTGAGGTAAAGCATGCTTTTGTATGTGCGTTGTGATGATGGGATATAAGGAATTATTAGTGTTTGGTTGATGTGCTGATAGTACGCATCATAGGCGATTATGTATAACGGTTCATGTTTTTAGACGAGTCTTCCTTCATATAGGTAATTCTATTCCTACGAAATGTGCTCGAAGCCGTAATTCCAATACAATATATGTAAGTAAATAGAACAAAATATTAAAAAGTAATTAAAAAGTGTCGTGGGATACCCGGTTTGAACGAAGTTCCTTTCGCTATACAACATATAAAAAAAAACCCTGTCCGACCTGTGAGGGTGTTGCTAGGTATCATACTGAGAGTATATTTATGAGGAAATTTACAGAAAAAAAAATCCCCACATTTTTTTTCAATGGAGAATTTTGCCGGCTTATTACATTGGGCGCGGGCGGCCGTCGTCGTTTAGCGGGTGTCTAAAACTCATAACATAATATATGACCCCTGTTGAAAATTTGCAAGTTTTTAATGGATTTGGGGAATAATTTTGGTACCAAAAATGTGAATTTTAAATAGCAATATAATAACATTTTTATTTTCATTAATAATAATAAAATTAAAAATTTTTTTGGTAATGTTATTTATTGCAATACCTATATGCCCCTTTCGGAACGCACCGGGTTTTTTTTACATATTGTATATTAATATTATGTTCTTTATTAGTTATCGATGATTTTATGTATTAATACAGATCCATCTAGTATGGTCTCAAGTTTCAAGTGTCAAAAGTTTTTGTTTTTAATACAGAGCCATCTAGTATATTACGTGACGATTTTTACCTTTGTTCCAAAAAATACTATAGTAACAAACAATCTGGTTATAAAAATCTCACATAATTCTTACGTCGTTTCATAAAAGGTACTTTGTTTTGCCACATGCTGCAAGATGTTTTTTATTAGGCATCAGATATTTTTCAGCATTCAGATTTTGAAGGTTAAATGGCTGTAGGATTTACAAATAAAGTAAATCCTACAGCCATTTAACCTTCCACTACCCAGTGAAAGTAATGTCTCCTCTCAAATTGCTTCTTAAGCTATCCAACATTTGCTAGTAAATATTAAGTACATTATTGTGCAAAGAATGTCAGATTCGCGACAATGCTGTATAAATTCCGAGGACACAAAGAAACAGTTATTGAGGCGACTGTAGACGCTCGATGTGTTGAATGTTAGAAAACAGGGTTGGTGCACATTTTGAGGTTATTTTAATTTTTTATGATTTTTAATAAAACGTTTTTGTAAGTTTCAGAACGTTAATGTAGTAATAAGATAAGTGTATACATATAAACCTTCTAAGCACGTGGTCTTTAAAAAAATGAATGTCTTAGATATAACACAGTCATATAACCGTATTATTAACAAGGACAAAAAGCTAAAGTTACTGTCTAACAGTTTTAAAATATGTTTACCTACTTCAGCAGTTCCTTAAAAAAAAAACAATCTTTTCAACAATTTCCGCCAAACGAATATCAAAAAACTCTGTAGCAACCCTAATCATAAGAATAGTGCATTTGAGCGGCAGTGGCGGGTTATCGCGCGTCAACAGGCACTCGCGACGTGACAGCCGCATTGTTAATTGCAAAATTACGATTTTCACTGCTATTTAAATATCTAGTACATTTTCTATATTGGTTTTAGAAGAGATAATATAGAGAGTTAAGAGTGAGAAAGTTACATAAAATATTTTATTGTTCGTTTTAGTACATAAGTATTAATACTTTTCACTGTTTGCAAGATTTTGATGCGACTCTAGTCCAAGACTTTTGTAGCTACTAAACAACAAAAGGCTTCGTAATTAATCATTCTCAGTAGTATTTTCTTAAGTGTAGGCAAATATGGCCAATACCATTTGTACTTTAACCCTTTGATAAGATACGATTATCTTTACAAGAGATTTATTATAAAAACTACACTCTAGCTAGAGTAACCTCGAGTGGCGCGAGGAGGCGAAACGCCGCCGGGGCGTAACTCCGCTACCGCGAGAAATCGCGGCACAGCGGACAGAGCTCCGGCGGGATCTCATGGCGTCATGGAGAGTGCGAATGTCGCAACCCAGTGCTGGGCTCGCCACTATTGCGGCGATAAGTCCCCTCTTTGAGGAGTGGCTAGAGAGGCGCCACGGCGTCCTCACCTTCCGCCTGACGCAGGTCCTCACCGGACACGGTTGTTTCGGGAGGTTCCTGTTTCATATCAGGCGGGAGGAAACGCCCGGGTGTCATCACTGTATGGATCGCCCGGAGGACACGGCTGAGCATACGGTGGATGTCTGCCCGGCTTGGGCTAAGTATCGCCGTGTCCTCGTGGAGGCGATCGGTGGCGGGGATCTCTCGCGTCCGGCCCTGGTCCAGACCATGGTACGGAGCGAGAGGGCATGGGAGGCTGTCACCTCCTTCTGCGAAGCAGTAATGCTCGCGAAGGAGGAGGCAGAACGTGTGAGGGAGAGGCAAATTTCGCGCTCTCACGCCTCTAGCCGCCGCAGGAGACCCTGGGCGTCGGGAATCGCAGGCCGATTCCCGGCCACCGTAGGCGCGGGCTTGCGGACGGTGAGCAATGGGTAGCTCGCTAAGGACCAGGCCCGGGTCGACGGCGCGTTGTGTTCCACGCGCGCCTCAAAGAGATTTCAGCAAGTGAAGGGGTTCGATAGGACGTTCCTGTCGGGGTTGCGGGAAAGTCCGAAAGGGATACCGTGGCCTCTGGCAACGTACAGGCAACGGAAGGAACACAGGTGGGTTTTAGTCAGTAAGAGTCTGACACACCCTCCCGCTCCACCTAGAGCGAGAGAAGTTATTTGATAATTTATTTGAATTTATTTGAATTGTATATAATCAGGTTTATACTGCTCTCAAAAATTCTTTTAGTCCGTTTCAACACGGTTTTCTAAAAGGTAAATCTACTGTAACGAACCTGATACTCCTTAATGATTTTATTACTGATGCCATGGATAACGGCAAGCAGGTCGATGTCATTTATACAGACTATAGCAAGGCCTTTGACCGAATTGACCATAGCATCCTCATAAACAAATTAATTGGTATGGGAATTCATGGGGATCTACTTAGATGGTTTTCTTCTTATCTGGAGAACAGGTCCCAAGCAGTAGTTCTAAACAATTATATATCGAGCTGGGTTCCTGTCCCTAGTGGAGTCCCGCAGGGTTCACTGCTCGGTCCTTTGCTATTTATTATCTATGTTAATGACATCGACTCTTGCTTGACATCATCCAATTTATTATGTTTTGCTGATGATATGAAAATGTATGCCTCAATATCGTCGCAGACTGATATAACGGCTCTCCAGACTGATCTGTGTCGTCTAGAAGAGTACTGTCAAAGAAGCAAGTTGGATCTAAATCCCACCAAGTGTTCGGTTATTACGTACTCTCGTAAGCGTTCAATCATATCTGCATCATACACATTAGGTGATCAAGTTTTACCTAGATCTAATTTTATTCGTGACTTGGGGGTTCACCACGATACTAAGCTAAGCTTTGAATCTCACATTGATGCAATAGTCACTAAAGCATCGAAATCATTGGGGTTCATAATGAGGCTATCCAAGTGCTTTACTCAAGCCAAAACTCTAAAAATTCTATATTGTACTTTTGTAAGAAGCCACTTGGAATACGCGTCAGAGATATGGAACCCGTGCTACCACAAATACATCAATCGTATAGAAAGCATCCAAAGAAGATTTATTAAATATCTATGTTATCATCAAAAAGTACCCTATCAGTCCGAAAATTATCTTAAGCTCTGCAAAAAATATCATAATATTACCGCTAATTGATCGCCGTGAGATTTCTGACTGCGTACTTCTGATAAAGATTTTAAACAACAATATAAATTGCCCTGAAATTTTGTCTAAATTTTATTTTAACGTCCCCAGAAAGTCAAAACGATATAATCCACCTTTACGTGTGCCATTTTCTGCAACAAATTATAGGCAGAATTCGTACATTGTGCGTGCAAGCAGCAGTCTAAATAAAATTTGTAAGCAAAAAGATATTGATCCGTTTGTGTCCAGCTTGTCTGCAGTCAGGAAGTGTTTGAGCCGAGACTTTTTTATTTCATAACTTTAGTATTAAGTACAAACGCAACTAAATTACGATGTGAACATTTTAGTGTTTGTGAGGTATAACTTCTCTCTGGTGTTTTGAGTTCTTTTGTAAGTTGCTGTTGTGTCCATAGTTTTATTTTTTGTTGTACTAATTCTATAAGTGAAGACTTGTAATTGGCTGTCTGTCTTATATGTTGCTTTTACACTGATTTGTTTTAGCTGTAAGTCTTCCATATTAAATAAATAAATAAATAAATTCCCATCCAAAAAAAAAAAAGCTAGGGTAACATGAATCAATCTTCCCAGCCTTTTCCCAATTTTGTTGGAGTTGGCTTTTAGTCTAACCGGAGGTAGCTGAATACCAGTATTTTCCATGGAGCGATGCCTAACTGACCTCCATAACCCTGTTACTGGGTAACACAATAACCTATCATAAATAAATAAAATAAAATAGCCTTTATTGCTGTTTCTTTCTTACAATAAATAAATGCCTACTTACTAAAATACTAACATTTTATTATAATTTTAACTTTCATTTGAATTATTGGAAACTGTTTGTTTGTGTGGAACAGCTTGTCTGTCGATAAAGGCCTCCTCGAAAGATTTCCACGTATTCCTGTCTCTTGCTGAACGGTTCCATACCGCACCAGGTATTTTCTTGAAGTCATTTTCTCTTTTTTTTATTTGTCTGTCTCTATTTCTTTTGCTATCTCTTGAATACCATTCTGTTACTATCTTAGTCCATTTTTCTTTACTTTCTTTAAACATATGTCTCGTCTATAGCCATTTTAGCTATCTGTGTAGGATGTGTGTGCGTTTTAAAATTTTGTTTTCTTTTTAATTTCTTGTAGTTTCACTGTATCTCTTATTTTTATACCTAAAAATGTTCCTTTCTATTACATTTTAGCAGACTTTTAATTTACCTTCTTGTAGTTCTGTTAACCCCTCTTGTAGTCCTCTCATTAATAACATCAAGTAATTAATAAGAACCTAAGACGCCAACAAAATTACCAAAGCCCCCCTTACATTTGAGAAAACCGAAATGCCATCAAAAATCCATACAACATCAAGAATATTCCTCAATATTCCCAACAGCTAATTAAATTACTTCATAAACAATCTTACAAGCTCAACCACAGATTTACAATAGGACAGATAAGGCAACAAAACATCGCAGCGTTGGCACAAACTCGCCTCGATAATCTCTCGTTAATACTGAGTTTATATTTAACCTTTAAACGAACTGGCGGGTTTCGATAGCGTTCTTTTGTTTTCTTCTGCCATCTAAATTCGCTGTCGTGTTTCAATTTACTTTTGTTCGATTTCTGCTGTTTTAAGGGATAATGTGTATTGTAATTTAGTTTAATTATTGTTGTCGGGATTCCTGAGGCTTACAAAGAACCATCTGCTTGGATTAGACTGACATTTAACTTCATAGAACAATGTGGTCCTCAGATTCTTAAAGGACCAAAAAGCTATGAATCTATAGGTAGGTATGAGTACCTACCTATATCTGTACCTATATATAGGTTCAACCTTACAACTAAAGCCTCGTGCAGACTGCCGCGACGCGACGGCGCAAATGCGACAAAGGTTATTGTTCTACCGTGAAGTTTTGTAGAAACAGTTTTGGTAAAATCGCGTCGCGCTGTGCGTCGCACCAGTCTGCACGAGGCGTTACAAGAGAGTTTATATGTAGGGGGTAATCTTCGGACTAACTGATCCGATTCCGAAAATTCATTCACTAATGGGAAGCTACAGTATTGCCAAGTGTCACATGATATTATTTTGAAATTACACGTGGAGAAAGTCGCGGGAAGAAGCTAGTATGCATAAAGTCTGGGCTGGTACAGAAGTAAATCTACAGAACTAGGAAAAACAATATTGCAGTAAATTGCTATTTAATAGAAAATTAAGTTTAAAAAACTGTAGCCTTAGTCGGGTTACAGTTTATTAAACTTAATTTTTTGTTTTATACTTTTCCGTTTTAACGCTTGATAAACTTTACGACAAAATAACAAATTTACGACAATATGTAAATAAGAGTAGTACAATAGGTCAGTAATTAGCCTATTTTAAATTCAAACAGCAGTGCATAGCGCCTTGAACGAAACCATAGCGTAATTTGTTTCGACGCCAACACCATTTATCGAGCTTCGAAGAAGTCCAAAATATAAGTATTTTGTTGTACACGTTTTTCTTCTTCACATTGGCATTACAAATCGTTACTATTTATTAAGATTTGTTTAACTGCACGTTGATATCATCTCGTGCCGTACGTAGCACAGTCTCACTTTTGCTAGTTTTTAACAATTTAAACAGATTTATTTACTTTGAAAATATGATATATATATATACATATTTGTAATGTTATCGTCAAACAACCTTTCTTTTTATACCAAACATGTCATGATAAAATATATTTTTTTTGAGGTTAGGAACTGATGTGTAAAGTCCACCATATTAAATTTAGGGAGAATTTATAAAGCCCATGTCACCCGGACTATTATTACGAAACTATTGATACCTCATTCATAAAAATCGGTTCAGTAGTTTAGGCGCTACGGTGGAACACACGTAAAAGCAAACATACATACGTACATAGACTGCTAAAATCATAACCCTTCCTTTTGGCTTTGCCGTAGTCGGGTAAAAAATATACGATTTATACGATTATAAAAACATCAGTTCCTTCACGTAACTTATATCTTGGACCCATACTTAAACCCTCAGTCTCACTAAGGAAACAGTATAAATCAATAAAAAAAGAACCCAGAAACTCGAAATGTTGACGCGTACCTTTAATCATCCAGGTAAGACCATCAACCGGTAATTATAATGTATGTATGTGATTAAATGCTTACGAGACCCCGCCTACCGTGGGAGAGAGATGAAAGATTTTCCCATACAACGCACGGCTTGTAAAAATTATGGGGGCTCGATCGTCATCTCTTTTTTGGTCCTATCGCATTTTTTGGTCCTTCGAGTGGGTAGCTTTGATTGTGTGCGATAGAGTGGCGGGTCGTGATACATAATTAGTTGTTGTTATGAGATTAAATTGGAATTCGTTTTTTTTGTATAACTCCTAATATCTACGTCGTTAATGTGCAGTTATTCTTGTTCTACTTTTGTAACTGTTTGCGAGAGTGTTTTCCTATTACCTTGCATTAAAGTTTTACAAACAATTTCACTAGCACTAACCGCACCTCATTCAAATATATTTAATGCTAAAGTGATCAATTTCTGCTAAACGAAAATGCTAATAATTATATCTGGATTCAAGACACTACCACTTCGGCAAATTACCTTAAAATAATTGCAGCAATTTAATGAAAACCTTTCTGTGGCGCCGAATTCATTTCACGTAATGTTTCAACCTCCAAAAAACGCCACACCTCATTCGACAGCTGCTTCCTCCAAAAAGTTTTTACTTGCAGCCATGTTATTAAGTAATTACTGGTTATTTGAGGTTAATCTCAGATTTCCCGGCGCAATTCACACTTACTGGCGGTAAGCGTGAATTGAGGTGGAATTATGCAGAATACAAATTGTCTGTCATTGGATACGATTTAGAAATTCGTAACTACGAGGTGGTGTTGCAAGCGAGTTTTCTTTGAGCTTTTATATTATAATGAAATTGATATTATTGAATTTAATGACGCCCGAAATTATGAAGATAAAACTAATTTTCGCAACGTAGCCTTTAGTTGCTCAAAATTTTAAACTTTTGAATGAGCCTTCCCTGCTTCCGCCAAGAATTACCTCAAGCAAAGATTTAATTTAGGGGTCTAGAGGGGGAACGATTAAGAGCAAAAAGAATCCTAGAGAGGAGAATAAAACTTAAATATAATTAATACGCTTATAATTAAAAAGCTATCCCTCCAAGATTAGCACTTCGAGCGGATATAAGGACCAAAAACTAAATGCAACATATTTTTCAGTAGTTTTGCATCTTGTATTGCTTTCATTTATCGCACCGCTAGCAAAATAGCCTTGGTCCCATGCATATTAGTACATTAAAAACTTGTTCCTAAATTGACGTTGTCTAGACTTATTTCCGTTACTTATAATGAAAGTATTAGTACTTTGCAAGCACAAGTATTGTGTTATTTTCCTAGGATTAGTCATGTTTTGCTCGTTTCGTCTACTTTGAGTCATGTTCGATACAGTTCTTATCATATTGATTAACATAATTTTAATATGTTATGTTAGCTATTTTATGCGTGGGCCTTGGCTATGAAAAGGAAAGGCGTTTCGGTTTCTTTTTTAAGTGACGGGAAAGATAAGAATCTGAAATCGATTTAGGAAATCGGCATGTCCTAGAACCAAAAATTCGAAGACATTGTGATATCCACCAACCCGCGTGGTCGATTACGGCCCACTCCCTTTCAGAGACTGGAGGCCTGAGCCCCTGCAGTGGAAAAATTATAGGTAAATTATGCTTATCTATATATGTAAAAGGTAACTAAGGAATTATTTTAGGTTATTCCTTACTACTGAATATTAAAAATTAAATGCAAATCTACAACTCTCGTGGGTCCAAAAATCTAGCAGTTGCTATATTTTCAGAACTTTGTGGGCCAAGTAAGAAATCAACCTCAGTCTTCGATCAGCAGCCGCGTCATCAACTGCCAGACCAGTCTGAAGGGGCATTGATATGCTTATAATATAATTAAACAATCTCCCTTCAAGATAAATAACTCCATCACCGACTCAAGTATCAACTTCCATAATAAGGTATTTTAAACCGGTTTTCAATAACTACAAAACTTTCTATCCATCTTTATTACACTGTTGACTGAACTTCAATATAAGTATACTATTCATCTTTGAAGTAAAAGGGTTCATGTGCCCTTTGTTATTTCATTGTATAAGCTCTTGTTGAAGGGAAGTTTGTTCAAGCATTTGTTATTTCAATGAGGATTAGTAGATCGGTTACATAATTGAGGTACTGTGATACTTTGTTGATTTAGAGAAAAAAAAGTGGGTATGTAAGTTTTCAAAGTGGTTTTGTGTAATCTAAAGCTGGCTATATAATTTTGACAATCATCACCTTTGGATTAGAGTTTCCGGTATTTTACAAAGGAGTACTTCGATCCAAAGGACTAATACCTGTATGCCCAACGACGTGATTATTTAGTACCTACATTATTAACTCTTTGGTCCTTAGGCTCTCGATTTCCTTTAACTCAACATCCAATAAACGTTCATAGCTTTGATGGCGAAAGTAGTTTATGAAAAAAACTATAAGAAGCAAAAATATTTGCTGCCCAAATCAAGAATTTCTGAAAACATTTCTAGGTCTATCATGCAAAATTTTTAGATATTTTTTGTATATTAAAATGGTAACCCATTTAATTCTAGCATGCCGTGCACAACTCAATGATTCATTCATACACAAACCAAACTTACTTTTTATCATAGGAGCTGTCATAAAACTATCGTATGACAATAACAAGTGCATGTGAATCTGTGATGACTGCGATGTTTTAGTGCCCAGATGTCTGTTGCATGTGATGCGAAGGACATCGCTTATCTATGTAGTTTAATGCTGGACTATTTATAACAGCGTTAAGTAGTGAAGTGTTTGCGAAATAGATACTAGACAGTGTGTCTTTGTGTAGCGTATTAAATATTTCGTCTAGTAAATAGTATAGTTTTATTTTCAATAGAATTCCGATAACGTTATAAGGTTTACAGTACGCAAAATATGCGCTTTGATTTAGAGTTGCCCGTCCAGCCCATCTTACTAATACTAACGTTATTAGGTTAATTTTCACTTGCTCCTTTTTTTAGACTACTATCTGACAGCATTTTAAATAAAAAGCACGGTTTGAAAATGTGGCATGCGCCCGCTATGTGGAAAGGGAATGTGTTTGAAAATTATTGGTTCTTATTTTCGCTCCTTCACCGCACTATCATGTAAGGTTATCTACTGTTCAGAATTAAAATTATTCTTCATTCTAACTTACAATTTCATAAGTCCCCCGTTCCTTATAAACCCTCAAATTTGCGTCTTTGTTTATCTACAGTTTAAGTGATAACCGACAATGGAAAGGATATTCTTTGGAATGAACCATTTTCAACAGTCATGCTTTGGTCCTTCGAGTCTGAATACAGAAATCTCATGCATCTTATGGGTCCTTTGACTTTTCGGATTTATGTGCGTATTGTATTATTATCACTTGCTTAAAAAACGGTCAAGGAAAACAGCGTGAGGAAAACGGCACGCCTGAGAGATATTTCTCGACAGGCTGTGTAGCCAAGTCAGAGGCCCATGGGCGGCATAAAATCTATAACACCAGGTTAGTCACTAACCACTCGGAAAAGAACATCTTACGGATTGTCCAAAACACGTCATCTATTTGGTCCTTGCAGCCGTAAATTGGGATAAACAATTCAATATATATATATCTTAAGACACATTAATTATGACCTCACTCGTTTAGCTTCTTTATTTATGTCAACGCTCCAACAATGACTAGATTAAAGGCTAAGCACAATTCTGATCTTTAAATCCTATGAGTTACTGCAATGGCTTCAAGATTGCAGACATATGCAGTACTTTCTCCTTAACTTATGATCCGATATGTTCGTACATTTTACATGACATTTTGCTATATTACATTGAAGCTTATGTTGTTTAGATTGATATGACATTGAACATTAAAATACGATGTAAGAATCTTTTTTTTTTAGGATCGTGACAACGCATATTGTAGGTTGGATGTTCAGCAATCAGCAGTGTACTGCGGTGGGCTGATCAGTTACAGAGTTCATAAAAAATACTCCATTCAGATGCGATGAAATAAATGTGGTCTTCTGTTGTTTATTGTTATCTTTTTCTATACTTGGGATAGGTACAAAATTATTCTTCATAAAGAAAAGATATATATTTTATCAACCAGAGCAGTGGTGGTCTAGTTGTAACGGCCGCGACTTACGAGTTGTAGGTCTTAGGTTCGAACCCAGAATGCAACTTTACTTTGTGTAAATTATTTTGCATCACCACTGCTCTCACAAGGAAAACATCGTGAGGAAACAGGCATGTCCTAGAACCAAAATAATCGAAGACATCTGACATCTACCAATCCGCACTAGGCCCGCATGGTGGATTACGGCCCGCTCGCTACCTCTCACAGAGAGGTGGCCTGTGCGCCAGGAATGGAAACATTATAGGCTGATTATGCTATGTTTATGCAGCCGTCACGTTATCTTTTAACGCCATTTCTATTCATATCATACATATCACACAAACCGTCCATCCTCCTTTTGTCTTTCTCTTCCCCTTCATCCTCCATTCACTTTGTCAACATCGTAAATTAGTGGCCACTGCTGAACATGGACTTCGTATAAGCCATTTAGGCCACCAAAAAGAACAGCCCTGAGGAGTGGTTGCAGAAATAATCACGTTTATCAAACGTTTTGGTTGAGAACTACCTACCTCATGAAACACCAAACTATAAGTAGCTACTAAAACCCAAAACAACTGACGACGGGCATTACCACCGCCATTTAGGTCGTCAAATACGTAAGCAATAAATCTAAGACTGACAAAGTCGCGTGTACTCACGACAACATATCAATCTAACATTCCAGTATAACCTAAGCTCTCATTGTACGGTAAGTCAATACAATGACATGTCAGCTTATACTGGAAATGTACTACTTGAAATGTCGTCAGGTGTACAGTTTGACTATAAACCGGTACTGACGGACGTTCGTTGATTGTTTTGACTGCAAACGTCTCGTTGTTTTGCATTGGGAATGTTGACCCAATGTGCTTATGTCTGTATGTTCCAATGATAGGTTGTGTTAATTTTATTGACGAGCTAAATGTCATGCGTTTACGATTGTACTTACCGTCTGGCTGTGAATTCATTGGCTTACAAGAGGGTGAAAGTATTCATGAATGATGATCTTATCTCGTGGATAATTTTATCAGGTCGATTACAAACCACTTTTGGATCACCTCGACATCATGTGGTGCCAATGTCTATATTGTTACAACAGAATGTCGGGCAAAGAAACTATGACATAGCCTTGGTTCCACAGGTACCTGGACATATTAGTGATTTTAATTTAGAAGACTGTAAGGTAAAGTCAAAAACATAAGATGATCGCTTTCTTTCGTACATTGTAGTTTTGTACATTGTAGTTTTGTCCTATACCGTATCGAATTTACGTTCCAAAGCAGGTAGCGATCATCGGCTTCAGTCGTAACAAAAACGTTCATATTTCCAAATATTTTGCAATATCTCAAAGTACAGAGGTAAGTACGTCATTTCATGTAATCGTGATAGGTTAGTCTGAGGCTGCCGTCGCATTGTTGTAACCATGGAGACGACAGAAACAAAATGTTTTATATCGCTTTACATTTGCAAAGCTGTCGCTGCCAAAACGATGAAGAGATTTGTTGCATTTGCTGTCAACGTGTGCAGTGTTCCTGTAGCTTATGTTATATGATTATTGATTCTTTTGGTTCTGCAGGTAACTTATGACATCGGTTGGCTATATGACTATCAGACCGTCTGATGGAAAATTATTAGCATTGTAGACAATGTTGCCCTGACTTTTCTAGTGTCGTTTTCTCTGTAGTAATAAGTCGAAATCAGCAGTGCTATTCTGTAACCATCTCACCGTGAGAACTTAGGTGAAGTGAGCACGGAGTGAGCTGTCAGTCCCTAGCAGCAGGTGGAATGACAGCTCACTTCACGTTCACTTCACCTAAGTTTTCACCGTGAGATTATTACAGAATAGACCGGGTGTTTTTGGTTCTTGGTGTAGGTTGTTCGAGAAAGTATTACCATTTTAGTGGCGGAAATAGGAATAGTGGTGGTTGTTTCCTAAATTAACCCTTTCAGTAGGAACTAAACTACATCTATCAAAAAGACATTGTCTTAAAAGAGATTCTTTAATTTATTTGTCAAGAAAATAAAACACTTAGAAAGATAACATAACACTGTTAAAAGCGTGGAAGTAATTTACAAAGATATCGAAAACAAAAAAGGTGTGACCAAAGTGCCTCAAAAAACTATAATAAATTGAGCCTATTTAAAAGTAAAAGTGCTATTCCATTTGTTGAACTGTCGTTTATCTAACGATAAATAGCTTTAAAACATCTTACACTATCTTGAAACCCAGCCTTTTATCAGTATAAGCTTTAAAATCATTTAAATGACAGAGTATTCCAAAAAGAACCAATTTCGATAGACCTCTATCAACAAACACATTACTAGGGTACGCAGTTCAATTTAAAATAGGTGATTGGTACCGAGAAAATCTTCACCAAACATATTGACTTGTTAGGAAATGTTTGACAAAACATTGGATCAATATTGGACAACATTTCTGAACCCAATATTGGTTGAAGACTGGATGTATTCGTTCTTGATGGATCGTAACTATTTTGTGTATATTTTTCTGATTATTATGTTCATGATAATGTTAGCATATTTTACTAAAAAGCAAAAAACTACTATCAAAGATATCAGACTCTAAAAATTTTTGCTTTTTAAAGAAGTTACGCAGTTATTTCAGTAGTGGATACAATCAATTATTGATAAAGAAATGGAAGTAACTGCAAAATTTTGATAATAGGGATGATTACAAAAAAGCTTTTCGCCGTCAGGTTTTTTATTAAAAAATATTGGACACGTATTTTTCTTTTTTACGTGAGTAATCAAGGAATTACGGCGATACATTGAGTTAAAATGTGGCATGACGTCACGACTAAGTATGTAGATTTTATACTTAGTTGTGACGTAGCGAGCCCGCACTCCACAACTTTAATGCGTTTTATCTAAGTCTTTTTTATTAATATTTTTTTTATTTCGACTTATCTAAAATATTTTTTTTTTTTACCCAGGCATCATCCCTATTATGTTAACCATCACTCTATATTAACGTTGAAAAGAAAGCTAAAGACGAGCCAATCACCAAGGTTAATGGGGCTGCCTAGTGCCTATGCGTAGAAGTTATTTTAATAAACCATACTATTAATTGACTCACTTTACTCTAAAGCAATCACAAGTTATTAATTACTATCTACTTCATTTTCTCCAACACTTTCTTTAATTACTTGTAGCATAGTGCAGTAATTGACTATCATTTTGTTATGTGAGTGAGTTAATAGATATTCCGAAGAGAAATGATCGAGCTTGAAGACTGCAGGTAATTACTGACTAGACGTGTTCGTGATTATAATAATTATTATTGAGCTTAATACGGTATTCGATATCAGTCAGGTTGGTTTAAAGATGGATCTTTTAATGGTGAAGGATGTGATTAAATGGTCCTACGAGCCGCAAACTTTAGTGACTGGCATTCTAGACGGGGATTGTGGAAAACTGGATAGTGGCTAAACTTGGGAGAAGCCCAGCTTGTGTTCGAGTCTAGTAGTTATTATTGAGCTTAATACGGTGTTCGATATCAGTCAGGTTGGTTTAAAGATGGGTCTTTTAATGGTGAAGGACGTAATAAAATGGTCCTATGAGCTGCAAACTTTAGTTACTGGCATACTAGGGATTGTGGAAAACTGGATAGTGGTTAATCTTGGGGGAAGCCCAGCCTCTCCCAAAAGTAGCCTATACCATATACTATACCTTTAGACATAATATCCAAAGGAATACATTAAGTAGGATGGAAGATCCGTGGTAAAACAAGTATATACAACGTGTTTCTTTTGCTGTCTCATAACTCTAAGGTTATATGCTATAAGTAAAAATAATACAAAAACTCCTAGAACAAGTTTTCCAAAAATGCATATTTTCGAAGATAACACTATACTCTCGATATGTGTGTCTAAGTTTAATTGATAAGTACGAGTTAATAATTTTCATTCAATAAATCATTCATATTTAAAGCTAAGAAAATGTGGCGTTGTCATATTTCAAGTAAGGGTGTTTTACATAAATAATCGTGATTTTGTCAAATTATTTTATATGAAAAATAAAAAGGAAAAAATATATATAAAACATTTGAAAAACATTCATAAGCCAGTTGATTCTTTGACATGGTCTTATATACCTTAGAGTTATGAGATATCAAAAGGAACATGTTTTATATCAGGGTTAATAGCTAGATAAAAAATCTGGTCCTTTGGTACAAAACTGAAAATGCAGTTAGATTAAGACATCATTAACTAGTAAACGACAAAAACATTAAGTAGTTCTTCAATATGTAGGATAGGTCTTGAGATAGGTACCTGCGGTATCGTAAATCTTAATGCTGCTCGAATCGACACATCGTAAACATCATTCCTCAAACGTTATCTTTATTTCTCCTAGGCTGCTCCTGATTTTAAATGACATTGTATATTGGGTAACAATCAAACCAATCAGCTATTGTTTCAAATAATTAATTCTAATTAATTGATTGACTGCTTCGATGTGACTTTGATTTGATTTTTGGAGTACCAAAACCCGAAATTCTAGTTACGCTTAAATCAGGTTGAAGATTTATAACCTCAATTTTTTCCACTGCAATTTAATCATGTTAAATTCAAACAATAACTGTTGGAAAAAGTGATCAGATGTAAAGTTGAAACCTTCTAAATACAGAGGAATGTGTTACTAATTCCCTTCAGTGAGTGATTGAAAAGATTTGTAAGAATTTAACCTCAACAGGATTTGTTTACACTTTCATCAAAAAGTTTTGGAACGGATTATATGTGGATGGTTTGTATGCTAGTTATTTCTAAAGGGAATTCTTCAGATTCATTTGAATAGTTCGCATTTGTTTCGTAGTATGTTCGCTTGTTATTCGCCGCCAGGGTTTTACAACAACAGTGTATCGTTAGGGCTATTTAAAATACACACTTATGTTAGAGGTAGCGGGTGGGTCGTGACGGTGCATACGTCAGGATGTGGCGCGAGGCATTAGCGGCAGCGGTTTAATACTAGATGTGATTAGGAAGAGCGTAGTGTAGTGATAAGTTAGGCTCGTCCGTTTTAATTCTCGTATTTTTTCCTAATTTAATTAGTACTTACTATAAAAAGCGTATTGCTGTTTTGAATAGGTTTTGGTTCTTGGATATTTTTCAACTTCCAATAAAGCAGAATGACTATCTTTATAAAAAAAGTTTCAAAAGATTACAAAGGCATTTTTTTTTTAATATTCCATCTCTGTGCGACCAAAGCCAAAAGCCAAATATAATATTAATTCATTCATGTTGTTATATCTAAAAATTGTTCTTATTTTGGACAGTAAACGTTCAAAAGTAAAACCCAATTTAGTCAATACTTAAGGCAATCCAACGTTGCTGTTTCTTCAAAGCTGTACCAAGCGTCTTTCTTCAAACAACTTTCAAAAATTCATACTATTTTTTGGCAAGCCGGTGCAGCCCGTTCATACACCCGCTACCGCTACATCCACTCCCTTACCCCACAAACCTAGGGTGGCCCGTAAAATTGTGTATTAGCATCATCGTTCTACGACCTCGTCGGCGATATTAAGGGGACTATGACCTTATGTTACGACCCAGGTGGATGGAGCACTGATGGGTCTACCTACAGCAATTATAAGCCCTTAATACATGCAACTAATGCTTAGCGATTAGTTTTAATGGCACTTAGCGGGTCATACGTGGCTTGTTCAATTCTGTTTAGAGGTGTTTTGAAAATGGAAGGTGGAATTGTTGCACCTTCATTTGTTTAATTTGAAAATGCTGCTGTTTAGTGTTTATGGTGTTGTTTTTCTTCCTGTGCTGTTTTGTAAAACAGCTTGTAATCATCAAATCATCAAAGGATCATCATCAAAGGATTGTAATCCTTGGTTATAATTTCCGAAGCAAATGTCTTGTTTAGCGTTCGTCTAAAAATGGAATCAGGCTCTACAAATTAATTTATTGAACTACATTTTAAACGTATTTTCATTTTTTTCTTTATTTAACAGTTTTCTATTACGAATCCTTTAGCTTTCGTCGAAATAGTATATAGTGTTAAACTTAAGTTACTCTTTATTTAAATACTTTCGGTGAAAAAAGCCTATTGCAGCCCACTACTGGCATAAGACAGGCTGTATCTCATTAGGACACTAGTGGCGGCGCAACCGTGGTCGCACTGTCAAGAAATCTATGGTTAGTCGCACAAACGATCGGACGCCGTGAGATACCCATCATAAAGCTGTGTATATTTTGCTGACAGCGCGAACATGGTTGCGCCTCCATGGTATCCTGAGATATAAGCCGTAGTCTACACCAAAATTATCTACCTCAACTAATAAGATTGTGTTTATTTCAGAAAAAAATACAAAATATTTCTTGCGCCTCGAAGGAGTCAACTTCGTCCTACAATCTTTCGCGCTTACCACAAACAGACCAACCCGATAGTTAAAATACTATGTTAATAATTATTTAGTCATCAAGTAATTTCCATGTCTTACTTTTAAAGACAGCGCGTATGTAACAGGAAGTTTGCAATTTTCCTATTACCTTATGAAATAATTTATAATGTTAGGTTACGCAAAATTACCTAGTTTTGCAACCCACTTATTAACCGATTACAGCGTTGTTGAGGGGAGTAATGCTTTACTTACGAGTCTGCGGATAGATTTATAAGTTAACTGCTTAATTTAGAATGAAGTCTTGGAATATTACAACTTAAATAACGAATTAACTCTAAAACTAAAACTATTCAGACAGCTGTGCTGCTGGGGAGTTTGTTGTGCCACTTCTTCTTCCCAGCTAAAGCACTAGGAAGGGTTGAAGGGCGGGCGTTTATGGGGGACTGTCTTATGTAATTTTGACGTTCGAAGTGCTGATTTTCAGCCTAGTTTGAATAAATGACTTTTGAAATTTGAAATTTAAATAATAAGAATTTTAATTATCTCATGTTCAAGGGAAAAAAAACATAGGGATGGCTAGACTCAGGAATTTTCCCCGATTGTTGAGCCCCCCCCACAACTTGGAACCTACAACATAACAGCGAAATGTACATTTACTCACATCTCTGCATAGTACCTCTACGCAGAATACAGGCGTAATGCAGTAATGTAATGTGTTATGACATGACTGATGTTATCTCATAAAAGTTACCTACATTCATATTGTCTTGAGTGAAACAGTAGGTATTGCAAAATCATCTGTTATTTAAAGAAGGTCAATCAATCTGCAATCAGCCCAGTCTTTTTCCAAATATGTTGTGGTCGGCTTGCAGTATATTCGGATACAGCTGAATACCAGTATTTTACATGGAGCGACTGCCTATCTGACCTCCACAACCCAATACTGGGTTACACGCTAACCCTTGGTAAGACTGGTTGTCAGAATTTTTGGTTTCTGACTACCCGTAAGACTGTCAAAGATCTACGAACGACAGCCGGGACCAACGGCTTCCGATCGACCCGGCTGATATCACTTAGCCATGAGCGTCTTTTAAATAAAGCCAATATCGTAAACATTACAAAGCCTGATAATTATCAAACGGTTTATGATATTTTACTAAATGATAATAAAATCAGTTTCGTTAGTTTTGCTGCATGCAGCATGAGGTCCTGGGTTCGATTCCAGGGTCGGGCAAAGTGTTATTGGGTTTTTCTATCTAGAATTTCTCACCAGCACCAGCCCGTAGTCTGGATTTGTGCCCTGTTGATGGCAATAGGCTCGCCCCCTATTACATGGGACTGAAACATAACTGGCGAAATGTGCGTGTACTATAGGTACACCTCTGCCTAACCCTTCGGGGCAAAAAAGTCGGGAGCTGTCGTGGGCCACCCGGTTAGAACGAAGTCCCTTTCGCTGTATATTATTTATTAATCTTTTTTAATACAGAGCCAGCTGGTATGGTCTCAAGTTTTGCTAAAAACTTAAACTACATAGATGGCTTTGTATTAAAAAAGGAAAATAATAAAGCTTCCGAAAAACAAATTAACTTCCAACGTGTAATACTAACTAAGCTGTTTTAGAGTTACACCTCTGCCTCATCCTTTGGGTAATACAGGCATGATGTTATGGTATGTTAATCACAACTTGACCCATACTTGCTTCGCGGTATCACTTACAAAAGACTTGCACTAGTCATTGTGTAAACTGACCATCGTTTATAATGAACACGTGTTTTCATAATGAAGGCTTACGTTCTAAACACTTTTCCGTTACTCAATCAGAATTGTTTTGTAATTTTTTTTTTTTGTATTTTCTAAAAATCTGCTGTTTCATAGAAAAGTGCAATACCTACGCGATAAAGATGTATAGAGCAGCAGTTTTTTTTTAAAATAACTTACGATACATTTCAACGCAGGGAAGTTCAGATTCATGTACTGAATCCATGGTAACAGTTTTCGCGTCGATGAGGACGCCACCCTGTATACAGTACTTTTAACAAAAAGTCTTTATTTTTTATTTTTGTCATTTGACCGATTTTGAAGGGACTCTCACTGGCAGATAGCTGAGTAAGTGATACAGTCATCTAGATAGTGTTGTAACGGAACCACGCCGCCGCCTCCGCAAGTGCGGAACTTCTTGCAAGAATTCGTACCACCGCCTCCGCTTTCGCCTCTGTAAGATTTTTACGGAGTTATAACGAAGGTTTGTTTACGCGTAACGTAAACACTACGCGCGAGGAGCGACGCTGGGCGACGCAAGCACCGACGCGCGGTTGAGTCTTGCACACGAAATGGTCAGAATTGTGTTAGTAAACCTTTTTTTAATAATGACTTTTTAAATATGGTGAGGGGCAGTCGGGTAATTAATGATTATTGATGTTTTTCCCTATCTTGCCTCCGTTAACCTACGCGTCCGCGGAAGCCAAGCTCTTCACCTTCAGCTAAAAAGACCTCCGTTACAACTCTAGTTATAAGAAGTAACTTAGACTTTTATTTTAGAAAAATAATTAGTGTCCACGCGGGCGATGTGGCGGTAGCAGCTAATTTACAGTAAGTACTATCGAAAAACTTCATACCTAAGCAGTTTGAAAACAAAATCCCGTGAACACGATGACCACATCTATTGCCACCCGGTTCTATAGCGACCGAGCGCTGCAAGCAGAAATAGTCCTTACGGTGTATATACACTTCTTCGATGGTATAGATTAAAGTCATCTTAATCAAGTCGTTAAAATCGTGCGAAGCAAGGGCGGGTGGCTAGTTATATAGAAATGAAAAAACCTATTGGTTGTCCCCTCATGGCACTATGGCGCGACTACCGTTGAAATTAACGGAAATTAGCTTAACCTAATCTAAACTAATATAATAAAGAGAAAAGATTTGTTTTTTTGTATGTTTGTTTGTTACGCTTTCACGCTAAAACGGCTGAACGGATTTGGATGAAATTTGGTACATGGGTAGACCATGACCTGGGTTAGGACATACGATACTTTTATTCCGATATTTCCACGGGATCGAGACATGTGCGGGTGAAACAGCGGGGCACAGCTAGTTATTTATAAACGGAAAACCCTATTTGCTATGCCATCATGGCGCAAAAGCGCGACGGACGCGAAACTAACGGAGATTAGCTTAAACCTGATTAATAAATATAAACATGATTAAGGAAAGCAATTAATTCATATAAATTGTAGTCATATTAATAGCAGGAAGGACTAAACTATCTTTTTCCGAGGTGTCGCAAGATTTATCTTTCGGCGAGTGGAGAAACGAGTTTTTTTAAAGGTTACCTAGTGAGGGGCTTGTGGTGTAATAACATCCGCAAGGGTCGATCGATCAGGTTAAGTTACACCTGCTTGGGTTGGTCCGTAGATAGGTGACCATCTTTACATACCAAGACCATTCCGTGCCTCGGAAAGCACGTTAAGCCGTTGGTCCCGGGTGTTATTCGTGGATCTTTGACAGTCGTTACGGGTTGTCAGAAGCCTAAAAGTCTGACAACCAGTCTTACCAAGGGGTATCGTATTACCCAGTAACTGGGTTGTGGAGGTCAGATAGACAGTCGCTCCATGTAAAATGCTGGTATTCAGCTACATCTGGATAGACTGGCAGCCGACCCCAACAAAATTGGGATTACCTAGTTCAGAGGTCTAAACCAGAAGCTGTCAGCTAAAACTGAGCTTTTGAGTATGAAAATAACTACCACAATATTATTAACTTTTTAGAAATGTTAAGTAAAATTCAAGAACCTCTTCTCAAATCAAAATTTATAATAAATTACCACCTGCCCTGAGATTTTTACCAATTAATAAGTTTATATGTAAAATGTTTGATTGGCTCTTAGATATGTTTTTATTCCGTCAATGAATTTTTAAATCATACTTTTTGATATTGTAATTAAAATCTTAATAATGACATTAGTACTTTGACATTATTATGAATTCTTGGACATTGTAATTTTTATTTTGACATAATGATTTAAATTTTCAACATTATGATTTAAATTTTTGACATTATGATTTATATTTTCGATATTATGATTAATATTTTTGATTTAACTGTTAATATTTTGACATTATAAATAATGCATTTTTGATGAATCTATCAGTGTATTAATTTGTCATTATTATTATAAATTCATAAGCTTAATACAAGATTTCATCATTTTATATAATATTCTCATAATGTACAGACGGCGCACGTCAACCTACTACAATGTGTCAAATTTCTTTAATGGATTTTCAACTTTATCACAGAGATTCAAAGTTGATAGGGAGAATTTGACAGTTTCGGGTAGGTTGATGTGCTGGCGTCTGTACCTAGTTCTGATTTGCATGTACACATACCACCATTGCTGGTGTAGAAATATTAAATAATAAGCTAGGAACCTAGCTTGGTATGTGTGAAACAGTGTTTAATGTAAGATCTCAATGTACCATATACTGAGAAATAAATAAAATTCTAATTCAAATGCAAATTCTCTTCTTCTTTGATCACCAATTCGGTTTTCTTATTTTATCTTATCTAGTATTAGTAACAAAGACTTAAAAACTATGTTAGTAAAACTTACAAACTAACCCAACATCAACCTACGTGGCTCAACACGTATTGGCACGTGTCTCCGGATCCAGTGCTTACTTAATAAAGAGGCTGTCCACCTTGCCGAACAATTTTTTTTTTTAGTTAAAGGTACTTACAATTATGCTGAGAAGAGATTTAAGAGATTATTATTATACTTTACGAGAAAATAAAAGTTACAATCACCAGGTTTGGCAAGCGAATTAGTGATTTATTTTTGCAGAAAAATAAAAGAAGCCGGCCTGTCTGTCATTTAAGATCACACAGAATAAAAACGACAAAATCATCAAAATCTGCTTTTTTCTTTTTCGTGTGGGCCTTCATGACTTGGCTTCACATGCCGTCAAGAAATAACTCAGGCATGCCGATTTCCTCACGATGTTTTCCTTCACCGTTTTTGAGCAAGTGATAATTATACAATACGCACATGAATCCGAAAAGTCAGTGGTGCGTGCCTTGGGTTCCAACTCGAGACTTATGACTTGGCAGCCCGACGGTCACACCACTATATCCAGTGATGGATATGGTAAAAATAGAAATTCGTTTGTAAAATACAATTGAACCCTGTAAAGTTAAACACACGTACACCAACTTACAACTCAGTTGTATATTGTAAATACACCTCAAGCTTCAACAAACATCTTTACCACATTCCTCCACCTGTTAAAAGGTTGTCATTGTGTCGCTATTATCGCCCTCAGCCTGTAAATTGGACCAGTCGATATGTTTTAGCGTTAAGTGACTGCAAGGTGGTCTTGTTTGTAGTTTTTTTCGCTGAAGAAGTGTATTTTTTCGATAGAAGTAGGGCATTTGATATTCTTGCTTTGAAAGTCGGACAAAAATAAGTAGAAAATTCATTTATGATTTATACGGCTTAAGAAACCAATTATATAAATCAAAGTATATATAATAAGTACAAAAATAACACATAAACGAATAACAACAATTAAATACTATAATAACAAAACAATTTTTATCATTTGGAAAGAGGTAGGTATCCTAACTGCTTAAGATGGATGCGATTCTAAAACTACAATTATCACTTAATTTAATTATATCCGTTTTTTTAGTAAATAGAAGAAATCCATACTATCCATACTAATTTATAACATAACATCACGCCTGTAATCCTCGAGGCTTAGGCAGAGGTGTACCTATAGTACACCCACATTTCGCCAGTTATGTTTAAGTCCCATGTAATAGTGGGCGAGCGTATTGCCATCAGCCGGGCACAAATCCAGACTCCGGTCTGCTACTGAGAAATTCCTAATGGAAAAACCTAATAACACTTCGCCCGACCTGGGAATCGAACACAGGACCTCATGTTCAGCAGTAGCGCTTGCGACCACTGGACCAACGAGGCCGACACTACAAACTACTTATTTATAAATGTGAAAATAACTCTGTCCGTCTGTCGGTCTATCTGTACCTTTTCAGGCTTATCCTCCTGGATTCCAGAAAAAAAAAATTTGGATATTATCGATGTAATATATGTATGACATAAAAAATAAGTCAATTGTCATACTGAGAACCGTTATAATACCAGTATGACATTAAAAAGTTTCTGATCTCAATGCCCAGAATAATTAACCATTTGAAGAAATAATCTGTTTATTAGTTACACGGGTATGTTATTAGTACAAAACAAGCATATGTATCGTGACAAGTAAAGTGATGCAATAATAATTTTCGGATAACTTACCGCGTGCATCTAAGCGACGTGCCATCTTCCTCACGGCGCCTCAAGGAAAGAGTTATTTGACGTGTCTGTCAAACTCAAAATGACGTTTGGAGCAGTATTGCTAGTTTACTAAGGTTACACAACTACCATAAAACGATTAGTTCCGAAAACAATTCACAGATAAGTTTAGAACAAATTTTCAATTCTTTATGTAATATAGGTATGACGCTGGCATCCAGGAGGTTAAACGGCTGAATGGATCTGGCACACGGACAGACTATTTATTTATTTATTTTATTATTTATGTACACACAGAAAAATAGATACAGATAAGACATAATCATAATTATGAGTACAAAGGTACTAAGATCTGGGGTAAGGACTATGATCTGGGTTAGGACATTACTATATACTTTTTATCCCGGTAGTACAATCCTTTGGTATATTTCCCGACCTACACGCGGGCGAAGCTAGTACGTAAGTACGATACACTACAAAGCGACGACAATCGATTTTTACACCGATAATCTGTGATTATAAATCAAAGATCGAGAAAATCGATCGAAAGAAAATCGATCGTCATCATGGAAGGTTGAATTGTTGACTCAAGCAGTTGAGTGACAAGGCTTCATAAAATGCATTGTTTAATTTTACTTTTTATCGAAGAATCAAAGAAGTTAACTTCGGAGAAACCTTAATTATAGGGAGCTTGCCAAAAGGGCCGAATCTTGAAAAACGTCGACGTATGTGATTTCCCATTGTGATTCGTTTAGCGAGCCTACATGTAATAAATAGTATGCAGCTATGGTTGCGGCGGGAAAGACCAAGCTGAGCGATAGTGAAATCGCTCTTCAATCATGACTTGGGACTATTTCATGTTCATTCATTGTTCAGCGCTGGTGTGTTTTCTACTCTTTTTCTGTTATTCAAAGTTAATTCAACGAACTCAGAGCAAATAGTTAAAAAAATCCAAGATCAAGTTGGTAATCGGCGCGTTACATAACAGGATTTACCAAGAACATTTTTTTAATGCAAGCTGGCCCTACCGGCTTGGTTTAAGTTGTGTCTACTTAGCTTTTTGACTGTCAACAATTTTGGTCCTTCGAGCCGGATATAGAATTCCGGTTTTTTATTATGTCAAATCTCCTTTAATTTGAGTTAAATATCTTTCTAACTGCTGTCAATGGAACCAAACCACGTCTTTACAGTTTCGTAAGCTCCCGAGTTGCCTTTACTTAACGCCATCACGATAATTTTGTTCGTTAATTAATTTGTTTGTGCTAGAATTTTATTTAAAAGTTATCTCTTTCAATTGGTGTTTACTTTGGGTGTGTAACTTTTGTGTGACCATTGAAAACATTTTGTGTGATAAAAGTGTGGATGACGGAATTGTATTTGGGTTTGTTTACTATATTGACTTTGTTTGTGAAATATTTTTGTACCACCGTTTTGGAATAATAATAATAACATTAAAAAAAATACAATTCGGCTCTAAACTAGATTCACATTATTTCACGCGTTTATATTTATGCAATGCCGAATAATTTCATAAACGCCATATTTGGCGGAAATTGACATTCTTTAGCTATTACCAAAGTAAGTGCATCCAAAGTTCCTCATCGCTTATTTCAATATCAATGAAGAGGTTACCACATAGCTGTCAGTTTCTTTAAACCCAAAACCACAAAACATAGTTGTTCGGAAGTTTTATAACAATTCCCAAACCTTTTATCTCTGATTTGCCCCGACAAAGAAATACCGCCACCGATCTTGCATATCGAAATATTTTTATCTACTACAGAGTATTCATAAAATTGCATTTAATTTTTTCCAACTGTTACGGATTTCAATTAGCACATCCCTACAATTCGCACAGTGCGTCACATTGTACTATAGTGGTGGACAAAAAACGTGAATAATATTCGGTCATTGAAAACTTTCGACGCCGCGCCGTATTATTAACTGTTAATCGCGGGTCCACAATGTAAGGGTCTCGAAAGTTATGCGTTCGTCACTTTGTCGGCGGCCGGCGGTTTTGTCCGGGATTTTTTGTGCGCATCATCGAATATGTTGACCAGTGGTTTGTATAGTACGATTAAGAGGGTTTGACAGTTTATTTAAATCAAGAACTAAAATAATTAAAAGTTTAAGTACTTTTAAATGAGCTATGTATTTATGAAATTATTTTTTTTTTGTAATTTATTGAAATACACATTACAAGATATTAAAAATAAAATTCTTGATTTGATAAATAATAATATTTGAACTCGCCGTTCTTCGAAGTCAAAGTGCTGATTGAATTTAAATATTATTTGATCTGTAATAAAAACAAAAAAAACATGTTTTTTTCTGTTTAATTAGGAGCTCGTGGCTAAGTAATAACAGCCGCACGGGTCGATCCATCAGATTAAGATACGCTTGCTGGGATTGGTCCGTGGATGGGTGACCATCTTTACATACCGAGACTCGTCCAGGCCTCGAAAAGCACGTTAAGCCGTTGCCCGATTTTCATTCGTGGATCTTTGACAGTCATTACGGGTCGTCAGAAGCCCGAAAGTCTGACAACCAGTCTTACCAAGGGGGATCGTATTACCCAGTTACTGGGTTGTGAAGGTCAGATAGGCAGTCGCTCCATGTAAAATACTGGTATACAGCTGCATCTAGTTAGACTGGAAGCCGACCCCAACACAGTGGGGAAAAGGCTAGGCATATTGTTTTTTTTTCTATTTAATTATAAAAAGTTAAAAGCGACGTCTTTAAAATTGCACGATTATCACTGAAATCATACAATCCACGCAATAACATTTTTCTTTTATTTTTCCAAGTATCAAGACCTAAAGTGACAGCCAAACGGCGGCATATTGCGGTTACAATGAAAATGTTTTAAAAGCGTTTTTTGTCCAAAACTTCGGGCATCGCACCACTGTGTCAACGAAAGGTGCACATAAATATTAATGTAGATGCATTATACACCGAACTGATAGAAAATTAATTAAATTGATTATTAATTTCACATTATTTGTATTTTCCGCTTGCATTCCGTTGTGGGAATCGTATTTTTTGCTGTTTGCTGAATGGGAAGGGAATTTCGTGGAAGAAAGTTTTATCATTTGGATGATTCCAGATTTTGCAGTAAGTTTTGGATAGGGTTTATGCATGTTTAGTTAACAGCACCTATAAAATACTATTATGAAAGTTGGGATGAAAATTGTCTTAAAAATTGTTTTAGTAAACATCAAAGACCTTTGCCCTTATTAGCAAACCAACTTACTGGTAAATCCCCTTGATCTTTCTGAGATAATGATTTGAAAAGAGAACTAATCTTTCTTGTGATTTTCAACTGGCGTTTATATCATGACAGCTCTCGTCGAGATTTAGCTCAAGCGCCATGATTGGACAAAGTGTAGAAATCTTAGCACAACCTGTAATTCCCTTTGAGTTAATACGAGAATAATTCCCATCTATCTCCGATGATCTATACTTAAATTCAGAATATACAAATAAACGGCCAATTGACTTTATGATTTAAGTTTCGATAGTCAAGATTTACGTTTTGCGTGCAAACTGCGCTTAGATTCGAAATGATACGCCATAATGGTGCGTTAACAGCCATTTTGGAAAGGTTAAAGTGTCAAGATTATGTATAGAGAACGCAAATTGTGTTGCACGTCAAAGATTGTGACTACAAAATTTTGATTTTGATGTAGTGTGCTATTTAAGTAGACAGGCTGCCATGGCTTATTTTAATTTTTGAATTGTTCCTTGGTTTTTTATATTTTTATTACGGACGCTTTTAACGTGCACGTCTTTCTACATTGTTCTCACATGTATAATTTCAACGTTAATGATGTAACCAATATTCTGTAAAAAAATTTTGATTTAAAAGAGTGTCCGTGGAGTTTCTTGCCCGTTCTTCTCCATAGGTACCTACTACGCTTTGGAATGGGCAACTAGCTTCATATTTCTGACTGACCGACTTCTTGACAATTCAAAAGTGCCTGTAAATGGTTTAATTGAAATAAATGCTTTGAGTTGAGTTTGACAGCCCAGCCGTAATGCTCTTGGATGCTGCAGCTCATACTTACAAAATAGTAATTTTCATACTAAGCTTAGGTTTTTATAATCGGTTTTTATAAACAAAATCGTTATACATATTTTCCTTTGAATAATAGGTACCTACTATCATGTGACTGGAACTTTATTCCTCCTTGTTTTACAAAATTTTGGAGCACACTAAATACAGACCTACCCTTAAATGGCAAGCGAAATGATAATATATCCCACCGATACCTGGCCAAACCATGTATCATTTGCTAGTGTCCAAAGTGTCCAGACACCTGCATTGCTATTCTGTTACCATCTCACCGTGAGAACTTAGGTGAAGTGAGCTCGGAGCGAGCTGTCAGTCCCTAGCAGCTGCCGGTCTATTCTGTATTAATCTCACGGTGAAAACTTAGGTGAAGTGAGCTTTAAGTGAGCTGTCATTCCACCTGCTGCTAGGGACGGACAGCTCACTCCGAGCTCACTTCACCTAAGTTTTCACGGTGAGATGGTTACAGTATAGCACTGCAGGTGGAATGACAGCTCACTTCACGTTCACTTCACCTAAGTTTTCACCGTGAGATTATTACAGAATAGACCGGCTCACAGTGGAACGAATGTATGGGAGAGGTTGGACGTAGACATGTCCGAAAAAAAAGAGTTAAATTATGCCAAACTAATGATGCCATCTTATTTAATTACCTAAAGCCTTCATAACTTGTTCTGATAAATTTCTTCATAACTCCCATATTTCGGAAGTTATTTGAGAAAATGTGATATTTTACTATGAAAATGAGTGTATCGAGCTCTCTCCCTCCTGATTCCGGCCTTGTTTCAAGTAGCGGTCTCTAATATCATAATGCTAATACTAAGAGCTATATTTAACACTAAGACACATGGTGCGCCAAATGTGCACTTTCTGGGATAAAGAGTAATGTTTATTCTATAATACAAAAATATTATTTTTTGTTTATTTTGTTGATTATTAACCGTTTTTCTAAAGGTTTACCTTATTACAATAACATTTCTGAGCAGCCGATTAGAGAAGATATAAGCTAATTAGGATATGTGATTAGGGACTTAAGGTTTACATATAAAACTGATGCACTAATGATTACTGATAAGAAGATTGCTATTATTTAATTACTAAATGGCTCTCAATACACTAATTTAGCATGCATCATTTTCAAACTAATTACCTTGCAATATTTAACAAATGAGGGTACCTCGAGTAAATATAAATAGGTCACTATTAGTAACTTTAAAATCAGTGTTGATTTATACCTCGTTGTAGCCACGCTAATCTTGCAATGCATTTTCCAAATTTTAATACAAATCTTGATCTTCACGTTGCTTTATGCGCACGCGCACATAAAGATTTACGCGACTATAACTATTTGTTCAGTGTTTTAAAAGATAACAGTTGTGTTCAGTTATGTGAAAGTTCTGAAACAATTTTAAAAGACTGGTGTCGTCGATTTTGCTACCGCATTTATGCAAAATGGACACAGACTGGAAGAAGCACAGATAAGTTTCGGAAGAAATATGGGATTTGGCTACAGGCTGCAATTCAGTGGCCGGAATTTCTGAATGAAAATATTGAATCTTCTACAGAAAATGTAAGTGACGTCATCAAACCCATATTTTCTCCTGCTAAATCTGATGCTTCAACTTGTACACATCCTAGTCCTCGTAAATCTTTTGAGGACCTTAGTAACCGGCAGAAAAGAAGACGCACTGAAGATACTCTTCCATGCAGCAGTAGTAGCGCTGAAATTATGTTTTCGGCCGAAAGGGCGCTTCGAAAGGCAGGAGAAAGCGATACAGCTGATGTAATTAAATACTTGATGGAGAATCCCGAAGAGGCCTCAAAAATCAAAGCCTACATTGAAGGTAAATCGATTCAGGTACGGGAAATATCCCTTTTGAAGGCATTGGCTCTTTATGTATTGATGAATTTATCGAAATGGCGCTACAACACTTCGGGATTTCAACACCCAAGAAGAAGCTCTTAAATACCCGAGTTACTACATGTTGGTTAAAGAAAAAATTAAGTGCTATCCGGCCAAAGAAGATCTCACAGTTACAGAGAGCTCTGCAAAAATCAAATTACAAGGCTTGATGGATTTAACCTCAAGAAGACTTATTAGGTCGTTAGAAACCCCTGTTGATCCCAATCAACAGCTCGTTTTGACCAGCAAATGGGGTTTTGATGGATCATCTAGCCAAAGCATTTGTCATCACAGGACGAGTGAAGATGAGCAAATCGATCTTGCTAGTAATTTTATGATTAGTCTTGTACCACTGCGGCTCATCTCAAAAGATGTAACAATTTGGGAAAACGAGCGACCATCTTCCACTTCATTTTGCCGGCCAATATTGTTTAAGTTTATAAAGGAAACCAAAGAAAATGTACAGAGAGAGATGGCCGAAATCGAAGCCGAGATTGAAGCCTTAACTCCATCCACCATCACTGATGGAATTAGTGTCAAACACCAACTGCTGTTGACAATGATTGATGGTAAAATTCATTCCATTATATCCGATACAGCAGCTTCAGTGTGTGACATATGCAAAGCTAGTCCTAAAGAGATGAATAATTTAGAGTTAATCAAAGATAAACACGCAAACGAGGACATGTATAAATATAGCTTAAGTCCCTTCACGCTTGGACTCGCGCAATGGAATGCTTATTACACATTTCCTACAAATTAGACATAAAGTCATGGCAAGCAAAGGGTGATATAGCAAAAAAGCAAGTTGATGATAGGAAGAAAAAGAGTTCAAGAGGCTGTAAGAAGAGAAACGGGCTTACTTCTCGATGTTGTGAAACGAGGCAGTGGATCCACCAATAATGGCAACTCGGCCAGGAGATTTTTTGAAAACTACACAAAATCTGCTGAACTGACCGGAATAGACGCTATGCTTTTAAGAAAAATCTGTGTGATCTTGCAGTGTATTTCATCAGGGGAGAAGATCAACGTAACTTAATGGAACGTGGAGTTATACCCATGGTATTATATGCCTTCTTCATTTCATAAAATTTTAATGCATGGGCCAGACATAGTTCAGAACTTGTCAATTGTGCCCATTGGTTTTCTATCCGAAGAGGCATCTGAGGCCAGAAATAAAGATTTTCGAAAATATAGAGAGGGGCATTCTCGAAAGCATAGCAGTATCTCATGCAATGAAGATATTATGCACAATCTTTTACTGTCTTCTGATCC
Source organism: Xanthia icteritia (assembly GCA_949128155.2). NCBI lineage: Eukaryota > Metazoa > Arthropoda > Insecta > Lepidoptera > Noctuidae > Xanthia > Xanthia icteritia. The sequence goes on from OX421953.2 coordinate 9,818,226, forward strand.
ACTTGTTACAAGCATTCGTCCAAAAGTAAATAAGTTTGTAAAAAAATCTTCGTTTAAGGAATTTTATGAGCTTACGGATTCTGAGAAAAGTGATATCGAATTTGTTAACATAAATGATTTAGCGGATATCGATTCTGAATTTGAATTAATTGATGATGATGACGATGATAATTAAATATTGATATTGTTTTAAAATGTGTAACTTAGTAAATTAGAGCTTACATCTTAATTATTTATTGTACTATTAATTAAACTAGGTAATTTATTATTTTCTTATCAACTTATATCTAAAATACAGTGTTTTTATCGTTATTGTAAAACATATATAAATAAAATGTTATGTGAAAAAGTCATAATCTCATCTGTTCTTATGATTTTTTTTATAAATAATAAGTACACAAGATTTTAAAAACAATATATAATATATTATATATATATATATAATATGTATTATAACTTCTAAATACGTCTGTCTGCAGTTTAAAGTAAATAAAAATGGGGAAAAACCATTTTTTTTTTTAAATTTTCATTTCCTTTTATCCCAGAAAGTGCACATTTGGCGCACCATGTGTCTTAGTGTTAAATATAGGTCTTAGTATTAGCATTATGATATTAGAGACCGCTACTTGAAACAAGGCCGGAATCAGGAGGGAGAGAGCTCGATACACTCATTTTCATAGTAAAATATCACATTTTCTCAAATAACTTCCGAAATATGGGAGTTATGAAGAAATTTATCAGAACAAGTTATGAAGGCATTAGGTAATCGAATAAGATGGCATCATTAGTTTGGCATAATTTAACTCTTTTTTTTCGAACATGTCTACGTCCAACCTCTCCCATACATTCGTTCCACTGTGCGGCTGCTCTTCTGAGAACTTAAAAAATGCCGCTGATGCCGCGATTGGCGTAGCCACCTACTGGGCCCAACTCGTTTAACATAATACATTTACCATCGACTCGAAAAGAAGAAGACCCTTCTAAATTACCCTAGACTGATAATTTTAGATTTTTCCTAAATTAGTTTAAGGTGTCCCATATTTTTTTCTCGTGGAGACATTTTCCATTTTCTCGTGTTTTCGTCTCCGAAATCGGCAGGAACTATTCTAAGAATATATCTTGCCGCCAGCAAGCATTACTACTGTCCAGGAAGAATCGTCACTTGTTGAATCTCTTTTAGTGCAGCTTACTCTGCTTTGCATTAAGGAACTGATTGCTGTAAGCAAATGCATCTAGGTTTTATTTATTCATGACAAGCTGCGATACTGTGTTCAAGTTCCTCAAAGCTTTAGACTTTCGCGATAATGATGTTATCTTTGTATTAGGTACTGTTACTCGTTTACTACGCAAAGAGAAAATTAAGATTGTGGCGGCATCTACAACGTCATACAAATCCTGCATCGCGCAAGCAGAGTTTACTGCGCGGTCAACATATATATAACTTCCCGACATCAATCGTCGGGCAGTTGCCCACCAGACACGACACCCATCTGGTCGGAGGATCCTCCCTTTTCTATAGAGGATGAGTGAACTTTACACCCAGTTCCTCATACCTAGAGGTATGAGGAACTGGGTGTAAGATGATGCTTTTTTGTAAGATTACTTACTAGCAACCCGCCCCTATTTCGCATGGTTTTTAGGACTTGACAAAATATGGAGATTCCTTTATAACGGTCAGTTCACACCGAGACGCGACACGACGCGCACTTTTTTAAGATCCGATACAATATCGAATTTATTTACTACACAATAAGGTACACGCGCTGTGCAGCACCGCGCATCTCAGGGTACTTGGACATGCGTTCACGGTCGCATTGAAATTATACCTTTTCGAGAAGAAAATAAGTACGATATTTGATCAAAGTATACGCAGCGTCGACTGACCAACTCACCCTTATCTGTAAGTTTATTAATTAATCTATTCTCTAAATTATAGTGAAATACGCATCAAAATCTGTTGTGTAATTTAGAAGAAAAACACGGGCATACAGGCTGACACGAAAAGCGACTTTAATTTATAATATGTATAGAAGTTGAACAGGGGCTCGTGGTTAAATAATAATATCAGCACGGGTCGATCAAAGGTTAAGCTGCGCTTACCGCGGTCGGTTCGTGGATGGGCGACCATCCACGAACATATAGAGACCCCTCCGTGCCTCGCAAAGAACTTTAAGCCTTTGGTCCCAGCTGTCATTCGTAGATCTTTGACAGTCGTTACGGGTAGTGAAGCCCAAGAGTCTGACAATCAGTCTTACCAAAGGGTATCGTGTTACCCAGTAATTGGGTTGTGGAGGTCAGATAGGCAGTCGCTCCATGTAAAATACTGGTATTTAGCTGCATCCGGTTAGACTGGAAGCCGACCCCCAAAATAATTGGGAAAACGAACAAGGAGGAACTTGGTGTGCATATACATAATCATCATTTTATCATAGTTCACTGTTGGACAAACTCATAATTCTTTTAATTTTATCAAACTTCCATCCCATCATATCCATTCTGTAGTTTATAAAATAGTGATGAAGAATTTTTTTTTGTTCATCAGGTAGATTATTAAAAAATATTAGATACGTATTTTTTCTTTTTTTACGTAATCGAAAGATTACGGCAACACATTGAGTTAAAATGTGGCATGACGTCACTCTCTGAAAGATTTTATAAAGAATGGTGACGTCGCGAGCCCCCAACTTTAATGCGTTTTATCTAAATTCTTTTTTAATAATATGATAAAGCAAAAAATACGTGTCTAATATTTTTTTATAATTTGACTGACGAACTAAATAGTTTTTTTTTTCTCATTCAACATCTCTGTTGTCACATAACGTTTAAACTCAAGTCAGAATTTGCTTACTAAGACACATCAACTTGAAAAAATATATAGGTGTAGGTACTTTGGTTTTAAAATTTAAATCTGTTCATTATAGTTACATTTTATTTAATCAAATAAGACAAGGAACTCTTCACGTGAGCATTTGTGCTTACTTTAACTAAAACCAACCACGATATAAATAAACTACTCATCCTACTACCCAGGAAATACATGACCTAAAATCAACTAAAGCTCTTACACGAAATGAAGCCAATGCGGAATATAAACCAAGTTTCAAATTCAATGATAACGAACTCTCAATAAATCCAGAAGGCATACGAATAGTAATTGATGCTAGCGTCCTAATTAACAACTCTCTGATATCTACTAATTGGTTTCCAAACAGGTTACACAGCAATGCTTGTAACACAGAATGGATAGGTACAGAAGGCCGGCTCCTTAGAATGAGCGAAAACAGGAGCACGCACATTATAGACGCCTATCTGCGGTGATGCATGTCCATATGTGCGTGTGTTTTTGCTCGTTGTATGGAGTTAGCCTTCTGTACCTATCTATTTTGTGCTTGTACCAACTATTGATAAAATTGATTTATTACTTTCAACAGTGTAGTGGTCTTTGATAGTTTCGGGTTATTTATTTGGAGTGTTAAGTGTTTTATAACGATGTTTAACTTGATTGGGTTGTTGTTTATTATTTTTGAATTGAGTTAGTTCTTGTTGAGGAAAAGAGTCGCTTAATTTTAATTTTGTCATCAATGCTTTTTATCATTTTGACTTACGATTGATTCTGTTGGTTCTTCTACGTTGTCGATTGGATTCTTAAGGTACCATTCCGTACCCGACCGCAGGCGGCAACTGCAGGTGACGTGTCGCCGCTTCAAGTCGCGGCTTCATGTCGCTGCAGTCATGATTCCGAACCCGACCGCAGGCAACAGCAGCCCGTATCCCATTCGGTAGATAGAAGATAGTAAAACGTGTTTTGCTCGAGCGGTGGCGACACTACTGGTCTGCGGTCGGGGTACACATGTCGTCTGTCGCTCGCTCGTAGCTGCAAACGACGTGACGCTAGCTAAGGAAGGTATTTCATAGAAATTCATAGAAACCAGTCGTGTCGCTTATTATCTTGTTTATTCTTTTCCCAAGCCCGAAGTTAAGTACCTACTACGGTTCTGTCACTTACTTATTCTTTTTTTCAAAAATATTTCTGGACCATTATTACGAAATTCTTTTCTTCGTTTACTCTTTTAAAGCTTAAGTCTTAGTGAAAGTAACAAACCTTTAATGGGTTATTATTAAAATTTTAAAAGCTCTGTCGTAATAATTATATTCCAGACATTTGGTTTCAGCAGATTATCAATTAGCTGGTTGACTTTTAGCGGTAATACGACAACTGATTGAAAAAAGTGAAGCCTCCCTGGACTTAGTGTAAACGAAAGACTGATAGAGAGTGCTTCAACTCAAATCAGTGCGATTATTTTGGTCACAGATCGATCAGCTAATTTACAAGCCAAGTTGAGTTTTGACGGCGCTATATTTCACTCTATAAACTCATGCTGCAGATTTGAGTATGCTATATGTATGATGATGAATTCTAGCGAAAAGCTTCATGATATTCGAATGTGGGACTTCGATACTTAATTAGACTGGAAGCCAACCTCAACATAGTTGGAAAAAGGCTAAGCAGATTGATTTTGATTGACTTCGATACTCACATACTATCATTTATGAGACGGATACGATGGATAAGAAATTTTAGAATACAAGCGATACTATAACTGTTACCGTACTTGAACATTTTGATCTAATTGTTCAATGGTACAAAATATTAAAGTTATACAGAAAACACTTCTGCTAGTACATATGGGTTTAAAAGTTATGCACACATCACAGTAATAAACAGACAAGTACAAATTCTCAGTCACAACATAAATAATGAACAGCTCACCAACACGCAAGAAAAATGTACAAAATCACTTAAAGACTTAAGAATTTAAATGGCTTGTAATTACAGGAAAGCCACGAGTTCCATTGCAAATAAGTCTGAAGAAATAAAAGTTAAGAATTATTGCAGTGAACCACGCCTTCTGAGCGTAAGTGATGTGAGGGCTCTTTCACATAAACGACATGAAGAGAAGGTGTTTCTGGAAAGATTTGGGAATGTTAGGCGTAAGAGGTGATACATATTTCTAGTCGAGACAGAAAAAAGAGAAATGAGACAGGTATCTGATGATATAGGGAAAATTAATTGTAAAAAAAATGACACTATTGAAAATGATAAATTATACTATTTGCCATTTTATAGTCTATTCATACATCTTTAAAAAAATAACAGTTGTGTTTTGAATATACAGACAATTAAAGTTGGTAGGCAACGTGCACGTGCACGTGTCTCTGTGACAAATGAACCTTTTTTTTCATTTTTTTTTTCAAATATAAAAAAAAAAACCTGCTGGTCAAAGGCCTCCCCTTACTCTATACTTTACCTACTTGATCATTTTAATTTAATTTAAAAGCTAACAGTCTCACAATAATAATTATAATATAATATGTACACGTATATAAAAAGGGAGGGGAAGGAATCATAGGGCATCAAAAAATTCGTCCGCATCGCAGTCAACAGGAAAAGTGCCCAAAAGTTGTATGGAAATGCTGATTATTTGACCAAAAAAAAAACATGAAAAATAATTTCTTTGACTAAACATTGTATTTTTTCAATGATGAAGAAGTTTATCGATCGTTAGCTTATTGATCAGAATTTTCATTCAAAACGTTATGAGAGTCAACTACGGATTTGCATTAATTCCTTTATTTCTTCTTATAGTTTAACGTACTTGTAAAAACCTCTTTGGAGCCTTTTCAAAATTATTGACTTTATCATCGTCAGAAACAAATCCTACAACAGCTAGTCTAAATCGTTTTAAATCGCTCCTCCAACAGTATAAAACACCTCAAGTACTAAATAACTTAAAGGTTAAGCCTGTACTACACGATGTAGGCGTCAAGACCACAGAAGAGCTAGGTACAGAAGGTCGGCTCCATGCAATGAGCGAAAACAGGCGAAAACACCCTTAAACGCCTACACGGCGATCTCAAACAAATGCCAGTCGCGAGTGCTCATGCACTCGCTGTAGGTTAAGCGTGTCGATGTGTGCGTGTATTTTCGCTCGTTGTACGGAGCCGACCTTTTGTACTTATCTATTTTGTGGTCAAGACTTCGTTGAAAGTAAAACCATGTTTGTTGATCCTTGACATTCGACTATCTGTATCAATGTCCACGGCTTAAAATGTTGTGGCGTTATTGTCAGGTTAAATGGTGTAATTTGCTGTAGAGTTTCCAAGGAGTGCAATTGGATTTTTTGATCGATATTTATGCGACACCATGTTACTTGAATTTTAGACCGTTCTCTCTAATTTTGAACTTAAATAATCTTCACGTAATATGAAGTAAGTCGTATTCTGATATTTCAGGGATACTTGTTTTTTGGGATTTCCTCTTTGGGAGTTTTTATTCGTTATTTATATCCTACTTCCATTCAAGTGTTTTGTAATCGGTTGATATTTTACTATCAGTTGCGAGACACAATATGTTTTAGCTTTTCTTTGCACAAGTATTATATAGGAAAACATCGTAATACACAGCACAAATCCACATCTATCAACCAAAATACAGGAATATTTACCAGTAACAATTTCAGTTGATGAACATCATACTCCAGTTTGATTCAGTCTTGTAGGCGCGAACTGTAAAAATGGAATTGCTCGTAAAACATCCCCTACACATAATTCTGCCCCCTGAACATCGGGTTTCATAATATTGCTATCTTTATTAGCTGAGGGTAAGATTTCGTCACTCCAAGAGTCGGTTTTCTTGCATTATTAGGCGACTGTGTGGAGTGATGTTACTTTATCGTGTTTATTCATTTTGCTTTTCTCGTAATTGTCTAACATAAAATTACGGTTTTGTTTCTGATTTTTGTCAGGGAGAGAAGTAGACATTATTTTTATTCCTATAAAAATATTGCCTTATAGAGACAGAACAGAGTCAGAGTTCTTTAATTTTCAATTACCAATCTGTATAATAATTAAAAAAAAAAACTAGGTAAAAGACAGGCAAAGGTCTCATTAAAATATATCATTAATCATAATTCGTAGATACACCTTACACCTTACATTGACCTTGACACTTTGACCTTACATTTTATCAAACAGGCTTATGATCTAACTGTTTGTTTTTAAACTCTTTACCAAGTAAATATGCTACCAACATTCTTATACCCACCTCAATGAGCCTCCATTTCCGATTCAAGAAACACTAAAATTTTTATTCCCCGTCATCAAAGGGGATATGAGCCAAGGTGTAATTTACTGGTCCCCTCCGAGACAAGATATGCAACAAAAAAGCCGGCAGCCACCGTGTCCAATTTGAACTAGTGAAAAATGAATGTCTATTATCCTTACTAAATTATAGTAGGACCACCCTGTACTATGAAACTGGTGGCGATGCGATGAAAACGGAATTAGTAGGCGAAGTTTAAATTTTTGCATTTGATTTTTGATTTGAGTCCACAAAGAAATATATTTTGAAAGTAGATAAGTATGGGGATATTTTTTTAAGACATAAAATTAGAATCTTAATACATTAATAGAAAAAAAGAAAGTGGAAGAGCTACAGAAGTAACGGTAGAATTACATACATGAAAAAATATTGACTGACGGAAATAAGATAGAGTTGGTATTTATATGCTGCATAAAAATATTGTTGGGTTTCATACTAAACCTAATAATGTAAACATTTATAACGACATTGACTCTGACAACGCAGAAAAAATCCAATGAACTCACATCGAAAATTCTTCTACTAAGCTCCCTGCATTTCGCTTTTGCTCCATCACAATCCTGAATTATACCCCACAAACTCCACTATCACATGGTAAGGGCATCGCAGGGGCCAGACGTCGTAACTTTACGATTCCAAGTTTACTGCACCGGCCCTGCAACGGTGGGGAAAAAATAAATTGGAAATTGACGCCCTCCTGATAGCACCACGTTTTACGAGTCCACCACTAGTGTGGATAGAATGACGTAGTGTCGTGGATGTGGGTCTTAACTCAGGTGCTATGTGTTTTTGAAAAATGCAAGATGAAGCTGTAGGAATTTAGGTATAACAGCTAGGGATTTGCAGGTAGACTGCGCAGGTCGTTAACGATTAAGTATAGTGGGATGAAATAATGTTGCTGGTTAAGTTAATATGTATATAAATATATATTAGGTCATGAAGTACACGGCTAGGCCGCAGGTTATGGTTACTGTCTAATTTGAGTACTCGTACACACCTTATTTAGGATAATGCCTCTTCCATAGTCATATGGAACAGTCGCTACAAAACTCGGGTATATTTGGAAAATCGGAAAGAATGGCAGAAATTGTGACTGTTGGAAGATAAAAAAAGGGAGTATATTTTTCATTCTATGATATGTGCGATTACATAAACGATGGTTTCAAATGAAACAATGCAGTCGATGAAAACAAAATCACGGGACTGATATCGAACAATGAACTATTATTTATACTATCAAATTAAATAAAAATGACAGACGACGCGACGCGGACGGTGCGATATTATTGAAATTTTCATAAGACCCAGGGAATGGTGGTTTTGTATTGAAGCACTCTTTGGACATACCAATAAAAACAAGAATGGAAAAGAATCATTTTGAGACCGAGGCTCCAAGAAACTCAGTGTTTTACGGTTCCAACACTATTGTGAATGAATGTCCTACCTGTCTACAGGTACTTATATTGCTACAGTCAGTTGCAGTTTGTGTTTATGTTACTACTTTCGTTAAGGACTTCCCGTCAGTTACTAGTTTATTTATGTCTTCTTCATTTATATGTTTTTCTGTATTGTTGCAAAGATAAACACTTTCTACAATATTAACAATATTGAGCGCGTCATCTATTTTTAAATCTGTTATTTGGGTAGATTTCAATTTTATTCTGATAATGGGTATGTTTAATTCTATTTATTGGAGTACGAACTGAAAATAGCACCATAATTGCGTAACATACTTCCAATCACAATCTGAATGATTCCGAAGAATATTGCTAATCCATTGCTCATCAACGTAAATAACGCAATGAATGTTGTTGAACTGTCAAAATGAAAGCCATTGCTACCATACGTGTGTTACGCAATTACCTCGCCGATGTTCCATTTGATTTTATTTCTTTTGATCAATAGATTGCTAGTTATTTTGCCTAATGTTATTAGTTCTGATTGATGTTAAGTCAGCCGGCCCAGTGGTATCGACCCCGAGTAGAGCAGTGGGGGCCCAGTGGTATAGGCCCCGACTTACAAGTTGTAGGTCATGGGTTTGAACCCAGGCAGGCGTTTTAGTTTGTGGAAATAATTTCATCACCAGTGCTCTCAAAACGATGGAAAACATCGTGAGGAAACCGGCATGTCCTAGAACCATGTGACATCTACCAGCCCGCACTGGGCCCGCGTGGTAGACTATAGCCCACTCCTTCTCAAAGACAGCAGGCTGTGTCCCAGCAGTGGGAACATTATAGGCACATTATGATGATATCAAGTCCCGTCTTTAATATTGCAGCAATAGTATCCCGCTATTTAAAGCTAATATTGTAATTAAACTGCAATGTTGGGCTTCATTCATTTTTCAGTAACTACAAAAGGTACCAAGGTCTAGAACAAAAATATGAAAATCTTAATTTATTTGAACGCCAGCACCTCTTTGAACTTTTCAAGCAAATCGCAAGTTACAACGACTATGAACAAGCTTATGTGAGAATCGTAAAACACTACATTTTATTTTGTACCTCCTTTGTATGAAAATATTCGACTTAAGTTTACGAGGTGACATACTCATACGCAGTCAAATTTACGAGCCATAATGAACCTTATTACGAGGTGCTAAAGTTCACGGCTGAAGTCAAAGTGTCGGATTAACAAGGATATGAATTAAATAGTGAAATGTATGGTTTTGCTTGCAAATGTTCTTAAATATTTCGAGTGTAATTTTTCTTAGAAATTTTTATTTTTAGCAAAACGGTATCTTGAGTATTGTTTCTTTCAATTCCCAGGCAAACCTATAGGCAATTCCAATCAGAAATGTTTATACTAAGATCTGCACTACAACGAAATAGTTTAGGCAATTCATTCAACAATTCATCTAGATACACTGACCTGACACTAAATCAAACGATACACAATGGGAACAAATACGCACACATACACACACACACACACACACACCACACTCACATCACACGTACACAAACACACCATACAGCACCTGAAATTACCTCTCATGTCTCCACTCTGGAATTCGTACCCCGAGCCCCAAGATACAGACTAACTGTCTAGTTTGGGGTTCACTGGCAAATGATATTTTGTAACATAGCTATAGGTAATATTTTAAGCTACTCATGTCGTCTCAATTTGGTGTTAACTTGTAAACCTGCTTACTGTATTACCTGGACAATAAACTATTTCTATTTCTATTCTATTTCTAATTCATTTGTCTGAACTAGATCCGTTTCAAAGTTTTTGTACTATACAATCTGATATTTTAATCAGTGACCGAAAATGTACAGTCACGCTGAAAAATAATAACTTAAAAATATTGTGGTGTGAGTGTGGCTGCTTATGACATAGTTCTGATTCTAAACTTGAAAGAAAAACAAACACAACTTCCTTTATAAAACCTCGCGTGACGCATCCTTTTCTATAATATCAAGATCCATCAATTAAACTAGTTTGTTTATGACATCAATACTCGAAAAAAAGGACAATATAACATAGTGGCGGGCCACCTGCCTGCGGGGCTTTCAACAAAACCAAATATTTAAACAAAAAATCAAATACTATGTAATGACGTTTGAGATTGATGACAATTGAACAGTTGTGGAGAAAGCGTATTTAAATCGCATTTTTTTAACGTTTTGTAAATATTAATGGTTTAATAATTTTCAGAAAATCAGCTATTTGTGAATTGAAGAAGAAACAAACATGTAAACAAAAAAAAAAAAAATCTTGTACCATATTTGAGAAGAACACGTTAATGTAAAGTATTACTTCAAGTTCAGCAATCACTCCTAATTTATACACAGCTAAATATAATAAAAATCTGTTTTTATAATTAGTTTTAGTTTATTATTCGTTTTTTTATAATAATAAAAATCAGCCTTTATTGTTCCACTGCAGGGCAAAGCCTCCCTTTAAATTGACTTTTAAACGCCGAAAAGAAAAACAGCAAAGTCATACATAATTATAATGTAGGTATATTGTTGAAGCTGTACTGACCATAATTGCTCAAAATAAGTCGCCCTTAAAATTATATTTAACCACTTCTGTTCTCGACTGTATAAAGGTTACTACCGACCGCACCGATTGTTGATCTTTGACATTTGAATGAGATTACGTAACCGCTTCCTTTCCACATCGAATAATCAAAATGATTGATTCATACACAAATATGTATGAAGAGAATCTTATATTGGAAGCCTGGGAACTGAGAATTAAAAGAATGGTTCAACTGCTTGTCATTTTAGAAACGCTTTGTTGAATTGGAGACACGGATTCCTATAAAGAATGAAGGCGAAATAAATTTGATTAACCTGCCTCGGTCCAGTGGATGCAAGCGCTACTGCTGAGCATGACCTGGGATCGAATCCTGTGTCTGGCAAAGTGTTATTGGGTCTTACCAACCGGAATTTCTTTGCAGCAGCCCGTAGTCTAGATTTGAGCCCGGTAGATGGCAATAGGCTCGCCCCTTATTACATGCATCTTAAACATTACTGGCAAAATTTTACTATAGCTTCCTAAATATTACTTACCTAAATCACTGCCTATGCCTTCGGGGAAAACAGGCGTGAAGTTATGTAATATGATGTTCAAATACGGCATAATTTTTGCACTCTCATAATCCTCCCTCATTCCTCCAACTCCCTTCAAATCCTAATTTACCATAATTCTCCTTCTTCAAAAATATAAAATTAAATGCCATCATTCTGTATAATAATGATGTTACACAGGATGCTTTCGACACTACAATAAAAACGTTCGTCGAGGCAGTTTAATAACACGCTATAGATTTTATGGAGGCATTAAATGAACCATGTTTTAATTTGGCTATAAAATCAGAGAGCCTTTGTGGCCGGCCTTGGGCACTAAGAGAATTGACTAAATACGTGTTTGAAGTTTGTAACTTCATAATTATACAGATACTTGTAAGTTGTAAGTATATCCTTTATTGATATAATGGTAATAGGATTTGTAGGTATTAAAACCTGTAGTTAGTTTAAAATTTGTAGTTAGTTGCAATGACTCAATTTTGAACTTAGCATATCATCCAGGTATACCAACGTTCTATCACATTCCCGAGGCTGTAAAAATAGAGAAAACGAATTTTCCCAGATATGAGACCTGGCTAGATCGATTTTTCGCCTCCGAAAACCCCTATATTGCAACTTTTATCGAAATCTTTAGAGCCGTTGCCGAGAACGTGATTACCAATGATCGGAGTAGGTAGATTGAATTGGGGTCATTGATCCGAAACGTATATATTAATATGGACATTCCTCCGGAATTGGTTGATTATTAAAAAAAACCTTAGGTAGGAATTGTATTAAAATGAGCAATATTATATTCTTCATATTTTTTTAACGGCAAACAGTCACGATTCCAAGCTTTGGTAAGTAATATTTTACTTGTTACAAGGAGTTTAAACCGATGTACTATAACAATATTTTTAGTATTGTGTTTGTTTGCTTAAGCTGTTGAACATACCATCACCAACTTTGAATTGAGTAGTAATAATATCACTACCAACATTAACAATATTTAATTGAATCCGGAAATACCGGAATTGCTTTCCGGAAAAATGGCTTATCCATGTTATTCTTTCTGTGTGCATTTATGATACAAGTACCAAAAATCAATCTACCTACTCCGATCATTGGTGATTACAAATATATTATACAAATATTGATCATTAAATAATAGTATAGGATCTTTTGGACAGATCTATTAGAACTGCCTCGTCTAGTGGTCACAAGCGCTATTGCTGAGCATGAGGTCCTGGGTTTGATTCCTGGATCGGGAAAAGTTTTATTGGGTTATTCCATCTGGAGTTTCTCAGTAGCAGCCCGGAGTCTGGATTTGTGCCCGGTTGTTGGCAATAGGCTCGCCTCATAATTACATGGGACTTAAACATAACTGGCGAAATGTGGGTGTACTATAGGTACGAGATGTACCCGTTTAACCCTTACAGAATTACAGTCGTGATGTTATTAGAATTCAACAATATCTAGAACGGGGTGATGCTTCCGTGAATTCGAGATCCTTTCATGTTCCAGTTTTGTAAACAGAATATTGAACGCAAATAATATTTTGTTATACAGGGTGGCACATTTAGGTCAGTCAGTATGGAAAGTCTGAAACTATAAGACATACGAAGATCTCTTCTTAGGAACCATGTCATCGATTTTAGTAACAAGAAAAATCTCGTTCATACATTTTTTTAAACTTGTTTTTCAGCTTGGGAATCGAACCCGGACGTTTTGAAAAATAAAACTAACACTATTTATATTTAGATATCGATTATGTAGGTCTTAAGCAGTAAATGTTACTATGAAACATGATGTCTAAAATAAAATGCATTGTTTTCATATCCTTTACTTTATTTTAGTAAGTTTTCGAAATTACCACCAGTTTTTTCAATACAACATTCAACTCGTTTAGGTGCGTCAAATTGTCTTTATGGTTGTTTGTAGCTCTTTGCTGGTGTCGCAACTTGTTACATACACTGCTTTACATATGGCACTAAGCCATTCCGGAAGTTTTGGTATCTGCGATAATATTATCTATCTATGATTGTAATTGCTTACTTCTATTAATCATACACTAACAATCAATTGGACAGCCCACTTAGAAAAAGTACTTATGTAGATACAGAGACGTGATAAACCTCATTTTAAAATGGAACATCTTGGTTTGACTGGCCGAATAGCAATAAAAAAAAGAAAAATAAAACATTGCAGTGTCAATGTTTTGGCGGGAACTTAAAATTTTGCTTAGGCATTTTTATGTGTTTTTAACTTACAAAAATAAATTAAAGGATATAAAAACAATGCATTTTATTCACTTTAGACAACATTTACTGCTTAGGACCTACACAATCGATATCTAAATAGAAATAGTATTCGTTTTATTTTTCAAAACGTCCGGGTTCGATTCCCGAGCTGAGTACAAGTTTTTTTAAATTTATGAATACAGTTTTTCTTGTAACGGCTAGGGCTGCGCAGGGTAGGCTGTGCAGGCCGTTATCGGATAGGTAGGTAGTTAGGTAGAAAAAGAACAGGTTGATAGATTAATACATATAATATAGTCACACGGCTAGGTCGCGGGTAAGGTCCTTACACTTGTTCTGTTCTGAGCACTATAACACCAGTAAACAATAGGGTACCGTCCTTGGCAACACGTGGCAGACGTGGGGGCCTAACGGCGCAGGCTCGCGGCAGAAGCACGTGGCGGTAGACCGCGGAGGCCTGACAGCGCAGGCTCAAGGCAGCAGCTCCCGGCGGTAGGCCGCGGAGGCTTGACAGCGCAGACTCGTGCTCGTAACACGTGGAGGTAGCTTGCGGCGGTAGGCCGCAGGTAAGTCAGTGCAGGATTTACTAAGGGGTCCTGCCCTCAGCCCGGAACGAAGAGCCCTGGAAGCGCCATAGGGAGCGCATGTTAGATGCGGTGCAATAGCAGCAAGCCAAACCGCATGCGATGTGCCAGCTTCTTCCCCTTATTAAAGCCAAGGATCGGTGTGGGAAGTATTGTAAGTAAATGCTCAGCACATCGCAGCGGTTTACAGGCAGAGAGTTTGCAATCATAGCGTGGCACATTGACAGATGCTAAAATTAGGTTAAGTATGTGAGCACGCGTGCACAAAACGCAAAGTAAATGTAATCATAACAGATAGCTCACTAATCACTAAAAATAGCACAGCAAGGCACTACACCACCTCGATGCAGCAGCAATACATACATATTACCATCTCCTGTGCGCTGGATAACTCTCAGCCGCGTGTCCGACATTGACACACGCGAAATCATATACTACTTAGGTGATAAAATCAATACAGGTTATCCAGCACAGAGAGTCAGGCATTATTACCAAACTAATGTGGAACTCACCCTAGGTCGGGGCACACAGAATTCTTATGATCAGGGAATTGCTTCCACCAGCTCTGCAAGCGGAAACGAAATGAACGAGCGTCTCCGGAAAGAAAGTTAGTGTTGTACCCCGATTCTAGTGATGTGATTAGGAACTTACTAATTGTAATATTTTAACATCACTCGACTAATATAGTTGTGAGTCCACACAACGCTACATTCTTGTTAATAAAATCGATGACATGGTTCCTAAGAAGAGATCTTCGTATGTCTTATAGTTTCAGACTTACCCATACTGACCGATCTAAATGTGCCAGCCTGTATATGCAGTCCCATAATTGTTTCTAATACCTAACAGCGATATCACCCTCCCTCCTCGCTTTGGTAAGGAAACCCCTTTTGCAGAATTGGCAAAAGGATAATTCAACGTAAACACTGTCTAAGGAAACCTATATTACGTCGATTGCTAACGTTTTGTTATCGTTTAGAATCAGTAACAAGTGATTAGGAATAATCCTCTTACGCATTCTATAGGTTCATGATTAGATCAAAAAGTAGCTAATTCAATCTCATAGTACCAATGGGAAAATAAAGATAAAACAAAAAGAACCCAAAGACATAAAACCGAACTTTATTAAAAGAAGCAGAACTATTTAATCAAGGAACACAATCGAAATCAAAAACTGAATGCTCACTAAACAAATTATGAAATCCGATCCCTACACAAAGCGATCCATCAAAATTCTGACAGATGAAGAAAAAGTCTTATTTCTTAGTTTTTTTTTTCCTTTTTGTACTCCTCTGTGTACAAAATGCAGCGAGCGTCTATATTTTTAAGCGGTTTAAAGTTGGTACAAACAAATAATTTTTCAATTTGTATATTTGTTGTCATCTCGAAAACTGCTCAAGCGTTTTTAGTGGTATCTTATTTTGTGTTGTATTCATGGTTGAAATTTCCTTTGTTACCTTGTGAATATTAAGTGCTTCCTGTTGTCATGAACCATTTAATTTACCTTTAACTTCTTGGAATATATTATCTCGAAGTAATTCTCAAATTGTGATATTGACGAGGGTCTGCATAATCATGCACTATCCAGTTCCTAATTGGCCAAATTTAAAAGCCCAATCAATAAAAATCTTTCTAATTGAAATCCAACCATCAATTATCATATCAGATCTCAAAATCATTTCATAATCCATAAAAATTTCAACGGATGTAATATACTGAGCATAGCCGAGAGTATGTAATTTTCGCATACGTTGAGTCATAAATATCAATTTGTGTTTTAACACTTAAATTATAGGGTTGGTCAGTTACAGATGATTTAGATTCCGGGCCGTCTAATATTTCGGCGCCGGTGTCGTCGGGTTTGTTGTTTACTTCGCTTGTTTTGTCTTTGATAAATGGAGTTTTAGTAGACGGACAAACGAACAATATTATAGGAGTAATAGGATATAGATTGCAGTATGTAAAAAAAAGATAACTAAGAGTCGGGGATATAATAATTATTTGGGTCTAACGATCGTAGACTGAAATAAATGTATTGATATACTTGATAAGTTCTGAATATTGCGTGTATTTACATTCCGTACAAACAAGGAACATAGCAGTGTTTTTTGAGCGGTCAATGAAAATAAAAGAAATCAAAATTACGGAACAATTTATCGTACGCCGTTGTCTACGCGAACTAAAAGAATATGGCATTTTGGGCAAGTTGGCACTTTGGACTATTTAATTCTCAATGAATTATCGAAACTTCTCGACAATGAAACCTGAAAATGCAGAGCAGCTAATGTACCGATAAATTATATTAACACAATAATTGTATAATTAAACCTGACACTCAGTGTGTGGTTTCTGGTTACACATGATCCCATTAGTTAAATAGTTTAGTTAGATATTACCATAATAGGGAAGTAACAGTGTAGTTATATTGTAATACGGTGATTGCCAAACCAGAGCGGTAGTATGGTAAGGCTGTATGGCTAATATGGTAATTATAATAAAGACGGCTCATTGATGAAAAATATCGAAATAAAACCATAAATAACGAAATATATTGCTTTTATTTAAAGTTATAATGACACGAGCTTCTTGTAAAACTACAAATGACGAAATATTATGCTAATTTTAACAAGCACCGATGAATCAATTTTCATTAATCATATCTCATACTAATTATGGTCAGTAACAAATTAAGTTTCCAAAATATTTTCAAACAGTTAATTAACATTTCTAACGGTATGCCTTACGCATGTTTAAGGCAAAGTCAATCGATCGACACATTTGACGATTACAAGAACATTTTGAACAAGAACATTATATTGTTCGTATGTTGATTTACGATCGAGTCGTCGGATTAGGCAATAGAATGAACACGTGAGTGAGTTAAGGCGACTTACTTATTCTAATTCATGTAAATCGGTCTAAAGTAGCTATTTGGTCGACACATACGTTTTTGAATTGATTATTAAAGATGTTGGTCATTTTTTTTTTTTTTAATATTTTATAGGTATGCATCTTAGAAAATTTTAAACATCATTGTCATTTCTCCTTAAAACCTGTATCAAAACTACTCCAAATCAAAACGAGACCCAACATAGTTCCTTGCGGCATTCCACCACTAAATCTTCGCTCCTCCACCTATATATACACTTCAGTCATGCTACTACAAAATAGCTAATAAACTTCAAATGTATCGTGCACCTTCATCTTTAGCATAAGTTTCGGCACGCACATAATATTATTGATAGTTATGACGCTTTACGCTGTATCAAAACCATTCATTAGCTTTATTACCTTCCAAGGCGTGGGCTTGAAGACATCGGGCACAATACGACCTGTTATTTATTAATATTGTTTAAGTTTAATTGTTAATCATAGTGTTTAATGTTGCTTATGTGCCGTTATGGTTTTTAGGCGTGTTAAGTGGAGGTGGAGTCAGAGAGTCGGTTTCGAAACAATTTTTTTATCTCACTTTACAATCTGTTAAATTCCTGATAAATAATATTAAGTTAATAACTATTATTGATGATTAGCATTATTGTTGTGAGAGAGCTTGGGTGAGAGGAAATTGGGTGATTTACAAGATAGCTTAACATGATTTTTTCGCTTTAATGCTGTTTGTGACCCTCTTAATGACCCAAATAATATTTTTTTTATAGGGACGAATTTATTTAGCAATAACGCTCAAACCTCAGCATGTAACTAAACCATATAACCAGTACATAAGGTTTCATCACCTATCGCAGTAGCGCCTCTAAAACAAGTCATTTCCATCGCCTTTTATTAAATCGTAAACACTTTTGATGGGCATTTTACTTTTTTCAATAAAGTGTTTATTGGCTTTCCACTTTATTGCAGTTGTAACGTTAGATTTTGAGTATATTGTACCGGTTGATAGTGGTTTAACGATGGCGGGACTTGAATCGATAGTTTGGACTTTATGAAACAAAGTTTAAGTTTATGTGGATGATGCAATCGATTCCGTTAGATTTTGAAAGAAGTAACAATTCAATTATATTAATAGTTTTTTTTTATATGGCAGCTTTGTCACAACAAAAGTCAGCTTTAGTTACGTTTAACACTTTCGTTGCATTGTCTACCTTGAACTTTTTTACGATGACTGTCAAAGTTGAAACTCAGTTCGATTTCATACAATCATACTAAAATCTAGTCATACCACATGGTATCGTGTTACCCAGTAACTGAGTTGTGGAGGTGCAGTAGCTCCATTTAAAATACCGGTATTCAGTTGCATTCAGTTAGACTGGAAGCCGACACTAGCATAGTTGGAAAAAGCCTAGATTGATTGATACTGAAATCTAGTTAAGCCAAAATTAATTTCTTAAAAATTTCGATTATTGTATTTATAGACGCATTTGAAATCAGAACGTCTCTTGCACCCACAACTCCACGAAATTTAATAAAATCGAAAGAAATATTGACTGTTTGGTCTCCCCATATTGAAGCAATAAAGTCACGAATAACTCTAACTCAATTACAAAATTTACTGACCACAATGTTCTCATCACGGAATTCATTAGCAGTAAACTTTGTATTACGCATAATCAATGGGAGGGTACCTCCACCAGGTTGTAGTGACTCATTCTGAATGTTGTGAATACGGGGGAATTTTGATGGGTAACCGTTTAATGAATGAATGGAGACGATTAAGTTGAATTTTATTGACTTTTTGATCGACACTTTACATGGAAGGTTTTGGGTGTCGCGTGTTAGAAGTGGGAAGTAGGCAATTGATGAAGATTATTCTCATTATTGTCTAATGATATCTTTGGAACTTTAATATGCCTTTATAGGGCATAGGGAACTGGCAGAGTTAAAGTAATTCTGTCAGTGGTTTTACCTATCATTATATGTCAAAAATATGTAAAGAAAAAAATATTATTATTATCTCCTTTATTTAACTATATACATATAAATTATATTTTTAAATATTAGAATAAAAAATTAAAAACATTTAAAAATATAAAAAATAGTGTTCCGCCGGTGTCGGGAGCAGGGTCCAAGCTACCGGTGGTTAGGGCTGCAGAGACAGGAACCTCCTCACAATACGAGCCGTATCGAGGAGTACTGCCTTCTGAATCAGGCCCTTGATCCAACCGCCTAATGAGAGCCTCGAGAGATGTTGGTCGAGGCTTTCGGCCATCAGGCCATTGGCCGTTACGACAATCGGCACAATGATAGCGGAGCACACGTTCCACATGTCGACAACCTCGTGCGCTAAGTCGAGATATTTTATTTGTTTCTCTTTCTCAGCTTTCACGACGTTCTCGTCATGTGGAATGGTAACATCTACTATCATTGCGCGGCGCGCTAATCGGTCTATCACTACTATATCAGGCTTATTGGCAACAATAGTCCTGTCTGTAATGATAGACCGATCCCAGTACAACGTGACATGGTCATTTTCGAGAACTGGGTCGGGCACATACTTGTAGTACGGCACCTCAGAATCCACAAGTTTATATTTCAAAGCAAGTTGCTGGTGAATAATCCTGGCCACTTGGTTATGCCTGTGCAAGTACTCGCCGTTAGCCAGACGAGAACAACCAGAGATAATATGTCTGATGGACTCACCCGGACGGTGGCATGCCCGACACACGTCAACCGTCCCATCCTTCATAATATATTTTCGGTAGTTATTCGTCAAGATAACTTCGTCCATAATTGCACAGACGAAACCTTCAGTTTCCCCGAAAAGGTCACCAAAACGTAGCCAGGATACGGACGCTAGGAAATCTACACCGGGCTGATGAAGAGCCCGATAGAAGCGCCCGTGAAGCTCCTTGCTTTGCCATACTTCCTTGCGGTCCTCTGTAGTAAGTACCACAGGTTTGCGCCAGTTCTCTTTAGCCATGGAGAGCGGGGTGAGCCCCTTGTCCACTGCGACCACATCACGGTGCATACCCACTTCGGCTTTTAAGAAATATTCCCTGAGGCTGCACACCTCGCGGTTGTGGAGGGTCTTCGCATTTAAAAAGCCTCGACCCCCGCATTTCCGCGGGATGTACAGTCTCATCACCGATGAACGTGGGTGATGCATCCGGTTTGCGGTCAGTAGTGTACGGACCCTCCTGTCCAGGGCGTCGAGTTCGGTCTGAGTCCATTTGAGTATGCCGAAAGAGTACATCAAAACCGGCATGACCCAACCGGATTATTATTATTATTTTTATGGTGGGAGTTTTTTCCCCTCTGCCTATGGCGACACCTGTATGTTTGCTAAGGGATGGTTGTTAGAACTAGTTGTTCATGTAAAATATGATAAGGTATGTACTAATAGGACATAATATAAAAAAAACAAATATATAATTAAACGTTTTATTTAAAAAGTACAAAAAAACTATAAGAAATATTACTTCCTGTGATAAGCATAAAAACATGGCACTATACATAGAGGCACTTCACATTTCTCGCACATTATCTTCGACCTCTTGTTGTGGGTTTTAGTGCTGCAGAGACGGCAACGTTTATAGTTTGGTAATGAGCAAGGCATATGATCACCAACATTGGTATAACGTATCTCGTCGGCAATATTACCGACAACTTTTTGGCGAGTATCAGCCTGTGCAACTTTTTTGCGTATTATGTAGTTTGCCATGGCTGAACGCCTTTTACGACTCGTAAATCCACTTATCAGTCCTCTAGCTAGAGCAACGCGAAATTCAAAGTGCGTGAGATTAACTTTGCAACTTTGACTCAAAACAAAAGCGTTAGTAATGCTGGCATCTAGCAAGAAGTAAAAAATTCGTAGCCACCATCTCTTGCTCCTTCGTCCAACTGTGTAAGTAGATTTTAGACGATCAAACCGATCTACTCCACCCATTCTCTTTGTGTATTCCTTGACGTTAAGGGGGCACCGAATATCTACTTTAGACCCATCTTTTTGTGTCCTTGCCACCGTGGTTATCCCGACCGTAGGATGGAAGACATTTGACATTAATAATACTTCCTTGTTGTCTTGCCAAACAACGAATGCTACGTTCTCTTTCACCCTCCACTTGAAACTTCCTTTGGGTAACTTCAGTTTCTTTCCACCAGGCCTTTTTATGAGTTTAGGCAG
The DNA here is from genome assembly GCA_949128155.2 of Xanthia icteritia. Taxonomy (NCBI): domain Eukaryota; kingdom Metazoa; phylum Arthropoda; class Insecta; order Lepidoptera; family Noctuidae; genus Xanthia; species Xanthia icteritia. The sequence continues at coordinate 9,839,825 of OX421953.2, forward strand.
GTCTGCTCTTAGCCTTCGTACCGTGCCGGTCGCGTGTATACCATTGTCGTACAAGTACGCCAAAATATTGTAGTCGCAAAAAAAGTTGTCAAAGGTTACGTGAACATTCTGCATATTTGCTGCTATGAGTTTCTCTGTTAGTCTTTTGACAACTTTTGCGCCTAACCCTTCTTCAACAGTATTATCGGTCTTACCGGTATATATATGAAATTCAAATAGGTACCCACTTTGGCTATCACACCGGCACCAGACTTTGTACCCACGCTTGATCGGCTTCATCGGCATGTACTGTTTCAATGATGACCTCCCCTTGAATAAAATCATAGACTCGTCTATGCTCTGAGAACCTGAATCCGTGAAATTATTTTGGCAACTTTCGTTTATGAGATCAATCAAAGGACGAAGTTTATATAATTTGTCATATCCGGGCATATTTTTTGCTGGTTGATGTTCATTATCATTCAAATGTAGGCAGCGTAAAATTTTTTTGAATCTTTTTATGGGCATCACATTAGCCACCTCATCCAGTCTGAAACCGGGGTCAGAAGACCAGTATAGGTCTATAGACGGCAGAATATGATAACCCATTATTATTAATATGCCCAAAAAAGCTTTTAGTTCTTGCTGAGTCAGTGGAGTCCATGTTTCAATATTTCGCTGCTCAGCATACAAATTGGTTTGCAGAACAATGAGCTCGTAAACTTTGTCACTGAAAAAGCTTTCAAAAAAACGAATTGGTTTTGTTTTATTCGTGAATCGTCGCTTTGCCGATACTCGTATAGGCTGCTCATCAAAAAATTGCGGTTCAGGCCGGGATGTCCACTTTTCTTTTTTCCAGACCATCTCATCAGCATCAGATTCAGAGTCGGAATCAGAGCTCGAGCTCAAGTTGTCAATCACAGGACTATCGGGAGATAAAGGTCTTGTACCAGAACACCTGGGTAATACCGGAGGTTGAGGGTCGGGATTAGTTTCGGTATTCCCAGAGATACTAGGACATAGGCTACAATTCTCATTTTGTGGTTTATCTTGTAGTGCAGCCGATTCTGGGTTGTTAGGTATTGTAACTTCATCATCTAATCCTTGCAATATACTTTCGAGTCTAGCTGTACTATATTGTTCTTCACCCTCCGATTCGTTGTCATCGTCTGATTCTTCTGGATTTTCTGGTAAGCCAAATATTTCATCTAAAGCTTCTTCAATCTCTAAATCTTTCAATATTTTTCGACTCATCTGCAATAAAAATGCAAAAATCCATAACCCATGCCAAAGCCCCTACACAAACATTTTAGTATTTTCGTTTGTACACCTTAGCACCCCTTTAGATAGATTATTTATTGTGAAATATGAAATAAACAAATCAAACCAAAAAACCAGTTACGACAACACCAAAGTAGCCGACGGGCAGAGGGAACATGCAACCCACCTTGAAAAAGTTACACTAGGAAAAAACGAAGCATAGAATTTGAAAAATATCCAACACATTATGGTCACAAAACCCAAATAAAACGAATAAGTGAAAATAATACCTTCCGACAATAGCAGATTCCGGAGATTTTCTTCGATTTCTTCCACCATTCAAAAATACTCCACTTTTCAGTTACGAATGCAATTCACAGAAAAAAATTCAAATAGCGGGCTGTCATTGTCTGATGTCAAATTATTGACACTTAACTATTAGTGTTCCCAATGTGAAAAAATAGACCGTTCGGAAACATTCACTGAACTTTTTACTCCAACAAACATGGTGGTAAAAATATTCCCTTTATCCCAAAAAGGGATATAATAATATCATTAGCAGATCATCGCCATACAGATTGTTGATGTAAAACATTGCACATGCTAATCCCTATTCACATTCATATCTCTATTTGCATTCTATAAGACGTTCCAAGATTATTAAGGTACAATTAGGGACCCTGTAGGGCACAGCAAACAGTAGAAACAAAATTCTAAAATTTACAGAAACATTTAACAATTCTTTGATAATAATAGTTGCTAAGCGTACTGATCTTTACTTATTATAGTTACCAGATGCTCATCTTCTTCAAACATACCTTTGATATCTTATAATTCCACATCAGAATACAAATTGGTGGCCTCTGCTTTGCCGGCCTCACACTATTGTTGAAATTAAATCTTGTGTTCTATAAAATGACAGATAAGATAGAAGCATTCCTACTTTAACGGATGTTATGTCATTCCAATTGGCTGGATCGCTACTTTTTTATTTGCTATTAACCGAACTAGTTGATGGTACAGTAACTGCAATGCTTAATGATTCTTTTGTCTAGTATAAATTAGATCTTTTTTTTTTTGGGTGGGAAATTATCAAATAACTTCTCCCGCTCTGGGTGGAGCGGAAGGGTGTTTTCCGTTGCCTGCACGTTGCCAAGGGCCACGGTATCCCTTTCGGACTTTCCCGCAACCCCGGCAGGCATCGGTCCTAAAGGACCCCTTCGCTTCTGCTGACATCTCTTTGAGGCGCGCGTGGAACACAACTTGTATAAATTAGATCTTACTTTATTATTTGGCTAGCTCCCGCCAGCGGCTTCGCCCATGTGATATTTTAATAAATGCTGGTCTATGTTACTCAGTGATATTATTTATAGCATTCTATTGGTGAAATAATTACTTGAATCGGTCCTGTAGTTTTTGAGTTTATTCATTACAAACAAAATACAAAAGATGAAGATTGATTGGTCTAGATCTTAAACTGTTAAAAAATTGTGGTTTTCGATTGTTCGCATTATATGGTTATTTGAGTTTCGATACTTTGTCATCCTTAAAACGAGTTTTATTGATATTTTTTCAGTGTTTTGTAAATTTTTATTTAGATGTCGTCTTTAGTGTTATTTTTTGTATTAGTCATGATAAAATTATCGCCATCATCATCATTATCTGTATTTTTTCAACTGTAGTATATGATTTCAGTCGAATGCAAAGAAAAGCTAGTATTTTTGATGTTTTTTGGACAATTTACCGTCTATCTTCTGTAATTGAGTTAGTAACTTTTATAGACAAATTAATTCAAAAACACTTATCTTGTTTCGACTAACAAAATAAAAAAAAAACATTTTATTGAACAAAACAACTGCTGACGATGTTAAATGATAATTAATCACTTCAATTTCACTAAACCTTTCAAATACCGCCTACATACAGATTTTTTCTAACGCAACATTTATTTATTACCCAAACGTGTCTACACGCGTTAACCAATTTAATACCTCACTTGAAATAAAGGAAAGTGACCTTACTGGTGTTTGAAATAAAGTTGGAGTGGGTTGCATTGAATTTTGGGGAACGCGTGATGTTTCGACACCGGACGCAAGTCAACAATTGCCTTCCTGTTGTGATAACGGTATCCAGGCTAATTACCGGTAAAGTGTTACAGTTAACAGATTTTTTGTAATAATTGCAGTCAAATCACGTACATAATAAGTAGTTTTTCTTTTGAATAGTTTATTTGTTCATAATTGACATTTTAACAATCGATGACAATATTAATTTATGACCTTTTGACATTTGTGATTGAATTTTGGCATTGATATAATTTATAAATGACGATTTGATATTCGTAAATTGAATTTGATGTCATAATATAATTTTATTATGACCATTTAAGATTAGTTAATTTAATTTGACCATTTAAGATTAGTCAAGTTAATTAAATTTAACATCATAATAGTTTTTTATAATTTGAAGTTAGGTAATGAATCTGACATGATAATAATTTATGACATTATTTCATTTTGACATGTCAAATTCTCCATCGTTTGTCAAACTAAGATACGTTGACAGTTCGTATAAATATAATTATGAGACTTGCGTGTTAATGATTTTTCATTTAGTTTATGACTGTTTACAATTTTTATTACAAAATATTTTTATATTAAAAATTCTTTATGACCATTTTATTTACAGGGGTTCTAATTTATAGTCAAACAAGGAGAATTAATGTGAATTTGTAAGTATGTATTTAAGTATTTCCGAATTAAATTGAAACAGAAAAAGACCAATTACTCATGTTTCGTAAAGAAATAAATGATTTCATTTTGATACGATTACAATTAGATGTTATATCCCAAAAATACTTTGGTCTCTCTGTCTTTTAGTAAACTATTGCACTGATTAAATAAGTGATGAAAGAATAAAGTACAGTTTGGTTTCAGGTTACTACGCCGTTACGTTAGTTCAAGAAGAAGTCTTGAAAAGGTAGCTTGATGACCAAAATAAATACATAGGGTACAGGTAAACCAGAAAAGTTATGCGCTCCAGTAATCTTCGTGTTTCCGAATTAGCACGAACGTCGCGCCACAGAGTAACTCCCCACAGAGGCAGTGCTTCTAAGTTTTGTACTACCGCGCTTTGTAGTGCACTTATCATTGCGCATTGGTATGAAGTTTTCTTTCTTTTGCTTTACCTCCGGATCGTCATTTGTTACTCAAAAGTTTTGTGTTATTTTTTGGAATTGCATAGTGTTGTTAAACTATAACCCAAAATAGGCAAGTACTTTCATGTTCTCTCATCATGAGATCTCATCATCTCGTTCGTATTTCCGAAGATAGACGATGATTCCCGAAGCGCAAACTTTTCTTTGGGGAGCTGTACGTTGGTTTTTAGCACGGAAAACTAAAGACTTTAAAACCGTAATCACAGTTAGTATGAAACAGTTTACAGCCTCATTTCTTCAGGCTTAAGATTCTAACGAAGCATTAAATATTATACTTCTTTACGTACCTGGAAAAGCTCAAGTAAGATGTTCAATGCGTCCATATTCGTACTGAATGCAAAGCCACTGACTTACTGAGTTTTCATTCAAAACTGCTTGTTTGTCGACCATTTCGCAAGTCAGTGAGAAAAATTCTTTGCGAGCTTCCATGTAACATGAAATTTAAGCTTTAGGCTGTAAGAAATAGGGTACAAAGTTGATTAATTGGTGGTAGTTGGAGCTTAAACTGGTATCTATTGAGAGGTTAATGGGCAAATACATAAGGTGTGTAGATGTCTGACACATTTAATGCGCGGTCGTTGTGTAAAAGGGTTGTGTATTGAAATTATGAGTAATTTTGTATGATATCTACAGTTTATTTATCATGGTCTCAGTTATACAATTTGGGCATACAATTGGGCACGCCACTATTGCGGCGATAAGTCCCCTCTTTGAGGAGTGGCTAGAGAGGCGCCACGGCGTCCTCACCTTCCGCCTGACGCAGGTCCTCACCGGACATGGTTGTTTCGGGAGGTTCCTGTTTCATATCAGGCGGGAGGAAACGCCCGGGTGTCATCACTGCGTGGATCGCCCGGAGGACACGGTTGAGCATACGGTAGAGGTCTGTCCGGCTTGGGCAGAGCATCGCCGTGTCCTCGCGGAGGCGATCAGCGGCGGGGATCTCTCGCGTCCGGCCCTAGTCCAGGCCATGGTACGGAGCGAGAGGGCATGGGAGGCCGTCACCTCCTTCTGTGAAGGAGTAATGCTCGCGAAGGAGGAGGCAGGACGCGTGAGGGAGAGGCAAACTGGGCGTCGGGAATCGCAGGCCGATTCCCGGCCACCGTAGGCGCGGGCTTGCGGACGGTGAGCAATGGGTAGCTCGCCGTCCGATAAGGACCAGGCCCGGGTCGACGGCGCGTTGTGTTCCACGCGCGCCTCAAAGAGATGTCAGCAAGTGAAGGGGTCCGATAGGACCGATGCCTGCCGGGGTTGCGGGAAAGTCCGAAAGGGATACCGTGGCCCCTGGCAACGTACAGGCAACAGAAGGAACACAGGTGGGTTTTAGTCAGTAAGAGTCTGACACGCCCAGAGCGGGAGAAGTTATTTGATAATTTCCCAACCAAAAAAAAAAAGCTAGGGTAACATGAATCAATCTGCCCAGCCTTTTCCCAATTGATAATTTCCCACCCAAAAAAAAAAAAGGTATACAATTTAATATATTTTTGTGTTAATATTTTAGGGGTATAAGGAACAGAGTGTAAAGTTCACTCATCCTCTATAGAAAAGAGACGATCCTCCAATCAGACGGGTGTCGTGTCTGGCGGGCAACTGCCCAACGGTTGAAGTCAAGAGCTTGTATATATGTCGATCGCGCTTTAAATTATAATTGCGCGATGCAGGATTTGTGTGACGTCAACATGTTGTGTGACGTCAGGTCTTTTGATGTGTTGTTTGCATGTGGCGATGTTGATGCCGCCACAATATCTTGGCTCAATTATATTAATGTGCATGAAAAAAATATTTTTTACTACACGTCTGGAATTTAACAATTGGCACAATAATCGTATATAACCAAGGAGATTGATTTGAACAATTAATTAATTTTCTAACCCTCTGTTGAAACGTCAGTTCCACTAAGTTATCCCTAAAACGAGGCTTTATGTATTTCTTGATAACTATAAACAAACATTAACACATTGCACCTTTCTAAAAATGTTGTACAGTTTATTAAGTTTTGAAGCACCTAAAAATATCAAACAACATTTAACTGAATTTTCAAGCACCCACACTAAACAATTACTACAGTCCGGCCGTCGAGAGACTGCATTCCTGACACCTGTCAGTTGAACAATTTCTAGTAGTAATAAGGATCATATTCGCAAGACACATACTCGTTAGTATGAAACTGACAGGTGTCAAGAATACATTCTCTCGACGCCCGGCTCTACACACTAACAACCAATATATACGAATATATACATTTGCCATTGTAAAGTAGTACTAAGTTTTTGGAAATAAATACTTAAACTATACAGATTTTCCAGGTATTTAACAAGCACTTTAATATTAATAAAGTACCGAAAGCGAAACCCACGTAAAACTGTGTACTATAATCATCAAAGCATTCCGTGAATATTTTCACTTCAGTGTTCAGTCCACGCATTGTGAATGACACAAAGGGCTAACAGGAAGCTAGGTACACAGTTAGTAAAACTTCTAGGAATGCCTATGATCTTTTGGCTATTGGTATTCAAAGAGATTTGCCAAGGCATTTTATATCAAAATGAACGTGTGTTTCCTTACTGCGTTCTAAGAAGAACGTTGCCAATTGAAATACGTTTCGGTGTAGGAATTTTGATTTTACGATGAGATTTGTGTAGCTTTATTGTAGGTAAAGGTCTATTTATGTTTTGTTATTTGTGGGGATAAGTTGAGCAAAAATTAAAAATATTTTTAGTGATAAATACTTTTTCTCAAACATGATTGGAAATTTGACATCCTTCTTCGAGATAAATCGAAATTGCTGTACTGGCCAAATACATGCGAGCGCCCGGTCGGCAATGTTTGTATGAAATTTTTTTTTTTTTCGATTTGGTTTGCAAATAGAGCTGTTTAAAGTAAAGAAGAAACAAATGAACATAAAGCGTGAAAAATTGACGTTTTTCGTCATTGATTCTGGAATTTATAATTAATTTACTTATAGTTTAAATTTCCGCGCATTATTTGACAAAAGTACTATACAAACCTTGGCCGCAACCGGGCATTGATGGACTCACGTATGTGTGACTCGGCTTCGCCTCGGCCCACATTTTCACGATTGTCTGTCAATGCCCTTGTTGCAGGCCGCGACAGTAATGTACAATTTAAACATAGTCACGTTCACTACAAAACAAAACACTCTAAAACCAGGTAAATCTCATTTATCAGCTCCCCATTGAAATATACCTTCGAAAACCTCCCTCAATTTTAATCGGTTATAAAAACCGGCCAAGTGCGAGTCGGACTCGTACACGAAGGGTTTCGTAGATACCACCGTACAATATTGAACACAATTTTTTTTAAATACTTTATTCAAATACACGTTTATTTTATTTATTTATTTATATATTACGTAAGGGAAAATAAACAGTAGTATATTAAGCATAAATAGAAAAACTTAAAATTAAACTTAACAAATATACTACCCACAACATTTTCCACAGATTACTATTATATAATAAAAACAAGCTGTTAGCAAACGGTAACAGGGCTAAATAAATGAAATGAAAAAAAACAAAAAAAAAACATAAACAATATTCTATAGATGTAAAAAACACAAATAAAATCATGCATGCTTGATACAGGAATTGATAATAGCCAATTAATAATGATACCTACATTGCGTAAAACCTATGGAGTCTGCTGCCGTATTTAAACTTTAAATTTATTATAGTTTGTTGTTATAGCGGATATACATAGTAGTACTCACTGTGTGAAAATTTCAAGTGTCTACCTACTACGATTAAAAAGATACAGCCCTATGACGGACGGACAGCGGAGCCTTAGTAATAGGGTCCCGTGGGCACCCTTTGGGAACGGAACCCTAAAAATCCTCTTTTCATACTTTCAAAAGTGTCGCACTGTAACTAATGCCTATTACGATTGAGACAGAAACTCTATTAAGAAGAGGCGAAGCGTGTAATCGGTCTACCTGCCAAGTGCTGATTGTTATACAAAGTGCATATTATACCAGTAAGTTGGTAGTGAAAATTATGTGAGTGGGACTTTGTCGAAGACATTTTGGTTTGTCGGGTGGTTGGATTTTATGATAGAGAATGAAGTATGGTTTAATGGCTGTGGTTGAAAATTTTAAGGCCTTAGGTTATTTTTTCTGGTAGGTAAGTACAGTGTCTTTCCAGACATGTTTTCAGGAATTCTGCAGTGGTTTTAGAAGTATTTTGAGGACTTAAAAAAAAATATCTCATTTAAACATTTACGAGTCAATCATGAGCAGGTGGTGGCCTAGTGGTATCAGCCCCGGCTTACGAGTTATATTTCATCACCACTGCTCTCAAAATGGTGAAAGAAAACATCGTGAGGAAACCGGCATGTCCTAGAGCCGAAAATTCGAAGACATGTGACATGCCACCAACTAGCACTGGTGCCGCGTGGTAGATTACGGCCCAGTCCCTCTCACAGAGAGGAGGCCTGTGTCCCAGCAGTGAAATGAAGTGAAATGAAATGAAATAAAATGAAATGAAATGAAATTGTTTATTCTGTAAATAGGATATTGGAATCACTTTTACACGTCATATTAAAAAAAAAAAAAAATTAGTTAGATGAGTTCGGCGTTTCCTATCTGACTACTCTGAGAAGAAAGGCCGAAACAAACTCAGAGGTCACAGTCTCTTTTAAAGTCCAGACATAATCTTGGTCAGGCCATATGAGGACCATGTAGATTAGTGTCTGAAATGGTCTTTTGAGAAAAGAACCACACAGATTTGAGTGGACCTGTCCTGTCAGTGCAAGCATTTGTCAGTAATCGTGGAGCTCAACCCAGAACTTAAGGAGCTCAACTCGACGAACAATACCAAAGAAAGTGGGAACGTGGCTCATTATGCTTTGCTATACATGAGTAGCTGACGGATTTCTACTATACATACAACTGAACTATCTTCATTAAATAAAGTTGTTTTGTGCAGAGTTACACGTCTGTGTTCCGAAGATGAAATTCCATTAGACGACCCTTCGATATTCTTCGGAAAACAAAAATAAATTCGTAATGATTTATTATAAAATATCGATTTTCTGCCTGACCGTACAAATCACCGTAATCGGAAGTCAAAATATTTGGTATTATTATTCGGGTTGAGTTGACTCGGGCCGAGCTGTCACTGACCCGTATAAAAGTGCATCGGGACACAGGATTCTTGTTTTTCATTTTGTATCATTATTTCTTCTATATGTTAGACTGTTTATCCTATCTAGAGAGCTTTACCTACTTAGCTGTGGTTAACCATTCTGCTATCAACCAAAATGTGGCAATCAAATCCATCCACTCTGTAAACTTAACAATTTAAAATATACTTTCCATTGACATTTTAAAAATGCTATCAAATAAACACGGATAAGTGTGCAAGCGCAGCGATTTATGATAATTCCTGTGTTGTCGATTGCTTCAAGTGGCTATTTACGTCAAGAAGTGTCGATTACACTACAAATCACAAGTTGGATGGAACTTGCCTATTTGTGAGTGAGGGAGGTTTGTGTGCTTTCGACCTTTGCAAATCGCCTCGTATACAAATCTTTTATTGTTAACCCATAAAAAAAAACTGACAATATTATTGATCTTGACCTTACTACGAATTATTAACCATCCCTTAAGCAGTTCTTGCACTAAGAATGTTTTCGCTCGAAACGGGCGAATTGACACTTGACAACTCCAGAAATACGTATTACGCTATTGGCACATTTAGAATTCTAAGCAGTACAATTTAATAAGTTTACTGCTCTCCTATGAGAGAGAGAAGAATCAACCAATGAGCCGATATTTTCTGAGACAATTTCTCTAATAAAAAACCTGTGCTTTTTTATTTACATCGCATAATTTCTTGATGACAGTAATGAGGTTTTGCTCTTATCGAGGTTACCCTTCGTGCTAACCCAACCAGTAATAATAAGTGTTAGGTATTGTTTTATGTTTCTTTTTTTTTACACTTTTCTTCAGAAACCCAACCTTTAGTTAAAACATGGATAATAGTGTGGGTTATATGTTTGTTAAATCTTAGTTTAATTATTTCTCTGTATTTTGTAGCTTGTAACTGTTTTTGTTCCTAATAAATAAATAAATAAATAATATGTATGTTACTTTCAAAATGTTGGCATTGTAAGTACTATTGATTACTTGAAAATATTGAAAAATTAACTACCAAAGTGCGAAAGTTACGACCATTTGAACTTTCTTCCATCGAACTATCGCTCCACTTTCGACAATGTACCTTCTACGGCCACTGATAAGCAGTCTTCACACGGCCACACTATCAATATTTGCTTTCAAAGATTTTTGAGTAATTGCCTTACCTTACATAGCTAGCGGCGTGTGTGAACACACCATTACCAATAGCTTAGCGGTATGTTAAGAAACTTGTATTTTACTTTGAATTATTTTAAAGATACCGCTAATACAGTTTTATGGTGTTCAATATTTAATGTTTTGAGTAAATGTTCTATGGAAAATGGTATGGTTGCACGGAAATGGTGTGTAAGTATTTTGTTAGGCAGTTGACTAGATACTAGTGCCGATTCTCTTGTACACCGAACTAACCTATCACTAAAATTCCTTACGTTTGAGTCGCTTACTTTAGTCTTAAAGCTATTATTCTGCAAAAAGAATATCTAAATTTAAAAATAATTTTGACACAACGAAAGAATTTGACAATCGCGACTCCACGTGGTACATACTTGTTTGCCCTACCCCGTGAATTTTTTAGAGTCAGAGGCGCGCATGTTTGGCAGCCTCGACGTGTTTAATATGGAAAAAATAAAGGGGGTCGAATTAGTTCATGTTCGTTCATGAATCGTTTTAGTTCATGATAACTAATTGTATTCCACACCATTTTTAATCGCGATTAAAAATAGTCAGAATTAGATCGACAAACAAAATTTTAGGTGATAAACGACAAATTCAGAATAGAAAAATTATAATTTTCACTAAATTCAGTGTCATCTTAGCGCTATCAAACTAAAATATAGTTAAGTACAAAAATTTAGTTAAACTAAACGAAAACGAATAAACTAAATTTTGGTGATTTTTAGTCTAGTTTAGAGGCATTTGTGACAAGAGGATCGACACCATTGTAGTACTAAGTTGCTAGACCTTTTTTTATCTAGAACGCCGAAATGTATGTCAACTTTGTCATCAATTGTGAATTAGAGCAAGTTAATAATATGGAACGAAGATTATATATGTGTGTATATATGATTGTATATTGATAATTTAATGAATTACATCGACACCTGACTGAACTTTTTTATTGTCAACAACAATATTAGGTGGTTAACAAAAGAAGCTGGTAAAAAAAAAAAAAAACAATTAAAAGATTAATCTAAAATGGATAGGATACACAGAAAACGAAACTACATTATGTACTAATTCTAATATACATAGATGTACTGAAGAAGATAAATGAAAATGTCTGAATCATTTTCCTATGATATTTATTGGCCTATTAATATTTTCTTCAAATGGGTTTGCTGGAAGACTCGCCGCGAGTGATCACTGAGTGTTGTCACTTGCCAAAGTTATCTGGAATGAGAACCGACCAATCGGCGACAAGACAAAACACTTACCGCCATCTCGCGGCAAAATATTTAGCGTGGTAGTCCATTGGTAGCTGAATCATTCAATGAAAATAACAGACACTTAGCCAAACCAAAAAAAAAAAAAAAAGTAAACTCAAAAACCAAAGACAATGAATGAGCTCTACTGCATGTATGACAAAGACAAAGGGCCTAGACAAAGTGACATTCTATCAGCTATAACGAAGATGGAAAAGCCAAAAATGTATGGAACTGACATAAGTTGCAGAAAAAGTTATGTCAATCCTGTTGAAAGTTGTTGCAGAAATACGTACCTATGCTGCATGCACCCTAATTGCTTAACAGACGATCAATTTCAATATGTTTCATTTTGACAGTTCAACAACATTCATTGCGTTATTTAAGTAGTTGAGCAGATTTTTTTTTCGAAAATATGAAGCAATGTATTAGCAATCTGTTTCAAAATGATTCAGATTGTGATTGATTGTGTATGACGCAATTAGGGTGCCAATATCCTTCAAAACGATTCAGATTGTGATTGATCGTGTTATGTATCGGGTGTTGGTCAGAATAAAATTCTAAATGCCATCGAGGCATTCTTTTAGAAGGCTTTACGTAGTCTTGGCAAAATTAATCCCTAATGCGGTTTCTTTCAAAAACCATACTTGTATAAGAACAATGTCAGGTATATTAATGTTACCCTAATATGCAGCACTTTAAATCCCTTTCCCACAAACTATTTGTATTAAAAACGACCGGAAGGCACTTCGAAATGGTAAAAGCGGAAATGGATCGGTTGCTTGTGAGTTGGTAACACTATTAGTCAGTGTTGCCCACCTTATAGGATGTTAGCACGCGATGCGTTGGTTTACATATATTTTTTTCTGGTTTTAAAACTTTACATTGTAAATTGTAATAAGTTTAAATCACTTTAACAGAATTTGTGTTTGTTTTAGAGATTTTCATGCTGAGTTAGGAAATTGGTTCTAAAATTTATGAATTGGCCAAACTGTACTTACAACTTATTTCATAATCATTTTTCTTTGGTACGTACTGTTGTTTATCTACCTAGCCTTTTCCCAACTACACACATCAACACGGTCTAGGGATATTTCATACTCAATTAAATAACTCGAAAAGTACTGGCCGCATTGTAATCTTTCATACACCGATTTGTTTGTAATTTATCTCAGACTAATTCCAAATTCAAATTTTTTAAAATTCTTTTGTTTCGGTGGCATAAAAATGTCTTGATGTGTAGGAGAGGGAATTTTCATTTGTGCGAAATTTAGAAAACAATACGAATTACGTTTAGTTACAGTTTTTTTTTCATTTTTAAACGAAAGATAAAGTTAAAATTGAGGTATTGTAGCCATGCAACGCCAACATTTGACGAGGGCGGAGATGTTACGAGCTGTGGGAATGCTGGAAGCTGGGTCTGTTCAGCGTAATGTTGCTGAGGCCATAGGGACCCACCAAAATGTAATTTCAAGATTGTGGACACGCTATCGTGCCACAGGTGAAGTAGCGGAGAGGCACCGGGGGCCAAGTCGCATCACTAACCCCAGACAAGATCGATTTTTGCAAATTACTGCGCGAGCTCAACCAAATGCAACGGCGACTCAATTGGTCCAAAGGCTGCGAGTGGAACACCAAGTGCTTGTGAGTGACCAAACTGTAAGAAGGCGACTGCATGAAAGCAATCTACGTCGCCTTTACGGAGAGGCAATCGTGGACGACGATTAGATTGGGTTCGGAACCACGTGGACTGGGGCCGTGAGCAATGGTCCAATGTGCTGTTCACGGATGAATCCAGGTTCGGCTTCCATCCCGATTCACGAAGGACGCGTGTTTGGCGAGTTCCTGGACGATGGAGCCGTCTTGAGAACCCTCAGGAAGTTCACCCATACCAAGGAGGAACAATTATGGTTTGGGCAGGAATTCGTCTTGGAGGACGGACGGATCTCGTTTGGGTGCGGGGCAATATGACGGCAGAACGATACGTCCAACAGGTGCTGGGGCCCGTAATCTTGCCCCACAGAACACAATTGGGGCAAGATTTCCTGCTCATGCACGACAATGCCCGGGCACACACGGCGAGAACGGTAGCAGCTTGGTTACATACACACAATGTTAGGGCCTTAGACTGGCCTGCTCAATCGCCAGATCTAAATCCCATTGAGCATGCGTGGGATATGCTGCAAAGAAGAGCTCTGAAGGAAGTTCCTGAAAATCTGGCTACAGAAGATCAACTTTTTGCGCACCTCAGAAGGACATGGGACAATATTCCGCAGCAAGACATTGACAACCTTGTTCTGAGCATGCCGAATCGTTGCCGATGTGTTATGAACATCATGGGCGCTTTCTCAGACTACTAACTTCAAGTTTATAAACACAAATTAAATGATTTTTCTATTTTTTTCAGTTTTTACTCATAAATTAAAAGTTAATTCATATACGGTTTCCGTCTATGCTTCATTTTTTTTCCATAAAATCCTGAAATTTTAATCGAAGTACCTTAACCATTATTAAAAAATGGTAGAATATTAAATAACGTATCTTTTAAATATATACATGTCATATAAATAATTAACACATTGATAGTAATTCGCTTTTTTAAAAATATCCCTAGACCGTGTTGATGTGTGTATATTGGGATCGAATTCCTCTAACGGGATACAGCTGAATACCAGTATTTTACATGGACAAACTGCATCTGACCTCCACAACCCAGTTGCTAGGTAACACGATACCCCTTGGTAAGACTGGTTGTCAGATTTGAGCTTCTGACGACCCGTGACGTCTTTGGTGTTGTAGTTTGAGTTTGTTTTAATAGTTTAGATTAGTTATGATCAATTTACTATTTTACCGGATTTTAAAGGCTGTGTGTTCGCTAGGAAACATTAATTACTTGCTGAGCCCCGTGGTTTTAAGCTTCGTGTAGACTAGCGCGATGCGACACCGCTCATTGTTATACCGTGAAGTTTTCTTAGAAATTGTATTGTTCAAGTCGCGTCGCGCTAGTTTGCATGAGGCTTTGGTCGCATTAGTCTCGATCCCGTGGAAATATCAGGATGAAAAGTATCCTATATCCTAAACCAGGTCATCAAATCGGTTCAGCCGTTTTAGCGTAAACGCGTAACAAACAAACAATCAAACCAACAATCTCACTTTCGCATTCATAATATTAAGTTAGGTAGTATGATCTGATATTTATGAAGTAGGTATACCTAGAAAGTACTCTGTTTACGTAGACGGACTGAATCCCGACCTTTCAACGGAAATTCTCAGTATATTAATATCAGTGCTTGCGTGTATCCACTTGACACAATTCCTGGGAATCGTCGGCTCCAGCAGCCAGGAATTGGGTGGCGTATGTTTTTTAATGTTGTTTTTCAAAGTTTTCCTTAGCCTAGCATAATTATCGTGCAAATATTTAATGGAACCACTTTCGATTTTAATATTTGAAAGTTGTAGGAATACCTATGTGCCACAAAACTCCCATTTTGCAAGGGGCCTATTGACCCTTTTTTGGGCACAATTGTAAACTTCGACCTGATTCCGATTATATATTTTTTTCAATAATAATAATAACATTTATTTCAGATTAAAAACCATAATTACATACTATTAATCCATACACACACATTTAAAAACTAATTCAGATTAAAATCAAATAAAAAACAGTAAAATTATTAATAATAACGATTAATTCAATAACGTATAACATGTCGTTTCACTTCCATAATATTTAAACAAGAGTCTCACCTTCTTCATTATTTATTTTTATGATACTACTTGCATTAACGAATGCTTTGGTTCAAGAATTATGAAAACATGTTTACAGCCACTGCGTTCCACTTACAACCACAATCAACATGCTATACCTAAACGAACCTTAACCGTAGCAATTAAAGCAGGGGTTACAAGTACTAATTAAGACTGAAACTCTTAATAAAAACGAAGAAAAAAAGAACCATATAAAAAACCTCCATAAGCACCATTGACCCCGCAATACAGGGATTATGACGTCACAAATCCTATCTAATTACATGGATGACGTAAACAACGTTCCCTCCCCTATTTAAACGTTGAATGTGCTTCCCCGTCAGAACTACGGTGCACGTGCGACACTCAAGGTCCCACAACCCTTTACACATCCTCTCAAGCTTGCAATTAAAACGAAAAACAGAGCGAAACAACGCCATACTTACTCAACAAGCCAGAAAGAGACAACACGCCTCATTTACCCAAGCACTTTTATTTCCACTTGCACTTGAGAGGTCGTCGGCCAATCAACGGTCGTGCCGCGCCCGCCTCGCATTGGTCCGTTTGAATAGAGAATATTTTTTCGAAAAATGGAACAAAAGCTGAGGGTAGGTAATAGCGAGTTTTGTTTTATTCGAGTGGCATTTCGCATTTGAGTGGAGGAGGCCGCACGGAGCGGACGTCTCGACTTTTAATTACCTTATATTTTTGCTATTGTTTCTTTAAGGACACTCGTGCGTTAAGCTGGCTTTTCATTTTATGATGTTCAACATTGTTATTTTATTACGCGGAACTCGTTTAGTACTCGAGTGTGGGGCTTATTACAAAACAAACAAATTAGCTATGTTTATTTCTTAGTAACCACTATCCTGTGTTTGTCAGGAACTGGCTTCATTCAAGTGTTTGTAGGCAAAGTACGGGATACATTTCTTGTCTGTTTTCATTCATAGGTAAGGGAAGAGGGGTTGTTGTAATGTTGGCATGGATGGGACATCCTGTTGACGATTTTTATTTATAAAATAAGGCAAAGCTTCTAATATCTTTAACAATCTTCTATGCATCATTAGATCTTTATTAATTTACTGTTATGGGATCATGCACTTTTTAGCTACTATCGATATACTATCCAGTTAATTCCTTCACTATAATTATGCAGTTTTCCGTTATCCCAGAGGTTTGTCATCAAACCTAACCTTAATGAAAACCCGGTTGCAATAGAATGTAATTAGTGGACAGATGTTGCTGATCATTAGCTGTCTTTTATGATTACCGATGGCGGTGGTCGGCAAGCCGCAGCTCTTTGGCCTATAGAGTGCGGCTCAGTACAAATCTGCATGAGTACGAGCGTAGATAAGCGGTCGCGGTTTCGGTCGACCGACTGCGGCGATCGAATCTTCATCATATTGTTGTTATCAGCCGATATGATGATGATGATGAAGGTTCTTTACTTCTTTTGTTACTTCTTAGCAAGTTAATTTTAGGAAGCGTTGAAAGAGGATGGGAGTTTTAAGAATTAAGTTAATTAAAAGTGTATTAAGACAGTTTGGACACACAGAAAGGATTAGCTCTCATAAGAAATCTTAGTCGTTATAGTATTGATATTTGGCTGTATTGACTAATGATTTTGCCAACCACGGACCTATGGCATAGCTTATTTTGTAATTTGGTAGAGGCAAGCTTAATAGAGGTTCTGAGATTTACGGTAGGTACCTTGTAATCGTTTGGAGAAAACTTGGACCCATTTATAAATCGCTCACATTTGAAGATACACTGTTATAGAACTGTCAATATGTAAAAGTATTTTGATCAACTACGAAACAACTACATGACAACATTGACAAGTCATAAGCCATTGGTCAACTCCTCACGTGACTAAAGAGAGGGCCTAGACAAGTGGCAATCGTTTTCAAAGCGTTTCGTTCTTCAACAACTATCATCAGGATTGACTTAAGCTTTTTGGTAGCATAAGTCGGTCCTATATATTTTTGACATTTCCATCACCGTTATGTAATGTAGTGTAATGTCACTTTACTTAGGAGTGCTGGCTCTTTATTAGGCCAAAGAATCAGAATTGCCATGTATACATAATTATATTCAAAGTTGAACCCGAGGTCCTTACCATTTCCGTTGTAGTTAAAACTTTTAGTTTCGTACTAGACTTTCTATGGTTTCGTGGGCGCATTTATGACCACACATTTATATTGGAATGCTGAAATGGAATTGAAGCAGAAACCAGCGATTTCTTGTCCATTTGCATCACTATGAACTCAGGTACTGGAATTTTCAAAAGCGTCTTCACTTAGATATAAGAGTGACTACTCAATAAGAGGTTTTAGGCTGGTTTCCTGGGTCTGTCAATTAGGAAATTCTTATCAGCAAGTTTGGAATTGTATCTGAGTATGGATTTCTAATACCCAGACCAGTGAATCTATCTGCCTTATCTCAAGATAACAGGCCCAAGTAAAAACCAAAGATTAAACCTCTTCTTATACAATCACCATAAAAAAATAAGCTAAATAAATTTGACACTTTTCGACACGTCATACAAACCTTTATGCAAAAAAACGTTGCCCATTTTATTGATTAACCTAACCACAAACCTCTCCTCTTTGCAGGAACTTAGCAGCCCCACGCCCTCAGCTCGCACTCGGCAACACATCACTAGAGACGTTCACATCGCTACACAAAGAAAACTGCCACAGACTAGAGTACCTCGTGGAGCGACAGAAACAGCTGTGTATGCTGTCTGATACTATGCTTAAGGTAAGGAGATCTATCAATATTACGAGTATAACTATAAGGTACCAATAACACATCACTATAAGCGTTCACGTCACTGCACGCAGATAAAAGAAACAGCTGTGTATGCTGTGTTATACTACGATTAAGGTGAGGATATCTTACACTATGATAATACTTAGGTATAACTAGAAGGCGTTCACATATCTACACAAAGAGAACTGCCACAGACTAGAGTACCTCGTCGAGCCATAGAAACAGCTGAGTAAGCTGTCTGATACTGTGATTAAGGTGAGATCTTACACTATAATAATCACTAGGAACGTTCACATCGCTACACAAAGAGAACTGCCACGTACAACGTACCTACTTGAGCGACAGAAGCAGCTGTTTATGCTGACTGATACTATGATTAAGGTAAATAGATCTTTAATACACTATGATAACTCTCGGATTGTGATTCGAATTGTGTTACGCAATTAGGGTGCATGTATTGTGTATAAGCTGTCTTATACTATGATTAAGGAGAGATCATGAATATGATAACGGATTGAAAGAGCATCCACGTAGGTACGGTCTTTTTGAAATCCTCATGGAGCTGGAGGGTCCTTCTCTGAAGAACGGAGAATTATGTAGGACTCGGATTTAGCGGGCCCCATCATAAGCACAGCCGAACTCACGACCGCACATCCTTTCATAAAGGCGCGCATGGAATTCTGCGCGCCACCTCTTTGGGCCTGACTAGCCCACGTAAGCCCTGAGCGCATAGGGCGATCAGCCTTGATCATTGCGACCTTGCAGTCATTAAGGCGATTAATCTTTTTACCACGGTATGAGCAAATGTCACTCTTATTGCTGTGACGAGTGAAGATGAAGGATTTTTATAAATGTGAAAATGTTATGCTATGGTTTTTCTAATCTATCGGATAGATTTTGGCAAAGAGGTCAAGTATTTGATGACGTTGAGATTATTTTTGTTTCACAAAATTGTCACATACAGTAAATGATAAATCATGATTCAACAATTGGGCCTTAATTAAATTTTCGTGGAAAATAATTTGTGCAAACAATAACTAGCAACCCTGTAAACATTTGTTAGAAAACTCAGTACTTATAATTTACTTAAGAATAGTTCAAAACTCACAAAAAACGCGTTCACAATAAACAAGCCAAGATCGTAAATAAATTTCATCTGCAAGTCCGTGCATAAACAATGATTAGGTTCAATACTTGTGTTATATTGTGTGGGCTAGTGCCACGGAGCTGTTAGCAAATGGAGAGATAACGAGCGTGTGATCACCTTGCACCGCCATCATTCTGACGCCTCGCCACCATCAATATAAATACTGCGTTCGCCAATATGTATGCCTTGACAGATGAAAATAGCTCGTACCGTGTCAAAAATATTTTTATTGTTATTTTATAGCTATTTTATTGAACAAACTGTCTGAAGAAAGTAGAAATTACAATATCAAAGTCAAGGATCGCTTTCACATTGTAAAATTATGTGCACAGATTAACTTGATCACTCCATTATGTTACTACTCCATGCCAGTCGCCTACGCTTGTCACTTGGTGTCGGAAAGTAAGTCAGTTCAATCCTGCCTGCATAAATAACTCGATTAGCTGGAGGTGCTCATACGTGAAAGGAGTATAAGGCTTGGTTGGATACCTCATTCCGGAGATTTTTGTATTATGGTCCTTGCACATATGAAGATAAGGGAGGAAGCAAATGTGACTAAAAGAGTGATGAATATAAATGTTGATGGAGAGGGAGAGGAAGGCCAAAGAGAAGATGGATGGATTGTGTGAGGAATGATATAATAATAACTTTATTGATACTAAAAACCTTTGATTACAATAAGTAGAAAATGTAGGTTACAAACAATTAGTTGTAATAAGGTGTCTGGAATGGTGAAAACCCTGCCTCCTAAACTAGGGGAAACCTGTGCCTTAGGAGACAGTGTTCTACTGTTACTTCGTGCACAAATAGTCCTTTTCATCGCACCTTGTTCGTAGTGAACCTAATTAAATACATGAACGGTGTTATCAGAGAAATAATAGTGATGACAATAATAAAAAGAAAAAAATTTTTTTAAAAAAAAAAGGGAACAAATGAAAATTTAAATGAGGAATATGAATATTTAGTTTGTTACATTGCGTGTGTAAGTATGCATGTGAGTGTGAGTAAGTGCGCGCGCGCGTGTGTGTGTGTGTGTGTATGTGTGTGTGTGAGAGTGTGTGTGAGTGTGTGTGAGTGTATGTGTGTGTAAGTGTTGTGTATGAATGTTAAATAACTACTAACATTCACAATTATGTTTGAGTGGAATGATTTTATATTACAAATAATTTGGTTTAAGTGTGTTTGACTACAGGCGTAGTGAAGTGTGATTGTACATGTAACTGCGAAACTAGCGAGGAAAGATGAGTAGCTCTTCTGTTTTGGAATAGTCCAAGTCATACAGCCAATTTTTCAATTTAGTTTTTGCTTCATACCTATTTAACTTATCTAATTGGATTTTTTTGCTGATCTTTCTATAGATAAGAGAACTTACGACATATAGTTGTCGACTAGCGAAGGACGTTTTATGGGGTATTGATGGGCATGACGTGATTAGTGATCGCTTGTTAGGATCCGGAGGGGGGATCTGACTGTGTTTCCAGAGGGTGGCTCGAAGCACAAAGAACTGTCAATTATAACCTAAACGGTTTGCCAAGAGAAGGGAGTATATATATATATATGAAAGAGAAGGGAGTGAATGATAGCGTGACAGTCAACAGGGGAGAGTGGAAAGAGAAAACGTAGTGCGCCGACACCAAGTAACATGGGGCAAGGGCAGGAAGATAATGATGATGGGCCTTGAACATTGGTCCTAATGTACACAGTTGTGTACATTAGGATCAGGCGTCTTTGCATCAATCATGTTTTGGATTAAAAACTTTTCAGGTCCTAATGTAATAACTGTGTACAAACTAACCCATCATTTTGGTATCGGTTTAAGAAACAAATGAATAAATATCTCAGATTTTACATGACCTGAAAAGTTTTTAATCCAAAACAAGATTTTGAAGGTCTGCTGCAAAATAACTATAGGTGTCAAGTGAACAGACCGAGTTAGAAACACCACCCTGCGCTCCATAACTCAAGTAGCGGATGTTGGAACAGCCGGGGTGAAGTGGGAGTGGGCTGGCCACGTCGCACGAATGCACCCGGCGAGATAGGCAAAGATCGTCACTCACTGGACGCCTGAGGGAGGACATCGCCGTCGGGGTAGACCGCGGCGAAGGTGATGTGGCCATCTAATCATGTTTGCAGGGCCAACATGGCCAGAAATCGCACAACACAGAGAGTTTTAGAGGGAAAAAACCCCAAAAGCCAATAAGGGCTATTAAAAAACAAAAAAATATTTTTGACGTCATACTGACAGACTTCAAAGAAAGTCAGAATCACTTAATGTCTTGAAGGTATCTCTAGTCACGTGGCGTTTCTAACCTATTGCTATTTGAATTTAAAGTGCGAAACTAAACTAAGCCCTCGTACCCACGGTCGATCATTTTGACCGGCGATTTTTTATCGCGCTCTGAATTTTCAACGCACTGCTCCACACCGAGAGTTGAAAATAATAAAGTGCGCGATTTAAAATCGCAAGTCCGAACCTGGGCTAACAGATGAAACTGTAAAATCACTAGGCAAATCTGTGGAAAGCTCATTGCGAAAAACAGATTCAAATCTTTGATTAGACATTTAAACTTAAACTCATGAGATCCCGTTACATTAAATCCCTGTGCAGTAAACATGCTACAAATAAAATTAAAGATGCAGACACTAAAATAGCCATACCGGTAAACATAACTGGTTCACAATAAAATTAAAATGATTAAAATCAAATTAAAGGAACTCTTAAAGACAGATACGAAACAACTTTATAAGGCGCTCGTAAAATCGTATTACTGAGAAATAAGGACATTGTTCCATTTACGCGAACGATAGAAGATTTCATAACTTTTATTATTATTTTGGGGTAATCCAACTAATATTATAAATGTGAAAGTTTGTATATTTGTGTGTTTGTTACTCAATTACGCAAGAACAGCTGAACGAATTTGGATGAAATTTGGCACACATATAGTTTATAGCCTTGATTAATACATAGTATACTTTTTATTCCGGTTGTACGTTCCCATGGGATAAATTCCGACCTCCACGCGGGCGGAGCCGCGGGCGAAAGCTAGTAATATATATATATTTGGAATATGCTAATGACGTTCTTTCATTTGATAGACATAATTAAAAAAAATATTGTTTGTTTATGTTTTGATGCCCTATATTCAATTTAATGGTACGTCACCCTAGTACCAGCGGACGATCAAGACGCTTCCAACAATACCTCATTTTTTAAATTATGATATGTAGTTATGAGGGAACAGATGAACATTCATACCGGTCAAATCGTAACCCAAGGAGGATTATGATTTTTTACTGCTTTGTATGTTTATTACTTCGCTGTAGTAGGTTAAAAATTAAGCGATAGATATGCATCAAATTATTACTTGTGTGGTACCAATTTGATGAAAATCTATCGCTTCATTGAATGATGATGCAAATCATGAAAATACTGGATGAAAATCAAATCATGGGCTCATTGTTACAAGACATGAACTGAACAGAATAAAATAATCATCTTTTACTAATTTATATACAAGTAAGAACCTGGATCGTAGTCTTGTTTTGTCATCATAAATGGTCTTCTGTATCTTGCGGTGCAGCTTTACATCTATTAAACCGATATGAACAAATTATTGGCAAACGGATTCATTAATCTTTTGCTATTAGAAATCAAATACTGATGTTACAGAAAAATCATAAACATAATATCTACAGTTGAAACTAAACCAAGTCTGGAAAATAATATGATAGCTTCATACCAGATAACCAGTCATCAACTTAATAAGGAACTAAATAACTATGATTAATTTAATGACAACGTCCCGCTAAGTAACATAAACGATCGCATAAAAGAAAACCGACCCTAACTTTAGCATTAATGACAGTTTTATTTTAGTTAATAAAAACATACAATTACCATTCGCAATTCACTTTGATAACGACATAAAATTTAATCTTAACGATGTCGAAGTTAATTGAGATCGCTTTGTAGATAATGTAAGAATTATTGAATTAATCAATCTGATTTATTGCCGCCAGAGTAACATGGATTGTAGGGATATTTTAATTATAATGTTGTTGTTTGATTTTAATTTGAATACAATTTTACGTTAAAGCAAGCAAAGCAAGCTTAGCAAGGTACGGTCACAGAAGTAATAATAAATAATAATAAAAGTTTTATTGATTCAAAAACAAGTGTTACAATATTTAGGTATGACACTGGATTCCGCACTAGGGTACCCTGTGTCGCAGGATCCAGTCTCTTTCGACAGATAATCCGAATTATAAAATATAGGTTAACAAATGCACAGGTTTCAGTATAATTAATCAAACTTAGGACTTAAAGGTGACCAAAAGTATGTGTGTATATGATGAGTGTAAGTATGTGAGAGATGAGTGTGAGTGTGAATGTGATGAGTGAATGTATGCATGCTATGAGTGTTAGTGTGTATGAGATGATGAATACTTTCATATTTTAAAGATAAAAGATTTTCCGTTTCAGCATAATAAAGCCTAAGCAGCCAATTCTGAACCTGTTTTTTGCACCCACACCTTGACAAGGCGAAGATTTTAAGTACATGTACCAATAGTTTTAACCACTTCAATAGGTACCCATAGCAGTTAACAATGATCCTAATGACGTGTGAACGGCAACGCCTATGTCCAGCACTAGCTGGATAATAATGATGATCCTAAGGTAAACCTTTTGTTAAGCATTGAAAATAGCAAGGAGATAGTAATTGTAAACTTATCTCTTACTTCATTCAATATGCCACTGAGAAATAGCATCTTTTACCAAAAGATGTTCTAAAAGTAGGCTGCAAAAAGATAGGGAAGAAATTTCAAAAAACTAGAGCGAGTTTTATGAAAAGGACGCCCGAAAGATCTCTGAAAAGAGCTCCACTCTCGTATTCCATCATATGTAGGTCAATCCGACCACCCATCTGGTCTTTGTTGGCTTAATTTTCAAAAACTGGTCCTTTTAACTGGTAACTTTTTTTTCCGATTTAACATTTTTCGATATTTCGCGTACAAAAGACTATGCACCGATTTGGGACATAATTTAAATAATTTACTGCTTTCACTAAACATTTTCACGTCGTGGTACGAATTTTTATAGCCATTTGATGTTCAGAACTTTTTGTTAAAGTATACCGTATAAGGAAGAAGAATTTAAAGTTTTATCAAATTTCAGAAAGAAGTAGGTTTGATTGTTGAGATTTCTTGGAGTTTGGTGTAAATGAGGAATTACAAATATGCGAATATTTGGGTAAGAATGTGTAAGGGCAAGTTGCAGTTTTCAATGGAAGTATTTTTGTACGCAAAGAAGATACGACTGATCAAAGTAAAGCTAATTTGAGCTGAGTTGGTTTTTAAAAACTTCACATGTCGACTTGAATTATTGACCGTTAACCAATATATTATAATTCAATCTGGAGTATTGAAAGCATTTTCTACTGTGATCAAGCTTCCATAATCCAGGAATGTCTAAGACCCAAAGCTTTTAAATTCAATTGTTGTCGGGTATTGTTTGTTGGGGTTTGTGTTTAAGGGTCTGAACTCCTTATTTGTTTTTATTCTCTATAGATTTTATGTTCTAATCAGTATCTTGACAAATTCCAGGTCCTTCAGACTGGTGCGCTGCAGGCAGTGGAAGAGTGCCAGCACCAATTCCGACACAGCCGGTGGAATTGCAGTACTGTGGAGAATTCTACGGACATCTTCGGAGGTGTGCTCAAGTTCAGTAAGTATTTCAGTTTAAATATTGTTTTTATTTCCAGAAGATCGTTGTTCGAGGTGCGTGTATATGTATGTACTTACGTCTATATATGCAAATTCCGCTATTCACAAATAATCCTAAATTCCCAACAAGATACACATCAAATATGTCTAGGGATCAAGTACATTTTCAACTATAAAAAAATATCCAATTAATATTTACCAAATCTAGTCTTCCAGACTGGCTTCTTACTTTAATGTTTAAGTTAACAAATTATCCCTATATTTTGTAAAAATTAAGAAAAATTGCAATTTTTGCAAATTGTGGGAACTTAACCTAAGTTAATGTCTTCAATTAAATGCCAAAAAAGGCAATGGCATGAGGACTTTTTAAATGTGCAAAAAAACTGTGTTTCCACCATTGACACGAATCACACAATCACAGCGATTTGGCATGCTTAAAATCAGTTCATCAAAATCACTTTGAGGAATGGCCGCCTACGTTCTTTCTAACATGTCAAAAATTTGTTGTGGGGTATGCACGGAATTCATAGTCGGCAGAGCTCTTCTCTAGAGCATATCCCATGCGTGTTCAATTGGGTTGAGGTCTGGCGATTGAGCAGGCCGCGGCAGAACGTTGATACGCGCATCGGCAAGAGTGCGTGTTACGACTCTAGAGCCGTGTGTGGACGTGCATTAGTCGAAACGAATCATCCAACCAGCTTTGCAAAGGGATGATCACGTCTGAAACAATCCTCTCCGCATAAATTTGAGCATTGAGGTTGCCCCTGATCCAAATGAGATCGCTTCTTTCACCGATCCAAATACCGGCCCAAACCATTATTGTTCCCCCTACATATGAATGAACTTCCGGACAAAAATTCAACCGTTCTTGTTCGACAAGAGGTCCTTCAAACTCGAGTACGTCTTGTATCCGGCCTTATACCGGAACGAGATTCATCGGAAGAGCAAACACAACGCCAGTCTTCTTCCTCCCAATTTCTGTTTTCGCGGGCCCGTTTATAAATGGGTCCCACGATTGCGGGGTGCTACAGGGGGAACTCTCAGCGGCCTTCGGGCACGCAGACCCACTTCACGTAAACGATTTCGGATGGTTTGGTCGCTTATCAGCAAACCTGAAGTGCTGTGAAGCCAACATCATGGCGGTGATGCGAGATCGTCCTCCATGTCGCTCGGCCATGCTGCCCGTTATACGATAGCGTGCCCAGAAGCGGCTTATGATGCTCTGTGCCAAGAGCAACAGCCACAGTACGTTGCCTGGAACCAGCTTGCAACATTCCGACGGTTCTCATCATCTATTCTCGTGTCAAATGATGTCGTCACTCCATATCGATGCAATTTTTCGTTCCGATGCAGAAATTGTAATGGTTTTGTAAAAACGCTATTACACACTTTTATAAGAATTTGATTGACAGTTGATTTTCTATTATTAATCAAAATTTAAAGAAAATTCTTTATTCAAATGTGAAAGTCACTAAAAATAAATCAATAACAATCCAAAAAAGTTAAAATAATAATCCTCAATTGCGGCGATACTCTAAAACGTACTTGATCCCTAGACATATTTGATGTGTGTACAAGGATAGCAGTATATCTGTCGTGGCCAGATATTAGAATTGACCATTTCATGAAATGGCCAGCTAACATTGGCCATATCGTTTAAATGTCAATGTTTAATGATATGTCTGTCGACGTTTGGCCATATGATTAATGTAGGGTATCCATGGTGTAAGGTGTAGTAAAAATAGTCAAGTAATTACGACCAACTTGGAAGTAGCACTCGCCGGCCGCTGCCGCGGCACCGCTCGCTACGCTCGCTCGGCTCGCGCGCGGTTGGTCATAGTTCTAACCTAACTTGTTGTTTATTTTTTGTTTTTTTATTTTTAGAAAGTAATTTTAACCACTATGTTGTATGTTACGCGGCGGCAGCGGCTGCCGAGAGCTACTTTCAAGTTTATCGCTATCCATAATATCATATTTGGAAACCCAATAAAAGGTCATCGGGTTTTTTTGCGTGGTCATCCTACTTTGTTTGATTTGTTGTATGCCGCCGCCATGATGCACATCAAACACAGCGACATCAACACCTCTACTGGTGGATAATCTAACTATTTTACGATATGATCACTAATGTTTGGTCACATCATGAAGTAGTCGTGCGTTTAACTGTTCATATCACTAAAAGTTGAGCATTCAATGATCTGGTCAGGCCACATCATGATGTGACCAGTGGATGATGTTCATTTCATGAATAGATCAATTTTAAGATCAGGCCACGACATATCCATAGTTAAAAGTTTATGAATACGGTGCTTAATTTGGAGTTGTATGAGAATAAGAATAAATTAGAGTTAAATCATTTTGAATTTATAACAGCAAACATTGTGAGTATTAGAAATTCCATATAATAACCAACTATTAGAAATTCACACATATTTGCATTATGATATTCAACAACGGCATAAAACAGATTATCTAAGTTTCATCGCAGTCACAAGATCAAAACTTATTCTATACCCCAATAATGTGCCGGAATCGGCACAGAAATATTAAATGCCACTCATCGCTCAAGTTCAAAAGGATCACTGCGAGCATTCCTTCTGCTGTTGTTTGAAGTACGTTTACGTCTTCGACCGCTTGTCCATCATCAAGAATGTTTATCTTCCGACAACTTAAGTATGGAAGACATTTGAATTGATTTTGGTCTTGTGAGAATCCCCCATCTATTATTTTGTACATCGGAGGGTTTCTGGGATCCATAAACAAAATTGTGATCGATTTAACATCTGTAAGTAAAGTTATGATAATTTCAGGATTAGCATCAAATAAGCAGTATCTTAGACACACTTTGTTATATTTGATGACGACAAATCGATTGTCTAATTAGTTTTGTAAGTGAACATAGATGAAGTCAAAAATGGCACGTTCACTAATTTTTTTATTATATTTGTTACTTGTTTATCACTCTCACATAATCACTCTTACATAGCCTCGAAAGACTTAAACAATAAGTACTTACTTATAAACACAGAAACCCGTTTCTTTCACTCTCAAGACAATAACACAGCTGATCCATTCTGTTCCCTCTCCATCCTTCTCAAGCCCAGTTGAGAAAAGACAAGGTGCACAACGATATGCACTCAGTACCCTGTTATTCTTATAATTTAACAAACGAGAATCATCTGAATATACTATTTGACGCGTTCTTCCGTTGCTGATCAAAATCAAAGTTTGTATATAAGTTTACATCAAGAACAATTTCATAGAACTTCATCGTCTTAGACGTGAAATGTTTATTTTCATATGTCGATTACTTCGTGTGTGTTTTGTTGACGGAGTTGCTCAGTTTGTTTACTGTAAACTACTAACAACGTAACCAGTTCTACTGAGCTTCCACTCTCCTCTGTTGTCTTGGTAGCATGGGTTTCAGGATGTGGTTGCATGCCTTTTAAGGGATCTAATTTCTTGGTTGCTTCAAAGATTACTGGTCAACGAACTTATGTATGGATTTTCAGTTTCATTTTTAGATTTTGAATGGTATTTTCAGATTTTGCTGCTTCGACTCTATTTGTTGTTAGATTAGCATTCAATCAATGCTGAGCATTTGTCTCGTGATATTATTATGAAAATATTATGTTTCAATCAATGATTTTTTTCCAACGTTAGAAAAATAACTATGGAGTGTTCTTGTGAATTGAATAGACATCTGGTCACGAGAGACAAAGAAATGGTTAACATGTTTATCTAAAACATTCTTCTTAGCTTAGTCTTTAAGGTGTTCTACTTACGATGGTTCCTTGGTTACATCTGTATTATTGAGAAATGGAAAAACTCAACAGCCCGGAGTTCGGAAGCTGGCGGTGTGATATCCCCGTGCCTCGGAAAGCACGTTAAGGGATGATTAATAATAGACCACCACGGGCGCGAGCCGCGTCCATGTCTGCCCAATTTGTGCGGACCAAGACTCGGAAGGAAAACGGATGCTGCACGAACTGCTGCATATAAGATGTTCGATTGTTCCTAAAGTTTTGGCCGAGGCTCGGGTGAGGCACGGATGTCCTCGCCCGCGCCTCGGACATGGCACCACTCGCACCAGCCACGGTCAAGCATAAGGTCTTGCGCCTGATCTCTCTCCGGTCGTGTCGGATTGCAGTCCCATCGGATTATGACAGTGACGGAAGAGTGAGTGCACCTGTGTCTGCGCAAACATTTGTCTCCCGCGGCCATCGCTAGTCTCCGCTGAGATTGGCTGTCATCTCTGAAATTCGGTCTGGAAGACAAGTTTCATGATATTATGCAAATGAAATATGTTTATTTGATATTATGTTTGAGTGTTATGCCTGTATGTTATGTTTAAGTCATTTGCCTGTACGTTTATATTTAATTATTATATCGTTCGATTGTTGTGCAATTTCAGCTGTGGCGTATCTAGTGATCGTGGTTATAATCGTATGTGTAAAATCGGACACAATGTCTTCACTTGTCATTATTTTCAATGTGTTTTTAATAATACACTACGGTTGTAAGCTATATTATCAAGCATGATGAATAAGACAATACGCTAAGAAGCCAGTTTTAGTTTAACTTTATATATAAGACAGTTTATGAGGATAAGTTTTCCAAAATTCTCAGTTTTAACAATATACCTCATAAGCCTACAAAATAATCTTCTTAACAAAAATCTTGCTTCACTGATAGACAATGCAAAGTATAAACCGCTGGGTTTAGAAGCATGTGTTCCTTATGTAACGAAGGTGAGACATTGAGAAAGGATTATTGAAAACTCATCCCCTAAAGGGGTTAAATAGGGAATTACAGTTCGCATGGAAGTACATCATTTTTTCCAGCTGGTTAATTCTTACATAACCCTTTACCCTAAATTTTCCAGAATCTCGTGAATCAGCATTCGTGCACGCGCTGTCAGCGGCTGCGTTAGCGCATGCAGTAGCGCGTGCTTGCAGCCGCGGTGAACTCAATGAGTGCTCCTGCGACTCGCGCGTCAGAAAGCGCACGCCGAGGCATTGGCAGTGGGGAGGATGTTCTGAGGTAAGAGTTGGATGATTTTGAGACTCTGAATTTGTGGTGTAGACTGAAGTTAAACCTAAACCAACTGTCCTACCGAAGGCGATTAACGAGAAGTGAGTACAGCTACCAACTAAGAACGAGTTAGCGAGCAACGAGAAGTGACTGCGCGACGGTGACTAGCGATTACTCGCTGGTATGCATAGGTACCAAGCGTGAGTCTCTCAGCCACCAAGCTGCCCGCCAAGTGAGCGCGGGTGAGCGAGTAGGTACTTCTCTTTGATAGATCCTGTTACTGCGACAAACGAGTACTCGCCGGTAGTTTGAACAGTCAGCGATCAACTATCTGTTTTACTTGTACGTGCGAGAAAATCGTTGATAGCTAGTCGCTCCCTCGTCGCTTCGTGCTCGTGCTGTTCTTCCTTCACACTCACACTGAATGTACAACCGACCCCATATATTTATTTCAAACATACGTTTATTTCAAGTATCACTCAAGAATCTAGAGTGATTACAAATGTAATAAACGTATCTAGAGTCTAGATGCTAGGTGCTAGACTTGTCAGTGCATAACATGCCTTAGATTAGGTACTAATTGATGGGTATAAATTATTTTCTAGTTTCAACAGAAAATAAAGATAATAAAGAAAGTATTACGTAAATAGACGTAAAATAGACTTTATTGAAATCTTTTTAAACTATAGGTGTGAAAAAAAGTGTATATAGAGCAATTTGGTGTAGCAATCGTGAAATAAAATATCAAATCATTGCTTTTTTCAGGACATAAGATATGGCGAGATGTTCAGTAAAGACTTTTCGGACTCCAAAGAAGATAAAAATGCTGATGAAGGGCTGGTGAACCTACACAATAATGAAGCTGGACGACGGGTTAGTTTGTACTATTTGCAGTAGTAGAATAACTAGAAAGTTTTTATAAAAATATATTTAAAAAAAAACCTTTTTCCGAAATACTCACATTTTCACTTGAACTAAGAAAACTATAAAATGTGTCTTGCTTAGGCGTACCTATTAGCAAAGGCCTCCTCCAAGGATTTCCACTGTTGCCTGTCTTGAGCAACCCTTCTCCAGTTTGGTCCTGCCGTCAATTTTATTTTGTCTTCCCACCTTGTGTGTTGTCTTCCTTGTCTTCTTTTGCTGTCCCTGGGGTACCATTCTGTGACTCTCTTGCTCCAATTCTCCATTTTATCACGCATCATATGTCCTGCCCACCCCCACTTCTGCAGTGCTATTCTGTAAAAATCTCACGGTGAAAACTTAGGTGAAGTGAGCTGTCAATAGTGTACGTACATCCCTAGCATCAGTGGAATGACACCTCACTTCACCTAAGTTTTCACGGTGAGATTTTTACAGAATAGATCGGCTGTTGATCAATTCGCATTAGTATGTCGGGGTGTTTTGTCATTTTCATGAGCAGAAAGTCTTTAAACAACGTCAAACAAAATGGACTGCAGGTTATTAAAAATGATGAATTAAATAATGGCAATGACGGTGATGATGATTTCATAACAATAAACGAAACATAAATAACTAACAGTAACTGTTTCAATTGTGAGGAAACCGGCACGCCTGGTGAGAGATATTTCTCGACGGCATGTGAAGCTAAGTCAGAGGCCCATGGGCGGTATAAAAACCAGTTTAGTAAACACCAGGTTAGTCCCTAACCGGAACACGGAAAAGAAAAAGTACTTAATATTTTTTTTTTTAAATATTCCAAATTGAACTCAAACTCAAAGCATTTATTTCAATTAAACCATTTACAGGCACTTTTGAATTGTCAAAGAGTCGGTCAGTTAGTCAGAAAGTTGAAGCTAGTTGCCCATTCCAAAACGTAGATCTCTATGGAGAAGAACGGGCAAGAAACTCCAAGGACACTCTTTTAAATATAGAAATTACAAAATCCTGGGTACAATACTTTTGTTGCTTCTATATGTGAGAACAATGTAAAATAAAATAATAATCAAAAACGATTAAAAATATAAGATTAAAAATAAGCAATGGCAGATAAGA
This sequence comes from Xanthia icteritia, assembly GCA_949128155.2. Lineage (NCBI taxonomy): Eukaryota > Metazoa > Arthropoda > Insecta > Lepidoptera > Noctuidae > Xanthia > Xanthia icteritia. Next base: position 9,872,302 of record OX421953.2, read on the forward strand.
GATGACCAGTCTCAACCGACGGCGCCCGTTCACGAACATGACGCGTGGATCAGCACCATCCAGCTCAACCATTTTGTAGGGAACCGAATGATCCAACACACTCGCCACCATCAGCGAGACATTTAAGTGAGCATGACATACTCTCAACTGCCATGCTCTTTCAAGTCAACATACAACAAAACAACATAGTAAACGGCTCCATGGTACTCACATTTAAAAATATTGAAAAAAAAAAAAAAATGCTTCTAAATTATACAAAACTATAGTTTGCAATGAATTTGTGAAATTAAAAGAATTTTACTACCAAAAAGAAAAAAAAAACATTATTAACTTTTGGAGTATTCAACAATTAAACCTTGGTTAAGTAAAAATAAAAAGTAAACATTAAGTTCGTAAAGTCAGAAAAAATAAAAAAGGGGAAGCAACTCTTCCAAAAATAAACATGTTAACTAGTGAGCCCAAGTGGCTGTGGAGCAGGACCAGCATTAAGCCAAGCATTTTTATCTATGATATAATCATCCAACTTATAATATGCTTGTCTACATAGTGTGCGTTTAATGCAAGTTTTAAATTTTTTGCTTTATCAAAGAATTTTCACGTAACTTTAAAAATAAAGTTGTTGTTAGAAGGTGTCCCCTTTCTTTCTTTCTTTTTCGTGCGGTTAGTGACTAACAAGTTGTCTCCGAAAGGGGTAAACATCTACCCTTATTTACTATCCCATCGAAGCCAGAAGGGTTTTCTTTTGAAGCCCTTTAAATTCTCCAGGATTTATTTTTTATTTTTTCGATATCTGTTTTCGTTTTTGAGAAGTTTCAGATTCTTAAAAAAAAGTCCCAAAAGAAACGGCAATAAAAATCCCTTTTTTAAGTAAAAAAATGTATATAAACATTTTACAAAAATTTCTTTTGCAGTTCTATAGCTGTTTCAGGATCGCATCTTTTGATATCATTTTCATTTATCTATCTTAATAATTGAGGACGGTAGCCCTCGGTCACACTTGTCTCGCACTTTGCATGTTTAGTACCTACATTTCTAACATTTATCTTCAATACCCCACAGGCTGTTCGTGGTCGTATGCAACGCGTCTGCAAATGTCATGGGATGTCTGGGTCTTGTTCAGTACGCGTCTGTTGGCGGCGCTTGCCGCAGTTGCGAATGGTTGGCGACTCGCTGTCTACTAGATATGAAGGAGCTTCGCATGTTAAGGTTTGTGACATTTTTTTATTGGTTGTTTACTATGATTTTGATTGTTGTACAACGCCGGATAAGCGCAGCTAGTCACAACTGTTCGATTTGCAATTCGATTCGATTGTTAAGTTTTGTTTACCTGGAAAGCTACAAAATGGTAGAATGATAAAATATCAATGTATTTTATTAGTTTAAATTTATGTAAATTAATCATTATTTTGTGTACAGACGCCAGCAGGTCAACCTACCCTAAACTGTCACATTTTCTTTAACTTTGAACCTTATACTTTAGTGATAAAGTTGAAAATCTATTAAATAAATTTGACAGAATGTAGTAGGTTGATGTGCTGGCGTCTGTACATATTATATTAAACAGTTATTGGTATGTGAATTGTTAAGTGTTATTAGATATTTTAGTGAAAAATTAATTACTAATAGGATGAATATGATACATATTATGAGAGTAGTCTTCAGAAGTACTAACTATCAGAAAGTTAAATAATAATTTTAAAACATTATTAGCAAAATCTCATAAGCTTTAAACTCATTTTCAGGTCGTCGAACGCAAGAGAGGCAAGAACATAAGAAAACTGAGACCAATGCACATGGATATGAAGAAGCCTAACAAGACTGATCTCGTGTACTTGGAGGACTCGCCCGACTACTGTGAACCTAATGATGAGTAAGTTTCTTGACCTGGGTCAAATAAACTTATTTTATTTCTTTCTTCTTTTGAAATAACTGTCTTTCATGTTGTTTATATCACAAAAGAAGCTCTTGCAAGAAGATCGTCGGTATCCGTTCGATGCGGGCAGCGCCTACGGGTTCTTTGGGTTGGCCTATGTCCAGCCAGGGCCGTCGTTCGGCTGATATGATGACGAAAAAGTCTGATAAATCAGTCCGAGAGAAATCTTTGTAAAACTTCAACAGTTTGATAGTCTTAGAGATATGGTGTTTGACTAGGTACAATCGTTTTGATTAAGAGAGAGATTTTTAATAAATTAAAGTAAAATTCTCCTCGACTGCCTCCTTGGTCTAGTGGTCGAAGCGCTACTGCTGAGCATGAGGTTCGATGAAACATGGGTTCGATTCCCGGATCGGGCAAAGTGTTATTGGGTTTTTCCATCTGGAATTTCTCAGTAGCAGCAATAAGCTTGCTCCCTATTATATGGGACTTAAACATAACTGGCGAAATGTGGTTCTTATTGCCTTATACCTCTGCTTAACCCTTCGGGAAATATAGGTGTTATTTAATGTTATGTTTAAGTAAAAATGTACGTCCCTTATTTTTGCACTATCGCGTAGAATAACGCTAGAATAATACTAGGCCCATTTTTTTAAACATTTTCTTTTTTCTTTTATCTTACTCTTTTCTTTATCGACATCTATATTATCCTTAACTTTTAATGCAACAATATCACTATTTCCAGATTGGGAATCCTAGGGACCCGCGGCCGTACTTGCAACAGAACATCAGCTGGTCTTGACGGCTGTCGCCTACTCTGCTGCGGTCGAGGCTACCAAACCCGAGTGAGAGATCACGAAGAGAAATGCCGATGCCGCTTCGTATGGTGTTGCAGAGTCGAATGCGAGATCTGCCGGTTTAAACGTGACCACCATGTTTGTAATTAATGAAGAAATATGTATCGTTTTGGTTCGAGAAAAATGTACGTTTGATTATTTTAGTGAAGTCAATGTTATGGAAGATATCGATCATTAATTTGAAGAAAGATTAAGATTTGTTGACTTCTATTGTGAAGTCGGTTTTCGTGACGTCAGATTTGAAGTAATTAATGTTATGAGAATTTAAATGGTTACTGTTGCTGAAGAATATGAGAGACAATGAATATTGGAGATGCAAGAAGCAATATAATATCTTATTTATTCTTTGATTCTCTTATTTCATATGAAAGATTTTCTATAATCTCTCGCACATTGCCATCTTCTTTTATTAACTTGTAAGTGACTACAAGGCCTAAATGATTTAAAGATGAAAAGCTTATAGAAGCTAGTACTATTTTATAAGACAACTAAACATGTGACTTAACGAACAAATAATTTATTTTAGAAATAACACTTACCTTGGAAGATTTTAATACTGAACTTAACACTGTGTTGCAAATTTAACGAGTTTTTATAGTTTAGAGCTCTCTTGAATATTGCGATCTGATTAAGCTTCACTTTTAATTATTTACTTTTATACGTCTCTTTAGTTGATGTTATTTCGTTTTCATTAAATTCGTCTATAACAAAGTCCTTATTATAAATCGCTGACTGATTATTAATTTTAATTAGTATTTTAGATAACATTTAATTTTCTGAAGATTAAGCTTTAAAATTATTTACAGTATTACTAACTTATTTTATTTTTAAATGTACAAAGTTGTAAATAGTGCTTTTGTTAATATTATAATATTGATAGTTATAGATTTGAGGCATTTTCTTCTTATTTATGTGCCGAATGTAAATATTAATATTTTTATTGTGTAAAATTTTACACTTATTGATTTTCTACCTCATGAGGAAAATGATTTCGTTCATGCCATGATATAATATCGGTTAATTTAAGTGTAGGAATCAGTTCTGTGAAAGGCACATCAATGGTACTTTGGCTATCTTCAGATAATTTAGAATTATCTTTATTTTATCCTGTATAACTAATTCTTCCTAACTAATTCTTTCTGACCCTTTCGAAAGTGTCATTTTTAAGAATAGATATGGTAAAATGAGTCTTAAAAACAATAAAATAAGATAGAAACGTCTAGAATTCCGGGACAAGTATCTACATATGTAGCATTTCATAGAGCTGCTTCCTAAAATTCGCCAGTTGTAAATATTTTACCCAGTAAGCTAGTTCTAGTAACTTATTGTATTAGGAATGTGATAGCTTTATTCCTTTTAGTGATAACTCTTATCTACGAAACCTTTGGTATGTAATCGTCGATGTTATTTGTACATACTCTATAGTGATATTATGTAACATAAATAGTTGTAATGTCTGTGTTTAGTGTAAGGATTCTGTGCTTTTTGAGGTTCTGAGACTGTTCTTTGAATTTTGTGATTCAAGTTTCTTTCTTTTCTTTACTAGTATCTCTATAATCTTCTTTGGATTTCAAGTTTAATTCTGTTTTGATTATTGTTATGATCTATCTGTTTCGTTTCATTTGTTTTACTTGACTCATTGATAAGTTTTTAATCATTGATTAATCATACTTGAAGTAGAAGTATTTATTTGTATCATACTTGATGAGTTAAAAATCCTTTTAACCTAATCGAAACTTACTTAGAACCTCGAAAAGGCTAACAAATCAAAATTTTACACTTGCCAATTTAATGTAACGTGTCAAATATAAGAATTCGAAATCGTCTATTATAACTTAGTCGTAAGTAATTTTTCTCATTGACTCAAACGTATCACCAATGATATTTAAGTACTTAATCTGTATGTAGAGATTCAAAGCTAACACGTTAACTTGAAATAAGTTAACGTTACTTTTTAGAATGTCGCGTCCATGAAATTATTTGACAATGTGACGCTTGTCTTCGATTCAAGTGTAAAGACGCAATTCCATTGCAGCCCACAGCTGTGCTACGCACGTGTAGCTTCACGGATACGTGGCTACCGAACAAATGATCCCGCGTAAGTAACTTGCATAACCTCTCTCCGTGTACATCTTACGCAGCAGTGGAAATGCGCCTTTAAGCAGATTTTGACATCTCTCATTGCAAAAATGATACTAGCATCTTTTTCTACAATGAAGTTTTAGACTAACTGTATTTAAAAGTATTTTAAAGGCTAGACTACGTTTCAGTCTGAAATTGAGCCTAACTTTAAATAAACAGTTTTGAGGTAAGACTTAGTATTTACCATTTTGGATATGGAATAGTTACTATTTGATGTAAATGGAATAAAGTAAATGTATTAGAAGCATCTTTTTTCATTTATTTATTTAAACATTTATTTATACTTATACCTAAACAGATAACAAGAAAAGAACAGAAAAATAAATACGTACACGTATATTTGTATTTCTACAATTTTTTTCATCATTGATATATTGATTATGGTCAGTGAAATCGTCGATGTTATTATATCTGTTGTTATTACTAAACTCTTGTGTATAAAATTCATAAACTCTCTTTACATAATTATAATAAAATTATAGCGTACACAAACCTATAGGTACATATTTTTCACCATAATATGTGCAGTGTGTGTATCTTTCCCAAGATAAAACGAAACAAACAAAAGAAGTTTCCCGGAAACGACAAAACTCTTTAACTTAACCCGTTATCACGTTTATCATGAAGTAATCATGAATTCATGACACTGCATTCAACGCGCTACTCGTTGATAAAATCGATAAACGTATTACGTGATAATTGATCAAAAATTAAGATTAATTTTGTATATAAATAACAGGAAGGAATCTCATTCTACTCATTTGGAAAATAGGTTACCAAAATGAGGTCGGTAGTGTTATTCTCTTTTCTATTCGTGGGGTTGACGATAGCTGTTGTTGAAGGTCAATTGCCAACAGCTGAACCATTGCAGACCCCTGAGCCATTGACTACCCCTGCACCATCAACTGAAACTCCCGAAGCAACAACGCCTGATCCAAATGAACTTCCACTGGCGGGAGAGTGTGATGAAGAATTGTGCAAATTACCAGACTGCAGATGCTCGTCTACAGACATTCCTGGTGGTCTCTTGCCAAGGGATACTCCTCAGGTAAGATTTGTAATTTATGAAGAAAACACAATTCATACGTACCTAGACTTAATAAAAATCTTAAATTCGTTCATTCATTCACTGAAGACAACGCACAGCCTCAAGCGCTGGGTCTAGAAGCATGAAATTATGCACAAGAGTTCCTTATCTAGCGAGGGGCTTGTGGCTAAGTAATGACAGCCACACGGGTCGATCAGGTTAAGCTACGCTTGCCGAGGTTGGACCGTGGATGGGTGGCCATCTTTACATAACAAGACCCCTCAATGCCTCGGAAAGCACGATAATACTATAATCCTTACCAGTAACTGGGTTGTGGAGGTCAGATAGGTAGTCACTCCATGTAAAATACTGGTATTCAGCAGGTTAGACTAGAAGTCGACCCCAACATAGCTGGGAAACGGCTAGTGAGATGATGATGATGAGTTCCTTATCTAGCGAAAGTCGGCACAGGATAGTGAGTGGGGATGCCAGTTTGTACGGAAGTTTGTAATTTTTGCCGATAGAAAATTCCATCGGGCACAAGGCTTGTCTTTTAAGGGGGATGCGCTAAGGTAGCCCGCGAAATTCAAATTTTCTTGGGTTGCAGGTCAGTGTCAGGTTGTATCATGATTAAAATATGATTCGCGACCGTAACAAATATAGCTTTACAGAATTATAATCATTAGAATCAGCAATACAACTCCTAAAATGCCACGATTTCTTGAAATAGGATTATATGAACTTAGGGAGTTGTATTGATACTTTTATAATTATTGATTATGATTATAATTCAATAAATAAATATTTGATACGGTCACGAATCATATTATTTAGATCAACATAATTATAATCTGATACTGACTGACTGAGGAGCTCGTGGCTAAGTAATAACTGCCGCACGGGTCGATCCATCAGGTTAAGCTACGCTTGCCGGGGTTGGTCAGTGGATGGGTGACCATCTTTACATACCGAGACTCCTCCGTGCCTTGGAAAGCACATTAAGCCGGCTGTCATGCGTGGATCTTTGACAGTCGTTACTGGTCGTCAGAAGCCCGAAAGTCTGACAACCAGCCTTACCAAGGGGTATCGTATTAACCAGTTACTGGGTTGTGGAGGTCAGATAAGCAGTCACTCCATGTAAAATACTGGTATTCAGCTGCATCAGGTTAGACTAGAAGTCGACCCCAAGATAGTTGGGAAAAGGCTAGGCAGATTGATGTAATATGATAATGACCAGCAAATTGCAAAAAACGTAAGAAAATTGGTGTCGCGGGCTACCCTGACGCTTTCTCCTTAAGGAAATACAATTAGTTTCTGCAAAGATGGATTAAAAATCCACTTAACTATTAATAGTGTAAATTTTAATAATAGGAGTTCTTTTCTCTCTTACATATATTCTATAATAATATTATAAAAAGAGAGAGCGAATTTTGTAAGTTTGTGTTTGTGGACGGTAATCTCCGGAACGTCACCATTTGAAAGATGCATTAATCCAAATGGACATAAGCAATATATATATTAAGTAAATATATATAAAAATACATAATTTATAATATATATTATCTTGAATTTAAGCAAACCTAGTACCTACTTTTGATTAGTTTGTTGCTCAGAACTTGTGCACTACGTGTTGTGAATAGAATGCCATCTTCACGTGTAAATTGCAACCGCGCGAAGCCGGGGCGGGTCGCTAGTATTGTGTATAATATATAAATTATATTATATATAATCGATGACATATAATATATATATGTATATGTAAACCCCAAAGTTATTCAAGTCAAATCGTGCCATTTTCCTCAATAAGTACAAATTGCGATTTTATAATCACTTTGTGTAATAATATTGAATCGATTAATTATCAGAGAAGTTAAGTTTGATAAGATGTTTCATTATGATAAACTTCAATATTTTTTCATGGTTTTTACTAAGCAGGTAAAAAAATTCTTTGTAGCATCACTTTTAACTTTTGAAATCAATATCTCCAAAATTTTTATTTTCATTATGGTTTTTAGGGACCTATTAATGTTATTCATTTATTATTTACCATTTTCGACGCTTATTATTTTTCTAAAATAAAAGTAGCCTAAGGTTACTTCTTATTTACAATATCAGCTATCTGCCAGTGAAAGTCCAGTCAAAATCGGTTCAGCCGTTTCGGAGATTAGCCGGAACAAACAGACAAACACACAGATCATTTTTTTTTTTGTTGTTGTACCGTATTTATATACATATGAATTCAGTAAAAAGCTGTTATTTTAACATTTCAAACAGACACTTCAATTTATTTATTTGTATAGATTAATTTGCACAATGTACACACAGTTACTGGCTATGCCTAGACTAAACTTATAAGAAAGTTACCCTGTTAGGGCATGGCAAGCAGCATTGCGAGATTTACGAGGTTTTACCATTCAGGAGATTTTTTTTTTTTATAATGAACCTGACACCAAATACTTATTCTTATACAGTTCGTCACTATCACATTCGACGATGGAGTCAACGTTAGAAACATAGAAACCTACCGCAATGTCCTGTACGATCGCAACAATTCCAATGGCTGTCCTGCAGGAGTAACCTTCTACGTCAGTCACGAGTACACCAATTACCGCTTTGTCAATGAACTGTACAACAAAGGCTTTGAGATCGCACTGCATTCCATCAGTCACAGAACTCCTCAGACCTACTGGGCGACTGCTACATATAATGTCATAAAAGAGGAGATTGCTGAACAAATGGTTCAGATTTCTCACTTTGCCAATATTCCTTTTGAAACCATTAAGGGTGAGTATTTTTTTATAACATTATTATTTTATTTCTGGGCGATGTCTTTGAGTTTCAACGATTAAGTAAACTTTAATATTATAAAAAATATGTTAAATTCATTTATAAAATTATAAATTATTTAGTTTATACACCGTGGCATTTTAATCGCCTTACAAAAGCAGACCACTTCATTTTTCCAATGACTACTAAACATTCGTAAAAAAAGAAAAATGTACAACGTGGCTTTTTAGTCGCCTTACAAAAAGCCACTCAATATATCTGACATAAAATACCTTTAGGAGCAGTTAAAAAATTGTTACATTACATCAATATTTTTTGAATTAATGTTTATTAGTCATTGGATACATGAAGTGGGCTGCTTTTGTAAGACGATTAAAAGGCCACAGTGTATACTCATTATAGTCTCTTTTTACCTGAATTTAAGAACTAAAGTGTTAAGACCGTCACTGACTTGGGCACTATGAACGCGTATTAACATTAATTCAACGTTACAGGTGTTCGTCTCCCATTCCTCCAAATGTCTGGCAACTCTAGCTTCCAAGTCATGGCTGATTATGGCTTGGAATACGACAACTCCTGGCCCACCATTGAGAATTTAGACCCCGGTCTTTGGCCCTATACCCTGGACTATGCATCTACCCAGGACTGCCAAATCCCCCCTTGCCCGACTGCTTCTATTCCAAAACCTTGGGTTCAGCCTATGGTTTCCTGGTCTGACTTGAATGGATTCCCATGCGCGATGGCTGATAGTTGCACTCACACGTAAGTACTTAACTTGAGAATTTAATGGCTTCTAGAAGTGGAAGTTGTCAAAAAACGCAAATAATAACGCTAACTTTTTTAGGATTTTAATTAACTGGTATAACTAATGAACAGCAATGATAGCCTAGTCGTGTGACCGTTGGACTGCCAAGTATGCATAATTATCATTTGCTCAAAAACTGTGTAAGAAAACATTGTGAGGAAAACGGCATGGCTGAGAGATATTTCTAGACGGCATGTGGAGCCAAGTCAGAGGCCTATGGGCGGCACAAAACTCTGACACCAGGTTAGGCACCAAACAAAAAAAATAAAAAGAAGCCTTACGTGAACTCATGCTTGGTACTAACTTAATTACTATTGTCTGTATTGTGATCTTTTAATTTACTTCTTTGAAGCTACTGCAGTGTTCTTTAATTTTTCAAGTACGTAAATAAATGTAGTTTGGTTTGGTATACATAATTAAGAAAAACGTATTCTAGCTATCTATCTATAAGTATATGCTGGGCCCCATAGGAAAGCAGTTTCGTTCATTTTATAAAAATGGGGAAATTTGTAATTTTCACCAGTTTTTCAGATTAATTCAAACCCCGTCCCCAAAGATTTAAATGGCTAGATTTACCCTCACCGTATTTAATTTTAGTCACACGTATTTAGTCACAGTGTTATTGTGTATCAGAGGTGTCAAAATGAAACAGAAACGCTACTATCTTTTGACCCGGTAGGGCGAATCTAACGATTTAAATTTTTGCCGCTGTCATCGTTTTCATTATTACCGTGACTGCGGCCGTTAAGTGCGGCTACCGCTCTTCTATAAAACCGTAGCTTTACTGATAAATTCTTTGTGTTGGCCACACTCACTCATGCATTCAACCAGTACCTATGTTTTATTTCTTTAGTCCTGACCTGGAAGACGAAGAAGGTTGGTACCGGTTCATCGTCAGAAACTTTGAGAGGCACTACCTTGGCAACCGCGCTCCCTTCGGCTTCTATGTCCACGAATGGTATCTGGCTTCCAACCCAGCTGTGCAAGCCGCCTTTATTAGGTTCATGGATTTGATCAGCAACTTGAATGATGCTTTCATGGTGAGTTTTGAACGTTTGTATGGTGTTTACTTTCTATTTGGTACAAATCTGTATACAAAAAAAAAACAACGGACTTCCAAAAAAACCTTTCCACTTCGTAGTGTTTTATTACCTCGTTATTGGGTTGTGGAGGTCAGATAGGCAGTCACTCCATGTACAATACAGCATATTCAGCTGCATCCGGTTGGCCTGGAAGCCGACTCCAACATAGTTGGGAAAAGGCTATACAGACTGATTGATTTTGAGTGTTTCTTTTTGAAAAGGTTTTTTTTTTTGTAATTTTTTTTATTTTTCTCTTTTTAATTGTTGTACCTATCCCACAAAAATTCGATTACCACTACCTGCTATGTAAAAAACAATGACAGGAAGTTACATAAGATAAGTGGGAAAATTACGTATTATTGAAGCTAACTCAAAAACTACCCAAGCAAAGTTAATACAATTTTTAAGTGACTACCGCGCAAGCTTCCTCTTCTTCTAACGATAATATCGATAGACCAACATAAATAAACAAAAAACAAAAAACTTACAGACAAACATGGAACCTTCTCCTTTTTGGAAGTCGGTTAATAACGTCGACGTTGCCATTTTCATTGTATAAGATGACAAGATTCTAAGTATGGTTAAGAAGTCTAGATACTAGTTACGATGATTGACAAGGCAATAAATAGTTAACAAAACGCTGTAACGAAATCATAATGAAGGCTTTTTTTAAATTATCCAGGTGAATTCCAACGAAGTCATCGACTGGGTGAAGAACCCCATACCCGTGGGTGAATACAGGGCTAAGGGCTGCAGGACATGGAGTACGACTACCTGCAATGCCCACTTCTGCGGTGGTCTTCAATCTGAACACAATCAGGTTTGTATTTAATGTTTCAATAACATAACATAACAGGATCACGCCTGTAATCCTCAAAGGGTTAGGCAGAGGTGTACCTACAGTACACCTACAGTTTACAAGTTCTGTTTAAGTCCCATGTAATAGGGGGCGAACGGCACGGTTGGCGCAGTGGTTAAGCGATTGACTGCTGCATTTCGTGTCGCGGGTTCGATTCCCGCACGGAACAAATATTTGTATGATCTACAAGTAGTTGTTCCGGGTCTGGCTGTTTGTGTATGTGAGTTTAAATGTTTGTAAACGCACCCACAATAGACGAGAAATTCCTAGTGTGGAGCAACGTTTTTTTTTTTTTAAAAGAAACTTATTGCCCTTTACCGGGTACAAATCCAAACGCCGGACTGCTACTGAGAAATTCCTGATGGGAAACCAATGCAGAACCTTAAGCTCAGCATAAACCAACGAGCCAGTAAACGATGGTTCATTAAGGCGCTGCCGAAACAGGGACACCGTAAAACGTCCACTTTTTCGTCGCATAGTTAGCCGTATTGCTATATAATACAAGCCCAAAAAAATACAGTGTATAGTCAAGTGTATAAAAAAAGACTTATAAAAATACATTTTATTGAAATAATGTACCATCTTGAAAAAAAAACCGCATAAAAAATACGAAAAAACTTTTTCGTCTCGAAATGCTCAACATTTTGAGCGACAACTATTCATATTTTTGTAACTATAAAAAAAGGAAATTTAATCAACTAAAGAAATATGTAAGTAAAAACATTTTAACTTGGTGGTGTTATTTTCTTTAAATTAAATTAGAACTGCGAAATGACTTTATTATTATTGGCGGACACGAGATTCAACTAAAATAAAACGCATCGCCATTTTCAACCATATTTATATAAAGCGATGCACTACTGTCGCTTTACCTACTGCTGTCGCCTTAAGAGGGAACAGGAAGTGCGAGGAATTTGAAAAATAGGTATTCGAAGAAACTATTGCCGTCGTCTTACCTTAAGTCTGCCTCCGTAGAGTGCGATAGGACCAGCTGCAGCTCAGAGCGATAATATCACAAAAAAAATGACGAGATTGACGTTTCGTATTCCTCTTTTTTCTCCTTGAAAATTGAGCCGATTCAATTAATTTTTACATTAAAATTTTAAGCAAGAGTATGTCTAGGTTCCTATCATTTTCTTGTATGTTAAAATCTTGTCGAATTTGTCTGATAGTCCTCTAATCACAGCGCTAAAAATAGGGCATTTTTGTAAGTTTTTCGAGGGCCATATTTCTTTACCAATACGTTGCTGAAAAAAAGGAAATAATAGGGACGTTTCTTAAGCAGACCTTGATTTTATGAAAAAATAAATGATTGCTTTAGAGGCATTATTCAAGAAGAAAAAAGGGGAATACATTTGTATGGAGAATCGCAGGCCCTGTTCCCTCTTAAGTATCTTCATTTGAACTTTTGGAGAAAGAGTTCGTCGCAGGCGTTAAGGCAGAATTCCACTGTGCATTACAATGTGCACGGAGAAATTACCCACGTTTCTGCGTGGCCACGCATCCGTATGTAGCGTGGCCGTGGAACGCAGCTGCAAAACAATCTCATTTTTGTACTGCTTCAAGACTAGACCACATTTATTGATAATATTTTTTTTTTACAGTTGACGTATTGGCTGGAAGCATGCAATGTCTGCCCCAGAGTCTACCCTTGGACAGGCAACCCATTCGGATTATAATAAAATAGTTATTAATGTATTTATTTAATTTATTGTAGGTATGTTTGATCTAAAACTTATCTGTGATGTATGGGAGGCTTTATTAGAAAAAAAATCATTCAGCATTTAATTATTTTTATTTCAAACACCGATTTTTTCCAATGACTATAATTTGGCTACTGAAATCAATGAGGATGATTTTAAATTATTACGAAACATTTAACGTGACGCATCAAAAAGTACTTTTAAATGTATAAGTGTTTATGATAACGGCACTAATTTGGCTGTGACTACCTTGATAACCTAATCAACCCAATATACCAACCTAGTGACACATCTAAGAACCATTCCTTAACCCTAGAATACTTATGTTATTTTATCACCGCCAATTACTAATAATCGACTGGGAGGCTGTTTTATTATAAATAAATCGAAATTTTGTTTTAAAAACTTTACTGAAGATATACAAAAATAGCCTGTAATCCTCGAAGGGTTAGGCAGACTAGGTGTACTATCGCGGAATGCATATTTGGAACACCGTAAAGACTATTCCAGATTGCAGCGCTCGGCCGCTATAGTAACGCTTACCTTAAAAAAAAACCGGCCAAGTGCGTGTCGAACTACGCACAATGAAGGGTTCCGTAGTTGGGATGAATTTATCCATGACCGCGATGGTACCTATATTAACACCCACATTATGCCAGTTATGTTTAAGTTCCATGCAATAGGGGGCGAGCCTATTGCCATCAACCGGACACATATTCAGGGTCTGAGCTGCTACTAAGAAATTCCTGATGGAAAAACCCAATAACACTTTGCCCGACCCGGGAATCAAACTCAAACTCAAAGCATTTATTTCAATTAAACCATTTACAGGCACTTTTGAATTGTCAAGAAGTCGGTCAGTCAGAAATATGAAGCTAGTTGCCCATTCCAAAGCGTAGGTTCCTATGGAGAAGAATGGGCAAGAAACTCCACGGACACTCTTTTAAATCATAATGTTGTTACAAAATATTGGTTACATCATTCATGTTGAAATTATACATGTGAGAACAATATAGAAAGACGTGCACGTAAAAAGCGTCCGTTATAAAAAGATAAAAACAATTCAAAAATTAAAATAAGCCGTGGCAGATAAGAGATGACCAGTCCCTACTGACGGCGCCCGTTCACGAACATGACGCATGGATCAGCACCGTTTAGCTCAACCATTTTGAAGGGAACTCAACGATCCAACACACACGCCACCACCAGCGAGACATTTGAGTGAGCATGACATACTCTCAGCCGCCAGGGCACATTCAAGTCAATGAAAGACGTACCCAGTAAATGGTAGCTTCATAGAAGGTACATGGTCACAGTGCTCACACATGTGCTATGCAATTATATAATACTACGAGATTGAAGTTATACAACTCAAAGATAATTTATGCAATCTTCAGCAGCTCCGACAATATTTTCGAATGCTAAAATTAAATTAGTTTATGCGCCCTTGTGGAGCTGGACCAGCGTTGAGCCAAGCATTTTTGTCACCTATATAATCCCCCAGCTTATAATATGCTTGGTAGCATAGTGTGCGTTTTATACAAGATTTAAATTTAGTTTCATTTAGTTGTAGTATGTGGGGAGGTATTTTATTATTACATTTTAAACAGTACCCCATGAAAGATGAGTCTACTTTCGCCAGTCTGAAACCCGGTTGAACTAATTGATCCCTATTTCTAGTACTATAATTGTGTCTTTCACCTCTTTTACTGAAAAGATTAAGATTTTTCCTGACGTATGTACATGATGTTTTCATATATATATTGACAAGGTACCGTCATGATGTTAATGTTTTTAAACAGTTCCCTTAGAGAATCGCGCCTGCGGAGGCAATATATTGCTCTAATGGCTCTTTTCTGCAGAATAAAAATAGAGTCGATATCAGCAGCCCGTCCCCATAGTAAAATACTAATACTACGTAATCGAACCCAGGACCTCATGCTCTGCCCAATCTGGGAATTGAACCTAGGATCTCATGATCGGCTGTAACGCTTGCGGCCGCTAGTTCAACGAGGTATTTTTTGTTTAGTGGCTCATCAACTTCTACGATCATATATATGCATGAATCCTGAGCAACGACGAAGTCAAAAAAAGTATGATCTGTCCAACTACTATGATCGATGCATGTGTGAAACCTAAACACAAAAAGGCATAATTTAAAGAAAAACTGGTATAGTCTGACCGACACCGCTGTACCACGCTTTACGTAGGTGCGCGGCGAGACGGGGGGGGGGGGGGGGCAGTGCACCCCGCCTCGACGCGCATTCCTAAGGTACAGCGCGGTCTCGGTCAAACTATATAGCAACATCACGTTGATTAAGTAATCCTGATTGGCGCCATGTAAATTTATCATTAGATATATTATCGATGCAAATCAAAGTGCCACCCATTAGTAATCGAAATTATCGCAAAAGCAATCAGTCGTATGATTATTGATAATCCAGCCACTGTTTTTCCTGATTTATTGCATACTTTACTTTATACAAAAATGAATTGTTGATAATGATAATTATCACCAAAATTCGAGGAAATACATAATACTTACCAAGAAACAAAGACAAGAAATGAAAAACAAAAACTAGTAGTAACGTGTTCAATGTTCATCTGCATGCTACAACAAATGTGCTACAAGGAACTTTTGGCGCTTGAATGGCATTGACAGGAGGCGTTGTTGGTAAACATTTGTGATTTTTTTTCGTGAAAATGGAATGATAAAAACAAGATGGTGGCGTTAGTTCTGATTTTGGCCACGCGCCATAAGACCCTTTTACAACTATGCTTTAAGTAGAAACAGGAACTATGATAATGAATAACATTTAAGGAAGTTGTTTTTAGGGTACCTACCCGAAGGGTACCAAACATAACCCTACTACTAAGCCTCCGCTGTCCGTCGGTCCGTCTGTCTGTCAGCGGGCTGTATCTCATAGGCAGACAGTTGAAATTTTCACAGATTGTGTATTTCTACAGCCGCTATAACAACAAATAGTTAAGTAAGATTTGTTACATAAGAACACATTTCTTGTGGAAAAGTCCATATACAACAAATCTAACTTCAAGAGATGTATTAATGATTCCAATGATTATAATTCTGTAAATACATACCTGATATAGTCGCGAATCATATTTTGATCAAGATATAACCTGACACTAACCTGCAAATTGCAAAAAAATTAAGAAAATTTTAATTTCGCGGGCTGCTATTGCGGATTTTTTTTTTGTGTCGTGCATCTCGTAGCTGACCTCTGAGGTCATGACTACTTAACCGGGCTTTCCTGCGGCAGCCTTAAGCTACTACACTCAAAGCCTCCAGCCAGGGGCAAAAACTATTCTAATTAAAACTAGGCGAGCGCTCGCTAAGGGCACCCCCTGTGGGGTACGAAACTCGGCCTAGAGCGTCGCTGGGGGGAGGACAGCAGGATGGGACAGGCTGGATCAAAGATATTTCTTTAATTAATCGGGGAATTTAAAGCTACAAGCTCAGCATCGATGCGGGCTGGCGTATCGTCGAGCAAGGGTCGGAGTGTGCAGATTCACCTTAGGTCGTTTTTTATAAGGCGAAGAGCAGGGTTGGCCCAGTGGTAATGGCCGCGACTAAAGCCTGGTACAGACTAGCGCGACGCGACTCGAACATTGCAATTTCTAAGATAACATCACGGTATAACAATATCGCTTTATGTACCTATGTATGTATTTATTGCATAAGTAAATGGTACACCACTGACTACCTGCAGTATTGTCTCTCCTGTTACCTTTAATCCATACAAAGGTTGTCCAGCGATATCCTTCAAAATGATTTAGAATATGATTAATCGTGTGTTACGCAGTTGGGTTGCTGGTCGTACACGCACGTCGGTAGCGAGTAGGTAGGTAGGTAATACGGGCTGGTATCCGCAACAAAACGTCAAAGCGCATATTTTGCGTACGGTTGCGAGTACATCCGCAACAAAACGTCAAAGCGCATATTTTGCGTACGGTTGCGAGTTATGAAGAACATCACCAAAAAGGGCACTTCCTCCTTTTAGGGCACCCTCTCCCGGCGAAATTATCCTTGGTAGGTATATTTAACTAATGACGTTTCCAGTTTACAAACAAAATTCAATCAAATTGGTAATAGATATAGAGCCTAGAGGAGCTCGTAATAACTGCCGCACGGGTCGATCCTTCAGGTTAATCTACGCTTGCCAGGGTTGGTCCGTGGATCTTTGACAGTCGTTACAGGTCGACAGAAGCCCGAAAGTCTGAGAACCAGTCTTACCAAGAGGTATCGTATTACCCAGTTACTGGGTTGTGGAGTTCAGATAGGCAGTCGCTCCATGTAAAATACTGGTATTCAGCTGCATCCGGTTAGACTGGAAGCCAACCCCAAAATAGTTGGGAAAAGGCTAGGCAGATTGAATTAAAGCTAGTCGGCTGATTGGCAAAACTCATAGTCGGCCTATTACTAGTGTTTAGTATAACGCCATTTTATCGAAATCTAAACATTTATTGATGATAAATGGTTTATCTCGTGATCTGGTTTGAATCGCTCTATCATAGTATAAATAAGTAACAGTATTATATCTTCATAGAAAACGGCCAAAACGACGCGCTTCGAAATCTCAGTTTATATGAATAGGTACGCAACAGTATTGAGAACGTACTTGTGTATAGTATAATCAACGCTATTCTAAGTTTTAAAATAATTATCACGCAAAAAATAGTCTATAAGCTAGATTGTAATTAATTATAAAAATCTTAGGTTTTTTTAATCATTAATGGGCCTTTTTAATCCTAATCTTAATTATTATACTTAATTAACCGACTTCAAAAAGGAGGAGGTTCTCAATTCGAAAGTGTTTTTTTTTTTGTATGTTTTTTACGCGATTACTCCGCCAATTATGAAATGATTTTGATGATTCTTTTTCTGTTTGGTGGATCATACTTCAGAGGTGGTCCCATATTTTTTTTATGAACCTTGCTTCCGTAGTTTTTGAGCTTCAATACTATGTATTTTTCCCACTTAGTCTATTTGGATGATGTTATAACTCCTGTGATTGTTATTTACATAGAGCAGGTAGTGGTATTCGATTTTATGTGGGGTAGGCACCACAACAAAAAAGTGAAAAAAATTAAAATACTTTTACAAATAAAATACAAAAAAAAAAAAAAAAATAATTTCGGAAGTCGGTGGCAAAAATCGAAAATTCAGATACCAAGACACCGACTTCCGACTTCCGGTTGTTTTTTTTTTAAGTTTTTTTATTATAAATGCGAAAGTGAGTTTGTTTATTTGCTTGTAACGCTTTCACGCTAAAACGGCTAAACAGCATCGGATGAAATTTGGAATAATAGAATATGAGGCCAGCTTATACTAGTTTTGTTACAACTGGCGTGTTGCCTACTGTACAATAAAAAGGAAAACACAGTATTTTAGATCGAAATATTTATTTGCCACAAAACTTATTCAATCTCAGATTTATTGTCCAAGAGGATTGCCCAGCCATGGGTAGACACGTGGGCAAACGTTGCAGATTTGCATCCAGTATTCCAACTGTGGAAGAAACGAAATGCATGCATTAGTATAGGTGTAGTAAGTTCTCTCTGGAATGGTTATCTATGGACTCACTTGCTGGCATACTGCGGACAGGAATGCTACTAGACATGAGGGATGATTTATTTATCTTTATATTTATTTATTTCTTCTTTTCTCGCTTTATTTTTCTCTTAAATATTTTTAGAACGAAGTTTTTTAACGCGGCTTGCGGTAGGAGTTAGCTTAGATTCGCACGGACGTATTTTTGCGCGCAGCGATTTTTTTTCGTACACTGGATTTTCAAATCTCGGTATTGAGCCGAGCATTGAAAATTCAATACGCGAAAAAAAATCCGTGCGAACCAGTATACTAATTGCGTAATACAGGATCAATCAGAATCTGAATCGTTTTGAAACAAATTGCTAATCCATTGCTTCATAAGTTCCAAAAAAAAATCTGCTCGAAAACGTAAATAACGCAATTAATGTTGTTGAACTGCCAAAATGAAACAAATTTGTCGTAATCGTTTACAAAAATGTGTTGCGTCATTAGAAAGCTGGACTTACTGGTAGAAATCGTCAGTCACGTAACGAAAAACCGTTATGCCCCCATACGAAATAAGGTTCCCGCAAACAGGCGCGACGCGACGACGCGACGCGAAATCGATAGAACAATTTCCGATAAGTTTTCATAGATATTGTTCCACCAGAGTAAACAAAACAGACAAAACAGGCAACTAGATTAGTTTTTCTTTTTTTTTGTAATTTTTGTCGTTCAAAAGTGTTGAAATATAATATACGTCCATGTAAAGACTTTCTGCTGATAATGAAGGAAAGAGTCTAATACTTACTCCATTGTGGCTAGAGGTCAGTGGACAGGTTCTGGGAACGCAGTTGGAAGGGATGAACGTGCGGCAATTCTGGCGCTTGTACTCATCAACTGGGACGGGGTTCTTCACCCAGTCAATAACTTCGTGCGAGTTCACCTGGAGGGAAAAATAATTTTATCATTAGGTACTTGAGTCAGTAAAGCCAAGCGCACATTACAGCCGCTACGGGCCGCAGCACAACGTATTTTCCTACAAAAATATGCGGTGCGGGCGGCCTGTAGTGTGTATTGGTTCATAGATGCCTGAAACTCAGGTTTGAATTAACCGAGATCGGGCGAATCGCTACCTAACATTGTAATTCCGAACCATCATTACTTGCACCCGTAATAAAAATATTTAGTTTTTGTTTATTTTTAAGCACAATAATTGTTTGGGAAATCTTACTGTTGACTAAATAAATGTACACTTTTTGTAAACATTTTATTCAATAATATATATATATATATATAATACTAGCTGACCCGGCAAACGTTGTTTTGCCATATAAATAATTTTTCAGTAATTTCTAGAAAAAAAAAAAAAAGATGTTGGCCGATTCTCAGACCTACTCAATATGCTCACAAAATTTCATGAGAATCGGTCAAGCCGTTTCGGAGGAGTACGGGAACGAACATTGTGACACGAGAATTTTATATCTGCCCTGTCCCGACTTAGAAAAGCTAAGGGACAGGGAGGGATACAAGGTGAAGTTAATATTGGGAATTCACAGTTAGTAAACATAAGTATTATAATACCTCACGCAAAGTATTCTGTGGCAAGACCTTTTTGGATACAGAAATCATCACTAGCGAATCATGTGCCGATTTTAAAGTAAATATAATATTTCGTTATTCATTTAGAGTAAATGATAAGATAGTAAATGTACGAAAGTGATGAGGGAGTATTTTTGCAATGTATTGCGTTGTGGCGCAGCGCGGCCCTCCCCAATCTGTACGTGTAGTAACAGAAACAGTATATAGATCATTATGACAGAGTGAAATACTGCATTCTTGGGATTTTGAATGTCAACGATGTAGCATGGAGTTACAATGATACAATTCCGAGTTATGAGTAAGAAGTAAGATCGGGCATCATTTCGGCAAATACGCAATAGGTACAGTGGGTATACAATAAACCTTTTTTTTGTAATATTTTCGGTTATTTTTGTGTGCTCATTGCGCGATTGAGAAGAGAGAGCAGAATGACATTCAGCCATCGGGGGGCACGGAAGTGCCCCCGCCAATATCGAGCAAAACTAACAAAGGCCTGGTGTGCGCAACGTAAACCGTGTGAGATAAATAAAATTTAGGTTCTACAGAATTGCAGAGCTAGAGGGCTTAGTATAATTAGATATATCCCCAAATTATATTCAATTTGAACCTGTATTTTAAGAACTGTTGCAGGTCAAATTTCCTTATTTTTGTCACTGACATACTCACCGACCATCAAAATTCTAAGGTACTTCTAGCAGACACACAAACTTCAAATTTTGAACACAATTAGTGTTTAGCCATGAAAAAATACTGCAACTTCAACGTTTAACGTAATTATACGTAAAACTTTGTGTAACCATGTTTTTCATAAATAAACTTTTGGTGTATCTGTGCTTACGGCTTATCATTTAACCGACCCTTTTGCCTACCCCTGTACAGGGCCCTACTTCAGCCTTCTGTCCGCGTGGTGTAACACGCCACAGTGTGCACGACGTCGACAAGTGACATGGCGCCAGGCGACGCTACCCTCCGAGAGAGGCCTACGCCATCAGAGCACGGCGTAACGTGTGACGCTGACGTGACCCTCCCGCTAGCGTGAGGTGCCACGAAGTGCCTCCGCTATCTCGCTACCTCTCACACCCACCTCTCCGTTCGACAGGGTAAACGAACCTCCTGCTTGGCGTGTGACACCGCAGCCCGGCTCCTCTACACTCCCTGCTGCCTGCTTGCCTACCTGCCTACCTATCTAGTTATCTAGCCCCCCACTTTCAGTACATTTGTGACAACCACAGTAAAAATCTACGGTCATCAAATAATCGCGTTCTTCAATGTCCCACTCACCGCACAGACTTCATTCAATCTTCCTTCTTCATTCAGTCTATCTCTCTATGGAATGCGCTCCCCCAGGAAATCAGGATGGCAACCAACCGATTATCCTTTAAAGTTAAAGTTCGCGAGCACATTCGTAAGAAGCTGGCAGTATCATTACAACGTTAATGTTTTCTCATTGTTTGTCTTATTTGTTCTAGTATATTCGTGTATTTATGTATATTTATTTGTGCTTATATTTATATGTAATTAGGCATATATATTATACTAATAGTTTGTAATAGGTATATGTGTATCTTTTTAGTTCCTTTAAAAATATTCCTCAATTTCTCGTAATTGCACCTACCACTGTTTGTCTCTGCATCACCCAAAGGTTGACTCGTAGAAAATGCCTAAGGCATTAAGTCCGCCTCTGTACATTTCTGTGCTTGAAATATTAAATAAATAATAAATAAATAAATATCTGTCTGCCTGCCTGCTCGTCTGCCTGGTCCTGACCCCGCCTATCCCGAGCATCCCACGTCGTACGAAGCTGGCCCTTAATCTTTTTACCTTTTCTTAACCTAGTTATGTTCTTAGTCCTTACTTTTTATCATTTTTTAATAGATAGGGACGTGCTTAGTGTACCTATCTAATGGAATATAAAGGTAGGTAAGATCAGTCTTTTCGAAGGTTACTTGTAAAACGGTCAATAAATGAAATCAGTAGGCAACGCCAGTTGTCAATTAAACTGCATTGAAATTGAATGAAGAAGCAATCATAATAAAGGTTTAATAAACCTTTGGGATCTACCTACGATGCCGTAGATAGAAACACGTTTTATTAAACTTATGTAGGTTCGGTATCAGTATCGGGGTACCTACAAAAAGAAATGAGATCCCATCAAAAACAAAACATGTAAAAAAAGTCTCGTAACGCAGTTCTTCTACCGCAAAAAGATGTGAGATCTAATGTAAAACCAAGTCTGTTAATTTATTCAGTACCTATCTATTTGTCATCTTTATTTCTTTAGCAAATATAATGACTTGGCTATCGCACATTTTTTTATTTTTATTATTCTTTATTAGAAAGAACCAGGTTCCTACTAATCAATTACAATCTAGCCTTTAAGACTAATAAGCAATTTAAATTTAACTTAATTTTTTACGTGATAAATATTTTAAAACTTAAAATAGTGTTTATTGCACTTTACACAAGTCCGATTCATTTTCTTAGAGTCTGATATAATAATAAAAACACTTTGTGCATGTGTTATATGTGTGTCATTGTCACTATTATTTCTACACTTTTTACACTACACTAACTCAAAGGGTTATCGCACATGGCAATAGAGTCTACATGCAATAAAATCTAGCGCTATGAGCGCTTCATTTAATTAGGACTATTTAAAATAGTTGATTATTTTTATGTGATTATGTGTAAATCAGCCATTAAAATGGTGCGATTTAATTCTCTGTGGCATATCATAAGTTGAAGCAACGATAAAAACTGTTATGGCGATGCAAATCAGTTCTTGCTTCAATTTTATTGTATGGCTCAGGGAAGCAACTTGCATCATGTAAATGGGTTTTTTTCTTACCATGAAAGCGTCTGGGAGTTCGTTGACCGTATCCATGAATCGGACGAAAGCACGGCGGACGGCAGGGAAGGCAGACAGGAACGCCTCATGAACGAAGAAACCGAAGGGAGCGCGGTTGCCCAAGTAGTGCTTCTCGAAGTTGGTAAGGATGAACTTGTACCATTCGTCTTCATTTTCGCGGTCGGGGCTGTAAAAATAGAGGTCAGAAATTGTCAGAAAAGAGTCAGTGGATAAAAGCTAAGCATTTGTAGTAATATTACATAATAACAGTTTATGCTTATATAGAACAGTTAATTATTTACACTAGGTACTAAATTGAATAACTAACTAGAGGTATATAATAATTATAATGAATTTCTGAGTCGTGGGAAATACTAATTCAGGGAGGCAATGCAAAAGAATGACAGTATTGAGAGTTCCTAAGATAAACCTATTATGTGTCTGCACTAATAAAAAATTGTTATGTGTGTTCTGTTCCCACAGACAAACCGTGGAAACGATTTTGCGGGGCATAGTTTTTAAGTAAGTTTTTTATAAAATTTGTTCATGATAAATAAATAAATAAATAATAAATTGCCCTGAGGTATCCCACATTTAGTTGAGCTTTTACAGTAAAATGCTAAACAGAAACAATATTTGTTCAATTCGCAAGGTATTTTAAAAACATTTCTTAAAAATGGCGGCCTCGTTGGTGTGGTGATCGCAAGCGCTACTGCTGACTATGAGGTTCTGGGTTCGATTCCCAGGTCGGGCAAATTGTTATTGGTTTTTTCTATCTGGAATTTCTCAGTAGCTGCCCGGAGTCTGGATTTGTGCTGGGTTGAAGGCTCGCCCAATATTACATGGTACTTAAACATAGCTGGCGAAATGTGGGTATACTATAGGTACACCTCTGCCCAAACCTTCAGGTTAACAAGGCGTGATGATGTTATATTTAACAAAATAATAAAGTGTTGACAGGACTAGTAACACTTTTCTGATATTTGCGAGGATATCTTGACGTTAATCGATGATATGGTAAAAGATTTGAATAAGAATGGGAAGATCATCAATAGCATATTTAACCGGTATGTATTTATATTATAATAAACTAGCGAGTCACTCCTGCTTTGCGCGGGTACAATAGTGACATATCAAAACATCGATATTTCTGTGCTATATCTAAATTAAAAGTTTAAGCATAAGATCTAAAAGTGTAAGCAGTCATAGCCTAGTGGTGTGACCGTCGGACTGCGAAGTCATAGGTCTCGAGGCACCTCTGAGTTTTTGGATTCATGTGCGTATTGTATTATTATCACTTGCTTCAAAAACGGTGATGGAAAACATCGTGAGGAAAGCGCATGCCTGAGATATATTTCTCGGCGGCTTTAAAACTCTTACACCGGGTTAGTCACTAACCATACGAAAAGAAGAACAATTAAAAGTATTACTACTTACATGAAGAAACAAGCATCCACAAACGAGCAGGGAACTCCTTGGAGATCAGACCAGGTTACCAAAGGCTTAACCCATTTTCCAGGGAAGGACGCTGTTGGGCAAGGAGGAACGATGCAGTCTTGGGTGGAAGCAAAGTCTAGGGTGTAAGGCCAGAGACCAGGGTTAGTGTGTGCTATTGTGGGCCAGGTGCAGTCGTACTCCAAGCCATATTCTCCCATTATTTCGAAGCTGGCGTTTCCGGTCATTTGGAGGAAGGGAATGCGGAGACCTGAAATAAATAAAAACCGTATAAAAATATAAAATTAAGTTAGTATATTTTTTAGTTGATGCTAAATTTATCGAACAGATCAAATTATTGACAACAGACACAACCATGGTTGAACATTTTCGATTTTATTTTTCCTTTTTGAAGTTCTATTTTTTTTGGATACAGGAATTAATTTTAATACACTTTGTATGAATATAGTAATCAACCCCTAAAGAGGGTGAAATAGGTGCTGAATTTTGTATGGAAAATCTTAAATTCACGCGTCCTGTGATTTTTTTCAAAGTTCTATTACCTAATACTAATAAGGCTTGTATTGGATGTGTAATACTCACCTTTAATAGAGTCGAAAGGAATGTTAGCAAGGTGAGACATTTGAACCTTCTGGTCTCCAAATTCTCTCCTCATGTCATCAGTGGTGGCTTCCAACCAATAAGTCTGTGGGGTCTGGTGAGTGATCGAGTGGAGAGCGATCTCGAATCCACGATTGTACAGCTCATTGACGATGACGTAGTTGGTATACTCGTGGCTGACGTAGAAAGTGGCACCAGCAGGGCAGCCATTGGAGTTGAAACGGTTGTAGAGAGTATCACGGTATGTAATGATGTTGTTAACGTTGATACCGTCGTCGAAGGTGACTGTGACGAACTGGAAATAAGTGTTTGTCAAGCATTAGAACTAGTTGTTTCAAATGGAACTGTAAGAGATAGATATAATGCTTCATTTTGTGACTATAGAAAATACTAAAACACTAATGAATGAGATTGATTTCTTTAATTGACTTCAGTGTAATAATAATAACATTGACTATAAATTAAACGATAATCCTATTACAAATTTTGCCGATATAAACACGGATGAAATAATATTGGCAGCAGTGATATGATAAAAATATATTAATTAAAATCTGAAACGAATAAATTATGATGGATGTTGTATCTTTCTAAAAATAACATCACTGACCCCACTAACAACTAACTAACACCTCCACTTCATTATCATCTAAACTTACCTGTGGTGTGTCTCTAGGCAGTAATCCACCAGGAATGTCAGTGCTTGAACATCTGCAGTCAGGGAGATTACACTCAGTCCCTGGATCACATTGTGGAGCCTCAGTTAGTTCCTCTTCCGCAATGGCTGCCGAAGCAACCAGCAGTAGTGCTAGTACACCAACGAACTTCATTCTGCTTGATTTACCAGAAAGTGACGATGAACGAATTTACTTCGTCATTTTATATTAAGATCGATTTTATCGATCTCGTTTGATTAATCAATGCTTTTTAATACAATTATGTTCAGATATCTTATCTCTGATGCGGCAAGGTTTATTTTTACTCTTTTTTCCATTTTGATTTTGACTTATTTAATTTAGGGAAAATTAATAATTTTGTTTCCGTGCGTCCCTGTTTAACTTTTTATGTGACCGAAAGCAGAAAGACAAATTCCAGATTTCTTCATGCAAAAATCGTTTGTGCAATCTGGAATTTGTCTTTCTGCTTTCGGTCAACCATCAGCAGTAATTGAGATCTATATGTAGAAAGTAAGGTTAAGCGCAGAAGTAGAAACTGCTTATTTTGGATACCATGTGCATAACGAGAATAATTTTTCTTCTGATATTTTCTTATGACCATGACTTAAAATTCCAGTCTCGTTGTTTTTATTTTTGCGATATTTTTCAATCAAGCGGATTTCCTGGAGCATTCATGATAATTATTATCTAGAAGGTACTTCAGAATTCTGTAACAAATAAAATTAATGAGTTCGAAGAAATAACTGCAGATTAATTGATAAGCGATATTCCTTATCATAAATCTGAATTGACACAGATAATATTCCAAATATAACGTTAGCGTAGCGTCATATGAACTCTTCTTGTATAACACACTCGTATACTTTCAATAGGGTTTTTGCTACTGCATTGAATCTTGTAATTTTGCCATTTATAAACCATATACAGAATATTTACGTCGTATCCATACTCTTCATCATCATCATCAACCTATAGCAGTCCACTGCTGGACATAGGCATCTCCAATTGCACGCCATCACCGCGATTCTCGGCAACTGTTATCCAGCTGCTACCAGCCACCCTGTGAAGATCGTTTAGAAATTGAGATGTAACTACCATCCACCTATGGAAAGCTCCATTTTTAGGATCGCATTCTCAACAAATGCCAAGTCATAGTTCTCTGTTTGGTATTAGAGAGAAGTGTTGTAAAGTATTCAAACTCTTTCATTCAGGGAACTACTACCACCATACCTATTTCTGCCATTAAACAGTGTTGCTGTGTTCCAGTTTGAAGTGGGTTGCAGACCAGCTAAGTTAGTTAAGCATAGCTCGCATAGCTGACTTAATTTCTCATACTTGTGTGCCAACCGCAAACTATGAACTCAAGTATGAAAAATTACATCAGGTGCGAGCTACGCTATACTTACTTAGCTTAGCTCTTGGTCTGCAACCCGCATGAAGGATGCCGGGTGTCGGTGTAAGGATGTATGAGACATTTCAGCTTGACTCTCAAATGGCAGGATGGCAACTCTGGGATGCAGATGTCCTTAGGCAGTGGTGACTGCTTAAAAACCTGTGGTTCTCATATATAACATAGTATATATTTTCCTTAAACGTGTTTCGGTATCTTTTCCTCTATTAACAATCAGGTCTTACCGTTTCAGCTATCTAGATACTGCTGAAGAGATAAGATATAATATTATCACATTATAATAGGTCAATAATTATTGCATTACATCAGAATGATCGTGAAAAACTGCACCTTAAAAATAACAACAGCGGTAATTACCGGTTGCAAAATTCAATTGCCTCATTTTGAGAATTAATACTGTCCATAGACCCAAAAAACTAACCTTTGGATATTAATCCTGAACCAATCCAAACCAAAACTGTAACTAGATCACTAATTGTGCTCCAAAAGGGAGCCTCGCTCAAACCAAGTTTCCATAGGACTCGCTGCAGCTATGGTCCTGTTTAGTTTATACAGTGGCGTTTAAATCGTTGCATCGTAAGAGGCAGAAATTTTCTTCCCTATGTTGTGCATTAAAAGCTCCATGAAAGTAAGAATTAGGCCTGTACCCTACGGTACTAACAAATTTCGCCACCATTCGGGTTTTGACCGGATACCTCAAGTTGGCACGAGGAAAAAGATAACTAATGCCCCGAGAAAAAATATAATTGGATTTTTATCTTAACCTAACACGATTGATATCAGAAAGATTTCCGGCTTAAGATTTGAATAGACTATACAATTGAATTAAGTAGGTTGTTTTGATAATGCGATAAATGGTTTCGTAGAACGGGGTATAATTAGGTATTCATTTGTTTTGATTCAGCTGATTGAATCCTTGTCATGATATGCAACATAGCTTGCATTGAGCTTGAGCAGTTCTTTGTAATGAGCGTACAGGCTTCAATGTGCTTCATATGATATTTTTGAGAAATATATGGAAGAAGTATTATTAAAAACTTTAAACTGTGCAGATTTCAACATTTATATACTGGAAAAATCTGCTGTAGTAAATAACTTTATTAACGTCATATAATTTGTACAATGCATTCTTTGAGCCGACTAGAATAACTGCCACTAGTGCTACATGTATTGACAATATTTTTACAAACTTAAGACCTTCTAGTCATTTAATTATAAATGAGTTAGACTCTGGTCACTGTGGCCTTGTTAATCACTTTCCCTCAGAAAACAGTCAGAGCGCAAAGTTGCTCCTGTAAATAAAAGTCGCTTAGGACAATTTGTAAATAATTTAATGGAAAAACTACCGGCTTTGCCTTATCATAATGACCCGGATCAAGCTTATGCTTCACCATTTAACCTCATCAATTGTGTTTAGTAAGGTTTTCACCTCAAAAACATTGTCTGTTTGTGACCGCGTTAAATTTAGTGACTAGGCAACACCAGATATTTACAAAAGTAGGCAGAGTTTATTTGAATTGTATCATGAAAAAACATATACTGCATCTGGTGTTTTACCTGATCTGATGAAACTTAGCAAAGTGATTCTACTGTTCAAATCTGGCAGCACATCGTATCCCACAAATTTTCGGCCTATTTCGATAATACCTACATTGAGCAAAATCTTTGGAAAATTAATTTTAAAACAAACGCACAATGCATTTCAATGCACATAATTTATTTCATCTGAAACAGTTTGTTTTTACAAAGGGTCGTTCAACTGCAGCCGCGGGCGTGGAATTACTGAAGAGCATATTCGAGGCCTGGGAGGAGTCGCAAGTTGCAATTGGCATTTTTTGCGACTTGTCCAAGGCCTTCGATTGCGTACATCATGATACACTCATCAGGAAACTGTATCACTATGGTTTGGGGGACAAAGCTCTTGACCTTCTGACTTCTTATCTGAACAACAGAATTCAGAGGGTCGATTTTAATGGCAACAGATCTGCAGGATCTGCGTTCACTACGGGCGTTCTACAGGGTTTAATTCTAGGTCCTTTTTTATTTGTTGTTTATATAAATTACTTAACTTACCATATAAGGGATAATCACAAGATCGTATTATTCGCAGATGACACTTCTCTCATTTTTATCAAACGTCAGTTAGTCAACTTTGAATAACTTAACAATGCACTCTCTAAAGTTGTGCATTGGTTTAATGTAAATAATCTTCTCCTGAACGAAAAAAAGACTAAACTCCTTAGATTTCAACGCCAAATGTCAGGCAGCTAACTACCAATGTTCAAGTTAATGGAATAGAGTTGGACCCTGTTGAGTCAACAGTTTTTCTTGGAATAACTATTGACGGTAAAATAAAATGGGGCCCACACATAGAAACATTGTCAGGAAGGATAAGTTCGGCCGCTTATGCTGTTAAAAAAAATAGACAGATAACTGACGTAGATACAGTCAGAATTGTTTATTTTAGTTATTTTCATAGTCTTATGTTTTATGGGATTCTTCTCTGCGGAACCTGTGCGGACATTAATACTATCTTTGTTCTACAGAAACGGGCTGTTCGAGCCATTTACAACCTAGGTCCAAGAGATTCCCTTAGAGAAAAATTCAAAGAAATAAATATTCTGCCTGTAGCCCCACAACACAATATATTTTTGAAAACCTATTGTATGTACACAAACATATAACAAATTTTAAGGAAATGTCCGATATTCATAGTTTTACCTGCAGGGCTAACATGACAAGCGCGAGAACGCTCTTTTTCTCGTTTTGTCGAATTTTGTCTACGATTCTGACGTCATTCTAAACCCTAACATGACCGTAAACGACGAGTAAACTCGAAAAAAGCATTTTGACACTTCTATATATCGCGACGAGAATCCGATGTTGCAAGTTATTAAAAACAAATTATTTTTATGATAGCAACATCGGCTTGAGATTCCGTTTCATTCATTCAATGGTGCCGATTTCCTTGTCACAAATACCTCTAAACTAGACTAAAAATTACCAAAATTTTGATTATTCCGTTCAACCGACGATTTCCCATTGTAAAATAGACTAAAGTGACACAACTTAACTATATTTTAGTAGTTATTAATTTCTAAAATCATATAAATCTAAAATTCTGATTGTCCAAGTATTTAATCGCGATTAAAAAGGTGTGGAAATTAATTTTCATGAACCCCAACATTCACATCAACACCTCGACTTTTTTTGACGTGACAACGTCTTATAAATTGGTTTGCCGGGTGACACTTCAAGAAACTGCGTTACGCTCCGCTCACGTTATGCGCTCACAATGAGAGCGAGTGAGAGGCACGCGTCCCTTCCACTCGGGCATGGTTAGCCCGCCTAAGAGCGAGAGAGACAGACATAAAAAGTGAAAGGCACGCAAAGTCGTTGTCACGTAAAACTTTCGCCCGTATACCGACTTTACAGGCAACCAATTTTTTTTCTTTTCTTTTGCTTATATCTCGAAAATGGTGTGTCCTATCGCAAAAATAATGAAAATTTGAACCCCCTTTATGAAACCCATAAACCCCTAATACCCAACATGTAGGTAATAATTTTTCATATTTTCAATACATAAAACGAAAAAATCCATATAAAACACGTCGTTCCAATATAAATAGTAGTTTAAAACTAAGTATTTTCATTATTAATATATTGTAAAATAAAATGATGACTAAAATAATTACAATTATGAAACTGCCATGTTATTTTGGAGATATTTTTTGTATAATAATTTTGTCTACTCTTCTCGTCGTTCTCGTCGTCAAAATCGAGGACGAGTAAATACGACTTAATGACAGAAGAATCGCAGATTATCTCGTGTTGAATTGTCAAAAATCGAGATAACTAAGGTGCCATGTTAGGGTTTGTCGACAAAACATAAAGTTTGACAGAAGGAGTCGACTATTTTGTATGGAGGCGCTGTCAGAAAACGAGAAAAGAGACAAAATAGACAAAAATTACTCACGCGAGAACGAGTAATTGTCGCGTGCGTCATGTTAGGCCTGCTGGAATAAATACAACCTTGTTGTACATCGCACACATCTCCACAGAGTAGGCAACTTGTTCATGGGTTAGTATACGCTTTTCAACAAACTTCCGATTGACATTCGAAACTTACCCATGAAACGATTTAATCGTTGCATTTAAATCAAACTTTATAAAAAAGGGTACTATAAAATTTCAGATTATTTAGAAGATAAAAAGCTTGGGATTGAGCTGCTCGCTCTGCTAAGCCTTGTGATAAAACCATAAAACTTGGCATTTTATTATTACGTAAAATCATCAAAATATACCAGTTTTATATACACATTGAAATTGTGGAAAATTACATACAAAATGACATGATTACTTTGTAAAAAGTGATATTATTGTGAATGTGAGGACTATGTAGATGTTTTTTTCTCTTTCATTTATTTTTTCATTCTCAGTTAGTTTTAATGATGGTCTGGCAGTTTGAGTAGTTTATGCGGCCCACACAAATGTTTTCTTTGGTATTGTTCGTCGAGTTGAGCTCCTTAAGTTCTGAGTTAAGCTCCACGATTACTGACAAATGCTTGCACCGACTGGACAGTTCCACTCAAATCTGTGTGGTTCTTTCCTCAGAAGACCATTTCAGACACTGATCTACATGGTTCTCATATGGCTTGACCAAGATCATGTCTGGACTTTAAAAAAGAATTTGCTTCGGTCTTTCTTCTCAGAGTAGTCAGATAGGAAACGCCGACCTAATCTAGCTTATTTTTTTATTATTTTAATAAGATGTGTAAAAGTGATTCCGATATCCTATTTACAGAATAAACTATTTACTAAACCTCTCCAACCTCTCCTCCATCCCCTCTCCCCTCCCCTACCCCTATCGAGGCGGCACGTTTCTAAACTTTAACCAATTAATTAACAGGTGCCTAATATCAGCCCTAAACAATCTCTTATCAGATAATAATTTCATGAATATTATCAAAACAAATCACGGAGGTAGATTGCCTGTAATCGAGTTTTCATGTTAATCCAATGCCATCCGACTGCAACTGAATAAACTATTAAAAATAACGAAAATGTGAAAGTTTGGACGTTTATTACTCAATCACCTGAAAACGGCTGAACGGATTTGGATAAAATTTTGCACTCAGATAGTTTATACCCCGGAAAAACACATTAATATCCCGGTAGTACATTCCTGTGGAATAAAAAAAATAAGCTGCAGGCAAAAGCTAGTTGACGATAAAAACGTGTTGTGACACGAAAGATCAAAACTGAAGATCATAACATGTTAATCCGGGGAATCCAAAGGCATAGAAAAGGAGCAGGACGTATTAAAAAGTTATTTAACCTTTTTAATACGTCCTGGTCCTTTTCTATGCCTTTAACATTAATAGCGTTTTTTTTTCCGCTATGTTTTTTAAAATGCTAGAGAGAGAAGGAGCTATACATGACGAATCCCTTTCAACGGAATCATGATGGCATTAATAGGTACTTCGTAATACGCCACTGAGTGAGTGGAAAGCCCAGGAGAGACGTCCTAAGAGGACTTACAGTGACCTTATTGGTGATGTTCTTTAGTAAAGTCAGGTCCGTAGTACTCACAACCGGCATGTGTGTATGACCTGAGACCCTAGTGAGTTTCTTTTAACCATCTCGATTTTACGCACCGACCGCGTTCGGCGCTCCGATTGGCAGCCGGCCGGCCTTCACCAGTGAAGGGCCAATGAAACTCACACTAGGGCCTCAGGTCATACACACACGCCAGTTGCGAGTAGAAAACGAAGCAAAAGGAGTATGTAAGGATCCCCAAGGGAAGACGGGGTGAGTTTATGTACTATTGAAGAATTTAATATTTAAGCAGTTTGAAAACAAAATCCCGTGAACACGATGACCACATCTGCTACCGCCCCAGTTCTATAGGGGCCGAGCGCTGCAAGCAGAAACAGTCCTTACGGTGTACAGATATGAACTTCTTCGATGGTATGTATGCAGCATGCAGCCAGAAGAACAATCGCCGTTGCTGTAAAAGTCAAAGATGAAATTGATTTGAAACTTTTACAGTTACCTATTCTGTTTTTCATGCTAAGTTACTAGATTGTACCTTTTCATCTTAATGATGCCTTTGATGTAGGTAAATCTTTTTGGGGCTTGTAGCCACGCCAATTGATTTCTTCTCGAGATATAATTAATTAGATAACGTCAAATTTATCAGCTGTTTTCAGCAGTACCTACACTCTTCTTTTTTCTTCAAAAATTTTATCAGTATAATATCCGGTATTTATATTGATAAACATAACATCATTATTATGACGTAACAAATAGGTGCCTGTAGCAAATCTAATAGGTGTTTCTCGTCAGTAAAATTTCATAGAAAAACACGTCAAGAAGCGACTGCCTATCTGACCGCCACAACCCTGTAACTGGGTAATACGATACCCCTTGGTAAGACTGGTTATCAGACGTTCGGGCTTCTGACGACCCGTAACAACTGTCAAAGATCCACGAATAACAGCTGGGACTAACGGCTTAACGTGTTCCAAGGCACGGAGGAGTCTCGGTATGAATGTAAAGATGGTCACCCTTCCACGGAACAAACCCAGCAAGCGTAGCTTAACCTGATGGTGCTTGGCCATAAGGGTTAATTAGAAAACCAGCGTTAGACAGCATTTGTCGGGCATTAATGCTGAAATGAACCTTTTAGGCGCAGCCAGGCACACACTATTATTGCTTTATGATTATTTTCACTTTTTATTTTTGTATTATGTGTTTCACGAACTGTGTCCAAATAAATATTATTCTTTCTTTTCTTTTTTGATGGATCGACCCACGCGGCCATTATATTACTTAGCCACCAGCCCCTCCTCACATAAATAGAGGGTAATTTTTGAATGGAAGTACGTAATTTTTGCAAATGGGAAATCCCATTCATTATTATTTCAATCCGTGCTTGTACCTAATAATAATCGGCGGTATTTGTTTACTTTGAATCGATTTGAATATTCGTCTATCGATAATAATCATAACAAGAAAATTTAATTATCATAATGGAGTTAAGTTATTCTAAATACAACGATAATAAACTGTTTAGGTACCTACATGATTCGAGTATCATCAATAAATCAATCCATACCACAATTTCCACAGACACATTTCGTAAGTGACTACATAATTTATTCTTTGATTTTAAGATGTCCGCTTACGTTGCGAACAGCGCCCTCTTTAGTTGTCAACCGAAATTTTTAGGGACTCAGTGATCATAATTTTATCAACAACACCAAGGACCATAATAATATAGTATATACGTTAATGTCAAAATCTCATCGTAGATGGCGTTGATCTCTTACCGCCATCTATCGGCCTATTGAACAATTAGCTATTTCAGATCAGAGAGGGCTGGTACGAGCAGGGTGGATTGGAACAAGTTGTAGTTCTTATTTCATACGAAAGATGGAGCTCAGTGGGAAAATAATGTGATGCACATGGCAGCAAAATCTATCCTTTTCCTAACTCTAAGTGACAGTAGATGACATTTAAGTAGGTTTACATTTCTCCAAAAATAAAGAAGAGGTAATTAAAAAAACGAGCGAGCCTTACAGTAGTCGCAGTAGTTCGTAGTAGTGTCTTGGCTGACATCTGTATGATAATAATATAAACAATTTTCGTCATCATCACCGTCACTGTCACCGTCACCGTCATCGTCATCGTCCTGTTTACAACTTCTTGGAAAATGGGTTGGTATCATCTGACGGCCAACTCTAGCACCACGCGGGGGGTCAAATCAAATAGCGTGCGCTTCTCCAGCTCCCTGTTACACACTTCCGTCCCTTTTCACGAAATCACTCCCATAGATTGCAGGAAAGCGAGAGAAAAGATGTTACACATCAAAAATCATATATGTGGTTGACATTTTCAATTTTTTCTTCTGCATTACGAGTATATTAATTACAGATTTTACTTCATTAGTCAGTTTTATATCCGCAAGTTAAATCAAATTCGCCCTATCAATTAACGTCCCATATCAGCGGTACAATTAATCCTCTTATCTTTCATAACCGAACATTCAAACGGTGTCATGAACTAATTTACAACCACAACTAAATAACGATCCCAAAGGGCTTATAATGTTCAAATAATTTCACTACAACATGGCTTGTCCCAAAATTGGGACATCAATTATTTCCCTGCTTGTCCCAAAAATAGGACATCAATTATTTTCCCGGTTTATTTGGCTTGAAAGGAATTTAGGATAGTGGGCATAAGGGTTTACACCTGGGACATCGTTACAGTACAACCAAAAGTCCCGAGCCCTGTAGGGATTTCCGGGATTTCGCGGTTTTGATACGTAACTAGGGATGCGACGAGATCCTGGTCTTTTTCTCCGCGCGTTATGATCTTTGCGACCCCGATTATGTGTTTAGACAGTGCTATAAAAATATAAAGAGGGTTATCTCTAGCACGAAATAAAAATACGCGAAATATTTTGTAGGATTTCTTACTCGTTTCTGTACTTATTTGCATTATTTTATGCCGGAGTCATATTGTTGGGTTTTATATGGTTATAAGGTAAAAAGGTAGGGTCCTAAACACTGTTTATTTACACCATGAGATATTCATTCAATTTTCCATACAGGCGTGGAAACGGGTGCTCGTCCATCATTCTGTGCACATAACTTTAGACTTTATTAAATCGTAAAGGTTATATTACGATGGTTCTTAAAGTTATATGTTCTTATTCATATCATCAGCTGCTAACATAAATCTTGACCTAAAATATTTATTATCTTAGCTATGGAGTTGAAAGAGCTAAATATATTATAAATAAACCATGCAAATATATTAAAAAACAAAAAGACTCTTAGGCGTCGAAGTACTCTTCCGCATCACTGTCATCTGGAAACGTGCTCAGACGACTGGCAGCATTGCCGCGTTGAATGGCAATGCTAATTCTTTGGCCAAGGAACGAGCCAGTCCTCAGATTACACGAAGTGTTGACCAATCGGCAAGTTTCCTTTAAAAGGAAAATTTATTAATAATTGATTATTGTGGGATGTAATATTTATTTCTGATTTATGACTAATTGTTCATGTAGCAGGTTTTAAATGATAAAAGATTAATAGTTGTCACAGAGCGATATTACCATTTAATGTTTAGATAACAGAAAATGCTATTATTATTTTATCTGACTATTAAATCAATTGAATATTCAGTTATGCATAAATAACATGTTCGGCATAATATTATAATTTAACTAAGACATATTTATCATTAGTAATTTCCAGAAAGATAATTCGAAGGACAATTAAAAGATAAACACCATAACCATATTCATCATCATCAGCCTAAAGCAATTCAATACTGGACATGGGCGACATAGGATCCTCGGCTACTACTAATCCACCTATTATAAGAGTATACTTCCCCCCATTTGCCAATTTGCAGTCTCCAGCTAAGATCACATTTATAACAAGAGCCATCCGACATAGTCAATGTGGCCGGCATACAATCAAAAACCTGAACTTGTAACCAAGATATAAATTATGCATAAAATTCAATTTTATGTTTACAGCCAACCCTGTCTGACTTTATTCAAATGGAAGCCTAAGTGCCTGAATATAAATAGGACTGTATATCGTCAATTGTGAATTGTGTGCGTACAAAAGCGTCTGATCAATGCCACTTTTTGGTGTCCCGCAGGGAGCACCGTAAAGTTTGGCTACCGCTCGCATAGTTTGCAACTTATTG
The DNA here is from genome assembly GCA_949128155.2 of Xanthia icteritia. Lineage (NCBI taxonomy): Eukaryota > Metazoa > Arthropoda > Insecta > Lepidoptera > Noctuidae > Xanthia > Xanthia icteritia. Next base: position 9,909,313 of record OX421953.2, read on the forward strand.
CGGGCTATAGAACAATGGAAGATATAATGTTTGGAGGTATTTACCAGCTGCTGTTTGTGTTTGTTATTTGTGTAATTATTTGTATTGTACAGGGTGAACGTTGCTATGAGAAATTAGCGAGTTTCTTTTGAGATGGGAGTGGTTAAGTCTATGTTATCTTATTTATTTATTTGGCTTTTCTAGGTTTTATCTAGGTACCTTCTTTGTAACCTGCATCGGTCCACATCATCACTTCAACGCTGAAAACTACCACCATGGCGTGGTGACAGTGGCGCTGTCCAGCTGTGGCACTGTTTCGCACACGAGACGCACTATGCTATTAATGCGTATATTTTAACTATTTGTTTTATTTTTAATTTTACACATAACATAACCTCACGCTTGTTATCCCCGAAGGGTTAGACAGTGGTGTACCTATAGTAAAACCCAGATTTCGCCAGTTATATTTAAGTCCCAGTTAATAGGGGGAGGTTTTGTAATTTATACGTTATATAAGGCACAAATAAAGTTATTTTCTGTCTTTCTTCTTTCTAGATAAAGCTGTCCTTAGAATAAGAAGACAATACAGATGTACGGTTGATGTTCTCAGAAAATTCTGTGTAATAGATGCTTATTGGCTCAAAGAAGAAGCACTCGTCATACAAAGGATAACATATATAGAAAATGATAACTACCTATTTCAAGAGAATATGTTTCATATCCGCACGGATTAAATTTTCTACAAACGTGTATGGAATATAAAAGGAGTAAGGAAAAAATATTGCGGAATCGTTTTCTTGTAAGCAATTATCGTATCAAGAAAGGTTGACGATATAAATAACATTAAGTAAATTTACATAACAAATGAAATAATTGTGATCACTGTTACTAATATTTCCAACAATTTCTGGTAACTAGTAGATAAGGAAACTCATAACCATTGAAAATAAACAAACTGATAAAACCCCGAAACAAATACATATCACGGTGATATCGGACCTACAAATCCCAAAATTATTAAAGGATTAAAAACAGGGGTTTAAAAACCCAGTAATAAATTCAACAATCTCACAGGAACGGTTGCTATGAGGCGAGTACTAAATTGCGAACAACAAAATTTTCGCAGCAAACGCTTCCCTTGCCAAAAGGGTGGGCAGACAAAAAGGCTATGTTCACACTGACACCGTGTTTTTGTCTCGTCCGTCATACGCCTGACAAGGGTCCCGGATAAGCCTCGCCTGTGTGCGCACCCCTTTAATTATTCTCGGTTTTTGCACGACTGATTTCAAATATGGGACGAATGAACTGTAAAGGTCGGTTTACTATGTGCTAGGTTTATGGAATAGGCAATGTATTTTACCCTGGTCAAATTCAGGCTGAAACTCAATATCGCAATTTTTATTATAATCATAGATAACAAATCTTATATACAATCTAACACTAAATTAAATGGCTAACTAACTATTCAAATAAATACAAAAACAAGAGGACACGGCGTCGAAGTACTCGTCCGCAAATATATCGTAATTACGAGTATATTAAATTCTCCACTGAATTTGGTCGGAATGCATTTTTATAAGCGGCTTCGATATTAAATGTTCATTTAAATGTGTTTCGAACTATTCGTGGAATTTGTTTTGACAAATTTTTTTTGCAAATGGTGTCCAATTTATTGATTGCCTGCTTAATTTATTGATGAAATTTGCTATAAACATACCTTATTATAATTACTCCATAAAATTACATACTTAGAAGCCTAGGTCACAGTATCAATTATTACGTCTTCATAGAAAACGGCCGAAACATCGCGCTTCGCATCTCAGACCAGTACGCTACAGTGACAACGGTCTTGCATGCGTGGCAGTTACGCCATTACGCACAGACGCGGAAGGTTTACCTACCGAGCGGGCGTAGGTAATTATTTCAAGGTCACTGCCCAGACGTAATACTGTTACTTTATTATACTGTGCCTGGATCAAAAGAGTTGAGATGACCGAGGTGCGCTCTTCTAAATAAACAATAGTTACATGCATTAAAAATGCTGAAAACCTAACAGTAGAACATCGACCTCTAATAAATCGCGTTGTGAAAATTAGATAGTCCATTCGCTTCAATCAATCTGGACGCTGGACACAAGGCAGGCTGGACACAACCCAGTAACTGGGTAATACAATACCCCTTGGTACGACTGGTTGTCAGACTTTCGGGATTCTGACGACCCGTAACGACCGTCAAAGATCCACGAATGACAGCCGGGACCAACGGCTTAACGTGCTTTCCGAGGCACGGATGAGGATTGGTATGTAAAGATGGTCACCCATCCACGGATCAACCCCGGCAAGCGTGGCTTTACCTGTTGGATCGACTCGTGCGGCTGTTATTACTAAGGATATCTAGTTATACTCCATTATAATGATTGTTGTATGCACTATCATTGCCTACTGCAATGATAGTGCATACTGCAAAATAAACAAAAAAAAAACTATTTTAATATCCCCGTTCGTATCCCAAAGTTGAGAACCTAATATTTTTAACATAAACGTCAACCCCACAGCTCCACATCACCTGTGTTAAAACTATCAAACTGGCACACAGTTATTTAGAGTACATTAGCGCTATAGAGACCTCAATTTGTGAGTTCGCGAACAGTTTAAAACTACTGTATGGCCCCAGGGTGGGGTTGATGTTTTAAACAGGGTTTGAGAACAGTTGTGGCGTGGAGACGCTTTTTTCGCGTAATTTTTTAATATCTTATTATTTTCATTCATGACCGGTTAATGCAGGGGACTTCAACATAACTGCCGATATGTAGGTGTACCTCTGATAACCCCTTCGGGGAATATAGCAGAGACATTTTGTTGTCTTCTATATTTAAAAGCGATGGCTTGGTATTAAGTGCTTTTTAGCACAATTACTAAGTATTAAGCTTCAATGATTTTCTTAATAACGTAAACTAACCAATTAATCCAATTTACTTTATTAGACAATGATTCGAGAAGACTTAATGAATTCTATGAAAATAGGTACTTCACACTGGCGCGGCGTGGCGCTGGGTGACGATTTTTCGGGAAAAGTTTTATTAGCTTTTTCCTTCAGCAATTTTTCAGTAGCAGCCCGGAGTCTAGATTGTAGAAATAGGTGCGTCCGCTATTAGTTGGGATTTAAAAAGATCTCACCATGATATGGGTATATTTACTATATATTAAAATTGAAACAAGGAGTCTCCAATCTTTGCATTCTTCGGGATGTCCGTACCACTTTTATGTAGTCACTGTTGAGTGTTTAATTTCAACTGTATTAGATTACCGCGAAACCGTTGTTGCTATTATTTAACAAATAAACTTTAACGATGACGTCGAAACTTCTTTTAGTCGCGATGTTGAAGGTGTTAATAAAAACAAATGACTTTAATTTTGAGTTGAATGTTTGAAGTTTGGATTGGTTGCTTTTTATTTGTTTTTGTTGTTAGAGGTATCCTTGTTTTGGCTGGTAAATGAGATATTGATGCTGATATTGTAGGTATACTTAAAGCTTTTTTTTTTTGGGTGGTTAATTATCAAATAACTTCTCCCGCTCTGGGCGGAGCGGGAGGGCGTGTCAGACTCTTACTGACTAAAGTCCACCCGTGTTCCTTCCGTTGCCTGTACGTTGCCAGGGGCCACGGTATCCCTTTCGGACTTTCCCGCAACCCCGGCAGGCATCGGTCCTATCGGACCCCTTCACTTTTCTTCTTTGTCCTTGTTGGTACAGCTTTAGCATAGAAACAGTAGTGACCTAGTGGATGCCTTTCGAGACCTTGGTTATGGATTCAAACCCACGCAGGGCTGTTTACACTGTGTAATTTTTATTTACCACCTCATAAACGGTGAAATAAAATTCTAACTAAGATATGTGGCGTTTACCAACCAGCATTTGACTGCGTACCGGAAGACGTAGCGTTGGAAGGCCTCCCACAAGATGGACCTTGTGAAGGCCGCAGAAATCCGCTGGGAAGCGGACACGAGGGACCATGCGGGAAGCACAAAATCGATCGAAGTGGCGGTGCTTGGGTCTTTCAGCTGAACTGATAAGAAAAAGAAAGAAAGAAAGAAAACTATTTTATTTGGGACACACACGGGAAATACAAAGAGTAAAAAAAAAAAGGAGCATATAAAAAACTAACAAAATAATAACGACCTGTGTGAGGCCAAAAAGGCCCCTATCTCAGCATAATACAGTGATATTTAAAAAAAAATACAAATACCACCGCGCACTAACTGATAGCTGATGATCATGATTTGGCCCGCTTACTCTCACAGAGAGTGCACCTCCGTTCATAGCAGCAGGAACGTTATAAGCTGATGGTATACGAGCAATACATTTTTCCCGGAAAAAATGTTCGTCAGTTAGAGAGGTTGGTAGTGCAGGGTGCACCGGGCATTCTTAAGTATTTTCTCTCGTGAAGAAATTTTTATTGCACTCCATTTTACTTACCGCAAATGCACCCTTAATAGCCGAAAGCCTTGAAAGAGGTGCGCTGTAGGTCTATTCAGGTTGATAGTGCCAAAATCATATTTAATTTTCTAGTTTTATAATAACCTAATTCACACTATTTATTTGAGACACCAGGGGCCGTATTATGACGTATTAATGCCGCCATTTTTCCAGTGTGAGTGAGAGACGGAGCTATACAAGGCCGCTAGCACCGTCCTTTTTTCGCAGTGAAATGATGATGGCATTAATACTTCATAATAAGGCCCCTGGTTGTCTGTTCTGCGTTTAGATATTGCTAATAATTGCGTTTAGATATTCAGATTTTATAAAATACTTGCTGCCCCCGACAGACGTTATTATGTCCAAATTTCAATAATTCATACAAAAAATGACGTTCAGTTTTTCTCGAATTTGAAGATTTCCCGGGAAACTTTTACATTTAGCCAGATCGGTCCAGCTGTTCTCAAGTGATGCACATAACAACGAACAGCATTTCATTTTTATTTTATGAAGATATGTTTCTTGTTTTATTTTGTGCAGCTTAACAAAAATAAGTAAAACCCTCTAATTGCTTCATAATGTACATATAACTTTCATTTATAAACGCTTATGAAATTAAACGAATCCACAAAGGCTATTCTTCTTTTTTATATATACCAGCGATTTAGCTTTATGAGGCTGACAGCAACTAAAGCGCGGTTACTGTCGGACTGCATGGAAAACAAAGAAAAGCGGGATGACACAACGCAGGTAATTTATTGCAAACAATGAAGCAATTATCTAGTTACAAACATCTGTTATTTTGGACTAAAACATTAAAACACTATTACGTTAATATGTTGCTTGTACCTGACAAAAAATCAGAATGGTTGCATGTATTTTAATCGTTAAAATAAATATTTAAAGGTATCTTCGTGACTTTTTTCTATCGTATCAAATTAGGTGTATTATGTTTTCAACACAATAACAAGTATATATCCTGAAGAATATCATTTTTTTTTTGTATACTGCATAAGAAATAAGAAAAATAATCATTTATTTGCAGAAAATACATGTGTTACCAGTTGTAAAATTTGATGGTTTAATGTACAGTCCATATTTTGTCTGTTTCGGGCATGCAAATTAATTTTATATTAATAGGTACCTAATTGCAAATTAATTTTATATTAATGACTACTTACTGACAGAATAATACCTTTGTTTTTTAAATATAAGAAGGTACACATAACAAAACTGAACCTAAAAATAATATTTTATGGTAACAACAACTCTTTAAACTAAATGAAGCACATCACAAAACAAAAGGAAACTTAATATTTTTTTTTTCAGAAATTCTTATAAACTATAAAAACAGTTTTCTATCAACCATCAACGTAGTTTAATTTTAAAATATACAAATGAGAACTCCCTTACGATCTTTGGTAACTTATTAAAAATTGTAATGCACACATGATAAACATTATTTTTGATTAGAGTTGTATTACAAAAAGGAACAAAAATTTTTGTTGCGTCTCTTGGTCTCTGTTTTGTGTAATTGTCACCTTTAAATCTAAGGAATCAATTATACTTCCTCACAAAAACCGATACCTCAAACAAATACAAGGTCAATAGTTTCAGTTTTTTTGAATACTCAAGCGGAACGACACTGCATATAAATCTTACACATTTCTTTTGTACAATAATTGTCTTATCATTGTCTGTTGAATTGCCCCATATTATAAGTCTATATGCAGTGAATCATAAATACTTTTAGGTATTAAAAAACTTGCGTTTAGCCCTAGTAGTCCTCTTTAAATCCAGCTTCATTTACATCTCTCAAATGAGCTTGCCCACAGATAAACTGCCAAAATCTCCATCCCAACATTGACCTAGCATTAATTTCAGTGCTTTTGTCTTAATGATACGTAAATGTTCAGTTCCCACCGCATGATTTGGCGTTTCAGTGAAAATATTTAGGATATACGAAGGGTGAAGTTTTGTATTTGGGTCCGGGTTTAGAATGCGTATGCTAAATGATTTTAGTCATTAAGAGTAAGTCGTTAGGAAGACACGGTTTCATTGAGAGATTGTCTGTTGTAGACAAATACGTGGTCTTATGGTTTCTAAAGTCCAATATTTGGATGGGTTTTTGTTAAGATTGGAAACATAATATAATCATTTTTGCCTTGAAACTGAGGTAAGTCTGTCAAAGCGGTACAAACGGATATATCATATTATTTGCATTGCTCAAGTTACTAAACTGACTCTAACGACACATTATAATTGTTAAGTTTAAGTTATAGAACGTGCCAAAGAAATAGACATACCTACATACATACATATATACTCTAGAAAAACAACAACCTTCTTGGGAAGTCGGGTAACAAAGAAACTCAAACGTGTTTTTAATTTGTTTTTCTTTATAAATAACAAAATTCCATGCCTTAAGAATAAAGTGCGGACCTAACAATATATTCTTCCAGACATTTTTTTGCTAATTCTTGTCTTTGATAAATAGTAGGTATCTTATAGAGGATTTACGTAAAACCTGGCCAAAAGAAATCTGAGCCGTAGCGATTAACAGTGACAAGTTACCGCTATTAACCGTATTACCGTTTCTCTGAAAGACTAAGACTAAGTTTGAGGTGTTGAATATAAAATATAGGGTGCTAAGATGTCGAAGAACTAGGATTTACTTTTTAGGTTCCATTAACAGTATTTGGGATAAGTTTAACAGCTTTTTAATTCAATGAGCCTTGGGTTTTCTTCTCATTTGGATTGATTTGTATCTTTAGCTTTAGTCTGAGTTTGTCATCCTGTTCTCTCATTATCTTAAGTCTTCTGCCGTTCTTCTTCCTTTATTTCTATTTAATTGGGATTGTCACTGTGTATTGTTTTTTTCTTCTTTGCGAGTCTATCAGCTGTTATCTCAGAATTCATTCACTTTCTAGACATAAATCATCTTTCACACAACCGTCGTATCTATTCATGATGTTTTCCGAACACCGGCACAGTTAGTTATTATTTTTCCTGCTAAGGATTATGTTTGGCTACTTGTATCATCTTACTCTTGAGTATCTGTTTCACATAACAGCCACATTCGTTAGTTCCTGTTTGGTGTATATTTTGTTATCGCTGTCGAAACATGGCATGCCTTCATAATCTCTTTGCATTCCAACAATCCAGATGGATTCAAGTTTACCTAGTTGAATATCTAAACTAAGTTCTATTCTGGTACTTTCTATGATAAAATCTTCCAACGTGTTATCCTTCCAAGCTTCAAAGGTAAACACAACAATAAAAGTAAAGAAACAAACTTTTACCTTCTTTTCTTCCGGTACATTTTCTGTGTTCTTTAATTTGATTTTGATTAGCAAATGTTGTCACGCGAAATGAAAATCAATCATATTTCGTCATACTAATGTGTTGTACGTGTTTTTCTTATCAAATGTATGCTTTCAAGTAATTCCGGGAATGCGTTACGAGCTCGAGATGGGAATCATTCATCTTTTGATGTAATTGAGTGATGAAGATTATTCTTAGAACCATTTCGTGGGGCCATATACATGTTTGGTAAATAATTTCCCTGAAATGGGAATTATTTATAGGAAATTCGTATCCAGTTTTAAGAGCCTTTTCAATTACGGGGTCGATATATACATACAAAGATTGTGTTGGGTTGAAATAATATAATGCCTCCTCCTAACTTCGTTTCTTACATATATTCTTCTTCTATTGCTTCCTTCTATGTTTACACTTAGTATATGGTATTGTTGCGAGTACTAGCATTTGACCTTTTGTGAGGACTGCATCACCAATAAGATCAATGTAGAAAAGAGGTAGGAGTTTAAATAGCTTTTGCTACAAATTATTCAACTTTTGAGTGCCATACACATCACAAATAATGAAATGTATATAAGCAGCTTTAATGTTTGTTACGAGTTACAAGATTGTAGTAAATTCATTCATTATCATATTTCGTAATATATTTTTCCTTGAAATAAATTTTCATTCATCTTTTCATATTTATGAAGTCTTAGTAATGTGTAGGGTGTACCTACAAGTATTCATGTAAAGTAATGAATTCGGTTATTTTTACATATAGGTATTCTTGGATTTCTGTTTACAGCTTTACACTCATTTTCTTCTGCAGATCGTTATCGCTTATAATGTTATTTTTTTATTTTTTTTTGTTTTATTTAGAAAAGGTACGAATCTGCTACTTCTTCTGAAAACACAAACATGACCATTGCAACATAACATTTATTATCCCTTGGGTACATATCCCGGCCAAACATTGTCGCTTGATATTTTAAACAGGATTTCAATATTTTGGGGACCTTCCCTACACTTTCCTGAAAGAGGGTGCAATTTATTTTGCCACTGATAGTCCTACCTTTTTCCTCCTGCCCAAACTCAAGAAAAAAACCCACACTGCAGTGATATCTGAATCAACGATCGCATTGATTCATTCCCACACTGAGTTACCGCCGGTAATACCTTTTGAGTTATTCTTGAGAATTGCACGCTTCACCCGTGGGCCCACTCATTTCTCATTTGGTACGAAGTGAACAAATTACAAGTAGTTACTGAGGCACTAACGTCCGAACGGGGGCCGTACTAGGGAATTATCATAGTGCGAGTATTAGATATCGAATGTTGAAAAAAGTTTTAAGGGACTACGGCACTACGGCACACTACATGGCACCAAAAAGTATTGCCTAATAAAAGCGCACTGTTGTATTTTCGACTTTTGGCGCAAAAAAATCCAATAGTGCGCTTTTATTAGGCATAAGTTGTCGATTGAAAGGTGAATATTATTTAAAGCTAAATCATCTTTTGACAACAAGTCAGGCTATAAAGAAAACTAATTTACAATGCATGTGCTCGAAAAGAGCGTTCTCCTAGCAGCCAAATTGTGCGGAAAGTGCCACTTTTTCACACTAGTGCGTTTTACTTTTCAGTTTATTTTTATTTTTAACTCCGTCGTCAGCCCAACGCAGAGTTTTTCTTATTTGAAAAAAGTTTTACAAATTAGTTAAGTACAGATTATCATTCATAATAAAAGATACAATAAAACTAATACTTCATTAAACGCGTTATTATTTACACTAGATTTAGATTTTGATCAATAAATAAATTTTCCAATATATTGTTTTTTATTTCCTCGCACAATGCATAGTAAAACGTGGACTTGCGTCGACTTATACACTCCCTCGCTCGTGAATAAAAATTCCAGTCGTCGGAAATCACCTACTTTTCGCACTAGTAGCATAAATAACTATTTAAGTACACTGTTTACCTACCAAAAACGTTTGCTATAGTTTAAGTCGCGTGGTCATACTTAGGCACGTCAATCTCAACATGTTTCTACTAGGTTTAATTTCTATCAGTACTTTTTTCCATAAATCGTAAATGCTTTACGAAATACCCACTACTTTCGTTTACATTATCTATCTCCCTTTCTTCTTTAAGACTATCAAATGCTGAGATCAGCAATGACGAAGTCATTTTGGAAACATTCCCCTACAATTGTTTTTGGTTTTGCATTTAACAAAAGAAAATAACTGGGGTTACCGACATACATTGCAGAGTTAGCAAGTGGCAATAGGTTGGTCATGTTTGTCAAAGGGACAATGACCGTTAGAAACGAGTCCTTGAGTGACCGTGAATCGGTAACTATGTGACAGTGCAGCTAATAGAATCTGGCATTAAATTCGGAGTTAAAATAAACTTAAATTTATATGAACAAGCCAATTGAAGATACATAAAGCTAACAATACTACGAAAAACCATAACTAAAAACTCAGTAGATAAAAAATAAACTATAAGCTAAATGTAGAACGAAATCAAAGTGAGTTCCTATCGTAGCATCGGTACTCTGAATGATGTGGAATAATGCGCCAGGCTTCCGTCATTACGAACCCAACGAGATTGTTTAGGCAATGAGTAGTGTATTGTTTGTTTGCTTTCCTACTGTTACGCTTTTTTCCTCAGGTAGAATGGATGGCGAGTTATTGTAGGGGTTTGTGCGACGTTGCTTTGTTAAAATTAGCTGTTATGTAGACTGCGGGGTTGGATGGAAATGTTAGTGATGCTTGTAATAGTGCTTATGTTAATGCAATCTCTGGAATACAGGTAATATTTATCTTTTTAGGGTTCCGTATCCAAGTGGCAAAACCCTTATAATTTTGTTTATGTATAATCGTGACTTACGAGTTGTACGTCATACTGTTCGAACCCTGACAGGAGTTTTACTTTGTGTAAATTATTTCATCACCACTGCTCTCAAAACGGTGAAGGAAAACATCGTGAGGAAACCGGCATGTCCTAGAACCAAAAATTCGAAGACATGTGACATCTACCAACCCGCACTGGGCCCGCGTGGTGGATTACGGCCCACTCTCTCTCACAAGAAGAAGGCTTGTGTCCCAGCAGTGGGGACGTTATAGGCTGATTATAGTAGTCAATCTGTCCACTGGATGCGAGAAGCACAGAACCGGTCGAAGTGGCAGTGCTTGGGGCAGGCCTATGTCCAGCAGTGGACATATTTTAGCTGAAATAATGATGATGATGTGATAATCAATAGTTTGTATAGGTATTGGCTACACACCACCGGAGGGCGTTATGGCAGATCATGTAAGTAAAGGATGGCAAGACTAGCCAGACGAAACCGTCATGACGTCATCGACGAAACGTCTGGCTAGTCTTGCCATCCTTTAAAGGGTTCAAACCTGACTGAAAGAAAGAAAAGTAGGTTTTTTCATTTTAAATATTATATCATTTAGGAAGTATTGTATTTATTTTATTTTATTTTTATTTTTGATTTTGTTATTTCACTATATGCTGCACCGGGTATCGTCATCACGTCAACGCCGGCTGTCGCTGAAAACCAGCGCTGGGGCTCTGTCTCGCATAGGGTCGCAGCATTATGCTGAGCGATGGCCGTTTTGCGTGGATGTGACGCATATTTTCCCCCAATTTGTTATTCTCGTGTTTTTTGTTTCTTTGCGTCATATTTACCGCAAATAAACGTATTTTCTTTATTTTTTCTTTTTTTTTTGCTACAGAAACACCTGCATACAAAAAAGATCAACGAAGGATTAAGTAATTTATAGCAGATGGTATGATTCAGTCCTCACGTATACACAGTAATTATCCTAACTAATATTATAAATTGCGAAAATGAGTTTGTTTTGTTCATTATGCTTTCATGCTAAAACGGCTAATCAATATTTTAGTTCACTAGTTAGCCAATTTTTTTTAATTCCATACAGTATTATTGCCAAATTAATCAAAACAGGTAAATATTTGACAGCTATTTGCCAACTTTTAGGATAAGCCCTCATAACAAGAAATTGTAATTGACGTATAAAATGTATTTCTACGCAAATGCTTGTGCATTCGATAGAACTAGAAACATTAAACATTCTACGTGCGATAATAAAGTTAGGAATGTCGTGATTGGTGATATAAAACAAACAGAATTGACCTTAGCTTATTTCTGCGTCTCTTCTGTTTTTGTGGTTTGGTGACAAAGAGTTACCTTTCTCTAGGAACAAGCTTTTCATGGTACTTTGATTGGTATAGTTAGGCGACAGAGCAATGACATGGATTGACCTGTGACAATGACGTGGATTCTCGGACCGTTTCCAAGTATCCACGGACGCCGTCCGAGAATCCAAAAAAAAATCCACGACAAATCCAAAATCCACCCCAAAGTGGTTATCTTAGGGTGGATAATCGGAATATAGGTCTTGGTAAAATTACATTGACACTTTTAAAACATTTTTGTGTTTAAAAATCACTAAACTGACTGGTTCATAAATTCAAGGTCACTCAGCGGGCTATGTTCGGAGTTTCTTTGATGGTTAAAATCATGAAATTATCTGGAAAAGAACTGGAGTTACCGATATAGCTTGCGGAGTCTGTAAGCAAGCTGAAGTGGCAATGAGCTGGCCATGTTTGTGGACGGACCAATGGCCGGTGCGGTGGAGCAGACGAGTCCTGGAGTGGAGGCCGCGTATCGGCAAGCGTAGTGTGACGTCCCCCAGCTAGATGCACCGACGACTTGAAAAAGGTGGCTGGGACAGACTGGATGCGGAAAGCGGAAGACAAGGTGTTGTGGCGCAACCTGGGAGAAACCTATGTCCAGCAGTGGACTGCGATAGGTTGAGTTCACTAACAAGAGACTGCGTGTTATAATGGCGCCATTTTAGCACCCAATGAAAGAAATCTTAGAAAAGATTTTGCACAATTTGCAAAATCTTTTCTAAGATTTCTTTACATATTATTTACGATAACCTTTTGGTGATCATACAGCATTCAATGAACCGATTCTATCTACCTATACATAATTAATATAAACTCGCTTTTCGTGTCTGTCTGTGTGAACGCGTTGTTCTCCTAAACTACGCAATGGATTGTGATGCGGTTTTCACCATCATTTAGAATAAGTAAGGTTCATGTAGATAAAACATTCATATTAAAGTTAATAAAGAAATCGATGTTTTTTCAAGTCGTAAAAACCGTGCGAAACAGGAGCACTATTCTGTATATTAAACAGTTAAACCACACAACAAGACCTGACTGCGTGAGCCTTTACACGTGTCTTGTTGCGGTTTCTTAGACTTTTGCCCAAATAACGAATTTAGATTCTTCAATATTGTCTAGTTTATATTACTATTATACCTATTATGTAGTTTGATATTAATAACAGGCACGTGTACCTACACATACTACCTACACATTTTTTGTATAATACTTTTGCGGAATGTCTTTGTAGAGCGTTGGATTCTTTTATTTTTCTTATTACGAAATTGTATATATACTTATTTAGTGCCAACATGTATATCTATAGATATTAATGTCAATAACTTCTACTCAATAAATGTATTAAATTCACTGGCAGGCAACGCTCAGCTACTTGACCATGGGCAACTTTATATGGAGTCTGGTTCTAGAGTGAAAGCTTTTGGGGTATTATTTAATTTATACTATGGCAGCTAAGTCGAAAACGAGCGCGAATATGGTGTTTTTGAACATTCAAGAAAGGTTAGGTTAGGTTAGTTTAGATCTGGAATTGGTGCTCGACAGCCGGTGGGATTTCGGCCCCCACTTTCAGCGGCTGGCACCCAAATTGTTGGGCGCGGCTGGGGCGCTGTCAATGCTGCTTCCCAATCTGGGGGACCCGAGCGCCGCCTGTAGGCGGCTCTACGTGGGGATCGTGCGATCGACGGCCCTTTATGGGGCCCCGATCTGGGCGGCTGACCTGACGGCCGGCAGTATCGCTGTCCTGCGGAAGCCGCAGCGAGCGATGGCCGTCAGAGTCATCAGGGGGTATCGCACGATCTCCTACGAGGCGGCTTGTGTACTGGCCGGATCCCCGCCCTGGGACCTCGAGGCGAAGGTACTCGCGTCCCTGTATCGGTGGCGCGAGGACTCGAGGGCGCGAGGCGAGAGGCTGACGCAGCGACATTTGGAGCTGCGTCGGTCACAGCTTCGCGCAGCCCTGGTGGCGGAATGGCGGGACATGCTTTCACGACCTACCGCTGGCCCCGTCACCATCGGGGCGGTCCGGCCGGTGCTCGAGCGCTGGCTCGGGAGGAGGCACGGCTCCCTGTCGTTTAGGGTGACGCAGGTGCTCTCGGGGCATGGTTGCATCGGGAACTACCTGTGTCGCATAAATAGGGAGCCGGACGCTCGGTGTCACCACTGCGTCGACTGTCGGGAGGACACGGCCCGGCACACGCTGGCAGAGTGTGCCGCTTGGGAGGAGCCGCGCCGTGCCCTGTCGGCAGTGACCTGTCGCTGCCGGCCGTTGTCGACTCGATGGTCGGCAGCGAGAAGTCCTGGGACGCGGTGGTATCCTTCTGCACAACATCGCAGTGTTAGACGCCAAAACAAAAATGAATTAGCCTTACCAAGCTCAAAACTAACTACGTTCCATTCAGAACCTTTAGCCATGTGCGTGAAAATATATAATAAGCTTCCAAATTCAATTACGGATGTACAGTACGAAAATAAATTTAAAAACACTCTAAAAATACCTGATATTAAAATCGTATTACACTAAAGGAATTCTTTGACGATAAGTAAATCTTGACATTGAAATTCCTACCTATACACAATACACACAGCACCTACAATTTTGACTTACTACCTACCTATGTTATGGTTTGTTTCATGATTATTATTGTTATTGCTATTTGCTTTAATTTAATTTTTTATCTTATTTTAATTTATGAATGGAAATTATGCCCAATTAATTGTTCTTGCCCTATCCTATGTTATATCATTATATCATGACAGTTACTTATTTAAATAAAAAATGATGGACATCTGATAAACATGTTAAAATTAATATTTTTGTTTAAGCGCAGTGGTTTTTTATATTGTGACACTGTAGCGCGTTAAACTATTTATATTGGTGTGCCCTAGCAGGGTTCATGTATGAAACCTATTTGCTTGTAACAAACAACTTGTAAAAACTACATGAATGCAATAAATGATGATTATGATTACGATTATGAAACAGTCATTTCGCAGAAGGAGGCTGCGGAACGGGAACGGTAGATTGCCTCCGCTAATCCGATCCGCAGCAGACGCACCGGGCTTCGGCGGAGGGCGGATAACGCCCTCTTCCCCTAAATGGCTGCAGGGGCGACGGATCTGAGGAAATCCGTCGCCCCCTACTCCTTAGGACCCGAAATGGTGACGCGTAGTATTCCACGTGCGCCTCTCTATGACGTAAGGGGAGAGTTTAACACATCACTCCCCCTAACTCGAGGTGGCCCGCTGAGGCGGGACGGCACTAGCCAGGGATTGCGGAAGTCGCATTAGATCCCGTGATCCCCGGTGCAAGTGTGAGACGGAACAACACACACACAGGTTAGGTTAGATATATCTATCTAACCTAACCTGTGTGTGTGTATCTATCGATAGATAAATCGTTTATTCAGTGCACACAAAAGACTAAACTAGTAGGAAATAGCTGCAAGGTGCCAATATACAGACAAACAAAAAATAAAAAAGGAAGAAAACAAGACATTGTGATGACACTATTGGCTATGACACACTTTAAAATAATGGATCAACGAACGTAAAAAAGTGTGGTGTGCGTCTCAAGGTTGCACAAAATGGGAGTCCAGCTCAGCATGTGCCAGACAAATATACCTGACGCTGATATTCTGCTGAATCCCTGCAGTGATATAAGGACATCGAGTAGATGAGATAAATATGCGAGTTATTGGTGTTGTGAAAAAGTGTAATGTGAGGAGTGAAATGTACGGGTAAGTATACCCGCAATTTAAATATTGTATTCTACAGTAAAGTTTAGCATTTGGAAACGTTCCTGTTCGATGATGGTTGTGTATTTGATTATTTAAATAGATAAATGTAGATTGTATAAATGATTAATCTTATTATGATAATAGTTGCATAGGTGTGAATAAAATAATCGAATTGAATGGATTAAAATGTATTTGCAATAAATAATTATAACTATTATCTAACAATAGATCCACAAATAATTAAATTATTACTATTCCCTTTGTTCACAGATATTTAGGTTAGGTGGGATGAGAGGATGGAGCACGTCCATGAGAGGACGGAGCACGTCCATGAGAGGGCCGAGCACATCCATGAGAGGGCGGAGGATATCCATGAGGATTTCCAACAACGGAAAAAAATTGGTTAGGTTAGGGTAGGTAGGTATGTAGGTGGATGTCCTCCGCCCTCTCATGGATGTGCTCTGCCCTCACATCCCAACTAACCTAACATAACCTTTTTTTATTACGGGGGGAAACCCTTATGGATGTCCTCCTCCCTGGGGAGGGCGGAGAGGTCTGTCAGACTCTTACTGACTAAAACCACCCCGGTGTTCCATCTCACACTTGCATCGGGGATCACGGGATCTAATGCGACTTCAGCGATCGCTAGTACCAGTGCCGCCTCTGCGGGTCACCTCGAGGGGGGGAGTGAGGTGTTAAACTCCTCCTATACATCATAGAGAGGCTCACATCTCGGGTCCTAAGGAGTAGGGGGCGACGGATTTCCCCAGATCCGTCACCCCTGGACCCATTTAGGGGGGCTGGAAGAGGGCGTTATCCGCCCTCCGCCGACGCCCGGGGCGTCTGCTGCGGATCGGGTTAGCGGCAGCAATCTCCCGCTCCCTTTCCGCAGCCAGCGAAATAGTCATTTCGCAGAAGGTTACCACCGCGTCCCAGGACTCCACACGGACAGGTCGCTGCTGACACCTGAACCTAACATAGCTTTTTTTGGATGTTCCAAAACACTATGTTCGCGCTTAATTTCGACTTAGCTGCCATAGTATAAATTAAATAATTCCCCAAAAGCTTTAACATGGCATACGTTTCATCACTGTTGAGAGTTGGGTCCAAAATGACGCATGGTCCTTTTGCACAAGAATTCTTTATCTACATTACGAAACTACTTTCGGCTGAGATAATCAATCAATCTGCCTAGCCTTTTCTCAACTATGTTGGGGACGGCTTTCAGTCTAATCGGATGCAGCTGAATACTTGTATTTTACATGGAGCGACTGCCTATCTGCCTTCCATAACCCAGTAACTGGGTAATACGATACCCCTTGGTAAGAATATTATAATATATAATAATACTGTTGAAATTAAAACGTAAAATTACTTTTGAAACTTTTACCAACACTGCAACAGATTAAGAGCCTCCGCAGACTACAGACTTTCTATCGACCGATTGTTTGGTCAGTTTATTAATCAGTATGTATGGCAGTGCGCACATTGTAACGATTCGGTATTGGCATATAAAAAAGCTTCATGGTCTACTCAATTTGCCTTTAAACTGAACTGTCGGCCGACCGCTGAATCAGTATGGCGTTCTTCCACACGCGCACACTAACCGGTTGTTTAGTCAACCGACACTGCCGATAGTTCAGTTTGCTCCGAGCTTTGGCGCCGTAAGGTCATGCGTATTTTTCATGATGGCACTGTCCAGTTCTACTCCATCGGTGTTTGTCGAAACGTCGATCGTAAATTTAATAGGAGTTGAAAAAAGACCCGCGCTTTATTAAAAAAAACTTAAAGCAGTCGAGAGCAGTCGGCCGACTGTTGTCTGGTATGAGCACTCATCACCAACCCGACTGTTTAGTTGGCCCAGTGTGCGCGCTACTTTTTTTTTTCTTTTTTGGGAAGTCCTCATGGATGTCCTCCACCCTGGGGCGGGTGAAGGGGTCTGTCAGACTTCTATTGACTAAAAACCACCCTGGTGTTCCCTTCCCACACTTGGACCGGGGATCATGTGATCTTGTGCGCCATCCATGATCCCTGAACCCACTATTGCGGGCCACCTCATGCCCGCGGAAGGAGTGAGACGAGGAGTGAGGTGTAAATACCCCCGCGACGTCAAATAGAGGTGCGTGTGGAACACTACGCGTTGCCACCTCGGGTCCTGCTGGATGGGGGGCGCCGGACGTCCCCAAATCCGCCGTCCCTCCGGACTTGTTTACGGGGGCTCGAAGAGGGCGTTGTCTACCCTCCGCCATCAGGAGAGAGGTCTCGATCTCCCTCTCTCTTTCTGCAGCCTCCTTCAAGGTTTCACAGAAAGAGATCACCGCATCCCACGACTTGGCGCTCCCGATCATCGAACGAACGACAGCAGGCAGCGACAGGTTGGCTCCGACTTCTGATACGAGGGCACGGCGTGGCTCCTCCAATGCGGTATACTCTGCCAGTGTATGCCGCGCCGTCCTCCCGACGGTGGGTGCAGTGATGGCACCGATCGTCCGGCTCCCTGTTTTTGCGACACAGGTACTACCTGAAGCAGCCATGCCCCGAGAGCACCTGCGTCGCTCGAAACGACAGGGAGCCGTCCCTCCTCTCGAGTCGAGCGTTGGTCAGATCGCGTCCACGGTAGCAAGGCCGGCGGTAAGGCGCAGAAGCCTATCCCACCATTCCGTCACTAGGACCTCGTGGAGCTGAATATTTATTTATAAATGTCGTGTAAAATTATTCCCTTAGTTCTAAGATCTAGTTATTTACAAACGCTCTAATGTTAAGTCCTGCTCTTGACACTTCTTGTAAGTTTACACGTCTCCGTGTTCACTATAAGTGCATGTCTACCGTAAAATTGAGTTCCTTTCCAACGGAATGCGGCCGACGTGTGCCGAGAACCAACATAAACATACATGCTACAGCATCCTTACATCCCCACAATAAGACATACTTTACCTTGATTGAAAACGAAAATAACATTGCCAAGCGCAAGAGACGGTTGCACTGACCATTGAAAGTTGATCCTTAGTTGGGTCCTAAGTTCCCTCGTATCGCCTTATTGGAGTAGTTTGGGAGTAACGGGGTAGCTCAACTTATGTTGGTGTATTCTAAAACGTTTTATGGTACACATGTTTGACACTTCAACGCTGAATGACGTCAGGATATGGCTCGTACACTATCTGGTGCCGGCTCGAGATTTTGGAGTGCTAAATATATTTTCAGAGAGATTTTCCGGACAAACTTAGGTAAGAAGTCTGAGGCTATGTGGGTCAAATAAAGGTGTTCTTTTGTGGTTTTATAAGGTTGCTTTGACGTTTATAAAAAACAAAATACGATCACCAATTCGTTTGGCAGTTGTTTTTTATGGCCGTCCATTCATTGTAGCGCGTTATCATGTAGCCCCATGTAGTTGCAATAAACTTTTATGATCTAAATTCACGTATATTCGTATACGCTTATTCTGGCGAAGCCGAAAGCCGTTTATGGAGTGCATTAAGAGCTATCACGCATTACCGAGCATGAACTTCAAATTTGGTCCATATTTGAGAGTGTTTATGTACTTTACCGACTTAGATTTGGCCATAACGATAAATTTAGATCGCTGACAAAAGTGCTACGGTGGCACTGAAGTATGTCTATCTCTGTCCTATCTAGAACCTACAAACCTTTTTGAATGTTTGAAGGCCAATTCCCGTAATTAAAAAGTATCAAAATCTAATCATAGCGACAGTCAATTTAAAAAAAATTGGTGGATTGGAGTGGAGGTTTTTAGACTTTTATAGATTGAGACTGAGAGTAGATTGTTAACGTTCTTAAAAATACGGGAATTGCACCTCTGATTTTTTTGCCACGGGATCCAATGGGACCAATCTGTCATACCACTTGTACAAATGAAACAAAAGAAGATCACATAAAAAATTGTTCCATTGACGAAAATAATTTAAAACTGGAAATGAATTGGGTTTTCATCCGTTCCAACCATTTGATGTATGTGCGTTGCTTCAAATGGACACATGAATGCATCGTATAACCTTACTAGTATGACCTATTCTGTACCAAAAGGAGAATTCAGAATTGGCTCGCTTACTCTTCACAGTCAGCCAATAACTGTGCTCCAAAAGCTTCGAGTCCCTTTGAACTCCAAAGAGGCGAATATTAAAAAGTATTACGAAAGGGGGAGCGTTGTAATAAAATAGCCAAAGTTTTTGACAAGGGATGTTAGATTACGAGACAAAAGAAAGATGTAATTAAGGACAAAATACTTATTTGGTCTCTTTCATATTTTTATAGCTTAGACAGTGCGCACACTAAAGTCGAGACGGTTTTGACTGTTACAAAACTCTCGAATGACTCAAAAAAAAATATGTGCAGTAGATTTTTGTTAAGTTTTACTATGAGACTGTTTTGTTGCGAGTTTGCGTACCTTAATATGTAGTTGTTATAGAGTGAAAATCTTTCTTAGAACAGTCCTGTTGCCTTTAAACGACAAAGGAAAGCATCATGAGGAAACAAGCATTTACTGGAATCAAAAATTGAAGACATGTCTTCAACTCTACGGCAAATTAGAGAATCTGCAGAAAATGCATTTTATAGGGAAGCGTTTTGAAAGCAAGCATCATTTTTTTTTTTTTGTAACATATCTACTACTTACGTACTTTTTTTAAATATTATCAACGGATTGTCAATATTTTACATGGATCAGAATTAAAAACACATTCGTAACTTTACGTCATCATACATAATAATAATAAGTTAATAGATATTTATTCATACCCTGGCCAACTTACGAAAGTGGTACTTTCGTTACTAACATAATACAAACATAATAAAAATATCCAATTGAAACTTTGGTGAACTTACGAAAGTACCACTTTTATTTTAAATGTACCTACTATGTCAAAACAGCGTATGTAAATTTCGTAAGTTTAACATAAAACGCAGAATCGAACGGTTTGAATTCTGTAACCGTTAGAGATAAGCATTCGTAAATTTTCCACGGTGTGTAGTACATTACACCTAACATCCAGTAACCCACACTGGGCCCATTTAGTGGATCACAACCGCCACTTTTCCAGAGAGGAGGCTTGAGTCCCAGTAGAGGGAACAATGATCATAATCAGTCTTTACGCCTGTAGCACATCTGTAGCTGATCCGAAATCATAGCAGCGAAACCGCAGTAGTTCAATTCAACTGGCTCGCGTCATGTTCCGCACATGACGCGAGCCAGTTGAATTGAACTACTGCGGTTTCTCTGATAGGGTTCCACGGCGGCGGTGTGCTACTGGCGTTAATGTTCCCACTACTAGGACATAGGCCTCTTCTCTGTGAGAAGGAGAGGGCCATACTAAGTGGGGCATACTAATATTATAAAGATGGAACATTATAGGCTAAAAATCTTAAGACAGTTTTGACGGTAAGTCTCTGGTCTGCCCAAAGCCTTAGATCGTTAAGCCGCGTGTTATGAAAGGAGGTTGTAATCTTCGGGAAAGATCTTTGATGACGCCTTTAATTATTTTCGTAGCCTGGTTAGTCTTTGGTGTTCACGAAAACTTTGTTTTGTTAGTAGTTGAAAAAGTTTTTAGAGATTAGGGATTATGATATTATAATACGAGTATAATAATAATTATTAGCATTGTTGTATAATTTGAGGTGAGAATGGGAGAAGCTGTCTATAAGAGAATAAAATTACATTGAAATTGCAAGGATAATGTGTGTATCTAACTGCACCACTTATTAAACCAATACCACTTATTAAATTATTCATATGAATTTCACTCATAGGCACATTGTTGTGACTTTATCTATATTAATATTAAAAAGAGGTTGTGCCGGCCGCTACAACGCCACATTCGAACTATACATCAAAGATGGCGTCACACCAATCCTGCATCGCGCAAGCAGGATTAACCGCACGATTAACACATATGACGGCACGGTTGGCGCAATGGTTAAGCAATTGACTGCTGCGCTGCGTGTCGCGGGTTCGATTTCCGCACGGAACAAATATTTGTATGACCTACGAGTAGTTGTTCCGGATCCTGTCTGTTTGTGTATGTGAGTTTAAATGTTTGTTAACGCATCCACAATGCAGGAGAAATTCTTTGTGTGGGGGCAACGTTTTAAAAAAAAAGAAGAGAATGTATATAATTTTCCGACAACAATCGTTGGGCAGTTGCCCACCAGATACGACACCTGTCTAGTCGGAGGATCCTCCCTTTTCAAAAGAGGATGAGTGAACTTTACACCCTGTTCCTCGAACCTCTAAAAGGAAAATTTTGTGAGTTTGTATGTAAGGGTAATCTTCGGAACTGCTGATCCAATTCCGTGAAAATTCTTTCAGTAATTTAAAGCAACATTTGCGATGAGATGCGAGGAAACGAGAAAATTCACGCGAACGAAGTCGCGGGCAGAAGTTCGTTATTAAGATTTTACAAAAACTTTATTACCATAATGATGCGGAAACGGTGCACATCCTTGGTGCGCAGGGTCCGCGCCAGCTCCAACACCATCTTGAGGATGTTGGCTGAGAGGTTCGACTGTCACTACATTAACCATTGTTGTATGCTTAATGTAGTGACAGTATAATATAATACCTATAATTAGATGACATTTGATTAATTTGATTCTAATTTGTCTATTAATTTAATTATAATTTATGTATTAATTTGATGAAATTTATTATTTATTGATTGATTTGATTCTAATTTATTTATTAATTTGATGAAATTTATCATGATTTAATTGATTTGATGCAATTTAATTTATTATGTATTTTTTCCGTGGTTTTGTATCCTATTTTATTGAAAATGTATATATAATATGAATGTTTTTGTGATCCTAGTTGGTCGAAATAAATGACATAATAATAACACGTCCAAAAAAAAAAATTGGGTTACCCTTGTGGTCTTTTACTGAGGTCTTTATTTAAAAGTAGATGACAGAGTAACATTGACGTTGAGAAGTATTTTTAAAAGTAGAACGGAACGTTCATAGACCCCAATTTAAATATTGAAGTTTTTAAAGTGAAAACTTCTTTAGGCGCGTTAAACGATTTTTGGTAGACGGTAAACTTATGGATTCGGGAATATAGATGGCGTTAATTTTAAGTTTTCACTTCTGTCGGCAGTCCCCATGATTGCCTATTTTAATATTTTTTGCTCCTTCATCGATTGAGACCTTGTTGAAATTGAGGAACGAAAAACCAAGGGACGTTTCTTGATTTTGCCTTGAACCTAATAAAGTTTCAGCCAATAAGAGCTTTGTTAGACCTTTGAAAGGGAAAGGATCGGAGTAATGTCCTTAATGTTTTCTGATAAAAATAAAGTGGCACATTCAAAGATTCTATCGCGAGATAGTCAGGTGTACGGTAACCCTTAGACCTGTTTTTTGCATTTAAACGTAAAGAGTTACCCTTTAGGCCCGTTCCTCACTAGTCGATATGTCAACGGTGCGGGATCAGGATGCTCGGTATACCCGGTACGGACAGCTCACCGAGCAACCTATATTTCAATGAGCATTTCGTGATTGGCTTGGTATGTTCGGGAGCAGGTCGGGATCGCTTCGGTAAACTGCGTCTGGGTAGAAACGTCCAGTGCCCGTGTGGTTTTTAGAGACACATCACGAGTTTTAATTGAAAATATAATATTTTTCTCAATTTACGGATGTCGCCAATACCGGTTTCGTTTTTTTCGTAAACGGAGATAAATATAACACGCCACAACATCTTCATCACTCGAAGGCAATATTTTCTCGCGAGGAATTAAGCGGTACTGCACAAATTATACTGAAAACATGACGTCAGGTAAATGAAAGCTGTGCGGTATCGTTCGCAGAGCGTACTATACCGAAACAATACCGCGATGAGGAAACGGCCTTAGACTTTTTTGTTTAGGTTTTTCTTTAGATGGAATCTATAATTTATTTTTGGTCATAGTCAAAGGTACTGCTATGAGGTAAGACCGAAGCCATTATGATTAGGTATGCACTTGTTTGAGTTATAGTTTATGGTTCTGACGTCAGCTGCAGATTAAGTAAATTAGCTTGCTCCTCGCTAGTTGCCTCCTTAGATGTTCTTTTCAGAACCGTATCCGAGGTAGAAGACGTCTCTTTACTTCGTATGTCGTGGTATATTGGAGCAAGACACGTACAAGAATTTTGAATTTGTCTTTAATTTCTCTCTCTTTAGACTCCTAACAAGAATGGAAAAATACATTGAGACTTGATGATAGTGAATCCTTGTTAGAAAAAACTATAGGTGCCACTATTTTAGTTAGAAAACTTTAAAAAAAGCAAAAATCACTTGGTGTCAAATAGCGATAATTTACATAAATGAGTTTAACCTCACTTCTTCCATCAAACCTAATGAAATGAAAACACAAAATACAGCAATGAAAAAAATAAAAATCTGAGCACCCTCTACTTTAAAAAATGATTCACTTTGCCATAACGATGTACCTCACACTGTCGGTATAGTCAACATAAGAGAAAAGTATACAGGCAGCTAAATTGAAACAACTTTTTAATATTCACTAGCTTTTGCCCGCGGTTTCGTCTGCGTGTAGGTCGGAAATTATCTCATGGAAACGTACTACTGAGATTTATAAATAAGTATTCAATGTGTTAATCCAGGTTATTAACTACCTGTGCCAAATTTCATACAAGTCCGTTCAGTAATTTTTGCGTGACTGAGTATCCAAACATTCAAACTCTCACAATAATTATAAATACAATTGTGCGTGTGCGGGTGACAATAGTTACGTTTTTGATATATCTTTCCGAGTAGATCATTATTCAGTCGACGAATACGCGGCGGAAAGTTAATGCTTCTTAAATTACATATGACATAGTTCAGGGCGCAATTACTTATGTCACGTAGTTTGCATCGCAGACGTAAGCACGCCGAATTTCCATCGCGTAGTTTTGCTGGTGTGTTGCTCCACTTAAGTTTAAAAATGTATGTGTATATACACAACTATGTAAAAAAATTAAAAAATTAAATGTAATAAAATTTACCTCCATCGGTTCGCAAAGAAAAAGAACCAGCCGGTCTATTCTGTAAAAATCTCATCGTGAAAACGTAGGTGAAGTGAGCTATCACTCTACCTGATGCAAAGGAATGATACTATTGACTGCTCACTTCAAGCTCACTTCGCCTTAGTTTACCCGGTGAAATTTTTACAGAATAGATCGACAGAAATATGTGTGTATTGTGCCCGTACACCTTTTTCTTTTGTCGGGTGTACTACCTCGTAACTGTACAATTTATGGCACAGATGTAAATAACAAGAACAGGGGATCCAATCTGAAACTCCGCTTAAGATGTTCACAATTTCTGTGAGTCAAGTGTACGCATTATTTATATTGTGGTGTTACAGTTGAAACCGAGAAAAATGGCATGTTGTAAGCTTGTTATATTTATCATCACGTCGTCAATCTTCGGTGATGTTTAGAAGTGGATTGGAATGGATTTCGTGGATTGTGACATGGAGTTGTAAGCTGGACAGTTGATAGTCAAAAGAACACGGATTTTTCTTGTAGACTGCTGACTGTAGGTAGAATTTCTTGATGTCAATCAGTTCAGCAGTGGACTGCTGTAGACTAATGCACAGAGCACAGAGGTGGCACGTCAGAATACAAACCAAGCGTCACGGTTTGCTCGCACTAATACGCAAATGACGTATAAAAACTGACGGCTTAACCCGCGTCTTATCCTCTTGTCTCGCATCGACAAGACATCACATCGCAAGCGATCGTCACTCGGGTAAATACGCGATCGTCGCGTGTGATAGATTATTTAAATAATTTCAGTTTGAATACATCACTCTTCTCTTTTTAATTGAACACAAATAGAGACACACCTATGTTAACTATAACCTTGTTTACATTTGACACACAATTCCTCATCAGAATATTATTAGTAATTGTTAAAAATACTGTTCTTTTGTGTATATGACATGTTTACTTTGTTATTTACAAGATAATGTGACCTATTTACTGATTTTGCTATTGTATGTAATTAAACTAATTATGTAATTTAATCATAGTTTTATGTTAAAATACAAATGTTAACAAATCTGTAATAGAATCGTCCGATGTGACGTCACTTGTTTACCACTGGCTATAAAAACCGACGCTCCGCCGCGCCGTACTCGGCACATTCGCTCCGTAATTTCCTGATAATTATGTTTTTGATTTTGTCATTATTTTGATTTTGTGTATAAGTAACTAAAATTTGTAATTTGTTGTATAATATTTAATGCCTATAAAATAAATTGTTAGACTAATCATCTGCTTGTTAAAATTAATATACCTAATACTCTTTGCAAATAAATAATTTAAATCCAATGTGTGTCAAATATTTAAAAACTCTTTAGATAAATAAATCCTTTGTTGTCCCTATGTAAGTTTATTTTTTTAATAATTTTAAGTATTTTAATCTCACACGTGCATATGTCACTTATATGGGACCACCGTACAAGCTTCCTCTAACAATTGAAAAAAAAAAACAGTCCACAATTGGCGAAAATAACGACGACACATATTTAAAAAAATATACAGACGAATTGAGAACCTCTTCCTTTTAAACATGAAGATTATTTGAATAAAATCGAATAACATAAACAGAAAGGAGACCAACGTTTCAACCGTGGGAAGAACGTAAAAAAAATACTAATCCGGTTCGCTTCAGAGGCTTCTGCGAGTAATAAAAACCGCAGCATAGCTACGGGATTTCAGGACGATTTTGCATGGCTTACTTCTAGTCGAGATCCTTATAATACTTTTGTTTTGCCTTTTCAGGATACATTTTATATGCAAATTGGGGTCATTGTACAAGTTGGCAAAGATTTAAATCTTTAGATTTGCCCTCGCCGTACTTATGTCGCGCGAAAAGTGTCAATATTGCGAACTCTATGGCGTTTCCATGACAGCATGCGACACATTGCATGACTGTAAGCCGTGTTTTAGTTACTTTTCCGCTTTTCTGCTAGGTAAACTACAATTGGAATATGATTTTTGAAGTGAAAACTCTTTAGGCACGTTGAGCAATTTTTTGGTAGGGGATAAACTTATGGATTCGCGTAACCGACATGCTCGCTCCGTAGTGCTGTACTATAGAAACTAGATGGGCGCTAATACCAATTTAAAGTTTTCACTTCTGTCGGCAGTCCCTATGACTGCCTATTTTTTTTATCGCCTCCTTAGCTAATATTATCATTGACAAAGTTTTGGTGTACCCTTTGTAGAAACAGGCGTAATGTTTTGTTACGTAATATCTAATTCAATTGGCAGACGTGTGTACAGTTTTCTATCGACTGTACTTTTATTGACGAATCTAATAAAACTGACGAATGAAGGAAACTGGCAAACACTGGAAACTGTCGATTTGACGTAAGTGTCTGAACTGACGAATTAAATAAACTGACGGGTGAGGGTAACAAACTAGATACCGTGGCCCCTGGCAACGTACAGGCAACGGAAGGAACACGAGTGGGTTTTAGTCAGTAAGAGCTCCACCCTTCACAGCGGGAGAAGTTATTTGATAAATTCCCATAAAAAAGGTAACAAACTAGTGATACGCAAACTCAATGCTTTTCTCTTTTCAAAATCAAGTAAATAACTTAATACAGTTATTTTCATATCGCGTTAATTGACTTCTACATTCAAACTTTCTGTAAATTCACATTGAATATTTAGTAATACAGAAAATTTTACATTGAACATTTTATTGTTTGGAGTTCAAAACGAAAACTTCGATGTCTGCAGGGCTACGAGCGAATGTAAAAGTTTTCCAACGCTTTGTTTGAAACGAGTCAATGAATCACATTATGCTTACACGCGTTGCGTTCTTTGTCTTCATTTTATCTAGAACGCTGGAGAATAAAGAAAGGGAATACTATAATTCTGGTGCAATGTGATTTTAAATCTCTGAGTGAACTCGAATAAATCCAAATTATACTCCTATGTTTAAATGACTTGACGACGTAGTGGCTGAGGGCTTCGTTTCTAAGCTAGAGGTTCGATTCCTGGATGACGTTTAATGTTTTAAAAATTGCTGTCTGGTTTTAAGTTTTCGGTTACTAAGAGGAGTGTCTGTTCAAAGGAAGATATTTTCACCATAACGAAATATTAGTTAAATGAAAATAACGTCTATATTTTTTCAGTTAAATATTGACGAAAGGTCACTAGAATGGCGATTTTCGTTTTTTTAAGTTAATTATTTCATTTGTAATAATTCATAAAGATTGAAATAAATAACCACTTAAAAAATACTCCTTCTGCTGATATTTAAAAAAAATACTCCTTCTGTTTGGGATTCTCGTACTCCACAATTCAGGTTCTCCACATTCATTACATTACTAGTGCGTCTCATTTTTGCAACAACACACAATAACAAGCAAGAAAATGTCGGTTTGAAATTTAAACTATGAATTTTGTCTCTTTTTGATTGATATATTTTGATTATAATGGAAATATCTCTCTTTGAACAATCACATAAAATAATTATTTTTTAATGGAAATAACGCTTTCTGATGCAGTCTAAAAAGCACAGATGATGTAAATCAACCCAGACTACAGATTAAAAAAATAAACTATGGAATGTGGAAATATCTCCGTTTGAACAGACACTCTTTTCAAATCTTGCGAGCACCTTTGGATACATTTGACACCTTTTAATTGTTTGCCATTACACGCCTTTTAAAGACGATAAGACTTACAATCATTCCAGATCACAGGTTCCTCTGAAAACAATACAGTTTACAATACTTTGTGGTTTTCATTTTAAAACATCAACACAGTTGAGTACCTCGCTCTACTTTAAAACATTCTACTAAATAAACAAAGCACTTAACATTACGATACTAACCACGCCTTGCTCTCTTTACAACAGTTACACTTCACCTGTTTCAAAATAATTCTACCCAGAAACCTTAGCTTTGGACAATAAAACAACAAACGTAGGAACTTAGATTTTAGAGTAAAACCGACTAATGTGGCACTTTCAAGTCGGGAACTGGGCTAAATACGGAACGTATCTCGAATAGACGACCCGTGCAGATGGTAGGATGGTCGTTCAGCTAAGAATTAACTTGGAGGTACTATTTTAAAATTAGCGTTACCAAGAACAAGGAGGTCTTTGTATATTTGAATGATGTTATAAGTCCTCTCGCTCATGATGACGGAATCTAACTGTGACCTCAGCTCTGCTTACGCAGAAAAACTTAATATTAAAATCATTGCAGGTATCTGTGAATTAAAAAAAAAATACATTCAGAGACCTACTTGGCTCTCTAGTTTTCAGCACACAAACGACAGACAGAATGACTTCAAGTTTTAAAATACAGTGTGTCCCTGGATAAAGTGCACAAACGAAAATGCGTGAAACTAAATCATTATTAATCGACAAAAAAATTAAAAAATATCAAAAAAGTCTAAAAAAAAGAAATTTATTGAAAAAAAAAGACATTTTTTTTTTTCCTTGATGACTGTTTATAAAGCTTTTTTTTTGTATTTGTCATGCAACATCAATTATCAGCCATCATTATTATTTTTATTTTAACGAAATTTACTCAATTAATACTGTTACTAACTCGATGGATCATTGTTATCTGAGAAATAAATAAATAATTATAATTTTAATAAAAAGTTTATGTTTTCAATACAGGAGAAATAACAGGCGTTAAAAAATTGATAATAATTATCACAATAAAAAAAAACCTTGTTTGTCGATGAATAGTGGTCTAGTTTCACCCATCTTCGTTTGTGCACTTTATCCAGGGACACACTGTATGTGAGGAAAATTATACAGGGTGGCATCCCGGACATCGACGCGTATATCCACATATTTTGACCGCGTAGGTATGAAACAGTATTTCTATGAAACAGCAGACTTCTTTTTTAATAACCTACGATTGATTTCAATGCAGGATCATGTACTGAATCCATGATATCAGTTTTCGCGTCGATGCCCCTGCCACACTTTATTAGGAAGGATGATGGGATTGAAACCTGTTTAAATGTTTTATCTAAACTAAATATTATAAAGAGAAAACAATAGATTTTTTGTATGTTTGTTTGTTTGTTACTCTTTCACGCTAAAACAGCTGAACGGATTTGGATGAAATTTGGCACACTCAAACTCAAAGCATTTACGTAGGTTCCTATGGAGAAGAACGGGCAAGAAACTCCACGGACATTCTTTTAAATCATAATATTGTTACAAAATATTGGTTACATCATTCATGTTGAAATTATACACGTGAGAACAACGTAGAAAGACGTGCACGTAAAAAGCGCCCGTAATAAAAAGATAAAAACAATTCAAAAATTAAAATAAGCCGTGGCAGATAAGAGATAACCAGTCCCTTCTGACGGCGCCCGTTCACGAACATGACGCATGGATCAGCACTGTTTAGCTCAAACATTTTGATGGGAACTTAACGATCCAACACACACGCCACCACCAGCGAGACATTTGAGTGAGCATGACATACTCTCAGCCGCCAGGGCACATTCAAGTCAATGAAAGACGTACCCAGTAAATGGTAGCTTTATAGAAGGTACATGGTCACAGTGCTCACATATGTGCTATGCAATTATACAATACTACGAGATTGAAGTTATACAATTCAAAGATAATTTATACAATCTTCAGCAGCTCCAACAATATTATCGAATGCTAAAATTAAATTAGTTTATGCGCCCTTGTGGAGCTAGACCAGCGTTGAGCCAAGCATTTTTGTCACCGATATAATCCCCCAGCTCATAATATGCTTAGCAGCATAGTGTGCGTTTTATACAAGATTTAAATTAAGTTTCATTTAGTTGTAGTAGTACCTTGTAGACCATGACCGGGTAGACCATGACCTTGACATGGGTAATGGTTATGATGGGATAAAAAGTATCCTATGGATATATCCTAATATCCGTTCTCACAGGATCGAGACGTATGCGGGTGATATAATATTTTTTATTATTTATTGAATAAAACGTTTACAAAGAGTGTACACTTAATCAACAGTAAGATTTTCCAAACAATATTATAGTGCCTAAAAATAAACTAAAACTAAAATATATTAAGAACAGGTTCAAGTAATCATGGTACGGAATTACAATGTTAGGTAGCGACCCGCCTGATCTAGGTTAATTCAAACCTGTGTTTCAGGCCATCACTTTACGTTTCAATTAGAACGGAACACTAAAATTTGAAGTTAAATTGATATAAAATAATCTATTAACAAGTATGAGAAAAAGCATATTGGTACATTATTATCTAAAACTAAACCTATGTAAATATACAAAAGTAAATACTTACGAGTGAATAAATTATCATCATGACAAGATTTCTAGAAGTTTTTCTGTGTCTGTGTAATTGAGTATCGCTAAATGTTCTGATATTATTTTACTACATTTTTTAAAACAGACGCTATAGAAGGTTAGTAACTTGTTGAGCTTATTATACAGAAAAGGTCCTAGAAACACATAAAATCGATTAGCAAACGCATGTCTAGTTTGAGGCTTTATGCAAACCAAGTCCTTCCTTCTCTTGTCGGAAGGTACTGGGTCAAAGGGAAGTGCAGTGTGCTGGTGTAGTACTATGCTTAGTATAAATAATTGCCGTACTGTTAGTATTTGGAATAACCCTTTGTATTGATTCTGTTTGCTGTTTACGTCATCGCGACTTTCGATAGTTTGTACTACATTGCCATCATATAGGTGAGACCGCGGGAAGCAGCTAGTGTTAAACAAAAAAGTGGTGATATAATTTAGGACTTTTATTCTCTTCAAAGGGTACCTAAATATTAGAAGTACTAGTTTCTAAGTAAACTTTGGCTACTTTGCCTGTTTAAACAAGGTTAAGAAAGTTCGTATTGTTACTAAAGTCTTTAATTTAAAGCTATTTAAGAGGGAATAGGGCCTGCGAATCTCCATACAAATGTATTCCCCTTTTTTCTTCCTGATTAATGCCTCTAGAGCATTAATTTTTATTCCTAAAATCAAGTTCTGCTGTAGAAACGTCCCTGTTATTTCCTTTTTTTCATCAACTTATTGGTAAAGAAAATATGACCCGCCAAAAATTACAAAAAATGCCCCATTTTTACCACCGTGATTGACTGCCAGACAAATCCGAAAAGTTTTTAACATGAAAATGCTAGGAACCTAGACATACTCTTTCTTATATGTAAAAAATAATTGAATCGACTCTGTTTTCTAGGAGAAAAAAGGAGAATACGAAACGTCGATCTCGTCAATTTTTTTTGTGATATAATTGGACTGAGCTGCAGCTGTTCCTATCGCACTCTATGGAGGTAGACTTGAGGTAAGACGATGGCATTAGTTTCTCCAAATACCGCAGCCCCTGTTCCCTCTTAAGAACTTGTGAAATTCCAAACAGTAACAATCTTTCTGTCTGTAAATATAAAGGAACTCTTGTGAAACGCTAAACAGTAAGTAAATTGCGTAACACACTTACAGTAGCAACGGCTTTCATTTTGACAGTTAAACAACATTCATTGCGTTTTCAACTTTTTTGAGCAGACTAATTTATGAAACGTATTAAGTAATGGATTAGCAATATCCTTTAAAATCATTCAGATTGTGATTGAAAGTGTGTAACAGGCTATACAAATCAATAGTGGACTGACGCATCACATAAAGACTGTGTATTTTGGAATAACTCTTGGTATTGATTCTGTTTGGTGTTTACGTCATCGCGACTTTCGATAGTTTGTACTACATTGCCATCATATAGGTGGTGACAAATCTGCCAACTTGCCGCCACGTGAAAATAGATAAAAAAGTTTCAGGGGCGAGTGACGTTGGTATTAGCACGCGTAAAAGTATTATGCTATAATCATAATACCAACACTGAATTTTTACTATTATGTATAAAACATTATTTTTATGCCCGCTAAGTCGAGCAAAAATATACAAATAAAGGTACGGCCGTACCATCCTTTTCTCGAAGCCATTCAGGACATTTTCGACCCCTTGTATTAGTTACACTGATTGTGGGAGAAAATTGTGGTCACATTACAAATCTACGCACGCCCACAGTTGAACACGTATAAAGGTCTTGCGTAGTAGGTACTTTATCCATTTTGGTTTGTTTTGACTTTACAGTGGAAGTGTGACTGTAATTTACATAGTTTACATTATTTTTGAGAAAAAATATTTACATAGGTATATTAAAAATAACAGAAATCGATTCTGAACAAACTGTTTTCATAAGGTGTATTAATTCAGTTACACAATGTATATTATTAATTATTGTTAGTAAAAACCTAGTTCCTCCAAAAAGTTTCCTATCTCTTGTACATCATTGGCCCGTCTCAGTTCATTAACAACGATTAATCACGCCGTCCTTTGAGCGGCCTTGAGCCAACGTTGCTACTAACACAAAATATTTATCACAGAAGGCCGGCTATACAACGAGCGAAAACAGGCGCACGCACACATAGACGCGGACGCGCGGCGATCTCAAACGAATGCCAGTCGCGAGTGCACTTGCACTCGCTGTACGTGAAGCAGGTTGTCTATGTGTGCGTGCGGGTTCGCTCATTGTATGAAGCTGGCCTTCTGTTTATATCTATTTTGTGCCTGAGCCAACGTTGCTACTAATCTACTAAACGAGTGTTAACTTGGACTAATATTCCAACATACATCAAGATCTTTAGCCATTTAGAACATTGATGTATTGATCCTTCTTGGAACTGGACGGTAACAGAACTATTGGTTACTAAATGGTCGTTTTGTTTCTGTAGTATTGGTTGTTTTATTTGGGAATGGTTTGGTCATTACGTAGTGTTCGGTTATTTGTCAACTCTACCATATCCATAGCTGGACATGAGTTTATTCCAGGTTGCGAAACATAAATTGGTCTTCTGCCTTTTACGTTTTTGATCTCACTAACATCAGATTTTCTATTTCTCCGACTACAGCGAAGCATAAAGGAGGGTTATGATTTTGACCGGTATGTATGTACCTATGTGGGTACAGTACAATAAACTTCATGTTTGGTCAGTCATCGGATTTCTATCAATTCCCTTTGCACTTGGTGCAGATCGGACGCTACAACAGTACAACTAAACAGACGGACTCATAAACTGCATAAATGTTCAAGACGCCTTTGAAATAAACATTTTAACCAAGTATTAAAACTTCTTATACAAATTTAAATTGAAACCTATAGTTTGGTTATTTATTTATTTATTTATTTAATACTTCAAGCACAGAAATGTACAGAGGCGGACTTAATGCCATAGGCATTTTCTACCAGTCAACCTTTGGGTGATGCAGAGACAAACAGTGGTAGGTGCAATTACGAGAAATTGAGGAATATTTTTAAAGTAACTCATATACTAAAGATACACATATACCTATTACAAACTATTAATATAATATATATGCCTAATTATATATAAATATAAGCACAAATAAATATACATAAATACTCGAATATACTAGAACAAATAAGACATACAATGGGAAAACATTAACGTTGTAATGACACTGCCAGCTTCTTACGAATGTGCTCGCGAACTTTAATTTTAAAGGATAATCGGTTGGTTGCCATCCTGATTTCCTGGGGGAGCGCATTCCATAGAGAGATAGACTGAACGAAGAAGGAAGAATGAATGAAGTCTGTGCGGTGAGTGGGACATTGAAGAACGCGATTATTTGATGACCGTAGGTTTTTACTGTGGTTGTCACAAATGTACTGAAAGTGGGGGGCTAGATAACTAGGGGAAGTGGGTGAGTGAAGAAATGAAAACAAGGTGGTTAGCGCCCTTTGCACTCTGCGTTGGCGTATGGGAAACCACTTTAGAAGCGACCGATGCGCAGAAACATGATCATATTTACGCAGATTGAAAACGAATCGAATGCAGTTATTGAGAAGACGGTCAAGTTTGTCGAGGAGATCTGCATTCAGGTCATAGTTCGTAGTTGTTCGTTAACTTCATAACAGCGTAGTATCATATCCTTAAGTGTATGTTTGTATACTAGGAAGGACCATTCATTTTTTTTGACCAAAAACGATAAATGTAACAAAAATTGGTTTTATTGAAAAATTGGTTTTTACAATTTAAAAAAAAGTTATTTTCACTCAATCGACTTGGAAGAACATAGTTGTACTGTATGTATGTATTTTCTGTATCTGTTCCCTCATAACTTCTAAACTAGGTACTTATCATAATTTGACTAAGGAGGTATCGTTGGAAGCGACTTGATTGTCTGCTGGTTATAGGCTATGTGTCGTCTTTTAATTGAATATGGTGCCCTCTAGAGGACACAAAGTTATGAAAAAAAAAAATTGAGGGTAAATTTCGAGACGGGGCAGTAAGGGTAGGTTCACTAACCGTGGCACCGAAAACGGTCTTAGAAGACTATCCTTTTTTCGAGAAACTGATCTGCATTCACAGATTTTGAAAAATACCTTCCCATTACCTGCCCCGTTTAAAAATCCGTCCCTGTAAAGTACATACAAGTTCCATGGCCCACAACTATAATTTTACCAAAATTCTTATAGAAGCAAACTATATCGCACATTACGAATTCAATCCATTTATTTTCACGGTTCCATTTACGTTAATTTACAAACAGAGATTGGAGTTATAAAATTTTATGCTAGCTGCAATACCGACGTACCTAATAGCGAAACAACTATTGTAAGCAATGCTACCCTAGTCACTGTTGAATTGGATACGGAATAAGGAAAACGAAATAAATGATAATCTATGAGCGGACTTATCTTTTGAAGGAATCGTCCCTGTCGTAAAAATTCAGTGTTTTTGACAGTCTTATCATTTGAATGAAAATTAAATAGGGTGTTTTATAGTTCTTCTTTTCTTTTCGTGAAGTTTATTAACTTCTCGAATTGAAAAGAGATAAACAACAGCAATAAAAGTAGTATAACAGCCGAAAAAAATACTTAGGACTATGTGTTATAAAGTTACATTCGATGTAAAGATTCGATCTTTCTTTTATTTTGGTGTGGTAACCTGGTGTCAGAGTTTTTATGCCTCTGACTTGGTTTCAGATGCCGTCGAGAAATATCTCTCAGGCATGCCGGTTTCCCCACAATGTTTTCCTTCACCGTTTTCAAAGCAAGTGATAATTATAGAATACGCACATTAATGTGAAAAGTTAGTGGTGCGCGTACCTTGGGTTCGAACTCGAGGCCTATGACTTGGCAGTCACACCACTAGGCTATCACTGCTATGTAAGATCCGATGAGAAACCACTATAGTATTATGACGTCATAGGAATATTAGAAGACCGAAGACTCGATAGGCGGATTAAGTGAAATATGATATGGATAAAAAGGGGCGGAATACTGAGAAGACGGCTGATAGAGAGATGTATAGAAGAATAAAAAAATACAGTGAACGCAAATAAATTGGTAGGTATATGGGTAGGACATCTATATCTGCACATAATATAAAAAAGTCGTGAGCGATCTCTACACTCATTTAAAACTTTTTGCCGTAAAAAACCTTACGAAAAAAATATTCTAAATGATTGTGTGTATAATACATTAATATTTAACTTTGATATAGCAAAGAATCTCGATTTTTTGACATGTCACCATTGCACTAGTACGAAGCAGTAGCAAGTCACTCGTAAACAAATAAAACACATAAAAGTAACTCACACTCAAGAGAGTGCCGCATGGCGTGTTGCTTTCTCGCTGGCTTTTCACCAAATTCATATAAAAACATAAAATACACGTGCATTGCTCTCGACCCAGTAACACTTAACTTCGGGGGCGATAAAACTTTTGAACTGGAAATAAACGTATAAATATAACGGTTCCCTATCCATTTGCATAAAATTTTAAGGGGTTCCCTCTATCTGGCAGAATTTTGATGCTCCGAAATTTATTTGGCATAACACACTTGGCATAATCTTCTTTAAACGAATATATATATGGCATAAAAATCATTTAATATAATTATTGTTTGGCCGAATGTTTATATGTCCGAATTTACAAAGGCATACTTTTAAGATGGCAGAATTTTATTTGGCATAATTTACTTTTGGCAAAGCTTAATTTCGCATATTTTCGTTTCACATAACGTTTATTTAGAGCGACGATTATTTGGAATAATTTCACTTGGCATATTAAGAAGATGGCAGAATTTCATTTGGAATAATTTTATTAGGCATAATTATTGTCATTTCTATAAAATGTAATCATATTCTTAACCTTAAATTAAAATTAAAATATTGTCTTAAAAAGTCAATAAGTTGTACTACAAAAGTTAGTGAAGTGACAGAACCGAATCGCTGCAAAACCGACTGCACGTAGTCTTGTCTGCCCTACCCCTAGAGTGTAATTTAAGCCCGCGTAGGCGCGGAGGGGCGAGGCGGCCCGCAAGCTGAGGAGCAGGTGGTTTTAACGCTCGCCGCCGCGGCTGAGGCTGGCCGGCTTTGCCGGCCAGCAAGCCGAAGCTGCTGTGGTGAGCGTTACAACCATCTGCGACGAGAAGCTTGCGTGGGATCGCCGGAGCCCCGCAGCGCCGGAGCCGTGACAGAAACTATGCCTGCTGCATGTTGCATGCTTGCTTGCATGCTGCATGCTTGCTTGCATGCTGCATGCTTGCTTGCATGCTGCATGTTTGCTTGCATGCTGCATGCATGGTGTAAGCTTGTTTGCATGTTTGCATGCAAACAAGCTTACACCATGCATGAACTATGAATTTTTCGTAATGTGATAGATTAGTCTTTCAATTATTATGGATATGAAAAGTATGCCAAAAGATGATTCTAACTGTAAACTTTCTGAGATATGATAGTTCTACCTTTTAATGATTATCGATATGAAATGTATGTATGCCAAAAGACTATTCTGACAGTGAACTTTCTGCAATATGATGGTTCTACTTTTTAATTATTATGGATATGAAGTTTATGCCAAAAGACGATTCTGACAGTGAACTTTCTGCAATATGATGGTTCTACTTTTTAATTATTATGGATATGAAATTTATGCCTAAAGATGATTCTGACTTACAAAATTATGCGTTTTTAATGTATTATAAATGAGTGTATGCCAAACGATTTTCTGCGAAATGAAGTTTATGCTATGCGCTGTTATGCAAAATAATATTATGACATAAAAAGTTCTGCTATAAAGGGGGGACCCAATTTTAAGACCTAATATAACTTAGCATAATGTTGTTTGGCATAATTATATTTTCGCATAATATAATTACGCATAACAGCTTACGCATAATTTTTTTAAGCATAATTTCTCTAACCATAATAATGATTAAGCATAATATTCTAAAGCATACATTTATTAAGCATAAAGTTAAAGCATAAATTTATTAAGCATAAAGTTAAAGCATGCAAGCAAGCATTCAGCATGCAAGCAAGCATGCAGCATGCAAGCAAGCATGCAGCATGCAAGCAGGCATGCAGCATGCAGCATTCAAGCGAGCATGCAACATGCAGCAGGCAGGGTTTCTGTCACGGCTCCGGCGCTGCGGGCCTCCGGCGGCCCCACGCGCCTACGCGATTTTAAATTACACTCTAGGGGTAGGACAAACAAGACTACGTGGAGTCGATTTTGCAGCAATTCGGTTCTTAGGCCTACTAACGTTATGCGAATCAAATTTATGCCAAAACAAATTAGTCTTTAAGATGATTATGCCAACATAAAATGTATGCCTAAAAAAATTATGCCGAAGTATTATTATGCCAAAACAAATTGTGCCAACATCGTTATGCCGAAGTATATTAGGACAAAGAACATTATGCAAAAAGAAGGTATCCCAAATATAACAAGTTTCAGTACTAAGGATTAATACTGATATCCTACAGTATTGATTCGGTTATAATATCTATGTACTTGGATGATTTCATCGTGGTCCATGACAACAGCCAACGGCTAAATCGGGTCTTTGTTGTTGTTGAACGGTAATGGCAATTATAGTCCTAGTCCAGATATAATTCAGTTGAGTAATTACATTATTACTAGCTACACTGGCATAGGCTACATATGGCTACACTATATGTCATAAGTAATTTATTTCATAACAAAATATTACATTGATGATAAATAAAATAATAACAAATAAAAAACATTACATTTTTTTAAATGTATTACGCATTTTAATATCACTAATATATAATGGTACTGGTATTGGTACTTGAATACAGAAAAAGGAGTATCTACATTGGTATTCTTTTAAAGATTTTTGAAAAAAATTAAATTGGTGGAGATTGGTAAGTTATGGACAAACTACATGCTTTTGGATGTTTTGTATTACTATATGTATTGTATGTGGTGTGGGTCTTGGGTATACAAAACGTTTTTTCTGAATGTTTTGCAGTTTTTGTATTTGAACTTTCTATAATTTTCATGAGAAACCATAATTTTACTGAGTTGGCGTTCGAGCACAGAATTCGTTTTTTTTTCAAAGTCTCTTATTTTTTTCTTTCTCAGATTCATTGGAAAACCTTCATAAAATCCAAAAATATCATTATTATTTAGTATCCGATCACCAGGGTCGAACAATATGGCTTTGGTATTTTTTAAATGGAATTTTCCATTAAAAAAAGACACCAGTGTCTGGGCCTATTACATAACTGGTCAAACAATGGGACTTAATGTCGTGTCCTGTCAGTTGTACGTTACAGAAACTGATGGCGCCAAACACGTTGCTGAATTCTAGGCCGAGTCTATTTAGATTGCCATCGACACGCTAAGAAGAAGAGACATATCTGCTAATAAAATATGGATAGACTTTAGATTTACCTCTTCCCTCTCCTTTGCGGAATGCAAGCGTGATGTTATATTATGTTTATAGACCCACATACTAAGTCCGATAAAAAGGACAAAACGGTCTTAAATCGGTACACAAAGCATTATATTTACATACGCACTACTTCAAAATAATGAGAAAGCTGAAGCATCACGGATGGGCAATCACAACGTCGTTAGTGAAGATGGACAAGCCAACGTGGTGTTTACGTAAAATAAAAGTGGCAGCAGTTCCATTTGGAAACAACTTTGAAAGTGGCGAAATGGTTTTGAAAGCCGGGGTTAAAAATACACTTCAGGCCGAAAATGTCACTTCTGATACAGATAAGGACCAAATATTGATCACTACATCTGCTCACTGTGAGCTAGCTTTTATGTTTCATCATGATGTTTTACTATACTCAATAAATTAACTTAGATAGTACACAATAATAAGATAAATAATGTTACATTGGTTGGCCTGGTTTCGACCCCATCACCTTGAACTTAAGATGAGAACTGGAACTTAAACTGACGCGCCACAACGGCCTACTGAAGAAATAAATTGATTCCACGAGGTGGAATCTATGTTCCGTAGGTTCGCCAAGTTGAATTTCCATATAGGTTCATCAAATTACCGCTCTGATATTTACAAGAATATACATACGAGTACATACATACATAAAGTCAAGTTTTCTTCCCATGGGCAGGGAAAACCAATAGAACGGAATCTGCTACGCTCCTTATATACTCCTTTTGCTTTGTTTACGTTCATAAATCTGGTTATACACGCACGCCGGTTGCGAGAACTACGCATCTGACCTTTCTGAAGAGCATCACCAGTACGAGTACATAGTGGTAAAATTTGGTTTAAAGTTATAGACAATGGTGCCAATTCTCTTGCCACAAATGCCTTTAAACTAGACTGAAAATCACCAAAATTTAGTTTATTCCTGTCAAACGACGATTTCCCATTCTGAAATAGACTAAAGTGACACAACTTAACTATATTTTAGTTTGACTGCACTAAGATGGTACTGAGTAATTAATTTAGTGAAAATGGCAATTTTGCTATTTTGAATTTGATGTGTTTCACCAAAAATTTTGATTGTCTAACTAAATCTGATTATTTTCAATCGCGACTAAAAAGTGTGGAATAAAATTAGTTGTCATGAACTAAAATTCACACCAACACCTCGACTTCAGGTGCAAAAACAGTACTGTATCTTTTTTTTCTTTTCTTTTGCTTATATCTCAAATATGGTACCTACCCTATCGCAAAAAAAATGAAAATTTCGACCCCCTTTATACACAAATAAACAACACATAAACACCCTTAAAACTCTTCATCCACATGTTGAGTTTTAGGGGTCAGAAAGTGAAAAGTTCCATATAAAATACGTCGAGATTGCCCCAACAGCGTGCCTCCGGCTTTAAAAAAATTCACGGGGTAGGTCAAACAAGTACCACGTGGAGTTGCGATTGTCAAATTCGATTTTAGTGTCAAAATTATTTTTAAATATAAAGATTTTTTTTTGCAGACCTATTGATTTCTCATAGTCAAAAGTAAGATATTATTTTTGTGATCGTTTGGTTAGTTTAGTTCGGTGTTCAAAAGAATCGGTTCCAAAAACTATTTATATTTTTGTTATAAATTCCTGAACAGACCCGAGAGTCTTGGAAAATAAAAGTACAATTCGCAAGAATTCGTTGACCCACTGATTAACGCACACAATGTACTGGAGCTGTCACATCTGTTTTTATTTTTTAGTCCCTCAGCACTTACTATTTATGTTAAACGTAAACGTTCCTTACATTAGGCCCTTAAAGGGACTAGGGATGGCCGATAAGGAAAACGGCCCAAGATATTTTTATTGTGCCATATACTTGTTGCGAAATTACCAGGATCGAACTTTTAAAGTAATGGAAATGGAATGCATTCAGGCTTAGAAACAGAACATAGCTTTTTGGGAGTTTGTAAAAGAATTCAAATTATAAAGCTCAAGTATTTCTCGTTGGATGGAAACGGTGGAAAATTCTTAAATTCTTTTATGGCAAGAAGTTTAGAATTTAGGTTTTTTTTAACCGTATACATTTTTTAAGCACGCTATATTGTATTCTACGCTGAAAAATGAAAAAGAAACATACATTTTCAATTTAAAAACCACCGTCCACGGGTTTTGTTTTCAAATCGCTGTGTCGTTTATTCGCGACAACCATCTTTTACCCCTATAATCAGTCTTCAATTACTGTCTTTTTGTCATGTCCCCAGCAGTCGTCTTTTTGGTAACAAGCAAGCCTTGGTACCACCAAACCTTGAAGCCATCTGCAAAGCAAATTGTACATTACTATACTTTGTTTCTTTTGAAAGTTCACGGTGCTTCTATCAATTTATATTGAAGCACGTCGCGTATCGATTTGCGCTTTATACGGAATTAGGGGCCTGTGAGCTGCTGAAAAATTTAGCGTGACATAGAAGATTTAGTACTGCTGATAGCTAAAAGCAATTGCGATTGCTATCTCATAGTGATCGACTGATATCAAGCATGGTAACTGTAGTAAACCCTATGCCAGTTTACTATAGCGGTCGTTTGTGAGGGTCATATTCAGCCGTGGATGTTGGTTGGCTATTGAATGGTGTTATATTTTTAACCTATTTGAAGTATGGTCCACATCCACCAACAGCACAATTTCATATAAAATGCTTTGCCCACGGTGTATGCCTACAGGTGGACTTTTGAGGCGGGGCAAAAAGGGCAGGTACCTTAACCGTTGTAGCTTCAGGAAAACGTTCTTAGGAGACTGTCATTCAGTTTTTGAGTAATCCGCTGTACTTACGAGTATTTACATCGTGTAAAAACCTCTTCACATATTTTCTTAATAATGACTTCTGGCCATATCAACCTTCACCAAAATGTCTATATTAGTTATTTGGTAAAAGTAATCACAAGTAATAGAGTAGAGCCTTCGAGTTATAATCCTCATCGCTCCAATTCACTCATTATAGTTTTAGCTCGGTCACAGTAATATAATTGTAAAAAAAATAATAACATAATCCCTTGGCAGGTCCCATTATAAACTTGCACGATAAATGTATATATACCACGTTATAAATTCACACGTACCCTCACGCATCCTCACACACACACACACACACACATACTCAAACACACACGCTCACACATGCACGCACATGGATACACACCCACCCTCACAAATACGCCTCAAGCAGGAATTGTATTTTTTTTTTATCTTATTGCTTAATATCTGTGTAAATCTACTGGGAGAAGACAATGATTCCTGTAACACAGGTTACAACCTAGTGAAGAGTCAGGGTTTCCATACATAAAAGTAACATATTTTTATGTCCATAAAAAAATGTAATAAGTACTATAGGTAATTTTTCCAGCAATGATTTACGGTGGACAAAGTCTTAAATCAAATGACGTCAGACTAGTACATCAGAGCTGTGGCAAAATATTTCTATCTATGCACTTGAGGTCTTCGCTTCTTTTTAATCAACACTTATTTATGTCCAAATTAGCTTCTGCCCACGGTTTCACCCGCGTGGAGGGCGGAATATATACCACGGGAACGTACTACCAGGATTAAAGTACCCTATGTTCAGGGATCTATATACTTTCTGTATGCCAAATTTCATCCAAATCCGTTCGGCCGTTTTTGTGCCAATCCGGAACATACATTCAGACAAACGGACAAAAATTATAAAAACTATATTTTCGGCATCAGACTCGTTCCCATACCTTGTAGCATATAGTACCTACTTTTTTTTTCAAAAATATTTGGATAATAATAAAAGGAAAATTAACAGCTATTCTTCCACTGAACTAAGTCTTCTCGACTGAATATATCATAGACAGTAAAATGAATGGATGTCTGCAGATAACTTAATACTGGCCTGACCCATAAATTAGGCTTTTGGTGTCAACTGATATAGGCTAGCGGGTTGTAGGAAAATATTTTAGCTATTTCGGGTATGTGTTTTAATAACGTAAATGCGAATGTATTATGTTATCATGTCGCGTAGAAAAGAATAGAATTCTCTTTATTCTATTCATAGATGTGATGTGGCCTTTCCTAGACAGCGTTTTTTGTTCTTTATTGTGTCTTTTCGCTTTTAGGAGGAGCTTGTGGCTAAGTAATAACAGCAACACGGGTC
This sequence comes from Xanthia icteritia, assembly GCA_949128155.2. Lineage (NCBI taxonomy): Eukaryota > Metazoa > Arthropoda > Insecta > Lepidoptera > Noctuidae > Xanthia > Xanthia icteritia. The sequence continues at coordinate 9,952,943 of OX421953.2, forward strand.
GATCCATCAGGTTAAGCTACGCTTGCCGGGGTTGGTTCGTGGATGGGTGACCATCTTTAGATACCGAGACTCCTCAGTATGTAAAGATAGAATATTATAAAAAGGTGAAATTTGGGAGTTTTTTATGTGGGTAATCCTCGGAACTACTGATATGGACCGATTCCGAAAATGCTTTCACTAATGGGAAGCTACAGTATTGTCAAAGTGTACATTTTGGTGTTGTTTACAAATGCAGGTACTTACAACTTAGCGGCCTTTTCCAGGCTTCGCAAACTTGAGGGCTAACTAGCAAACATTTAAACTATACGACACAATGAAATTCATAATTATCTTCTATCATTAAGTAGGATTAAATCTAATAATTTAATTTTTTAAGTAGGATTAAATCTAATCATTTCGTTTTTTAAGTAGGATTAAATCTAATTTTGTCGAGTGTCATAGGGATATATTTTATGTTAAAAAAATAAATTTCACGCGAAGTCGCGGACAGAAACTGGTTACAATTAATTTATTACAAACCCGTAAAGCCCAGACATAAACAAAAGCAAAACGACACAATCAATCTGCCTAGCCTTTTCCCAACTATATTGGGGTCAGCTTCCAGTCTAACCGGATGCAGCTGAATACCAGTATTTTACATGGAGCCACTGCCTATCTGACCTCCACAACCCAGTAACTGGGTAATACGATACCCCTTGGTAAGACTGGTTGTCAGACTTTCGGGCTTCTGACGACCCGTAACGACTGTCAAAGATCCACGAATGACAGCCGGGACCAACGGCTTAACGTACTTTCCGAGACACGGAGGAGTCTCGGTATGTAAAGATGGTCACCCATCACAGACCATCCCCGGCAAGCATAGCTTAACCTGATGGATCGACCCGGGCGGGGTGTTATTACTTAACCACGAGCTCCTCATTAGCTAGACATACGAAGTTTAATTTATTGTCGTATTGACGTTCTCACCCTGAGGCATTTCAGCTTTGTCTCTGGGATGGCAACGAATCTGCCACGCTTTTGGTGTTGTAGATGTCTATAGGCGGCGGCACATTTGCCACCCAATAACGTAAAAAATGCTCTACTTAATAATGGAAAAATTTCTCTAAACAAAAAATGCCCACGGAACCCTTCAACCGAAGACATTAAACTATTCTTCGTTCCAAGTCATTTTACTTGATGCCGTGCAAAGTTTTATGAATGCCTTGCCATAGTATTGATTTATTTTCTTTTTTTTTGCTTCCCCTATTGAACGAAGTTCGGCAAGTCAGTGTGGCGTGCCTTGCTGTAGGTATATGGTGGATCGGCAGCTAATTTATTTTGTTTGCGAAGTCGGTATAAGTAAGTTGGTAGTTTCACTGTGAATTACGTTGTGAATAGAAAATATTTTTATGAGGTAAGATCGTTTCTCGTTTGTCATCATCACACCATTTAATCTTCAAAATAGACTATTTCACGTCATCAAGTTTTTCATCTTTCTTGCGTTATTATCAGAATTTCTAGTACTCTGGTTCCCAAAACTTGTGCCGGATCATACAGAAAAGATGGAAGTAAATAAATAGTACCGATACAGTTTACCTTACGGCAAAATACAAACTACAAAACTTATCAAATTGTTGATAAGTTTTGTAGTTTTTATTTGAAACTTAAATTTATCAATTTGTTGATTTTAGTCTCACACGTACCTACTAGTTCCGCCAAGATCACCGTACTCCAAATTGATGAACTTCGGTCATTTCGGTCAATATGCAAACCAACAACAGCTAACATGAGAGTCATCACAGTTCCACAGGTCATTCGTATAAATTCATCACTATTCCTTTGCAAAAAAGAGATGGTACTTTTCATCCTATATAGCGCCATCCCTCTTACACCATATCAATATTAAAATGCTACTACTATAAGAGATGATTTTAAGGCCGCAGACCTTCAATCAGGCTATTGACAACCCAAGCTTAGTTTGTTTTCGTACTGAGATCATTATTGTCTGCCTATATACATTGATTGTCTGATATCAGCTCAATCGTCAAAGCCGTTCAGTTGCTAAAAAGAAATGATACCATTCATTTTATATCGCCCTATCCATTTTAAATCCTAGCAATATTTAAAGCCTCGATCAGGCTACCGAGAACTGAAGCTTAGTTTGTTCTCGTACTGAGGTCATTATTTTCAACATTCATGCGTTGGCGAGTTCGCTGAAATATCGAGTGATCATCTAACCATATAAGCTTTCAAAGAAATTACTAGAAAATAGATTACAGTGCTGAGTTTCGCAGAATATGGTTCTTGTTACCAGCAGTGAAATTCTTGACGATGATCCAGATCGATTTTCTTTGTGCAGAGCTTTGAATATGATACGATAGTGAATTGCACAAAATAAGCATTATATTAAAATGCTGACAACAGCTAAATCGCGGTCACTGTCGGACTGCATAGAAAAGAAAGAGAAGCGTGATGACCCAACGCTTGTAATTTATTGCAAAATATGAAGCAATTATCGATTTATTCAAAAATGAGTTGAGTAATCAAAAATAAACAAGCAGTGGTGGCCCAGTGGTAACGGCTGTAACTTACGAGTTGTACGTCGTAGGTTTGAACCCTGACAGGTGATTTACTTTGTGTAAATTATTTCATCACCACTGCTCTAAAAACGGTGAAGGAAAACACCATGAGGAAACCGCCATGTGAATCGAAAATAAAAAACAACCAAGTTATAACATTCCAATAACATGTTCTTGTAATTAATTAATATACCAACGTATGTTGATATTAATACATATATTTTAGATTAGAACTCAAGGTAATAGGTTAGTTTACCGTTAATTTGTATACTGAGAAATATGTTCAAGATTAACATATATTTTCTCCGCTACGACAAACTATAGATTTGGCAATTGTTTTGTTTATGTTAAGCCTGCTGTTACCGTTTGCCTGTTGTCAGCGCCTTAATGTCTTACAATGCAAAAGATCGATGATTTTCAGTTCTCAACATTATTCAACTTTCATACAATCGCTAACCTGACATCGGTGAAGGAAAACATCGTGACGAATCCTGAACTTATAGTTAATATAAGTCTGAAATCGGCAGCCCGTCTTATGAAAGCGTGGTGATCAATGCTCGTGCCTTCTTTGTATGACAATAGGCCTTTGCCCTGCAGTGGTACAATACAGGCTGGTAGTATTATTTTCATTTTATACCTTTAAAACCGACCTAATTTTAGGATATAAAGAGAAAAAAAAAAAAACAATAGACGATGTATATTTAGTTCTTAAAGAGTCATAAAGAACCCTGTAAGAAATCTACACGTGTTTTACCTCTCCCTCAGGATGACGAAACAGGACACGACGTGTTGCCACGTCAAGCGCCGTACGCAGTGTGAAACACGTATCGTTGAGAGGTGAAACACGTGTAGATTTCTTACAGGGTTCTTTATGACTCTTTAAGAACAGTTAAACGGATTAGGTTATTAAATATACATCGTCCATTGTTTTTTTTTTCTCTACAATGGATTTCTTGCAAAGTCACGCCTGAGTCAATAAACTATCTCATATAAAAAGACAACAAGTTGGTAAAAATAACTATTCGTTATTTTGTGTAGGAACTAGCAATTTAACGTAGACCACAAGGCAATTACAATTACACAATCAACATATCACTCAACATCAATCACAAAGATTGATAACCTATCAATCATATACACATACATAAACTCACGCCTGCTTCCCATCGCAGGAACTACAGAACGCCACTTGCTACGATCCTTACATAATCCTTTTGCTTGCGTTCATACATCTGAGGCCCTAGTGTGAGTTTCTTTTAACCATCTCGACGTTACGCATCGACTGCGTTCGGCGCTCCGATTGGCCCTTCACTGGTGAAGGCCGGCCGGCTGCCAATCGGAGCGCCGAACGCGGTCGATGCGTAAAATGGAGATGGTTAAAAGAAACTTACAGTAGGGCCTCAGGTCATATACGCTGATTGTGAGTACTACGCACCTGAGCTTTCTGAAGTAAATCACCAATAAGTTCACTATTATGTCCTTTTAGAACGTCTCCTCCCAGCGTTTCCACTCACTTTTCGTTAGTCGTCTTTTAGTCATTCTCTCAATATGACCAAACCATCTAAGCATGCTCTTTAAAATTTTTGTCACTACATCTTCTTTTATACCCCACTCAATCCCTCACTCTTCCTATTAATCGCTTGTTATGTATATGACATTTGTATCTATACTTTCAAAACAAATGGTAGAAACTTGATTGTGAAACGTTATAACAACAAACATAGAAGTGAGCATTAGTTTACGACAACTAAGTTGCTGCTCTTATAGATAATGTTGTCTGTGTAATTTATCGATAACATCTTTAGTCGGGATGATTTCAATTTTTTTATTTTACATTTTAACAAAAATTGTTTTCAAATAGTGCAAACGATCTCATAAAAAGTGTAAAAGCTTAAAAAAATGTCAAGGAATAAACGTTTTAAAGTAACTGATAAAGACAGCACTATCGCAGAAGTGACGTCAGGATTTTACAGCTGCTTCATAGTGCCATATATTGTCCGTACCGCGCGACAACGACGGGAAAAATCTCTTCTAAACACCTTTCAAGCTTTAGCTTCTCCATTTTTTCGATTATCTCACGTTACCATGCCTTTTTTGCAATTACATTAAATAATGTTCTTTACGTTCGAACATTTCTAATATTAGTCATCATATTAGCTTACCTTTTATACCTATCATAAGTTCGAAAAATATTTGACCGAATTTCATTTCACCTAAAACTTTTCAACTATTATAGTTTCGTTTTTTTTTACTTCATCGAAGTCACGACTGCCACTGTATCAGTTGACCTATTATCAATTCGATTTTTTTCGTTATACTGACGTTTCATTTGGACTTTTTACCGAAGTTACACTTAGCCGATATAGCATTTGTTCGAAGTATTATGTTTCCGAACATTCATTTTACCACACTGGCGTTATAGATTAAGTTAATTAATTTGTGTTGGATGCTTTAGTGCAAAATAAATGGGTAATGGGATATCTGGATAAATTATAGGGGACTTTTAGTCCTATTTGTACAGTTAAATTATCGAAGTCTAATCTATTGTTAACCAATTTGAAAAAGAACATGAGACTTGTACCAGTTGGCGGTCGCGCAGAGTAATCGTTTTGTAACACTGAGGTCGCTGTTCGAATGGACACCGGGGAGATATGTCACCGAGGGCATATGCTAAGTGTGTTGCTTTCCAAAGGGCCTTCACAAAACATGTTGTTTCGGTGTGGTGAATATATGGCAAATAAATCATTTGACAAATGAAAAAAGCTCAGAAGACGTTTCGGCCAATAGCAAAAAGTTATTTTGTAAATCGGCGAAATATAGTTCGGTAAAATAATACCTATGACACATGATACTTCGATGATCTAAAAATATGTCAAATAATGCATATAGCAAAAAACACGTCAGTCAATAGTTTTCGGTAAATTGAAATTCGAACAAAAAAAAATTCGGAAAAGTGATCGGTTCCCTAAACAATTAGGTATAACGCTCCTAGATATCATACACGCTTGAGGATTTTGGAAGTCAGGCGCCATTTTTCATAAAATCTGAAAAACAAAATAAAATATTAATGTGGACATCCACCTGTTTTTCTACCTTAGTAGCCCACAAAATTAAAATTTTCTTTAGCATTTTGCAATTTGCAGGTCAGTGTCAGGTTGTATGTTCATTAAAATAATATGATTCGCGACCGTAACAAATATGGCTTCACAGAATTATAATCATTAGAATCAGCAATACAACTCCTTAAATTAGTATAATCTTCAAATGTCATGATTTGATTTAATACTCATTCAATAGGATTACATTTACTTAGAGAGTTGTATTGATAATTTTTATGATTATAATTCTATAAATAAATATTTAATACGGCCGCGAATCATATTTAGACCAACATACAACCTGATATTGACCTGCAAATTGCAAAAACGTAAGAAAATTTGATGTTCGCGTGCTACCCTGACGCTTTCGCCTTAATTTCATTAGTAAAGTTGGCAGTAATTCTCTATGACAAAAATGTTACTGGTGTTTTCATAATATCGATACTGACAGTGGCACATCACTATAGCAGAGAATCTTGCGATAGTGTAAGCAAACATTTGAAGTGGCCCAAACAATGATACCCTTATTTAATCAGACGCACCTGCTTGCCTAGATTTCTGTACGTTAAGTGGTACGGGTCTAGTTAAATAACAATGGCTAAATGTTTTCGTATTGAATTAGGGTAGAATAAAATGTATTTGTAAAGTCTGGAAACAAATTGGCAACCAACTTAAATTGTCCGTATATTCAAATCACACTTGTCATACTCTGACAGTTGCATGAAATGGCTATAGCACGGTAAATTGACGTAGGGTGTATGTTTTATGTGTATGTTCTATGGGTTTGGTTTCCGCACTTAGTACGTCAGGTGGACCATTATGCGTGGGCCATGGCGGCCGTTTGATTGTTATTCCAACCAGCCCACCTCCCTCCAGAATATAATTAAATCTCCTGGTCTGTTCAGAACATCTGTGTAGGATCTGGGTGACCCGAGGGTTTCTGTTCTAATCTGGGTGAGGCCCGTGCATTCAAAGAGCACGAGCGCAATGGTTTCCTTAGCCTCCATGCACGTCCTGCACAGAGGACTGTCCGTTATGCCTATTGTGTGGAAGTGTTTGATGGTCCCCGTCACCAGGCGCAGGCCGTTCCTGTCCAGGCGTAATAAACGCCTGGTTAGCCTGCTATCCAAGGCCTGCTATCCATAGCTTCCTTAGACTACCTGCAGCCCGGTGTCGAGGTCCACCAGTTTTCTGCTTGTGTGTGGGTGAACTCCTGTACCCTGCGTATTTGGTTGAAAGGGACGGGTACGATAGGCTCGGGTCCACAGACTGCCGTGCTAGATCCTCGTCTAACAAGTTCGTTAACTGCGTCGTTAGCTAGCAATCCGCTGTGTGTGATTAACTCTAGAGTCTTTGCTTAGGGTTTCTGATAAATGGAGCCTAAAGGGGTGGGTGACCTTGGGGCTAATCACCCAATTCCTGCCAAGCCGTCGCTTGTACTACCACAGGGATATGCTGACTTTTGTAGTGATATAGTTCGTGTGTTTTGCCCAGTTCAGTTGTTTGTCGAAATAGATGCCCAGGTATTTGGTTTCAGTTGAAAGGCTTAGGGTTGTTTCAAAGAATCATGGTAGTTGGAGTATCGTCAGTTTTCTCTTTTTTGTGAAGAGAATCAGTTTGGTTTTTGTAGGGTTCTCTGAGAGTTGGTGCTTGTTGCACCATTCCTTTACTATTTTAATGGCTACACATGAGGTTGCATAGAATGTTGAATGTTTTCGTGGGTCCCGTTTATTATTATGGTTATGTCATCGGCGTAGCCTACGGTGAAGTAACCTTTGTCATTGAGTGTTTTGATGTGGCTGTCTACTACCAGGTTCCATAGAAGCGGCGAGAGGACGCCCCCTTGCGGGCAACCCTTCGCAACGATGGCCTTCGTAGTGTCATTTACTGTGACTCGTACAGCTCTCAGTTTGAGCATGTTGGTGTCCCAGTCACTTGGGGTCGAGTTTATATTGTGTCTGTCGAGGGCCATGTTTATACTGTTGGATATGGTCTTGTCAAAGGCGCCCTCGATGTCAATGAAGGTGGCCAATGCTGAGCATTTGTGGTCCACTGTGCATTCAATTTTAGAAACTATGCTGTGCGGCGCGGATTCTGTTGATTTTCCTGTAAAGTACGCATGCTGTTGTTTGCGTTGGTTTTTCCCGGAGAGATCCATCTCGGATGTGACTATTACAGAGTTTCTCGAGGGTTTTCAGTAAAAAGGATGTGAGGCTTATAGGTCTATAAGCCTTGGGTTGTGTGTAATCAGTGTTGCCAGGATTGGGTATGAAGATGGGTATGAAGATGACTTTCAACTCGCGCCATACGAGAGGTTTGTGTCTGACTGCTATGCAGGCTCGATAGATCTCCACCAGCCATGGTGTTAGATGATCTACTCCCCACTGCAGTAGGGCTAGGAAGATGCCATCCGGCCTTGCCGACTTGTATGGCTGAAATGTGTTGATCTGTTACTATATTGCGGGCTCTTGACCAGCCTTGATCCGTCCATTCTGGTTCTAACTCCCACGTCCTGTCCTCCAGGATTTTACAGTCTGGGAAGTGAGTCTCGAGAAGGACCTTACTGGTTTCATAGTCAGTTCGTATGTATGAGTTATTGGGTATTTTCAGCACGCCGAGAGTTCGGTCCTGATTGGGTGATGGATCTACCTTACCCTTGCGGCCTCATTATTCGTCTCAATGGATTCACAGAATTTCCGCCATGCCGTCCTCCTGGCGGTTCTGATCGGTTTTTGTATGAACATTGGGTCTCTATGTATATCTCCAGTCGTCCGGGAGTCTCGTGTTTTTTGCTCTGTTAAATTCCTTACCTAGCGCATCTCTGAGTTTACTAAGTTCAGCGTTCCACCAGGGGCTTTTCTCGTTCTTGCTTTGTGGTGCTCTTAGTTTACAGCATGCGTGGTATGCTTCAGTTAGGTATTCGGATAGTTTTGTCACGGTGTATTCTAATTTTATTGTGCTTGGTCCCTTATGGCTACTTGTGCTAGGTATCTAGCTAATAGCGAGGCCAGAAGACTTTTGTACTCGGGAACATTGGTGCGCCTCAGGTTTCGCCTCGGTGCGTGTTTCCTAGTGTTTGTAGTAAGTGTAAAGTGGATCTTTCTGTGGTCTGAACAAGAAGACTCGTCCGATACGTGCCAGTTTGTGATAAGGTTTTCCACGTTTTCTGTAGAGAGTGTCAAATCTATGATCGTTTGTCCATGGACTGTGACCCAAGTGAGTTCCGAGCCGCGGTTAACAATGCTAAGGTAAATAGAGAAGATGTAGGGTGTATTTGGCTGTCCAAATAATCACATCCAATTAGAAGTCAATAAGTTTATGGTATCAGCAGCTCCAATATAATAATAAAAATTCAAAACCTCATATTCACGGCTTCATGAACGAGAAGTTGACTTGGTTTTTCATATTTTAGCCAACCTAAGTATAGAGTAATTATTATTTGTACAGCGTCGGAATAATAATCTAGTGCCAGTAATGTATAGAAACTTGGTTTTGATGACTATACACAAACTTTTAGTGTTTTTTAGTAAGAGGGTAGATTTCGTTATATTTGCCTGTGTAGAAGGCGAACACAACAACACTGAAAGTCAAAGGAGGTTCGAAAAGAATCAAGTCTTTTAAATACTTTTCTCAGTAAACTATTTGCAGTTAGGGATTAAAAAATAAATTGTCAGTTTGACATTAGTTTCAGATCGATGAATGTAAACAAATAAAGTGTTATTTTGATATATTTAAACAAAAAATTGCATGTTTTTTCTACGTGAACGATTTAGTTTCGTTTAAGTTATATTATTTATTAAATTTTGTATTAATTTTTTAAGGTAAGCACAGATTATAATTTTGTGAGTCTTTTATCGATTTAATCATTATGTACTTAGGTTGTATTGTGTTGGTTACTGTGTTGAATGAGTATCATAGCTATTATTTCTTGAAATATTCTGAAGCATTCATTGTTTATCCATCTAAATCCTTTTAACTTTAAGGTGCATTAACATTGCCTTCATAAGTTCACGATACGGAAAACAAGATGCAGACTGGGTAGCCACATTACTAACTGGCTAAGGCCCTTTGTACACTGCACGGTTTCTTTACTGTACGGCGTATAAACCGCGCCGTAGAAAAAATGTGTCTGTCAACAAGCTTCCATAGTAATCCATACAGCACTGACGACCGTGCCTACACACGGCAGATAAACCGCACTATAGAAAAAACATGTCTGTTAACAAGCTTCCATAGTGATTCATACAACACTGATGACCGTGTGTATACACGGCAGAAAAATAGTTTTCCACGGCAAGATAAATGTCTGTGTCTGTGCTAAATAAATGTATTTTCTTTCTTTTCTTTTTTTAAAGGGCACCACGGTATTAGCTATGTTCCTGTTCAAAATAGAGAAGGATAAAAGTTTGATGTAGCAGTCTAGCAATTCACATTTACAAGCTGCGAATAAGGTTTCCTGCCCTGGCCCCGGACGGCATGTTTGTGTATACGAATGAATTTCGCCCATGCACCGCACCGTAGCCGCGCCGGCGTATTACTAACTGTGAATTCCCAATATTAACTTCACCTTGTACCCCTCCCTGTCCCTTAGCTTTTCTAAGTCGGGACAGGGCAGTTTAGTCTAAGGAAATTCTTCTCTTTCTTATATAGGTGGGAGAGTGTCCAGTCCAGAGACGAGCTCTACAGGGCCGTACGGGGCGTTGCGTAAATTTAAGACATATTATGACATTTTTTCACCGGTGCGGCTCTGACGTCATGTACATGAAGCCTTAGGTTTATGAATCCTTGCCGTATATCCAGCAGTGGATGTCTTTCGGCTGCAATGATGATGATGAGTTAAACAAGGGTTTTTTTCTTTCCAGCTAACCAATCATGACACAAAGCAATGCAGATGCCTTAGAAAAGATGAAACTGCTAGAAGAAAGGATAAAAGCTCCTTCCATTTGGGGCCGAGTGCCTTGTGGAGTCAGGTTCGAAGACTTGCAGGACACGAGGTATGAGGACGCAGTACGGTTGCTCAAGAAACATTACTTAACTAAAGAAGGAGAGGTAAGACAATTTTTTGACTGTAACTTTTGTATAAATTTAGGGAGGTGATTGCAAATGAAAGGTTTATAAATGAGTAGCTATGATGTTTTCTAAATCTATTCGGCATTGTATTATGGCGCCTGTGACAGCTTACAAATTACAAAAATGAGGCTTATAGATTCAACAAATTATAGTTCAGGTACGTTATTATTGCTGCTCGTCACCAGAATGAAGTATATCATTCTGCTTCCTCACCATTTAGCAGTCAATATTAACAAATTTATAAAAACGTGCAAACGTCACAAGCCATCATACAGTGCCGCCATAGTAATGCAAAGACAGAGAGACGTTGTGTCGTATGAGTGAGATGAAAGATTCACACATACTTTACTCATGGTGTTCACAAAAGGTCACTCGCATGCTACGCCACGCTACGCATCGTGCTACGGCGTAGGTCACACAAGGCTACGATCACGTAGTCACGTCTTTTCAAATTACTATATCTGTCTGTGGCGTCATCTACATCGCTACATGCGAACTACGTCACTGACGTCACGCAAAATCCTGCATCGCGCAAGCAGGGTTTACCGTGCGACCAGTATAAAAAAAATGTAACTATGGGGAAGTAAAAGTCTGCAGATAAAAAACCGCAGATTTTTTTTTCGCTATTTCAAGTTCGGTCCCATAGTAAAAGTTGTTCATAATGATGAGTAAAGTCCCGTGTTTAAGTATCGGTCACTAATTACCAGTCACCCTATATACAACGTCCCGACATCAAACGTCGGGCAGTAGCCCACCAGACACAACACCCGTGTGGTCGCAGGATCCTCTTTTCTATAGAGGATGAGTTAACTTTATACCCGGTTCCTCATGTCTATCTATTTAGTCCCACTGCTCGGAAAAGTCCTCCCCCCTTCCCCTCACATGTTCTCTTTTCCACTCATGTCTGTCCACTGCCATTGCGGGCCAATCCAGTAGGAGTCAAATTTGTCACTCCATCTTCATCTTGGTCTACTGCAGCACACCAAGACGAAGCTCAGATGAGCTGATGGCGCGTTCAGGAGAGCTGGGGGCTAAAAGAACCACTAATGGGGTCCCATTAAATGCAGCATGAAGCATGAAGTCGTCTACACTTCACGAAAATACTATAGATTGTGTTTGATTTCAAACGAAATATTTCCTTATTCAAAAGAAACCATTTTTAGCACTGCTGCAAATCATTTTACTATCGAGTAATAAAAAAAAACATTTGGAAATTACAATACAGGAAGTACCCACCCATTTTATATACCCTTAAAAAATATAATTTCCACCAACAATGCGACAATCGGTTGGAAACTGACTATTTAATTAAAGGGGCCACGAACAAAAAAAGATGAATCGCCGTTCAAGAATCTTAATTTACTTAATTAAGATGTTTTGTGCCAAGAAAAATTGGGTGAAAAACAAACTGCCTGAATTTGAATCTAGGCTCCAGTGAGAGCGTGTGATTGGCTATTCTAAAAATTTTATAGAATCTTCCTTATCCTAACTATATAATATTATAAATGCGAAAGTGAGTTTGTTTGTTACGCTTTCACACTAAAATGGCTGAACGGATGTGAATGAAATTTGGCACATGGATAGACCATAACCTGGGTTAGGATATAGAATACTTTTTATCCCGATAGTCCCACGGTATCGAGACTTATGCGGGTGAAACCGCGGGGTGCAGTTAGTATATAATATTATCCAAGTTAGTGCGCTTATGACTAAAGAAATAGGTCTCAGGAACTTGATTTTTAGGGTTTCGTAACCAGAGGGTCCTGTTAGCAGGACCTTATTACTAAGCCTATACCGCCGTCCGTCTGTTACTCATAATCGAATAGTTGTAAATTTGACAGAAAACGTGTTACTGTTACTTCTATCATGGTATGATGCTGAAAAAAGCGCTAGTCTGGCTTTCAATTGGCTGTTTTTTCATTTTACCAAAATAATAATAGGAATTACATTCAAGCTACTGCTGAATATGAGGTCCTGATGAATCATCGATTCCCAGGTCGGGCAAAGTTTATTGGTTTTTTCTTTATGGACTTTCTCAGTAGCAGCCCGTCTGGATTTGTGGTTGACGGCAATACGCTCGCCCCCTGTTACATGGGACTTAAGCGTAACTGGCGAATTTGGGTGTACTATACTGCCCTGGGCGCTATCTCTGAGATACGGCCTTTTAGTTTTTTTATACCATTCAATAGCTATAATAACTTCGAATCTAATGGTATAAGTCAAATAGCGCTATCTAACTTAAAACATAAAAAAAACCACTAAGAAGTTTTTTTATATCCTTGTTTCCTTAAATTACAATTTACAAAAAGTAAATTTTCTCAAAACTAACTCCGATTGAGGAGAGACTTAGGAGGGCAGCATAGGTACAGGTATAGGCAGGTATGGGTGGTTTGCCGGAATATAGGCGCGATGTTATGTTGCCATGTAATTAAATTCAAGGTCCTTAATATACTTATGGCTGGCGAGCACGGGTGTGTAATGTTTGGCATAATAACAAATGCTCTAATTTCACTTGAACTAACGTTTATAAACATGACATAATTTTCATATGACATAATATCAAATGACATAAATTCATATGACCTAATGTTTCATATCATATAATATTCATTTAACATAATAACATTTAGTATAACGTTCATTTTATATAATTTTCAATATGTATAATATTCTTTTAATATAACGTTCATTTGACCTAAAATTCATGTTTAATGGGCACAGTTCTAGCCTAACTTAAATGGCACTTAACCAAACCTTAAAATATTCTATGCCTATTCTATGGTCGAGGGTGGGCTTGGTCGACGGAGCCCCGCTTCGCGGGGCTCCTAGTTCTGGGTGGTTTATAAAAAAATAACCACACTTCTAACCTAACCTATCCGAGTCGGGGTGCCCTAAAGTCCAGATTGCTGAGATGCATTTTTGCTGCATGCATTTTTGCTAGCACCATACTAGCAGGCGTTTAAAATCGTATCAGATTTTCTAAAATATATTAAAAGTTACTTAGAGATTATGAAAATTATAGTAAATGAATAATATGCTAAATGAATATTATGTGAAATGTGCATTATAGGAAATGTTCATTATGTCATATGAAATTAGGTAAAATGAAATTATATCAACAATTCATTATGTCAACTGATCGTTATGTTAAACAAAATTATGTTAATTGAAATTATGTCACACAGCACAGCCGTAAGAGCACAGGCAGTTACTACGTAATAAATTCTATAAACTCACCTCTTACACTGACACCCCACATTTAACTCCATACAAAAATAATTGAAAAATACTTTTGATAGATATTTTTTTAATAAACCGTCTTTAAGTTTATTAAAGAAACCAATTTGCTATTAAATTTGAATCTAATTTCAAGAATTAGTTTGAAAAATATCTTATCTGTAATTTGGATTTGATTAAAATACTTTTCAAGTCTTTATGTTGTTGAAATTAAAAGAAAAAACTTTGAGAAAATAATAAGAAAGCTAAATCTTTTTAAATTAACACGAACTGAATCAATGAGGTTGGTCAGTGAAAACCTTAGATACGAGTATATGGTGCTGGCATAGCTTTCACCAGCCAAAACACAACACAAACTTGATGTTTGTGTTGTGTTCTGGCTTCTCTTGTTGACTGCGTTTTTTTATAATATTGAAAGAAAATCAATCTGCCTAGCCTTTTCCCAACTATATTGGGGTCGGCTTCCAGTCTAACCGGATGCAGCTAAATACCAGTATTTTACATGGAGCGACTGCCTATCCGACCTCCACAACCTAGTAACTGGGTAAAACTATACCCCTTGGTAAGACTGGTTGTCAGACTTTCGGGCTTCTGACGACCCGTAACGACTGACAGCCGGGACCAACGGCCTAACGTGCTTTTCGAGGCACGGCGGAGTCTTGGTAGGGAAAGATGGTCACCCGTCCACAGACTAACTCCGGCAAGCGTATCTTAACCTGATGGTTCGACCCGTGGTACTTAGCCACGAGCTCCTCACTCATAATATTGAAAGAAAAAACATGTATTCGACATGGCGGATAAGTGAGTTAAAAGCTGAATTGAGGAAACGAGGCGCATCTCTACGAGGAAGGAAAGCAGACCTTGTCAAATCATATCAAATGTCAAATCAAATGTTCCTAAAAAAATCTTCTATTTTGGTTAAAGCTATGCTAGCGCCACTCTGACAGTCGTCAACCCCATTCGACTGCCTCGTTGGCCTAGTAGTCGCAAGTGCTACTGCTGAGCACGAAGTCCTGGGTTTGATTCCTGGGTTTGATTGACCCAGGTCGGGCAAAGTATTTTTGAGTTTTTCTGTGTGGAATTTCTCAGTAGCAGCACGGAGGCTTGAATTGTGCCCGTTTGATGGCAAAAGGCTTGCCCCCTATAACATAGGACTTAAACATAACTGGCGAAATGTGGGTGTACTATGGTACATCCCTTTGGAATCGAGGCGTGATATTATGTTCATTCACATCCACATACACTCATATACCCACACCCACACATACACCCACACCCACACATACACCCACATAATATATACCCACCTCACACACACACTCATAAACCCACACCCACACATACACCCACATATACCCACCCCACACACACACATATACACCCACAAAACACACACACCCTCATATACACATTCACACACCCGATTCTCACACCCTCATTTACTTAATCCTCACAACAGTCAAACTTCACCCAGTTTTACGTATTTAAATATCACTTACCTGGAATGATGTACACCTAGAACCTGTTACCCACTTCCGGAGTCTGGAGAGGCTGGTAATCTGTCATACAGGTCTCCTAGTACAGAAACCAGTCTCCCACATAGATTATAATTCGCTTATGTACTCTTTGAATTATGTATATTATACCTTGAATATTTCTATGTGAGAGAGAAAATAAACTTTTTTGTATTTGTATTTTTTTGCATTATTTTTTTTTAGCTTGCATTTGACTACTGTTTCATCTGATTGTAAGCGATAATACGGTCGAAGATGGTGCACGGTTGCCTAGGTCAGTGGTTGGCAAACTCATTAGTCAATACAGCCAAATATCAATACTATAACGACTATGATTTCATATGAGAGCCAACCTTTCTGTGGGTCCAAACTGTCTCAATACAATTTTCTTCATCCTTAAAACTCTGATAAAACTATGCCTTCCAAACTTCTGACACGACTAAGCGCGACGTATATTTGCTCTTTTGCAAAGTTTTTTTTACCAAAGTCGATCCATCCTCTTTCACTCCACAAAGCTTCCTAAAATTAATTTGCTAAGAAGTAGGATGCCTTCTTCATCATCTTCATATCGGCTGATAATAATATGATAAAGGCACCTTACTTATTAACAAGTTAACCTTGGAAAACTGACGTTTTTTGACGTACCATAGTGCCTTTTTTGTGGCTAATTGAAATAAATTATTTGACTTTGACTTGACTTTGACTTTGAAAGGTACAGTAGATAAATGATTAATTTTCGATGTCGTGTTAATTTCTGGTGAAAATGCAGCGAAAATTTTTTTTTTAAATATAGTTTGAATTTTGAATAAAACTTGATATTATGTTGCTTACGACCGAAACCCTGACCCGCGCGCGTATCTACGCTCGCACTCATCGGCATTTGTACAGAGTCGCACTATATAGGCTAAAGAGCCGCATGCGGATCGAGATCCGCGGTTTGCCAACTACTGGCCCAGGTCATAGTTTACAGCTATCGGGAAATACCAACAGGGAATTCAGCCGTAGCTTGAGGCACAGTGAATGTGTTCTTAAAACCTTAGTTATCGTAGCAGGCCTTTTGGGGCTAAATACCGACAAGATGGTAAAACTTTTAAATTTATTTTCAAAGTAATGGTCTTACGTTCTGTAATCATTTGCTGCCGTACAACCATCAAACATTTAATATATAGATACCGTCGTTTTTATTCCAAGACCTTTATTTTGAGTGAACCCCCTGATTATTTTTGACATAATTACACTTAGAGTCCGCGCCATTACTAAAGTCCGGCGGAAAATTGTGGAACAACATTTTTTTTTAAATGCAATTTGATGCAATGACATCGATACTAGCGCCACGTCTATTGGACTTTAGTGACAAGAAATCCAACATGGCGGATGTTACATGTCATAAACCATGATGTAAAATTCCATACATTTTCTTGTTTCTTTTGTTTTTCAGATAACGTATAGATCAATGAAAATAATAGACGATAAAGAAGGCACAGATGAGTTCATTCACAACGTCCGAATATGGATGAAAGATAAGATGTCTTTAGCAGCTGTCAAAGAAGGAACGGAGAAGCTGGTTGGAGTCCTCATCATGAGGATACAGGAGAAAAGTTAGTAATATTATAGAGGTTTGAAAAACAGGGTGTAAAGTTCAGTCATTCTCTATTGAAAAGGGAAAATCCGCCGACCAGACGGGTCTTGTGTTTGGTGGGCTATTGAACGACGATTGTTGTCGGGACGTTGTTTTTATGCCACTTGCGCGGTAAACACTGCTAGCGCGGTAGTTTACATGTGGCGATGTAGATGTCGCCACAATGTTAAAACTAAAACATTGAAATTGCTGATTATGCGAATTGTGTCTATGACCAATGTGTAAAATTTGGGTTTCCTAGAAAAGCGGTCCCGTTATATTATAACAGCTGTTGTGATTATCTGTAACATTGAACGTTGACATTAAGGTGTCGAAAAGCGCTCTGTATCGTCTGCTATCTTACGAGTAGAAAACCGAAACTTTAGGGCCAATACAGAAAGAGCAGCAAAATGATCTGGCATGCACACACAACATAACATATTCTTTGCTGTCAAGTTTTGAGTGAAAATATGCACGAGCATGCGCGGACGTACGCCACGTTTCTTGCACAATAATTACAACTTCATTGTAGCTGTTGTGATTTAGTTCATTAACAATTCATCTGGTTAGCTTTTTCAAATATGTTGGGGTTGGCTTCCAGTCTAACTGGATGCAGCATGATAAATTAATTTATCAAAATGTATATTGACAGCCATAGAACAAGCAAGCTGAAATGGTAACATTGGCCACAGTAGCCGTAGAATGACCGGCAAATGAGATAGGTCAGTTAATTGACTTAGGCGTGACTTTGCGGAAATCGATTATAAAATACAATAGACTTCGTATATTTAGTAACCTAATCCGCTTATCTGTTCTTTACCGTTTTTGAAACAAGTGATAATTATACAATACCTACGCACATAAATCCGAAAAGTCAGAGGTGCGTGCTTTGGGTTTGAACTCGAGGCCTATGACTTGGCAGTCTGACGGTCACTCCACTATGCTATCACTGCTATGAGTCACACTTGTGTAATACCTACACACTCGCGTTGGCAACTTTCTCTACACACTCTCTGTATGACACGTCCTTAACTCCTAATTAAATTCGATCTCCGATAATAGTCAATTTAATTCCCATAAAAATCGAACACACACAAAGCTAGTCGCATCACTATTCTGAATCTATTTGCGTATCAATCGAAACGAATGGAACTCGATTCGTTCTGAACCGATGGCAGTTACATTAGGGGGCAGATTCCTTGAATGCTTCGAGCCTAAATTTTTACTGCATTCGTAAAAAGAATTCCGATTCAGCTATAGGGTTTTTTGTTTGGTACAAGTTGTGGGAATGTAGCGGGTTACTTTGCTGTCTCGATAAATCGAATCTTATTATCTACTAGCTGCTACACGCGACTTCGCCCGCGTGGACCCTAATTATTTTTCTTAAATAAAAGTAACCTAAGTTAATCCTTATAACATTGGCTATCTGCCAGTGAAAGTCCCTTCAAAATCGGTCCAGCTGTTTTGGAGATTAGCCGGAAAAAACAGACATACAGAAAAAAAGTTAAAAGTTGTTTTTTTGTTGTTAGTACCGTATATACTTTCATAAGCATTAAGTAAAATCTGTTATTTTGAAATTAAAAACAGACACTCTAATTTTAATTATTTTTATAAATATAGATTTGTTCATAATTTTTCATCTGAGATTTTAAAATTATCCACTGCAAAATAAAATACACATAAAAGTTATTTCACTTTAAGTATGTTGTTACTATTTAACAATTAAACACATAAACACAAATAAATTTATTGGTTGACAATTTGTGGTTTAAGTCAATAATTAATCACAACAGTTAAACTAAGATATTATGAGATTTTATCACTCAGGCAGCATGCAGTAAGCTTGTAAAAGCCAAAGGCATAACACATGGCTCCTGAAATACAGGTTCTCTAACCTTGCTCTGGTGCCAGGGTCTCAAATTTTACTGTAACCTGTTTATGGCAATAAAGAATTTATTTATTTATTATTTCTTTTATATTCAGCTCAAAGAAATCGCTAGTTGAAAAATATGGCGTTTTTCACAAAAACGCTACCTCTCATCCCTCAGCTCCTATTTCTTGTACGTAAATTGGATTCCAAGTAGTAGATACGGGTAGGTCTGTATTAGGGGCGGTGATGCTATCGAAGCGTATACAGAATACTACAGTGACTACAGTATCAAGTCAACGTAAGGTGAGCTTATTTTCTGATTCGCTATTGATAAACAGAATAGGACCATTTGGATTCCGAGCGAGGTAAAAGTAAATACAATGCGAATTTTAGTGGGTTTTCGAAATGAGACCTGTTTACTTGGAATGAGGAATAAATGTTTGTTTTTATGGTTTTAGATTGGTAGTTTCAGCTAGATTTGGGTGTGGTAACATTTGGGTATGTGGAGAATATATAAAAGTGTCTAGAAAAGAAAATTGCGTTATCTTACTGTGATTTTAAGCTTTCTAAAATATATTTTAAACTGCACCAATGACTATCAAATCAACGTCTGATATGGCCAGCCCCTTTTCCTTTCATGTTTGCCCATTCTATAGCTATGATTCACAAATCCGATTCTATTTAAGATCACCTACTTATTATCTAACCGATTCTTTGGAGAAAACAAGCTAATGAAGCTATAATAACAACATGTTTTGAGTTTATTGATATTGATAGAGTCATCGCTCTTTATCAATATCAATAAAGTTAATATCCATTAATGTCTTGCCAATCGTTGCATTAGGGAATGGCATTCATTAGATAAATAAATAAATAGAAAGCTAAATATTAAGTTGGAAATATCTCGACTGATGAAGTCTACGCTCCTTCCAGCACCGGGCCAAATCCAAAACCCCAAGAGTGTACGTCTTTCGGCTGAAATGATGATTCATTAGGTATTGCTTGGGGCCCGATTGCCCGAAACGATTTCAATGGAAGCGTTCATTTGACGTTTGACACGTCAAATGTCAACCGATGCTAATTATCTTCATAAATCTTAACAGTAAATCTGAACAGCCACTTCAAGCTCACTTCAGTAAAAGCTTTCACGGAGAGATTTTTACGGAATATACTGGTAGAATGTTATGTGCGATTTCCGCAAGAAACTAATAGAAAGAAGAAAGTTTCGTGCTAAATATATTAATGGCCCATGCACAAGACCTTAGACTGTTTGGTATCTTTTACAGCACTCAACTGACCAATCAACAACTCAACTCAACCAATTGACTCAATCTGTATATATTCAATACACAGAATGGCGAAATCCTCAATATAAAATAAACTTATTTTGACCACATAATAACTTCCCTGTTTTCTTACAATTCCAGGTGCTTTTTCCAGAACTTTCAGCCGTGTCAAATTAACCCACAATCCATTATACTCCACTGTAATGACATTCTACAATGCGATTGAGAAGCCAGTCAACGTTTATGAAGCGCTGAACGTTAGGCGATACTTCAAGATATACGTCCTCGCTTTGAAGAGCAGGTATAGGCATCGAGGTTTGTTATAATTCGTGAACAATCTACTTAATATAATTACTTTTAAAGGTCATTCTTGAAAAAAAACTATCATTAGGCAAAGGGTAGGAAAGAGTGCAAAGGGCCCAGATAGTGGCAATTGCTTTCAAGGCGTTTCGTATTTCTACAAAATTTTCAACAGGATTGATATTAGCTAATAATGTCAATCCAATACATATTGTCATTAAAAAAAAAATGGTACCAATTTTTCTACCTGTTACCAAAGATTACCAGATAAATCACTTCATGTCCTTACGTGGGCTTATTACCTACCGGCTGCCGGGTCGCATGCGACCCATTTCTCAGTGGGTTGTCGACAGCCGCGAGGCGCGTACGTACGCATATATTTCAGTCGAAACTAAGTACGTCAAATTAGTTTCAAATTCTTATGATATGGCTGGTTCTGGTGTTTTATGTGCAGTTGATAGATGTAGATCCAGCAAGAGAAGAGATAAACTTATCTTTTTTCAGTTTACCTACTGATACAGAAAGAGTAGTAGTAGTATGCTAAACCAAATTAGAGTGAGTATCTAATTTGGTTTAGTGTCGCTTTTTAAATAGATAAATTGTTTAAACTTGCATGTTTCGTGTTTTGTATTTTATTGGTAGGTACGTAATTACTTCTACCACGTAATCTGTGCTTCTACTATAAGTCTAAGATAAAAATAGAATGGTCACTGACCTCCATTTGTCAACTGTATTTTTTTTACAATTATACATGCTAAAACATTAAAAAGCATTTCATTTTATTTCATAAAGTGTACTACAAATATCTACTGACATCTTTATCGAAAGAGGCAGCCCTGGCAATTCACAATAACCACGAGGCAGCGCGCAGCTACAAAGCAAAACTCACTTTACGCTTGTAAGGTTAGGCACATTTTCGTTCGCAGCGTCTTTCGACTCGAAAGTGTAGACTATTATAGCAGTAGGTATTGAAAATTTTGTATGGAGTGATTTATCTGGTAATCTATGCTATTACATCAATCAGGTGATTGTGTGTGGTGGTGATGATTATATGGCGATATCTGAATCTGCTTTTCTCGATTAGTAGTATAGAAACATGAGGAACAGGGTGTAAAGTTTACTCATCATAGAAAAGGGAGGGTCCTCCGACGATACGAGTGTCGTGTCTGGTGGGCAACTGCCCGACGATTGATGTCGAGAAGTTATATACAATTCCGCCCATGGGCATAATATGACCGCCCGTATTTTTCTGAATATTCATGTATTTTTTTCGAAAATTTACTTTAAAAGGGGGGTCTATCTAATATTATTCATGTTATTCAATTTTAATTTTTTGAGTAGCGTTTGTGACCTTTCTTTACATTTTTTGCCATATATCCGATGTTATTGGCTCGATTTGGATTCTGTTTATTATAAATAACTGAAGAATATATCAAATTGACAATTTCTCATGAATATTCAGAAAAATACGGGCGGTCACATGTCCATGGGCGGCATTGTACGAGTATATGCTGATCGTGCAGTAAACTCCGCTTGCGCGATACAGGAACATACACAACTTAACATGACGAGTGTGATTCGTAGTTCTCATGTGGCGTCACATCACTCACGTCCGGAGCGGAGCGGGCTGATTCGTATATCTTGCGATGCTTTCCAGTGCGAGTTGAGATGTCGCAAGATTTCTTTATGGGGCTAATGGCGCTATTACACTTGGTCGTTCTCCCGAATTCGATTGCCTATGCAATTCGGGAAAACGACCAAGTGTCGGAATGGAGTCGAGTACGCCCGTCTTCGGACTAGATTGTCCTGCTTCACGTGGGTACTCGACTTCATTCAAACTACTCGTAGTCGTTAGTCCGTATTCCAATGTGACTAGTAATTAATGCATCGGGTGCTTAAATTCGAGTAGTCTTTCGATGACCCGAATACCTACTATTGGACCAAAATTGTCTTTTGAATAAATGTATTGATTGATTAATTGACTAAGTTATTAAGTACTTTTTCTAGTTGGTCTAGTGGTCGCAAGCGCTACTGCTGAGCACGAGGTCCTGGGTTCGATTCCCGGGTCGGGAAAAGTTTTAATGGGTTTTTCCATCTGGAATT
The DNA here is from genome assembly GCA_949128155.2 of Xanthia icteritia. NCBI lineage: Eukaryota > Metazoa > Arthropoda > Insecta > Lepidoptera > Noctuidae > Xanthia > Xanthia icteritia. Next base: position 9,975,597 of record OX421953.2, read on the forward strand.
TCTCAGTGGCAGCCCGGAGTCTAGATTTGTGCCCGATTGATGGCAATAGGCTCGCCCCCTATTACATGGGACTTAAGGGTCGTTTTCAAAATGCACATTTTTTGTGTTATTGTGATACAAAAGTAACACAAATGAAGAGTAAGGGCAGAGTCACAAAGAAGTCGACGAACCTAATCAAATTATTTTCTTGTACTTCCTTCCATTTTTGTGGATGATTTGATTTTAAAGGCCTTCGGTAACGACTTTGTCGTTCAGCGGGTGTTAACGGCATCTCTCCTAATACGGAAATGGAATTATGATTCACATTTAAGTGAACATACTGAGACTGGCCCTAAGTATAACGTGACACAAAAATAATAACACAATGGTCACACAAATGAACAAAATGAACGTGTCCCTTACCTACAAAAAATAATATTCTTGTAGTTTCACCCTCGAGTTACTCGTGAAACATGAATTTGACTTTATTTTACCATCAACTACACTGACATGTTACACTGTAAAGTATAGTACTTACCAAATTCACGTAATTTGGCACTTTAAAACAAATTCTTATTGTCCTTTTTACGAAGCGCACGAAGTGAAACCATAAGTTACCAAAACAAAATGGCTCGGCTGGAAGAAACTAGCGCTCTCTCATTTGTAACTACATACGAAGCATAGAGGTGCCATACTAAATTTGAAATTTACTTCTATTATTATAAAATGTCAAAGTAACAAGAAATAATAACACAAAGGAAAAATAAATACATGATTTATTATAATAACATTGTTTTATAATATATTCCATATAACTTACCCGTTCATTGGTGAATCAGGTTACTTATTGCGTGCATTATTTATTATTTGCTGCATTTTTAAATACGCACCACTGTAGACATTGCACTTTTGTATGGGAAACAAATTACGACAGAAATAAAATTTAGTTTTTTGAAGCAATAGAACCAATATCCACGTAAAAAATATCTATGTTTGCAATTTTATTACTAATTAGTCTGAATGTTGATTTACATATTTACATTTCAAACTGTATTTTATTTTATTTTACCAATAAGTTTCATGGACACATAATTACAACAAAGTGTGCATTAATTTTGAAAATAACCCTTGGGCGAAATGTGGGTGTACTATAGATACACTTCTGCCCAACCTTTCGAGGAATACAGGCGTAATGTTATGTTTCCAGGCATAGCAAAAGAAATGTTAAAAGCAGCGATTGCACTCAGTTCAAGCGCGAATGTACCTGCTATGGCTAGTATATTTACCACTGCAAGAGCGCAGACTGTTGCCACGGAATTGGGCTTCACCAAACTGCACGAAATATACTACATCAGGTACCTGATTGATGGAAAGGTAAGTTTTGAATGCATAATCAGCCTATAATCTTCCCACTTCGTGGACACAGGCCTCCTCCCGGTGAAAGGGTGTAGGCCATAATACACCACGCGGGCCCAGTATGGGCGGGTATATGTCACATATCTTGGAATTTTTGTTTCTAAGACATGCCGGTTTCCTCACGAAATTTTCCTTTCCGTTTTGAGAGCAGTGGTAATGAAATAATGTACACAAAGTAAAGCATCTGTTAGGGTTCGAAACTACGACCTACAACTCGTACGTCATTACCACTGGGCCACCACTGCTGACGAATGACAAAAAAAATATAAAGCTTTTTTCTAGGTATGCAGAAAATGCATTATGCTTCAAAAATCCTTCATCTCACCGTATAAAAGGTGACAGAGTAGAATGGAAACTCTTGCCCTGAACGCATGCAACATTGTTTTTATTACATTTTTTTTTCAGTTTCTAATCGCCGCAGTATTGGGATTGTACCATGCTTTCTTTCAGTAAAATTTTACATACATAAATCACGCCTTCTTCTAATGGGGGTAGGCAGAAACTACAGAACACCATCTGCATACTCCTTTGCTTACGTTCTCACATTTTGGTCATACACGCACGCCGGTTCCGAGTGCTACGCAAAAAAACGCGCGTGCGTTCAATTTTACGCGTAAAATTTTACTGGTTACTATTCCGACCAGTTTTAAGTTTCATATGCTCTGGATGACGGAAATCACGCTATAAGCATACAGTTTTGAAGCAAATTATGCGGCTAGTTACCCTTCAAAGTACGACGTAATATATTAAGGCCTGTCCGAAAAAGTACTGCCATTATTGTACATGCTGCTTAGCAGGACCACAATAGAAACGGGTTTTTTCGACGGAAGAATAGACAAAATGACAGATAAACTATCACAATCTGTCATTTTGTCTATTCTTCTGTCGACAAAACCCGTAGAAAACCCGTTTCTATGGTTGTCATGTCACGCGTGCTGGTAGCAGAAGTTAGAATAGTGGAAGTATTTATTAGGACATGTCCTTTCACAAGGACTTACTACTAATCCTACTTGATAGATCTCCACTGCACCTTAAAAACGCAACGAAAAACCCGCACATTTTTCAGTACATCCCTTAAGTCACTTGTCACTACTAATCTTTACCGCTCAATTCTTGCGTTCCTTTCCAAATGATCGGTCTCCTGTCGTGGCGTTCGGCTGGGTGATCTATGGACCAGAGTTTTTGCTCGGGAGTCAGTATGCATCGTTGGGACTGATTGATGCCAACAAGTGGTAATCGTGGTGGATGGTTTATTACGTGCCATTACTTATGTGGTGAAGTCGATGAAGATATTTCAGATTTTATTTGACAGCAGTTTTGTAGTGAGCATTCCTGTTTTTGGTATTTTGAGTTTGAGACCTAATCTTCTCCAGACTTCTCGTCGGTTTAGCAAACGTGGTTAGGACACTCTAAAACCAATCTAATACGGGGTGATCAAAATAAAACTAGTTTTCAACGCCGACGCAACCAATCACATTAGCACATACATTTCTATTACAATTCGCACACGACACAACTTTCTGTAAACTAGTTGTCAACGGCAACAGAACCAGTTACGCGCGACTGGCAGTGCAGGTCACTTGGTCGTTGCCAATGCAATTTTTCACAAAATTGGCGCGTTATGGAGTGTCATGACGTCAGAGTAAAAAAAATAAAAAAATTGATACAACTTGAGTTGCGAAATGTGAGAGTGCATTGCAGTTGGCAATGCCCGTTGCCAACCAGTTTAGGTTGAGTTGCCGTCACCCCGTCTGAGAATGGCCTTATAGGTAAACCTATATTGAATATTCTATCCTTGCTCCTGTACGGTTAGGGAAATAAATTGTTTATCAAATTGACACACCACATCAATTTGCCGTGTTATAGTCATTTCATACAACTCTCAAAGAATGACAGTTGTGATTAAAAAAATGCAACTTATTGGGCTTTGGTGATTTGATAAACAATTTATTTCTTTGATTTTATTTACATCGATTAAAAATGCGAAAGTGAGTTTGTTTGTTTGTTACGCTTTCATGCTAAAACGGCTTCATCCCGATATTTCTACGGTATCGAGACTTATACGGATGAAACCGCGGGGCGCAGCTTGTTGTTAAATAATATTTGCGTGATCATCCGCATATTCGAGACATACAACATGTTCAGCCAACTCTCACTCAAAAGCTTATTAAATCAAATCGGATCCAATTTAGCAAAAACCCAAAGTCTCTGCACCATCCCCACCATCTTCAAGAACAACTATCCTTTTCCAGATCGTCTTCTACGACACCGGGCTAGGCAACTATGGGGCAGCCATAATGGCCTATCGTATACCGAACGTGGAAGAGATCAAAGAGTTGGAAGCGCAACACTCATCCAGGTTTAACATAGCTTTACTTGAAGAAGAAGACGCAGAGCAAGAAGTTGAAACGGCTCCTGAATCTGCTGCTCCTGACAGTGATAAAAAACCTGAAGAGGCGAAAAAATAATTATATTGGTGAAACCTATTGTGAATATTATTTTTTCTGTACCTGCTTCATAAGCCCCTGGATATTTTTTAAGGCTGGCAAACAAGTAGTCGGCTTGAGGGAACATGACCATCATCACCTGAAATGCAGATAACAGATCTTTGTTTTTGTTCGTGTGGTTAGTGACTAACCCGCTATCTAATTATGCAACACATTTTCGTATACGATTACAACTAATCTGTTTCATTTTGACAGTTCAATCAATGGCTTCACATGCCTTCGAGAAATATCTTGCATGCCGGTTTCCTCACAATGTTTTCCTTCACCGTTTTTGAAGCAATTGATAATAATCATACACTACGCACATAAATCCGTAAGTCAGAGGGGCGTGCCGTTTTTTTTTTTTTGAGTGGGAAATTATCTTATAACTTCTCCTGCTCTGGGCGGAGCGGGAGGGTGTGTCAGACTCTTACTGACTAAAACCCACCCGTGTTCCTTCAGTTGCTTGTACGTTGCCAGGGGCCACGGTATCCCTTTCGGACTTTCCCGTAACCCCGGCAGGCATCGGTCCTATCAGACCTCTTCAATTGTGCTGACATCTCTATGAGGCGCGCGTGGAACTCAACGCGCCGTCGACTCGGGCATGGTCTTTATCGGACGGCGAGCTATCCATTACTCACCGTCCGCAAGCCCGCGCCTACGGTGGCTGGGAATCAGCCTGATATTCCCGACGCCCAGAGCATCTCCTGCGGCAGCCAGGGGCGTGAGGGCGCGAAGTTTGCCTCTCCCTCATGCCGCCTCCTCCTTCGCGAGCATTACTACTTCACAGAAGGAGGTGATAGCCTCCCATGCCCACTCGCTCCGTACCATGGCCTGGATCAGGGCCGGACGCGAGAGATCCCCGCCACCGATCGCCTCCACGAGGACACGGCGATGTTTTGCCCAAGCCGGGCAGACCTCCACCGTATGCTCCACCGTGTTCTCCGGGCGATCCACGTAGTGATGACACCCGGGCGTTTCCTCCCGCCTGATATGAAACAGGAACCTCCCGAAACAACCATGTCCGGTGAGGACCTGCGTCAGGCGGAAGGTGAGGACGCCGTGGCGCCTCTCTAGCCACTCCTCAAAGTGGCGACTTATAGCCGCAATTGTGGCGTGCCCAGAGGTGCGTGGCTTGGGTTTGAATTCGAGACTTATGACTTGGCAGTCCGACGGTCACACCACTAGGCTATCACTGCTGAACCTTGGAGATAAAGCTGAAATATCTCGGGTAATTGTAATTACACCCGAAGAAAATCACTCTAGTCTAGTCTCCTATCGCTGTCCTTGTTGTGCCTTCTTGGGTAAGTACGTGGTAAGTAATGTTAATTTATCTCGACCAAAGATATAAACTTGATGTCTTGATAGACAGTCAAAGCTGTGAACTCGTCGAAAAAAATTGCGTCCAACTGTTGGCCGCTAAATGCCCACACGCTAGAAAACGCACAATGACAGCACAATGTCGTGGCGTGAAAGTGGCGTAAGATTACACGCACGCCAGCTTATCAATGTTGGCTAGTTTGTTTCAGTTTTTTTGCAGCGCGACACTTTATCTAGACATATAATCAGCCTATAATGTTTTCACTGCTGGGTCACAAGCCTCCTTTCGGTGAGAGGAAATGGGCCCTACTCTACCACGCGGGCCCTGTGCGGGTTGGTAGATGTCACATATCTACGAATTTTTTGCCCTAGGACATGCCGGTTTCCTCACGATGTTTTCCTTCACCGTTTTGAGAGCAGTGGTGATGAAATAATTTACACAAAGTTAAGCGCCTGCCTGGGGTCGAACCTACCACTACGGCTATTGGGCTACCACTGGTCTCTAGACATAAATACTTAATCACAGAACTCGGCCTTATTTTTTTTAAGACAAAGTGTTTCTCACGCCATTCTTTGCACTGCAGTGAGTCAATTAAAAGTTTTTATTATTTCACTTTTGTATTTTCTGATTAAAAAAAAAATATTTTTAACGTTAAATTACACGCCATTTTATGACATGTTACTTTACGTTTACGAGACAACTGGCCTGTGAGGTGAAGTTTACCTCTTGTTATAGTGATAGCAAATCGAAGGCGTTGCGAACGTAGAACAGTGTTTTACCGAATATCTACATTTATACTAATATATTAGCTGAAGTGTTTGTTTGTTTAAACGCGCTAATCTCTGGAACTTCCAGTCGTATTTGAAAAATATGTTTTGCATTTTATCGCCCAATTCCTGAGGAAGGTTATCGGCTATATAACATGACGCTGTGACCCTTGGGAGCCGAGCAAATAGAAAAAAAAAACATAAAGAACGTGAAATCGAAGTAATAGCGCGGGCGGGCGATGCAATGCGACGTCCTTAATCAAAAGGAGTTTTATAAAATATAGCTGTTATTTTAGTAGATAAATTGTGGTGTCTTACCACTTCCACGCGAACGAAGTCAAAGGCAGACACTAGTCAAAAATCTATGCTCTGATTACCTTTTACCTTAACTTGACCGAGATCTACTTTTTGAGAGTATTTGAACGAATGGACGCTCGGAGGAGCTCGTGACTAAGTAATAACAGCCACAGGGGTTGATCCATCAGCTTAAGCTACCCTTGCCAGGGTTGGGTGACCATCTTTACATACTGAGACTCGTCCGTGCCTCGGAAAGCACGTTAAGCCGTTGGTCCCGGCTGTCATTCGTGGATCGTTGACAGTCGTTACCGGTCGTCAAAAGCCCGAAAGTCTTACATCCAGTTGTATTACCCGGTTACTAGGTTGTTAAGGTGAAACCAATATAGTTGGGAAAATGCTAGGCAGATTGATTTGAACGAATGTACGCGAAGGCTAAATGCGAGACCCAGACTACATATGGACTCCTGCCATTATTGTTTATATTTATGTGATTGATTACCTCATTCGTCTCCTCGTCTAGTGCTCGCAATCATGACTACTAAGCTTGGGGTCTTGGGTTCGATCCCCAGGTCAAGCAGTTAATAATTATCGGTGTTTTTCCCAGTATAAATCTCAGAAACCGCCTGGAAACTGGATCTCGGTAATAATTTTTCGTAGCAACATCGCATGAACGCAGCAGCGCCTTCTGTGTAGCATATCTCAAGCATTTTACGACACGTACATAAAACTGGTAATCGTTGGGAACGAAGGAACGGACGCTATTGGCAGCCACCATTTTGTTAAAAAACTCTACAGGTATAATCAAGCTGGTTTGTTAGAAGTCAGGCAGACGAAAATATAAATGGGGTCTAATTTTGGATAGCAGCGCAAAATTTCGGTTTTAAGTTGCGGAAAAGTTTTTGCCAAGCAATATAGGATGTTAACGTAGCAGGAAGTGTTTTTCAGATGAAGCGCCTAATTTGGCTTTAGAAGACAAGCATTTAATTATATCACTTTAAATTCTTACGAGATCCTTGGACTGTGGTTGTCATTATAAAAGCAATAAAAAGAACAAGCAAAAGTAACTTTTAAAATTCCTTCGTTTCATGGGGGCCATGGAAAGGCAAATAATGAATGTTTTTATTTAAGGCGTATAATTTTAAAACCAATGTTCTTTAACGTGGCTTGCGGTTGGAGTTGACTGGTAGAAATCGTCACGTAAGAAAAAAGCGTTATGACCTCTCCATGCGACTTTCTCTCTCTCTCTGTCTCTTTCTATTATTATAAAAGTGGGTATGCGGAACTTCGTTCCTGACAGGGGGGCTCCCTGTCAGGAACGAAGTTCCGCATACCCACTACACACATTTTTTAATAAAGTAAAATGCCAGAATAACGGAAAAACTGTTCAGCTTAAGTTAGTAAAATAAAACAGTCAAGAGGTATACGATACTTCTCGACTATCGGTTGAAACGACGGTCCTTTTGCTTAAGGCGGCGATAACCGACTTTGAATAATTTTATACTGAAGATCACGTCTAAACGAGTAGTGTTAATGATTTGGAAAAAAATATATGTTACATTTTAAAATATTCCTTAATAACTTTATGTAGGAATATTTTAGATTATGTTTATATTACATAGTGAAATTAATTTGTAAAGTGTCTAAGGCGGATAAAAAACCGAGAATCACGAAAATCTATCAAGCATTTTTTTCTAAAATCTTCACGATTTTTAAGACAATTTAATTATTTACCTTTTAGTATACGTGTTTTACTAAAATGCCTTTTGTTTTATGTATAATAAATTAATAATGCGTCTAATTTGAGACAGCGCTCCTTGATGGGTGAGTCCTATTACTGGCTGGACGTACGACGCGTTGCGTGAGCTCAGTACAGAACACGCAAGCTAACCACTCAAGGTCACTGGCATATATCTGCATCTTAAACGTAACAAAAGTGTCGTGACGATCAAAATGTTACAATAATACTACAGAATAAAACACTGACTGCCTCGTTGGTCTAGTGGTCGCAAGCGTTACTGCTGAGCATGAGGTCGTGAGTTCGATTACCGGGTCGGGCAAAATGTTATTGGGTTTTTCTATCTGACATTTCTCAGTAGCAGCCCGGAGTCTAGATCTATGCCCGGTTGACGGCAATAGGCTCGCCCCCTATTACATGGGACTTAAACATTACTGGCGAAAAGGGTGTACCTGCTACAGGTACACCTCTGTCCAACCCTTCGGGGAAACAAGGCGTGAAGTTATGTTTATGTTAAATAAAACACCTTCCGTTTTTCTTTTGTCTCACACTCTCCCCAGCACAACAAAATGATCGATCTCCTGTAACAGCATCACTTCGTCCCACAAAATAAATTTTAATGAGTTTGAGATGTTTATCACAGATGTCTCCGCGAAACTTTGATGAAATAAACTTATTTTTAGAAAGTTGGTCGACTCTTCACGTGACCAGAGGGCTGGCCTATTTTGGCCAAAGAATCAGCATCGCCATACATCGTGGCAATGCTGCCAGTCTTATGGGCACTTTCCTGTTGACAGCGATGCGGACGAATTTTTTGATGCCTAATGATTCTGTCCCCTCCTTTTTTATATACATGTACATATTATTATTATTTTCAGCACGTTAGCGTAGGATATATTATGTTAATAAAATCTTGTTTAAGAATAAAATTCAGAGAATACATAACATTCAAATATCGAGTAAAAGAGCATTACCTTTCCTCTCAACTGTGAGTATTTATATACCTATAGTATGTATGTTTATATATTTAAGCTCTATGTATTTATTTAAGTATATGTTAATTTATTACGTTATACGTGTAGGTTTATTTCAATATTTTAGTTTAAGACTATTCATATTTATATTTTTCTCTTCTTGTTCTCACACACTATTGTCTACATTTCTTTCTCATTTCTCCTATCGCAGGTCTGCTGGAAGAAATTTCTTAAGAAATAAGCAGTACCTTTGTACTCATAATTATGATTATGTCTTATCTGTATCTATTTTTCTGTGTGTACATAAATAAGAAAATAACTAAATAAACATTCAACACGGATTTTATGTAATTACACACTTAAAAAAATAAAATAGTTTCTACAGCACAGCCCTATTGTAAAGTTTGGAGCACCTCAATGGACATTCTCCTTCTATAGTAAAAAGGTAAACGGGGAAGATGTTATCAAAAGGCAGTCAAATAGACAGCAGTACCTACTCACACGCACATTGAGCTCCTTAAGTTCTGAGTTGAGCTCCACGATTACTGACAAATTCTTGCACTGACTGGACAGGTCCACTCAAATCTGTGTGGTTCTTTCCTCAAAAGACCATTTCAGACACTAATCTACATGGTCCTCATATGGCCTGACCAAGATTATGTCTGGACTTTAAAAGAGACTGTGACCTCTGACTTTCGGCTTTTCTTCTCAGAGTAGTCAGATCAGAAACACCGACCTCTTCTAGCTTATTTTTAATATTTTTTAATGTGACATGTATTTGTGATTCCGTTATCCTATTTACAGAATAAACAATTTCATTTCATTTCACATAATAGGTATTGAACTACGTAAGGTTTTACCCAAAAGAACGATCTACATAATAGACAAACTTGAAAAAAAACTCCTAAATGGTGAAACTACATTTCGCCATTTAAGGGTAGATTTTTAGTTTTTACATTTAATGGTGAAGTTTGTTTCCTCCCCTGAAACTATTATATATAAAAAAAAAAAAATATTCAAGTTTAAAGTAAAATTATGATTTAGATTAATTTTAATCGAGTAATATTTAATTCTAACTGTAATTAAGACCTACCTGATCTAGGTTTGTGAAAACCTGTGTTTCAGGCCATCAATTTACATCAAAACAATCTAAGCAAGCTAAGTAAGCTAATGTTAAATGGATATGATGTTGATCTATACATACAAAAATATATAAAATTGAAGTGTCTGTTTGGAATGTCAAAATAACAGCTATTTACTAAATGTTTATGAAAGTATAAAAGGTAACGATAACAAAAAAAATATGTCTGTCTGTTGTCTTCGAAACGGCTGGACCATTTTTGAAAGTACTTTTAAAATCAAAGTCAAAGTCAAATAATTTATTTCAATTAGGCACATAAAAGGCACTTTTCAACGTCAAAATTTACAAAAAAAATAATAATTGATTCTAGTCAACTCTTCTAAAAGGTAGTTTTCGTATGGAGAAACATGGGCAAGAAACTCCACGCAAATAGCTGATGTTATAAGTAGTAAATCTACTTTTATTTTAGAAAAATAATTAGGTTCCACGCGGACTCAGCTAGTTATTTTCAAATAAATCGGCAGCAAGGAGTCAATGTGAATTTCTGTCGCAAACTATGTTCCAGCTCTTATCCTACCCTTTGTGCCCCAAAAAATGCAGCCAAAGTGACTTCTGTGCTACCACCGATGACGCCGTGGAAGTGGTGAAGCTTTGGGCCAAAAAAATACAGTCACGTCAAAGATTAATACAGATAAATCCGCAAAATCTTTAAATATAAAGTGACTCTTGCTACGAGACAGTAAAGTGCAATTCAGGTCGCACAGCGCTAATTACCTACAATTATATTCACCTCTCTTTTTATCGTGTACCGCTTAGATCTTCTGACTACGTTACACTCACTGAATTAGCCCAACAAGTCATACCTAAAATGTGGAGTGAACCATTTGTCTTCTGTATTAATCTATGGTGACGTGCTATCGACACGATGTAGAAGATTAAATAAAAGTTTGTATACATGTGTATATCCACACGGATGAAGTCTTGGACAAAGCTAGAGTAATTGAGAAAGTAAATGAATGAGGAAGCACGAATTTGGTAAGTACTTTTTGAAAATCAAAGGAAGCAAATACAAAAACAGTTAGAACTAAGAGTTCCAGTCAATCAATGTGATCTTTTTGGCCCCTGAAGGGGATAGCAATATCCCAATCAGACTTGTTAGAAAGGGATGGAAAATGGAAAGTTTAATCAAAAACAATCCATTTCAATATTATTAATTAGCCTCGGGAACGAGGTTTTGTTAGGAACAATGATGGAAGAATTTTTGATGTGGTATTTTAAAAACATTTTCTGTGCGTTTCTTGTTGAATTGCTGATTGCCTCTTTAGCAGTCGCAAGCGGGACCGCTGAGCGTCCTCTTGGGTCTGATTTCCAGGTCAGGCAAAGTGTTATTGGGTTTTTCATCAGGAATTTATCAGTAGCAGGCCGGAGTTTAGAAGTTGGTGCTAGCACCATCACCTCCGTCCTGCGCCGGATCTCTGCCCGGTCGTGTCGGGTCGCGGGACGATGAGACAACAGGAGCAGAGAGTGCACCTGAGTTTGTGCACGCGGACAATCTCTGTTGGCCACCGTTACCGAAATCGGGCAGCGTTTTTTTTTCTGTTACCTGTGTTTTTGCCGCATCCAACCACTCGAAAAGTTATTATACAAAACAAAAGTTTCTGTCAATTTATGTAAATTATATGAGTTTCGTTTTGCCCGTAGATGGCTGTCATCATTATCACGGAAATAATTCAATTCGATCTCTCGGAATTTATTTTAGGCCGTAAACCTAGCTTACTCAGTTCTCTTTTTCGTCGTTCCCTTAATGCCGAGGATTGCGACCACGTACGACGCAACTCCAAGCTATGCGGTATACACAGACTACATAGAGGTACTACGTATGACGGTATATATATATTAGTCTATGATCTATGCTCCTGCAGTCACTGTAATGGCGACCGCTCGGTAAATTACACTGTCATCAGGATTGTCAATCTTCTACTACCTACTTGAATACGAGGCTTTTGGCTACTTTGTATGTGAGTATTTTATGTAATTATGTTTGTGTAATGTGCGTTTTGTTTGTGCAGAATAAACAATTTTTATTTCTTTTTCTTTCTAAATGCTGCCTTCAACAGCCTTCTTGATCGCGTCCGACCATTTAGCCAGTGGTCTGCCTTTTCTTTCCACCAGGCCCAGTATCATAAGCCTTTCCAGACCTTTCTTACGTGAACGCAATATGTCCGGAAAAGCTGAGGGTACGCTCCTGGCATATTGTAGATAGCTGCTTGGTGATGTTGAGTTCTTCCAGTATGGATTCATTCGTTCTCATGGCGGGCCATGGTATGCGAGGTAGCCTCCACCAACACCATATCTCATCAGCATCGATCTTACTGCATTGGTTACTAAGTTACGTCTAAGTAAAACCTTAAATATTTGATAATACTCCATTAATCTTTTCAATTTCAATTTTCTTAGCGTTTTTAAGTTCTTACCACTTTGTAAGAAAGGTTCCTTGTATTTATTCTAAAGATTCCACTTTGTGAACACAAATGGAATCTAGTGTTTTCAAGGAACCCTTGATGGGTTCCTTGAAAATATGCCCGCATTTATGTAAATGAGTTTTGTAGTAAATCTATACAAATAAAAATGAAACGCTGTTCGTTTGTAAGCGATCACTTGAGAACGGCTGAACCAATTTGGCTATTTTTTTTATTTAAAATATTCGTAATAGTTCGAATTAGGTTTTCATAGTGATAAAAATTAGAAAAGTTTCCAGGAAAATTTTCAAAACTGGACGTCCTTTTTTATGTGAATTTTGTTTTGGAAATTTTGTATATTGAAATTTTGACAGGACAACGTCTGTCAGGTTAAATAGTTAACCTAACTTAAAATGCGATAGTGAGATTGTATGTTTATTTGTTTATTACGCTTTCACGCTAAAACGGCTTAACAGATTTGAATGAAATTTTGCACATGAGTAGACCATGACCTGGTTTAGTAAATAGGATACTTTTATCCCGATATGCCCACAGGATCGAGACTTATGCAGGTGAAACCGCAAGGCGCAGTTGGTGGATAATAAATAAATACAAATTTAATGCTGTACACAAATAGAACAAGTAAAACTTAACCTGTTATCTGATATATCTTATCCTCAGTACCTACCACTAACATTTACCTAACAAATACACAAACTCACGCCTTCATGGGGATAGGCAGAAACTACAGAACGCCTCCTGCTTTATCCTTGCATACCTACTCCTAAAAAGCATAAAAAACCTAAAAAAAATCCTCAGAAATCATTACCTTCACCAAGACATTTATTTACCATTTTATTTCTTTTATTGGAATATAAACAAAAAGGCTCACAAAGAAACTTATTCCTCTATAGTTCTGACCACTAACGAGGGAACCGGGTCAAATACAACGTTACTGTAAATGCTTGAACTAAGGTAAAATAAGAATTTTACAAATATTGATAATTTATAAGGCGTAAGTCCCATGTAAAGTCTATACTTTACAGTAAGTCCCATGTAAAGTCTATACTTTAAAGTAAGTCCTATGTTAAGTCTATACTTTACAGTAAGTCCCACGTAAAGTCTATTAATACATTACAGTAAGTCCCATATACAGACTATACTTTACAGTAAGTCCCATGTAAAGTATATTCTTTACAGTACATAAGTCCCATGCAAAGTCTATACTTTATAGTAAGTCCCATGTAAAGTCTATACTTTCCAGTAAGTCCCATGTAAAGTATATACTTTACATGGGACTTAAAAAAGGTACCTTCTTTTAGGGCCATCTTCTGGAAAAATACTGCCCCGTAAAAGTGTTTGTACAAACCTACTTACAGAAAAAAATATCATATAACAATCAATCTGCCAAGCGTTTTCCCAACAATGTAGGGGTCGATTTTCAGTTTAACCATCATGATCATTCATCATCTTTTCAGCCAAAAGACGGACATAGGCCTCCCCCGAGCACCGCCACTTCGACCGATTCTGTGCTTCCCGCATCCAGCGGATTCATGCGGCGTTCACAAGGTCATCGGTCCACCCTGTTCCCATAATGTGAACCTTCAAACCTTCGGCCTTCCAGCGCTACATCTCCCGGTACGTGGTTGCCAGTCCAGAACCTAACCCAGTGTAACCGGATGCAGCTGAATACCACTTGTTTTACATGGAGTGACTGCCTACCTGACCTACACAAGCCAGTTCCTGGGTAATACGATACCGCTTAGTAAGTCTGGTTGTCTGAATTTTGGGCTTATGACTACCCGCAACTACTGTTGTTGATGCGTTCCTGACACCTGTCAGTTGGACAATTTCTAGTACTAATAAGGATCAAATTCGCAAAACACATATTCGTTAGTATAATGTGACAGGTGTCAAGAACGCATTCTCCCGACGTCCAAAATTCAGGCTTTATTTGTGCTGCAGAAACGAGCCATTCGAGCAATGTATAACCTAAGTTGTAGGCATTCACTGAGGGATAAATTTAAGGAAATAAACATAATGACAGTTGCATCTCAATATGTATCTGATTTATGTAAAAAATGAATATTAATCTATATTCTAAACACAACGACATTCATAGCATAAATACTAGAAACAAAGATTTACTTATTGTGCCCAGGACTAGGCTCCAAAGTGCCAAAGTATACGTTTTATACAACAAACTCCCAAGCCATGTTAAAGAACTGAGCCTCAATAAATTTAAATCATTTATTAAACACAAACTATGTAAAAAGGTTTCTATAAAGTTAAAGATCACTTAGACGTTAAAAAGGCTTGGGACTAACTCCATACTACTCCATACTAATTTAATTGTTTAGTTTATTTTATTTGAGTGTTTCAGTAATTTATTTTAATTTTGTTTTCATTTATTATTGACGTAATCTACTTTTTATGAGTTGTATTGTAATATATGGTCAGCTAGCGACTTCGAAAACTGATCATATTATTCTTCCCTGACCAACCGGCAGCAAGTTCATCATGCTCCCTTAGATGTCACTGCTTGCGGTAGCGTCGGGGGTCGGGTTGCCTCCTTCCCTCAAATATGGCGAGGGGGGTAATGGCTGATCTTTGCGTTATGATCGTGAACAGGTGCTGCTTGTGGTAACTGGTCAAGACGACCATGGTTTTTGTTGTTGTTATTAGTAATATACTGTTTATTTATTTTTACTTCGATGGTCCTAGTTTATCATTTGTGATTTCCGAGTTACAGCTTTAATAGCTATATGTAAACGGGTACGCCCTTTATGCTTAGATTCTTTCATTCGGGTATTAAGTTCTTTTTACTTTTTTGTTGGTATATTGGCGTGTGCTGCTAGGTGACGTATAGAAAATAATTGAATTTAATGTTTTGTGTTGCGTAATGTAAATTATTTTGCATGAGTACTATTATTGTATAGAATCAAGTTTTTCTAACTATTCAGACAGCTGTGCAGCTGTGGAGTTTGTTGCGCCACTTCTTCTTCCCAGCTAAAGCACTAGGAAGTGGTGAAGGGCGGGCGTTTTTGGGGGACTGTCTTATATAATTTTGAAGTCCGGAAAGAGCTCTCTCAGCGTAGATTCTCAGCGTAGTTGGAATAAATAAGTTTTGAATTTAAATTTGAATTTTGCCGCGGACTGTATGTTGTTATACTTAAAATATACCACTATTCAAAGTTTAACAGTAACACACGTAATATAATAAATAAAGAGTGTATTTAGTGACACAAAGGCGACATCGGAAAGGACTCTTTACAAACAATCTCCTTTGTTTATATCAGTAAGAATTCGATGGACGCAGAGAGCGACTCATATTCCATTGGAATATTCTTGAATAAAATAGTTATTGCTCGAACTTGTTTTCAATGCTTTTCCACATAGTACCTACTCGTAGAGGTGCATACGGCGATATAAGTTGGTAAACAAGCAAGAAACTACTAAATTGGCTTAGTACACATACATATTGTGAGATCTTCAGAGCCTCCCTGCATTGAAAATTTTCATATATATCGTCATTTTAATCTCAAATCGTCCCGTAGGATATCGGGTTACGGGACCACCTAGAAGTGGCGTGCCAAAGGTGCGCAGAACGCCCAAAACGCCCGCCAATTGAGAGGATACTTAATATTATAAAGAGGTAAAATTTGTTTATTTGTGCACGTAAGACTATAAAATGAAAAACATTTAAAAAAAAGACTGCCGGTCATCTCTGGAGGAGGCCTTCACTTTCTACTAAGAGGGGTTCTTGCTACAAAAACTGATAACTTTTAAATAAACTATAATAATAAAAATGTAAAAAATGTTTTTTTTACATTTTTATTACATACATTTTACATAGTCAAAGAAAAGAAATATAATAAATAACAATAGAAAAGTAACATAATATAAACGATTATATTACGGGCGTGAAGACTGACCGACCCCTTGACAATTCAAAAGTGCCTGTAATTGGTTTATTTGAAATAAATGCTTTGAGTTTTTGAGTTTTGAAGTTAAGATTTCTATGCTTGTGATAGGTTAGAATTAAGTTTTCATCTAAATATAACATAACATCACGCCTGTATTCCCCGAGAGATTAGGCGGAGGTGCATCTATAGTGCACCCACATTTCACCAGTTATGTTTAAGTCCCATGTAATAGGGGGTGAGCATATTGCCATCAATCGGGCACAAATCTAGACTCCGGGCTGCTATTGAGAAATTCCAGATGGAAACATCCAATAACACTTTGCTCGACACGGGAATCGAACCCAAGACCTCATGCTCTGTAGTAGCGTGAGCTGTTTTTTTTTTCTTTTTTGGGTGTTAAGTTCATTTTACTTTTTAAATTTTTAGTTAAAGAAAGTATTCACAAAAATCTTAATATACTATATAAAATCTAACACTAAATTAAAAACTAACTAACTATAGCAATAAGAAAATAAAATTAAGAGAAGAGCTCATTGGGCATCAAAAATTCTTATTTATTACAGGTCGTCAGAAGCCCGAAAGTCAGACAACCAGTCTTACCAAGGGGTATCGTATTACCCGTTACTGGGTTGTGGAGGTTATATAGGCAGTCGCTCCATGTAAAATACTGGTATTCAGCTGCATCCGGCTAGACTGCAAGCCGACCCCAATATAGTTGGGAAAAGCCTAGGCAGATTGATTTCTTATTTATATCTCATTTTATGCTGAACCGGTCGACGTCAACGCCAGCTGTCGCTGAAAACCAGTGCAGGATCGCAGCATTATGCTGAGCAATGGCCGTTTTGCGTGGATGTGACGCATATTTTCTACCAAATTGTTCTTTTTTGTGTTTGTGTTCTTTTTTTGCGTCATGTTTACCGCAAATAAATGTATTTTCTTTCTTTCTTTCTATTGCTGTGACCATTCGCCTGCATCAAGGCAGGCAGCGGGATTTTATTAAAAAAAACGTAAATATCAAATTGATAAATGATAATTAGATTACTCTATACAAATAAACTTTACCTCTGTTTTTGGGTCACCGAAATTTATAATTATTTATACCAAATTTCAACTTAATCGGTCCATTAGATTCGGAGCAAATTGGCTGTGACAAACGGACAGACAGACAGACTCACGAATAATCCTATAAGGGTTTCGTTTTTTCATTCGGATGTACGGAACCCTAAAAAATAATGAAAAAGTTATTTTGTTAGGGAAAGTGTGTTTGCGACTATCATACTCGCACATCTGACGGAAAATGCGTCGGGCGTAACTACGTTAGTATTCTCGACGGACTAACGTATCATCAGTTGAGTGTGTAAGGTGTTACTTGTCCGTTCTGGCGTTATGCAACCGATGATACGCGACGAAACTTCTGTTAGATGAGCCACCACCTTTAATTTAATTTATTTTCAAATACTCAGATAACAGAGATCCGTAGTGTTAGTAAAGTACCTTATACCTAGTGTTAACCAAGAGCAAATGTAAAATGAAACTTGACTCCTGGTTAAAATTACAAAACTATGATGAAACCGAGAAACTCGTGGAAGTGTAAAATACTCATACTCCCTCACACACCCCAACAAAACCACACACCACACACATGCCACAAACACCACAAACACCCCTCGCACATCTCATTAACACTCACCCACACACCCATTCACCCTACACTCACCACATTAATTCAACGTCAAAATACATCCCAAATTATTATGTCCTGTTATGCACTGTTTATTTTTGTTTAATTTTCTTTTTTATTATTAATTTACTAAATCTAAATTATATAAATTAATGTTATTACCTTTTAAGCACTTTTGCATGGAACATCATTCCACCCTGTATCTGGAGAAGGGCGTTGCTAGCTGCGCTACAGTTTATACTTTTGCAGCTATCATCGTTTTACTTGTACTCAGTCCTGTATTATTGTTCCAAATAAAAAAAAAAATTTTTTTTTTGTTAGTATATACATAAATTAAATTATTACCACATTTTGGGTATGAGTCACTTTGTAAAGAAGACGAAACCAGTTTCTCAAGCGGTCATCCTCTCCACAAAATGCCTCATAAAAGGGGAAAACACATTCTCAGTCATTGTTTCCAGAATGCTGTTGCCACTGGCCCGGGTTCTAGCTGCCACCGACGCTATTTTCTTCCGCATAATTGCGTGGAAGCCGTCAGTACGGTTCTGCGTAAGCATCTTTGACGCACTACAGAACCGGGGTAGTCTCAAGAGCATTCTAAAAACATTGTTGTACTGGACGCGCAGGACATCTAGCGACCTTTTGGTGTAGTTGATTCACAGACCACCCGTGTACAGACCCTGACAATACGCTTTGAAAAGCGTTATTTTTACCTGGTCCGTGCAGCGGGCGAATCTACGAGCCAACATATTACCGCGGACCGCCAAAGCCCTACGCTCCCTCTCAATATCCACATTGTCCTTCAGGTCGTCGGCAAGCATATGGCTCCGAAAAAAACAAATAACTTACCTAATTGTAAGAAAGCTTGAAATAATTCAATCATTCAACTGTGTAAGTATAAAAGTACCTACCTGTTAATAGTTGCATCACTTTTGCGCTCTCGAAAATATGGTTTATTTCGCCTTTGATTTACTTAATGAAGATATTGTATAATCTTAAAATAAATTAAAATTTGTTTTTTTTAATTTTATTTCAAGGATAGCTGAAGACTAATGTATGCTTTTTAAATTTCTTATATGGTTTGCTAAATAATAGGAAAAAATTCATTATTGACAGGGTTTTAAAACATAATGGTTTTTTCAACATAATTTTTCTGCAATATTTTGTATCGAAGTTGAAAAGTGGTTCAGCCACATGCAAGTAAATCATATAACAATGTTGATGATATTTTTAAATGTTCAAAATCAAAACTGATCAAACGTCAGTTTCACGTCATTTTTCGGAAAATTTGTTGCGAATATTTGTAATTTTCCATAAATAATTAACTTATTTGAAAAATCCCTTTCAGCCACATACATGCAAAACAAAGAACTCGACTTTTCAAATCATAAATAGTTTTGTTTAAATTCTTTTTCCCTTTCTCAGAACGAATGAAAATTGATCACAATCAGTCGATTTCGTGCACGATCACTTAAAATAACTTTTTAATTTATTAGAGTTGCACTTGGATAAAGTCTGTCATTAAGGTACAATTTTTGATTTCATAATTAGAGCTTTACGATATGAAAGGAGATAAAGTTCATTAAACAATTCCATAAAGTGAGTGAGCACAAGTTCTAGTAAGTACTAACTACCTAATCAAGTTGCACACAAAGCACAAACACAATTACATTATGTACATACGCTCGGTAGATCAGGTTAGTTCTAATTTAGATCGCTCGATACTGGAGCTAACTAGTTAATGCTGATGCAAAGTTCGCTATTTTAGTATGATGATCATGTCATAACGTCGTTGAGCTCCTTAAGTTCTGAGTTGAGCTACACGATTACTGACAAATGCTTGCACTGACTGGACAGGTCCACCGAAAATATTTGTGGTTCTTTCCTCATAAGACCATTTCAGACGCTAATCTACATGGTCTGACCAAGCTCATATATGGCCTGACCAAGATTATATCTGGTCTTTAAAAGAGATTTTGACCGCTGAGTTTGTTTCGCCATTTCTTCTCAGAGTAGTCAGATAGGAAATGTCGACTGCATCTTCTTCTCCTTTCTACTACTTCTCCTTACTTCCTTCTTCTTCATTTCATTTCAGTATGCATTAGTGAGCATGATCTTTCCAATAGGTGGTCTGTAATGACTGGTTATAGAAGATAATATAACATAACGCTTGTATTTCCATAATGGAGTAGGTGGATATGTAGTACACCCACATTTTGTTATTTTAACGTTCTATATTATCGGGGCCGCCTTTTATTGTCAATAATCGACTACAAATCCAACGTATACTGGAGGCTTTAGGGTTGACGAGCCTGGGGGTCTACTCCCTAAACGAAATCCGTAGTTTCAGCCGAAGTTACGGGCGCTTCGTTCTCTGTCTCGAGTGAAAACCGTATCGAACGTATGTCGTATGAGATAGGAGCCTTTTGGCCTCGTACAGGACTTCCTGCATTTATTTTCATTTTAATTTGTTTTTTATTTATGTAGTTGTTTAATTGTGATCTTCTGTGTGAATCCCAATAAATACTTTTTCTTTCTTTATTTGTTTCTTTATTTATCGGCATGCGCGTCGTGGGAAATCCCCAGACATTTTTTAAGGTCAGCAGTCCATCTAAGAACGGAACAGACTGGATGCAAAAGGCGGAGTACCCAGTGATGCAACTTTAGAGATGCCTTTATCTGGACACACCTCACTGTTGGCAGTGAACTATTAAACAGTGTGAGTTGATTGACAAACCATCACTAATTTCGACTCGAATCGTATGCTAGACGAATTTTCAACCGACTTTTCAAAATTTTCTATTCATAAAACCACCCCTATAAAAGCCATATGGCCTTATAATTCCGGCAAAATTAGCACAGTTCATTGGGCATGCGTGACGAGATAGTGCGCTAAATCTAACGGCTCATTGTATTAGTTTAGTGCTGTGGGCGCGAAATATTGACAGCGCTGTTACAGTGGGTAGTTCTGTTGCAGATACTAATTTTATCATGGCAGTTATGGAGTGAAAATGGTTAGTTTATACATTACTAGCTTCTGCCCGCGATTTTGTAACATAAAATATCCTATTTTATGTTCAATAGCTTTATAGCCTCTCATTGGTGACAGAATTTTCGAAATCAGATCAGTGGTTCCGAAGATTACACACTCACAATTTTTTTAAATATGTGTTTAAATGATATGCTAATAAAGTTATTAGTTTATCTATATAGCTCTTGAATTTAGTATCACTAAAGTTTGATCTTGTAACTTTCGAGACAGTCAATATTTGAGTTAGAAAGATAATTCGATCGATATTATTTCATAATTTAATTGATTGATAAATTAATAAAAAGCAGGAAACTTTTTGACAACTATTTGCAACGTTGCCAACTTTCAGAATGCACCCTGCATACCTAGATACACTAAGTTTCTTTTTATTTAGTTTAATACACAGTCAGACATCACGTTTGGCACTGTAGTATTATGTGTAATTAAAACACACACAAAACTAATCTACGAATAGCCAAGAAAGTGAACAATAAAATGTTACACAAATTGGAAATTCAATTGCAGTTTTAGTTAAAAATGTATTCAATTTTCTGTTTCCATTTTTATTTTAGGCCAACTCATCATCTGCCTAGCCTTTCCCAACTATCTTGGAGACGGCCTCCAGTCTAACCAGATACAGCTGAATACCGGTTCTTTACATAGAGCACTTGCCTTACCTATATCTTACCAGATAAAGTATAACACGTCCCTGTTTTGGTAATTAAAAATAACTATATCTTAATTTTATAAAAACCAAAAACCCGACTTATTTTCTTCCACCATGATAATAATATTTTCAAGAATTTCAACACACATAATAACCGATACAGGGTGGTGTTAAATGGTGTAACATCATATAAATATAATTTACGGTGTAATAACTGTGTCACTACTAGTAATATATGGTCCAATGAGGCCGGGGTATTGTGTTCATTGTACCATCAGTTTTTTTGGGTAAATATATGTATGTAATGTAAGGTAACTATGTAAGAAAATGCCTCTGAAATGAGAATATTTTCATCAAAAAAAATAGTGTTGGATCAAACGTAGTGCAGGGTTTTGTGTGACAAAACCCTGCACTACGTTTGATATTTGCATAGACAATTAGACATATAATATGGGCATAGTTGCCCTGACTAACAAAACTCTGCACTAATCTGACCTGCATTCTACTTGCGTACTTTCAATCACAATCCACATTATTTTTTAAGAAATTTATAATCCATTGCTTCATATTTTTGCGAAGTTTATCTGCTCGACAACGTCAATAACGCGATGAATATTGTTGAATTGTCAAAAGAATTGCATTGGGATTGTAAGTGTGTAATGCAATTACTGCGCTGGAAATAAAATTAAACTACCATATAATAATCACTTTAACCATGTCACTTTTACAAGTTACCGGTAGTCAACATTTCTGACTAAGAAGAAACACCGAAGAAAATACAGGGGTTGAGGTGGTCTTAAGGAGGAACCGCAGTGGTAGCCCGCGAAATTCAATTTTTCTTACGTTTATTGCAATTTGCAGGTCAGGTTGTATCTTGATCAAAATATGATATGAATCGCGACCATAACCAATATGTATTTACAGAATTATAATAATTATTAGAGTCATTAATACATCAGGCCGTTACCACTGGGCTTGGCTTCTTTATAAATTCTTGGCTTTTTTATTTTGTCTTTTTTTTGTAATGTGCGTTTTGCTTTATACAGAATAAACCATTTGACATTTTTTTTATTTTTTTTTTATTTTATATTTTGCTGTCTGAGTAAGCGTCTTAAATTATTTAAGGTCAAAGTTCAACTAAAACAATAACCTAGCCAATCACTATAAAAAAATTGCCGTAGTATAACTGCCGTTGATTATAGCCCTGAAAAACTATAACCCCATGATGGCTATACGCTTTGATTGCTAAGTAATGAATAGTTTCACAGTTAGTGGCCGCAAAAAGTGAATTAGAATGGCTATAAATAACGTAAGGGTGATGTTTTGAGAGTCATTTCTAGCTTAGCTCCGCTGAGTTTACCTGGCATCGTCAATATTTCTCGCTTAAGTCTCAGACCAAATAAAAACCAAGACAGCGCTGCGAATAATACAGTGAAGCATACCAAAATACACCTCCGCTCTGTGCATACACGCTCACACGCAAACTACACCTCACTAAGTGCCATGTTTACGAAAACGGCCTCACGTCACTTCTGACTGCGCTATGTCTTGGTTTTTTATTTGCACTGAGGCTTAGGGACAGTCAGGGGAATTAATTGGTGGAATAGGAACACCACGTCAATTTGCCGTGTTATAGCCATTTCTTACAACTCATACCGTCTGTATTGTCATGTATATATTGGTAGTGAATTTGTTAGACAGGTTGTGGTAACGGCCCCAACTTACGATATGTAGTCGAACCCAGGCAGGCGCTTTACTTCGTGTAAATAATTTTATCACTACTGCTCTCAAAACGGTGAAGGAAAACACCGTGAGGAAACCGGCATGTCCTAGAACCAAAAATTCGAAGACATGTGATATTTACCAAGCCGCACTGGGCCCGCGTGATAGATTACAGCCCACTCCCTCTCACCGAGGCGAGACCCATGTCCTAACAGTGGGAACATTATTGACTGATTATGCAATTTGCTAGACAAATTAATATCCCTGATTTACTTATAGCGTCTGTTTGCGCCAGCTTGTTTTGCGTTAGCAATATTTAGTACCTAGATTCTTGCATACTTTTCTAGTTTTGGTCAACTTCCTTTCCAAAATATGCTCGTTTAGTTGTTAACATATTTATCTGGCAGCAGAAATAACTCGGTTTTGCAAGCATGATCGCTCGCGCATAAGCGTTAAAAGTAAGTATACCTACACGTCGTCATTGGGCAACAAATCTTCAGAATTTTTTTTTGGACTTTCTGGCATCCCCCCGCCCCCTATTACTTGGGACTTAAACATACCTGTCACCCAAAGGGTAATGGAGAGGGCTATGCTTGGAGTGATCGAATCAAAAATTAAGAAAACAGTAGGAGAACCAAGGTAACCGACATAGCTAGAAGAAGTGCCAAACTTAATTGGCAGTAGGCAGGGCACATTGCTCACAGAACAGATAGCCGATGGGGCCGAAAGGTTCTGGAGTGGCGACCGCAAACCGGAAGACGTAGCGTTGGAAGGCCTCCCACAAGGTGGACCAATAAACAGGTAAAGGGCACAGGAATTCGCTGGATGCGAGAAGCACAGAACCGGTCAAAGTGGTGCTTGGGTGAGGCCTATGTCCAGCAGTGGACGTCTTTCGGCTGAAATGATGAACGATGATGAAACATCAACTGGATCTAGCTTAGTTACCACTAAGACACGGACCCCATCATACGAAACGAGGTGTGAGCTGTTGGTTGTATTAATAAAACGCTACCTAATGCTTACGTAGGCTATTGTTGTTTAACATGCAATCTCGTGACTTATAGCATTTAGTCGTTCGTTTGTAGTAAAACAAGGTAGGTGACTTTCTAAAGTCTTGGTTTTTTACCACATATTTACTTGATTCGTATAAACATTACAGTGGTGAAATTTACAAGCTAAGTCTTTGTCAAACATTGAATTCGATGCAGACATACAAAAATAAACCAACGCTCTAACATTTAACGATTTATCTCCACAAAAAAGTTTTCATTGAATATGCGGCTTAGCGTGGTTCGCTGGAGCTGGATAAAAGTAAAGTAAAAACGTTTATTTCAACATTTAAATTACAATATTGAGGTCCGTGGTTTCCAAACTAGGCACAGCCTATGGGCACCATTTATATTATAAAATAACGATACTTTCCTTAGCTTATTCTATTCAATAAATAAAATATAAATTGACTTTATTTCCTCTGCCCCTTCTTCGTACATAAACAAGTTCTTAATACTTGTAATATTTTGTCTTCTGATTGTTAATTCTACATTATCAGCTACCAGGCCAGGCTGCCTTGCGACATAGGCCTCCTCTATTTCCCACCACTTATTCCTGTCCAAAGTTGTTCACTCCCACCTGCCTTTTTCCATTCCTCGGGTACAATTCTGTAACATTTTGGTCCACTTTTGTAAATAATGAAAATTAAAAAAGTTGGTATACAGTGTTCCATCCCTCAACAACGTTCCTTAGTAAGAGGTGCATTTGTTTAGCTTTTGTGCGAATGTTTTAAAGAAAGTGTTGTTTGTTTGACTTCAATCTTCTATTGAAAAACACGAACGGCAAAGGAAATATATTTTGTACTCAAAATATTATAGTTAAAGCTAGGTTGTCGTCTTGGTTTATTAGAATTATTTTCTTTTGTGAATATGTTGGTTGTATTGAAAGCATGTGGAGTGATGAATTGGAATAGATTATTGTAATTTTTTTATTCCAAATTCTATCAATAAAGGATCTGCCTTCAGATCGATATTTTTTGTTAAATTATATTTTTAACCGATTTTCACTGACGCTTACCGTAAAGCAGATGGAAATCAAATTGTGACTGAGTATGACCAGAGTCGATACGAATGTCATGAAAACTGTTAGCACGCTACCACGAAGAAAGAAAAATGCGTTTATTGGCATTACAGTAGAAAAATACACCTTAAAAATATAACCAACAGAAAACAATGACTATAATGCCAAAAGGGCCTCAGCTCAGCATAATGTCAGATGACAACACAAAGTGCACCACCTGACGTTGATTTTCAGCGGCAACCCACGAGTGCCATACGCTAGAACAATAAACACATAGGGAAGTATAACATCACGCCTGTATTCCGTGAAGGGTTAGGCAGAGATGTACCAATATGATGTACACCCACATTTCACATATAGGTTATGGCGAAATGTATGGTATGTTTGAGTCCCATGTAATAGGGGGCGAGCCTATTAAATCCAGACTCCGGGCTGCTACTGAGAAATTCCAGATGGAAAAACCCAATAACGCTTTGCTCGACCCGGGAATCGAACCCAGGACCTCATGCTCAGCAGTAGCATTTGCGACCACTAGACCAACGAGGCAGTTCCATAGCGAAGTGTGTGTCCGTAATATGGACATAGACTTATTGTGATGGTGCGGCCGCATCTGCAGCTTCGCACAGTGATTCGATACACGCAGATGTGACCAACCGTTAGCGGTTATTGTCGCGATAGTTCGGGCTACGTAGCACTTATCGCCCGGGTGGCGGTACATAATAAACGTAGCGAAGCCGCTAATGTGACCACCGCATTAGCGCGATAACGTTTTAGCTACCAAAACATACGAAGTTTCGGCACGCATTGCTTTGTCACGATAGACGCAGATGCGGTAGCAGCATAAGTGAAACCTGTATCTAGTGGTTTATCCTGCAGCACCCTAAAAGTGTTACACACTTTTAATCACTGTCCAAAAGATTTTGAAGGAAATAGTAAAGCCATTAGTCATGATTGTAAAATTCGTCGGCCCAACAACGTAAATAACACTGTGGCGACATTTACAGCGCCAAATGCGAACTAAGCATCACACTGACGTCACGGAAAATACGCGACAAGTATATATACAACGTCCCGACATCAATCGTTCGGCAGTTGCCCACCAGACACAACACCCGTCTGGTTGGAGGATGAGTGAACTTTACATCCTGTTCCTCATGCCTATAACGCTATGAATTCAAAAGTCATTTATTCAAATTAAGCTGAGAATCAGCACTTTTCGAACGTCAAAGTTACGAAAGACAGGCCCCTAAAACACCCACCCTTCACCACTTTCTAGTGCTTTAGCTGGGAAGAAGAAGTGGCACAACAAACTCCCCAGCAGCACAGCTGTATGTTCAGTTAGAAAAAAATGATTCTATATAATAGTATGCAAAATAATTTACATTACGCAACACAAAACATAATTTAAATTAATAGCCATATTATGTCAGCTAGCACACGCCAATATACCAACCACCGAATGTTACCGAATGTTATTGAACTGTCAAAATGAAAGGCATTGCCATTGTAAGGAAGGACTTCTACATCAACAATAGTTCCCCAATTCTGTTCTGCACAAGTAATGTGAGTGATAGCATACCTCCTAAATCTAAATCTCGGTGTGTTATACACGGACGATATATGGCACGATTGAGTACAGTTAGTCCTGGTGGATGAGCGTTATATATCATTGTATAGATGCTGTACTATCGGGATACCTCGTCAGTTATTGAAGACTAGCTGCGCTGCGCCCCGCGGTTTTACCCGCATAAGTCCCGATCCCGTGGAAATATCGGGATAAAAAGTATCTTATGTCCTAATCCAAGTCATGTTCTACCCATGAGCCTAATTTCATTCAAATCTGTTCAGCCGTTTCAACGTGAAAGCGTAACAAACTCACTTTCGTATTTATTATATTAGTTAGGATTAAGATAATCGAAAATGTATGAATACACGGATATTAGTTCTGCATTTTGGGTCTGGACAAGGTTTTGGCTCCAATTTTGTCCCTACAATTTGGTAACTAATTATCTCAACAGACATAGGTACATCCGACATATATGCATGACCACTCGTTATGGATCAGCTAACGTCTGGAAAGAAAGGTTTTAGATTGGTTTAAACCTACTAATTATGAAAACTGTCTCTTCGTGAAGGTCTTCTGCAGGAATTGTACCTTAATAATTGTGCTTCTAAACGGTGCAAATTATTTGAGCACATTTCGCTTGCGCAAGTTACTATTATATTAAGTCACTGCACATTTTGACACCGTTGTTTACACTATGCAAGTAAACTGTGCAAGTACCTAAGCATCCTCATGTTACCTGCGCTGTGTACAAACACCTCATAGGATTGATTCTACAATGAAAACGCCAACGATTTAGATCGTAGAGTTGCCCCCACCGTACTAAGTCGCGCGAAAATGTGTCCGTACTAAGAAGAGTGATCAAGTCAAGTTTCTGCGACATTGTATGTGTCAGAGGTGTCAAAACGAAAAAAGAAACGCGACCATCTTACTGACGACATAAAACTGTAAATTATTCTGTGTGTCTTTGTTTGTTTCAATCCCGTACTAACCCAACAACATCTTCATTGTGTTCAACTATTTTTTTTTCTATTTTTTTCATGCACACTTATTTTCCCAATGCACTTTAGACATTGGCAGAATAGTCGACATCTGCTTTGCTTGCCATTTGCTAAAAATAGAATAGAATAGACCATCGTTTGACGCGGCAGGGTCAATCTACGATTGAAATCTTTGGAAAACGCTTAAAAAAATATCCAGGCCAAACTACTAAGCCCCGACCTTGTTCTGCAGTAACAAAAACAGAACGTATTAACGGTTGAGCTAATCAAATTAGTAGGCAATGGATCTATCCGTCACGAAGTTACGATAATATAAGGGAGAAGTCGGCGACGATAAAACAACAACACAGTGCCCCAGTCTCTATAAAAACCTTGAAGATATAAGGTTAGGGCTGGCAAGTATAAATAGTGGATTCTTTTGGTTACTCCAACAGTTTTTCCTTTGGCATGACTTCATAAGATGTTTCAATAAGTCATTCATATTTTATATATTTATAAAAGGTAACTTTACAACGATATTTTCTTTGAAGTATGTTCTACACCTACATAGTTTACTAAAACATACTTCTCTTTTTTCGCCAAAAATGCTTTTTTGTATTTGAGAAATATTTTCTGGTAGAAGATCGTTATTGTCTAATGTCACAGGTGAATACAGATAAATAAATAATAAACTTTATTGGCATAAAAATATTACAACCGTACGTATGAAGCCCCTGACTTCCGTGCTAGGCGAACCTGTGTTACAGGAGTCAGTGACCTCCGCCTTACATCAATACACATTTCAATTTTTATGTAATAAAATACAAATAATAAGTAACACTAGTAGGTTTTGAAATAGTGAAACTAAACAATAAAAAGAAACAAAAAAAAAGAAAGATTGTTCATTCCGCAAAATCATTTAAATACAAAGCGACTCTTGCTACGACACAATAAAGTGCAATTCAGGTCGCACAGCGCTAATTACCTACAGTTATATTCACCTAGAAGTTGCCTCTCTTTCTATCACGTAACTCTTACATCTTCTGACGTTACGCTCACTGAATTGGCCCGACAAGACAAGCCCGCCGCGTACTTGTAGCTTCATACCTAAAATGATGAATAAACCATATCTAATTATCTGTGCTAATATGTGTAATAATTATATGTGCTAATATAGGCCAACGCATTTATAAATAATTATGATTATAAATTAGTGACAACTTTCCAATATTTATTTTCCACAATTTACTGCAAGACAATTCGGATTTTTTCTCGGTCACCATTCTTTTTGAAGTGGAACCCTCTTTAGGCGCGCTTTCTGAACAGTGAACGAAACTGAATTGTCACGCTCGTGCTTAGGATGCTGAATCAGGTATACTCGGCTCCAGTCGGTCGGTGACGCCGAATGGCGTATACTCGGCACTGAATCGCGTATACTCGGCGCTGAATCGCGTATACTCGGTGCTGAATCGCGTATCGGCTCCGGTTGTCATCAGCTGTCATCAGCCACGTTTACTGCAAGTTTTCACTTGTATCGTGTGATCTTAGGCATTTCCTTAGTCATCATCAGAGCCAAAAGGACAAAAAAATAAATTGTCGTTTCTTCAACCCTACATTGAAGAAACGTTTTGAGACAATCTGACGAGATTTAAAGGAATATTGGGTTTATGTAAATGTGTATTACATTGCAGCGTAGTAAAACTGTTTTTATTTGATGCAGCCGAAGTGATGATTTTTTTACAGTTCGAGATCTTCGCAACAAGTGATGAGATTGTGGTTTTTTTTTATATTGTTTACTTATGAA
Organism: Xanthia icteritia; assembly: GCA_949128155.2. NCBI lineage: Eukaryota > Metazoa > Arthropoda > Insecta > Lepidoptera > Noctuidae > Xanthia > Xanthia icteritia. The sequence continues at coordinate 10,005,557 of OX421953.2, forward strand.
CTTTCGGAAAACAGTACTATTGATAGGTTATAAAATAATGTTGTTTGTCTCATAATTATGCCATCGACTTTCAAAAACTAACTTCAGCAAGTGGATGCGCCCGCGTAATATATTTATAAATTATAGTTTATGTTACTCACTGAATATAGCATTCAATTGGTGAAAGAATTTTTAGAATTGCTCGAGTTGATTTTGAGTTTATTCTCTTTTTAATATTAGTGTAGATTCATAAAGGATGCCTGGTACAACTAAGCAGGCAAAAGGCTCTTTTAGAACCGAGTAGTAGCGGCCAGCCTTCAGAACCTATGTATAGCGTTCAGTGCAAAATCTGTTTAAAGCTTCAAAATTGAGAACATTTTTATAAAACAAATTGAATTCGATTTTCACGGCCCGAATATCGAATTTATTAATGGACTCTGAGGCTGTCGAAAAGGTTGCTAAAAGGAACGCAATGTGATGTGAATATTTGATTCACTGTAGTGTGTTGTGTGTCCAGTTCTAGATAAATGTGGAAATCAGAAAACGGCAAACATTCGTATGTTAAAGGCAGAACTAAGTTACTAATATCTGAAGGCCAATTCCCGGAATTAAAAATGTTTTAATCTAGTTGCACACATTTCAGCTACAATCAATCTCAATGTTGTCAAAAATTAAGATATAAATTGGTATTTCTTTTGGCAAATACCACCACCAATGTCCTTTTACATCAAATATAATTATTATTGCTGTATTTGGCTTGAAACTGCATTCCTTATCTTGTCTTGGCACCGTTTGGGGTTAACTTCAGCTTCGAAATAGGACATATATTTTAGTCTCTCCCATTAAAGCAAGTCCCTCGGAAATGGAAAATTGATGTTGGTTCATTTATAATCTAGCATCTGGTGATCTTAAAATGTTCTATGCTGACGTCAGTAACTTCCTTGTTAGTGTTGAGTTTTGTTCTCTTATTGTCTGATCTAAATTTGAAAGGATAGTAATAATAATATGTGTCATAATTCTCGTGTTTTTATAAATATCTGATAACATTCGCCACCCCGGTAGGTAGATGTTCTTTCCAGTTTAGTTGCTTATTTACAATAAATCAATCAATCATTTTATTTCGGAAAATATCCATATTGTATTAGTGTTAGAACTTAGAAAAATATGTTAGTAGCATTAAAATTAAAAAACAATATTACAATCAAAACCAAAATTTAAATTAAGATCAATATTAAAAATAGAATTAAATTACATTACAATCAAAACAAAATTAAATCAAATTAAAATTTAATCAAAATTATGTATTATATTTATTTATTTTCAATAATAGAACCACGTATGTAAACATAAAGCATTCATTAATTTCTCGACTATAATATCAATAAAATCATGTTGCTTTTAAGGTTGCGAACTAAAATGGAAAAACGAAACCTTTATAAGATCACATTTTTGTCGTCTCTCATCAGACCAAACGGATATCGATCCAAATCGAATTGTGATCCCTCCTCTTTGAAATCGGCTGAAAAGTACAATATTCCCTTTGTCCTACGAGAAGATTGTTTCTAAACAACAGCTCCCTATATTAACCGCATAGATTGTTCAGTCACAAAATAGTACAAAAGGTCGGTTCCATACAACGAGCGAAAACGCACGCTGACAAATAGACTCTATTCTTGTACAGGTGAGTATACACTACAGCATTTTCTCGAGCATGTAACGTTTTTACAAATGGTACATTACAAGCAAAATTCCAATTTTAAAAACATTTCCATGTACTGTAACATTTCGGGTTCGAAGTAATGCTGATGGCAAGTGAGCATTTACCTTTAACATTCTTTCCATTTTGCGTTTACTCTTTGTTGAAATGTCGGATCTGCAGGGTGCGTGTACTGCTCGATGAAATGTTACAGAAATTCACTCGTTTGTTTACAAAATCAAATTGTTACAATGCGTCGAGCGCCGTGCTCATTGTACGGTTCGTGAAAATTCTCTCGCAGACAGACGCGACGCGACTCCAGTTGAAAAAATTCTATGGAAATATTTCTACCAGAATCGCGTCGCACAGTCGTCGCGTCGCGCCTGTCTACAGGAGCCTAAGGGGTGACACATAGGAGCGGCTGGATGTTTTGTTACAAGTATAATTATGTTCTTTACTCTCCCTCTTTCTCTGTTGTCTAAACTCACCTTTAAGCGAGTTCCAGTGACTGGCGACTGAGATTCGTTAGAGATCGCAGTAGGCACGCGTCTATGTGTGCGTGCGCTTGTTTTCGCTCGTTGTATGGAGCTGACCTTCTGTACATTCAGATAATACAGAGTTCCCTGTAATATCCGGGGCAGAACAAAAAGATACGGAATCAATCTCCCTTTGTTTTCCTGTGCTTTTGATTGCCACAGTCATAACAGTGTGTATTATGATGACGAGGTCACGACCTTTGGTCATGCTTTATTAGAAGCGGGTATTGTCCTTTTTGAGGTCTCTAAAGAAATATTTGGATGGTTTGCAGCAATAATAGACGCTTTGATGGTGTTCTAAGAGGTGAATTAATTACAGGTGGGTCAATTGCTGCTTTTCTATATTTACCAGCAGTTTTATATTACCCTAATGAATTACCTGCTTGTAGTTTTATGATAATATCTAAGTATAGTCAAGGAAATCAAGGAATAACCGTTGTGATTTGGATATACGGACAATTTAAAATGTTACTTGATTGTGTGTGTTTGTGGTCTAGGGATAGACGACCTGACTGGCCCCCACTGGGAACCGAATCCTTTGGGACTTTCCCAATGGGGGCAAACATTTCTGCTCGGTTTGGTTGGTGTTAGGGCTTGTTCTAAGTCCGCCTGACTAGCTACCATCATCTTATCTTAGTCTGTGGCCATAACAACAATGTTAACAGCATTTTTGTTAGATGTTTCGGCAGTTGGATGTAAGATAGCCAGTGCCTCTGTGTTTGAGGATTCCAGGTGAAGCTCGCTTCCACCTTCGGCCTGATCATCACTTACCATCAGGTGCGATGCAGGTCAAGAGCTTTCACGTAGCAGTTAAAGAAAAAAAAAATTGCACATATAGTCAATTTCCCTGACTTACCGTGCATATATTACACAAACAATACTAGCGTCCAGTCGTACACCATCAATTATTCAACACCAATATTTTTCAAATTACATTCAGCCAGTCTAAAACAGAACAGAATTTCCAATTTCAAGCTCTAAATTCGCAAAATAATGCTACAAATCCAAGATGTCTGCTTTGAATTATCGCCATTCGTTTTCTCTCCCAAAAAAGGTAACCGTATGTGTTACGATTGCACCTGCCACATTCGCCATATTCCACGTTTCCGTAGCCAGTGAAACGGCAAACCACAGAATATACATCAACTATACTGGAATATTAGTTCTCAGCTTCGTCAGCCTTCTTACGCGCACGTATATAATCCTGTTCTATACAACATTCAAGAGAGAATTACGGGGTGGTTCATATCGTCTACTTACATCACATATCAGTCTTATAATCTATCCATAATAGAAAGTCTGTCTGTGTGACCGCGTTATTCTTCTAAAATACGCAACGGACTTTGATGCGATTATCACTATCATTAAATTTAGAAAATTTATTCCGTAAAGCTCATGTAAGTACATCCTATACCTAAACTATTAAATTAGCAAAAAATCATGCTCCAAGCCTTTTGTGCACTTTTCCTGTTGACAGCGATGCGGACGAATTTTTTGATGCTCTATGATTATTCTCCCCCATTTTTTATATACTTGTACACATTACTATTATTTTAAGTCTGTTAGTTTTTAAATCATGTAAATAAATGAAAAAAAAAACCTTATCCAAATATTTCTTATATATTATATATTTGTAATCATGTTCTCGAAAATGTTTCTAACGATTTCGATAAAGGTTGTATTATAGAGGTTTACGGGGGCGAAAAATCGATCTAGCTAGGTCTCATATCTGGGAAAATTCGTTTTCTCTATCGCCCAGGTACTAATACATTATACACATAAACCTTACGGATTTATATTAAACTTACCTAAAATAAAGAAAATTCGATGTTTTTTCAAGTGCTAAGTACCGTGCGAAGCAGTCGCTAGCAGGGTTGCTAGTTTTGTAAATAAATGATTTAGAATTTGAAGAATTCCGCTATACAATATAAACATTCAGCGAAATTGAATTCAGTGACAAAATGGGAAGTTCAATACCTGTAGCTTTAATACTGCCCATACACAGTACTACAAACAACGGACTACGAACAATATCAGATATGCATTGATAGATGTCTAGCAACTTGTTTGTGCAATTCTGCTAAATGCTGGATACAGAGGTGCTTGCGGTAGGAATTTTGCCTCACATGCTTTCAAACCTTGGAAGGAATGTTTGAACGAACGTTCGTACAGTTCTGATTTTGTTTCGTCGTACCGCGAATAGGTGGCTCTATCATAATATACGATTTGTTTTTCATGATCTTGAATTAATTTCGTGTGGATTATGAGTATCTAAAATACTCTTTTTGTGTTCAATATTTTAACGAAATGAAAACAGGTTTTGTTTGTAAAAAAAATAATGATTTTATTCCTACCTACGTTGCTATAAAGTATTCAAAAAACGTTTAGTTAATTACGAATAAAGAATCAGTTTTTGCATATTAAATAGTGTCCGAAGTTGTCTCGTGTTCAAAATATTTTTTTAATAACTCTTTCATTATTGTACGATTTAAAAATTGACCTTACGTATATAGAAAGTAATGTACTTTTCGTATTAATTTGGTACCATAACAATTCAATTTTTTTTTAAATATTTTTAGTAATTGCATGACATTCAGTGCGATTCGAATTACTTACTTTTACTCTTATCTCTTATCTATTTCTCTCGACGTAAAAACAAATCCAAACACAGAAATCGGAAGACTCACTGCAATCGAAATAAAAAATCTCCTCCTTGTAAAAAATTCATCTCACCTAGATTGAAATGAAAGAATTCGCTTCACAAATCCGGCCTGTGATTGGGGTTGTTGTCTACGATGCGTCCGGGGACGACCGGACGCCGGACACGGCAGTCGGACGTGATCGATGATGGCGTGTTGTGTTGATATGGTCCAAGGGAGGTACTTTTGGAGTTTTGTGGTAGTTTATTTTTTGAAGGTGGTTGAAGAGTGTTTGATAGAAGGCGATCATCATCATCATTTCTGCCAAAAGACGTTGACTGCTGGACATAGGCTTTCTCCAAGCACCGTCACTTTAACCGTTTCTGTGCTTCTCGTATCCAACATATTCCTGAGGCCTTCACAAGGTCATTGGTCCACAGTCCGTCTTCCGGTATGCCGCCACCACTCCAGAATCTTTCGGCCCCATCAGCTATCTTGACTGGTTGTAATGTGACTGGTTGTAATAATTAATAATGTGTATATGAGTCTTGGTAACTTGAAATAAATGATTATTTATTATTTATTTATCTGTTCTGCGAACAACGTGCCCTGCCCACTGCCACTTATGTTTGACAATTTTCGGGCTGTGTCGGTTACCTTGGTTCTCTACGGATCGCTTCGTTTCCACGGATTCCAACTCCAAGGATAGCCCTCTTCATTGCCCTTTTGGTGACTTTTAGCCTCCTAATGAGGCCAATTGTGAGTGACAATACGAACACGCACTTGTCAAAGACTTTCATCTTGAGACACTGAACGTTGCCCAGCCGAGTCGGATTCGACGATTGACCTCTTTCTCAAAGTTGGACCTGCCTAATTGGACAGTTTGTGCTAGGTAAATATAAGCATTCACAACTTCGAGTGTAGTCTCCGATCTTCATGAGAATAGGTATTACATGAGCATTTCTTTAGTCCATGTTTATTATAAGACCTACTCTTTCGGAAGCTCTACAGCTGAGGTCATCGAGCATTGCACTGAGGTTCTCCATGGTCTCAGCCATAACTACTATATCATCAGCAAACCGAAGGAGAGTACTCGCCATAGGAGTTGATGCCTACCCCAAATTAATTGGAGCACGCGGTGAATGACCTTTATACATATATCCCGCTGTTTGCTTATTCTTTGGACTTATATCTTCACGTGCTAAGTAAGGACTATGAAATAAAGCATTACGCTGTGCTGTACCGTTACGTCAGTTGTCTGTCATACAGGAAAGCTTACACTTACAATTTAATAGCTTCTGCCTTTGTAACATTTTAAATTATTACGAGTTGTGTCCTAGATTTCTTGGCGATAAATAATTTTAAATTATGTCTGGAATTTTTGTTGAATTTTACCATGATTTGGAAAAAGACATCCTGTTTACACATAAGAATGCCGAAAAGGGATGTGTTTCTAAGAATTGATGCGAGTTAATAGGAATAAGTACATGCTCTTTTTTATAGGCAAAGCTTAGCTATTCAATGAGCTAATACTTTTCAAATCATCGTCATAATCCTCCTGTCTTTTTACCAATGATTACAGGTCAACGCACTACCTCTTCATCTTTTTACCAATGACTATAGGTCAACGCACTACCTCTTCTTCTTTAACAATTCAATCTTTACCAACAGTCTTTTCCGAGTTCACTTCCATGATATAAATAATTATTTGCCTTTGCATCTCATCTTTTAAATAACGAAATAATACTTGATAGTTCATTGACTCAGTCGTGAATTTGCGGAAATCCATTATAAAATACAATGGACGACGAATTCTCAGGATGATGATTGACTTGTTGCGAACCCTGACATGACGTGTTGCCCCGTCCGGACTCGCAACATGAATGCCTCGTTGAGAGGTGAAACACGTGTCGATGTCTTACAAGGTTCTTTATGATTCTTTAAGAACAGTTAAGCGGATTAGGTTACTAAACATACGTCGTCTATTGTATTACACAATACTCATATATAAACTCACGCCTTCTTCCTATGGGGTAAGCAGAAACTATAGAACGCCACCTGCTACGATCCTTATATACTCCTTTTGCCTCGTTTACGTTCATACACAATCTAACCTTAATATAATGTCATGTTTCCACACAATGTCTTGAAGACATCTTGCCAACACTTTGTCAAAGTAGTACCTAATGCTGTAACGACGCGAATCTAACTAGATACGTTTACGTATTCCAGTCTATTGTAGTATTGTCAACATTGTGCTCTGAGCTAATAGTGGTGGGTTCAGATGGGATAATGATTTTCGGTAATTGTAACAAATATTATTAAATGCTAAAGTGAGTTTGTTTGTTTGTTACGTTTTCACGCTGAATCGGTTAAATGGATTTGGATGAAATGTGGCACATGGGATAATTTTTATCCCGGTAATACGTTCTCGTGGGATAATTTCCGAACTATACGCGGGCGAAGCCGCGGGCAATAGCTAGTTTGGATATAAATATGACGTTATTAAAGAAACGAAGACCTTAAGTGCATCGACAGAATTATTTTGCCACAGCTCTGACGTACAAGTCTGACGTCATTTCATTTAAGACTTGTCAACGTAAACCATTGGAATTGCTGGATTTTTTTTATTACTGTGAGCGAGCTAAAACTACATATAATATAGGTTGTCGCATAGAAAGATGAACAGGTTTTCCTTTACATTAAATGGAAAGGTGAATTTGATAACCATGCGTCTGCACGCGGTAGGGAGGTAGCACATTCTGACCACCACGCCCAGGTTTCCTCAGAATGTCTTTTTCACTGTAACTTAGTTGTGTCTTATACTACCTTTGAAAGATCCTAAATTGAATTATAATATTGGAAAAGTTACACTGGTAAATGTCAGGTTTTAGACTTGCTGTCAAATGCATAAAAAAATAATAAACCACGAGCCACCCAGTGACATTTTCCATTGTCTAAATGTACTATAGTTTGACCGAGACCGCTATTCTGCGCCTTAGGTATGTGCGTGGCGAGACAGCTCATTCGTCAACGCTGCCCACCGCCTCGCCAGGCATTCCTAAGGCGTGGTACAGCGGCGTGGTGGTGGTGTCGGTCAAAGTATATCAAACTCACTAACTTAATCTATAATCTTCTGCGATAAAGCTTTCAAAATAATATTAAACTTTTGCCTCCAACAATTCCATCTGAACCCGCCAGAACGTTCCAACAATAGAACTAAACTTTGAATCACTTAGCGATTCGCCATTAACTTGCTTCTAGTTCAGAGTTATTTCATGACGTCATAATTATTTCCCGCATTCGGGCAATTATGTACGACAATACGGCCAGTAAGATATGCAGAGTTTCAGAATGTAACAAGTGATTTTGTACTCTATTTGGTTGTACGATAATGGTGATAGTGGTGTGTGGGTGGATAGTAGTACGGATCAAATATTAATGTTGATTTAAGAAAAGCAGTGTATGGAATTAGGCATACAATTATTAGAATCAACAAAGTACAGTGCATCAGCAATGTCCAATGTGTTAATAATATGAGATATTGAGCCTTAGAAAGAGACTGTCATAATGGTATGAGTGAAAGAGATGGAAAATTCGTTCAAAAATATTGTCGCTCCTCCTGCCAGCTAAATGGTTGGTTCTGGATATGTGGAAACATTCACAGCAGTAGTATAATATATAACGAAATTAATAGGAAAACTATCACAGCTAAGTAGGCTTTTACAAGTTAAGAGGGAACAGGGCCTGCTATTCTCCATACAAATATATTCCCCTTTTTTCTTCCTGAATGATGCCTCTACAGCAATTTTTTTTTTTTTCATAAAATCGAGTTCTGCTGTAGTCACGTCCCTGTTATTTCCTTTTTTTCAGCAACTTATCGGTAAAGAAAATATGACCCTCCAAAAATGACAAAAATGCTCCATTTTTACCGCCGTGATTAGAGGAGTACCAAACAAATTCGAAAAGTTTTTAACATAAAAAACATGTTTCTTAAAATTTTAATGTAAAAAATAATTGTATCGGTTCAGTTTTCGAGGAGAAAAAAGGGGAATACGAAACGTCGATTTCGTCATTTTATTTTGTGATATAATTGGTCTGAGCTGTAGCTATCCCTACCGCACTCTACGGGGGCAGACTTGAGGTAAGACGACGGCAGTAGTTTCTTCAAATACCTATTTTTCAAATTCCTCGCAGGCCCTGTTCCCTCTTAACGAGTGATTATCGACCAACTTACATTTGTAGTTGAAAAAATATGTTTTTCAACTAAAATTCAAAGTTTGTTCTTGGGATAAATTCATCCCATCTACGGAACTCTTCATTGTGCGTGGCTTGACACGTACTTGTCCGGTTTTTGTGGAGGATATTCCTGTCTTTTATTTAGTCTACGTCTAAGGCATAAAATATAGTGTTCAATACAAAAAATTACTTACCTAATAACAGTAAGTTATCTTCAGCTTTCTCTTGGTCCTTATTTACTTACGTACCTACATATTATAATAATCCAAGGGCAGACAACACAATAGGCACAAAAAGAGGTCGCGACATAATGTCGTTATCATGAATATGGTAAGTGTCTGTATCTAGTTTCAGT